>OZ010786.1:4409194-6809194 GCA_963932465.1 Maratus speciosus | reverse complement strand
GCCTTTTTTAAAGCATTTATACAATATTTTACGCATTTAATTAAAATATTACTCTAACGAATAATTAATACTCTATGCTTAATATTGACTATCTGTAGATATAAAGCGTTAATCCCTAAGACATGTTAACATGTTATCATGTTAGGGCCCTGCTTTAAACTATTAGTTGGCCCCTTTGAGACCTCTATTTTAGCCCCCTTAAAAATGTTCCCATTCACTAGCTTTTTTTCCTAACATCTTCTTAGGTCCTCCAACATGAACGACAAAAATTTTTCAGTCTTCAACTACCACCAATTTTGAATATTCATTGTCTTCTTGGGCCCTTGTTGCTGCTTTTTTAAAAATGATCCGAATTGCTTGCAATTTTCTTTAACATAGTTCTAGCGTCCTCTGATTACTTTAAAAACCACTCAAAAGTACATTTTTACCAAGCTACATGCCACTGAAGTCCCTGACCCCTTGGTGCGCGTTACAGGGCCCCTTGAAGCTTTTGCAGTGTAAATTGTCAATAAATTGCCCCTCTTAATCCTATCTTCATTTTTGGCTGTTTCATTTTTCCATTTAGTTATTCTCCTGTTTCTATTTTCCAGTTAAAATCTTGGGGCAACCTAGGGTCCCATAGGTCCCGATTCGGTGCCATTTGAACTGTTTGTGCGCCATGTATTTTTCACCCCCAAGCTTTATCATCTTCTCATTGCATAATTTGAAAATTGAGTCTCGGACTCTTCTCCGTAGACCAACACCGCATTTTTTTATTGGGGCCTTTGGGCCCTTTTTTAAGCATTTTCCCACATTTTGTGCATTTCTTTAAAATATTAAGGTATATCTGAACGCCTTTAAAACGTAATTTTCGATCAAAATATCGATTTTTCATTTTTACAATAATATTAAAATTGAACCTTTTATCTATCGAAATCTGCTTAAATTTTGTCTGTATCTAAAATAGAACCCGAGTTACAGCTGTTTAAAGTTACAGCTATTACAGCTTTTGAATTGTGTTTAAAAGTTATTTTTACCTTTTTCTCAAAATGAAGTATTTCAAATTTTTACTATACGCAAAACATCCTAAAAGAAAAAATTATGCATGAAATGCCTCGAAATTTTCTGTACTTCTTTTACGTCTTTTGAAGGAATAGACTACACTCATGATAATATATTAAATAGTTTTAGATTTACACTGGTATAAATCACAAACTTGAGACAAATTTTACGAATACAGGTTCATTACATTAGTACTTTAACTGCCATATAATCTGAGATAGAAATGCGATTATAATGTGTGTAGTCTAAGTCCTAGAGAAAGTTATTTTGTTTATTATGCAATTTAGAAAATGTCAATACATTGTTTCATTTTTGCGTGATCACGTTTTGCGGAAATGTCAATTTTTTACATAATTTTGACTATTTTTCTCTTAAAAAAATTATTTCTGGGTAGTTGCTAAAATTTTTATATTTTTTTTCAAAGTTTTAAAGTAAATGTCCTTATAAAAAATGGATAACAAGAGAAAATTTCAAAAATTTCAAAAAATCACTTCCGAAGGTGTGCGGATACCTTAATCTAATGAATAATTCATACCCTATGCTTAATTTTGCCCGGTCATTCTTTATACCTCAGCAACCACATTTTCCGAACATTAATCTACTTTTTCAGCACCAATTTACGCTTACTGACTACAGCCGAATATTAAAATCACGTAACTTTAAAGGTAACCTTAGATAAGGGATTTAATCCGTTTGTTAAAAATCGTGTTAATTTTAAAAGTAATTCCTGAAATTTACAAGGAGAGGGGGCATTTTCCACTGCTTGGGGAAGCATTCTTTCCTCGGGTTCTATGGGGCCAATTTCGACGGGATTTAGCTCATTCAACTACAATTCAGCTAGTCTCTGTATTATGAAATTTTATCCTTAGACTTCCGTTACGAACATTTTCTAACATTAATGATTAATAGTGCATTCTTTTATTGGATTCTATCAGCTTGATTACTACGAGGTTTGGCTCCCTCAACTTTGTTTTCAATTGTCTCCGTCACGTGCGGGGCACTTCCAGTAAATGCTGCGATACGTAGCGGGGATCCAGATTACAGGTTCGTTCGGAAAGAAATTTGTTGGGAACACACTAGATGCCGCGAAAGGCAATGGGGACTCCGAAATTAGGTTCATTTAAAAGAATTTCAAAAGATATAAAACCATACAAGATTGAGTTTTGTTTAACGTTATTATTTACAAACCCCGGGCAACGCCGGACGGATCTGCTAGTATAAAATTGATCTGATCTCAAAGACGAGAAAATTTCATTTCTATTAAAAGTAATCTGCAATCCGTGAAAATATACATAACAAGATTTGACTGACACGTACAAACAAACATAATTTTAAGTAACTAGAAAACAAAAATTCTGCTCTTTCAGAATTTAGTTTGCGCCCCCCCCCCCCCCCAATGAAAAAAAAATATATAAAAATATAAATAGTACAAAACATATTTCAGATTTAAGACTTAAAATACAAGCATTTATTTTATATAAATTGACGTTCTTTTCATCCGTTGAAGAATTCCCCATTTACGATCCAGTCTTAAACAACATCTATACAAAAGTATAAATATGTTGTCACTATCACGGAAAAATACACAAACCAAGCAAAAAGAGATGTCGTCACTCAAGAAACCAATTGAAAAGTTATGTTTCTAATGATTCATAAGCCTTCATTTGTTTGTAACATTCATATGGATACTGAAAATTAAATATAGTTTATAATATTTCCCTGTTTTATTAAAAGTCGTCCACTTACATTTTTTTTTAATTCGGGAAATGTTATGACATACGTATTAATAAAATTGTATTCTTTCAGCGTTATGATAGGAATTAAGTAAATGAGGAGAAAAAAAAACACACACATAAACTTTAAAATACATTTTTATAGCAGACGATAGTCTTGCCATATCACGTAATTTAATTACTTTCTATTAGGTTTTTATGAGAAAATGGCACAAAAAGACATAGAAATGTACTATTACTATTTTCCTCACAATTTTCTCTTCATTTTCTTAAGAAATGGAGTACTTCAGTTGCCACGATTATATAAATGGCCTTAAAACTACAAAAACATTAATGTCTCAAAAATAAATTGTGATGCAGTTTTCAAAAATATTCCATTTAAATGGATCTTTTATCCCCTATACGTAGATGTAAATTTGAAAATGTGCGATGTTTAAAAGTTTAAAAAATTACAGTAGATATTATCAATATTTAATCTTAAAGACTGTTTCCTAGAAATCCGCACAAACTTTTCTTACCTAGAAAGCTATGAAAAAACGAGACAAAATCACAAATAGACATTGTAAAGTAACTTTAATAACCACATTACTCTGTAAACCTGTTATTGGGTTTCGATTAAACCGTTTCGTTATTTATTTTACTTTTGCTCTTACTTGCTAGACATTGTACAAAATTTATGCCCATAATTTTGAGACAGTACCTATTTCATTCGATTTATCAATTTCTGGATGTTACCTACTTTCAGCATTTAGCATACAATTTGGACTTAAGATACGCTCAAAACCACTCACTTGGTCGAATTTCGAGATTGTTTGCCGTGTTGTCGGTACGAAAGGGATGTTTTGCTGGCGGAAGTCGATGAGAACGATTTAGCAATAATGATTGCTGGCCATGTCTGGCAAGAAGACGTAATCACTGCCGTTGTCATTTCTACATTTTGAAATCGGTTAACATCTTCCGTTCCCTCATCGTACTTAAAGTTAGTGAAATTTGCAAAAAGCGGGCATTTTTAGTAATTTTCTTAAGTTAATTAAGTTTTTTATGCCTGCTTTATGGTTTAAATTACCTAAATAAATTAAATTCTGATCAATAATACCATTTATTTAGTTCGCGCAACATCTGAGAAAAAACATATATTTACCAATTTTTCGCAATTTTCACTGTGCCATTCATAGTTCGTTTTGCTAGAACAAAACAAGCACATCGCACCGCATAGATTTGGTTGCACGTTGAGTTCCACCCACATCCTACCCATCCAGCCATTTAATTGTTGGGTGTGGTACTTATATTATACTAAAAATGCCCGATGCATATCAATATTCAATTCTAATTAAATGGTTATGTAGAAACCAAAGAAAATTCCTGTCCTAGAGTTAAGGTTCATGTCTCTTTAAAGGAATTATAATTTAAGAAAAATAGGATCTATTGACAAGAAAATAAAATGTGAAGGCTGAGAAGAAAGCTCACGATCTTCAGAGAGTACTGAGTGGTTCCCAAAAATAGTTCTAAAGTTCATAAAGTAGCAAAGTACTCAGAAATTGATGAACACAAACGCAGTTCTTTTGAAGACTCGGAGTATAAGGAAGATGAATACAAACCAAGTACACCGACTGAAAAGCCCAAATGGTAGGTGAAAAATCAAATTAACGCAACAGCGCTAAACAGTGATTGGTTTGGAATTTCTGATCGGGGAACAGCTGTCTTTGAGTCAAATTTCTGCGAAACGTTTGGATGATAACTGATTATTCTTATGCGGCTGATAAGTCTAAAATAAAAAGAGACAAGAGTCGTGTTAGGACGGATTTGAAAAGTCAATGCACACCCCATGAGGTAAGATGTTTTTTTGTTTGACGGACAAAAATATGATACTTTGTTCGTCTTAAAATTGAATGACAAACAATTTCCTAGTAATGTCAAACATGAGCACTATTATCTTGAGCCAGAAATATGGATCAATTCACATTGGACTTGCATCGCCTTTCTCGATTTCATCAAATTACGTAAGTCAAAGAATTATTTTTTGTTTGTCTGACCTATCAATGTCACTTGAAAAGTAGTAGCGTGTGATGGCACTGTAACATAGAATGGATGGAATAATGGTACCCTCCACCAGCTATGAAATCAAGTAGGACACCCGCTACAGTGGAGTGCCTCCTGCATTTTAATGAGCTTCCTTTTCGTCAAATATTCCAAATATTTACGGTCAAACTGCTGGTCCTAAATATTTAGTGCGCAAATCGGGCAGAAGCTCACGTGCTGTGACAAACTTATTCCTTATATAGACAGGAATTTGTTGATCAAAGAGCAACAAAAATTGTTCGGCATTTCAAATGCAATCACCTTGCGACATTGTCCAGAAGACTTGGTAAAACGAGACCCTGGTCCTTTGACCTATTCCAGATATCTAACTGCAGCCAACCAGTCCTCAGTCAGTATATAAGTTCATTAGAACCATGAACGAAATGTAAAACGTACGAAATGTATTACGAAAATGTAAAAGAAATAGTTCGCTTTATCTTAAAATCATAGATGCCTGTATGGTTTCCTATAAAACGAAAAATATTTTACTGACAGACCAAAATATGTCTGTCAAGCAATCCAAACAACACGCTATTTATCCAACGAATTACTGCAAATTGTCGATCCAGTAATAGAACGAAATGTGTTCTTTGTGCTTCCAGAGCGTGTTCTGTTGTCAGTAATTGTAAATGAAAGAGAAAATATTCTGGAGTTTGGTTGCAGAAGGGTCTTAAAAGCAAGACAAACCGTCCCAAAGAATAAGACTATTAGAAATGTCCTACCACCGAAGTTAAAAATTCAATCACCCTATTACATTGAAACTCTTAATTGGAATTCTTATGCGCTGTGTATCCTTCCCTAATGTTGCGGGAACCAGGTGAAGAGAGCATCAAAATACTCATAAATTCTAACACTATACTCATCAGAGAAATATAAAAGTTCCCCTGTCACACCGATTCTGTTGTGCGCGACAAACTTGTGACCGAGACCTCGAATAAAGCATATGGACATGAAGCTAGAGATGGCTATATACGATCAACAGTGATGTATAGATCGGTTATGTATCATTTCTCCAAAAGATCAGACTTTAAATGTGTAGTAGATAGAAAAAAGAAAAAGTAAAAAAAACATACGGGAAGCCAAAGAATGGTACTCTATGGAAACTCGTTCTAAATAATTGTAAATATATAGTAAATAGAATACTCAAAAATTGGTTTATTGATTGGGTAGGGTATGAGTGTAACTCAACGTGCAACCATCTCCACGTGGTGAATTCTGGGTTGATTTGTTCTAGCAAAACGAACAAAGAGTTGCACGGTGAAAATTGCGAAAAGTTTGTAAATTTATGTTTTTTTTTTCTAAGATGTTTGGCAAACGAAAAAAATTACATTGATTAAAATTTAATTTATTTAAGTTATTTAAAGGATAAAAGCAGTATTAAAAAAGTGTTAATTTTTAGTTTTAATTAGCTTAAAAAAATTACAAAAAAGCAGAAATTTTGCAATATTTCCTTAACTTTAAGTATCATGCGCGAATGGATTCTGTTAACTGATTTTTAAAAAAAATTATGCCATTTTTCCTCTTACTACAATAGGCAAATTATCTGCACTAAAGCGTTCCGAAAATAAAACATTTCTTTTTTTGCAACCCACCCTATTGTAAACGTCAGTTGTGTACATGTCCTTCATTATCGTTAAAAAAGGAGTGGGTGAGAATGAAATATTGCTCTTCATCCAAGATGAATGGTCGATCAGAAAATTTCTGAACAGGAGATCACGTTTCGTTTTCGCGGCAACCATTTGTATTTCTGTTCGTTTTGGTATGACCCTTTTCTGGTGCTATTGGATGTTAATCTTCTCGGAGGTAATCTTATGTAGCTGGCCGGGTGAAACTCTGAATTTGGCAGGCGTGGGACTGCTTGATACTCAGTCGTTTTTGCCAAATAGTCGTTTAAACTGCTGAAACTTGGTGAGTTTTTCGCTCTTCCCACCCGATCGCGGTTGTCTTTACGCCAAGAGGTACTTCTAGTAACTTAGTATAACATAGTATATAGTTCATTTGGCGATTTTTTGGCAAAAACATGTACCCGAGTAACTTGTTCCCATGATGAATATTGCCTTCGTAGAACTTATACCTACACGTACGCATACATTCCTCTTTCGACTCCATTCTCCGAAAGTTCAGATAACTTATTGAACTATCAGCTAATGTCCGTGCCTTTATATAAGATAACGTAAAATTTCAGGGTAAGGTTTTGCCTGATTCGTGTTTATTTGCTATTTTGCATAACTGCAATGCACTGTAAAAAAATGGCAACGTTCCATGTAAAATCAAGGAACGTTTCGCCTTTTCTCAGGTTTTCAGAATAATTTAGCTCTTTCCTGTGAAATTCTGGTTTTCTTATCTGAAACGTTCCTGAATAAAAGTTGG
Source organism: Maratus speciosus (assembly GCA_963932465.1). Lineage (NCBI taxonomy): Eukaryota > Metazoa > Arthropoda > Arachnida > Araneae > Salticidae > Maratus > Maratus speciosus. The sequence goes on along the minus strand of OZ010786.1, from coordinate 6,801,971 downwards.
AAGCAGCAAAACGCTGCGGCCGCCATTTATTATTTCTTGCTATAATCCGTTGCTCGCGCGAGTGTCGAAAACGAATTCCTTAAATGAATGTAAAAAAATCAATATGGAATGCACACAAATCAATAGACGACATAATCCTTTACGTCTCTATTGTCAACCATTCAGATGAAAATACAATACCTCTGTGACATCGCTAAGAGATTATCTCTCGTACTTGTCTGTAGAATGTTTAACGAGCAGACCGTGTAAAAAAAATACACCTATTATTTGGATCTCCATTAACCAGGGGACCATCAAACATGATTCTCACCGATTTTGATTAATTTAAAGTATGTTTTAGAGTTCTTATCTCTAATTATTCTTGTGAAAGGATTTCTTCAAATGGGCCTTAGATTTTCAGAATTTAGATGCCGAGGTTTAGCATACGTTTCAAATACTTATTAGTTTGCAGCTCTCAATGTGTCTTTCGTGGTGTGGACGCAGAAGGTTCGCACGCCACCCGTACGGCCCGAGTTCGATGCTACCTCTTGACATTTTTTTTTCTTTTTTTATTAATTTTATATTTTAACACTTTACAATTCGATTTATATTTGATATATATTTGACACTTTGAATTGCTTCAAATTTGAATTTTTTTTTTATTTTCGGGAAAAAAATATACAATTACGTTTAGGATTTTTTTTTTTCATGAAAATTTATATGTATTTTATCTAACTTGTAAACTAACATTTATATATTTTTATATTTTAAGCAAAGTTCAGAAACAATATATCATATATATATTTACTTTATTTAATTTTAACTGAAAATTTATTTTTTCATGTAAATTATAAATAATAATTTTGATGTCAATTTCAAAATATTTTTTCATTCCAACAAATAATGATAATAAAGCGAAAATTGTCATCTGGAAATGTAAAAATCGTCTGCTTATCCCGCCTGCTGTGAAATGTCAGTAATGTTTTGCTGTAAACAGAAATATTCCTGGTATTCCGCAGGAAACTTACTGGCATTTCTGTAGAATGTTTTTAACATGTACAGTAAAGTTCCAGTCATTTTCAAGAAATGTTTCTTGAAAATAATGGGCAACTCAGCTGCCCATTTTTTCCCAGGATAGTTGCGGAATTTTTTTTACAGTGTGTTTGTGCGGATTTCCAGTCCTTAGAATGATACTTCTACTTCGCTTTACGGCTGTCTTGTGAAAAGAAACGTTATTTTGTTGGGACGATATTTTAATTGCTGCCTGAAAAGAATAGCATTTCGGGGGCTAATATACCCACATTTATTAACAGATCGTTCGAAATAAAATCACAAGAATAGTGTAATTATAATCGGAATAGGTTTTTTCATCAGAATAAGCATGCAACTCCTAAAATAGGAGTCGTCTACGCAATCAAATTCGAACCAGAGTTCAGTTTTCAAATGATATTTTTGAAATTTTATATTTGTTTCTAGAATCATAGCAACCCGTAAATACACTTTTCTCCAAACCTTCACAGATTTAGAAATTGTCAGAATTTGCAATGCTAATGTTAAATCAAAGCGACAAAATTTAAATTAGATTTTCTAAAATATTTACTCGCTTCAATTATTTTGTTTTAACGTCACACGTAGAATGGACCTAAACAAAATATAGGATTTTCTGTTAAATTCAGAAACACGTTTTACATTAAAAATTAATATAAAAGTATTACAATACAGTAGAACCCCACTAATCTGAAACCCGCTAAAGCGAAATTCCAGTAAATCCGAACCAATTTTATTTTCGACTTGATTTATTTCCACTTCATTTTCGTTCTGGACTTGAACCATGCTGCATTACGAAAGTTCTTGGATTACAGGATGAATGTCAAGAAAAACGTGTAGAAGTTAGAATTAAACAAAAAATGACAGTATAGCATGCCTTTTATTCTTTAAACAGCCTGAATAGAAAAAAATACTCAATAATGTAAAACTACAACATATGTACAGGAGCCTAAAAAAATCGTGCACTGTTGGCCTACTCCTAGATACCATCTTAAAAAAAAAAATCTCGAATACCAGTTTGTTTGCCAGTCACTAGAAAACTCTTTTCTAAAATGCAACAAAGTAGTACTTAATTCAGGCGATAAAAATTTATTTTTCCGCTCGATTTCGCAAATTATATACAAACATGTTTTTTTGCTCCCCTTGTCGACGTGGAGACTGAGTTATTTATAGATTCGCTATTATGAACGTTTGTAATGGGTTGTTACGAAATTCGATGATTAAATAAGGAATATTTTTTTCGCGAAAGTCGTGCTGGGCTATCCAGCATGGGCGAACTTTAGGATGCCGGTTTAAAGGATGTTTACTGTACTGCTGAGTACTTATAACTTACATTTTTAGCATGCATCTTTTTCTTTTCTATATTTATCGGAATTTCAGGTAATCCGAATAATTTGTAATCCTAACAGGCACCTGCCCTAATTAGTTCGGAATAGCCGGGGTTCTACTGTATATATACCGCTCATTAATATTTGCCTAAAAAGAATTAGTATCGTAAAAAATATGTTTGTGATCAATTACAAATTGTACTCACAAAATAATAAAAGAAAAATGTTTATATTTTATTTCAGTTTATTAACTCATATTTTTACTTTTTTCAATCTTTACAAGAAGAAAGTATTGGATTCGTAAAATTTTCGACTTTCGGTTTTCAACGGATTTGCACGTTTTAGGGGTCAGGGATTCCGAAAAACATGTTTTTACAAAATCTCTGTCTGTGAGTCTGCGCATCTGTGAGTCTGCCTGTCTGTCTGTATGTGACACAAATTTTGTGGGCGCTCTATCTCAAGAACTAATTCACGGAATTTAATAAAAATTTATATTCAGTTAGCCCCTGATATAAATTGGTGCTGTTTAGTCTTTGGTGTAAATCGCTCAACAGGTAGCGCTGCTTTGCAGCCTTTTTTACGATTTCCGCAATAGCTCAATCACCAGAACTAATGCACGGATTTTTATCACACTTCAGATTCAGTTACTCCTTGACATGAATTGAAGTTTTGTACATTTTGGTGTAAATCGCTCAACAGGTGGCGCTGCTATGCTACATTTATTACGATTCTCGCAATAGCTCTATCTCAACAACTAATGCTTGGATTTTCATCAAACTTCAGATTCAAGTATACTTTGGTATGAATTAGTGCAGTTTGTGCTTTGGTGCAAATCGCTCAATAGGTGGCGCAGCTATGCTGCTCTTTTCAGAATTTCCATTATAGCTGTATCTCAAGAACTAATGCAATAATTTTCACCAAACTTCAGAATCAGTTAATCCTTAACATGAATTGACATTTGTACATTTTGGTGTAAATAGCTCAACAGGTGGCGCTGCTATGCTGTATTTTTCAGAATTTCCACTATAGGTGTATCTCAAGAACTAATGCACAGATTTTCATCAAATTTTAGAATCAGTTAGTCCTTGACATGAATTGACATTTTATACAGTTTGGTGTAAATCGCTCAATAGATGGCGCTGTTATGCTGTTTTTTATGATTTCTGCAATAGCGTTATCTCAAGAACTAATGCTTAGATTTTCAACGAACCATGTATACCTGGATATTAATTATTCCTGTTTATGTATTGGTGTAAATCACTCAACAGGTGGCGCTGCTAAGCTACATTTTTCAGAATTTCCGCTATAGCTCTATGTCAAGAACTAAGGCACGAATTTTTATCAAACTTCAAATTCAGATACACATTGACATGAGCTGGTGCTAAATTGATGTCATTTCTTGTAATATTTAAATGATTTAATTGACGTGATTTATATAGAAGAAAGTTTTGTGATGGCCACAACATATTAGTTTATTTAGTTTTTATAAAAAAAAAAAAAAAAAAAAAAACAAAAAAAAACTCATTTGTTCTATATATACAGGATGTCCGTATTTAAACGACCCTACTTTAAAGCTGTCTACAGACATATCTTTGGCTCATAAAGTTGTGGAATTTTGGAAAATACATAATAAAGGGATGAGAATTTGTTTAAGCTTAAAAATACGTAAATATAAATAGTTCAAAATTTTCCGTCAGAGGGCGATTTTTAATAAATTACACATTTAGCATTACGATAGTTAACAAATTTTATTTACAGGATGTTCATAATGAATCGACCCTATTTTAAAGTTGTCTCCAGACGAAACTACTTTTCAGAATGTTGTGAAATGTTTTGGAGGTCATAATAAAAGTATGGGAGTTTGTTTGAGTGAAAAAAAAAATAGGAGCCCTTTTCTTTTAACAAACTACACATTTAGTTAAATATTTTTTTTTTTTATGTAACCAAACATGTGCTGCATGACTTTCATCATTTTCAGATACACTCTGGAATCGTAAGATAGCACGTTCCACAGTTGCCCGCAGTGTGTTCTGGGAAATGCTAGGAACATGCCGTGAAATGCTGTCTTTAGAATAAGGTTAAGTTAATAAATAAAATATCTAATTATCCTAATGCGAAATGTGTAATTTATTAACATTCGCCCTCTGGTGGCGAAATTTTGAACTATTTTTATTTATATATATTTTTTAGCTTAATCCAATGCTCATCCTTTTATTATGTATTTCACCAAATTTCACAACTTCATGAACAATAGTTTGTTTGTAGACAACTTTAAAGTAGGGTCGTTTAATTTTGGACACCCTATACATATATATCTCTCTATTCTAAAAAAAAAAAAAAATAACTTACGCTGTCACCGCCTCTGCCGCCGGTTTTAAATTTTTTGTGACAGGGGGTCTTTCTCCGTTAATATCAAGAAAAATACTGCATGCAAAAATATGCAAATCGGCGGTATTATAGAGAAATGTTTGATAAACACGCTGATGCAGACAGTTTTGAAATTAGATAATTATTTTAAGAGGTATATAGTGCTAAAGTTCGACAAAATCGTTCCATTAAAAAAAATTTATATCAGCAAAAACTATACATAGGAATTAATTCATTTTTAGATCCTTTTATACGTTAGAATTTCCCGGTGTGCAGACTGCATTCACTTTTTTTAATTTGACTCATTTTTTCAGGTCTTATTTCAATTTTAAATTCAAATTTTCAGCATTTCGAGAGATATTTTTTACTTATTTTAGAAAATTGTATTAATTTAAACTGTTGCCAACTGTATAAAAAGCGCAAATAATAATGTTTGCTCCAAATTAAAAGTTTATTTACACGTGACTATTATTAACAGAAAAAAAAACCCTTTCAAATTACAATTAAATAATTACGTATGAAAAGCAGGATCTTTTTGAAAATTACTTCATAAAAACTATATTTACACGTGAATTTTAAAAGAGAAAAGATATTGTAGAATAATAAATTCATTAACATGCGTTAGAAGTCTTAAACAGGAGAAATTACGTCACATTTACGTCACATTACACTTATTACATAAAATGAAAAAAAAGTAATATTGCAAAACAGTTTAAATTAAAAAATTGCGTGAGACATTAATTTGATATTTTGAGATTACATTAATAAGATTAATATTAATTTTATTGAACGCGTTTAGACTGCTTTCGAGCGACTGTTTAGTAATTTAATAAAAATAAAAAATATTACAAACTGAAAATGAAGTGTGATCAACAAAAAATATGATTTGAAAGAGAAAAATCTGTGAAGCAGAAAATAAAGAAATTGCTTAAATTGTTTAGTTAAGATACGTTACCCTTCTGTGTCGTTTCCGTCAAAAGAAGGCATTGGTATCAGTAAAATATATTTGCATTTTGATGCAGATTTTCTTATTATATTAGCTTATTTTGAAATGTTTAACTGATTTTATTTAATCAAAGACGAAAACAGCCATTGTATCTTTTAACAGCAGCTGATTTTTCCTTAAAATTCCCCAAACGAAGAGAAATGAATAGAAACCCGTTTATAGGGAGATCGCCACTGTTTTTTAAATTATAATTCAATCTTTCGCAATCTTTTTAAAGCCGATCAAATTAGCGTGCTTTTAGAGACAGCGGTGTCTTAACGGGGGTTGGCGAGCGTAGCTCGTAGGGGGCCGTGCCCCCTAATATATATATACATATATATATATATATATATATATATATATATATATATATATATATATATATATATATATATATATATACAGAGAGAAAGAGAGAGAGTTTTTCATTTTAAGGTGTCTTATAGCATATAAAAATGCTGCGCTCAAATATAGTGTTTTATGTTTGTTTAGTTTCTATTTATAAATCTTGTTTTTAGTTCTATTAAGTTATATATATTGTCGTCGTGTTATCAAATTGTCATATCAATCATTATGTTTAAGCAAAAATAGGAAAGATAAATTTAAATTATTATAGATTATGTTTTTAACGTATGTATAGGATTATCAAAAGAAATTTCTTAAACATTTTGATTTATTGAGAACTTAGAAATGCAAATAACGTAATAAAATATTCTGTATCGCATGGAACATGTTTTGAAGAATAGGTTTGCATAAATAGCTTACGCATGAGTTAATCTTGAAATAATTCGTATACTTTATAAAATATGTTGCTGTTAAAACATTCCAGGTTCTTATTTATTGATTTGGATGTTAATCTTAAATGAGCTATGCACGTTTTTTTTTTTTTTTTTTTTTTTTTTTTTTTTTTTTTTTTTTATAATATTAGAATAATAAAAAGAATTTGCTATCGCCATTTCTCAAGTCAAATAAAATAAATAAATTTTTTAGTGCATAATATTTGTCATGCAAACTCAATCCGAACTTTTCAAATAAATACTTTTAATGATACTCTTATTTAAAGGCACAGTTCCTTTTGTATGTAAGATAATAATAATAAAAAAAAATGAAGATTTTTTTTCACCAAAAAATTCACTGCATACTTAAATCTATAACGCAAATGGAATGGTATATAAAAATTTAAAATCAAAAATGTATCCTTTCCATTTATAAAATTTACTCACAACTATATTTTTTTAATATAAAAATTTATTAAGTGTTTGCCAGAAAATATACTTGACGTAGTTAGTATTAGAAAGTGACATTAATTTTCATAGGTAACTAACATAATTCGTTGGATTTGCGCGTGTTCACAATGGATACAAATGAAATAAATAACAAGTAAAAAGAAATCATGCGTCAAGCATAGATTATGAAACACTTTCCAACACAATCAGTATTACGTAACAAAACTGCACCGTTTAAAAAATTAAAATACTATGTCTAATTCAACCATATGGAAACGCATAATACACTTCAAAGCTCAATTTCAGCTGTTCCCATCCACAATCGGAAAATTATGCGTATTTTTTCAGCAGCCATGTATATGATGTATAGATTTGAAATTATTAGCTACATGCAAGCCAAAATTTAGTTCACTTAAGAGATACATATACTTCAGTTGAAAATTTACCTTCAGCAGTTTCCTCTAATAAGGAGAACGGTACGTGAATACTTTTGTGCAGCCCTGAATTTGAGGTTATGGAATTTATATGTAACAAGTAATATGCAAAAAAATAATTTAATTTAAAATCGAATACCGAATTTTAAACCCTGCACTCCAGCAATTATTACTCAAAGACAGTACTGTACTGTAACCGATTTCTTTTGTGTGTCCCTGTAAATGAATAAAAAATGCTATGAATGTCCTGTTCTAAAGTGATCATAGTGAAATTCAGTTATTTATATCAGTTTCAATACATTTGAAATAGTATAATGTCACTAAAATACTCTGCAAACGATTTTTTCCCCATATACCATAATGTAATGGAATACTTTTGAGTGTCCCTGTAAATGTACGATTAATCCTACATGCTTCATATACAATACCAAATATGCTTTGGTGACTCTAAATAACCTTTATCAATTTCATGAAAATCGGAATATATTTACAGGAGTTATTCCCCATATACCATAATGTAATGGAATACTTTTGAGTGCACAGTAAATGTACGATTAATCCTACATACTTCATATACAATACCAAACATGCTTTGGTAACCCTAAATAACCTTTATCAATTTCATGAAATTCCGAGTATATTTATGGGATTTAGAGCGTGGAAAAGCGGACTGACGGCCAGACGGACTGACGGCCAGACGGCCAGACGGACCGACGGCCAGACAGTCCGAATGCATAAACACTTTTCAACTTTGTTGGAAAGTGTTAAAATTGGAATATCCCAAAAATACGGGGATCACAATATAGGCGTGCATTCGCATCCTTAAACTGTTAAAAATTCAAAAATAAATATAATGATGAAAATAGTTGAAATAAACTCTTTTGGAAACTTTTAAAGTTTATTTCAAAAATCAGACTGTGAAACTGATTACTTGGTCTCACAACTGAAAAATTAACTGTAACAGTATTTCGGTAATTCTAGAACCGAATGTTTTTATATTTATATAAACATACTTGTGAAAGAAAATTAAAAGTAAACACTTTAGGAGGGCATAATAATTGTGACAAAAGTATAAAACAGTAATATATAGTACATCATGAACGTTTGCTGATTGCTAATGTTATAGATGTATTATTATTTGAAATGTTTGAATCTTATGTGTAAATAACGAATAGAATATCATAAAATATTGAACGCCTCAATCAAAAGTTAATCTGTACACAGCGTTTCAACGAGATTAGCAAAAACCCAAAACCAAAATATTCTGAAGAATATTTGCTGTAATACTTGCAGTTTTTGATAATTAATCGGAATTTATTTCTTATATTTACTTACTCTTCAAACTATATCTTAATAATTCTCGGCAAAACTTAGCAAACGCACTGTTCAAACAATATCCAACTTTATTCTGCGATACATAATGTGTGACACCTGTAGTAATTTTTAAGATATGATCAACCTCAGTGAATTTAAAATAATCTTACATAGATAAAAACTCTAATTAAAAAAAAATACTTTTCTACGATTCTAATAAATACTTCAGCAAACACATACTGATTTTCTTTTATGTAGATGCTCCACTTCTTTTTACCCGACTGCTAAGAAGGGTTATGTGTTTCACGCGTATCTGTGTAAGTGGATTTCTTTATACCCTCGAAAAATCCCAACGGTTGGATGGATTTTAATGAATGAGGTCTCTATCCATTCGTCTTAACGGCCCAATAATTATAGGCTAGGTTTTGTTTTTATAAATACAATTGGTGGCCGTAAAATACAAAATGGTGGTAGAGGCGATAAAAATAATTACGCACCCTATTGAGTAGCCTATCATTGGAAAGGTCTTTCAAAATGAAGACGATGTTTCATTGACTGTTTTACAGTCAGAAGCTCCATTAAAATATTATACAACCTGGAATTTGTGTATGTAGGATCTCTAGCTTTACTGCAACTCTAATCATCATGACATCTATATACCTCATCAAAACAGTGTTTATAGATAGGAACTAACAATTAAACACAACTTAAAAATCATCAATACAAGTAAATTAAAAAAAATAGGTAAGTTATATAAACAAGTAATATAATAATAAAAAAATCAAGTCAATTCCTACTTAGGTCAATAAGAGGTTTTTTTTTCCCTCCCATTCTTCTTTTGAGTGGCGCTTAAAATGCCTTGATCAAGAAGAGGGCTCTCTCGGTCTTAAAATACCTTGATCAAGAAGAGGGCTTTCTCGATTATTGAAAATTAATTAATTTAATTTAATTAATGAATTAATATTTGAAAAAAAAACTGGATTAACATCAAGTGTCATCCACTACAAGTTTTAAAAAAATTATTTGAGCTTGATTGGATGAATAATATTTTATTAACGATTGAAAATTTGAACAAGATATATATAGCGAGAGTGTGAGCTAATAGTTGGAATTGAAAAAAAAAATAGTTTCACATTTATGAGAAATAATTAATTAGTTCGCTTTTTACGCAGTGGGGTTTTTTGATTTTTTAAATTTAATTGTTTATTAAAATACGTTAATTTAATACCGATTAAAAAATTATTTAAATTTCTTATAAAAAATTATAATTCTACAACCAGTTAACTGAAATCCTGTTTGAATCACAAATAAAACGTAAAATTGCGTTCTTTATTAATAAAATAAATGTTTAATTTTTCCTTGTGTAGGGGTTTTCTTTTGTCGATATTTTTCTTCCGTGATATCAGTAACGAAATTCACCACGGGAAATTTAATAACCTTATGAATAACTGACCTTCTTATCTAAAACACTAGATTTTCGTAAATATGCAAAATATAAAATTTAAATATTTCAAAATATTTCAAATTCCGTCATTTTAAATTTAAGTCAAAGAATGATTTATTCCCCATTCGTTTTCCAAAGAATTTCTTCATCCGTTCATCTTTCATACTCTAGCACATTTTATAGAATGGTTAATAAAAATAAATGGTGGTTCTTTTGTATTTTGCCTATTTTATAATGGAGTATATATTTTTTGACAGTTCGAAAGAGTTTAACGGAAAAAAAAAAATATTTTTTTCCTCGTAGATATTTGACTTTCGCAGTATATCTTAAAAGAGATCCGGAGTTGCTATTCTATTTTTTAGTAGTTGTGTACAGTAGTCTCTTTTTGAAATAGACACAAAATTTACGAATGCAGGGTTATTAAAAAATTCAACTTAAGTAGATTTTAAGACGTTAACTCATTAAAGCCGGATTTTTTTTCCTCTATAAAAGGAAATCTTGCATTTCACACCAGTGTTTTTTTTTTTTTTTTTTTTTTTTTTTTTTTTTTTTAATACAGCAATTTTTGTTTGATTTTATCACGAAGTTTAAGATATGAAATAAAGATAATCTTTCCGTTTAAAAATACTGACATTCAAACAAAAAAATAGTCTAGTACCATATGATACCGCTAGGCTTTAATGGGTTAACTTCTAATAATAAAAGTTGGAATACATTAATGAAAACCGAAAATATTGACCTTGGATAGTTATTTATTTACACCATTTTTTTAACTATCCCTCATGACTGGTGATTTTTTTTCACCTTAGTTCAAAGTGATCTATAATAAGTTAGTATTCATCAACTGGCCGCCCTTGGCGACCAGTGTGGTCTCCTTTAAATCTATGCTAAGCATTGTATCATGTTGCTTTTATTCATACTGTAATTTACTTGCTCAGTCCTTCTCCAAATCGGAAGATTCTGATACAGAAATCATGAACTCGGTATTTTTATGTTAGCCGAGTGCAGGTGATGTATCGCCAAACATTGTACCCGTCGTATTTTTTCTTATTTCATTACTTTCACTCATTTTAATTAAAATACATAACTTTAATTTAAAACTGAAATGATTAAAATTTATGACTCTCAATTTTCTCTTATTTCTTAAAAATAAAAAAAAAGAAAAGAAAAGAAAAAAAAGTAATAAATAATACTATAAACTATGACATTTAATTTCAAAATCAAAGCTTTGTTTTAATTTACCTCGCGAAAAATTGTTTATGACAGTAGCATGCGATGGACTTTTATAATACTGTTGATATGATGGCGATGGAACAATATTTGGCGATTTATCACCTGCGCCCAGCTAACATTAAATTACCAAATTAGCTGTTTGGCATATAAAAAGTGAAGCGGTCAACCCGGAACTATTGATGACAGTCACATGACTTAGGCTATTATTATAGAGATGCTTTTCTCTTTTAATACCATGGAGTCGACATTTAAGGATGTAATTATTACTCTAATTAACGAAATGACTTATAAATCAGTAAAAAATCGTTAATAGAGTCAAAATACTGTTTTAAACACTAGTGCCGTGAAGGAAAATTTCACTTTGTTATTAATAAACATTATAATATACTTATAACTATTTAAAAGGTGACACAAACATATAAAAATATTATTTAATGCAACCCTCAGATCGTTTGAAAACACACGCGTTCATTTTCAAAGGGAAAAAATATGACTGACTGAATATAAATACATTTTTAAAACAACAAAAGAAATATAGTACTCATGCGCAAACGGAGTTCAGTCCACTTCTCTGCAGAGTGGTGAAATGATCAGTTCATATCACCAGGAGGTCTTGAAATATTTAGTATATTGTACCAAATTGCGGGTCATATCATCCGGAGGTCTTGAAATATTTAGGATATTGCACCAAATTGCACGCAATTTGGTATAATATCCTAAATATTTCAAGACCTCCTGATGATATGAATTGATCTTTTCATCCCTCTGCAGAGAAATGGACTGAACTCCGCTTGCGCATGCGTACTGTTTTTGTTTTTGTTTTTAAAATGTATTTCTAATCAGTCAGGCATCTTTTTACCCTTTGAAAATGAACGCGTGTGTGTTCGATAGATCTCAGGGTTGCATTAAATAATATTTTTATATGTCTGTGCCACCTTTTAAGTTGCTATAAGTATATTATAAAATTTATAAACATCGTTAATACAGATAAACGCGAATTAAAAATCACACGATTATATAACAAACACGTGTACCGCATCTGACGACAATTGAATGCGACGCCAATGTATTTTTGGCGTTAAATCCTACTGTTTGGCGATAGTTCTGGATATTAAGGAAATTCTTATAAGTACCTGCTATCATTTTTGAAAAACACTGAACTAGAACGCTCCTTTAATTCAAATGTAATTGCCCATTCTTAATCCACTTGTTGAGTAAAAAAGATAAATCATTTAATTCATTGCGACAAAATTTCATATCCATTTACGACACCATTGTTTGTTACGCAAAGATATGTACACTCTCAAAAAATAAAAGAATTGGAGACATTTTCCTTTAGATTATATTTCGTTAAAACACGAAACTTTCCATTTCCTTTTGTCCATTTGCCCTAAAAATACAGACAATCCCCAATCTAAATGAAAAACTAACCGAAATCCTCCAATCTAAAACTGGAATTTCGTCCAATAACGGGTGTCTTCGTGAACGGTTTTGCTTCGTCCTTTTACTTTATTTTATCTTCAATAGAAGAAAGTATTGTAATCGAAATTTTTGTAGACTTCCAGTTTTTAATGGATTTGAACGTTTTATGGTTCAGAGAACCCAAAAACATTTTTAAGTAAAATGTCTGTCTGTCCGTGTGTCCCCGTGTCGTAATTGTACGATCAAAAAGTGTATGAATTTATGCATAGAATTAAACAAATTTTTTTGTGTGTGTTTTTGGCTATGACCAGCAGGTCCTTCTCCAGTATGGAAGCATTCCGCCCGAAGGGGGCACTCTAATAGCAATTTTTGTGTCATTTTCATCATTGTACCATCGAAAAGTGTATGAAGTTATGCATGGAATAGAACCAAATTTTTTGTGTATGTTTTTGTCTATGGGCAGCAGCTCATCCTTCAATTTAGAAATATTTTTCCTGAAGTGAGCACTATAATGTTTTTTATGTTATTTTCATTTTTGTACCATTAAAAAGTGTCTGAATTTATGCATAGAATTCAACCAAAATTTTATGTGGATATTTTTGGCTATGGACAGCAGGTTATCCTTGAATTTGGAAATATTCCGCCGGAAAGTGGCGCTGTAATATCTTTTTTCTATAATTTTCTCAATTTTTTGGGTTTTTATTGTACATCGGTGGCTCCTGAAGCGACTGGAACTTCTTATCCTGCGAACCAGGCTTTCGCAAACAGCTGATGTACAGCAGAATAAAGAAAAACTATTGATTTTACTAATATTAATATTTGGAAATTTTCCAGAGAGAAACATTCGCCTTGAATACAATATTTCAAATGAAAATCAAGTTTCAAATTATTTTTGCTTAAAAGGCGCAAAGACCAACTTAGTGAAAAATATTTCATGCCGGGAATCGAACCCGGGTCATCAGTATAGCGCACTGACGTTCTACCGCTAAACCACATGGAACGATACCCAGCCTGGAACTTCTCACTATTACAAGTTGGCAAGGCTACAACCGCAGCACAAGATGGAATATTTTCCGTGAGCCACCAACATGGGGCAAACACAGACACTTAATTAAATCCAGCATCGATGATTTCCAAATATTAATATAGATTCATCGATGCTGGATTTAATTAAGTGTCTGTGTTTGCCCCATGTTGGTGGCTCACGGAAAATATTCCATCTTGTGCTGCGGTTGTAGCCTTGCCAACTTGTAATAGTGAGAAGTTCCAGGCTGGGTATCGTTCCATGTGGTTTAGCGGTAGAACGTCAGTGCGCTATACTGATGACCCGGGTTCGATTCCCGGCATGGAATATTTTTCACTAAGTTGGTCTTTGCGCCTTTTAAGCAAAAATAATTTGAAACTTGATTTTCATTTGAAATATTGATTTTACTAAATATCGTGATCTAGATTAACTCTTTTTTACTCTGATTAATTGATTGAAGGAGAAATTTAAACTGAAAGTAAAAGTTGGTATTATACCGTAAAGCCTTTCTTTTTTTCTTTCTTTTCCATGCGCACTACCACTTTTTAAGATTTGTCCAACTTTTTCTGAAGTACCCTGTAAATTACGTTTATTAAAGAATGTATCCTGGAACTGCAGGTACTATAATTTTTGGTTCAGGTGGAAAACAATGGAATGAGTGAATAAGGCTTGTCTGATTCCAAAGAGGATTTTGTTTTTCATAACTTTAAAATAATGAATTTTTTTATTTTTAAAAACAGTCACATTGTTTAAATCTGTAGAAATATCTCTCTATTCTGAAAAAAGTAACTAACGCTGTCACCGCCGCCGGTTTTGAGTTTTTTGTGACCGGAGCTCTTTGATAAACACGCTGATGCAGACAGTTTTCAAACTGAAGAATTATTTTAAGAGATGTATATTTTTAACGTTTGTCAAAATCGTTCCATTAAAAAGGTTTTATGTTAGCAAAAACTATATATTAAAAATTAATCAATTTTAGATCATGTTGTACATTATAAGTTCCCGGTGTGCAGACTGCATAAGTTCAAATTTCCAGGATTTCGAGAGATATTTTTTACAACTTTTAGAAAAGATTTTAAATTGTTGCCAAATTTAAAAACAGCGCAAAGAATAACATTTCCTTCAAATTAAAAAAAATATTTACTCGCGACAATTATAAACAGAAAAAAAAACTTTCAAATGAGAATTAAATGATTAAGTATTAAAAGCAAGGAAATAGTGATTATCACAGTATTAATAAAAATTGCTAAACCGTAATATTGCTAAACAATTTAAATTTAAAAATATACTTGCACGAGACATTTGTTTCATACTTTGAGATAATCTTCTAAAATTAATCTATATATATAATAATTTTTAATATCCTGTATGAGGTGTATCTTTCTTTGGATCTCTTAGCTTTTTATTATCTATTTTCTGTAATGTTTGCGTTATAAGGAGCTAAATTTTGTCATTTTAGGCTTAATGCCGACAAAATTGGACGAAATAACGCATCTTCTATGAATGAACTCACAAGCTCCTCTGACGATTCTGTGAGTCATTCATAGTTTCATATTTTACATACTGGTTTCCTATGTTCATTTCTAAATCATCTTTAGAACTTTATCAATTTCTTCACATATTTGTGATTTCAAATTTATTATATATATCTCTCTATTCTAAAAAAAAAGGTAACTACCGCCGCCGCCGCCGCCGCCGCCGGTTTTGAATTTTTTGTGAGCAGAGGTCTTTTTTCGTTAATATTAAGAAAAATATTGCATACAAAAATATGAAAATCGGTGGCATTATAGAGGAATGTTTTTATAAACACACTGATGCAGACAGTTTTCAAATCGAAGAATTATTTTAAGAGATATTTAATGCTAAAGTTGGACAAAATCGTTCCATTAAAAAAGTTTTATAGGAGCAAAAACTATGCATTTTTAGATCATTTTATATGTGTGAAGTTCCCTGCGTGCAGATTGTATTTATTTTTTTTTTTAATTTGACTCATTTTTTGAGATTTTATTTCTATTTAAATTCAAATTTTCAGCATTTCGAGAGATATTTTTTACAGATTTTAGAAAACGGTATTAATTTAAACTGTTGTCAACTGTATAAACAGCGCAAACAATAATGTTTGCTTCAAATTAAAAATTCATTTACACGTGACTATTATAAACAGAAAAAAAAAACTTTTGGAATTAAACAATTAAATAATTACGTATTTAGAATTAAATAATTACGTATAAAAAGCAGAAACTTATTAAAAATTACGTCATAAAAACTATAGTGACACGTGAATTTTAAAAGTGAAAGGATATTGTAAACTAATAAATTTATTAACATGCGTTAGAAGTCTTAAATAGGAGAAATTACGTCACATTACAGTTATTATATAAAATGAACAAAAAATAATGTTGCAAAACAGTTTAAATTTGGAAATTGCGCGAGACATTTATTTGATTTATTTATTTATTGAACAACAAACATATGACTTGTGTGCTTGACATGAGAGCCCGCTTATAAGTCAATGACCAATATCGCCAAATTATATAAATCGCCAAATCACTCGCCAAATTATACAAGTTGATGTATCTTTTATTTTAAATAACGAAAGAACAAATAAATTAGTATAAAAATACAAATACAAATAAAACGTCGAAATAAAAATCACTTGATGGCGTAAACACATGTAACTTTCTTACAGTCAAGTGGATGTGACATTTACGATCAACCATCATTGGCATTTAATCTTAGTCTGGCAAAAGATTTTTGGTCGATGGGATAACCAAGTAGTACCGTTATAATTTACCACTCGAAAAATAAAAACAAATGCTAACTGGCGAGTTAAAAAAAAACTATTGGCGGGATTTTAACCCAGCTAACATAAAAGTACCAAGAATTCTTTGCGATCATGGCAACTTTTATGTAGTTTTATTCGAAAAAATAACTTTGATTCTTTAATCAAAATGGAAACCTTTCTTATGAAAAACGAAAGAACTGTTGATGATAGTCTTGACTTAGTGATGACTGAGGCTATTATTATAGAGATTATTTTCAATTCTAAAAACAGCGCAAAGAATAATATTTCCTAACGATTGAAAATTTATTTGCACATGACTATTAAAAACAGAAAAAAAAAAAAAAACTTTTAAATTACTATTAAATGAGTACGTGTTAAAATCAGGAAAATATTGAAAATTGTATTTACACGTGAATATTAAAAGAGAAAAGAAACTTTAAAATAATAAATACATTAATATGCATTTAACCCTTTCAGGGGCAAGTTACTTCTATTCGTAAAATGTTGAAATCAGTGAATGGCACCAGAATTTACAACCAAATTTCGATATATGAAAATGCTTTTGTTCACTTACTTGATCAGGGACTTGATCACCCAAACGGAGCGCCCACCAAATTTGGCATAGGCTATATGCTTCAGAGGAGAATTCCCTCCATCACCAAACGAAACCTCCGCCAAGCCAACAGGCCCGGAAAAACCAGAAAAACAGCAGTTATTCAAAGAAAGGTCAACATACCGAATTGAAGTTACTTAAGATAAATACAGTAAAAAAAAAAAATAATAATAATAATAATAATTACAAAACAAGTTAACGGACAAACTTCACAAGCGAAGTTTCGGCTTGATGACATTCTATATATAACAGATAAAAAAGTTCTTGATTCTAGTAAAGTCCTCTAGTTCATAAAAATTAATAAAGAAATAAAAAAGTCAGTTACTTTAACTGTGGATTTGTTCACTTACTTGATCACCCGACCGGAGCACCAACCAAAGAATGGCATAGGATATGACGCTCCGGTGGAAAATCCCCACAACAATCACCGATGCCGGACATCCGAAAGCACCCAAAATAACAAGGAAAAAGGCACATATCACCGATGCCGGACATCGGAAAGCACCCAAAATAACAAGGTAAAAGGCACATATTCTGACGAACTTACATAGTAAATCGTAAATTTACAAAACAATTATTGTTGCTTTCATCATAATAATAAAAATAAAAACAAAAGTGAAGTGACTTAAATGTATAACAAAAGTTAAGACTATAAATCCTTGTTCAAGATTATGAAGTGTAAATGTTCATAAAAGTTCACTGTTCACTAATGTTCAAATGAGTTCAGTGTTCGAAAGAAAAATGTTCATAAAAATTTTATATAAGAAAAACTAACTTGAAGAAAGATCACCATAATGTTCAGACCTCAAGGGAAAATCACCGCCAACAAAAATGTCAGACAAAGGACAGTTAATATAAAAGGCACAATGTTGAGCCTTTGATGTAGTGTCAGAAAATCACGTAATGTCTGTAGCGAACCACTGATGAGTATTAACATTATGATAGAAGTAAATAGCTAAAAGTGTAAAAATTATCAAAATTTATACCCAATAAATGAGTATTCCCTATTAAGTGCGTTGTACATAGCACGCAGTTTTCTATAGTTTGAACGGGTGATGAGAACGTTTTGAATGTTCCATCTCAGTGTACAATTCCTGTTGAATTTAAATGTACAAGGCATTAACGGACAATGTCCAAACAAATAATGTTGTATACTTCCTACATCACCACAGTTGCACCTGTTATTTGGGCGTTTTCTTATTTTTAATCAGATACTGTGGAAATGCTCCATGTGAAGAAAGAAAATAACCTATCACCTGGGATTCACATAGAAATAAATCGTTAACCTTGTTTAATATCGCATAAGTATCTCTTCCCTTCTCCGAATTTTCCCAAGAAACCTGCCATTGATCATGTAGAAGTGTTTTAAAATGACGCTTTAAAATAGAAGTTGGTGCAGGAATGCGTAGAACTTTATCATACAGATCATTTATAATAACTGATTTTGCCAACATGTCCGCTCTTTTATTTCCTGATATTCCAACATGCGATTTTATCCCGCCAATATATATGACTTTATTATGTAACAGGCGCAAAGTGTTGAAGATATTAAAAAGCTGACCGTAAGATGGAAATAAGCGCTGAAGAGCGTAAATTGATGACAAGCTGTCAGTATAAAGATGAAATGAATCATGCGGGGAGCCGATGCACCAACTGATAGCCTCGTCTATCGCAGCCAATTCTGCTTGAAAAACAGAGTTATAGTCATGTAATTTTAATCTCATGCCTAGCATAAAATAATCCCTATACCAAACCGTAAATGCAGCTCCTACACTGTTCATCATTCGAGAACCATCAGTATACAATATCGGATGATTCACCACTGGTACTGTATCAACCACTGGCTTAACAAATTTTATATTTAAGTTTTCAAAGAAGTAAGGATAATTATATGTCCTCAGTTTATTCATAAAATCTTCACTTTTAAAACACATATTGTCAATCAAGACTGTACCATTTCCATAAATGATATTATAACGCTTAGAAGACAAATTCAGTTCTATGTCAAGTGGTGGAGCACCCACCAAAACACACAATGCGTCATTAGAAATCGTACGATATGCCTTTAAGACAGATAGCAGACATAGACGTTGAATGAGAGCAATCTTGTTATTCCATGTTGATTTTTATCAGGCATCCAGATCTCATGCCCATATGAAATACGTTTCTTCAAGACGGTATTGTACCATATTTTAAGATAAATAGAAGGAAGACCTCTATCACGGATTCTGGTTTGGCGAATTTTACACGTGAAATCGTTAAGCCTAGTTCTAATCATATCTAGGTGATCCATCCAGAGTAGAAATCCCAAATAAAGAATATTGTCCTTTACACTGATACTTTTGTCATTATGTTTAAAATTTGGTCTTCTTTTACTAAGAGTGTGGCTCCCAAACAGCATTGCGGCTGACTTCTCTGCACTAACTTGCAAATGATGTATAGAACAGATATCCGAAAAGTGATGAACACTAGTATTCATTTTATGTTCTAGCGCAGAGCGCGTATCTGCGCCCTCTATAATAACGCTATCATCAGCATAAGAAATAATCAGTAATCCTCTCTGCTTGCAACTCTTTAAAATCCTGTCAGCAACTAGTGTCCAGATAAACGGCCCAAGACATGACCCTTGCGGGCAGCCACGGAATACATGAAACCATGTTAATCCATGCGTATATTTAAAACAAATAAGCCTATGACTCATGTAATTTTTAAGTGTAGACTTCATGTAATCAAAAATAGGTAAGATATTTATGATATCGGCTACAATACGCCAATACAAAACGTCGAAGGCACCACTGATATCAAAAGAAATCATTGCACAGTATTTATATACTGATAGTGTTTCTCCAATGATATTATTTAACGCAGAAAGTGCTGTCAAGGTGCTCCGTCCCTCACGAAAGCCATGTTGTCCATCATCAAGATAATTAGAAGACTCCAGCATTGTAATAACTCGAAGTTTTAAAAGTCTTTCATATAACTTACCCAAAACTTTACTTTGTTCACTTACTTAATAAAAGGAAAATTTTCATTCCAATATTCTGGTGCCAATATGGCATTTAAGAGTTAAAATTAAATGCTCCAAAAATGAACCACCGCTCTTGAAAGTGGTTAAAGCAGTAAATTGTAGTAATTGTAGTAAATTGTATTATATCAATCGTTTTAGAGCGCTGTTAAAATATACCGGTCGGCAAAGACTCTTTTTACTTAATTCATTTTATTTTAACTTCTTTTGAAATGTTTAACTGATCTTCTTTAACCAAATACGAAAACAACCACTGGATGTCTTAACAGCAACTGATTCGGCATTAAATTTTTGCAATCAAAGTGAATTGAATGGAAACCTGTTTATAGGGAGATCGCTATAGGTTTTTTCATTATAATCCAATCTTCTCTAGTTTTTTAAAAACCGATCAAATAAACGCGCTTTTAGATTCAGCGGTGTCTGAACGGGGTTGGCGAGCGTAGCTTGCAGGGGGCAGATCCCCCTAGTATATATATGTATATATATTTCGCTATCGTATTAATGAAACGCATCTCATAGGTTATTGAACAGCATTTAATGCATCTCCATACCTATAAGGGGGTTTACCATAGGGGGGACCCTGTTCTGTTTCTAAATTAGTAGCCAACTTGGCGATATCTCTAATATTTCGCCAAATTCCCATAGACTTCCATTTTAATCCAATAGGGTTTACTTGCTTACAGAAAATCAACATGTTGAGGTATTTTGAAAAAAATGCAGATGTTATTGAAGCGGTTACAAGAGTCGTATTGCTCTCGTGTTGAGAATTCTAAGATAGCGCAAATAATATTTCCTTTCTAACAATAAAAGTATTTTCACGTGAATGTTAAAAAGACAAAGGAAACTTTGCTGCAAATTACGTCAGCTTTAAAACGATACATTTAAGCGATATATTTTAAAGATGATCAAATTAGCGTGCTTTTAGAGTTAGCGGTGTCTGAACGGGGGTTGGCAAGCGTAGCACATAGGGGGCAGAGCCCCCCTAGTATCTAAAATAATAACATCTAGTTGTTTGTTTGTAAGGATAATTTCTGGAACTTCCAAACAGATTTCAAAAGTAATGGAGACAAATGGCTGGTGATGGTTCCTGCTCGTAAATAGGCTGTATTTTTTGTCTGTGCCTCTATTCCCAAAGGAGTTGAAGGAGCGAAAAACATTCTAAAATTGTGATTTTGGTTATGTTGAAGAGGCTAGAAACTGGAAATTTGGCATAGTAATTATAAGATATAAATTCTCTCTAAGAACAGTTTCTAAATAATTCGAAATTTATACATATGAAATGTGCGAAAAACGTTCTTAATTACCTTTTCTGTGGGATTGTTAGGGATAGAAACTTGAAATTTGACATGGCTGTTACTTTTAATACGTCGTACAGAATAGTTAAAAAAAAAATTGAAATTTAAAAGGATGAAAAGAACGGAAACTGTTCTACAAACTTTCTAAATTAGAATATCTATGGAATTTTTTTTTTAAATAAGAACTTAAAATGTGGCATGCTGCTACTTTTCAGATGAAAATACACGCACAGAATATTAAAAAAATATTCTATATTTAAAATGGTGGAGAGGAAAATAATGTTCTAGAGTTGCGATGTTTTCAATACTGAAGGAACTAGAAATTTAAAATTGAACCTAGTGGTTACTTTTAAGATATAAATACTAATACACGATAAGAATTGTTTAAAAACGAATCGAAATTCAAAAGGTCAAAGAGCAAAAAACTACTATAAACTTTCTACTTTACGATTTCTATGGGTATTCGAATATTATTATTTTTATAGCATTGTTAATTAATTAATTCCACATCCATTTGGAATTTATTTGGCAGATTTGTAATTCAGACTACAAGTCACTAGTAGCTCTTTCCATGTGTTATTCCAATATTACGGTCTTAATTATTAAAAAAATAGTTTATTGATATTAATACGAATTAAAACGAATTAAAAAACACTTAAAACTATGCAGTTTATAATCCAAATTCTGCACTGTATAAAAGCTGATTTTGGCAATTAAAAAAGAGTGGAATTTTTATCAAAACAAAGGGTAATTTTGTCCAAGAAAAGCCTGTTAAAAACAGTAAAAGTTAGCGGCGTGTTTTATTTTCTTGCCAACTTTTTAGCAAACCTGCAATATACAAAACTTTGTCCTCTGCTATTTATCATATTTTTTTATAATTATTTATTTGATTTTTACTTTACCTCAGACACGTGACAACGGCGGGCTGGTCAGCTATTAAAGTTTTAATTAAAACTAACTGTAAAGGAATAATTAAAATAAAAAGTAGGTTTTCACTGCCGATTCATTCCAATTCGTTGTATTCTGCTTTGAAACTTATTTAGGAATTCAATTATGTTTTTTTCAAGTACTTATATTAACAGCGAAAATCCAAAAAAGTCTCTGATAAATCAAAATACGTGTTAGAGGTATGTGTAAAAATGCAATCGCTATGTATTTTTTTCTACATACGGAGAGTGTTACCAACTTGCACTCCTTCTATTAAAGAAGTTACAATCCTACCAGATTTTTAAAATAATAGTTTATGATTTATTTAAACACACACATTTTGTAATTAAATAAAACGAAATTATTATACACTTATTCTTACAAAAATTCTAGTACACTGATACGTTTTTTAAATAATAAATAAAGAATATAAATTAGCAATAGTTTACAAGGCTATTAAAAATTCGAAATGAAGCACATTATAAATATCGGTTCTACTTATTCGGACACTTATTTTAAGAAATTGCAAACATTATTATTCTTTTTTTTTAATCTTATTGTGCATTTTTTTGCATAAAGACATCCCCAAATATATACACGCTCAAAGATGATAAGAGAAGATTTTTATGGGAAAAGTATTTTCATAATATTTTATAGACGTTATGACTGATGAATATTTTCTGTGAAATGCAGTGTGATTAAAACAAATGTCTAGAGAAATTTTAAGAAATGGAAGAGATCGCTACAACAAAACATTTTTGTATAGGAAACTAGTGTCGCAATTAATTTATTCATTTATTTGTCTCTTTCCGGTACCAACTGAAGTTTCAGCACATAACTTTGAAATAATTGTGTTTTGAAATCATTGTTCAACAGACGTACGTTGATTTTTAACATCACAGGCTATCAGAGATATAATATGCCCGCAGTTCCTGTCTGTACGTATGTATGTATGTAAGTATTTGTGTATGTATGTACGTAACGCGATAACTCGTGATAGAAATATTCGATTTGCTTCAAATTTGGTAAATAGATTCACTCTGGCAAGGAGCTTCCCTGATTAGTTTTGTGGGCTCATTTCTTAAATATAAAGGGGGTACAGGGGCTAATGCCCCTCCCCCTATTTTTTCATAAATGGTTTTTCCATGCAGAAATATCGGATTTGCTTAAAATTTGGCATGCCAGATTTTTCTGATAAGACTCTTTCCTGGTTAGATTTGGAGGTTAAGTATAAAAGGAGGTAACGGGGGACTAATCATCTCTTAATTTTGATAAATGGGTTTTTATGCAGAACTCTCCAATTTAGACTATATTCAATACAATTATATACAATATATATACAATTTCCTATACCGGTTTATTCTGATAATGCGCTTCCCTGATTATTTACCGTTAAGTACAAAAAGAGTGAGTTATATTTTATGAATAATATACATAAATAAGGGTGTAATATGCAATTAGTGTCAATAATCTGAGAGCTCAATGAGATTCGTTTAACGGGGCACTATTCTTTTTATCTGAAATGTGATGTTATCACAAATATTAGTGGGAGTGTTCGTCATCTACATCCAAAAAAGATCTAAAAAAAGAGCTATATATTTTGAAATGTAGTTAATATTACATATGATGTTACTATCCGAATAACAGTGCACATCGAACACTTTTGAAAACTTCGCATTTCACGTAGTCCAAGGTAAATCTGTTTTATTTATTTAATTATTTTTTGTTTTTTTATATAAAACTTTTTTTTAAGAGTTTCAAAAAACTTTTTCGAACAGAGGTATAAATCTTGCATGTTTGACTTAATAAATTTGACCCTTGTTTTCTATACAAAACTGGTGCGCGCTAGGTTTTCTTAAAGTTTACCCAATTATTTTATTCATTCTGTGTGTTCCTATTTTTCTTTTTAATGTTATTTCTTGAAGAAATTTTAATGTAATGTTTAATGTTCATCGGTTGTGGGGCACCATTTCGATATTAATTTCCTACTTTAAAATATTTCGAAACGCATTTACTTAAAACAAGTTGGAAATTGCTCGTCAACATGGCAAATGAGGTGCGTTCGTACTATAACTAGTTTTATAAATATTTTTTGCACCGCATGTTGTACTGAATGTATATTTTCGTGCACTTAAATAAGTGCATATCTATTTCATTCTGTTCGAAAGGCTGTAACATCATTGAAATGCAATTGAAATAATTTTGTTCCCCTTTGGTCGTCATGTAACGGAAAACTTTTGACTGTCCTTGTAATTAAACTATACATCCGATTTTCATAAAATTTGAGACCAATCGACAAAATTTTGCAACAATTATATATTTAAAATTTCAGACCATTCGGTTCGGTAGTTTTTTCTCTGTTATATGCGGAGAGACAGACGGACTGAACGACGACTATAGGTGCTACGTATTTATATAATTACGAACGCACATAAAAAAAAAGATTTCGGTTTGATTTTTCACGTGTCCCTAATTTACTAATACTCCATATAGCAAAATACTTTGTAATGTGTATCGGCTTTTGTAATTAGATGTAAATTAGTTTTATAACTGAATAAATTTACCTAGGTACTACAGTAAATCTGCTGAATTGGCGATAGCAATAATTATATTAAACGTTAAATTCTATATTATTAATTGTGAAAACACAAATAAATATTAATGTCGCTGGAAGCACATTGCTTTGCTTAAGTTATAAACCTGTTGCCACCCAGCTCACCTAATGGCGTTGCTTTTCAGATAAAGTACAAAAGGCTCTAAACAACATTGTTTATGCCAATATTAAAATTCTCATCAGTGTCACGTTAATAATATGTTAAATATTGCTGTAATTTCTATGCAAGTTATTGTGCAATTTCGTTTCAATCTTCTAGTGCAAAATAATGAATAAATCATGCAATAATGAAGCAAGAAAGGAAAAAGGCATAGCTTATTAAACACTTTCCAACATTGGTAGAATATTATAAAGAAATTTTGGTATATTCATAGAGTGAAATGCGATATCAAAATAAGTACTTTAAACTAGAATACAGGAATTCTGCTTTTTCAGAATTTAGTGTTGTCCCCAATGAAAAAAAGTACATATAAATTTATATGGTGCAAAACATATTTCGATTTTAAGACTTAAAGCACACACTTTTATTTTATGTAAAATGACGTCATTCGCATCCGCTTAAGAATTCCACATTTACGATGTACTCTTAAACATCTAAAATAAAGCTTGCATAGGATGTCACTATCGCAAAATAATACACAAAAGCAGCAAAAACATGGGGTCATTAAAGAAATTCGACAAAAAAAGCTATCTAATCATTCATAGGCATTCATTTGTTTGTAGCATTAATATAGACGATTTCAGTCATGACGTTAGTCATGACGTTTTTGTTGGAAACTGACACCAAACAAACGGTTGCTATGTTGTATTTTCTATTTTGTTTGTGTTTTGCAGCTATATCATATATCTATATCTCACATCTAAGTTTTTTAATACTTGATATGTACTGGTAACATTTTCCATGATTTATATTTAACAAGTGGGTAAGTGTGATCACAGATCGCACAGAGGGTTTCGTTTAATATTCCATCAAAACACTTTATCCTTTTGAAAAATCTGTTAGTTCCACATTTCGCAACTTGAGGCGCACTCTATTCTAAATAAACCTCCATCCGAACGAAACTCCGTTTTACATACTATCCGTAGATATATTAGTCGAGGGGATTGGGCCCATAGCACCCGAGATAGGTAGGCAGTCCTGGCGGTAAAAAGTGAAACTAAAATATGTAAGGCTATGGTGCATAATATGAAAGAATGTTCAAAGGGGTGTCGGGAAAAGTTGGAAAAGTGCTCCCCGGGTGAAAAGGACGGAGGTTAGAAAAAATGTTTAAATAGACAAGTTAGAGCCCGGAGGAGTAAATAATATAAGACTTTTTGAAAAGTTTATGATTTGTCGCGCGGTCTGAGGTATTCAGCTATACGTATGCAAAAATTCATGTCTCCAAATTAATTAGGGGCTCTCTTAGAAAGAATTGCTTAAAATACATATGTGGTAGCTCAAAAGGTTAAACGTAAGACTTTTTCAAGATTTTATGATTTGTCGCCTGGCTTCAGGTGTTCTGTTATAAGTATGCAAAATTTCAAATCTCCAATTTAATAAGGGACTCTGTTAGAAAGAATTGCTTAAAATACGCATGTGGGAGCCGAAAGGGTTAAATGTACGACTTTTTCAAAATTTTATGATTTGTCGCATGATGGTGTTCAGCTATAAGAATGTAAAATTTCATGCCTCCAACCTAATTAGTGACTCACTTAGAAAGGATTGTTTAAAATACACATGTGAGACCCCAAAGGGTTAAATTTACAACTTTTTCAAAATTTTATGATTTGTCGTTTGATGTGAGGTGTTCAGCTATAAGTATGCAAAATTTGACGCCTCCAAACCTAATTAGAGGCTCACATAGAAAGAATTGCTTAAAATACACATGTGGAAGCCCAAAGGGTTAAATGTACGACTTTTTCAAAATTTTATGATTTGTCGTTTGATCTGAGGTGTTCAGCTATAAGTATGCAAAATTTGACGCCTCCAAACCTAATTAGAGGCTCACTTAGAAAGGATTGTTTAAAATACACATGTGAGACCCCAAAGGGTTAAATTTACAATTTTTCAAAATTTTATGATTTGTCGTTTGATATGAGGTGTTGAGCTATAAGTATGCAAATTTTCACGCCTCCAACCTAATTAGAGGCTCACATGGAAAGAATTGTTTAAAATACACATGTGGAAGCCCAAACGGTTAAACGTACGACTTTTTCAAAATTTTATGATTTGTCGTTTGATCTGAGGGGTCCAGCTATAAATACATAAAATTTCACGCCTTCAACCTAATTAGGGGCTCACTTAAAAAGAATTGTTTAAAATACACATGGGGGATCCCAAAGGGTTAAATTTACAATTTTTCAAAATTTTATGATTTGTCGTTTGATCTGAGTTGTCCAGCTATAAGTATGCAAAATTTCAAGTCTCCAACATGTACGGGCTCTGTGACGGACAGACAAACGGACGGACAGACAGACAGACAGAGGAGCGAGACGAATAGGGTTTCGTCAGATGAACGAAACCCTAAAAAGAAATGACGCATAGCAACCGTATGTTTGGAGTCAGTTTTCAATCAAAACGTCATGACTGACGTTTAATTATTAAAATTAAATAATTATTAAATAATTATTAAAATTAAATATTGTTTATAATAGCTCCATGTTTTAACAGAAATTTTTCGTTTATATTTTTTAAAATAGCATGTATTTTAATTACATTTTCTTTCGGTTGTTATGAGAAAATGGCAACAAAAGATATAATTATTATTTTTCAATTTTTTTCTCTTTACCTTCTACATAAATAAAGTACCTGAGTTGCCAATATTAGACAAATGGTGCTGAAAACTACAGAAAAATTAAATGGAGTTACAGTTTTCAAACAAATTGCATTTAAAAGTACTTTTTTTCCCAATACGACGGTATAAAAATTT
This sequence comes from Maratus speciosus, assembly GCA_963932465.1. Lineage (NCBI taxonomy): Eukaryota > Metazoa > Arthropoda > Arachnida > Araneae > Salticidae > Maratus > Maratus speciosus. The sequence continues at coordinate 6,774,000 of OZ010786.1, read as the reverse complement.
AAAATATGCGATGCTTAGAAATTTAAAATATTGCTATAGAGTATTTAATCGTACTGCTTTTTTTTACGGCTGGCTTCTGTAAAATTTGCACTTCATAAAGCGCATAGTCTGATACATCATTAAAATGCACTTCCAATATTTTTTTCCCATTCCCCGTAATGTAACGGAACACTTTTGACTGTCCCTGTAATTAAACTATACATCCGATTTTCCTAAAATTTGAAATAGCTCAACAAAATTTTGCAACAATTATATCTTTAAAATTTCAGACCATTCGGAAGGCTGTAATATCATTAAAATGCACTTGCAATAATTTTTCCCATTGGCCGTAATGTAAAGAAAAACTTTTGACTGACCCTGTAATTAAACTATGCATCCGATTTTCCTAAAATTTGAAAGGTCTCGACAAAATTTTGCAACAGTTATATCTTTAAAATTTCAGATCATTCGGAAGGCTCTAATATCATTAAAATGCACTTGCAATAATTTTTCCCATTGGCCGTAATGTAAAGAAAAATTTTGACTGTCCCTGTAATTAAACTATACATCCGATTTTCATAAAATTTGAAATGGCTCGACAAAATTTTGCAACAATCATATATTTGAAATTTCAGACCATTCGGTTGGGTAGTTTTTGCTCTGTTACATGCGGACAGACGGACGGACGGACTGAACGACGACTATAGGTGCTACGTATTTATATAATTACGAACGCACCTAAAAAAGCAGTAAAGTCACCTTTACCTTTGTGGAAATTCTAATATACCCACATACTCAGGTACATATATAGAATAGATTTTAAAACGGCGAAAACAAACTCAGAAAACCTCAAAATTTTAAAATATGCCAATATTTCCTTAATCGTGTTTTTATCATGTTCTAGTACGTTTTTTTTTCAAACTCGTATGACGTTATATATTCACCTGCTGACGTCCATTATATTTCCAATGCGGTGTAATTTTAACATTTTTTTTTTTTTTTTTTTTTTTTTTTTTTTTTTTTAATTCCTCAAACTATATTTACTTTATTTTCATTTTTCTCGCGGAAATCTTGCAAAAGGAAAGTTATGACGTAATGTTCACTTTTTTTTAAAATTGGTCAAACTATTTATTTCATTTTAATTTTTCACGTGGAAATCTTGTAATATGAAAGCAATTGTTGTGGTAATAATTTTATTCTGGATTTTTAATTGATGGCAACTGTTATACCGAAAATGTTTAAATTTGATAGGAAATTGCTGATAAATTGGTATTTTTGTATTAGTTAAAAATTAACTGTAAGTTATTTCGATCCCTGGTTACTTTAGTTGCCTTGGTCGTGCTTTAATACACATGTACGTAGCATTTCACAATTCTGGCTTCCAAACTGCGGATTTGTATAGAATTACAGACTGACATAGAAATTTTCAGTTTTATCTATTAGATAGAATTTATACAAAGAACGTATTAACACTAAAAATTAGATACGTTTAATAATCAATACCGCAGCGTAAAACTCGGCAATTATTGCTCACAAGGGAATAAACCAGGGTTTCCCGGATTAAAGAATGTACGTGGAAACCATCATGTATATTATTTTAGATGTTAACATCCTTTTTTCTCTGCACATACTAAAGCCACAGCAATTAATGAGGTATTTTTTGAAAGGTTCAGCAAGTGGCTTTTGACGTAGTACACTTATATATTGTTAAAGCAGGTAGCATGATAATAGAGATTTCAGTCAATCAAAAATTAATGAAAAACATATCAGAAAATAATCTTAAAGACTGCGGCGAGAAAACATCGCACGGGACTATAGTTTTTTTTTTTATGTATAACTCTATTATATTTTTAGCATTTAAGGGGTCCCGGGGCAAAAAATCTCCAATTTTTCTTTAAAACTGTTATTGCATTAAAGCTTTTTCTATGTTTTTCTGCCTAAAATGATGTTTAAATCATCTTTCTATCTTAATTAGAACAGGAGATATTAAATTTTTCGTGTTGGTGTGTTTTCAAAATCTAGCTTTCAAGCAATGGTTGTCATGAAAACGATTTCTTTGAAAATGCGTTTTTCTTCATATGGCTTTTTTCACCATTACTGGTATTTAAATCGTTATAACTCAGGAACCGTTAAAGATAAGTGGTTCAAATTTGGAACATATCTTTTTCAATTGTTTTACTTTAATTTTGATTTAGCAAATTAGAAAAAAAAAATACTTTTGAAAATAGGATTAAAAAAATAGTTACACCATTTTTTTTTTTTTTTTTTTACTTTAAATATTTTTAATTTTTAAAAAAATTAATATTTTTTAAAATGCTGAATCTAAATTAAACTTTATATATTTCTGTTTATTTAAATGGAAAAAAAAACTAGAAATTCTACGAATAATATTTCGAGTTATAACGATTTTAAATTACCCCACTTTTTTAATGAATTTTAATTTTTAAAATTTTTTATAAAATATAAGAGAAGCTTTATGGTATGATTTTGTTTAGAGATAACATGGTTCATCATCACAAAAAAAAATCGAAATTTTAATTCAATAAATAAAAATTGTGTCCCGGATCCCCTTAAAATATTTTTTTAGAATGCCCACTAACAATGCTAAAAATCATACGTATATGTAAGATAGCAATAATGCGTTCACATAAGGTCTTGAAACGTATTAACCCACTAACGTCGAGCCTTTTTTACATTTCTTTTAAATTTTCCACACCAGTTTTTCCCCATTGTAATTTTAAATTGTTTAATCGCTTAAAATTTGAGATTAGATAATCTGTAAATTTCCAAACTAAAATACTGGTATTCAAATTTAAATATTTTGTTCGCCTTCCATGGCATGTTTTTTAGCCTAAACAGCTTTAATGAGTTAAAAGCAATAATTCTACAATGGCCTCGCGGAGTGTGAAATTCGCTTCCATATCTAATTTGTGTTTTGCTTATATTTTAATGTTTTTTTCTATTGATTGATGAATGCTTTCATTTTGTTATAAAACATAAGCTGGAAAGATATCATAAGCTATTTATACTAATTTAAGTAGAAACGTCTTTACCTTCCACAATCGTCTACAATCCATAGAGATAGATTTGAAAAAAAATAATGCTTGAAAATTATTTCAAAAACAATCAAAATTCGAGTTGCCATACAGATTTCCAACAAATTGCAGTATAGTTTTCAAACAAATTTCATTTGGAAGCTTATTTCTTTTCCTATTTTACGGTGTAAAAATTTTAAATGTGTGATGTTTAATAGGTTATTATTTTTTTTTAAATGCGGTAAAAGCGATACAGGATCATCTGTGTTACATTCACAAAATGACGTCTACATTGCCCATGGACACGTTTAATTTGTGTAATTTTATATTTATTAAACATAAATATTTCCAAACGAACTAAGAAAGCCCCTTGATTTCTAATTTAATTTCTGGTATTTAGATACATTAAAGTTCCTTAGAAAATATAAATATTATAAAACTCGCAACGGCCCTTTACTCTTTTGAAACGTGGAATAATATATTTCAGTATTGATAACCTTTGCTGAAAATACAGAGGACATCCGGGACATGTGGTTAATGCATTTGTAATTCATAGAGCCATTGCTGATAAATCGTAGATGGACGAGGAAGTGATGCAAGTACAGATGTGCCTCAACCAGACTAGCAGAGGTTCTGTTACTTCACTGAAAGAATAATTTATTTTGACTAATGGAAAACATTCATTGCATTACACTCTTAAGGTACTAAACTGACGAATGATTGGTTAAAACTGTTTCTTTATTGCCAGTAACTTTAATAGCTTATGACTGTAATACCGGCTGTTCTAGAATGGACTGAATGATTTTAAAATTCGATAACTCGCAACTCGCAAATGGTGACAGCTCATAAAAAAATTCTTGCAGGAAAGTTATATAAGATGTCAGGTTTTTTTTTTTTTTTTTTTTTTTTTTTTTTTTTTTTTTTTTTTTTTTTTTTTACTGCAAGTATCGCGTTTAGTTTAAAATAGCAGCGAGAGACGGCGCTACAACCAATAGCTGCTAAATCGGTGCCCGAATTTTGTCCTCTCACACTCAAAGAAGGATGTTAAATATATACAATTGTTCTTAGTCGCTAATGCGATTTTAAAATTAGAGGCCCACTCCATATTACCAACTATTTCTTTCATATCAATACTAAGAAAAGTGAAATTCCCAAAATCATGCCCCGATTCAGCATCTATTTCTTGCAGAGCCACTTATCGCTGCTGTTTCAAACTAAAATCGAGGATCGCAGTAAAAAATCTTCTGACATCTTACATTACCCTCCTGAAAGATTTTTTTAATAGCTGTCACCATTTCCTAGTTATTGAATCTTAAAATCAGCCAGTCTATATTTGAACACCGGGTACATATACTTTTTTTTTTAATCATCGAAACAAGTTTCCCATTATAGTTCTCACTTGAGGCACTAAATGTAGTCTTACCGTATGTGTTTGCATGTGAATTCAAGAAGGTTATCGCGTGTTTACATATTTCTTCATCTTGAAATTCAAGTACATAATTTGAAAGTTCTACTTTCAGTCATTCGCAATATTTCTAATATTAGCTTTAAATCGAGAATATCCTTGGAGCTCTCTTAGTATTATCTAAAGTTGTATATTTAACTATTAATAAAATTGGATAAATTAATAAATAATTTACTTTCTTCACAGCGCTCTTCAAACAACAGTTATGCTAATATAAACTCGACGCTTGGCAAAATAGATATCAAACTAATAGTATATGATCAGTGTAGCCTTCTCTGAAATCTTCTATTGTTGAAAGATATTTGCTACAATTATACTTTATGCTCTGTTATTATCAAGAGACAAAAGTAATTACTTTCTACCTTAAACGGTCATTTTAATTAGAATCTCGCTTATAAATAGCGAACTATTTAAGTACCAATGAGTTAAAGATTGCCACACACATTGTTTCGAATGTCAAAGATCATATAATAGTTACATTTCCATTGTGCATGACTGAATAAAATGTTGCAGAATAAAAGTTGAATTAGCAGCTAGGAAAATATTTATATTAGTAGATTGTCTACTGTACTGTAAGTTTATAATTTAATGTCAGCTAAGTTTTTACCCCACATGAAAACATATAGTAGTAGTTTAAATTAGATTTTCTCTCATATTTCCAACCAACCATATACATGCATAAACACACACCAACACATATATTCCGTATGTTATACATATATGTGAAATATGAATTGTGTATTCACAATTGTAAACGATCATTTGTGTTCGTTTATAATAGTCTTATACATATATATTTATATAATGAACTTATTTGTTAGAGTAAAATTTCTGATTAAAATGTCAGGAATCAATTATTGTTCGAACATGCTTTAATTGAACTAATTCTTGGTACTAATTTACTGATAATTCTTATTTCAGATCTTTAGAATATCAGATATGTTGTCTTATATATAAAAATTTTGTCAAAAGAGGCATGTCTTAAATGTTTGCAAAAAAACATTCTATAGCAAAAATGCCACTAATATTTATATATTTATACAAATAAGAGGTGCATTTACTTGTGCATCAATGTATATTTTCAAGTGATTACTAAAAGCTTTAAAATTTTGAAAAATCACTTACACATATATCAAATTCCAATAATCTTAGACTTATTTGTTTTTAAAAAATAGTTTTAACAATAATTCTCATTAGTTACAAAATATGTTATTTTATAATGCGTGCCCATCTTCTTGAATGTGCGGGAGGTTGGAAATTAAAAGAAAAACTTTTAACTATAATGGTATTTGATATGTCAGAAAACCATCAGTCGTATCATCAGTTATCATCAGTCGTATCAGATTGTCAGTGCGGAAAAATAAACATGTGACAGTAAGGGGAGTGGTACAAGTACACAAGGCCAAATGTCCCCAATAGACAGATCGAATAATATTCCCAGTAAGATCCATAGTAATACATTCGACGAATATGGGCGGACAATTGTTTTTAGGTTACTTTAAATCAACCAGTTAATTGAAAAACACCTTTTATAGTAATAAATATTGTTTTTTTAATAGAAAAGAGTTTATGTTTTACTATTTAATACATATAGAATTTATTTAATGAAAATAAATAGGGGAGACCGGGGCTAGTAGGCGCAGATTTTAGTTATTAATTTTTATTATTTTTTTGTTTAAGTTTTTTAACAAACTTTAACTGCACTTTTAAAGAACATGCACATATATCAAATTCCACATATAATTACGCATATATCAAATTCCAATAATCTTAGACTTAATTTTTTTTTTAAATCGTTTCAACAATCATTTTCATTAGTTACAAAATATGTTATTTTATAATGCGCTTCTTGAATGTGCGGGAGGTTGGAAATTAAATGAAAAACTTTTAACTATAATTGTATAGCTTTTGTAGATTATGTTTAGCGGAAGCCTAAAGTAAAAGGAAAATTGTGCGCCAATCTACCCCGTCACGTGGCAAGTTGCCTACACCTATGGAGTAATTTCGCACACGCTTTATAAAAATTTACATAAAGCTAAAATAAGACACGCAGTTAAGAGAAATCAATTTAATTATTACCAGTAAGTTTAAACAAAGGCGTTATCGCCATGCAATGTAAATTCTAAATTATACAGACATAAAAGTAATGAATAAAACATTAACATTGAGTAACTTCTATCACACTCGATATCATCATCAGAGTTACAGTTGTCACAAATAAAAAATCGAGTGTTTCCGTTTGGGCAAGCCTTGTGTGCCCAAAATCTTGCACTGAAACCACTTTTCTCTTTGTTTGCTGTATTTCAAGCTTCCAGCACACACCAGACACCGAGCCAACTTAACCCCGTGTTCAATGCGCCTACTAGCTCCATAATAAATTTCTTCATAAAAGGGAAACGTAACCTTCTAAACAAAATCACATATGGGGTAGGTACAGTTAATCATGCACTAAGAAAAACTGCACAAGTTAAAACGCAATTATTAAGATAAGTATTAGAAATTAGAAAAGAATGAAGCAACAAAAAATTACTTATGAGTTCAAAAAACGGAAAATTCGTAATAAAAGTCCACTGCACATAGGTGACGGTGCAAAACTACAATGAAGATTGTAAAAAGCAAGAAGAAAGTTACTCTGTGACTGGTTGTGCAAGCTATTCACAAACAGGCGATTTATGCGGACTGCGCCTACTTACCCCTGTAGCCAACTAGCCCCGGTCTCCCCTAACAATAAAAAATAAAGTTATAATTTTTGGAATCCATGACAGATCTAGTACAATTCAAGAGTTTAAGCACATCTTTCGGCTTCACTTGAATTTTCTAAAAATGCATTAAAATAAATTATTGCTTTTTTCATGCCATTTACTCCACTGGGGGGACATTCAATTTATGATTGAATTATTAAATTGCCACGATTTTAAAGAGTTAATAATTGCGTTTCTGCGACATGATGAAAATCTTCCCTATTACTTTTCGCGCAAGTTTGTATGATTTTTGTATGGATGGCTGTTCATTTTTATCCGTTGTAAAAAAAAATTGGGATTAGAAATTTTTATTGACTTATTCGTATATTTTTGTATATTATTCGTATATTATTCCAATCAGTTTTCTTCATGAATATTTATGGTTTTATGGTGTTGCAGCTCTTTTTCACCTTCTTTTAGATTTTAAGTAAGAGAAAGGGCGTTCAAAGATTTTTATATCATCCTCATAAAAAAAAAAAAACATTATTATGAAAAGGATATATTGTTAAGAAATTGTGACATTTATTTAAGTGGGACAGTTGTTTGGTACTCGGGGGTATTACCTAGCTGTCGTGGAATCATTATTTTGACATTTGATTGTACTAGAATAAAATAAACAAAAAATACAAATAAAAAATTAATCCAGAACAGACAAATGCACTTGGAATTGATAAATATTCTATATCAGAAATCATTACAGTTCTACTTCAGAAATCATTACAGTTTTTTTAATAAAAAATATACATAAATTTAACAAATGCGAAACTTAGGACAATAACTGTGCCTAAAATACTGTTTATTACTTCGATTTTTTTAATTCTAAAGAGAATATAAATTAAATGAATGTGTCGTTTTTAAACAGTTTTTAGAATAATTGATATTACTTTTATTCCAGTCCAAATGTGACATGTCACATGTGTGTATTTCAGACATGTGATTGCTTTGCCAATATACATAACAATATCCTTCGATTTCAGTCAACGTATACATTTAAATTAAAATGCAAGTTTAAGAATGCGGAAAGCTTAAGTGGCAATGATGAACAGAAATAATTGTATAGCCTTCATTTTAAAAATCGAGTATACGCGCTGTTATTTTCAACAGAAAAACTGGCAGAAATGTCTAGATTTATTATTATAAAGAATACTTTAGTATCTAGATTACTAGAAGTGTAAATAAAAGCTCTGAATTTAGGAAATATGAAAAAAATGAAAAAAATAACATTTAAAACCATTTTTACAATTAATAAAAGTTAATATTAAGTTTTAATATCAGGATATTAAAAACTATGAACACTTCTCCACTGTAAAAAAAAAAAAAAAATCTGTAACTCTACAGATGTAAAGTTACATGCTTATCTTTGTTTTATGTAACTTTCGTCTGCAACTGTAGAAAAAAATCTGGAAATCTACAAAACTAGTTTTTGTAAAGCTACTGAAATCTGTAACTTTACAAATAGCTAAAATTACAGTAATCTTACTAAAATTTTATCTGTAACCCTGGTTCTAGTTACATAAAAAGTTCTAGGCATCCCAGTTCCCTAAAGAATTTTAGTAACCTTAAAGTTTTTTTGATTTCCGGCGTAAAAGTGCGCCTGTTAGAGGAATTTCTGTTGTTGCCGTTATATAAAAAGCTCTAGGAATCCCAGCTTCTTAGAAAAACATTAGTAACTTTACAGAATTTTCTTACAGTGTGTTTCTTCATTGTTTATAACAATTAGATATCGTGTTATTCTCAAAATAAAGGTATTTACTTTTAGAAAATAAAAGGCCATTGTTAAAAATTATTTATAGTTCATGCATTGAACACAACACTGTTGTTTCGACTAATAAAATTGATCGTTGTTTGTTTATGAGAACAAAATTGGTTATGACATGGGTCCCCAATTATTACTTTAATTATGAGTAATTTCTTTTCATTAATATGTTGTAATTTGCAAAATCGAATTTTGGGCAGCCAGATTTAGTGAATTACGCACGGTGCGATGCACGGTCATCAGAACAGCAATCGGTAAATCCGGCAGAACACCTTCGAAAAACTAGTCAGATGTGGCAAACCCAAAACTTTTCTTCTATCTCATACATGTTAATACTTCCTGAAAAATGCAGTATATCAGCACCACCTGTTAGATGACAACTTTGGCAACTTCTAACTGAATCTGAAATTTGATGAAAATCCGTGCATTAGTTTTTTAGATTGAGATATTGCAGAAATTGTAAAACCTATTGGACGATTTTCACCAAAAACTAATCAGGACCAGTTTATATCAAGGTCTAAGTGAATTTAAAGCTTTGTGAAATTCCGTGCATTAGTTCTTGAGATAGAGCGCCCACAAAATTTTTGTCACATACAGACTCACAGAGTGACAGACAGACTCACAGACAGACATTTTCTAAAAGACATGAAATCGTGTTCAGGACATTCTAAAACGTATAAATCCGTCGAAAAACGGAAGTCGAAAATTTTCATGAATCCAATACTTTCTTCTTATATAGATAGAAAAAAAGTAAAAATTGAGACTAGCAATTAACAATCAGTAACTATACACGTCTTCTCATGAATAGCGAAGTCTGTAGGCATCAATTCCTTTTATATAATAAATTTAATTTAATATTTTTTACGCAGACTATTATTATGTTTAATCTAATAAACCAACCTTAATGTAAATCAATTATTCTTACACTGTACCGGTACATTAATGAAGCTTACTTTTGCATTAATATTCATTTTATAATTTAAAAATATTTTCTAAAACAGACGAGAAGGGAAATTGAAATTAGTTAGAACATTTACTGGAGATTTGGAGTACAAGTTAATAACACTTATTATGCTGACAAAAGAAAAATTCCCAGACAACATTTTGACAATATCTGCAACACCGCAATTTTAATCATTTTCTTTGACGAAACATATGCTTTCTGTCCTTTCCATATCATTTGAGTAGAAATTAGGGATAGATACTTTCGTTACACGGTAAGAAATTATGTGATGAGAGAGTTCTAAAACTTAATTTCGGAATAACCTATAAATCTGCTTACAAATCTGCGTGTCTTTGCAAATATATTTTATAATCAGCAAAATTAGATATGTTTCTAAATGATTAATTTCGTAGCTGAAGGTTAATCAAAATTAATGCAAAAGACAGAAATTATTATAGTCCTGTAAGCATTCAACAAATATGTTAAATATATAATTTCAACAAGAATGTAGGATTAAATTTTATTAATAGACTATTAGATTTGACTTAATAAACGTTTTTCTTTTAATATTTATGCAATTTATTATTTTTAATACAGAGTGTTAAATCTTACTAAATTTAAAGAAATATACATAGATAAAATTTATTTCAAGTTTGACAGCTCAGTGCTCAGTCCCTGGCACTGGCACATTACACGCTCAATGTTCGTCTGCTGATTTGAACTCGGTTCACTTAACCTTTCGTACCTTCAGTATCGAGTAAATGAGTACAAATGATGATTTTGAACTAAACAATGGGAGTTCAGCATGGAATTTGCTTCAGCCAGTTAGAAATATTTCCGTTTTTATGATAGCTATAACAAATTCATCTACATTTGCACCCTTTAATAGATTTCTTTCGCATGCATCTTACTTTGTTTAGCTGTCTACATGGAAGATTAGATGCTATTGCCAAGAGATTGCCTGAAGTGAATTTTCCCAGCCATTGTGCTTCCAGGTAGCTGAATTACAAGATTATTGACAAATTAAGCCAATGCTTCTGGGTTCGATTAATGGCCTGGAAATGTTTTTACTGAGTTTTAAAAAATGTATGGTAAATTTATCAAACAGTATGATTGTGTGAAAGTATTAACCTTTTACCCGCCAAGGTTCCACAAGTGGAACATATACTATGTGGTGCTGTATCTTTTTAAGTATTTGTTTAATCTGTTTGAAATCTTTAATATATCTTTTTAAAAGATGTGTTTTAATGTATTAAAAAATATTTTTTTTTTTATACTTTTTTTGTGGTTTCTATTTTGGAGCTTTGAAATGTAGCAAAAAATGTAAATGTAGTAGACTGTGATTTTTACTCTATCTATAACTTTAGAATTCAGATGTGAGTACTGTGATGATTATTATTGTATTGTTCAGTGTTGTTTATTACGTTTTATGCAAAAATGAATGTTTTTATCTTATTTCGTTTTTGTTTTATGATCATTTGAATGTCAATGTTCCTCATGCGGAACGTTGGCGGTTCAGAGTACAAAATTATCTTATTGTTACTTTTTTTAGGATCTGGATCATTTTTACTGGGCTCCCTCGGGCGATTATTTTTTTATTATTTTCGTACCAGTATTATTGAAGAATAAATTTTATGATATATATCTTTTGCCCCTGTTGCCAAAGTGTCTGTGAAATATTTTTGAACCAATAAATAGGAGATTTTGATTATTATAGAGATGGCAAAGTTGTTTGTGTACGATGGAGTGACAACAGTGTCGTTACTGTTATATCAAATTGGGAAGCTAACACATCGCTAACTCAAAGTGGAACATGATATTCTAGAAAATTGAAGCTAGAAGTTTCAATCAAATAACATCGATTGATTAGATTGTATAATTTGAATATGGGTAGTGTAGAATTTTTGGAGTATTTGCTTGGAATATATAATCCAGTACTTCGATGATAAAAATGGTGATGAAATCTGTTTGAAAATGAACTAAATATGGCTGTTGTTACTTGTCATGCAGTAGGTTCAAAAGAAACCCTAAACCATTTGGAGTTCTATCGTGAAATTGCGACTCTTGCCATAAAAATTAGATTTGATGTTTGAGAAAGGGAATAGAAAGTCCTGCTGCTCCAGTAAGTATGGACATTATCACCTCATTCAGTAGCTAGTGTTTTCCGTCTACGACTCAAGAAGATTCTCAAATCGAGAGAAAAACATGAATAAATGGTGTGAATATTATGGAAAGCGTATGCAAGAAAAACGTTTTCCGGCCTTTTATAAACATTTTGCTGTTAGTGACTAGTTAACATGTTCCTAAAATAGAAACATTTTTTACTTTACCTTGTTTTCTTTGTTTTGTTATGTGTGCAGTGCTAGTATGGTTTCGAAAGAAAAATTCGCCAAAATGTACAAATGTTATTCGTACCGCCAACGTTCCACAAGTGAAACATGCCTGTAACTCTACTACTATTTTACATAACATTCCAAAATTCGACATGCAACCTTAGAATTAATCTAAATCGTCAAAAAAAAAAGAAAAATACAAATGAATTCGATAAGCAGTTCAAGGTTTGGCGGGTAAAAGGTTAATGACTATAAAATCATGTTTTTATACGTAATATTTGTAGGTTAAAAAATAAATATTTCCCCACTAGGGAAAAGTCTTATGTTTATTATCTTCAAGAGATTCTTTTTTTTTATCTTCCGCAATTATTAGTAGATTTGTCAGGCTATATATCACTTTCTAAGCTAAAACTGCTGCAAAGATATGACGAAATGGCCTAAAACATTCGACAACCCATTTACCACTTTCAGGGTTGAATTTCGAAAAATCCTTTATTAGTTGAACTCTACTATAAGTTATGAATGTATATATACTCAGGAATTGAAGTTTCCATCTTCAGTTATAATTGTGTCACACTGGCGTAATTTTAGCTGATTGTTTATTACGTAATTCCAAATAAGAAAGCCTCAATTAAAAGCTTCATAATTTTCATCTTAGTTCCATGTTACTGATTGTGTATAGGAATAAAATTTAATTTTTGAATAATTTGAAATGTTCAAAATTAAACTTTAGTTAAAAATAATATTTGTTTTAAAAGTTGATCCAGCCAATATAAGGTTGATAGATTATTGCAATTATTTTTATGATATTTTATAAATGCAGTGAATAAGTTTTTTTTAAATATTATTGGTTTCGACTCGTAATTTTTAAAATTTACTTCAAAAACTGTCTACAAGTGGTTGTAGTTCGGATAAACGATTGGAACTATTACTTTCTCGGCCAAATGTACCATTCTCAGTAATATTGCAAATCAGTTTCAGAACATGATATTTTTTCGGATATTTTTCCATGTTTGCATGATGAAGAGACCAATATAAGTATATGGTACGTAGTCTAACTAATCCAGTCCATATAATTATCCTTAAAAATCTTTTTATTTCATTTTTGTTTGTCACTGTCCATCTTCACACGCGATGCGAGGATCCACCTTCTGATTTTTGAGATGCATATAAGTTAGTTTATTTGGCGATTTCTTCAAACAATTTATCCGTCACAAACGGTTCATAGCCCTTTTTTAGTGTTAAATCTGACCTTATATTCAAATTTTCAATTTTAAACACAGAAAGGATAGTAAAATATATAAGCTTTTTTGATCACCTCTCGGATCATGCCATTCTTCAACATTCCCCTCGTTAATATTATTATTACTCAAAAATAGTCTGTTCTACAGTAAAGTTTATTTATTACTAAATGTGTTTTTTTTATTTCAGTGATACTTTCTTCTATTTTCTATAAAAAGAGTGTATTTTCGTAACACATCTTTATTGCAATCTTTCTTGATAATTGTCTTCGATAAAGGTAGAAATGTTCTTTCCCATTGGTAACAATCTGGTGTGAATATATCATCATACAAATAAAAGAAACATTTCAAGGTAGTTTATATCGTACAAGATTTTTTTAGTATAATTATGGAAACCCCTTTTTCATCAGCTTTAGTCTTAAGTTTTCAATAATTAGAGCAAAATTGTTGAAAACGCATTTCTTTGAAATAATGTAGTTTGTTTCCGTTTTAGAAAAATAAAATAATAATATATTTTCTTCATTTAAAGCTATTTTGATAGCCATACATCGTAATTGAAATACTGTCTAAATCCGTGGACAATTAAACGAATTAAAAAAAAGTTTGTACAACACAGCACACTACATGTGTAACGTTTCGCATATATGAAAGTGTACTACTATCTTTTTATTCTTAGTATTTTATTTTACTGTACATTAATTGTAACATGATTAATGTAAACTATTAAAAAAAAACTTCTTGGTAAAATTTTTGTGAAAGCGATTTGACTTTAAATGTAAATTTCTTACGGTTTTAAAAAACCATAAGAAATTAATTTTTAAGAAATAAATCAGCTTGGCGAGAAACACATTTTATTTCACAATTATATTTACACATTATAGATGCCATGTTGTACAAGGTGCCGTATCACGTAGTTTTCGTATGCGCAGGCGTCGTAAGGAAACGCCGCTCAGTACTTAGGAAGAGAGTTCCCTACTGATATTTTAATTTCCGTTTCCTTTGTTTTTAAAATTTTTTAAGTGGTGCTTTTTTTTCGTCTTAACACTTCTGGTAAGTGTCCAAAATCTTTTACACGACGTTGCCTTTATACGTCTTAGATTAAATATCAGACAAATAAATAGGATTGTTAGAGAGTACTGGCCTTAAAAGCGGTCGGTTCCCGCTTCTTCACGTCAATGGGGGGACCGGCGTCTGGCCCAATAATGTGGGAGTGAGTGACGAAAATGTTTTGGTGTAAGATGCCTGTATTTCCCTTTGGGGTAAGATGCCGGTAATTTTCTTTGGGGTAAGATGCTGGTTATTGTCCGTTGTGATCAAATGGCTGGTTGTTTCTTCACTGTTTAAATTGCTCTTCGTTATTAACTAACTTGTGAACGATTTTAATCAGATAATTTAAATCAGTGATTATATCGTGATTTTAATGGACTGATTAATAAAATTTATTGATTAAAATCATAAATTTTTTAAATGCTTAAAACGACATAGAGAAATAATAAAATCTATGGTGAATATAATTTGAAAGGTTTCTATATGTATTCTGCCTTATAAGTAAACTTTATTGGCCTTATACATAATTGTTTAATAATTATTAATTTTAACCATTGTTAAAATTTTTTTGTTAAATGCAGTTATAAATAATTTTAATAAATGTAAATATGGGTAGTTAATAATATAGTTTTAGATAACTAGGGGTATCTGGCCCCTACGAGCTAAGCTCACCAACATCAACCCAGACACCGCAGATTCTAAAAACACGATAATATCATCTTCTTTGAAAAAGTACGGAAGATTAAAACCTAATTAAACGATTAGTGGCGATCTCTTGTAATCAGGCTTTCATTCATTTCCCTTTGTCTGAGGGATTTTAACGCTGAATCAATTGCTGTCGAAACTTCAAACTGCTATTTTCGTGATTGATTAAATAAGATCAAAACAACAATTTAAAATTAGCTTGTATAAAATGACTAAGTAAACAATTTTATAAAGATAATGCAAGTGTTCACAAAAACAAAAGTTTCGATGCTTTCTATAATATCTGTAAAATGAAATAAGTTTTTAATCATGCATAAGAGTACAAACTTTAAGAAAGAATCAGTGAGCAACAAATAAAAACAACAGGCGACTTTTAAAACAATTAATTCCAAAACTACGGCATCTTCACACAATCAACCCTACATTAATGTACACATTTATTTATAATATTTTAAGCTCGATTTTTGAAGACTTTTTGTACAAGTTTTTATATATGCGTATTATTTTTACTTGAATGTTATATTAGAAGACACTGGAATTTCAGATAAACAGTTAACATTCAGGTAAACCAAACATGATTAGTACTCGCATTAATATTCTTCTCCTATTCTCTAATTTTCCAAGATATAAGTCAACATGTATTTTGCTAGCATTTTAAATCCAGATTACAATGTATTCCTTTGCATCTGTAATTTATAATAGTGATATTTAATGTGGCACCGATATATTTCTACTAAATCAACGTGTAATATACCTTCCTCGTAATGCACTTCGCAATGCAACTCTTACTAATCTAAGAAGATGGATTTGAAACATCTTCGAATAATTTAATTTTAAACCCATTTGTCTTGTGTTATGAAAACTGATATGAGTATTAAACAGTTTGGATCAGGCAAATCTAAGGCTTTCACTTTTAATTTCGTGTTTCATCACTCGCTTGACATGTAGCTACACTGTAAAAAAAAATAATAATGCCAGTTTTACGACAGGAATCGGAAAAATAGGTGCCCTTATCGTACAGGAATAATTTCCAACCCAGCTCGGAATAAAATCCGTAAAATCGGAATAAAATCCGTAAAATACCGTTTTAATGACTATTTCCTTATTTTTACGGATTTTATTCCAAGCTGGGTCGGAAATTATTCCGGTACGATAAGGGTAACTATTTTTCCGATTTCTAACGGAAAACCGGCAGTATATTTTTTACAGTGTAATTCACACAAGAAAAACAAATATTTACTTTTCTACAAAAACACTTAAATCAGGTTTCATTCTAGGGATCATTAATATATTGCCTGGGATCTCTCTTTAAGAATAGAAAAATTTGCCTTAATTAACGACATAATCTTTTCAATAAATAATTAAATAAAGCAATAATTACGATTAGGAATTTGGGATCGAAATAAGTTAAAAAAGGGGGGTGAATATTATGTGATCTCTTTTCTTTACACCTGTAGAATTTATTTCATTGTTTAAGAAAGAACGAAAAAAAAAAAGACAGTTGTGCGAAAAGAATTGATTAAACACTCTCCAATATATGCATAACACTGTAACACAAATTCGCTGTATAAAAAGGTGAAATATTACTTATAAATATAATGGTTGTAAAGCAGGGTTGGCATTAATCGATTACATTTGTAATCGATTGATTAGTCGATTAAATGTCCAAGCATCCGAAATTTAATCCCGATTCAATTTATGATGATTTAAATTGAAAATGTAATTGTTTTGTTACCGGCCAAACCCGATTTTAGGCCAAAAGAGTTTATCCTAACGTGTATCGGACAAACTAGTTTTTCCTAGGCCAAACTAGTTTATCCTAATGACCATAAATTTACATCACTGCTCCGATGCAACTAATTCTCTTGTTCGGTATATGATTAATTTTGATATTCATTTTGCACTTTGTCAGGATCCCTATATTTTGAATCATTCTTTTATTGATCTGCCACCTGACTGGCTTTGTTTTCTTTCTACGTCTTGTACAGCAGCGATTGTCTGTCCCTATAAAAACTATGCATGTGTGAAAAGTCTCACTTTAGATAATAGTGTATTTATTAACATAACAGTGGAAACGGGTTACTTTATAATTGGTTCCCTCTATTCTGCACCTTCCGGTGATCTGGAAACTGATTTGCGAGACTGGTGTCCTCATTTTCAAGACTTTAACAGAGTAATCATTGGCGGTGATTTTAACATACCATTATTATCTATGGGATATTCAAGAGAGTCAGGCCGCTCGGAGACTTTTTTGGAATACTTGATGATTAGTAATATGACTATTGTGAATTCAGCTGATGCAGATTTTACATTTGTTCAAGATAACAGAAAAGGACGTCCAGATTTAACTCTGGCGGGTTCTGACGTTCTTCCACTTATTGACAACTGAACTGTGGATGTGACTACATTTTCGTACAGCGATCATCGTTATATTCGGTTTTCTTTGTTCTCAACTCCATTACAGATCAATTATGGAAGGTTTAAAACAAAACATAAGAGCATGAAAAAATTTAATAAATTGTTCGCAGAGAAGTTGCCTGTTCTTGCAAATACATTGAAGAGGGTTTGTAACACTTCATCGCTTGATGTATGGATGGATGAATTTACAGAATTATTGCAGTTGTTAATGAATTTATGCTTTCGTCGTGGCACGCTTCAACATAAACCTACAGTTAACTGGTACGATAGTGCCTTGAGGTCTGAACGTAACCGAGTAAATGCTCTATATAAGCGATATATGAAAAATCTAGATGTGGCTATTTACAAGGAAAATTATATCCAAGCAAGACGTAAATATAAAAGAAATCTTAGACAAGCGAAGCGTTCAGGATGGCTTAATTTTTGTGAAAAAACGGACAATGCTTATGGTAGTCTCTATAAGTTTATTTCTAAAAAGAAAACCTCGCAAACAGATCTTGTTTTTAATACTCTTGAAAATTCACATGTTTTTGCCTCCTACGACAATGTAGCAGAAAATCTTATGTCTGAGAATTTTGCGGTGAATGAACAACCTTCAGAAACCTTTGAATTTATAAGCGATATCAATTTTGAAGACTCAGAAGACTTCATCCCTATTACAAAACGTGAATTGTTCTTTGTACTAAGCAAGCAGAACAATAATAAAGCTCCTGGTTATGAAGAGATTGATGCATTAATTGTTAAAAATATTTGTAAGAAATTTACATCCTTTATGATCTCAATTTTCAATACCTGCCTTAAGTTTGGTTACTTTCCAAAATGTTGGAAAAAGGGTACAGTTGTATTTTTTCGTAAGCGTAACCGTGATCCAAGACAACCTAAGTCCTACAGGCCCATTACTTTATTGCCAATTTTGGCAAAGGTATTTGAAAGGATAATTAATATTCGTACTATTACAATGCTGGAGTCTATGTCCTACCTAGATGACGGTCAACATGGCTTTAGAGAAAGTCGGAGTACGGTTTCAGCTCTTGCAGCTTTACGGAAACTTATAAAGGAATCATTATCTACTCATAAATATTGCGCATTGGTGTCATTCGATATAGTAGGCGCCTTTGATGTAATGGACTGGTTTGTTTTAGATAGATGATCTCTGATAGATGATCTTCCAATTTTTGAATATTTAAAAATTTCATTAAAGAATTATATAACCCATCGACTTATTGGTTTTAAATTTGTTCGTGGTATACGATGGTTTAGAGTTTTTCGCGGCTCTCCCCAAGGTTCTTGCCTGGGACCATTACTTTGGATGATAGTAGCAGACAAGATCTTGAAACGTTACAAGCAACATAGTCATAGAATTATATCGTATGCGGATGACTCGGCTACAGTTGAAGGAGCTGATACTAGATCTGCCTTGGAAAATACAGTCAATAAAAGCATTAGTATCTATGCTTCGATATGCCGCGAACTACGTCTAACCATTAGTGCGGAGAAATCTGCAGCCATGCTCTTCGGGAGATTTACACTCAAAAAACGACGCCCTATATTTAAGCTTGAAGGGAAGAGTATTTCAGTTAAGGATAACTTAATGTATCTAGGTTTTTATTTGGATAGCAGGTTTCATTGGTTGGAACACCTAGACATGGTACGTGAGAAGATAAAAGACTTTAGTTGCAGCATGCAAAAGACCCGTATACGTGATAAAGGCTTACCTTTGCAATATCTTAAGATATGGTACAACTCTGTATTGAAAAGGCAAATATCGTATGGTTACGAGGTTTGGTTCAATGATCTTAGATACCATGGTATTCGGCGACTATCTTCGTGTCAAAGACTTTGTTTATTATCCATGATACGTGTTTATAGATCAGTTTCAACTGCTGCTCAGTGTGTCTTATCAGGAATACCACCAATTGAGACTGAATTAAAGCAGTTGGCTCTTTTTTATGATATTTTGAAGAATGACAGGACAGATTGGATAGGTGAAACCTATGTCTCATCAGATCGTTTAGCTAAAAAAGTTGCAACGTTTGATTATCCATATTTTTATTATACACATTATATTAATTTTGTTGGTCCAGTTACTAAAAGTGTCCCACATCATACACATCCTGCATTATACACTGATGGCTCAAAGATGCATACGGGAGTCGGCGCTGCCTTTGTGGTTTTTATGTCAGACGTAATTTTACTAGAAAAGAGAATTAAATTGCAATCTTTTAATACTGTGTTTCAGGCAGAACTTACAGCCATTGATTTAGCTATAGAATGGTGTAGAGACTCTACCTATAGTACATTCCATATTTAAACAGATAGTCTATCCTCAGTCACGGCACTTAGAAATCTTTTCCCGGCTGATTAAATTTTATACAATATATATACAAACCTGCGTTTGTTGAAGAATAAAATCGTCAACATTGGCTGGATTAAATCACATGTCGGCTTCAAAGGCAATGAACATGCCGATTCTCTCGCTAAATCAGTTATCGAATTGGGAATTTATGACGTTGAGATAGCCGCACCAATTCCTGTCTCATTTGTAAAACATTATTATAAAGAGAACATTGTTAAATTGTGGCAGAATGATTGGACATACAGTGATAAAGGCAGGGATACATTTAGTATAATCAAAACAGTTGACACCTCATTTCTTTGCTACTCTCGAGTCATTGCATATTTTATCACGTCTCATGGGGCTTTTCTCAGCCATCTGTTTAAGTTGGGCAAGCGCCAGAACGATAAGTGTTTGTGTGGTAGCACCGGTGATCCAAAACATTACCTTTTCGGACGTTCTCCACTTATGCCTGTCTCATTTGATTTTGTTCGGAATCGCACATTGAGCTGGAATATGAAAAATATCTTACTGTCAAGATCAAATTATAATAAACTTAGACAAATGAACTTAACAAACATTTCTCTTTTATAAAATACCAGTTCTGATTTTGACTTCGGTTTTGGGGCATAAGTTTTTTTTTTTTTTTTTTTTTTTTTTTTTTTTTTTTTTTTTAACATTGTTGACTTGTGACATTTATTAGTTTGCTCAGTTCAGGACTTTCTATGTCTGCTTATATTTTGTATGCCAACTTTAAGATTTTATTTAACATTTTTTCTTCTCTGTTACAGCATGCATTACTGTGCACATGACTCTTTACATTGTATACAATTACTTTTTATGCAGTCATATGTCATCCTGTAAATGACTTTAATTATTGTTTTTTATTGTTTTTTTCTGTTATTTAACACCGTTGGTTTTCTGGTGCTGCTCCCTTGCCAGTTGTATTTGGCAGAGGGGATTTTTCTGCCGGGGATTTTCTGCCTTTGCCATTTTTTGGTTGGCTCCCCGGTAGAGTGTTCCTATTCCTGCCCATAGGATAATTCCCAGTGAGTGTGTCTCGTGTTGCATTGTGTGAGTCAAGCTCCCGATGCCCAGCTAAATTTCTCCGGAATGGGTTGAACTAGAGACTTGTATTACATATCTTTCTTTTCCTCTCCTTATGCTCTAAATTTTGATATATGTTGTGTTTTCTTTGAAGCAGGGGTACTGGAGTAAGGATTACTTAAACTCCCTACTTCTTTCGTTCTCATTTCTCCATTGTTTCTGGTGATTACCACCTGCTTCACTGCTTCCCGTGTTTACCAGTGTATATTTCCATGCATATAATTGACATTTCATGTTTCCTGGAACTTTTCTGAACATTTTTAATATGTCATATTTGCACCATCGATGAATATTTAAATAGTTATTAACGTTTGAAGCTCATACACTTTTCTGCTTTCAGGAGCCATTTTGCCAAATTTTCAAAGTTCTATGTTTTCAATTACAATTTAAAATACCTTATAAATTCATTTCTGCTTAACAATTGTATAATTTGATTACTCTAATGCTAATAGAATACGAATTAACCATTTTTTTAAAGTTTTAACTAAGTTTAGTAATCGGGAGAAGCGTTTTAGAAAACACTGTATTGCTCATCTTAACCGCGAAACAAAATGGCGGTCCCTTAGAGATAACATTACGCTGTTTACCTTTTTCATAGCTTTCAAAAGATATCAAATCTTATTTTTTATACTAAACTGCAACATTTTTTGGATAGCCCAATTCTTAAGCTGCTTCCGGTGACTGGTTTTGTGTTTCTGTGAGGCTGCCTTCATATATTAAAAAATTGTTGTTTAGGAGTCACTTCGGTGTTTTTAAGAATTCATTCTCCCATAGAATAACATTGTTGTTTACACTTTTTGAGGTACTAATTAATATTATTAATCAAAGATTTTAATTAATGAAACTGTGCCTGATGTGTATTTTGAACTTTGCTCTTCATAGCGGTGAAGGTTTTACTCTTAAATATCTCCCCCAAGTATTTTTAAATCTACCCAATATATATAAAATACTAATGAAACGAATTTATGAAACGAATATATGAAACGCCTGAAATGTATCGATTCTTTGAATTGATCGATTAAACAACTGATTTTGTTTCACGGCGATTTCTCCTAAAATATGGAATACTTTGCGATGAAATTAACACCAAAAAGTCCTTCCGGCCAGTGCCGGGAGGAAGAGGTAGCTTTCATATTCCTTATTTTAAAAAAGCCAACTTATATTATTGAAACACACGAAGCTCAATTTAGTGGAAACCGAATATAGGAGATTCAATACTAATTTTTATCAATACAAAATCATTATGAATGAGAATTTCGAGAAATTAGTCAGCTTTATCCAAGCTGCTTTTATTTAAAGTAACTTATATTTGGCTGCCAAATTCGGCGATTTCAAAGTGCATGCCATTTTAAGACAACATGGTGGATGAGGCTAACCAGTGAACTTGGTCGAGACCTTAGTAATTACTGTGCACATGCTCACTCACATCGGAATCGGTTGATATATACGAGTGCTGTCGCAGGCAAAATATCAGATTTTTCAAAATGTCACCCACATTAGAAATTGAAACTGCTATATCTGAGCCATTTTTTAAGATAAAGTCAAACAAAAAATGCTCCTGAATCCTTATATCAAGGTCAAATACTTAAGAAAGAAACCCTTTTCAATTTCTAACTTTTTTGCACCTCACTTTAAATATAATTTTTTTTTTAATTTAATGGCCGCCATTTTGAAACAAGATGGCTGATGAAGCTGGCCAGTGAACTTGGTCGAGACATTGATGTATATTATCCACATGCCTGCTTCCATCGAAATAGGCGAATACGTGTGTTATCGCGTGACAAATACAAGATCGTTTCAAAGTGTTAGCCATGCTAGAAATTCAAAGTGCTATAATTCAACCATTTTTTAAGATATAAACAAAAGAACAAATTTTCACAAACAAAAACTGCTCCAGAATCTTTGTATCAAGGCCAAACACATAAAAAAAAAATCTTTTTCATTTTCCAATTTTTTAATACCACATTTTAAATTTTAAATTAAATTTTTTTAAAATGGCAACCCTTTTGAAACAAGAGGGCGAATGAAGCTGGCCAACGAACTCGGTCGAGATATTTGTATGTACTATGTATACACCAAGGTACATCCAAATCGGTTCATAAATATGTCTGTTATCACGTGACAAAAATCAGGACGTTTGAAAATGCCAGCCATGCTAGAAATTAAAAATGCTATAACTCAGCCATTTTTTAAGATATAGACGAAACAAAAACTGCTCCGGAATCTTTTTATCAAGGTTAAACACATAAGAAAAAAATATGTTTTCAATTTTCAATTTTTTGGTACCACATTTCAAATTTAAATTTTTCTTAAAAATTTAAATGGCCGCCATTTTTAAACAAGATATCGGATGAAGCTGGCCAACAAACTCGGTCGAGACATTGGTATGTACTATGTATAAACGAAGTTACATCCAAATCGGTTCATAAATACGCCTTTTATCGCGTGACAAAATTCGGGACGTTTCAAAATGTCAGCCACGCTAGAAATTCAAAATGCTATAACTCAGCCATTTTTTAAGATATAGACGAAACAAAAACTGCTCCGGAGTCTTTGTATAAAGGTCAAATACATAAGAAAAAAATATTTTTCCATTTTCAATTTTTTGGTACCACATTTCAAATTCTAAATTTTTTTTAAAAATTTAAATGGCCGCCATTTTGAAACAAAATGGCGGATGAAGCTGGCCAACGAACTCGGTCGAGACATTGGTATGTACTATGTACACACCGAATTACATCCAAATCGGTTCATAAATACGAGAGTTACAGTGCGACATAGGTCAGATATATATACATATATATATATATATATATATTGATATATATATATATATATATATATATATATATATATATATATATATATATATATCAATTTTGAACGGAGGGTGGTTTCGGGGTCTGGGGGTCATGATCGATGAAAATATACCAAAATTTTTTGAATTCGCTTTCCTCCGAACGGCTTCAATAGGTAGCTTTTTGTAATGAAAGCTACCTAAAATCCGTGTTGATCCACAGATCTCAAAACTGGTATTATAATTTTTAAATTCGAATTAGTTTTCGAAATATTAATTTTTTTCCAATTTTAAATACATTTTTTCTAATGATGGCAACTCAAATTTTAATCATAACAGATTTTTTTTTTTCATAATTCAGAAAAGGTTACTATTTTAAATTAATTTGGCGACAGTTTGGCATCCTTTAAATCTATGCTAAGAACAATGCTTTTTTTGTATTTCGTTATCATTTTCTTAAATACAAAACTTTCATTTAAAAATGAAACATTTAAATTGATGACTTTTACTTCTTTTTATAAAAAAAAAATATTAGACACAGATGCCATATACGTTGCGGGGTACTTAATTGGCGCACAAATGGTATTATTTTGATAAACGTGGTAACCCGGCTATTGTTGTTTATTTAATAATAAATGTATATTTACTTTTATTTCTTTTTTAGATTTATATAAATTATTTTGTTCTACAAAAATTAATTTTTTTTTTTTTGCTATTTCCTTTTGAAAATAATCGAAAATAATTAAAAATTACTGTACAATGTAGTAGTTATTCCGTCACCCAATTTCGCAAATTATATAAATCGTCAAACCACTGGCCAAATTGTAAAGATTGACAAAATTTTTATTTTAAATAACGAAAGAACAAATGAATTAGTATAAAATTAATAAATATAAAAATAAAACGCCAAAATAAATTCACTTGATGACGTAAACACTTGTAACTTGCTAAAAGTCAAGTGAATGTGACATTTACGATCAAGCATTATTGACATTTAATCTTATAGTTCGAGATACATTTTTTGTCGACTGGATAACTAAGTACAGTCGGACCTCTATTTAACGAACCTGTATTTTGCGAATTTCTCTATTTTGCAAACTTTTCCTCGGAACCAACAATATTTTGCGAATTTCTTCGTAAAATAACCTCCAAATAGCGAAGTGTATTCTCTATTTAACGAACTTTTTCTTCTGATATAATTTTTTTTTCTCTCTATTTCTCAAAATATTTCCGGACACTTCAAACTTATTCTTTCTTTTACACATTTTATAATGCTCAATAACCTTGAATTAGTTTTACCAGGTGCCTAACTCAACGAGAGAAGTAAAATCCTTGTCTTTCTTTGCATTTCATCAAGGAAATGCAAACTTTCAATATCCCCCTTTTTACTCTCAAAAGGGCTGTTCTGTAGTAAATAAGTTTCAGTAATTAAATTTAAGGACGCATGTAGTAATACAATGCTTAAAATTACTTGTTATAATTATCTATATTATAAAGGACAAACATATCTCTGCGTAACCCATACGTCATTCTTTGAATGGCAACACTTTGAAATTTGAAATGAAATTTCAGTTTTGCAATTTTCGCCACTGCAAATTTTTAAACTTCTAAACATTCAACATTTAAAATTTTTACACCGTCTGATACAGAAAAAAATGTACTTTTAAATGCAATTTGTTTGAAAGCTGTATCTCAATTTATTTTTGAGATATTAATTTTTTTTATAGTTTTTAATACCAATTTTCTAATAGTGGCAACTGAAGTACTTCCTTTCTATTAAAAGTGGTTTAATTATCTTTATTGATTACATTCTGATTACATTCTTACTGACGCCATTTTCTCATCACATTAAAAAATAACTTTTTAAAAAATTTGAACAGAAAATGACGGTACGCTTTAAAAATGGCACAATTTCCCTGGTGATGCTATTATATTTCACTATTTTTTCATTCCGCTGATGTGAGTTTGAGACAATAGCCAAAATATTTCAGCGACTGAAAATGACATCATATTTAAAAGAAAACGTTATTTTATTTTATTTTTTTGATAAAACGATATGTTTTTTTCTTTGAATACGTCTAACAGTTATAAAATTCTGGAATTTTTATGCGCAGGTACAGACATTATACAAAGACCTCTAATCACGAGTGGGAATTTTCACATGGAAAGTTGTAATAGTTGACACACGTGACATCAAGTTTGAAAAAATATTTATTAATAACCTATTGTGCATTAAAATGTTTTTAAATGGTTAATATGGATGTGAAACGTGGAAAATGACTTGATTCGGTTTAGATTTAAAGGAGAGGGGATTCTATGATTATGTCAAGAGGAAATCATTATTGCTGATTTTTCATTCCGTAAAACCAATCATTAATTGATAACTTTAACAAAATTATTTATCTCGATTATATGTTACTGATTACGTATATGAATAAAGTTTAATTTTTCAATAATTTTAACAGTTGATGTTTGTGAAAAAAGTATTTTGTTAATCTTAGATTAAAATATGTCTTTGGAGAGTTAAACTAACAAGTGTATGATGGATTTGTTATTGTAATTATTTTTGTGGATGCATTATAAATTTGATGCAACAGTTTCTTTATAAACATTTACTTTCGTCGAAATTCGACGGGGTCCACCTCGTTAATACGATAATGTCATAAAAATTCATTCATTTTAATGTAAATATTTTCTTAAAACTGAAAATACAGTGTATTTCCGGACAATATATTTTTTAATTCTTGTTGTCCTTACAGAATTCTTTTTAATGGATAATATGAATAATAATAATAAAAAATATATATAATTTACAAAAAAAAAAAGTGTGATTAGTTAAGTTTTTTAATAATGTTTAGTCTTTATGAATTAAAAATCTGTTTTGTGTAGTTTAAAGTATTTAAAAAGGTTCATCTCTATTTAAAGAATTTTCCCCATAACGAATTTTTTCGGGATTTAGCGACTTCGTTAAATAGAGGTCCGACTGTAGTACCAAAAATACATATGTAACTGGTATTCTAAAACGAGGCTTTCGCAAAATTTTCGTAAAAAAAAAAAAAAAAAAAAAAAAAAAATCATGCCAAACATGCGGTGCGTATATTGCGTATATGGTATCTGGCGAAATATTAAAGTATGTAACAAACCAGGACATTTAATTTCAACTTCAAATCAATGTTTTAATTTACCACTCGAACAATAAAAAAAATGCTAACTGGCGAGTTGAAAAAAAGATATTGGCGAGATTTGCACCCGGCTTTTTTTTTCTTTCGGCACAGATGTCATATACGGCCCCATATTGGCGCGATTTTTTTCTGACGCCAATGTCATATACGCAACGGGTACTTAACTGGCGAAAAAGTATCGTTATTTTGCTTGATATGGTAAGCCGGATGTTGTTGTTTATGCTGTTGATGCGTCCCCCAAATCGGCGTTGGAAAAAAATCGCGCCAATATATATGACATTCGTTCCAAACTTTCATATGAAAGGCGAAGTGATCAGATCGTATTTGTTTATGGCATTTAGTGACTTGACCTATTATAATATAGATGAAATGATGGGGATAGAATAATATTTGGCGACTTATCACCTGTGCCTGGATAACATTAAAGTATCAAAATGTCACCTAGAGTATAAAAAGCAAAGTGTTCCGCCCGGAACTGTTGATGATAGTCACATGATTTAGGCCATTGTTATAGAGATTGTTTTAAAATATCGGTTGACAAAGACTCTGAATGTTTAATTCATTTTATTTTAGCTTCTTTTCAAATGTTTAACTGATCCTCTTTAATCAAAAACGAAAACAACCATTGGATGTCTTAACAGAAACTGATTCTCTGTTAAATTTTTGAAATCAAAGGGAATTGAATGGAAACCCGTTTACAGGGAGATCTACACAGCTTTTTCAGTATAATTTAATCTTCTCTAATATTTTTAAAACCCATTAGATTTTTAGATTTTCAGATTCTGTGGTTTCTGAACGGGGGTTGGCGAGCGTAGTTTGCAGGGGGCAGAGCCCCCTAATTTAATTATAAAATGTTAACTTTTTTTTCTTTTCCCATGTTTGGTAGGTTTGTTGCATGCATTTACTTGAGTTCAGTACTCCTGTAATGTTGAGAGGTTTTTGGGACCTAACTTTTAAATGATCCGGTTTTGTCGAGGGGCTTGTTCTAGCATCTGTGGCCAGGGAGAATATTGTTAGAGTTAGTGTCAGTATCTCTTAGATAGTAAATATTTACTGGAGGCTCTCGCTGGTTGTATGTATTCCGACATGGCCCTATTAGTCCTTTTAAAAAATACGTATACTATTTATACAATTTTCTCCTTCTTATGTTCCCAACTGTGGATGATTATGCCTACTTTAATTGCTATGTGAACTGCTCCAATGCATTGTGGGATTGTTTAATGTTTTACAATTATTTATTACAGCATAAACAGGACTTTTTTTCTTTTTTTTTCTTCTTCTTATAATCTATTCATTTTTTGGGGTTATTTTATTTATTTATTTATTTTTATTTAGTATAAACCATCCTCGACTTTCGGGCACGTCATAAGTTTTTCTCCTTCAATGGGGCCTTTAGTGCCAGAGCTGCATATTGATTTTTAGGTAGATTTCGTAAGAAATACTACCTATTGCAGTTGTTACCATGGTGCGACTTTTGAAAAATTCCTTCATAACTTTTCATTACATGACCCCAGGAACCCAAAACCACCCCCACCTAAAAAGTATATATATATATATGTATGTATGTATGTATGTATGTATGTATGTATGTATGTACTGAATTTTGTCCGCACGATAAAAGTCGCAATTATGCACGGAACGTCTTCAAACTCGCCAACAACTTTAAGATGGCTAATTTCTCGGCGGGGATTGAAAATGAGCAAAATCGGTCCAAGGGAATGGGAATGGGGAAGGTTAAAAATTTTGAATACCGTCTTAACATGATTCTGATAAAACCAGCTTTTACGCAACAATGGCAGGAAAAAAAATATTTTTCGTTATAGTTGTTGCCATCAATTAAAAAAAAGCAATAAAATTCTCACCACAACAATTGCTTTTCTAATGCAATGTTTTCACGTGAAAAATTAAATTAGATAAACAGTTTGACGACTTGAAAACAAATTAAATATTACGTCATAAGTTTTCTAGAGCAAGATTTCTGCATGAAAATTCAAGATGAAATAAATAGTTTGACGAATTGAAAACAAATTGAATATTACGTCATAAGTTTTCTAGAGCAAGATTTCTGCATGAAAATTCAAAATGAAATAAATAGTTTGACGAAAAAAAACAACAAAATATTGCGTCATATTGAAAATATAATGGACCACAGCAGGTGAATATGTAACGTCATGTGAGTTTGAAGAAACGTATTAAAACATGATAAAAAACAGAGTATGGAAATATTAACATATTTTAACACTTTGAGGTTCTCTGAATTTAATTTAGCCATTTTTAAACCTATTCTATATACATGCGTGTGTGTATTTGTGTATATTAGAATTTTCACAAAATGTTTAGCTCCCTAGAGCTCATTCTTAGCGAAGGAACTGGGTTTATCTTTAATTTTGATTTAAGTTTTGTTGGTGAATTTAGTACTTAACTTCGAAATCTACCTCCGCCTGTAGGCCCGAGCCGGCAGGGATTTTTTTTTTATTAATCAATGTAATAAAAATATTTTCAATTCGTCTTCCCCCCCCCCCCCACCTTAATTTAAGGATTTCAGGCTGCGCTTTTTTAATCGGACTATTTGGGGTACGCTGATTCTATTGGTGAGCTCCATTTTATTCTAGCTCGTTTAGGGGGGTGGGGGAGGTTCTGGGGGTCAGGGAGGGGCAATCTATTTATTTTTCTCCCCAATGTGTTAAGTATCATACCATTTTAAAGGTATTGACCTCTGCTGCTCATTTCCAATAATTATTCACTCTGTAAGGATAGGGGGGGCTCTGGGGGCAGGGAGGGGCAATTTATCTATTTTCCCCCACCAGATCAAGTATTATATCATTTTAAAGGTATTGACGCCAGCTCCTCATTTCCGTTAATTATTCTTTTCAAATTTCACTTTGAAGCCGTTAGGGGGCGCCAATATCGCTAAATTTGTTAACGACTCTCAAATAGGGCATGTAATATACCAAATTAAAGGTATTGACCTCAGCTTTTCATTTTTAATAGTCATTCATTTCCAGCTTCTCTTTATTGCCAATAGGTTGCGCTAAATTTGCTTTATTTGAGGTTTTTATAAATATTATCATTATTTTCAATCCCTACTACTTTCTTTTCATTTACTAGGGGGCTCGGCCCCCTACGAGCTACGCTCGCCAACCCCCGTCCAGACACCGCAGGCTCTAAATGCACGCTAATTTGATCGGCTTTAAAAAGATTTCGAAAGATTGAATTATAATTTAAAAAACAGTGGCGATCTCCCTATAAACGAATTTCTATTCATTTCTCTTTGATTGGGGAATTTTAACGCCAAATCCGCTGCGGTACCACTTGATTATCCCGTCGACCCATTTCGCCAAATTATATAAATCGCCAAACCCCTCGCCAAATTATACAAATTGACATAATTTTTATTTTAAATAACGAAAGAACAAATAAATTCGTACAACATTAATAAAAATACAAATAAAACGTCGAAATAAAAATAACTTGATGACGTAGACACGTGTAACAACATTTCAAAATAAGCTAATATAAAAGGAATTAAGTAAACAGAGTCTTTGTCTCCTGGTATTTTTTAACAAAGCGAAAAGAAAGTTCTTTTAAATGAGACATTTTAATTAATATTTGGAAATTTTTCCAGAGAGAAACATTCGCCTTGAATACAATATTTCAAATGAAAATCAAATTAAAAATTATTTTCGCTTAAAAGGCGCAAAGACCAACTTAGTGAAAAATATTCCATGCCGGGAGTCGAACCCGGGTCATCAGTATAGCGCACTGACGTTCTACCGCTAAATCACATGGAACGATACCCAGCCTGGAACTTCTCACTATTACAAGTTGGCAAGGCTACAAACGCAGCACAAGATGGAATATTTTCCGTGAGCCACCAACACGGGGCAAACACAGACACTTAATTAAATCCAGCATCGATGAATCTATATTAATATTTGGAAACTATACTGATGACCCGGGTTCGATTCCCGGCATGGAATATTTTTCACTAAATTGGTCTTTGCGCCTTTTAAGCAAAAATAATTTGAAATTTGATTTTCATTTGAAATATTGTATTCAAGGCGAATGTTTCTCTCTGGAAAAATTTCCGTGTTTGCCCCGTGTTGGGGCAACTTGCCAACTTGTAATAGTGAGAAGTTCCAGGCTGGGTATCGTTCCATGTGGTTTAGCGGTAGAACGTCAGTGCGCTATACTGATGACCCGGGTTCGATTCCCGGCATGGAATATTTTTCACTAAGTTGGTCTTTGCGCCTTTTAAGCAAAAATAATTTGAAATTTGATTTTCATTTGAAATGAGACATTTTAAATTAATCGTTTTTAATCTGACGTAATTTTTACCAAGCTATTCTTTCTCTTTTAAATAATCGCGTGAAAGTACTTTTGCTAGCAATGAAATATTATTTGCGCTTTCCTAACAAAAATAGTTGAAAATATCCTCTCAAAATATTAAATAAATGTCTAGCGCAATTTCTAAATTTAAACTTTTTTGCAATATTATTTTGTGTTCATTTTATGTAATAACTATAATGTGACGTAAATATGACGTAATTTCTCCTAAGACTTCTAACGCATGTTAATGAATTTATTATTTTACAATATCCTTTCTCTTTTAAAATTCACGTGTATACTTTTTATGACGTAATTTTTAATACGTTCCTGCTTTTTATACATAATTATTTAATTCTAATTTGAAAGTTTTTTTCCTGTTTATAATAGTCATGTGTAAATAAATTTTTAATTTTAAGCAAACATTATTGCTTGCGCTTTTTATACAGTTGGCAACATTTTAAATTAGTACAATTTTCTGAAATCTGTAAAAAATATCTCTAGAAATGCTGAAAATTTGAATTTAAAATAGAAATAAAACCTGAAAAAATGAGTCAAAATAAAAAAATCCCTGCCGGCTCGGGCCTACAGGCGGAGGTAGATTTCGATGTTAAGTACTAAATTCTCCAACAAAACTTAAATCAAGATTAGAGATAAAACCCAGTTTCTTCACAAAGAGCGAGCTGTAGGGAGCTAAACTTTTTGTGAAAATTGTAATATACACGAATACACACACACATATATATGGAATAGGTTTAAAAAATGGCTACAAAAAATTCAGAGAACCTTAAAGTGTTAAAATATGTTAATATTTCCATAGTCGGGTTTTTATCACGTTTTAATACGTTTCTTCAAACTTACATGGCGTTACATATTCACCTGCTGAGGTCCATTATATTTCCAATATGACGCAATATACATATTTTTTTAATTTGTCAAACTATTTATTTTGAGTTTTCATGCTGAAATCTTGCTCTAGGAAACTTATGACGTAATATTCAGTTTGTTTTCAATTTGTCAAACTATTTAATTTTACACGTGAAAATTTTGCAAAAGAAAAGTAATTGTTGTGGTGAGAATGTTATTATTTGTTTTGTTTTTTAATTGTTGGCAACTGCTATAACGAAAAACTTTTATTTTTTTCCTGCCATTGTTGTGTAACAGCTGGTTTTATCAGAATCATGTTAAGACAATATTCAAAATTTTGAACCCTCCCCATTTCCACCCTCTTGGGCCGATTTCGCCCATTTTCAATCCCCGCCGAGATATTAGCCATCTCAAAGTTGTTGGCGAGTTTGAAGATGATTCGTACATAATTGCGACTTTTATCGTGCGGACAAAATTTAGTACATACATACATATATATATATATATATATATATATATATATATATATATATATATATATATATATATAAACTTTTTAGTTGGGGGTGGTTTTGGGTTCCAGGGGTCCTATAATGAAAAGTTATGAAGGAATTTTTCAAAAGTCGCACCATGGTAACGACTGCAATAGGTTGTATTTCTTACGAAATCTACCTAAAATTAATGCTATCTGCACTCCGGCAAATTCTAACGCATAAAATGATCTAAAAATGATTACACTGCCATGTATAGTTTTTGCTGCTATAAAACTTTTTTAGTGGAACGATTTTGTCCAACTTTAGCATTAAATATCTCTTAAAATAATTCTTCGATTTGAAAACTGTCTGCATCAGCGTGTTTATCAAACATTTCTGTATAAAACCACCGATTTCCATATTTTTGTATGCATTATTTTTCTCAATATTAACGAAGAAAGACCTCCGGGTACAAAAAATTCAAAACCGGCGGCGGCGGCGGCGGCGGCGGTAGTTACTTTTTTTTAGAATAGAGAGACTCAAGGACAGTACTCATTTTTTCCCACATGTAACATCTACTATATTTCGGTTTGTTCAGTTAATTGAATGCTTAACAATTCCATCTCTTTTAATATTAGTAGCACCCTCTAACATATTATATCATTTTATAAGTCTCGGTCTAATCTATCAATATTATATTGAATTGGGCGATAACTAGTTAGTTTTACTGAGTTAAACAGGTGAGGTTCAAAGAAGCGATTAAGGCACGAACAAGCGAATCAAACAATCTTGTGAATTGTGTTTCCCCATCATCTTCGTCGAAAGCCAAGAAGTGATAAAAGAGCTTACCGTCTATGCTACCTGTTTATAGTTCATCTCAAAAACTTTAGACTGCGCAAAAGATTCGCACGGACTAAAAGATGGATGAAAGTAACACACCCTCGCATTGCCTCAGATCAAGAAAGGCTTGGTCACAATTAAAAAAAAACGAATGCAATCATTGCAACAGATGCAGTCTGACAAAGGGTCACAATCATAGAAGCCAACGAAATGAGAAAAGGCGGAAAAACAGCGATCACAGAAAAACGACTTACCGAAACCAGTACATGCAGAACAATCAAATTCACCAAGAAAATCTAATGGTAAGAGCCAACAACAACAGCAGATGGAAAACTTACAGATCACCGAAATAGATAAATGGAAAAGATGACAATGGACGAGATATTCGAAGAATATGATAAGTGCAAAAGGCTTGGGAGATCTGATGATGCAAACACGGTAAAAGCTCACAAAGCATACATAATAAAGAACATAACAGAGGGCAATCAGGCAAAAGCGGGTTTGGAACGTATTCGAGCACGTTTGGAAGAAGAAAATGAAACACGAGAACACCAGGCGGAAGAAATCATAATAGAACAGAGGGAATTAGCTGAAGCACGTATGAAGGTGGCGAATATGGAAAAATTAGTGGAAGAGTTAGAGTCTGTCAAAGCACGAAAAAATGAAATAGAAGAGGAACTTCCGTTTATAAAAGCCAAAAAATTGAAACCGTGCGCAACACGCCAAAAAATTGAAGAT
This sequence comes from Maratus speciosus, assembly GCA_963932465.1. Taxonomy (NCBI): domain Eukaryota; kingdom Metazoa; phylum Arthropoda; class Arachnida; order Araneae; family Salticidae; genus Maratus; species Maratus speciosus. The sequence goes on along the minus strand of OZ010786.1, from coordinate 6,739,672 downwards.
AACATTAATCGGTCCTCGCAAATAAAAATGAAGACCTAAAAAGCGAAAAGTTAACTAACAGAAATGAAATTATAGAAAGTTTCCACAGCCTGATGAACTAGTGGAGCAAATAAATGAAGAAAGAGAAAACTGGAAAACAGAATGCATAGAACACCGAAAATATGTAGAAGGTAACAAAAAGCAAATAGACATTCTAGCAGAGTTAAAGGAAACTATGACTTTCATATTGGGTCAACATGGAACGTTCCTGAAATCTGAGTTAAAAAAACAGAAGCAAGAAATAGAAGCAATACAGGAATCCCTCAAAAAATCTCCATTATTACAAACACCAAAACAAAAAGCAGATATGAGAAGAAATGACAAGGAACGCGAACAGATGTTTAGTTATGCACAAATGGCACAATTCCCACCTCTGCCAAAGGAAAAGCCAACCCTAATACTGAGCCCGAAAACAGATGGAATTCAAGTCCAGGAGTTAAGGAATGTTTTAATTACTGAAGTGGATCAAAGAAAACTACCGACAGCAAACTGTATCCCTACAAGATCTGGGAAATTTCTAATAACTTGTAGCAATGATGAAGAACTCGCACAGATAAGAACCAGACTCCAAACGTGTGAAAAACGCAATCACATGATAAACATAACAGAGAAACAACCGAAGATGCTACGAGTGATAGTATTTGGAGCGCCAAGAGCCCCGATGAAGTTGAGAATAGACAATAAATCAGAAAACCGAGACAAACAAAAATAAAATGATGAAGCAATTCAAAACTAATAACAAAACATCATAATCCCAGCTCTTAATAAATGTCTACGAAAGGATGATGTCTCCTTCAAGCTGCTGAAAGTGATGAAAAGAAGAAGGGGTGAAGCAACTTCACATCTAGTTCTCCAAATGCATGAAAGGGACGCATTGCAACTGCAATCGCTGAAACCGTGCTTTGGTTTTAACAGATGTACAGTAAAGCCATATATTCTAATACCACGCTGCTTCATCTGTCAAAGACTAGGCTACGCATCAAGAGACTGTACAAATGACTAACCTGTGCTTATTGCTCAGAGAATCACCATATAAACGAATGTACGACGAAGGAACCAAAGTGTATTAACTGCATACAGGAAAACAGATGTAGAGAAGCTCCAGAAAAGGACATTCCAACAAACCACACATGTTTTGATGGACGCTGCCAGACATATCTTAAAAAACAACGAGAAGCAGTAGCACAAAGGACCCTAAGATTGCATAAAATTCCGTGCAATACAATTTAACCTACAGAACAGTAAGTCCAACACGGCAGCATTTATCCGTTTCATAATTCACGAAACATTCTCACTGGCATGCGTCCAGGATGCCAATCTCTTTAACAAACGCCCATCTTCTCTCCTAGTTGATGTTCCCTGTTACAGCTCTAGCTCCAATAATAGCCACATAATAATTTTGGAACAAAATTTAAAGCACTGTATCTCGGCAAAAAACGATCATTCCATCTTTGTAAACCTAGAACTAGAAAATTTTATTCTGAGCATAGGCAGCCTGTACAGCCCTCCATGTTCAGATTTTGAGATGGACGTACAAAACTGGCTGGGCTCCGAACGCAAGAGTGACTACCAGCTAGTCCTGGGTGACTTCAATGCACACGACCAGCTCTGGGGCTATACTCGTGACGATGACAGAGGGCGGCTTCTCGTAGATTCTTTATTAGCTAATAACTTGATTGTCTTAAACTCACTATCCTGTACACCAACCTACGAGTCCTGTAAAAGGGAAGTGCGTCCTAATCTCTCATTTTGTACACAACCACTATTCAGCTACTTTTGAGGATGGGATGTCTTCCCTGAGCTCTTCGGTGACCATCGGCCTATCGTAACAAATCTTTGGCTTCCAATCCCGATCCTTCCGAAGCGTCGCTTCAGAACAAAAAATGTCCCATTCAACAAGTTCATAGGCATGGTTGAAAACTCATGCTGCTTAAATTCCGTAATATTTTCTTCCGTAGACTCACCTCAGGCCTTTGACCTGACCTACAAATATTTTCAAAGTATTATTCAAAATAGTGCAAATGCATCCTTTAAACTAAACTACTATCGCACCTTCGTTCTCAAAGAAATAAAGTAAAAGCACTTTATATAAGAGCTAAGAAGACGAACTTAGACTCGGTAGAATATCAAATTTACAAAAGAGAGCGTGCCAAATATCAGAAATTGATTTAAAGAGAGAAGAAAGACGCCTGGGTAAATTTTTGTAAGAAACAAACTGGCCCATTTGGCAAATTTAAAAAACTGGCTTTTCAGGACTTTCAAGACTGTCAGATTAGCTATCTGCCATTCCTAGCTTCCAGATCCTCTTCTTTGTTTACACTGACAGAAAAAAAAATTTGGTGCATCACCGGGATCACCAGCTCAGCCGAATATGGCAACCTCACAATAAACTCACGCAGACCAACCTAACTTTACAATAAAAGAACTGCGAAATGCAATGTATAGCTTTAACCAAAACAAAGCTTCAGGTCCCGACGGAATAGACCATCGGATGATTAGATCTCTCTTTTCTAAAATCCCCTTAATTCTTCTTGACATGTATAACAGTGCACTTCGTTTAAACTATTTCCCGGAGGCCTGGAAGGTGGGCGAGCTCGTCTACTTCAGGAAGGTAGACCAGCAAATGAACACACCTCTTATAGACCAATAACGTACTTCCGATATGTGGTAAAATCTATGAAAAAATGTTCCTAAGACGAATTAATCATTCACTAACTCAAAGTAACGCATTAACAGGCCTACAACACGGTTTTACTCAATTAAAATCAACCGAAACAGCACTAGAACAGCCATTATCTTACATAGATATTAACAAATCTAATAAAAATTATACATCTTTTATTGCGCTAGATTTTATGGGGGCTTTTGATAATCTCCCATGGGACCTAGCACTACAGGCACTACACCATTTAAAATTATCTCCTTAGCTAATTAATGTAATTGCCTTGTTCCTGTCGGGCAGGCGGGCTCTAGTGGACTGGCAGCTGCCAGATATTTTGTATTTTTCTCAAGGGGTTGTCCTCAGGTCTCCTGTCTGGGGCCATTTTTATGGTTGGCTCTCCTCGAAATTCTACTGCGAACTTCCTGTTTGAGTTCTGTGCGATAGTCGCATATGCGGATGATGTTTTACTTATAGTCTGGGGCCCAACAAGAGAGTTACTGGAACAACGAAGGAACAGAGTACTAGACTTTATTTAAAATTGGGCAAAAATTCACAAAATAACAATTTCTTTCGAGAAGTCGCGCTCTATAACGTTTGGTAAACGGAAAAGTCTCGGACGGGGTCCACTTTTTAAACTACATGGCAAAAATATAAAGTCAGAAAAAACAATTAATTATCTTTGAATCAAAATTGATCAACACCTCTCATTCTTACCCCGCCTGGCATCGAAACGTCACGAAATAATAAAAATCACTCAAAATTTATACAAATTCTCCTCAGTTTCAGGTTGTCTTCCATCATACTTCTTTAAAGTCTCGTACTCATCCATCCTACAGCGGCAACTGGCGTACGCATGTGCAGTCTGGTTTCCGCGTATGCGGAAATCGCATGGGGTTCGCCATATTCTAGCGGCTTAGAGAAGGGCACTTTTCCTGACCTCCAGAGCATATAGGAACACATCTACCGCAGCCCTTCAGGTCCTCACGGGACTTCCTCCATTGGACATAGATTAGGAGCGGAGGCTGAGTTCGCTCGGATCACTCACCTGGGTGCTTCTAATATTTCTTATTTTGCCCCTATGTATTCAACAAAATGTTCAAAGTATCAGATCTCTTCACTTTCAAACGGTATTAGTATTTGTGCAACAAAAGACTTTAACGGTTCAACACACATCTTTACAGATGGGTCTAAAACAGAGGTAGGAACTGCGGCAGCTTTTTTTGTCTATAGGCAAGGCTCACACTTTTATCCTGGCGCGCAAGGCTTGATCCAGGGAACACTGTCTTCCAGGCGGAGCTCTTTGCAATAAAGGAGGCGATTCGTGAGGCAGAAGAGGACTCTGACTCCCTTTACTTAATTTCATCAGACAGTTTATCAGGTCTAATGGCCCTTTCAAAATTTGATAACAATAATCACTTAGTCCTAGACATAACCTTACTCCTTCAGTCCTCAGTTAAATCGTTCTTCTTTAATTGGGTTAAGGGCATTCTGGTATAACGGGCAACGAACTGGCCGATCAGCTGGCGAGTTCGGCAGTCGATGATTTTACTTTACCACTATCATTTCTTCAATTCCCACAATCAACATTGAAATCAGAACACAAAAAACAAATGCTACACCGATGGCAACAACGTTGGTCCACAGTGCACTTGGGTCAATACACGCGAGACTTCATACCTGAGGTCTCACGAAACATTTTCATAAGTAACAGATACCTGTATCTCTTTTTCATTAATCATGGACCTTTCCAACAACACTTATATACCATAAATAAACGAAACTCATCTCTTTGCATTTGTGGATCCTTATCAACATCATTACACTACATTTTACATTGCACATTAACGTCCTACTATCACGTAAAAAAGCCACAACAGATGACACTGCTTGACTGGCTAACTTACCTGCTTGACCGTCCAGTTCTCCTGCAACGTATAGCGGATTGTATGAAATTTTTAAAAGACAACGAATCTATATTTACAAATTCTCTCCCTTTCTGAGCTAACTGAGCAAACTCATTGTTTTCAGCTCCCATTTCAGACAGGAGCCCCTGTTTTGTACATAATGTAAATAATGTCTTATATCCTTTCTTTTGTTTTATTTAGTAACTTAGTATTTACATTATATTTATCAGCATATGCATTTCACTTAAAGGTTTCAGCTCTAATATTCAAAAAATATGTCTTGAAATTGTTTATGCATGCATACAACATGGTGCAATTGCTGTCAATGTATGTACTGATGACACTTCTTGTGAGTTTCAGAGTCAAAAACGGCAAACTGAATTTATTTTTATGTATGTTATTAACTGTTTTAAAAATATTTTAAAGACTACTCATTGTTCATGTATCTTACCATATGCAGTGGATTTGAGTCTCCCCCCCGGGATTGCACTTATACTCTAAAGCGAAAGCCTGGTTCCCGGGGCGGTCATCCCTGTCATCCCTGCCCATAGGATAAACTAATTTTTCCTAGGCCAAACTGGTTTATCCTAACGCCCATAGGATAAACTAGTTTTTCCTAGGCCAAACTAGTTTGGACTAATGCTCATAGGATAATCTAGTTTAGCCTGCTAGACATTGGTCTGAAGTACACTGCTCAAAACAATTAAAGGATATTTGAAGTTTTATATAAAATAAAGATATAAACGAAATTTTTTTGCCGAAAATAGAAGAAGAGAATCACAAATGCAAATTTTTCTAGTTTTCAAACTGTGGAGTATGCAAATTTTGAGTTCGAAGTCAGAACGTCGCTTCAGCGGCAGCGAATGAAATTTGACTTTCAACTGGATAAAAGAGAATGAAGACAAGGATGATCGGCATTCAGTGATTGCTTTGTTTCGATGAGTACGATGTCTCAGCGAAGTCATTTGACAGATTCAGAAGCTTTGAGAATTGTTGGTAGGTTAGAAGGGGGCCAAACTCAAGCCGGAGTAGCGCAAGCCATTGGAGTGTCACAAAGTGTCATTTCCAGGATCTGGAACCGTTTTTTGGAGAGTGGATGTGCAGGCCGAAGGCCAGGGCAAGGTCGTAGACGGGCAACAACGCCCAATGAAGATCGGTATTTAGCGTTAACAGCTCGGAGACACCGAACCATGAACGCTACTCTTCTCCAACAACACATTCGCTCGGCTACAGGCACCGCGATTTCAACTCAGACTGTCCGAAACCGGCTCCATGCTGTAGGTCTGTATGCTCGCCGACCGATGGTATGTGTTAGATTAACATCAAGGCATCGTCGCGACCGCAGGGAGTGGGCAACCGAGCATGTCAACTGGAGGAGAAATGAATGGAGCAATATTCTGTTTCCTGACGAGTCCCGTTTTTCTGTGCATCCGGATAATAGGCGTATTTTCACCTGGAGAGACCGTGGCAATAGGAATAATCCTGCGTTCGTGCACGAAAGTGTCAGATTTGGCGGTGGAGGAGTATTGGTGTATGGTGGCATCTCCATTGACGGGCGCACTGACCTCTACATCATTCGAGATGGAGCTCTGACTGGTCGCCGATATAGGGATGAGATCCTCAGACCTATTGTAGTCCCTTACGCTGCAGCAATCGGAGATAACTTCATTTTAATGGACGATAACTGCAGGCCACATCGTGCAAACCTGGTGGAGGATTTCCCTTTCGAGGAAGGAATCGTTCGAATGGAATGGCCAGCGTGTTCTCCAGACATGAATCCAATCGAGCACTGGGACGCTCTAGGAAGACGAGTTTCTGGCCGCCAACAACCCCCACAAACTCTCCAAGAACTGGAAAGAGCTCTTCTGGAAGAGTGGGGCAGAATACCCCAACTCGTCATTAATAGCCTCATTGAGTCCATGCCTCAAAGGTGTTCAACGTTGCTGGGCGCCCGTGGAAAGCATACCCCCTACTGAAAATGATTTTCTTTGAAGAAAACACCTTTTCTTATTCTTTTTTTCTCATATGCACAAATTGTGTTTTTTTTTCCTTTAGTACACAAATGCGCAATAAAATGCATTTTTTTCTGTCAAACATGTGTAATTTATTCTCATATAACCTACTATGTCTGTCGACCATGTATCAATCAGCTAAACAGTTTACCAGATACAAAATCCACCTAAAACTGCAATATCCTTTAATTGTTTTGAGCAGTGTAGTTTATCCTAGGCCGATCTAGTTTATCCTAGGCCAATTGAATTTGTCGTGCTTTTATAGATCACAAAGACCGCTTCGGCACCAACATTCTAGTTTATCCTAGGCCAATTCAATTTACCTGCTTTGATTGATGCCAACTAGTGGTGAACACGCTAACAGAAAAAAAAAATGACGAACAATGGTTCATGCTCATATTCAAAATTTTTCAAACGAATCCGCTCAACTCAAACACATCTATGGAAGTGAGTGAATTTCTCTTAAAAAACGTTTTTTTATTTATTTGTTTTTTTTAATATAATAGAAGTTTAGCGTCAAAATTTACAAAATTTTGTTAGCTAGTCTTTTGGTTACTCGATGTAATGGGTGTTTACGGGCCCGTCCAATTTTCCTTCCCGACACTCGGCCCGGGCTTGGTTTGGGGATTACTTTTTTCGAGAGGTTCGGACCGAGATGGACCGGGACTCAATTTTTTCCGGCTTAAGTCTGGACTGGATTGCATTCTTCTTCAGGTCTGCACAGGCAGACATTTTTAGTCCAATTTCCAACCCAGCTCATATGGAAATCATTTGGACTGACAGGATCTCTTGTCTGTTCAGTAAAATATCAGTAACATTTGTCCCGGCCCAACTTTTTTTTAATGCACGTATTTTTAAATCGTTATTATTCCACAATTAAAATTTATATATTTATTATTTTAAAAAAAATAAGATGAGTGGATGCATTTTTAAATAATATAATTAAAGTACGGTTAAACCTGAAAGAAAAATAACCTCCCTATGACGAAATTCAGTGTTTAATAAACAAAATATGTTGATCTATGTAAATTGAGGATATTAGTATCTACTTGTAAAAAGAATATAATGCATTTACAACAGACGATGAACCTTTAATAAGGGAACCTGCCTATAATTGATTTTCTTCTTTCCTATGCAATTCAGTCTAAGAAAATTTTATTGTATATATTTCTTTTTTTTTTTTTAACTCCAAGCCATAGAAAGTGAATTAACGATATTAAGGATTCTATTGTAAACTATATTGATTTTTTTATGAATCTCTATTTTATATAAATATCTGAATAATTACTAATACCATTAATTTTTTTACACGTCTTGGAGGCTTGAAAATCTGAAAAAAATTATATAGAAAAACCTTCTAAGACGGAATCCCATCGGAGAGGACAATCGTATTTTCTCATTTTTTAAAAATATACTTATCGTATATTGGCTTGAATTGTTGATTAAGTTATTTCCTAGACATATTTAGCTTTCAATTGCCAAGCGCACAGTATTGGTATTTTATTATATGAATGAGTAATACCGATTTTATCTTAAACATAGCAGTGGTCCGAATACCGGCTACCTAGAGTGGTCTAAATATCGGCTAGCCGGTATTTGGACCTCTCTCGGTTGCTCTGCTTGTTTGGGAGGAAAATAAATTAATTTAAATAGTTCCATAATTAATGAATTAATTTAAATTGTTCAGAAATAGGACCCGTCCCATTTCGCAATATGAAAAAAGCAACCATGGCCGTAATTCTTCAGTACCGACACTGGTTACTGGATGACTTTCCAAAAAAGAGCTGTTGGACACAACAAAATTACCTGTAATAAATGTGAAGAGAAAGAAAAAAATGACGGAGTAAACCAGGCGAAAGAGGCAGAAATTTTATTTTAACCCTCTCTCTCCTCAACCCAAGATTTCCTTGGGCATTGCAAAACAAGCAAAATTTGCGCAACTCGAGATTTCCTCGGGGATGCATTTTTTCGTCTAATTAACTCTCCTTAATTATTCGCACAAGTTATTTTCTTATTGTAAATTATGCCTTATTTAATCGAAGCATTTTCCCGGTTAAATTAGACATAAACTTTTGTTTTGGAAAACCGGTGACAAAAGAATAAAAACTCTTAAAAGACGCTCGTCGCGAAGGGGTTAAATACGCAATTTTTGAAGCTATTTTGATAAAACAATTACGCAGCAAGAGGGCTAAAATAGTGAAAAAGGAAAATACCCAACAGAGGAATATGATACATTTGTGTATTCTACATGGGTGCTTTCTCTGTGGACAAGAATGGGGGAAGGGATTCTGGGTTCAATGTTAAGAATGCGATTTGTGGGCTGATAGGGGCTATACTGACGCCGAGAGTGATATTATGCTTTTTATTTTTTCCGATAAAATAATTCTCATTTCAATCAGCAAGCCTTTTTTTTGTTTTCCACGTTAAAAAACAAAATTAGAAACATAATGGGAAGAAGACTGTGAAAGATAGTCGTAAAGAATTTTAGAAATTTGACAAAAATATTTATTTATTAAAAATTGCATATTTTTCTGTACATAAGAAATGTTATTAATCAATACAATTTATTAAAATAATATTCTTATTGCTTAATAATTGTCATTAGCTCTATTTGTGTGGTCTTTTGGAAAGAAAAAAAAAAACTTAGGTACCCGGTAGTTACACCCCATTTTAAAAACTCAAAATTTTAAGACTTTCGGAATTTTGCTCCTTATAAACAGAAAACGCCTTTTAAACTGATTTTTTTGTCTAAACAGGTGTAAGACGTGTCAAGCTACCCTGCTGTCACTTTTTATTTTATTAATTTTGAAAATTGTATGATCTAGATTGAAAACAAAAGTGGTAGCCAGTATTTGGACCTTTTCCTCTGTTATATCCAATTTTCACCGATTAAAAATTTTCCGTTTGAAACAGGATTTCGTCATACACAGATTCGTCTAACAAGTTTTACAGTACTGTATCCACATTCGTATAAATGTATATGTACTATTCTTTAAAGAGAATTTTAATTGTGGAATAATGGTAGCTTAAAAATTATATATATTTTAGGCCAAACTGGGACCGGGACTTCACCAGATTTTGAAAATTCCAGATTTCTGAAAGAATATCAAATGTACTTCTGATATTCTTAATGGTACATTTATTCATAATTAATTCAAAGCCAAGTGATATTTATGTGAGGGGGGAAAATCAATATTAAAAAAATCAATGTTTTTTTTATATTTATTTTTTTCCCATCACATAAATATCACTTGGCTTTGAATTAATTATGAATAAATGTACCATTAAGAATATCAGAAGTACATTTGATATTCTTTCAGAAATCTGGAATTTCCAAAAATCCGGCAAAGTTCCCCGTTCCCGAAGATGCCAGATTTTCGAGGTTATACTTATGTATCCTCTCCTAAATTTTATGATAACCTCTCATCCCATTCTTTGGACTTCCAGCACACAATATGTCATATGAAACATACTTTGATACTAACGGCGGTAGTGAAATGGGGATGATAGGGGGACAGTATGACACTCTTTATCGTATAAAATATATAATACAGGGATGAGGGCAATTCTACTTTGCACAAGTTTGGCGCTAGAGCGGTAGTTGGGAACAATAAAAGCACGTCAAATTGAAAAAAAATGAATTTGAGCATGAACTTGACTCATTTTTGAGAAATTGAATTTGAGATTAATTAGTTCGTCTTTTTTTTTTCTTTTTTTCGGCGAGCGTGCTCAACACTAGTTGGCAGCAATCAAAGCACGTCACGTCAAATTGAATTGTCCTAGGATAAACTAGAAGGTTGGCGCCGAAGCGGTCTTTGCGATTTATAAAAGCACTCCTAATTGAACTGGCTTATGATAAACTAGATCGGCCTAGGATAAACTAGTTCAGACCAATGACTAGCAGGATAAACTAGTTTATCCTATGAGCGTTAGGCCAAACTAGTTTGGATTAGGAAAAACTAGTTTATCCTATGGGCGTCAGGATAAACCAGTTTATCCTATGGCCGTTAGGATAAACTAGTTTGGCCTAAGAAAAACTAGTTTATCCTATGAGCGTTAGGATAAACTAGTTTGGCCTAGGCCAATCTAATTTGGCCTAAAATCGGGTTTGGCCGGTAACATATCTATACTCATCTATACTCATCTATACTCCTATTATAAAGAGGAAAAAATTGTTTATTTGTCGGAGGTAAGCTCTGGAACTACCGAACCGATTCCAATAGTAATGGTATCAAAATGATGGTGTTAGTCCAACTTAGAACATAGGCTATATCTTATGTCGGTGCCACTACCCCAAAGGGGGTGTAGGAGCAAAAAACATTCTAAAAATGCGATTTTAGCGTTACCGAAGGGCCTAGAAATATGAAATTTGGAATATTAGTTACTTATAAGATATAAATGATGTCGAAGAACAGTTCGTAAACAATTCGAAATTTAAAAGGGGTGAAAATGCACAAAAAGCGTTCTAAAAAACGTTCTAAATGGTAGTTTCTACATAATCTCAGGAAATACCAAACCGATTTCAAAAGTAATGGTATCAAAATGATGGTGACAACGCTTGCTCCAAGATAGGCTATGTTTTATGTCGGTGTCACTACCCCAAAGGAGGTGTAGGAGCAAAAAACGTTCTAAAAATGTGATTTTAGCGTTACTGAAGGGCCTAGAAATATGAAATTTTGAAAATTAGTTACATACATGATATAAATGATGTGTACGAACAGTTCTTAAAAAAATCGAAATTTGAAAGGGATGAAAATGCTCAAAAAGCGTTCTAAAAAACGTTCTAAATGGTAGTTTCTACACAATCTCAGTAAATAACAAACCGATTTAAAAAATATTGGTGTCATAATGATGGTGACAACGCTTGCTCCAAGATAGGCTATGTTTTATGTCGGTGTCACTACCCCAAAGGGGGTGTAGGAGCAAAAAACCTTCTAAACATGCGATTTTAGTGTTAAATAGGGCCTAGAAATATGAAATTTTGAATATTAGTTACTTATAAGATATAAATGATGTCTAAGAACAGTTCTTAAACAATTCGAAATTTAAAAGGGGTGAAAATGCACAAAAAGCGTTCTAAAAAACGTTCTAAATGGTAGTTTCTACACAATCTCAGGAAATACCAAACCGATTTAAAAAATAATGGCGTCAAAATGATGGTGACAACGCTTACTCCAAGATAGGCTATGTTTATGTCGGTGTCACTACCCCAAAGGGGGTGTAGGAGCAAAAAACGTTCTAAAAATGCGATTTTAGCGTTACTGAAGGGCCTAGAAATATGAAATTTTGAATATCAGTTACATATAAGATATAAATGATGTCTAAGAACAGTTCTTAAACAATTCGAAATTTGAAAGGGGTGAAAATGCGCAAAAAACATTCTAAAAAATTTCTAAATGGTAGTTTCTACACAATCTCAGGAAATACCAAACCGATTTAAAAAATAATGGCGTCAAAATGATGGTGACAACCCTTGCTCCAACATAGGCGATGTTTTATGTCGGTGCCACTACCCCAAAGGGGGTGCAGGAGAAAAACGTTCTAAATTGCGGCTTTAGCGTTACGGAAGGGCCTAGAATCGTGAAATTTGGAATGGTAGTTAGTTATAAGATATCAATGATCTCTACGGACATTTCCTAAAAAAATCTAAATTTAAAAGGGGTTAAAAATACGCAAAAAGCGTTGTAAAAAATTCTAAATTGCGATTTCTATGCAATCTCAGGAAGTACTGAACCGATTTCAAATATAATGGTGTAAAAGTGATGGTGACAGATCTTGCTCCAAGATAGGCTATATTTTACATCTGTTTCCACTACCCCAAAGGTGATGCAGGAGCAAAATGCGCGGAAAGCGTTCTAAAAAATTTTAACCCCCTCACTGACAAGCCCGTGTTAATACGATCACTAAGCTCCAGGTTTCACTGCAATACAAGCAATATTTAAAGTAATATAATTCTATTGATTTAATGTATTTTTAATACATTGAACAATAATTAATACTTCCAAGGATTGCATTCATATTCGTTATTCAGTTTTTTTATAAAATGTTCAAAGAATAATTTTTTTTAGCATTTAAAACAAAATACAGAGAAAACAACATTACAATTTTGCCCTTTTCCAAGACAGTCGGAGGGTTAAATACCGATTTGCCGGCAATATCTCAGGAAGAATGAATCTTATTTCAAACGTAATGGTAGGAAATTGATGCTGACAGCCTCTGCTCCAACATAGACGCTATTTTGGGTCGGTATCACCATCACCAAGACTTTGCAGGAGCAAAAAAGCGTTCTAAATTTCGATTTTTGTGATCGGTAGGGGCTAGCAAATTAAAATTAGGCAAGGTGCATATTTATTAGATATTAATGATCTTTAAGAACAATTTCGAAAAAATTGGAAATTTCGAAAGTGGTGAAAATGCGCGAAAGGCGTCCTAAAAACGTTCTAAATTGCGATTTCTACTCAATCTAAAGAAATACCAAAGCTATTTCAAAAGTAATGGTTGCAAATCAATGGTGACAGCCCCTGCGCTAACATAGATTATATTTTATGTTACTCACTACCATCTGAGTGTTGCAAAACCAAAACATGTTCTAATTTGCGTTTTTTGAACAACTGAGGGGTCTAACACTTTGAAGTATGGCATGGTATTTACTTACAAGATGCAACTGCTTTCTAAGAACAGTCGAAAGAAAATTCCAAATTTAAAAAAATGAAGTGAGTGAAAAGCGTTATAAATTACAATTTTTAAGCAAATTTATAAAATACCAAACCGATTAAAAAAATAATGATGACAAATTTGGTGATAGAACCTGTTCAAACATAAGCTATATTTTATGTCTGTTCCACTACCACCAGAGGGTTGCAGGAGCTAAAAACTTTTTAAATTGCGATTTCTGTGATACTGAAAAGGCTAGAGACTTTAGATATGACATGATAGTTACTTATAAAATATAAATGCCCTCGAAGAAACGTCGAATATAAATTCGAATTAAAAAGGGGTGAAGCGGAGGGGAGGTGCGAAAAGCATTCTAAAAACGTTTTAATTACGATTCTATGCAATTTCAGGGAATATAAACCAATTATAAAAGTAATAGTTGTGAATCAATGGTAACAGTCTCTGATCCTACACAGGCTATATTTTATGCCGGTGATTCTACCACCTGGGGTTCACAGGAACAACAAACTTTCTAAAAGAGGGCTTTAAAAGCTTTTTAAATTACGTTTCTGTGGAATATTACGAAATAACAAACCGATTTCAAAATTAATTTTGGCAAATTAATGGTGACAGTTCCTGTTTCAACATAGCCCTTTATGTCGAGAGAGGTGATAGGACTTGGAATTTGACATGATGGTTAATTTAAGATGTAAGAAGATGTTTTCTAAAAAATTCAAAACTTCAAATGAATACTGAAATGAGCGTATTAATTGAGCATAAATGTTTCAAAATATTTTCTAAATTATCATTTATTTAGTTTTATTTCCTTTTATTAATTTAAGTCTCATTTCTGCCTAATGCAGTGTAATAATGATGTTTAATCAAACTGTGTTTTAAATAGTAATTTTTGAATTATTCCTAAAAGTAATAAGTACATTTTAATAGAAAAAACTTAATAAAGTAAAATATTACCTTTTAATAAAATAAAAATTTAGTTAGTACCTTTTAATAAAAATTAGACATATAAATATCACTTGGCATATTTCAAATATTACGCGAGCAAAGCTGCGGGGTTTGCTAGTCATCTATTATATATATAAAATCCAAACGGAAATTTCGTTCCGAACGCCGAGATTTCGAGTTCTACTGCATGGATTTTTACGGAACTTATACCGTTAGATAGGTATCGTTCCAGTTACGGTTTTAAGCTATAACACATTATTCTACCTAGATTAGTTATAGAATTATTACGGAAAATTCTATTATTTTGGACTTTGTTACTTCATATTTCCTTAAATATCTGGGCTCCTATTGGTCGTAGAGCTTAGATCTCGCGCCAAAAGTAGCTCCGAAGCACCCAAGCAAACTTTTCCCCGCGATTATTTTGCCGTCTTCCGATTTCCTCTAACTCTATTAGGGGCCCGCGTAGAGCCCCTTTAAAACGTTTTTCGTAGTAATTTCAGCAATTATCTTAAATTATTGGTTAAGACCGCCACCCTCCCGATTCATGTATCTACGGAAAGGTTGCATGAAGGACTTTCATTCAGATACGTTTTCGTTAAGAATAGAGTGCGCTCCCTGGTGGTGGAATGTGGAACTAACATAACGCGATATTGTTAAAATTAGGAAATCTAACAATGCGATCTGTTTTAAACTTTGAGATAGTTCATAACACATAATCTATTATCTATTCTATTATATATATATAAAAACTATTATCTATTCTATTATCTATTATATATATAAAATCCAAACGGAAATTTCGTTCCGAACGCCTAGATTTCGAGTTCTACTGCATGGATTTTTACGGAACCTATACCGTTAGATAGGTATTGTTTCAGGGAAGGTTTTAATCTATAACACATTATTCTACCTATATTAGTTTTAGAATTATGACGGAAAACTCTGTTATTTTGGGCGATAAGGTTACCATTTTATTTCTTGGCGAAATTCATCGTTGATAAAAAAAAATTGAAACGGCTATTAAACCTCGCAAAATAAAAGAAAAACTGTTACTAATTTTATTTAAATGAAAAAAAAAAGAAAAAAAGAAGAAGAATATCCGTTTTAATGAGTGATAATATTAAAAAACGGAAACATTTAATCAAAACCTGAAAGAAATATTTGTAATGCTTAAAAATTAATTTAATAAGAAATATTACACTTGATACTCAATCTTTGGCTCTTTATCGCTTGCGTTAGATATGGAAACGAATCTGAAAATTTGATTAGATGAAATTTTAATGACATTTTCTTTCTGTTCTGTTCTTTTCTTTTTTTTTATATCTAATTGTCCCATCACGTGACTTATAGAAGAAACAAGCAGATGTAATTGTGAGTCACATGTGTAATTACTATTTGTTTCTTTACAATTTTTTAATTTTCGTTTGTCGCCAAGCAATGTGATTTTAAGCCAAAAATGCATAAGCGTGACATTAGCTTGAGGATGTTCTCACAAATGGTGTTTTTTTTAGGTGAAAGAGAACATTTTTTGAGTACATTTTCATATTCAATTGTAACTTATATAGATATCAGTTAATATTTTAAAAATGGAATCGAATACTTAAATTTCAGTGTGAATTTCTGCCACACATACATATTGTAAAATAATTTCATACTTTTTAAAATGTTTTTCGCCGTAATTCCGAAAGCATGTGATATTTATAAACTCGAACTCAGATCAACGAATATTTCCCATTTTATTTAAGCAAATATTATCTATTTTCTCAAGTCATATCGCCAATTTCATTTATAGGAAAATTCACAGATTCGAAATCTAGGAAATAAAGATAATTTTTAAGGAAATTTATGTTTTAATACGTTATTACTATGGAAAAATTCAACATTTTGAAGAAAAAAAATTAAAAAAAATCTTTTGTAATTCGTCATTTCTTCTTCGTCTTTCTTCGTACTTTCTCCTCTGTTATGTAATATTTCAAATGATATTGGACTAATTTTCGATCATCGATTCACCGCAAAATCGCATATCTAATATAGTATATAAAATAAAGTCTGGATTAGGGGACTAATTAACGCACAGCGCAAACTACTGAACCTAAAATCTTGAAAATCGTGGTAAAAATACTTCTTATGACATAAACTTCTGCTAAGAAAGGATTTTCTAAAGTGTCACCCCTAATGGTTTTTGCACGGGGAGGGGAAAAAAATCGAATATCAAAATTATGCGTCAAATGATAGCATATTTTAATGTAGTTTTGTATGCTGAATCGAATGCTACCAAATAAATTTTTTAAGTCCAACAGTTCATGACACATTTCATATTTTTCTAATTTGGCGGTGTCTTTGGCATCTAAACCTCAAAATATCTATCATTACATCCGTTACTCTAGCAACGGAAAAAATTCAAATCAACCCTTTTGGCTAAAAAATAAAAACGGCTCTATGAGTTTGAAATAAAAATGCAAGGATCTTAATTTTTTAAAAAAAATAGTGATTTTATGTAAAATAAAAGGGAAAAAATTACTGAGAATTTAGCGTTATAAAACAAAAATGGAAAAGGTACTACTTAGATATTCCGTCGACCAAAAATCTATTGTCAAACTATAAGATTAAATGCCAATAATGGTTGATCGTAAATATCAAATTCACTTGAATTTAAACAAACTACACGTGTTTACGTCATCAAGTGATTTTAATTTCGACGTTTTATTTGTATTTTTATTAATGTTATACAAATTTATTTGTTATTTCGTTATTTAAAATAAAGATTATGTCAATTTATATAATTTGGCGAATGGTTTGGCGATTTATATAATTTGGCGAAATTGGTCGACGGGATAACAAGTAGTACCAATGAAAATATTTAAGTATGAAAGCAATGTTTGTAACGACTTAAAAATTATTTTGATATATATAAACTCGGTTTATGGCGTCAGATGCCGTCATCCGAAGAATCTACAAGAGTCTCTTCCCATTTTTTCCGGTCATAGGTTCCTCAATGAAAGAAACTGGAATTGGAATAATATTGTGCGATTTATAAATTGCTCCTCGATAAGAAGAAAAAATGGGTACATTTATAACAACCGTGCGCACATCTCGCTGATAGCATTTTTAAAATTCCCAGTAGCAGTAGTTACATTTTGCGTATGTAAATTAATTTTTTTTTTGCTTTTAATTATGACATTATTTCCTGTTATTGTTTATCTTTTCAGTTTTTTAAATGAAATTAGTATAAGGCATGCATTTTAAATTAAATGAGTGAAAGGTTTGTGTTTTAAATGAAAATAATAAAATAAGAATATGCTATGAAAACAATCTTTATTGATTTATTACCTGCGCCCGGCTGACATAAAAGTATCACAAAAGCCACATATTCACTTTTCTTTGAGTAGTTGCTCATGAGAATTCAAGTTAACCTTCCGTAATCGGATACTTCACATATTGGTGTATTAGCTTTAATGTTGAAAGCATCGTTTTTGTTTGAAGCGAAAACTTTACTATGAATTCTATTACACAAAATCGCATCATCATCATCTACTATATATTTACAACGGGAATTTGTATTTCATTCCGATTGTTTATAATACTTTCGTAGGATATACCACAATTAGTTAGGTAATAATTTTGGAAAGGTTTTAGTGTATACATATTGTTCAAGGGTACTTAGTTATAGAGCAACAGTAAAAGTTCAAAAATTAAGTGAACCTGAACTATTAATTTAACACAATCAAACTGATTGGTAAAGTTATCATACGAATTGAATATTTCCAACTGAGCGAAAAAATGCCCAGGCCGGGAATCGAACCCAGATCCTTGGCTTACAAGGCCAATGCTTTTCCATTTAAGCTAACTGGGCTGACAACCAGCCAGCATATTTCGCTCAGATAACCATATTGGTAGTAACATCTGGTCTGTCATGTAGACAGCTCAACAGAATAGACCGCAGGTAAAGGAACTCCATATAAACGATGGATACGTAGATGAACTATTAATTTAACACAATCAAACTGATGGGTAAAGTTATCATACGAATTGAATATTTCCAACTGAGCGAAAGAATGCCCAGGCCGGGAATCGAACCCAGATCCTTGGCTTACAAGGTTATCTGAGCGAAATATGCTGGCTGGTTGTCGGCCCAGTTAGCTTAAATGGAAAAGCATTGGCCTTGTAAGCCAAGGATCTGGGTTCGATTCCCGGCCTGGGCATTTTTTCGCTCAGTTGGAAATATTCAATTCGTAAGTGAACCTGATTATGAAAGTTTAGCCTTTTTAAAAAAATCTACAGAACATATTTTGTTACAAGTAGCCCTGTTGCATGACTTTTAAGAATGGTGCTAGTATATACGATTTCATTATATGTTGATTAGTTACAGAGGTATTAGTTCCTGTTGTCATAACGGTCTCATTACCCGACCGTAAGTGCGCTGTTTATAATCAACTAAAACAATTACTTCTTAATTGCTAAATTTTGTCCAACGCTTAAGATAACATTATATCGCAATGGCGTTAGCATCGTTTTCAGTAATGTGCAAGTTCAAGCTGAAGATCCATATTGTTTAAAATACAAGTTCAAATTCACCATTTAGTTTAATCCAAGGTTCATTTGGAAATATTGACCAGCGCAGCGGGCATAGCCTGCTAGTCATATTATAAAGAGGAAAAAATTGTTTATTTGTAGGAGGTAAGCTCAGGAACTACCAAACCGATTCCAAAAGTAATGGTATCAAAATGATGGTGTTAGTCCAACTTAGAACATAGGCTATATCTTATGTCGGTGCCACTACCCCAAAGGGGGTGTAGGAGCAAAAAACGTTCTAAAAATGCGATATTTGCGTTACTGAAGGGCCTAGAAATATGAAATTTGGAATATTAGTTACTTACAAGATATAAACGATGTCTAAGAACAGTTCTTAAACAATTCGAAATTATAAAGGGGTGAGACTGCACATGCACAAAAAGTGTTCTAAAAAACGTTCTAAATGGTAGTTTCTACATAATCTCGGGAAATACCGAACCGATTCCAAAACTAATGGTATCAAAATGATGGTGTTAGTCCAACTTAGAACATAGGCTATATCTTATGTCGGTACCACTACCCCAAAGGGGGTGCAGGAGCAAAAAACATTCTAAAAATGCGATTTTTGCGTTACTGGAAGGCCTAGAAATATGAAATTTTGAATATTAGTTACTTACAAGATATAAATGATGTCTTAAGAACTGTTCTTAAACAATTCTAAATTAAAAGGGATGAGACTGCACGAAAAGTGTTCTAAAAAACGTTCTAAATGGTAGTTTCTACATAATCTCAGGAAATACCGAACCGATTCCAAAAGTAATGGTATCAAAATGATGGTGCTAGTCCAACTTAGAACATAGGCTATATTTTATGTCGGTGCCACTACCCCAAATGGGGTGCAGGAGCAAAAAACGTTCTAAAAATGCGATTTTTGCGTTACTGAAGGACCTAGAAATATGAAATTTGGAATATTAGTTACTTATAAGATATAAATGATGTCTAAGAACAGTTCTTAAACAATTCGAAATTTAAAAGGGGTGAAAATGCACAAAAAGCGTTCTAAAAAACGTTCTAAATGGTAGTTTCTACATAATCTCAGGAAATACCAAACCGATTTAAAAAATATTGGTGTCAAAATGATAGTGAAAACGTTTGCTCCAAGATAGGCTATGTTTTATGTCGATGCCACTACCCCAAAGGGGGTGTAGGAGCAAAAACCGTTCTAAAAATGCGATTTATGTGTTACTGAAGGGCCTAGAAATATGAAATTTGAAGTATCAGCTACTTATTAGATATAAAGGATTTTTAAGAACAGTTCTTAAACAATTCGAAATTTAAAAGGGGTGAAAATGCGCAAAAAGCGTTGTAAAAAACGTTCTAAATTCCAATTTCTATGCAATCTCAGGAAATACTGAACCGATTTCAAATACAATGGTGTTAAAATGATGGTGACAGATCTTGCTCTAAGATAGGCTGTATTTTATATCTGTTTCCACTACCCCAAAGGAGATGCAGGATCAAAATGAGCGAAAAGCGTTCTAAAAACGTTTTAAATGCCGATTTGTCACCAATATCTCAGGAAAATCAGACTAATTTCAAAAGTAATTGTAAGAAATTGATGCTGACAGCCTCTGCTCTAACATAGATGCTATTTCAAGTCGGTATCACTATCACCTAGACGTTGCAGGAGCAAAAAAGCATTCCAAATTTCGATTTTTGTGATCGGTAGGGGCTAGCAACTTAAAATTAGGCAAGGTACATATTTATTACATATAAATGATCTTTAAGAACAGTTTCTAAAAAATTGGAAATTAAAAAAGGGGTGAAAATGCGCGAAAAGCTTTCTAAAAACGTTCTAAATTGCGATTTCTACTCAATCTCAAGAAATTCCAAAGCTATTTCAAAAGCAATGGTTGCAAATCAATGGTGACAGTCCCTGCTATAACATAGGTTATATTTTATGTTGCTGTCACTACCATCTGAGGGTTGCAAAAGCAAAACATGTTCTAATTTGCGTTTTTTGCATAACTGAAGGGAATAACGCTTTGAAGTATGGCATGTTATTTACTTACAAGATGCAACTGCTTTCTATGAACTATCGAAAGAAAATTTCAAATTTAAAAAGACGAAGTGAGCGAAAAGCGTTATAAATTACAATTTTTATGTAATCTTATCAAATACCAAACCGATTAAAAAAATAATGATAACAAACTGTTGGTGATAGAACCTGCACAGACATAAGCTATATTTTATGTCTGTGCCACTACCACCAGAGGGTTGCAGTAGCTAAAAGCTTTCTAAATTGCGATTTCTGTGATACTGAAATGCTAGAAATTTTAAATATGGCATGATAGTTACTTGTAAAATATAAATGCCCTCGAAGGACTGTCGAAAATAAATTCGAAATAAAAATGGGTGAAGTGAAAGGGAGGTGCGAAAAGCATTCTAAAAAGCCCTAAATTACGATTTCTACGCAATTTCAGGGAATATAAACCAAATATAAAAGTAATAGTTGCGAATCAATGGTAACAGTCTCTGATCCTACACAGGCTATATTTTATGCCGATGATTCTACCACCTGGGATTTACAGAAACAACAAACTCTCTAAAAAAGGCCTTTAAAAGCTTTCTAAATTACGTTTCTGTGGAATATTAGGAAATAACAAAACAATTTCAAAATTAATGTTGGCAAATTAATGGTGACAGTTCCTATTTCAACAAGGCCCTTTATGTTGAGAGAGGTGGTAGGACTTGGAATTTGACATGATGGTTAATTTTAATATGTAAGAAGATGGTTTCTAAAAAATTCAAATCTTCAAATGAATACTGAAATGAGCGCATTAATTGAGCATAAAAGTTTCAAAATATTTTCTAAATTATTACTTATTTAGTTTTATTTCGTTTTAGTAATTTAAGTCTCATTTCTGCCTTATGCAGTGTAACAATGATGTTTAATCAAACTGTGTTTTAAATAGTAATTTTTTTAATTATTCCTAAAAGTAATAAGTATCTTTTAATAAAATAAAATATTACCTTTTAATAAAATAAAAATTTAGTTAGTACCTTTTAATAAAAATTAGACATATAAATATCACTTGGCATATTTCAAATATTACGGAGCAAAGCCGCGGGGTTTGCTAGTAGATATATATATATGATTCATTAAACTTTTTTAAATTAATTTTTCAACTACTTTTCAATAGTGAAATTACGCATAAAATTATTGCATTTTAAAGACGTGAATTATCACATTTCTAACTAAGCGTAAACCAACAGAGTGAAAAATGTCCTGCAAATGCGGCGAACCATGAAACGCAAAGAAACCCACCATCGGTGCACATACAATTTTTAATTAATTTTTCAACTACTTTTCAGCAGTGAAATTACGCTTGAAATTATTGCATATTAAAGACGTGAATTATCACATTGCTAACTAAGCGTAAACCAACAGAGTGAAAAATGTCCAAGCCGGGAATCGAAACCGGGCCTCAGGAATAGATCTCCAGTGTTCTGCCATTAAGCCACAAGGACGATGCCCAGCTTAGCATATCTCACTCACATAAGTCGGTAAGACTGCTACCACAGTTGATAGATGGACTAGTCTTCATGAGCACACAATCTAGCGGCGCACCATGAAACGCAAAGAAACCCAGCATTGGTGCACCTACAATTTTTAATTAATTTTTCAACTACTTTTCAGCAGTGAAATTTCGCTTGAAATTATTGCATATTAAAGACGTGAATTATCACACTGCTAACTAAGCGTAAACCAACAGAGTGAAAAATGTCCAAACCGAGAATCGAAACCGGGCCCCAGGAATAGATCTCCAGTGCTCTACCATTAAGCCACAAGGACGATGCCCAGCTTAGCTTATCTCACTCACATAAGGCGGTAAGACTGCTACCGCAGTTGTTAGATGGAATAGTCTTCATGAGCACACAATCTAGCGGCGCAACATGAAACGCAAAGAAACCCAGCATCGGTGAACATACAATTTTTAATTTATTTTTCAACTACTTTTCAGCAGTTAAATTACGCTTGAAATTATTGCATATTAAAGACGTGAAATATCACATTGCTAACTAAGCGTAAACATATAATGTAATATGCGAGATAATGCGAGAAAATGTAGTGCAAAAATATGTCCCCCCCCCCCCCCCCGTCTATTTCCGAATCTACTGAAACTAAAATTATGAAAAAATTAGAGGTAGTAGGGGTTAATTTAAACCTTGCAGGGAAATTATAGCGATTAACCTACGTCACATAGTTTTTAAGAAAAGCACACTTTTCTGTTATACACAAATTTCGATTTGCGGACATTCAGCAAAGGTGTTGTGGGGCGCTGGAGGTACCTATCCGTAGCAGACGTATAAAAGCATTGTTGATAATGAATTTCGAAAAAAAATCGTCGCTAATTAGCCAAGATATTAACCCATAAAGACACGGACGGTTTGGGCATACTTAATGACAGGAGAGGCATACTCTATGTACCATCGGCTTTTAAGGCCCAGATAACAATTTTTAATTATATATTTGTGAAATGCCCAGTAGCAGTATAAAAGCAATAAATGTCAAATTATTAAAAATAGAGTAAGTTAATTAGAATTAATCACATAAATACTATAGTATTCGCGACTAGTTTGGATTGAGTGGATCTCTCAATATGTCTCCCATAATTTTAAAGGTTAGTTAAAAACCTACCTGGAAAAACGAGGCACGGACCAAGGCGGCGTTGCATATTTTCGACATTTTTTCAAAGCGCGCTTAGCACAATGCAAGTTTAAACTTTGAAGAAGGGTTTTGTTTTAGCTGCACTGTAAAAAGAAAATATTATTGCTATGCTGTATTTAGTTTTATAAAATTCCAAAGAAAGTTTAAATAGGCACTACTTTTATTGTCTGTACCGAATTAATTTCATCATAAACAGATTAGGATAAGATTTTTAAAAAAAGTGTTATACAGAATAGTAATATTTGACATTATTTAGGCTTCATATCTCTTTGAACTTTTATGGTATAATCATTCATACTTTTCTAGTATATACAGCTATACCCAATTCTACGTTGTATAGTTTTTTTTTTACAAAGTCTTATTATTCTTTTAGCAACTTTTTTTCATAAATAATACGGTGAATAATTCATATATTTATTTTACGGAACCCTCTGAGCGCGAGTAATTATCGCACTTGTCTGTTTATTTCTAAGCATTATTCTTGATAATTGTACTTAATTAAATGACACTAAAAATATACATATTAAAAAAAAAAAAATCATAAATTGCACCATACCTAAACTGAATCATACATTATTTGAAAAATAATGATTATGTATGAAGCATAACAATTGCAATTTAGAAGCAAAATTGCCTTAAACTTGGATTAAGTTAATATTCGAAATAACAAATAATATTCAATAAAAACAATACTTTCAAACATAAAATGCTATGTTTCAAAACATTGTCTTCACAAAAATTATGCTTGTTTTCATTATCATTCGCAGAATTCACAAGAAGAATTATGCATAAAACATTTAAATATTTTATTTAAAAATCGGTTGTCTTTAAAAGTGTTTCAAATATATTTCAAGAATTTTTAACTCCCCTGTTTTTTTCGTTGCATGTAAATTTCATTGTGGCACAAATTTCAAATACACCATTATCCAAGCGTTTATTGATTTACGCACTGTTACCCTTGTGTGTTGAAAAAATTCAATATCATCTCGTAAATATAGTAAAGTATGGGAAATTTACTCAATAAATCTTTTCGAAATTCCCTTGAAATTATAATATTTTAAAAATAAATCGATTATAATTGATTTATACTATTCACTCTTCTTTCGACTTCGGTACCGTCAACAGTGGTGAGTTTGTCTCTCCCCCCCCCCCCCCCGAGGATAAAGACGAAACGTGTAATAAATAAAATTTGTTGGAATAAAACTATTTAGTGATACCGAATTCTGATAGATTGCAGCAGTACCTTAAACATAAATTATTTAATTCAACATTTTACAAGTTGAATTGCGTATCACTTCGGTTCTTGTTTTGTTTACTATTTTGCGCATGATTTTACTGGAGGAAACATTTGATTGGGAAAGTTATGTATACTCGATGCTGTAAATAGCTGCATGCATATGTATATTTTTTCAATGTCTTTTTTACAAATCAATAAGATTTATATATATTAATTTGATATTTTAGATTTTACATTGACTTTATTGATTTTCCTGTAATTTAAACGTCAATTAAGTGTGAGATTGTCTCGGCAAAAATTCGCCACATATTTAGTTTATTTATTAAATTTCATTTCTTCTGAAAATAAATTCATAACAGCAAACATTTACTAGACCTATAAATGTTGCACTAGTATGTATATATTATTCTATTCTACAGATACTTGTTCAATAATGCCTCTGCGTATAAATCACCTGTAGGTAAATAAAAAGCAGGAAAATTGTAATTATAAAAATAGGATTGATGAAACGCTTCTGAATGTGGTAAATGTTGTTGTAAAACATGTATTTAGTCACAGAAAAGCCTTTGAAATACATTTAATTGCTATCACTACTTTAAAGAACAATCTATGGTGCTAAACAAAATATCCCCCCCCCCTCTGCCCCACAACACCACTACAAACAAGTTGGAAATTGTTCGTCAAACGTGGCAAATGAGGTGCGTTCGTACTATAACTAGTTTTATAATTATTTTTTGCACCCCATATTGTACTGAATGTGTATTTGTTTGCAATTCATAAGTGCATAGTCTGTAACATCATTAAAATGCACTTGCAATAATTTTTTCCCATTCCCCGTAATGTAACGGAAAACTTTTGACTGTCCCTGTCATTAAGCTATACGTCCGATTTTCATGAAATTTGAAATGGCTCGACAAAATTTTGCAGCAATTATATATTTGAAATTTCAGCCCATTTGGAAAGCTGTAACATCATTAAAATGCACTTGCAATAATTTTTCCCATTGGCTTTAATCTAAAGAAAAACTTTTGACTGTCCCTGTAATTAAACTATACATCCGATTTTCATAAAATTTGAAATGGCTCGACAAAATGTCGCAATAATTATATGTTTAAAATTTGAGACCATTCGGAAGGCTGTAACATCATTAAAATGTACGTGCAATAATTTTTCCCATTGGCCGTAATGTAAAGAAAAACTTTTGACTGTCCCTGTAATTTAACTATACATCCGATTTTCATAAAATTTGAAATGGCTCGACAAAATGTCGCAATCATTATATGTTTAAAATTTGAGACCATTCGGAAGGCTGTAACATCATTAAAATGTACGTGCAATAATTTTTCCCATTGGCCATAATGTAAAGAAAAACTTTTGACTGTCCCTGTAATTTAACTATACATCCGATTTTCATAAAATTTGAAATGGCTCGACAAAATTTTACAACAATCATATGTTTAAAATTTCAGACCATTCGGTTGGGTAGTTTTTGCTCTATTATATGCGGACGGACGGACGGACAGACGGACGGACAGACAGACGGACTGAACGACGACTATAGGTGCTACGTATTTATATAATTACGAACGCACCTAAAAAGACCTATTTATTTTAAAAGGAACTTTTTTTACAGTGCCTGAAATAACTGAATATATCTAAAATATTTTGTTTTCTATTGAAAAATAATAATTTTACCATCTTAATTGTTAATTGATCTCACATATCTTGCATAATGCTCATTTTAATGTAATATTCCGTTTTCCTTTTAATTTTCACACAAAATTTGTGTTTTTGTTTATCTCGAAATGTCGTATTGTTTTGCTATGTTTTATTATTCTATCATAATAGTGGGTTTGCATGGTCATACAAAGTTTTTAAGGCTTATTTTATGATTATTTAGTTATGAGACAAAATTATTCTAAGCTAGGGGTGACTTTGTCTCAATTTTTAAATAATATATTTAAAAAAACTATTCTTTAAAAATACTAAATCTGAATTTTAAAATTTACAAATTATATTTTCAATATAGGAAATAAAATAGAAATTGTTTCAATGAAAATTTCAATAATAATTTTTGGATCTATAAAGACAAGAGTCAAAAAATGATATAAGGTCACATCGGTTGACGGTATCATTTTTTTCTAAATTTGTTAGTAAAAAAAGGTATGGTTAAAAAAAGGGAATGAATATTAAAATGCATTGCATAAAAAATATTTTTAAATAAAGTCAGATTTTTTTTTATTAAATGTAAACATCTAAATAATATAATATTTTACAGCATTTTACAAAGAGAATCGTACTTTATTAATCCTTACAAGAAATTAAAACACATAAAATAAATTCATCAGTACATTTTGTAATTGAAAATAAACATTTGAAAAACATAATTAGAAATTTAATTAATGAAACCTTAGAGCGTAGAGGGATTATAGCAATACTATTTTTTTTTTCCAACGTCGCTAAATTATTTTCGAGAGCATGATTGCTCTAATCCTGCATATCTCCCTAAATTATAAAAGTTTCTTAAAATGAATAAAAAAGAAGACAGAAAGAAATTTAAAGGTCGCAAGACGAGTTAAATATATCAAGAGATTAAATGCTAGAACAAAAAATTAGCACAACAAGAAGGATTTAGTCACTTTTAAACCTTTGACGTGATGTATTTTTTTTAATTTTTCAAGTTTTGCGCAAAAACATTTAATTATTCCAAAATTCATTAATTTCTTATCGTTAAAAGTTTTATTTTAAGTTATTAAATTCAATTTTGTTTTATTTAAAAACATTATTTTTATATTATGAAACTTTTTGTATATCTTAATCTCTTTTAATTTTTATTCGAAGTTATTAGTCTTTTTGCATTAATAAAATTGATTTCAGACTACATGAGAATAAGTTTTAAAAAAGAAAACAGCAAGAAACCAAAAAAAAAAAAAAAAAAAATGTTGTGAATAAGATATTATAGTTTGTCTTGTCTTTTAGGTAGCTTTCTTTACAAAAAAGCTACCTATTGCAGCCGTTCGGAGGAAAGCGATTTCAAAAAATTTTGGTATATTTTCATCGATCATAACCCCCAGACCCCGAAACCACCCTCCGTTCAAAATTTATATATATATATATATATATCTGACTTATGTCACACTGTAACTCCCGTAATTATGAACCGATTTCGATGTAATTCGGTGTGTACATAGTACATACCTATGTCTCGACCGAGTTCGTTGGCCAGCTTCATCCGCCGTTTTGTTTCAAAATGGCGGACATTTAAAACTTTTAAAAAAATTTAAAACTTGAAATGTGGTACCAAAAAATTAAAAATGGAAAAATATTTTTTTCTTATGTATTTGACCTTTATACAAAGATTCCGGAGCAGTTTTTGTTTCGTCTATATCTTAAAAAATGGCTGAGTTATAGCATTTTAGGTAGCTTTCTTTACAAAAAGCTACCTATTGCAGCCGTTCGGAGGAAAGCGATTTCAAAAAATTTTGGTATATTTTAATCGATCATGACCCCCAGACCCCGAAACCACCCTCCGTTCAAAATTGATATATATATATACCGGGTGTCCCAAAAAGGACTGACTGATTTTAAAATTCAATAACTTGCAAACGGTGACAGATATTAAAAAAATTCTTGCAGGAGGGTTATGCATAAGGTCAAAAGTTTTATTACTGTGATTTTCGATTTTAGTTCGAATTACAAACAATAGATGGCGCTGTAAGCAATAGTCGCTAAATACAGGCTCGATTTCTGGTCCTTTCTCTTGTTCCATGCTGAAAAAGGAGATGGAAATGTATTATCCAGGCCACGAAGTACCAAAAATCGAGCCTGAATTAAGCGTCTATTGATCGCAGCGCCATCTATTGTTTGTAATTCGAACTAAAATTGAAAATCACTGTAAAAAAACTTTTGACCTTATGCATAACCCTCCTGCAAGAATTTTCTAAATATCTGTCACCGTTTGCAAGTTATTGAATTTTAAAATCAGTCAGTCCTTTTTGGGACACCCGGTATATATACATATATATATATATATATATATATCTGACCTATGTCACACTGTAACTCTCGTATTTATGAACCGATTTGGATGTAAATCGGTGTATACATAGTACATACCAATGTCTCGACCGAGTTCTTTGGCCAGCTTCATCCGCCATTTTGTTTCAAAATGGCGGCCATTTAAAAATTTTAAAAAAAATTAAAATTTAAAATGTGGTACCAAAAAATTGAAAATGGAAAAATATTTTTTTCTTATGTATTTGACCTTTATACAAAGACTCCGTAGCAGTTTTTGTTTCGTCTATATCTTAAAAAATGGCTGAGTTATAGCAGTTTGAATTTCTAGCGAAGCTGACATTTTGAAACGTCCTGAATTTTGTCACGCGATAAAAGGCGTATTTATGAACCGATTTGGATGTAAATCGGTGTATACATAGTACATACCAATGTCTCGACCGAGTTCTTTGGCCAGCTTCATCCGCCATTTTGTTTCAAAATGGCGGCCATTTAAAAATTTTAAAAAAAATTAAAATTTAAAATGTGGTACCAAAAAATTGAAAATGGAAAAATATTTTTTTCTTATGTATTTGACCTTTATACAAAGACTCCGTAGCAGTTTTTGTTTCGTCTATATCTTAAAAAATGGCTGAGTTATAGCAGTTTGAATTTCTAGCGAAGCTGACATTTTGAAACGTCCTGAATTTTGTCACGCGATAAAAGGCGTATTTATGAACCGATTTGGATGTAACTTCGTTTATACATAGTACAGACCAATGTCTCGACCGAGTTCGTTGGCCAGCTTCATCCGCCATTTTGTTTAAAAATGGCGGCCATTTAAAATTTTAAGAAAAATTTAAATTTGAAATGTGGTACCAAAAAATTGAAAATAGAAAAAATATTTTTTCCTTATGTGTTTGACCTCAATAAAAAGATTCGGGAGCAGTTTTTGTTTCGTCTATATCTTAAAAAATGGCTGAGTTATAGCATTTTGAATTTCTAGCGTGGCTGACATTTTGAAACGCCCTGATTTTTATCACGCGATAACAGGCGTATTTATGAACCGATTTGAATGTAACTTGGTCTGTACATATTACATACCAATGTTTCGACCGAGTTTGTTAGCCAGCTTCATTCGCCATCTTGTTTCAAAAGGGTTGCCATTTTTAAAAAAAAATGTAATTTAAAATTTAAAATGAGGTATTAAAAAATTGGAAAATGAAAAAGATTTTTTTTATGTGTTTGGCCTTGATACAAAGACTCTGGAGCAGTTTTTGTTTCTGAAAATTTGTTCTTTTGTTGATATCTTAAAAAGTGGTTGAATTATAGCACTTTGAATTTCTATCATGGCTAATACTTTGAAACGATCTTGTATTTGTCTCGCGATACCACACGTATTCGCCTATTTCGATGGAAGAAGGCATGTGGATAGTATATATCAATATCTGGACCAAGTTCGCTGGCCAGCTTCATCAGCCATCTTGTTTCAAAATGGCGGCCATTAAATTAAAAAAATACATATTTAAAGTGAGGTGCAAAAAAAATTAGAAATTGAAAAAGGTTTCTTTCTTAAGTATTTGACCTTGATATAAGTATTCAAGAGCATTTTTTGTTTGTCTTTATCTTAAGAAATGTCTCAGATATAGCAGTTTCAATTTCTAACGTGGGTGACATTTTGAAAAATCTGATTTTTTGCCTGCGACAGCACTCGTATGTATCAACCGATTCCGATGTGAGTGAGCATGTGAACAGCAATTACTAAGGTCTCGACCAAGTTCACTGGTTAGCCTCATCCACCATGTTGTCTTAAAATGGCAGGCACTTTAAGAAATCGCCGAATTTGGCAGCGAAATATAAGTTACTTTAAATAAAAGCAGCTTGGATAAAGCTGACTAATTTTGCGAAATTCTCATTCAAAATGATTTAGTATTGATAAAAATTAGTATTGAATCTCCTACATTCGGTTTCCACTTAATTGAGCCTCGTGTGTTTGAATAATATAATTTGGCTTTTTTAAAATAAGGAATATGAAAGCTACCTCTTCCTCCCGGCACTGGCCGGAAGGACTTTTGAATTTCTAGCGTGGCTGACATTTTGAAACGTCCTGAAATTTGTCACGCGATAAAAGGCGTATTTATGAACCTATTTGGATGTAATTCGGTGTGTACATAGTACATACCAATGTCTCGACCGGGTTCGTTGGTTAACTTCACCCGCCATCTTGTTTAAAAATGGCGGCCATTTAAATTTTTAAGAAAAATTTAAATTTGAAATGTGATACCAAAAATTGAAAATTGAAAATATATTTTCTTCTTATGTGTTTGACCTTGATAAAAAGATTCGGGAGCAGTTTTTGTTTCGTCTATATCTTAAGAAATGGCTGAGTTATAGCATTTTGAATTTCTAGCGTGGCTGACATTTTGAAACGTCCTGATTTTTCTCACGTAATAACAGGCGTATTTATGAACTGACTTGGATGTACCTTGGTGTGTACATAGTACATACAAATATCTCGACCGAGCTCGTTGGCCAGCTTCATCCGCCATCTTGTTTCAAAATGGCGGCCATTTAAAAAAATTAAAAAATAAAAAAATTAAACGAGATACCAAAAAATTGGAAAATGAAAAAGATTTTTTTTGTATGTGTTTGACCTTAATACAAAGATTCCGGAACAGTTTTTCTTTCGTCTATATCTAAAAAAAATGGCTGAGTAATAGCATTTTGAATTTCTCTTGTGGCTGACATTTTAAAACGACCTGATTTTTGTCACGCGATAACAGGCGTATTTATGAACTTATTTGGATGTAACTTGGTCTGTACATAGTACATACCAATGTCTCGACCGAGTTCGTTGGCCAGCTTCATTCGCCATCTTGTTTCAAAAGGTTTGCCATTTAAAAAAAATTAAATTTTAAATTCAAAATGAGGTATTAAAAAATTGGAAAATGAAAAAGATTTTTTTTATGTGTTTGGCCTTGATACAAATATTCCGGAGCAGTTTTTGTTTCTGAAAATTTGTTCTTTTGTTGATATCTTAAAAAAGGGTTGATTTATAGCACTTTGAATTTCTAGCATGACTAACATTTTGAAACGATCTTGTATTTGTCACGCGATAACACATGTATTCGCCTATTTCGATGTAAGAAGGCACGTGGAGAGTATACATCAACACCTCGACCAAGTTCGCTGGCCAGATTCATCAGCCATCTTGTTTCAAAATGGTGGCCATTAAATTAAAAAATATATATATATTTAAAGTGAGGTGCAAAAAAATTAGAAATTCAAAAAGGTTTCTTTCTTAAGTATTTGATCTTGATATAAGGATTCAGGAGCATTTTTTGTTTGTCTTTACCTTAAAAAATGGCTCAGATATAGCAGTTTCAATTTCTATTGTTGGTGACATTTTGAAAAATCTGATTTTTTGCATGCGACAGCACTCCTATATTTTAACCGATTCCGATGTGAGTGAGCATGTGCACAGCAATTACTAAGGTCTCGACCAAGTTCACTGCTTAGCCTCATCCACCATGTTGTCTTAAAATGACAGGCACTTTAAGAAATTGCCGAATTGGGCAGCCAAATATAAGTTACTTTAAAGAAAAGCGGCTTGGATAAAGCTGACTAATTTCGCGAAATTCTCATTCATTATATTGATAAAAATTAGTATTGAATCTCCTATATTCGGTTTCCACTAAATTGAGCTTCGTGTGTTTGCATGATATAAGTTGGCTTTTTTTAAATAAGGATTATGAAAGCTACCTCTTCCTCCCGGCACTGGCCGGAAGGACTTTTTATCAATGAATCTACATTGCAATTTCATTGAATCTGCAATTAAACACGAAGATTTATTACGTTCGAATATTTAAAGAATAAAGAATATTTCGAAGAAATAATATTTTGATTTTTGTACTGCCAGTGTGTTGTTAGATTATGTTTCTCCATTTAAAAATCAGTTTAAAATGTTTAAGGAAGTTACATTAAAAAAGTAGTATCTTCATATGCAGTTCAAATTGGAACGATCGAGAGGTACTCATACGCCGAAATATATACAATAAAAATCTCTAGGATCATTAAGTAATATTTTGAGAAGACATTTAACAGAATTACATATATTAAAATCATTTTTATACAAAAGTAATAATAAAAGTTTTCATTATTTTTAACCATGCATAATCGAATTATAAATGAGGAATAGAAATTTAAAACCTGTTCGAATAATGAAACGTAAAGGGAAAACGGGGCGTTTTGTAAAGCATCGGCCAGTTTTGGTCATATCACTGTAGTATGGATTCATTCAGCGAAGAAAAATGACCCGAATTATCATTCTCATGACACGACATCGCGGTGCTTCAGGAGTACCGAAGAGCTGTGGACGCCGCACACGAAACCTACAGCGAATTTGAAGAGAAATATAAAGATAATTTAAGATGCAATGCAAGGTCGAAATAATATAATTTTGCAAACTCTGATGGAGACAGGAGACTAATCCTGAGTTGGAAGCACGAAGTTAAATAAAACATCAGTCTTGGACGCATATAGCATCCAATATTTTTTCTTTCCCTGTACTTCACTCAGTTGGAAAATTAAAACTCAAATGATTTCTATACCAATTAGGATAATTGTGTTAACATTAATCTAGTGCAATAACGCATCCGGCGCTTACTCGAGTTTCAGAACCTATGATTTATTCTGTTGAGCTGAATCATGTGTCAGACCAGATTCAATGTCCAGACCAGCTGGGTGAATTAGTTACTCGAGATTCGGCTGTGATACCTCAGTTGGCAGAGCATTGGCAGCTTCAGCAAAAATATCCCTTGTTCGAATCCTAGCCCAGACATTTTTCGCCCAGTTTGAAAATTACAACTCATATGATTTACTTACCAATTAGAATAATTGTATTAAAATTTATCTAGTATACATTGATTCACTTCAAAACTGATCTGGGCAAAACGGAGAACGTAAAGACAGTGGGTTGTCAAAGTGCACAGAGAAACCATAAGGTTAGAAAAGACGAATTCTGTTTTTTCAGAATTTAGTGTCATCCACGATGAAAAAAAAATGTATATGCATATAAATATAGATAGTACAAAACAGGTTTCAGTTTTAAGACATAAAACACACGCTTTTATTTATTTAAAATGACGTCATCGGCATTCGCTGAAGAATTCTTCATTTATGATACAGCCTTAAACAACACCTACACTAAAGTACTGATAGGACGATACTATCGTCGAATAATAGAGAAATTATAAAAAAAAAAGGTATCGTCATTCAAGAAACTAGACAAAAAAAAAATCAGCTATCTTATGCCTTCATTTGTTTGTAATATTAATATAGATACTTAAAATTAAATTTAGTTTATAATAGTTCCCTGTTTTATCAGAAATCATTCATTTATATTTTTTTCAAAGCAAAAAGATATAATTTGTATTTTTCAACTATTTTTTCTTTACTTTCTACAGAAATAGAGCACTACAGTTGCCAACATTGAAAATAATTCGTTAAAAACTACAAAAAATTAAAATCTCAAAAATAATTAAAGATGCACTTTTCAAACAAATTACATTAAATTGTTCTTTTTTTTTCTCAATACGCCGGTATAAAAATTTAAAATGTACGATGCTAGGAAGTTAAAAAATTGCAGTAGCATATTTAACAGTACAATGATACATCTGTTTTGTTTTACGGCTGGCTCATACAACGGAACGTTATTTTTTGGAGACGGCACTTTAATAGCTGGGAAAAAGATATAGCATACGGGGGCTAATAAACCTTTAAAACTTACCTAACCCAGACCACGGTGGTTTTGAAGCATGGACCGAGAAGATGGGCCCAAGCTCTCCCTTTTTGTGTTCAGTATGCTGACCTCTTGGCTGACCAGAAGGCATCTAACAGCATTTACCGAAAAATCATTTAAAATTAATTTTAATAACACTCTTAATTAAATTAGTTATATAGATTTCAAAAGTAATCGCTCCTATTGAAAGGGCTTTCAAAGTCAATGATTTGCATCCTATATAAAGAAATTCCATTAGGCATCCTATTAAAAATAATGTTGATTTAAATACAAAGTAATAATACTTAAATAATTCAGCGAAAAATTCCTTCAAAACTCTTAAATCTAATCCAGATATCATTATAACTAAAGCAGATAAAGGAGTTCAAATTGTGGTACTAAATAAAACTGATTACGTTCAAAATGTCTTGAAATTAATTAATGAGGTACCTTACATCAATATTTTAAAAGAAGATCCACCTAGCTCTGAAGTTAATAAGATAAAACCTGTGGTGAATTCATCCCCGATTCTAGCTGATTCTAGCAAATATTCTCTGATACCTTCTGCGTCTAACTATGCTCGTTTATATGCTTTACCTAAGTTGTATAACCCTGATATTCCATTTCGCCCAATTGTTTCAAATATTGGTACTGCGTCCTATAATCTTGCAAAACAATTAATTTCAGAGTTCCACCCCTTATGATTAACAATATTTATACATAAAAAGCTCAGTTTAGTTTGCCAATGGAATTCACAACTTCAATCCTATAGGTTATACTATGGTTTCCTTTGATGTCAAATCTATTTTTACAAATTTCCCAGTAAAAGGTACTCTAGATTGTTTAAGAGATAGATTCAATGAGTTTCACTATTTTCAATATGAAATTTATACATAATTTCTTTAATCAGCATTTGTTTGTCTGTTTCAAGGGAAGTTTTATAAAATGTCGGTAGGTTTACCTATGGGTAACCCTTTAAGCCAGGTTTTAAGTGATACATATGTAATAATAAAAAAAAAAAAATGGCCATTTTATCTTTATTAATTTATTCTAAATTCTTATAATATCTACCTTTTTTACCTATCTCTTAATAATATCTTAAATATCAATTATATTTTTAATTCTATGCCTTTAATCAACCCATTCTTTTATTTTTTATTTTAAAAACTTTAATCTGTTAAAAGCAGCACTCTTCGTAAAGTCCCGCGAATTTATTTTATTCTTTCATTCTTTGAGACATTAAATTTTTCTTTCTTTCGAATGTTTATTAATACCATTTTTATATTTAATTAAAATTATTATCCGATATCCCAGCATTACTTGCAAGTATTTGCTATATCTGAACGATTAGACTTTTTCTTTATACGCTATTAATAAAGAGTTCTGACATTACGTCATGCATTACCCGACTTGCTTAACGTTTTCATCCAATTAGCTAAGCGGGCCACTCCTCGGAAATATGCCTATCGTGAATTTCTTTGGAGCTTTGAAATACATCATCATCATATTCTGGGGCGAATTGTTAGGATAAAATGAGTGTGCACTGCCTTAGAACTGAGAAATTCTGCGTTTTTTAGGCTGCTAAAAAACCTTGTCATCTGGTGGAGATATATTAAAAATGGTGTAATTCTAATACGTTTTAACTTCTTCGTCTTTGCTATGACGTGGTTCCGTCTGGATACGAGTCTGTTTGATTGAAGGGGAAAATCTTCTCAATGATTTTATTCATGTCTTCCATCGTTACCCACTTACGACTTCAGAGTAAATATTCTACGAATTAATTACTGGTTGGAAATCATATGACATGTGTGTATCGTCACAATTTACATTGATATCGAGAATTATTTCATATATATGCATTATTTCGAAGTTAAATTATTTAAATTAATACAAATTCCATTTTATACACGTTAAGTAGATGATTTTTTTGCTTAACTTGATTTGTCTAAACATAATATTAACGCTGTACTTGATTTATTTAATTCAATTAAACCATGTATCTAGTTTACCTAAGAAATTGAAACTCAATAACGCATACTTTTCTGGATGTTCAGGTAATTCTTAATGATTGTGAGTTTATGACGACAATTTAACGTTAACCTTTTGGTGTAAGTTTTCCCCCTCATTATAGATCCAATGATTTCCCACATCAAAAACTAGCTTCTTCCAATATTCTTATTTTCCTTGCACGTATTTTTTTTTTCAAATTCTCAGATATTAAATAGTGAAATTAACTAAATTAAAGTAGTCGCCAACCATCATGGATTTAGTTTGAATATCATTATGCATATTTTATCTAATCCTCCGACAATTACTGATTCTGCTCCAATAAATAAAGAATTTAAAAATGTTATTGTCTTACCTTACTTTCCTAACCTCAGTACACACATTTCTCGTATTCGAAACAGGTTTAGTTTCAAAGTTGTTTTCTCTCCAATCGATAACGTTTCTTTCTCGAATTTCAAAGATCCAATTGACGACCAAAATATCTGGGCCATTTATAGAATTTTTTGTGAATGCGGCCTCTCTTACATTGGGCAGATGAAGCAAACTCTTAGATTTAGGCTGACAGAACGCCAGAATTATGTTAGAATTCAAGAATGTGACATGTCTACACCAACTTAACATTGTTGGAATTCCAACCATCAATTTAATTATCCAGAAGCTAAAATTATTTTTAAATGTAATTCAGTTTTGGATCTAGACTTTTACGAAGCGTGTTATCTAGACACACGGCAGTGTGTCAGCCAAGTTCGCCTGACATAGCCGTGTGTTATTTACACGAACCATTTCGAGCTGTTTTCATCAAATTTCAATGCTCTGCAACTGAAAATCTATGAAACCTACGTACTTGTTATACGAAATGTGTAGTAAGGCCACCCTAATTACCTAAAATTCAAAATTTTATAAATATCGCATAATTAGTTTCCGAGATAATGACATTTGAAAATGTCTGATAATCGATAATTTTACCACTGACTGACTGACTGACTGACTCACTCATCAAAAAGATCTCGTATATCTACTGCAGCTACAGACTTCAAATTTGGTGCGAAATTCGTTTACACTATAAAACTAAGGAAAAAAATAAAAAAATTGTGAAAATCGATGAATTACCCACCTGGGGGTGCCCATTTTTACTTTACCATTGCGTCTATTAGGCGAAATTTTAATTTGCCGTAAGAGGAGACGCTGTTATGTCGCCAAATACCGCAAAGTTTCTCGCCAACATGGCGATATATCGCCAAATTTGGCGACCAAAATTAGTTGCCAAAAGGGACGCCACCTTGGCGATATCTCTAATATTTCGCCAAATTCCCATAGACTTCCATTGTAAACCTATCTACTTCCTGCTGGTTTATCTGGGTTTACTTGCTTACAGAAAATCAACAAATTGAGATATTCTGTCCGTCACAGAGCCCGTTCTCAGAAACTATACATGTTGGAGGCGTGAAATTTTGTATATTTACAGCTGAACACCTCACATCAAATGACAAATCATAAAATTTTGAAAAAGTTGTAAATTTAAGCCTTTGGCGTCTCACATGTGTATTTTAAACAATCCTTTCTAAGTGAGCCCCTAATTAGGTTGGAGGCGTGAAATTGTACATACTTATAGCTTAGCACCTCACATCAAACGACAAATCATAAAATTTTGAAAAAGTCGTACATTTAATCCTTTGCGCTCCCACATGTGTATTTTGAACAATTCTTTCTAAGTGCACCCTAATTAGGTTGGAGGAGTGAAATTTTGCATACTTATAGCTGAATACCTCACATCAAACGAGAAATCATAATATTTTGAAAAAGTCATACATTTAACCCTTTGGGCTCCCCCATGTACATTTTAAACAATTCATTCAAAGTGAGCCTCTAATTAGGTTGGAGGCGTGAAATATTGCATACTTATAGCTGAACACCTCACATCAAACGAGAAATCATAAAATTTTGAAAAAGTCGTGCATTTAACCCTTTGGGCTTCCACATGCGTATTTTAAGCAATTCTTTCTAACTGAGCCCCTTATTAAATTGCAGATTTGAAATTTTGCATACTTATAGCAGAAAACCTGAGGCTACGCGACAAATCACAAAATCTTGAAAAGTCTTACGCTTAACCCTTTGAGCTACCACATATGTATTTTTAGCAATTCTTTCTAAGGGAGTCCCTAATTAAGTTGGAGACATGACTTTTTGCATACGTATAGCTGAATACGTCAAACCACACGACAAATCATAAAATTTTCAAAAAGTCTTATATTATTTACTCCTCCGGGCCATACTTGTGTATTTTAAGCAATTTTTCTAACCTCCACCCTTTTCACCTGGGAAGCACTTTTCCAACTTTTGCCGACACCCCTTTGACCATTCTTTCATATTATGGCACCATAGTCTTACATATTTTAGTTCCACTTTTTATCGTCAGGGGCGCCTACTTATCTCGGGTGCTATGGGCTCAATCCCCTCGACTAATATATCTACGGATAGTATGTAAAACGGAGTTTCGTTCGGATAGAGGTTTGTTTAGAATAGAGTGCGCCCCTGGTTGCGAAATGTAGAACTAACAGATTTTTCAAAAGGATAAAGTGTTTTGAAAGGAATATTAAACGAAACCCTCAGTGCGATCTGTGATCACTCTTACCCACTTGTTATTTCCAAAACCACCAGAGAAAAGTTTATTTAGTTAATTAAATTTGAAAATCCAGGGAGGTGGCATAAGCACATAACTTTATTTTTCACTTTCAGTACAAAAAAGCAGGCCCAGCTATAGGATATTTAATTGGAAATTTTAATAAGAAAATTTAATATAGGAATTGTTTAATAGTTTAATAGGAATTGTTGTTTCAGAAACAATAAAAATTTGAATCAATACATTTCGTTTCAAAACATGCATTCAGTGTAGCAGTATTAACCCTTAAATGCCTGAATTTTCAAAAATCATTGTAATAATGTTTTTCGGATTTCATTTTTTAAATAAATCATGGGAAAAAATACTTTAAAAAATCATAGTTTGTTTTAAGTGTGATTTACGGCTAAAAAACAGTTTTTACTAATCGGCAATACTGGTCTTTAATCGAAAAAATAATTTCCGTTGATAAAATTATATAATATTAAACACACAATAGGAACTATAATAAGAAATAAATTTTACTTCCTCACTGCAAAAGAAAATAGGGTATTTCGCAAGCTTCCAAACAAAACAAAACGAACAAGTAGCAACAATTGAAAAAATAAATCTATCTTTATTCTTGAACAGCACAAGTGTTGCCATCTACATGTTGAAAATCGATTTAATAATATTTTCAGAATGTATTTTATTGGCAACATTAGGCATTATAGCTTCAATATTATTCCAATAGTATTTTAGAAGCCTAAATTGGGTATGCTGCCGAAAAGCAACACCCGGCATTTAAGGGTTAAAATATAGATTTCTGCCGCAAATT
This sequence comes from Maratus speciosus, assembly GCA_963932465.1. NCBI lineage: Eukaryota > Metazoa > Arthropoda > Arachnida > Araneae > Salticidae > Maratus > Maratus speciosus. The sequence continues at coordinate 6,699,744 of OZ010786.1, read as the reverse complement.
GACAGCCAAATAGTTTGCTGTGGGAAATTTAAATTAAAATTGAATGTTGCTTGGTGAATAAAATAGTCTCATGTAAACACATTAAAAAGCATTAAGCAAAGTGTCTAAATATATTGTAACTTTACAAAAAGTAATGATATCTAACAAAAACATAGCTGTGAAAAAAGGGAGCCAAGTTCTGTAAAGACAATGGCAAGAAAAGAAGTGATATCTAAGTGGGTGCCAAGTTCAAATAAAATTCACCCAAACTTACCTACTGAAGTATTACAGCATTTTTTAAATTGTTTAAAAACAAAAATTATTGATAGCATATTAATAATAAATCTAGAACTTGGCAAGTTTTTGGTAAATGTTATGCCTATCAATTTCATGTCTTAATAAAATGATGATGTTAATATTAACAACAATGTCATTATAAAAAAATTAATATAGTTATTATTATAAACAAATGACTCATGTTAAAGATTTGATAAACCAATAAATGCACAAATACATTCCCGCTCGTCTTTGGTTATCACTCTAGCACCCACCTTTCGGAAACCTCAATGCAAACAGACTAAAAGGCCTGAGAAAGAGACAGATACCTTTACGCTTGTTCTTGGTCATCCCTCTAGAGACTGCACCCATTTAACCCTTCAGGGGCAAAGAGCTTTTATTCGTGACATGGTGAAATGATTCAATCACACCAGAATTTAAAAACAAATTTATTTCAAAATGGGTAAAAGCTTCTTTTCACGTATTTAATAAAATTAAACTTTATTGTCTTGAATTCTAGTGTCAATGTGGCATTTTGCGGTTAAAATTAGGTGGGATATATTTTATCCCACCATTCTTCAAGGGGAAGGAGCTCACTCAAATGAAGGTTTCCAAACATGAAATAACAAGTTTAGATATAATAATGTACTTAATAAAAATAAATGGCTTGTAGGTAAAGACTTGCCAAGTTCTAGATTTATTATTAATATGCTATCAATAATTTTTATTTCTAAACAATTTTAAAAAATGCTATAATACTTCAGTAGGTAAGTTTGAGTGAATTTTATTTGAACTTGGCACCCACTTAGATATCACTTCTTTTCTTGCCATTGTCTTTACAGAACTTGGCTCCCTTTTTTCACAGCTATGTTTTTGTTAGATATATATAAACGTACTTCTTCCTTAGTGAATGATATGACCAGCATCCCTTTTTTACTTTCTTCTATCTTCAATAGAAGAAAGTATTGTAATAGACATTTTTTCGACTTCCGGTTTTCGACGGATTTACACGTTTTAGGGGTCAGAGATCCCCAAAAACATGTTTATAGAAAATGTCTGTCTATCCGTGTGTCTGTCAGTCTGTCCATGTGTGTGTCTGTCGCCATTGTACCATCAAAAAGTGTATGAAGTTATGCATAGAATTGAACCAAATTTTTATTTTAAGTTTTTGGCTATGGCAAGCAGGTCCTCCCTGAATTTAAAAAAAAGTCGCCAATAGGAGGCGCTGTAATAGCAATTTTTGTGCGATTTTGAATATTGTACCATCGAAAAGTGTATGAAGTCATCTATAGAATTGAACCAAAAAAAATTTTAAGTTATTTGCTATGGCAAGGAGGTACTCCCTTAATTTGTAAAAAAATTGCCGGTAGGGGGCGCTGTAATAGCGGTTTTTCTTCGATTTTTGTGTCACTTTGAATATTGTACCATCGAAAAGTGTATGAAGTTATGCGTAGAATTGACCAAATTTTTTGTGCTTGGTCATGGCACGAAGGTCCTCTCTGAATATGGAAAAAGTCTGCCGGTAGGGGGCGCTATAATTGCGGTATCTGTGCCTTTTTCATTATTGTACCATCAAAAAGTGTATGAAGTTATGCATATAATTTAAACAAATTTTTTCTGTATGTTTTTGGCTTTGGCCAACAGGTCCTCCTTGAATTTGGAACTATTAAACCCTGTGATAGCGATTTTTGTATACTTTTCTTGATTTTTCGTAGTTCTATTGTGCATCGGCAGCTCGTGCAAAGGCGGGAACTCGCTTCCTGCTAAGCCGGCTATTCGCAAACACCTGACAACAACAGAATAATGAAAAATTAATAATTTAAACAAATATCATGATATAGATTAACTCGTTTTTAGTCCGTTGAATCGACTGGAGCAGAAATTTAAGATGAAAATCAAAGTTGGCATAGTATTGAACTAATAATATTGAAGTATTCACATGTGTAACTAGTTTTTGAAATATTAAGATGTATAAGATAGAAGAAAATTTTGGGATTGGCACATCAAACTAGTTGTTACTAGTGTGAAGTGATCCTATGCAGCGACACCTACTTTTCGATATTTCTCTATCAATTACGTCATTTCTTTGGGATATATAAACTCTTACTTTCGGCATTTCAACTAATTCAGTATCCAGTACTCGATGCTATAACCGAGGGATATCTTGAACCCTTTTTAATCTTTCATTTTTTTATCATTCGCACTGAGGAAGGTGATCCAAGAAGCATCGATACGGCCGTATGTGAATTTTTGTGTCATGGTGTTGTACGTATCTGTGTGTTTAAGCGTTGTTAAATGTTTTAGCTTATGTATTACAATTCAAACAAAGTGATTGTTTTATGCTACTTTATATTTATATATAAAAAATCTCAATATTTAGCTACATTATGCAATGGAAATCTAATTTATATATATTTCGTATTATGATGCACAACATATGATTTATAAATATTATAAGAGGATGATCAGAAAGGCAAAATGCTGTTAACTTTTATACACACTGCTAGAATGTTATATCAGACATCTTAAAAAAACGACGGTTTCATTTTTATCTCATAGTATAATGCAAAACCATACCCGAGTAATAATTCTTTCTTCTCTTAGAGTATCTAACTTCAGAGCATACTTCTTTTTATTGATTTATTGGCTGTTTTATGTCCTTGTGGATACACATAACATGAAAAACTACTAGCATACGTGAAAGCATTTCGGCTTTTGTTATGGTTTTATTGTCTTGAAGCAAGATAAAGTTTATTTTTATGCCAATGTTTGTATGGGTAATGCTTCAATTTGAGAGGGTTTGTGAAGCAAATATATATATATATTATTTTAAATTTTATGTAACGAATCTAATTTCATTAAACTTTAGGTGAAACACACAATCTCAGTACAGGTTCTGTGCTACATTTAATAACATATATTGATGAGAAAATATTTTTTTTGCTATATACTTAACATTTGTAGCAAACGTGAATATTGAAAACACAAGTGTTATCCATAAGAAAATTTTATTTAGATAGACAAATTTTAATTTTGAAGATCAAATTTGAATAATTATTATTTTTACCTTTAAAATTAAATAAATGAAAAAGGCGTATTTTACAAAATATCAAGTAATATAAGTAAAATTTATTTTGTAGTCTGGTTGAACAATTTATTCTTTATTGTGTATAAGAAAAAAATATATTGATTTTAGTGATGACTGACAAATTAAATTTCATAACAATCGAGTAACGTTTTAACGCATTAACCCCATAACTGTTTCTTTTTTTTAACACAATAAATTAAAAATAAGACCCTGCACTATTTTTTTTTACTAAAATATTTAGCTTTGCACAATCGAAAAAGGTATGCCATTTAACAAACTAAAGATTACAGTTAAAATTAAGTGGCATCTAAAAGCTTTTAGTATCGAAAAAACAGTTAAGGGGTTAAACTTTCGTATTTTTTTTTAAGAGGACATAAAAGATTAAAAAGCAAATAAATTTTACAAAAAGTGTAAAATAAATACTCCGCATGTAAGGTATAAATGTAAAAACGTTAAACTAGATTTAACAAGAGACTTTACTTTCGATTTCATTTTATTTTTTAATTTTATGATTGAAATATATGCAAGAGTAATTTATACTATATTTTTAGAGTCAATATATATATATAATATATGTAGGGTGACTCTAGGATAGATGGCCATAGTTTTTAAAGATTGAAATAAAAATTCTTGGAATGCAAATACAAGAAATATTGATGCCCATTTGAAATTCTTATACAAATACTCATCATATTTTGGACAAAAAAATAAATTAAATATCCAGAACAATGTCGAGAATTGTCTCCTTCAAGCCAAGTGGAGATGGCCATCCAATACAAGAAAGAAAAAAATGAAGTTAAAATAGCAACAAATAACACATTTCGTATAGTTAATCATGAAAAACATGTAAAAATATCTAAAGATGCAATTATAACGCAGAAAATGAGTGGAAAAAATTCGAATAAACAAAATTGGAAGGATAATTTTAAACCTTTAATTTTCGTAAAATTTTACCACATTTTCGGCAAAGATCTTGATTGTTTGTACACGTTTCATGGCACCACTTCTGGCACCTTATGCATTCTGTGCAGTCATCCTTTTTGGTTGTGGTATTATATTCTTCTCCACAACCAACACAGTGATCCTCATTCAATTCTATTCCCTCGGAATCTGTAGAGTCTGGTAATTGCAAATGTCTGATAATTTTTGCAACTTCTTCGCTGCTGAAAGAATCATGTTTGTTTTTTTTTTTTGTTGTTGTTGTTACTTTTTTTGTAGTTTTTTCCTCGCGTTTATTTTAGATTTTTCACAGTTTTAATTTTATTTATCAACTTTATCTGTTTCTAGAATGAACGTTTCCGTAGTTTTTCAATATTTTCTAAAACAATAATACATCGTTAGGCCCTGCTATATTATTGCTATTGAAATATTTATTTTAGTTAAATTTTAATAATTATATCAATATAATTATAAACATAAAAATTATATAATTATTTTAAAAAATTGAAATATCCCAGCAAAGAGAAAATTGCTGGCCAGCAGCAAGATAGGTGCTGGCATTGATGGATAAGTGCTGGCTGATGGTCTACCACTGCATGACCACTGCTGGACAGCTTCAGTCAACTTTGCTGTTGGAAATCATCAAATAAAATTCTGGTGGGCATCCATTTTATCTCATGCGCTGGCCCACCACTACATGTAAGTGCACAAACTTTTGCAGTATTATAGCTGGGAACCCTTACGCTAGGTGGAGCTTCGAATATCGAAGGCATTGAGTATTTGAATACAAATCTGAAATGAATATCTTAACACAATTTAAGCTGTGAAGCTATTTTTTTTTAACTGTAAAAATTATAGCACCACTGCCACCAAAAAAAATAAATAAGTAAATGGAAAATAAATAAATTCTTTATTTCAACGCAATTTTTTTTGTCTCCTTAAATCTGGTTTTACTAGGTTACAATGGATTTCGGTTTTCATAATTTACGCAGTTCAGAATCAATAATAAAAAAAAAAGCGTATAAAATACATAGGATTTCTATACAATAGAATAATTTCTATACCATTTTAATGATTGGGGACGTAAATCACAAAAGAAACAAACTTGAAATAGTGTAATGAGAGCTTGAAAACTACGAGCAATCGCAGCGTACGCTGAAAGCACTTGTTCATGCCCGATCACGAAAACCAAGCAGCATCGAGCGCGGTCAGTACTTGGGAGGGTGACCACATGCAGTTTAAATATTTCTATAGACATTTATGTTATAGACACTTCTACAGATGTTTCCATAGCTCTTGGTGAAAGTAGCTCATAGAAAAAAGAGCCATAATTATATAAAACTTTGCTTTTTTATAGAATTCTATAAGAAATTTTTGTAAGGGAAAGTTACCAGCAAAGGAATAGCAGTGGGATAGATGCTAGCACTGCAGGAAAAGTGCCAGATTGAAGCAATGTGATGGCATACCAATGCTGGCCTGCTGTTGGCCATCACTGAGGGGCCAGCTGCATTCGGCTTGGACACTTTTCGACAGGTTTAAGTAATGGCACCCTTGCACTTTACCGCTGATAGCACTGCTGGCTGCCGTCTTTTTTCCAGCTGACGGCCCACTGTTTCTTTCTTTGCTGGGATGGATTATAGGTGATGGGCAGATTGCCACCCAATTTAAAGCGCCACTGCGCCATTGTACGTATTTGTTTTAGACTTAAAAGCAAATATTGGATTATATACGTGTCTCAAAAGTCCTTGTAGTAAAAAAAAAATGTAACATAGGTACTACAATACATTAATATACCAAACTCAACAAGAATATTCATCCACTAAATTAAATAAACATTAAATTTTTATAACTGAAAAACACAGCTGCATGTCGCAATGAATGAGCATATCTGGGAGCACGGCAGTGCGTCCGCCAAGTTCGCACAAGCCGTAAGCTACCTTTTCCTGAACCATTTCGGCATACTTTTCACCCCTTCATAACGTCGTTTTAGGGAGAGATATAGAAATTTTTCTTTTATACACATGTTTGTATGGTCAAACTGAACTAAGGTTCCACTATTTCATGTTTCTGTATTGAGTAGTTTTCGAAATATTGAATTTCGAAAAAGCGCTTTTTTGTCACTGACTCACTTCGCATCATCAAATAACTAAGGTACTTCTAAAAGTCGTAGAATCATGAAATTTCACAAGTAAGTCGGGTTCGTAGCACAATTAACCAGAAAAATCTGAAAACACAGAATTTCCGCCTCTAAACCCTTCAAACAGGGGGCGTTCATTTGTCCGTAAACAGTTCCTTAACACATTTAATTGTGCCAATGTTGATCGCCAAAACTCGATTACAGAGTTTTGAAGGCGGTCACGTGATTTCAAGCCGAATAACATTTTCTATATATGCTTTTCCAAAGATGTTTGTTAAATAGAAAAAATGAATATACCTAAGAATTTTAATCAGTATAGGTTATGATATATTTACGATATTAAAACAATAAAACATTTAACAAAATATAACCGCAATTCGGTACGTTTCCTATATAGTAGCCTTGGCGAAATACAGAAAATAGCCTTGACGAGAAAAGAAATTTGATAATAACGTATTTTCTGGCAACCTATTTACTGTGTCATATACACAAGCACTTTTTTCCATTTGTATACAATTTATTTAATGTAAGGAACCCGTTTATTTATTTTTATATACCAAGCTAAATAATCTGTATATAAAAAATAATATTCTACACATGTATAAATAAAATGTTTATATGTATATAAATACATATAAATAACATAAAAGTTCAACAGGTTTGTTTTCGTAGTTGTTTATGTCATTTGGCAACATATCTCAGTTTCTGAAGTCCGAATTGCGCCAAGATTTTGAAAAAATGCCAAGGTCTCTATAGTGGAAAAATATCCTAATTCCATATGATAGTTTAAAAATCTCCTTTAATTAATTAAATGAAATGTGTAACTAATAAACTATCTTTAACGATGTGCGACACATGCGGCGTCCGAAGTCCGCTGCTATTGTTATTATATTGTATTATTAGCCTACTTACTGTTAATTTATTGTTAATTTTAAATCTGTAAAAGAAAGATTATAGTTATAGATAAGATACGTTGGTCGCCAAAACCCGATTACAGAAAATTAGCCTGGGTTATAAAGGTGTTACATGATTTCAAGCTGAATGAATTTTTATATGCTTTTACAAAAATTTTAATAAGGCAAATCTTTCAGTTTACCTGTCCATCTTTCTATCTTTTACTTCCTTAAAACAAATTTTATTAAAGACCGGGAGGCGTCTGCACAGATCATCACCTCATCGAGTTGACGGCTGAAATTTTAGGATTAGTTAAATATCGATTAGTGTATTGAAATGTAACTGGTCTGCCAAGTCATATATTTGTGGAAACCACCTACAAACCCGATTTTACGGGTTAATTGGTGGATTTTCCATTGTGTTTTCCTGCACCCATCCCTCCATGTTTCCAAACTTTTGGATGCAGGAAAATACAATAGTAAACCTATCAGTTAACCACTAAAATTTGGTCTTCAGGTGGTTTCTACCAAGATATGACTTAACAGACCAGTTGTATTTAAATATGCTAATCTAGTTTTAACTAATCCTAAAACGTCAGCTGTAAACTCGATGAGGTGATGGTGTGTACAGACGTCTATTATAAATGTCGGTATTCTAATCTCAATAGCACTCTGTTCAATCTGCCAATTATCCCTACTATTTATGAAACACTATTCCTTTAACTGCGTTTTAGTGATGTTAATGAACTTATGCATATGCATCCTACATATTATACATATGCATATAATACGTAATACATTTGCATCATACATATTATAGGTATGTGTATAATACATAATACATATGCATCATTATGACGTCAGAATAAACAAAACATTTTTTTGTCGCCAAATTTGAGAATTGACATGATATATTACCAAATTTGGCGAAACTTTGCTAAATGTCGCCAAGCTTGGCAAATATTTGACGCTAGTGGCTATTTTTCAATGAGTTAATTATTAATGCGAGCCATCTATTTTTATTTCTCCGCATATCATCTGAATAGTTAAATGATATAACGTACTAATATTTCCAAAGTGCTAATAGTTTCGTCACTGCCCAAAACCTCTGCTATTGTTATTATATTGTACTGTTATTATACTTACTGTGACTATGTTGTTAACCTTTACACCGCTAAAACTTCTGTATTATATAAAGAGAATTTACGGAAACTATTAAAGCATTGAAACTGCCAGTTCTCCTTATGATTATTATAATTCTATAATATGTAACCTGTTAATCAATATGTACGTTAGAATGAATCTTCTGTAATCCGGTTCCTCGCATTTTAGTTTTCGGGTTTCGAGTAAAATTAGCTAAAATCTTAAAACCATGGCACATTGACTAATTCTGCAACACGATCAGATGAGAAGAATGATAGATTTTGAAATGGATCATGGCAGTGAGCCGGTAGACCTTCTATTCTTCCGTAATCGAGTCTATTGAAAAGGTTAACGTGAAACAAAAAGATATTAGCATCAATATGGTTTAATGCAAATACAGATATTGTCAAAGGATTTCATAAGAACCATTTCACTTGTACCCAGTCGTATCAGTTAAAATACCACAATTGGCAGTGAGCCCAATTAGAAAAGATTACTTAATAGGATTAAAAATTTTCGCATTAGAGATCGAATCGTAACTGCTAAGGAAGCGTGCATAAGTGAGTTAAGAGATATTTGTCACGAAAGATGAAATGCATAATAACACAAAATATATGATGTGCTTCCATGATCGTAAAGAGTTCTTGATTTCTCTATCAGAAGCTTCCGAATTGGCGAAAGAATGGGCAAGTAAATTAAATTATGAATCACAGTAACATGATGCAACGTTTAACATGGAAGTAATACGGTAAATACTGCTTGCTAGAGGCGGCTAGTACTTTAATATAAAAAGAAATAAAGTATAAAATTGTAAAGCTCAATAAAATAAATTTAGGTATTTTTATGTTAGCCGGGCGCAAGTGGCAAATCGCCAAATATTGTTCCCAACTCCATTGTTCATATTGCATTCATTTCATTTAAATATATATACTTTTCAGTCATCTCATTTAAAATAGATGCATTTCCCTCATTTTATTTAATAGAATATTTAACATATAAATAAATAAATAAATAAATAAGAAATAATAACATAAACCAAATTATTTTATTTGAAAATCAAAGCATTGTTTCTAATTTACACATGTGAAAAATGAAAACTGCTATTGGCGAAAAAACAAAAAGCTAATGAGGAGATTTGCTCCCGGCTAACATAAAAGTACCGAAATTTAAGTTTTTTTCATATTAATATAGTTTAGAATAACAAACTTGAAAAAACATACAAAAAGTAGTGATGTCACAACAAAAAGTTTTCGGTAAAAAAAAAAAAAAGCGCCAAGTTCTCCTTAATGTTTCGGCCAGAAAAAGCAGTGATATCTGATGTTCGCACAAGTTAAAAGCCAAACATCCCAAATCTTTCATTGAAAATGGCTTCCTGCGACTTGGCCGTTAATGCCTCCGTCAGAGTTTTTCAAATTTTAAAATATGTACAAATGAGCTACACGCCAACTACATTTTTTGATTATTTTAGGCATTTTGTGACACAGAATACAGAAATAAAATACACATTTGAAAAAAGCATTTAAACAACTTCAGTCTATTTAAATGCTTAGAAGTTAAAAATAACAAAATTCTTGTATTCAGGAGATAATATCCCTAATTTCTAAAACATAATTAATATCAACTTTTAACAGTTTATAAATCGAATACCTCTTAATGTTTGCAAACAAACTATAATAAATGTTCAAACGAAAAAAATCGCTTTCGTCAATACACAAGATTTCAATATTATACAATAAAATATAATGTAACATATTGTTAGATATGAAGTAAGTAAATTTTGTTTTATTTCTTGGGTTTTACGTTAATGACTTTAGCTTTTAACCGTACAAAATGGCAATTAAACCGCAAGTGGACTAAATGATCTGTAATCAAATCTAATGTTTGTTGAAACTGAATGGTAGTTATCACAAATCTTTTACTTATAATGTCTTTATGTTAATTTGCCTCTTTTCATTCTAATATTACTTTTAATATTTAAATAATTCATAAATGCGTAATTTCCAATCATTAATTTTGAAATGCTGTAGAAGGCATTAACGGCCAAGTCGCAGGAAGCCATTTTCAATGAAAGATTTGGGATGTTTGGCTTTTAACTTGTGCGAACATCAGATATCACTGCTTTTTCTGGCCGAAACATTAAGGAGAACTTGGCGCTTTTTTTTTTTTTTTTTACCGAAAACTTTTTGTTGTGTTGAATTATTTCTTACGAACAAAGTTTATGCTGCAATATATGGTATAGTTTTTGAAATATTTAGACTGGCCATCTATCCTAGAATTACCTTATATGTGTGTGTGTATTTTTGGATAGGTAATATATTCTAATGTACAGTGGAAAGAAAAAGGATATTGCCCTTATACTTTTTAATCTACAAAATGGGGAAATTTTACGATTTTCATTTTCACTTTTATGTTGAAGAACACAAAAAATTTAGAAAATTGATACCATTTTTATGTATATTTGAAACTTTAATAATTCACTAAATTAATTTTAAAATTGCAGTTTTTGTTTCGGCGGGAAAACGCTTCATCTCTGACGAAAGCGGCTGTGATGTCGTTCGCCATGTAAACACCGTTGTTCTACGTTGCTCGCTTAAGTGTTTGACATATTTCTTTATATGTTTTTAAATTTTCTGTGTAAAAATGAGTAGCAACGTGTGTTATAAATATTGTGCAGTGCCATGTTGCACAAATAGTACAGTAAATTTGCCTGAGAAGCAATTTTTTAGTGTTCTTAAAGTATTTTACATATTCATATTACTGAGTGGAAAGGTTTATTTTTTACATATTATTATTTGTCCTATATTAATTTTGTGTCTTGCAAATTATTTTACTACTCAGAAACAAATTTTGAATTATTCTGTAATACGCTAAACAGCAAATTTTTAATGACTTTAATCTGCATCGTTTTTTAAAGTAAATTGTTTTTTTTGTTCGTTACAAATTTACTATGTTAAAATTCATAATTTTATCTGCAAGATAGTTAAAATATGTTCTTACCACTATGTTATACATGTTTTCTTTCAATTCTAATGAATTTGATAAAAAATATAACATAATGAACAACAATAGCCGGGTTACCATATCAACCAAAGTAATGCCATTTTTTGTCGCCAATTAGGTACCCCGGTGCGTATATGACATCTGTGCCTAATATTTTTCTTTTTATTTCGTTTAAAAAAACAAAGAAGTGAAAGCCATTTATTTTAAATGTTTCAGCTTGTATTAAAAAAAATGATAATGAAATACAAATTGAATTATGAATAAAAGTAACATGATACATTTCTTAGCATACATTTTAGGGAGGCCAAACGTCTCGCCAAATTAGTTTAAAATAGTAACCTTTTCTAAAATCTGAAGTAAAAAAAAATATCTGTTATGATTAAAATTTGAGTTGCCATCATTAGAGAAAAGTATATATAATTAGAAAAAAATTAATATTTCGAAAACTAATTTAAATTTAAAAATTCTAATACCAGTTTTGAGATCTGTAGATCAATACGGATTTTTTATGTTAATTTCATCGCAAAGTATTCCATATTTTAGAAGAAATCGCCGTGAAACATAATCAGTTGTTTAATCTGTCGTTTCATAGAATCTTTACATAAATTCGTTTCATAATATCCGTTTCATTAGGATTTTATATCTATAGGTTAGATATATCAACATACAGATCGAATACAGGGCTGTTCAAAAGAATTGGAATACATATTTGGCTATATACGGTAATTTGAGAAATCAGATTTTTAAATGTTTACTTAGTTATCTTATTTACCTTATTCCCCTAAGCAACGAAGTATCGTTAAAGCTTTCAAGGAGTGGTGGAAAGTGTTTCATGATCTATGCTGCACGCATGATTTTTCTTAGTTGTTTTTTCTGAAATAATTTGGTAATAATAATGTATGGGGGTGTTGTTTGACTGTACATTTGTGATTTGCCTGATGACGAGAAAAAATATGCTTCGCATGATCTAAATTACTTTGTAAACTATTTTGAATTACTATAATAGAAAATACTTTCTAGTAAAAGAAAAACATTACTTATCGAAAAAAAAAATGAGATTCTATTTAAATTCAGTGATCGAATATTTAAATATGTGTTAAGATTTTAAATTGCTTTAGATTATTTTTATTATCTATTTCTTGCAAAGAATTATTATTTTTTATTTATTTTTTGATTATTTGTTTATTATTATTGCAAAATCCATATTTATTGTAAAATTATATTTATTATATTAATTACATTATATTAAATCTAATTAAATTAGCTTTTTTTTAAACCAATGAACAATCCGAAATAAGTTCACAGAACAAAGCGGCCAAGGAAACAACTTCTGACAATATTTTTTTTTTTATCTACACTGTAAAAAATACAAAAGTTTGGTAACCGACGAAAATGTACTATAAACACGAACGGAACTATACAATAACCTCCTTTGATTCAGCCAAGAATCTGAGAAGGTTTGCTTTATCATTAGAAACCTCGCAAAACAATTTGATTTGGAAATTTAATGAAGAATTTATAAAAATAATTTTTTACTAGTAAATCTGCAGATCAGGAGCCTCAACGTCAGCTCTACAATTCATTGTGTTTAGCACCCTACGAGTAATATTAATCTTTCTACAAAAAACGAAATTTAAAGTTTTGAAATTACATAAACTTTTATAAAACGAAAAAAGATTTCGAAGGTTTCTGACATTAGAAGAGTTAAATTAAACCCCTTGTTATGTAATGGTATTCTGAAAATCTCATGAGCTACTTATTCTGGTAATTTTTAGATAATAAAGTAGATTTCTTCAGGGGGGCTCTGCCCTCCTGAACCCCTTCGTAGTGTAATTTAATTTACATTTGTAATTATCAATTAATTGTGTTAATGTCCTTTAGTAAATTCTACCAATAGGCGGAAACGTACTTGAATTCTTTTCTACAGCCCTGTATATTACGTGAAGATTTTTACGCGTCGTGTATAACATTTAAATTTAATGCAGACAAAAAACCCTCTTAAAACTGCTCATATCACATTTCCGGGGATTAGTATGCATAGTGTGCACCATATATCCAGTTTCTGCGGAGTCCTGTATATGGTTCTATTTAGATTCTGCAAACATTTGTTAGTATACTAAATGTAATTGGGCTGGGAAATACATAACTCAAAAAAAAAGAAAAAAAAAAAAAAAAAAACACTGAAGCAATTCGCGCTCATTTTCATTTATACTTACGAATTCATTTGTGTATCCCTGTACATGGTCTATACAATATTTAAGCACTACTTATTAAGCACAAATTTACTTAACGTTAAAACGCACACCATAATCGAAAATGCTCTTCAGAAATCATCCCTAATAGACCAGAACTGTATCCGAAATTTTTTATGTGGCCTATAAAATTGTTAATTAATAATAAATTTCATAATGTTTGAATTAGTGCAACACAATTAACACACTGACGACAGGCAATTTAATTAAATCTGGGTTTAAAAACAGTAGAAGCTCCTCCCTCTTCTGAAAGTGTCTCGGAAATTGGTTTCTGAGATATGTTTTTCATGTTTATGCAGCAGTAAATATCTTTCAATGTACGGATGTAATATATAATGTCTTACAATCTATAAAAAATATGGACAACACAATATAAATGTCTTTTCTGTAAGGTAGAAGTCACTCCCTTAGCCAATGATGTATTCTGAATAAAAACGAGAATTCTCGTTTCCCGTCGCTAATGTGTTAAAATAAGCTGTGAAGAGTTTTTTTTTTCCCCGTAGACCACATTTTAATCGACCACTTTTGTGTGACACTGAAAAAAACATATGCTTTGCACCCCATATACTACAAAAATGTTTCAAAAATACATATCAATTTTATTATTTTGTAACAGAGTAACATCATTAAAAACGCCACAAAAGGATTTTCTTCAAAGATTGTAATATTATGAATACTTTTGAGTTCCCTGTACGCATGCTGTAAGTGCTACACATAACATATTTTATAGTAAACAGGTTCTAGTGCACCTTAATAAAGTATATAAATTTCATTACGTTTAAAATTGTGTAACATTATTAAAATACACCGCAGACGATTTTTCCCAAAGACTATAATGTAACGGAATAGTTTTGAGTGCCCCTGTAATTAAGCTACGAATGCTACACTCTTCATTTTTAATACCAAACATACTTTGGCAAACCTCAATAACGTATATCAATTACATGTAATCCCGACTATATTTACGCGAGTTAGAGCACGTAGAGAAACACGGCAGGCGACAGATAGAAAAACTGAAGTCATAAATACTTTTCATCCATATTGGAAAGTGTTAAAAAGGATTTACATGCCTTTAACTGTACTTTTTTTTTCACTTATAGCATTGTTAAACATTAGTTTAAACATCCTAATCCATGCGATAGCAATAACATATTAAAAGCCCCCCAAAATATGCATATCTGGAGATCTATAAATCTACTGGAAAATAATTCATTATCGTGCCCACTGTTAATTGCATAAATTGCATCGATTTGGCGCGATAAAATATTTTTTGTGATAGCCTTTTAATAGTACCCGCAACAAAATTAACGTAATTTACTAACTTCATTCATATTTGACGCAATGATAGGCTACGAATAACGGTCACTAGGCAACGAAGAAAAGGAAAAAAAAAAAGAAATATGTATCATGTAAAACAAGAAAATTAATTTAAAAATTCTTTATATTATTGGAATACATGTATAAATGTCCTCAAAACATTATACACGTAAATAAAAAAATCTGATAGATATATTGATAAAACTTCAATATAATAGGAATAATTTAAAACCCTTATTTGGAATTTTAGTATCCATAATT
This sequence comes from Maratus speciosus, assembly GCA_963932465.1. Classification (NCBI taxonomy): domain Eukaryota; kingdom Metazoa; phylum Arthropoda; class Arachnida; order Araneae; family Salticidae; genus Maratus; species Maratus speciosus. The sequence goes on along the minus strand of OZ010786.1, from coordinate 6,684,459 downwards.
TGACATTTAAATCCATTAATCAAACGTGCCATTTTCTTTCAACTAATCGAAATTTGAAAATCGTCTGACTTGCCGTAGAAAAGCATTATGAAGAAAAGTAAAATCTTCCATATTTTCCGAACGAATGAACCAAATTTAACCAAAAACTATACAGCTACGTCCGGGTATCTCACGAATATGCCCAATTAATTTCAAGCTGATCGGGTGCTTTTTGCGGCAGTTATCGCGGAACAGACAGACAGACAAACGGAAATCAAAACTTTTCGTGTCTCCACAGTAAGCCTTCACTGACGTTTCGGCAATTAACTGAACGTAATTTTCAGAAATATTTACGAATAGCTTTTACAATGCATTACTATGTTCTCTCGAATTGTAAAATTTACTTCGAAACGTTTCCGAAAATTAAGGGCAGCTAATAAAAATCTAATTTCACAAATTCTTTAAATTTCGGAAACAATTTGTTTTCTAATATTTCTAAAGAAAATATTTCTATAAGTAATTTACAGACAATTCTGGAAAGAAATAAAATTTTTCAATGAACATTGTAGAATTCAGTGATAAAAAAATATTTATGTATTCTTACATCGATAATTTACAAGTAATAATGTACAGTTTGAACCAAAAGCCTTGCCCTGATTATAATGATCTACTGCAAATTAACCGTTTGTATAATAATGTAACTTATTATATCATTCGATAGGTCTGTTTTAGTAGTTTTTTTTTGTGCAATAGAACGAAATATTTCCGGCTCGGTGGATTGGAAGGAATGGACCAATACCTCGGAATCCGCGCTCTCTAGATATTTATCCTCCGGATTTTTTTTTGGGGGGGGGGGAGGGGGGGCTATATTAAGACCGCACTTTTTGCCATACCAATTGCTGACGTCGAAGAACTGAAGACAATGATACAAGCTGCTGTGTGTTCTGTAACAGAAGACATGTTAAAGAACACTTGGTGGGAACTAGAATACGTCTTATTCTCCAATCTACCAACGGGGCACACGCTGAAATTTACTGAGGTACGTGGTCTTATAAAAAAAAAATTACAACAGTACATACAATGTCTTCAAACAAACATATGTCTAATTAAAATACAGTAAAACCTCCATAACAGATACACCCGAATAGGGGACACCTCTATTTAACGGACAGTTTTCCAATCACCACTCCCAAAATCTAAATTTTTGCGTGTTTAACCTCTGAAACACGGACAGTAATTTTGGCAATAAAGGATGAAAAAATATTTTTAACGAGAAAAAAAATGGAAAAAAAAGGGAAAAGCCTCTAAATTTATCAGGGCAATGCTTAACAAATTTTGTGATCACAAATAAATGTAGGGGGTGGGCTGGGGAAAACCCCCTCCCACGTGACCACGTCTGAGAAATAAAACGTCCCTGCTTAGAAGATTTAGGATTAGCTGCTGATTAATGTCCAGAAGTACAAATTTCTTGATCCGCAGAATTCCATAATCCATACATCATTTTCACTTTCGTTTTAAATCCGTGTAACATAACTTCCTTCAAATTTAGCATGAATCTTCAGGATAGATAATACGCGTCTTCAACCAGGGAGTGCACTAAAACTCTAAAGCATTTGCTGGGTTTCCCTGGGTGGCCATCTCGTATAGATAATACGCTGACTAGTATTCTTGTTTCATTATACCCAAGCTTAATTTTTTTTCGGATAATCTTTGTAGTGACCAGAAACAAAGAAAAAAACAGAAAAAAATCCTTTTAGTAGGGCTCTTTCATAAAATTAAAAAGTAATTAACTGGATTGCACCATTGCATAACATAGAAGAGAGAAATGAAAGACGTCACGTGGCGTCATATTATCTGAGCAAAAGAAAAATAATCACTGAAAATCTAACATATGATTTTATTTATTTATTTTTACTCTTTATAAAACAAAGAAAAGAGTTACAGTATTTTTTTATTTTTTTATTTTTTTTTGGTGCGCGGGGGGGGGGGGGGGGGGATTGCGTACTTTTTACGATTTTTGGCAGCGAGAATTAAAGGCGCCAAGAATGCGTCGAGAGCAGGGGAAAAAACTATTTGGCAATGTCGATTACTGTTTGATTCTTGTTTGTGATTACTATTTCGAGAATGGCCTCAAAAAGGGAATGATTAACTTTAAAAGAAAAAATTGAAATTGTAAGTGTATCTGAGAATGAGAATTTGAGTTTACGGTTACTTGTTGAATGCTTTAAAATAGGTAAAACACACGTGCGAGAGATTTTACGAAATAAAGAAGAAATTTGTGGATTATTAATTATTATTAACTCTAACGCGAATACCAAAAATTTGAAATTGAGGAAGACTAATTCCATTGAAATAGATTCTATAATTTTGAATTGGTTTGCTTCGGTTCACTCAAAAACATTCCTATCAGTGGGCCTTTGATTCAGGAAAAGGCTTTGGAAGTCGCTAAAGAATTCGGATTGCACGATTTTAAGGCATCCAGTGGGTGGCTGAAAAAGTTCCGATCTCGGCACAACACTGTAAAAGAAATCAAAGAAGGAAGAAGGCAATCTAGATGCCAGTACTATTTCCGTATTTTAACGGATATTTTCCTCCATAAATTCCAGGAAAACGGAAAATTTTCTGTAATTTATGGGGAAGAATTTCTGCAAAAATACGGATTTCTGCAATTTATGAAGGGGGGGGGGGGGGATTTCCGTTAAAATACGAAAATAGTACTGACGTATTGATGGCCAGTAGAATCTTTGGTTTTTAGTTTTTTTTTATAGTGAACATCTCTTTCAAAACAACATGTAGAGAAACAAAATCTGTAGATCTTAAAGAAGTGTAGGATTGGCATGAACGATTGCAATCAATTTATGAAGGTTATGAAGAGAGAAACATTTTTAATGCCGATGAAAACGGAGTATTTTTCAAAATTTTTCGGAATAAGACTTTTTGTTTTAAAAAGGATGACTGCATTGGCGATAAAAAGTCAAAAGAGTGACCCACTATTTTATTACGTTGCAATGTGTTAGGAGAATCTGAAATTCTCTTATTATTGGAAAATCTCTGAAACCCAGGTGTTTCCCAAAGAGCATTCAACATAATAAATTTGGTATTGTGTGGAGAGCGAACAAGAAAGCGTGGATGACCAGTCTTTTAATGATCGAATGGTTAACTTCCTTTGACAACAGGATGAAAAAACAACAAAGAAAAGATCTCTTGTTTTTGGACAAGGCAATTTCTTATCCAAAACTTTTAAAATTCGACAATGTTAAAATTGTGTTTTCCCCCAACGTCAGTGTACCAGCCACTTGAACAAGTCATAATACACAATTTTAAAGCCTGGTTTAGAAAGCTTTTACTACGCCACGTTCCTCCAAAGTTAGATTCTATGAATATACTTGAGAACTGCCTAAAATTAGTTAATGCTCTCGATGTGTCAAATTTGGAGTTCCTCGGCTGTAAAAAACATAAGACCGGAAAGCGTAATATAAGAAATGTAAACATATAAGAACTGCTTTTCAGACAATTGTAACAGCATATGTTTGTGTATCTGGCAAATGCATTTAATTACATGATTTAATTTAGGTGAAAAGAACATAATCGATAAAATTGCAAAGAATTACGAAAGTTCTTTAAATTAAATCTTTAAATTAAAATAAAATGGAATACACTGTACCATGAAGTGTATTCCATTTTAGATTTCACAATTTCTCAAAAAGAATATATATATATATATATATAGAGAGAGAGAGAGAGAGAGAATAAAAAAAACAATAATAATTTATAAGATATTTTACAGCAATGTTTGGCATTAAATGGGAAATTAGATAGAAATGAGTCATAAATTAATAAGAGAAAATAAAAATAATTCTAAATAAATGATAATTTAGAAAGCATGTTGAAGCTTTTCTGCTGATTTCATACGCTCATTTCAGTATTCATTTCAAGTTCTGAATCTTTAAAAAACCGTTCTTATTAAGCATTTACATCTTAAAATTAAACATAATGTCAAATTCCAAGCTTCTTGTCTAACGGTCTACCTCTCTGGGGGTAGTGCCACTAACGTAAAATGCCCATGTTGAAATAGAGACTATCACCATTAGTTTGCCGACAAATTTTGGAAATCGGTTTGGTATTTCCTAATATTCCATAGAAAACGTAATTTAGAAAGTTTTTAAAGGCTTGTTTAGAACGTCTGTTGTTCCTGCCAATCCCAGGACGTAGTGGCACCCACATAAAATGTAGCCTGTCTGGGATCAGAGACTGCCACCACTCATTCGCAATCAATAGTTTAGAAATCGGTATAAAATTTCCAGAGATTGCATTGAAATAGTAAATTAATACTTTTTTAGAAAGCTTTTCCCTCCTTCGCTTCGCTTCAATCCTTTTAAATTTTGAATTTATTTTCGACTGTTCTTAAAGGGCATTTATAATTCATAAGTAACTACCATGCCATATTTAAAGTTTCGTGCCTCTTCAGCATCCCAGAAATCGCAATTTAGAACGTTTTTTCTCCTGTAACCCTCTGGTGGTATTGGCACCAACATAAAATATAGCGTATGATTGAGCAGGTTCTATCACCCCCAATTTGCAATCATTATTTTTGAAATTGGTTTGCTATCTCATAACATTGCAAAAAAAACACAGTTATTTAGAACGTTTTTAGAACGCCTTTTCTCTCACTTCACACTTTGAAATTTGGTATTTTCTTTCGATGGTTCTTAAAGAGCATTTGCATCTTTTAAGTAATTCACATGCCGAATTTTAATATGTTTGACCACTCAGTATCACAAAAAAACACAATTTAGAGCATTTTGTGCTCCTTCAAACCCCAAACGCTAGTGACAAAAACATAAAATAAACACTAAGTTAAAGCAGGGACTGTCACCTTCAATTTGCAACTATTACCTTTGAAATCGGTTTTATATTTCCTGAGATTGCATAGAAATCACAATTTAAAACATCTTTAGAATACTTTTCGTGCATTTTCACCCCTTTTAATGTTCGAAATTCGAAGAAACTGTTTTTGAACAGCATTTACATCTAGTAAGTAATTACCATGCAAAATTTCAAGTTGTTAGCCCCTACAGTATCCCCAAAATCGTAATTTAGAACGCTTTTTGCTTTTGTAACCCTCAAGTGGTAGTGACAACGACATGAAATAGATTCGGTGTTAGAGCAATGGCTGTCACCATTAATTTCCAACCATTATTTTTGAAATTGGTCTGATACTTTCTGAGATTGCATAGAAATCTCCAGATAGAACATTTTTAGAGCGCTTTTCGTTCATCTTAACCGCTTTTAAATTTAATTTTTTTTAAAAGAAATGTTCATAAAGATCATTTATATCTTAAATTATCTACCATGCCAAATTTCATGTTTCGAGGCCCCTTAGTAACACAAGCAATTTAGAACGTTTTTTGCTGTTGCAACACCCATGTGTTAGTGACACTGACATAAAATAGAGCATTTGGTAGAGCAAGGGCTGTCACCATCAATTTTCAACAATTACTTTTGAAATCGCTTTGATACTTCCTGAGATTGCGTAGAAATCGCCACTTAGAAAGTTTTTTAGAACACTTTTAGCGCATTTTCTCCACTTTTTAAATTCTAAATTTTAGCGAAATGTTCTTAGAAATTATTTACATCTAATACGTAACTACCATACCAAATTTCATGTTCCTAGGCTCTTCAGAAACACAAAAATCGCATTTTTAGAACATTTTTTGCTCCTGCATCCCCTTCGGCGTTGTAGCACCGACATAAAATATAGCCTATGTTGGAGCAAGGACTGTCACCATCATTTTAACACTATTATTTTTTAAATCGGTTCGGTACTTCTTGAGATTGCGTAGAATTCGTTATTTCGAACTTTTTTAGAATGCTTTACGTGCATTTGCCCCCCTTTTAAATTTAGATTTTTTTAAAGAAATGTTTTTAGAGATCATTTATATCTTATAAGTAACTACCATGCCGAATTTCATTTTTCTAAGCTCTTCAGTAACGCAAGAAATTGCCTTTTTTGAACCATTTGCTCCTGTACCCCCTTTCGGTTAGTATTATCGACATAAGATATGGCTTATGTTGTAACAAGGATTGACACAATCATTTTGATACCATTACGTTTGAAATCGGTTCGGTTGTTCCTAAGATTACCCTACAAACAAACTTTACTTCTTTAATATTAGTATAAATTTCTGTTTGTGGTTTAAGAAAGTAGACTGTTTTCGTCGTTTAACAGTGGAAATAAAATGGCACTGTCAAAAGCAGTTTTAACATGACAGCTGTCAGAATGCCCGATTTTCGAATATCCAAAAGAATTAAATGAATTATTTTTGCCAAAGACTGAAAACATTATAAAGTGTTAGCTTCATATAAGACATTCGTTGAAGCAGGCATATTCCAATGATCCATCGGTATGTGAAATATCTAATTTATTGAGAAAAATAATAAAAAATATTTGGTTGAAAGCTTTAATTCCCATAGTTTCTTATACGGGAATCTTACACCTTATCACGCCAAGTGCATAATACGTTAAAATCTAAAAGTAGGATAGAATAGAAAAACATAATTGAAATTTAATTTTGTTTGGGAATGATATTAAAAGTTTATTTCATTTTTTGCGTGCGGATCTTCAGATTTTGCGCTTTGTAAATGCAGCAAAGAAAAAAAAAATCCTTGTACTGGATATTTTAAAATATCAGTGAACAGCTAGGAGAATGTTTATAAGTATAGATGATAACGGAACATCTAACGCTAGCACGGAAAGTGGATAGAAATAATAAAATGTTACAGAGAAAAATCAATTCTATTCAACAACAAGCAAAAGTTGAAAAAATAATGAAATATACATGTTGCTTCTAAATTAAGATGTATCACTCGATATAAAATGTAGACATTTTATAGTAATTTAAGTATTAAATATATTGAAATTATTATTTATAGTTATTTACAGAAAGTAGCAAGTATTAAAGGATTGTGTCTCGTCATACATCGTCTCAATAAAATATTTTAATGCAGAGCGGTGCTTATGCATGACATCTTACTTACGTCTTTCCTGTTTCTGGCGAACTTAGTGCATTATTTTCCGCAGAGTGCTAGGCTGTTTTCTTCTTGTACTTCTGTGTTTCGGCTGGATAGAGCTGCCATCTATCGACAGACATAGTAGACAGTGAGGTAGAAATAGAATAAGGTTCAGAAGAGAACACTGTATTAGATCCCAATTATGCTATTGCCTCTACGACAAGTGTCTCTGAAACCTCATGTAATTAAAATCATAGTCAAATGTGCATGAAATTGCGATCAGTTGAGGATGACTGCCATCTTTCTTGCCTTTTCTTAGGACGGAACTGGAGTATCATAGAGAATTGCTGCAATAATTGCAAGCGACGATCTTCAGGATGTTCGTCTGATTAGTGATGAATAAAGAAGAACAGTAATTGACATAATAGAAATTAGACTAGAACGAATAAAGAACCAAAAAAAGGTACGTAGAATAAAATGTGAAAACAGTTACAGAAAATAAAGAATTGTTTTTTGTGGAAGAAAAGAGAAGACTATTGTGCAAGAGAAGAAAAGATCTAAGGATTAGATAAGAGCTGCTATCGAAGAACATATATTACTTGTTGAAGAGCCTGGAGTTTTCGAATTTTTTGGGACATGTAACCCTATTTTCTGACACTGGAAAAGATATAAAAGGTAACATAATGAAAATTTTCAATAGACAGAACCAACACTCAAACATTACTGCAATTGGACAAACATAACTGCAATTGGATGTGTTGTAATGTCGAAACCTCTGGATTGAATCATGGTGCGATTCCTTTATTGGAAAAATAATTACGAACGCCACAGCAGTGGTTGATTTGTCTATTTCATGCAAATCAACAGTACTCACGTCACCTATTTTTGTTTCCTAGGCGGAAGAACTAAATGTCAAAATGAATTTTGAGGAAAAATAAAGAAACAGTTAGAAAAGTGTTATGAACATCCAGTGATTGAGTTTTCATCTATTGAAAATAATATTCCATTAATAGATAGATATTAAGCAGGATTTAAGTATGGTCCAAAAATATTTGTTAGAAATGTATAATGTAATTTCCGTTGGAAGTTGTTTTTCTGATTTGTCTATGAAGGAATTAGATAAACTTTATCAATCACGATGGATTGCCTTAGGAAATGGAACACTTTGCTTGTATGTGGAAACAGAATGTCTTTCAAGAAATCTTCAAATACTGACTGAGTACATTTTGAAAGTGTATGTGCCTGTTTGTTTGAACATAAAGTTGAATCTACCTTGTACCTATGGATAGAAGCACTTGGGGAAATTTGTCAGCTATTCACGTTACCTGAATCAGACACAATATGACAGCAATTTTCGAGAATAATATGAGAAAATCGAACGACACTGAAACAATGAGATTTTTTTTAATTCATTACACTAAATAAAATCGTATTTCTAATTATCTTTACACAATCGAGGATGTCCGACTCTCTTTAAAAGATTTCAGTAGTAGCAAAGCAGAATGCCCATAAAGTGCATATGTGTTGACGACGAAACAATAATTACATTGTATCATATTCTGTAGTGTAAAATTATGTAAATCGAACAAAAAAACTGCAGCTTCAGAAACAACTATAAAGTAAATACACCGTTGTGAAAATGCATTTCCTCTGTTATTGAAACTCAGATGTTGATTTCTTTGAAGTTTGTTATAAAGATGTTTACATTTATGTAAATTTACTTTTAAAATTAAAAGTTATCTTATATTTTTATTTTCATTTTCTTAGCTTTATTTTTAGTTAAATTAAACTTAATCAAAATTACAAATTTCCTCTAAAGTACATAAATTGTTTTAAAATTTCCAATGTAACTAACTAAAAAACTAAAACTTTTGATATGTGTTTTATCCTCTTTATATATAAGATTTTTCTCGAGAAATCAGGAACATAGCTATAAATAAATATCCACTGTTTTTATTTTATATAAATTACTTAATAACGCAACATTGCACACAAACATATAAATCATCTGAAAAGCAACTTATCTCAAAAAGTAACTTTTAATGTTAACTTAGTTTTGTTTATGTTTCATTAAGATATTTCGATAATCTATTATTTTTACGAAACATATGAACCCAATTTACAACAATTAAAGTAAGTGATATAAGTTACATTTTTACCATATAGATTTTTTCTTGAAACCAACCTTAAAACAGCAAATAATTATACTTTCTCTTATTGGAAGAAAAATAAAAGCAAAGAAATCATTAACATTGCCACAAGTAATCCTCGAGTGATTTTATTTCAGATAAATCACACATTAAGATAACATTGCTTAAAACATATAAATCATTGGATAGATGTTTCTCTGATAGAAGCATTGTTGTCGATGTCTCCTCTTTTTCACGATTCTTAGAGATATTCCGATAGTCTCACTTATCAATGAAATAAATGAACATGCGGGACAACATTGAACTAATCTGAGAAATGATATATATTTGCATATACATTTTCTAATAAAGGAAAATTATTAATCATCAAAATGTTAATTTGCCTAATTCAATTCTAAATTGATAAAACTTTAAAAGCATTTCATGTCTCTTAATTATTAGAAAATTGCGACGTTCATAAAAACATAACCATAAATAATTCATCCGTTATGTTACTTTAGATAAATCGCATAATAAGTGGCATGTATTATACAACTGTAAAACTGCAAAATTAAATCTATTTGTAGTTGAAATTTTTCACTTTAGAGTTCAAAAGAAAAGGGTAAAAAGTATATTCTAATTCGAAATTGATTTTAAAATTTATTGTAAAATAAATGTAACAAATAAATGTAACAATTGTTCCACATAACAAATAATTAAATAAATTCTGATATAAAAATATATTAAATATTTGGAGGCACTGCAGAAATAAATGGGCATATTTCATAACCCCTTCCTCCCTTCCATTGTTCGATTCTGTACTCCAAGTCGTATATTTAATATATGGATTATCACGATAAATATGCTGCCCTTTAGGATTAACTTGATGAGTGACTCGTAAACGCAGAATATATTGAATTATGGTAAAAATAAAAACTGCTTTTGTTTTACACTTTAAATGAGCGTCAATAACTTCATAACCGAATACACAATTAATTTTTGGCTATCAAAAGTTTGTAATCTTGCAAATGTAAACTTTTCATCGTATATAAATGTGTTTTTAGGTACTTTCTCTTACGCAGAAATTAAAATAAATATTCGCATTTAGTTTAAACAAAATTAGTGCTATTTCACCCATTTTACCGTCACGTTGCTGGCTTCACTCACCTAATACTTACCGATTTATCTGCATTATAGGGAGATATAATAGTAACTCTTTGTTCTCAGTGCATAATCATTTCAAAGTCTTTTACATCTTTTGTTATTTTAAATAATTTTTTTTAGCTCTACATTTTCTAATTTGTGGGAATGTCTCTATAAGCTTTATACATTCAATAGGATATGTGGTAAAACAAAGATTGAGTGTAAGATTTTTTTATATAACATTTCAAATAAATTACTTTATCTCCTATGCGTAAATTGCGTTTTTATAAGTTTTCTTGTTTATTTATGTGTGTTATAAAGTTGCTTTTTTAATACAAATGATTTAAAATTTATTTTACTCTCTACGTAGGGTGATCGCGCCAGTAGTTGATCAAATATTTGAAATATTACGCCATTTCATGTGTAAATGAGTTTTAAATGTGGGACTAGACCTAAAATTTTTGTTTGAATGTTGGAATATCTGTTGTCACATTATTGTCAGCTGGCTGCTGTGAGAGAAATCATTTTATGATTTTTTTTTTTTTTTTTTTTTTTTTTTTTTTTTTTTTTTTTAGTAGAAAATATAAAAATGTAAATTTTGATTAGTTGGAGGCAATTACGGAAAGTAAAAATAATTCAATTGCTTCCTGCCTATTTCAAATAATAGTTTTATATGAATTATTCTTTATCACAGCTTAAGTATGATATTTTAAAGATTAAATTTTGAATTTTCGACTGATTTCTTCGATTGATCATCTACTGGGAAAATGATAATTAAAGAAACTAGTTACTTGTAATTTTGTTACTATTTAATTTCAGCAAATTCATTTTTGAACATTATAGGACATTTATTAAGGGTTGTAGCAATTACGTTAGTTTACTTGTGAAATTTAAAAGGAAGGAAATATTATAAAAACCCCATAGCACCGACCTTATTTGAACAACTACTGGCTCGGTCACCCTACATTTCAACCTCTGTAAAATGATACAAGGATAAAATTTAGGAGACAAAACTTATATAACTGAATATCCAGAAAAGATAATTTAGGTTCTAACAGAAAATGTTTAGGCAAATGCAATCCATGTATGGTATTCCTTTTAATTATCGGTATTTCCAAATAGAAATAGTTTTACTTAATCGCAGGCTATTATAAAATCTTATAAAGCCTTGCTTTTTCTAGCACGCTGTGTCTTGCTCTATCTTGCTCTGAAGAAGAATATCGCTAGTAGATTTGAAACAGCTGTTTGCTGCTTTTCACGTATTATGTGTGCATTTTTAAACGTTGATTTCTTTCTTTTTAATATTATAAAATATATTGAGTTACCCATAAATGTAGCATGTTACTCTGGAGAATTTGGACGGATTGTACGTATCTGCAGTAACCATAGCTATACTAATAACAGAATCTTTGCTTTTTGTATCTGTATGTGTGTGTGTGTGTGTGTGTGTGTGTGTGTGTGTGTTCGCGATGGCTAGCAAAATCTACGGCACGTACGAGGCTTAATTTTTTTCTGAGGCTAGCCCAAAGTGCCTCATGATGCATCTAAAACTCAGCATTTTAAAATTCGAATAATTAGTTGAGTTTATTTATACCCAATTATAAGAATGGAAAAGTTTTCATAATTCAACTAAAGCGTAGATTTTTATCAAACCACAGACAATTTCTTCGAACAACTGAAAGACAGACCGATGATTTGCTGGAATGAAGGGTTACTAGGGGCGATAAAGGTACTGGGCCTTTATAAAGAAGTCCGTATTTTAAAATCTACCAGCATAAAAACTCGAAAATAGCACAAACAGACGCAAAAAAATTCCCCTTTCGGAAATTCTAAAAATTATTCCGGTATAGTTACAAAAAAACAAAACAAACGAAAAATCCTTTTATGAAAACAACTATTATTTCCTTCGAAAGAAATGCAGATTTTTAGAGAAATCTTTCACAGCCAGGCCAGGTGTTCCAAAAGCACTCAGACTCATTTTAAAAGTCAGACACGTGATATGGAATGAAAAGCACAGTTAAATTTTAGGACTACCATTCTTTTGAAGTGTATAAAATTTTTAGAAATACAGCATTTTGAGAAATTAAGCTTATGCATCCAAATCTAATTTTTCACATTAGTCACGAATGTGTAATTTTTTTTTTTTAATTACAAGTAACTTTTTATTTTAACTAAAAATCGATTAAAATGTCCTTCCGGCCAGCACCGGGAGGAAGAGGTAGCTTTCTTATTCCTTATTTTTAAAAAGCAAGCTTATATTATTCAAACACACGAAGCTCAATTTAGAGGAAACAGATTATAGGAGATTCAATACTAATTTTTATCAATACTAAATCATTATGAATGAGAATTTCGCGAAATTAGTCAGCTTTACCCAAGCTGCTTTTATTTAAAGTAACTTATATTTGGTTGCCAAATTCGGCGATATCTTGAAGTTCCTGCCATTTTAAAACAACATGGTGGATGAGGCTAACGAGGGAACTTGGTCGAGAACTCAGTAATTCATGTGCACATGCTCACTCACATCGGAATCGGTTGATATATACAAGTGCGGTCGCAGACAAAAAATCAGATTTTTCAAAATGTCAACCACATTAGAAATTGAAACTGCTATATCAGAGCCTTTTTTTAAGATAAAGAAAAAAAAAAAAAAAAAAAAAAAAAAACTCTGGAATCCTTATATTATGGTCAAATACTTAAAAAACAAACCTTTTTCAATTTCTAATTCTTTTGCACCTCACTTTAAATATAATTTTTTATTTAATTTATTGCCTCCATTTTGAAACAAGACAGCTGATGAAGCTGGCCAGCGAACATGGTCGAGACATTACGATATACTATCCACATGCCTTCTTACATCGAAATAGGTTAATAAATACGCGTGTTATCACGTGACAAATATCAGATCGTTTCGAAATGTCAGCCAGGCTAGAAATTCAAAGTGCTATAATTCAACATTTTTTAAAGATATATACGAAACAAAAACTGCTCCGGAATCTTTGTATCAAGGTCAAACACATAAAAAAAATCTTTTCCATTTTTTAATTTATTGATAACTCATTTTAAATTTAAAATTTAAAATTGTTTTTAAAAGGCAGCCCTTTTGAAACAAGATGGCGAATGAAGCTGGCCAACTGACTCTGTCATGACATTGGTATGTACTATGTACACACCAAGTTACATCCAAATCAATTCATAAATACGCCTGTTATCGAGTGACAAAAATTAGGTCGTTTCAAAATGTCAGCCTCAATAGAAGTTCAAAATGCTATAATTCAGTCATTTTTTTAGATATAGACGAAACGAAAACTGATTAGGAATCTTTGTATTAAGGAAAAACACATACAAAAAAATCTTTCTCATTTTTCAATTTTTTGGTACCTCATTTTAAATTTTAAATTAAAAATAAATAAATGGCCGCCATTTTGAAACAAGATCTCGGATGAAGCTGGCGAACGAACTCGGTCGAGACATTGGTACGTATTATGTATACACTAAGGTACATCCAAATCGGTTCATAAATACGCCTGTTATCGCGTGACAAATATCAGGTCGTTTCAAAATGTTGGCCACAATAGCAATTCAAAATACTATAACCCAGCCATTTTCTTTTAGATATAGACGAAACGAAAATTGTTCCGGAATCTTTGTATTAAGGTCAAACACATACTAAAAAAATCTTTTTCATTTTCAAATTTTTTGGTACCTCATTTTAAATTTTAAAAATTTTAAATTTTTTAAATGGCCACCATTTTGAAACAAAATGGCGGATGAAGCTACGAACGAACTCGGTCGAGACATTGGTATGTACTGTGTACACACCAAGGTACATCAAAATTGGTTCATAAACACACCTGTTATCGCGTGACAAAAATCGGGTCGTTTCAAAATGTCAGACACGCTAGAAATTCAAAGTGCTATAACGCAGCCATTTTTTAAGATATAGACGAAACAAAAACTGCTCCGAAATCTTCGTATCAAGGTCAAACACGTAAGAGTTTTTTTTTTTTTTTTTTTTTTCAAATTTTTGGTACCACATTTCAAATTATTTTTTTTTTAATTTATTTAAATGGCCACCATTTTGAAACAAGATGGCGGATGAGGCTGGCCAACGAACTCGTTCGAGACATTGGTATGTACTATGTATAAATCAAATTATATCATAATCGGTTCATAAATTCGAGAGTTAAAGTGTGACAAATATCAGATATATATATATATATATATATATATATATATCACCATTTGAACGGAGAATGCTTTCATGGTCTGGGGGTCATGATCGGTGAAAATATACCATTTTTTTTTTTTTAATCGCTTTCCTCCGAACGGCTGCAATAGGTAGCTTTTTGTAATGAAAGCTACCTAAAATGTTAATGAAAGAGGTCGAGTTGAATTTCGAGGGGAGGGTGGATAAATTTTTAAAACCGAAAAAGTTTTGTACAAAAGCGCTTGTTCACTAAATATTTTTTTACGTGCAATTTTTCGATTGATTTCAACATTTGAGATAGTTGATGACACTTTAAAATTTAAAAGAAAGTGATGGGAGAGTTAAATTTCGGGGGAGAGAGGGGTGCTTAATAATTTTCCTTAAAACCGTAACATTTCCTATATTAAGTATTCTTCATAAATTGTGTTCTGACGGAGAGCTCCGATATATATTTTTTCTACCCTATATATATAAAATCCTAATGAATCGAATTGAAACGAATTTATGTAACGATTCTATGAAACGACTTATTAAACAATGATTACGTTTCACGGCGATTTCTCCTAAAATATGGAATACTTTGCGATGAAATTAACACCAAAAATCCGTATTGATCCACAGATCTTAAAACTGTTATTAGAATTTTAAAATTAGAATTAGTTTTCGAAATATTAATTTTTTTCTAATTTTAGATACATTTTTACTAATGATGGCAACTCAAATTTTAATCATAACAGATATTTTTTTTCATATTTTAGAAAAGGTTATTTTAAATTAATTTGGCGACGAATTTGGCCTCCCTTAAATGTATGCTAAGAAATGCATCATGTTACTTTTATTCAGAATTCAATTTGTATTTCATTATAAACACATGTATAATAATCACTTATAAACAGATAAAGTTAAAAAATGTATAAAAAGTGATAGAAAATCTTTATTAAGATTGACGATCATTTCGTTGCACAAACGGCAGCATTTTCAAAATCATTCAACGATAGAAAATATTTTCACATAATTTAAAAACAATAAACATAGTAAACAATGTCACGCGACATGATGCATAATGAAAAACATTGTAAACATAAAAGTAATTTAAAAGATTAGATTAGCTATTGGTGAGCGTGGATTAATTTTCAAAACAATAACATGGTAAACAATGTCACGAGACAACTGGTTTGACTCAATTGGATCTATTTTCTTGCATACTGCGTCTGAAATATAAACTCAATAAATACAATATCTCCCTAGTCGCAAAAACTTCTATGAAATTAAGAAATATAGTATGCAAGAAAATAGATCCAATTGAGTCAAACCAGTTATCGGGAGTATACGAAATACCTTTCACCAAAGAAGATGGAACCAAACAGTTTTATATAGGTATGACAACTAGAAAACTTAAAACTAGAAACAAAGAACATATAGCAGACATCAAATACAACAGAAGAACCACAGCTTTGGCCAGATTATACAGCGAAGAACCTTTACAGATCGATTTTAAAAATAGCAAGTTAATGTATACAACAAGATTTTATTTACCATCCATAATCCGAGAATCAATAGAGATATTTTTACGCAACAAGAATATTTGCAATGATTCAGTGTCCATAGAATTACCTAAAATTTGGAACGAGATGCTATGTAATTTTAGTAACAATAGTAGAAATTAATCCACGCTCGCAAATAGCCAAGATAATTTTATTTTTATTTTATATTTTGCAATGCTTTTCATTATGCATGTTGTCTCGTGACATTGTTTACCATGTTATTATTTTGAAAATTAATCCACGCTCACCAATAGCTAATCTAATTTTTTAAATTAATTTTATGTTTACACTGTTTTTCATTATGCATCATGTCGCGTGGCATTGTTTACTATGTTTATTGTTTTTAAATTATGTGAAAATATTTTCTATCGTTGAATGATTTTGAAAATGCTACCGTTTGTGCAACGAAACGATCGTCAATCTTAATAAAGATTTTCTATGACATTTTATAGCATTTTTTAACTTTATTTGTATTTCATTATCATTTTATTTAATACAAAACTTTCTTTTAAAATTGAAACCTTTAAAATAAATGGCTTTTACTTAATTATTTTTTTAAAGATCCGAAAAGAAAAATATTAGACACAGATGTCATATACGCAACGGGGTACCTAATTGGCGCCAAAATGGCGTTATTTTGCCTGACATCGTAACCCGGC
This sequence comes from Maratus speciosus, assembly GCA_963932465.1. Taxonomy (NCBI): domain Eukaryota; kingdom Metazoa; phylum Arthropoda; class Arachnida; order Araneae; family Salticidae; genus Maratus; species Maratus speciosus. Next base: position 6,667,784 of record OZ010786.1, on the reverse strand, counting down.
TATTGATGCTTATTTATTGATAAATGTTTATGTGAATTTATTTTCTTTTTATTTACAAAAAATGTTATAAATTGTTTTGTTCTATAGTTATTAATCAATTTTTTTATTTATTGTTATTTCATTTTGAAAATAACAGAAAATAATTTAAAAATACATATGTAACAGGTATTTGAAAACGAGATTTTTGCCAGATTGTCGTAAAAAAAAATCACGCCAAACCCGGTGCGTTTGTGACAATGCAACAAATCATGAGATTTAATTTCCACTTCAAAGCAACGTTTTAAGGTTATTACTTCTCCCGTCGACCAATTTCGCCAAATTATATAAATAGTCAAAGTATACAAATTGACATTTTTTTTTTTTTTAATATCAAAAGAACAAATAAATTGGTATAACATTAATAAAAATACAAATAAAACGTCAAAATAAAAATCACTTGATGGCGTGAACATGTGTAACTTCCTTAAAGTCAAGTGAATGTGACATTTACGATCAACCATTATTGGCATTTAATCTTATAGTTTTGCGACAGATTTTTGATCGATGGGATAACCAAGTAGCACAGTTTTAATTTACCACTCGAAAAATAAAAAAAAATGCTAACTGGCGAGTTAAAAAAAAAAGCTATTGGCGAGATTTTCACCCGGCTGACATAAAAGTACCAGGAATTTTTTGTGATCATGGCAACTTTTGTGCAGTTTTATTCGGAAAAATAATTTTGATTCTTTAATCAGGGATGAGATCGCTCCGACCTAAATGACCGATTGCTACCACTAAATTTTAATAGTATATTATTTGCTTTACTAAACCTCAGAAATTATCTCATTAAATAAAGTTAGAAATACTATTAAACTTTAGTGGTAGCAATCGGCCATTTGGGTCGGAGCGCTCTCATCCCTGTTTAATCAAAATGGAAACCTTTCTTATGAAAAGCGAAGGAATCAGCCCGTTTTTTATGGCAGTTACATGACTTGGACTATTATAATATAAACGAAATAATGGGGATAGAATAATATTTGGCGACTTATCACACCTGTGGCTGGCTAACATTAAAGTACTAAAATGGCCGCCTGGAATATAAAAAGCGAAGGGATCCGACTGGAGCTGTTGATGATAGTCACATGACTATTATTATAGAAATCGGTTTCAATTTTAAAAACAGCGCAAAGAATAATATTTCCTAACGATTAAAAGTTTATTTTCACGTGACTATTAAAAACAGAAAAAAAAAAAAAAACTTTAAAATTACTATTAAATGAGTACGTGTTAAAGGCAGGAAAATATTGAAAATTATGTCCAGAAAATTGTATTTACACGTGAATATTAAAAGGGTAAGGAAACTTTAAAATAACAAATAGATTAATATGCGTTTAACCCTACACGGGCAAGGCACTTTTATTCGTAAAACCTCGAAATCAGTGAATGGCACCAGAATTTACAAACAAATTTCGAAATACAAAAATGCTTTTGTTCACTTACTTGGGACACCCAACCAGGACGCCAACCGCGAGGTTAATGGAATTAATGTCCTGGCGGGAAAAAAGAACGCACCACTATCCAGCTCTACCACAGCCCGAACGGACCCGAACAACGGCAACATTAGAACTTACTAAAGTGAAGCAATGGCATATTCAAATATGCCATTGCTTCACTTTGTTCACTTACTTAATAAAAGGGAAATTTTCATCCCAATATTCTGATGCTAATGTGGCATTTAAGAATTAAAATTAAGTGGTCCAAAAATGAACCACCGCCCTTGAAGGGGTTAAAGCAGCAAATTTTAGTAATAGTATTATGTCAATCGTTTAATAACGCTGTTAAAAAATACCGAGAGACAAAGACTCTGTTTACTTAATTCATTTTATTTTAGCTTCATTTGAAATGTTTAACTGATCTTCTTTAACCAAACACGAAAACAACCATTGGATGTCTTAACAAAAACTGATTCTACATTAAATTTTTGCAATCAAAGGGAATTGAATGGAAACGCGTTTACAGGGAGATCGCTACATGTTTTTTTAGTATAATTCAATCTTCTCTAATCTTTTTAAAACCGATCAGATTAGCGTGCTTTTAGATTCTACAGTGTCTGAACGGGGGGTTGGCAAGCGTAGCTTGCAGGAGGCGGAGCCCCCTAGTATTAAATATAAATATTTCAAAGAGTCGGGGTGGGTAAATTCCAAGGTCGCGATAGTGGACCCAAGGGTTCTGCGTGTGGGGGAGTGGAATTTTCAGTTTATTTCAGAAATCCTCTGTGATATAACATCGGACCACTAATTCGTATTAAGATCCTGTCTTCTCCTTATCTAAATTTCGAAACCTCTAGGGTTAATTTTATACCAAAGCTACTAATTAAGAAACAGCAAGTTTCCACTTCATTTGAAGGCATGACCAAAGTGAAACTCCTCACGGGCCTTCGATTGATGGAGTCTATTTTTGAACCCAGACTATTAGGGGCAATACTCCAATAGGGGATGAGGAGGCGGAAATGGATTCTTCATGTGAGATATATTTTTAAAGCTTTTGGCCTGTACGTTACTAAGCGCCCATTTCCCATACTTTACTCATATTTTCATCAGTAGAAGACGTTTTAAAGTTTTAATTTGTTCATTACTGCACCATACAATTTTCTAAAAGTTACGACAAAATTTTACATAACAAATCTGAACAATTCGCAGCTTCTCCACCATTTTTACAGGCTAAACTGCTACGCATTGCAGACAAAATCGAGTTAAATATATAAAATCATAGAAATTTAAGGTTCATTTAAGAATATTATCACGGTCAGCTAGTTTAAGAAAGTAAAAGATATATTTATAGCATTTTAACGCTATTAAAAAAACGTTTTGCTCTTTTATAAAATGTTATAGATTATGGGCCCTTTTTTATACAAAACTAAAATCGTATTCATTTGAAGAAATTTTAGTTTTTATATACATTATAATAACATTAATATAAAATTAAATAACAAACTTTTATCAAGTAAAAAATGAGAAAAGGCAGTGAACTGACTTTAACTGTGTAATAAGGAAAGCTTGTTTCAAGTGCTTAGCACATAGGTTTCTGCATTTTGACAAATCGTTAATGCCATTAAATTCAAAGTAATATTCCATGAGTGTAATGGTGTATTAAATCTAAATTGCCACTATGTTGTTCAATTGAAACAATATTCATATATCATTTGAATCACTGCATCAGGTGCCACCAATAAAGCTAAATGTCTTGAAAGAGGAACTCATGAAATACCGTATGTCTAAACAGTGTGTTACACATTAAATAATTCGTCGTCCTTAAAAAGATTTAATATTTCAATTGACAAATGAACAAATAAGCAAAAGGACATACATATATGTGTGTATAGAAACGGGGTGGACGAGATCGATATTGCTAGTAAGACCGAATAATGTATGTGTGCGCGTATAATTAAATAAGTAGTATCATATGGGATTAATGTGAAATGCGGTATAATATAAACAAATTCTAAACTAAGAATGTTGCTAATAATGTTTCACCCGAAACACTCCATATGTGTAAAGCGTTGTTTATTTAACCTTCTCACCGTCTCGCGAAATGATATATCCGTTCACTAAGCTGTAGGTTTCACTGCAACAAAAAAAAAAATTATTTAAATTAATATAATTCTAGACATAAAACTCAGATTTGAAAAATTGATTCATGATTAATATTCTCAAGGCTTATATAGCTATACGTAATACAAAAAATTAAACCGCGTTGGAAAAAACATGTTTTTTGACCATTTTAAATAAATTACAAAGAAAAAATAAACATTACTATTTTGCCCTTTTGCTCGGATGTCAGGGGGTTAACTAAACGGTTCTCAAGATTTCGAATTATATATAAACCCATAACTCGTTCCATATATCAGTCTATTACACTGTGGTCTCATTTTCACCCACGTAGGGTCGCACACAAACAGACACACACACACACACACATATATATATATATAAACGTAAAGTATAGTAATCACCAACAAAAAACAAATTATATTCATGTGCAATACGCCAAAAAGCTGCAGTGAAACACATAAATTCAATATAAACGAGTAAAAAATTATATTTAGCTTGAAATAGCGCACCCCCCCCCCCCCACCCGCCCTCACAAAACAAGAAGAATATAACTGTAAAACATTAAAATATCAACAAAAACTAGGGGGAAAAAACAGAGGCTGCGGCCTCCTCGGCAGAGATTTATATTCAAAAAGCAGTCGAGCATTCAAAAAAATTTATATAAAATGTATTAGTGGCAGTGGCTTTCGGCCAGAACAGTGAGTAGCAAAATCAAATGTTAAACATTCGATGGCTATACATCACATGTTCCCGCACCGGACCCTACACCACATTATAAAATGAATGCCTCGCCTGGAACACAGTAAAAGATGCTAAAAATATATTCGATGAAAAAAACCTACACTTAACCAACTCAGCCACGTTGCCACAACCAAAAATATAAAACATAAAACCATTTTGACTAATTTAAATGAGTTTTCCGAAAAAAGAAATAGGTAAAAGTATTAGTTTGATTTTGAAGGATATTCAACATTAGTTAAAACGGGGTCGAAATAAAAATACGAACTGAGTGCATAGTAGGCGTTCAGGGCGTGCATCTTCTCATTTTCTAGTATATAATTCAGGAGGCTGGTTATATGTTTTTTGCAGAAAATTTCTACATATTATCCTGATATATATTTTGAAAAAAAAAAATCATTCATTTGAAGTAAACGTTTGTTTTACAACATTTTTACTTCAGTAAATTCATTCGTGATAGGTATACGATCTTTACGTATGATATGCTTTATTTATTGAAGTAACTATTCCTACATTGGCATGTTTATCAAAATAACATATGTTTTTACAATAAATAGAATTTCTTCAAGATATTTAACAAGTAAGAAAAATCCTGCATACAGCATATATTATGAAACACTTTTCAATACTCTCTGAAAGCTTTAACGAAACTTCTTTACTTAGGAAAATAAGGTAAGTAAGATAACTAAGTAAACATTTAAAATTCCGATTTCAGTAGTTACCGCCCACAGGCAAATATGTATTCCAGTTCTTTTGAACAGCCCTGTATTTGATCAGTATGTTGATATATATACTGTATAATGGAAAAAATTAGTTTAGCAAGAAAACGTATAATAGGTTGAAATTTCACTTTCAGCAGTTTATACAACTAATTGAAAAAATACTTGAATACTTTTGCACAGCCCTGTGTTTTACCTAGTACCTTTATTACACACCACTATTTAGCTAAAATTTAATTCACATTAATCACTCTTAAAATTACTGAAACCACATTTCCAGAAATTATCATCCATAGACGATATGTATCTAATTGTTTGCGTGAAACAGTGTGTCATATTATCTATATTCTACAAACTTTTTTGAATAAACCAAATGCAGTTCAGCGTAAAAATGCTTAACTCATTTAAAACCCACCTTTAACTAATTTGCTCTCATATCCAGTAAATCTTACGAATTATTTTGTGTAGCCCTGTATACGAATTATATCATTTATACACACCATATAGTATGCATAAATATAGTGAAATATAAAAGCGCATATCATATTTTAAAATGCATTTCCAGCAATCACCGCTAAAGTACAGTACTTCTGATACAATATAACTATCTGAAAACTTTTGTGTGCCCCTGTAAATGCTATGCATTTCGTAACATACATGAAATAACTTACAGTAAATCTCAGCGACGTATATCAATTTCATTATATGTGAAATAGTTTAACCTAATTAAAATACGCCACAAACAATCCCCCTTCCTCCCTATATCATTATGTAATGGAATTATTTTGTGTGGCCCTGTAAAAGAATAATAACTATTCTTTGCACCGCTTATTATACACAATGCATCTTTTAGTGCATTTCATAAATGCATATTAATTTTGTTATTTTAGAAACGTGTAACATCATGAAAAATCCTTTTAAACGATTTCTTCCCATAGGCCCTAATGTAACGGAAAACTTTTGACTGTCCTTGTAAATGAAGTTAAACATGCTACAAACTTCATTTGAAATAGGGAACGCGCTATGGTAAACGTCAATAACCTACAAAAATTTTAGGGCACTCCGAGTATATTTACGGGAGTTAGAGCGCGGATAGACGGTCAGACGGACAGATGGAGAGACAAACCGAAGTCATAAACACTTTTCAACTTCGTTGGAAAGTGTTTAAAACTAAGTAGCCTGAAACATTTGTTTTTTAACAGTGGGAACGAACAAGTATTTTGAAAGTCAGTGTTATGTTTATTTAGTTTTTTTTAAATCATTCGAATGACTACATCATAAAATTGGTTTCCCCGTATGATTTCTCTAATATACTTTTAACTTATAATTTTATCCCTTAGTTTTATAGTATTTATGCAGAAGGTTATGTAGCGTTGTTTTTTATTCTATTTTGATTCAAAAGTTTGTTACAATATTTTTATATAATGTACAGTCGTGGAAAAAAAAAAAAAAAAAAAAAAAAAAAAAAAAAAAAAAAAAAAAAACTAAACACCTCCTACTAACTGCTCAACAAATTATCGTCGAAGAAAGTTACTGGTACCGAACGATTGGAAATAAAGTCTACTTTTAAATGATGTATATAAATATGCTTAGGGGGGCATCTACATAATAAAACTAACCCAAACTTCATATTTTTCAATGGCAATACCCAATTTTAGTAAAATATTTCAAATCTTCTGTTCAAACCATGCCTGGACACTAAATTTCAAGTCATTTGAATGATAAGTTTTTGAATTATAAACATTCAGAATTTAGTGCTAATAATGTTGAATTACATTTTCGTATTTTTATTAATATCTCCTGAAATTATACTCCTAAAGTGCTATTTTTTTGTGCAGCAATAATACTAAAATAGCCAAACATAAATACATTGAATTTCCAATTTTTATAATTTTATAATATGAATTATGAAATTAATATTCGAAAAATTTATGAATTGCAACCTATAATTTTTTTGATGGCTTTAGATTTAATAAGTCATGCTTTATGGAAATCCAAAATTTCACACTTTTCTTCCTAGTAGTTTCAAATTACCCATAAAAAACGGCAAAATGATGGTTTAAGGGGCCGTCTATGACAGAAGTGACCAGATATTTTGAAATTTCTTATGCTATCCTGTAATCTAGCACTCTTCAATGACTGCTTGAGTGCTTAATAGTCCGCGAGCCAGCAACAGATTTGGATGACCAATTTCCTCTCGGCCGATAATTTTTAAAATGCTTCAGAGAGATGTACCATGAAGCTATGTGAACGTCAGCTGCGGTTCCGTGGGTGGGTTGAGCAGCGGTAGCCTCTCAAACACGTAAAAGAAAAAAAAAATAGTCATTTCCTCCCGGCTGAAAATTTGTCAAATTATAGCTAACCCAATATCTTGAAGGAAAAAAAAAAAGTCAGCTGATTATAAAGCGGTGGGTAATGCGTCAGCTGGTCACACGAACATGAAAAAAATATACCTGTTGCAAAGGAAAGTCCCTTTAACCTGAAAATACTTGCGAATGGAGAGAGCTACAGTTATGGAAGAGAGGTAACGGTATAGTAAAGTGACTACGCCCGACCTAATGCAAACGAAAACAGCGCCCCCTAGCGGCGAAATTTGGAAGATAGCTATTGAAAATAGTAAACGAAAAGAGATAGAGATAAATTTCCAATTAGAAAGTTTTAGAGCATCAATTAATTAGTATGAAACGAAATTTGTTTCGCACGGATAAGATAAATCGTCGCCTGTATACCCAAAAATGTCCGATATTGATGTGCGAGATTCTACTTTGCATATTCACTTTCCGTAATTGTAGCAGGTGCACAATTTCAGATTGTGACGTTGTACTGTAATGTCTGTCAAAATTTAATTTCTAATGAATTTAAAATTTTAGATTAACCCTTTCAGTGGCAGAAGAATTCTGTTCGTAAACTGATGAAATAATTTACTAACACCAGAATATTCAAACGAATTTCTTACAAAATAAAACCCCGCTAATTTTAACTTTCATTAGAAAAGCCAATTTTTTTTTAAATATTCTTGCTGCCATTTGTCAGTTTTGGAATTAAAATTGAGGATTTCCATCTACGTCACAATCTGAAATTGTGCATTGCTATATTTAAGGAATGTGAATATGCAAAGTAGAATCGTCGCTCATCGATTTTGGACATTTTTGGGTATACAGGCTACGATTTATCTTATCCGTGTGAACCAAATGTCGTTTCGTAGTAATTAATTGATGCTCTAAAACTATCTAATTGGAAATTTTGCTCTATTTCTTTTTGTTTACGATTTTCAATAGTTATCTTCCAAATTTCGCCACTAGAAGGCGCTGCCGTCGTTTGCATTAAATCGGGCGTAGTCACTTTAATATACTGTTACCTCACTTCCATAGCTGTAGCTCTCTCCGTTCGCAAGTATTTTCAGGTTAAAGGGACTTTCCTTTGAAACCTGGATATTTTTTCCATGTTCGTGTGGATCGCTGCCGCATTACCCACCCTTTTATAATCAGCTGACTTTTTTTTTTCTTCAAGATATTGGGTTAGCTATAATTTGACAAATTTTCAACCGGGAGGAAATGACTATTTTTTTTTTCTTTTTTTACATGTTTGGGGGGCTACCGCTGCTACACCCACCCAAGGAACTGCAGCTGACGTTCACGGGGCTTCATGATACAACTCTCTGAAGCATTTTACAAATTATCGGCCGAGAGGAAATAACTGACGAAATTTGCACCTGGCTCGCGGACTATAAGATGCCTTGATCAAGAAGGAGGTTCTCTCGGTCAACAATCGAGTATGGAACTTCAATTTGAATACAACCCCTAAAATATGCTCGTTTTAAAATAATTAATTTCTCTGAAACTTATCGCACGAATTGCAGAAAAATTCGTTTTTAGGCTAATTGAAGGGTGTAGAGTTCATTTATGCTGTCTGAATTATGTACATTATTTACTATTGAATTATTACTATTGAAAAAAAAAACAAAGTTATGGATCGTTTTAATATGTAGATGGCCCCCCTAAGGAAATTTCATATACGTCATTTCAAAGTATATTTTATTTCCAATCGTGTGATACCAGTAACTTTCTTCTACGATAATTTTTTTGCTGAGATAGTAGGGGTGTTTACTTTTTTTTCCCACGACTGTACATTAGAAAATATGTTATATGATTTAACTACAGCAATACAATGCATGAAAATAGATGTGTGGATCATAAAACAAATGTATATGTTTTCATTGATGAAAACATGTAAATTGTCTCTCTATTGTGTGCAGTTGATTACAAAAGTTTTATCCGTTTGCACTTAAAACAATATAAGTAGTTCAACTTTTCTTTTCAGCTAATATTCCTTAAAGAAATTAAAATTTCGCCAAGTAATATATAATGTAAGGAAAAGAAAATTTTAAAAGACATGTAATGGAACTATAAACTTAAATCGCTAAAATGAGTATAATAAAAAATTCTACCGTACATAACGAAGTCTTTGGTGATTTCATCAACTATTAACTCCTAGCGCGAGGCCAATTGAAAAGTATCACTTTTAATAAATTTTAAAACTTTATTTAAATACGTTATTAATATATTTAATATAAAAAAATATATATTTCGTGTTGCTAATGGTAAATCTAAAAAATATATATATTAAATGTAAAAAATCTTTTATACTTTTGAATTAAACAAAATGGTTTTCGCCTATACTCCGTGACACGGGACACTCATGTTGAATCCATATTATTGGAAATGAAACTAGTATGTTGTGGCCATCACAAAACTGTCTTCTATATAAATCACGTCAATTAAATCATTTAAACAGTAAAAAAAATGGCATGAATTTAGCACCAATTCATATCAAAGTATATCTGAATTTGAAGTTCGATGAAAATTCGCGCATTAGTTCTTGAGATAGAGCTATAGAGGAAATTCTGAAAATGCAGCATAGCAGCGCCACCTGTTTAGCGATTTGCACCAAAGCATAAAGAACACTAATTCATATCAAGATATACCCGAATCTGAAGTTTGTTGAAAATCCAAGCATTAGTTCTGGACATAGAGCTATTGCGGAAATAAAAAAAAAATTAGCATAGCAGCGCCATCTTGAGTGATTTACACCAAAATGTATAAAGCGTCAATTCATGTCAAGGACTAACTGAATCTGAAGTTTGATGAAAATCCGTGCATGTTCTGCAGATTGAGCTGCTGTGGAAATTGCAAAAAATGCTGCATAGCATCGCCACCTGTAGAGCGATTTACAACAAAAAATAATCAGCATCAATTTATATCAGTGACTAATGAATGTAATTTTTTATTAAATTCCGTTCATTAGTTCTTCAAATAGAGCACCCACAAACTTTGTGTCACATACATACAGACAGATAGACAGAGTCACAGACTCACAGAAAGACATTTTGTAAAAGCATGTTTTTCCGGTTCTCTCACCCGTAAAACTTTTAAATTCGTCGAAAGCTGGAATTCGAAAATTTTCATGAATCCAATACTTTCTTCTTGTTAAAGATAGCAGAAAGTAATAAAAATGACTGGTGTGTATATGAAAGTATAGTAACCGTTTTCCTTAAAGTTATATTAAAACCCTGAAAGAAAAGAATCACTCTTATCCCTTATCTTCTTCAGTGGAAAAAGGAGACGAAATGATTGATTCCTCCATTTCCAGGATTAAACCTTTAATTGTTTTTAGCACTTTCCAACATACTTGAAAGTATTTATGAATTCAATTTGTCTGTCTCTCTGTCAATGCTCTAACTCACGTAAATATTGCCCGATTGCCATGAAATGGATATATGTTATTGGGTGTAACTATGGAATATTCGGTATTGGACAAGAAATGTGTAGCATTTACGGTTCATTTACACGGATACTCAAAAGCATTCCCTTACATTACGATCTATGATGAAAAACCGTTTGTCGTGTCCTTTAATGATACAGTAGCGCTCAAAAGTATTTTGACAACCTTATATTCTCTCTTATTTTATTTAATATAAAAATGTAAAAGAAAATATAGTCCCTTTAATAGAGAACACTATGACTGCAGTGATTCAAATGTATCAAGTTTCAAGTTGTTTGTTTACATTCGGCGCCACCGAATTTTCTAGAATCACTTCAATATTTTTTACATTTCGGCATCCCTGATCCTTAAAAATAATCAGAATAAGTCAATATAAACACTAATCGAAACTATAGCGCCACTGAGAGCTTCAACAATTAAATGAAAACTAATTGTCAAAATAATTTTGAGCTGAGGGGGAGTCATATTTCTTCGGTGGCGCCGAATGCAAACAAACAAATTGAAACTTGATGCATTTGAATAACTGCAATCATAGTGTTCTCAATTACAGGGAATATATTTTCTTTTACATTTTTATATTAAATAAAATAAGAGAGAATATAGGGTTGTAAAAATACTTTTGAGCGCTACTGTATTACGCTATTTTCAACATATTGAAATTGATATTTTCCACTGAAGTGTACTACAATTTCGTGTTATAGAGAATGGTGAGCATATAATTTATTCTTTATTTACAGGGTCACCCAAAAGATAGTAAATACAAAACTTGTGTGGAAAATGTAAATCACATAAAAACAACGTTTAAACACACAATAAAATACTTAAGCTTTCAACAAACGTACACATTTCGTGAGTTCCAGGACTCACATCATCAGTATAAAATCTATAAAAACAATATAAATATAAAGCAATAATAAAACAATATAAATCTATAAAAACAAACAATAAAATCTATAAAACTGATGATGTGAGTCCTGGAAATCACGAAACTTACACGTCTGTTCAAACCTTATGTATTTTATTGTGTGTTTAAATATTGTTTTTAGGTGATTCACTCAAAAGTGTTTGACTACAGAAGAAAATGTACAATAATTAAACAATTTAAGCTTACGAACAGTAATTGCTGGAAGTGCGTTTTCGGTTCTGATATGCGTTTGCAAATTTAATAATTTTTTTTAATGTTACTGATGTGTATAAAATCTGTAGTACATATACGTAGCTGCACAAACGATTTCAGCAACATCCATTTATTGACAGGAATTGCTGAATGAAAATTTTCAACTGTGCTATGCGTTTAAATGAATTAATTTTTAACATATTATGTAATATACATGCATATAAATAGATCACGTATAGGGCAGAACAAAAAAAGTTTGCCCGACTATATATCTATCTATATTATAAAAGACAAACGTATCTGTGCGTAACGCATATGTCATTCTGCGGATGGCAACACTTTGAAATTTGAAATGAAATTTCGGTTTTGCAATTTTCGCTACTGCAAATATTTAAACTTCTAAACATCGCACAATTGCAATTTTTACACCGTCGTATGGGGAAAAATGTAATTTTAAATGCAGTTTGTTTGAAAGCTCTATCTCAATTTATTTTTGAAATATTAATTTTTTTATGGCTTTTAGTACAAATTTTGTAATTGTGGGCACTGAAGTACTCTATTTCTATTAAAAGTAAAGGGAAAATAGTCACGGTTTATTTATTTTTATTGATTATATCCTTATTGATGCCATTTTCACATTAAAAATAAAAGTAACTTTTTTCTAATTTTTGAACTGAAAATGACGTCAGCAATTGCAAAAAAACCGCATTCTTTTTCATAAATCAAAAGATTGAAGAAGATATTTCAATATTTTTACATTACGCTGATACTGAGTTTGAGACACTCGGCAAAATGGCTCAGTGAGTAAAAATGATGTCATATTTAAAACAAAACGATCATTTTCATTGATAAAACTAAATATTTGACCAATACTAATGGCCATTACTATGGCAACTAAAGGCAAATTTTTGAATGGTAAATTTTCGCGAGTACTGAGATTAGAACTTAAACTTTATGCGTATGTATACATCAAAAGTTGTATTGGACAAAAGTGACTTTAAGTCTGGAAATGCATTCATTAATAATGTATTGCGCGTTAAAATACTTTTAAATTGCGAATATCAGTGCTGCGTATGTAGATTTTGAGGATGTGAAAATAACGTACAGTTTAGATTTTATGGGGAGAAATTTTATTATGTGACAAAGCGACATCTTTTTTACTGATTTTTCATCCCATAAAAACAAACGTAAGAGCCTCAATCGCTAAGTTCAACATAATTACTCATCTTGATTACGTATTCTAATACAGTTTAATGTTTCAGTAATTTAAGCAGTTGAAGTTTTTACAAATAATATTTTGTTAATTTTTAGCTAAACACATTATTTGTTTTAAGAGTTAGACAACCAATGCAAGATGATTTTTTTTTTTTTTTGTAATTTTTTAGGTTTATTATAAATTCGATCTAACAGTTCTATTCTAAACATTTTAATTCGTCGAATTTCGACGGGTTCCACCTTATTCATGGTAACAGCAGAAACTGGGTTTTAAAATGCATTATGCAATTTTCAAATTGTCCATTTAGACAACATCTTTCAACTTAGTAAACTGTGAAGATTTGTTATAGTGTTCTGAATGGGTTGAGGAGTGTTTCATAATCTATGGTGTACGCATGTTTTTTCGTTCTAGTTATTTTTTATCGTGATACAATAGTTTGGAAGTATACAATAAATGAAAATTGTGAACGTTGAAGAAAATAAAATTATTCATATTAATTGCTAAAAAAAAGATTATTTGATAAACGTAAAAAGTAAAATTAGAAAAATCAAACTTACCTTTAGATAGGTACTCATCTAATTACATGTTTTCCAGAACAGAAATAAAAGTATAATATTATGATTAAATATCGTTTTATACTGTTGGAAAGAACAAAGAAATAATCTTTCAATAATAAGTTTAAAAAATACTTACTTTGAATCGTCAAATTATTTTAATAATTGTACTAACTAATTATAGTTTGATTGCTCTAAAAAATACCAGAATTTTTTATTAAGTTGTATGTTGCACTAAAAAAACTTGAAAAATAACGTAAGACTCACCTATGTGTTTTTCTTCAACAGAAAGGGATAACTGCTGTTATAGATGATTACTCCATCTAAAACAAAGGTAATTTTTAAGAAAATTGTTTATTTTTAGGCAGACAACTACAGATTTTTTAGGCAGAACGTAATTATACAAATACGTAGTACCTATTGTCATCGTCTGGTCTTCCGTCTGCCTGTCTGCATATAATAGCGCAAAAATTACCCACAAAATGGTTTGAAATTTAATATATGTAATCGTTGCAGATTTTTTTTTTGAAGCCGAGTCATTTCAAACCTTTTGAAGATATAATCAGAACTTTAAAAAATATTAATAAATGTTTTCTTTGTTCTATTAAATCCTACCAAACTAAATTAATTCAACGATATTCCATGATAGGTAATGATTCCAGCTTGTCATGGTGCTTACATCCTATTTAAGATGGAGTCAAATTATTTCCGTATTACGAAATTTAACATAAATAAACGTAATAAATTTTGTATTCATGCATTTTTCATAAGAGATCAATTGCTATTGCAAAAAGATATGAATATTTATAAACTAGTAATAGTACGAACGCACATCTTTTGCCATGCTTGACGTATCCGACTTGTCTAAACTGAAAAAATAATAAATTAAAACTTGTTTAATGAGAATTATGTTAGGAATAATTAAATAAATAGACGTCAGTGATAAATTAAATTCGGAATTACGAAGAACAAGGTAAAACTATTCAACTATTAATTGAAACTATTAATTGAAAAATTTGAAATAATTTGTAATGTTATTCCAAATATATCTAATATGAATTTCGTCGATTAAACATTAGTATGATATGAAAAATAAAAATAATAAAAGTTGCAACTTGAACTTTTCACAGATTAACCCGTTGCACTTAAGAGGTGATTCTCACTGACCACTAGTGTCCTGCGTAAATGGTTGCTCCAAATGCTCTTGACACCCGTATTTTAAACTAATTTTTTCAGCTATCTAATGGCCGAATAATCTGTGATAAAAGATGGCGGAATAAACCGTAAGATATTAGTGGTGACTAAACCATTTGGTGTCGAGATTTACGAGGGACACCTGACAACAGCGAGTGAGAGTCACCTCTCAAGTGCAAAGGGTTAAAATTTTACTTTTATTAATAAGTTTTTTCGAAATTTTTCCGAGTCTTTTTTGAAAGATTTTTATATAAGAATAATAATTTCTATAGAATTGTTATTTTAATATGCCATATAAAAACAGATTGATATAATGTATTTCCTATCTAAGAAAATTTAACTGCAAATCCACTTTACCTTTATTTAAAAATACAAATAATATATTTATTATATTTATTTTACCATTAAAATTTTTATCTTACATTTTCATCACATTGCAATCAGTCCGTCTTTTAAAGATTTTCTTTAATATTTCGCGCAATGTCGTAACAAATCTTATGCATTATAAAATTTAAATGTTATCTGGCAAACCCATATTCGTGAGAAAAAAAAATCTTTATTCGACAAAGAATGCTAAAAATACAAGCTGAACGTTAACTTTTATAACATGTTAGAAAATGACATAAAAATGGAAAAAATATTGTGAATCATTGTGTCCTATTCTCAAAAATATACATTGTGGTTTTTTTCTTTTTTCATATCTAAGTTTTAAAACAGTAACTTCTCTTCTCCGTTTTACAGAAATATAAGCTTTAATTAATTACATTCTTTCAAAATGTAAACAACATTAAAGTATAAAAAATACTTTTTGTAACGAATGTGCTTATTTGAATATACATTATTCACTTTTTAAAGTAAAACATCATCCTCTGAGTTAAATCATGGTGGGAAATGCTAAGGGCATTGGGAAACAACACATTATCTGTTTCTCAAAAGCTGTGAAAAAAATACATATATATATATATTAACTTTATCTAGCATCAAATCACGACTTTTGTCAAAATACCAAAAATATTTACGTGTACCAATTTTTTTTTTTTTTTTTTTTCTTTTTAACGTTAACATTCATTTTCCCCTGAAGAGAGGAAGATGATCCATGAAGACGCTGATTCAAAAAATGATTATTTATATTTGGAAATTTTCACAAAATATTTAACTACATTAATAAAAGATGAGATCTAATTAATCGTTTTTGTGTTTGTTTCTTTATTAAAACGTAGAGTTAAAACAAAAACGCAGTTTGACTGCAGAATAGCATGCTTGGTGAGATTTAAAAAAAAAAAAATGCGAAAATGACGATTTCTCAATAGTCTTTTTTAAGTGCGCTCGTAATTATATAAAAACGTAGCACCTATAGTCGTCGTTCAGTCCGTCTGTCATCATATAACAGAGCAAAAACTACCCAACCAAACGGCTTGAAATTTTAAACATATAATTGTTGCACAATTTCGTCGACTCATTTTAAATTTTATGAAAATCGGATGTATAGTTTAATTACAGGGACAGTCAAAATTTTTCCGTTACATTACGGCCAATGTGAAAAAATTATTGCAAGTGCATTTTAATGATGTTACAGCCTTTCGAACATAATGAAATTGATAGGAACTGATGAAGTGCACTAAAATATACATTCAGTACAATATGAGGAGCAAATTTATTTCTAAAACTAATTATAGTACGCACCTCATTTGACACGTTTGACGTGCCATTTCCAACTTGTTTAGATTTATCATGCTGTAACTACGATAAGCGAATGGAAGAGTGTTGCCATTCTGTATTTTGAATAGTTAGAGACAGTGAAAACGGTGAAATTAGAGATAAAAAAAATCCCTGCCGGCTCGGGCCTACAGGCGGAGCTAGAATTCGAAGTTAAGTACTAAATTCACCAACAAAACTTAAATCAAGATTAAAGATAAACCCAGTTCCTTCGTTAAGAATGAGCTCTAGGGAGCTAAACATTTTGTGAAAATTCTAATATACACACGCATGTATATGGAATAGGTTTAAAAATGGCTAAATCAAATTCAGAGAACCTCAAAGTGTTAAAATATGTTAATATTTCCATACTCGGGTTTTTATCATGTTTTAATACGTTTCTTCAAACTCACATGACATTACATATTCACCTGCTGTGGTCCATTATATTTTCAATATGACGCAATATTTTTTTTTTGTTTGTTTGTTTGTTTGCTTTAATTCGTCAAACTATTTATTTCATTTTGAATTTTGATGCAGTAATCTTGCTCTAGAAAACTTATGACATAATATTCAATTTGTTTTCAATTCGTCAAACTATTTATCTAATTTAAGTTTTTACGTGAAAAAATTGCATTAGAAAAACAATTGTTGTGGTGAAAATTTTATTGCTTTTTTTTAATTGTTGGCAACAGCTATAACGAAAAATGTGTATTTTTTCCTGCCATTGTTGTGTAAAAGCTGGTTTTATCAGAATCATGTTAAGACGGTATTCAAAATTTTTAATCTTCCCAATTCCCATTCCCTTGGACCGAGTTTGCACATTTTCAATCCCCTCCGAGAAATTAGCCATCTTAAAGTTGTTGGCGAGTTTGAAGACGTTCCGTGCATAATTTCGACTTTTATCGTGCGGACAAAATTTAGTACATACATACATACATACATACATACATATATATATATATATATATATATATATATATATATATATATATATATATAAACTTTTTAGGTGGGGGTGGTTTTGTGTTCCATGGTCATGTAATGAAAAGTTATGAACGAATTTTTAAAAAGTCGCACCATGGTAACGACTGCAATAGGAAGTATTTCTTACGAAATCTACCTAAAAGTCACTGAAGAGTAGGATGCCTTTATATGAGAGTGGCAATATCAGCATATAAAATTTGATTGGCTGAAAAAATCTTGGACAAATGTTGCGTATAATTAAAAAATTAAATTAAAATATAATTTTTTTAGATATTTAAATGTTTTAATTTAAAATTAGT
This sequence comes from Maratus speciosus, assembly GCA_963932465.1. Classification (NCBI taxonomy): domain Eukaryota; kingdom Metazoa; phylum Arthropoda; class Arachnida; order Araneae; family Salticidae; genus Maratus; species Maratus speciosus. The sequence goes on along the minus strand of OZ010786.1, from coordinate 6,649,894 downwards.
AATAAGATAAATATAATGATAAATATAAAGATGATATAAGCAGTAAGAAACAAAATGCCCATTCCTTGAAAATTACAAAAATATTTTAACGATCATGTCAAAGTTAAAATAATAATGTTATTTAGAATCACCAATAAATTACTAAATTGCTGTCAAAAATACGTTTTTTAGCAGCATACATTTTTTTTTTAAATACCAAAAATCAATTTTATCATTTACCTACTCACATTCTAAACGAAAGGGCGTAAAAGTAATTGGACATGATCAGCGTTTGTAAATTAGTATATATATATATATATATATGTGTGACGTTTTGACGGCAAGTAGTTTGTATTGTCGAAAAAAATGAGGGTTTCCATTCCTACACTAAACAGGTGGCAGCCGACTGGGTTTAAAATAATAGAGAAAAATGAAGAATTAACATAAGGCAGTCGCTTGGAACATTATTCACTTTCTTTCCACACTCTCGATTAAATCTATGGAAGATGCTCTCTCCTTCCATGGTAAAAAGAATAAAGTCTATTCTTCCTGTCACAATTAGTTTAAAAACACTCCATCTCTTGACAGCCGTCTAGTCTTTAATCCGTTAATATCTAACATCTATCACCCATTACGATACCGTTGCTTCCTCATTCTACTCACATAATAAACAGTATTCATCCAACGTTTTACTACCTCCATCGAGCAATCAAATTGAATATCCAGTTTGCTACGACTGCAATCCACCACGTTCACCTCTACATGCTAAAAACTAAAAAGCTTCTAAACTCACAGCTCCTCTACTACTATATGCTTTATGCCATATCTCTGGTTCCCGCCATTCGTATTTATACTCTGCTGAAAAGATTGTTCTAGAAACTTCTTATATTCTCGCACCAGCTATCTAAAGCATAAACAAATGTTAAAATCTGTAGTCGAGATTATGCTAAAATAACCCCCTTTTCCCTCTTCAGACGATAAAAGAAATGAATTTATGTCTGCGAAGTTTTAATCTTTGAAATATTTTAATTACACCTGGATATTTTAAATAAAAGAATAAATTGAAATAAGTAGGTTTTTTCTTTAAGACAGAATAATATTTTAGCAGTTAAATAAAGATTTAAGGGGAATATGATATACCGGGATTTAATAGCAGAATTTAATAGGAATTTAAATAATAAAAGTTTTATTAAAGAAATATAAATAATCGAGCCATTTTTAGATTTACGCAATTTGGAATAAATATGAATTAAGATCTTAGAGATCAATAGACTAGGGTTTTAATTTAATAAGCCGGTATAATATACGGACTATTACTGAAAAAGGAAAATTTACATAAAATACTTTAAGCTTGGCGCAAAAATTTAAATTTTGTAATATATATATATATATATATATTTAGAGAATAACTGAATTCAGAAACCTTACTGTTTAGCAATCTCGAAATTGGATGAAATTTGTCAAATCAGCGATCACTAACGCAAGGATGAGTGTCTCGCGACCAGGGAAAAAAAATAATGAATTCATCAATCTCGTTATAGAGCGAGCAATCTCAAAAACGCATGAAATACGCCAAAGCCGCAATCCAAAACGCAAGGGTGAGAACTTCTCTCACATAATAATAATTAAAAAAACTCCCTGCCGGCTCGGGCCTACAGGCGGAGGTAGATTTCGAAGTTAAGTACTAAATTCACCAACAAAACTTAAATCAAGATTAAAGATAAACCCAGTTCCTTCCCTAAAAATGAGCTCTAGGGAGCTAAACATTTTGTGAAAATTCTAATATACACACACGCATGTATATGGAACAGGTTTAAAAATGGCTAAATCAAATTCAGAGAACCTCAAAGTGTTAAAATATGTTAATATTTCCATACTCGAGTTTTTATCATGTTTTAATACGTTCCTTCAAACTCAATGACGTTACATATTCACCTGCTGTGGTCCATTACATTTTCAATATGACGCAATATTTTGTTGTTTTTTTAATTCGTCAAACTATTTATTTCATTTTGAATTTTCATGTAGAAATCTTGCTCTAGAAAACTTATGACGTAATATTCAATTTGTTTTCAATTCGTCAAACTATTTATTTCATTTTGAATTTTCATGAAGAAATCTTACTCTAGAAAACTTATGACGTAATATTCAATTTGTTTTTCAATTCGTCAAACTGTTTATCTAATTTAATTTTTCACGTGAAAACATTGCATTAGAAAAACAATTGTTGTGGTGAGAATTTTATTGCTTGTTTTTAATTGTTGGCAACAGCTATAACGAAAAATATTTATTTTTTCCTGCCATTGTTGTGTAAAAGCTGGTTTTAACTGAATCATGTTAAGACGGTATTCAAAATTTTAAACCTTCCCCATTCCCATTCCCTTGAACCGATTTTGCTCATTTTCAATCCCCGCCGAGAAATTAGCCATCCTAAAGTTGTTGGCGAGTTTGAAGACGTTCCGTGCATAATTGGAACTTTTATCGTGCGGACAAAATTTAGTACATACATACATACACACATATATATATATATATATTACAAAATTTAAATTTTTGCGCCAAATTTAAAGTATTTTATGTAAATTTTCCTTTTTCAGTAATATTCCGTATATTATACCGGCTTATTAAATTAAAACCCAAGTCTATTAATCTCTAAGATCTTAATTCATATTTATTCCAAATTGCGTAAATCTAAAAATGGCTCATTTATATTTCTTTAATAACACTTTTATTATTTAAATTCCTATTAAATTCCGCTATTAAATCCCGGTATATCACATTCCCCTTAAATCTTTATTTAACTGCTAAAATATTATTCTGTCTTAAAGAAAAAACCTACTTATTTCAATTTATTCTTTTATTTAAAATATCCAGGTGTAATTAAAATATTCCAATGATTAAAACTTCGCAGACATAAATTCATATCTTTTATCGTCTGAAGAGGGAAAAAAGGGTTATTTTTGCATAATCTCGACTACAGATTTTAACATTTGTTTATGCTTTAGATAGCTGGTGCGAGAATATAAGAAGTTTCTAGAACAATCTTTTCAGCAGAGTATAAATACGAATGGCGGGAACCAGAGAGATGGCATAAAGCATATAGCATGTAGAGGTGAACGTGGTGGATTGCAGTCGTAGCAAACTGGATATTTAATGTGATTGCTCGATGGAGGTAGTAAAACGTTGGACGAATACTGTTTATTATGTGAGTAGAATGAGGAAGCAACGGTATCGTAATGGGTAATAGATGTTAGATATTAACGGATTAAAGACTAGACGGCTGTCAAGAGATGGAGTGTTTTAAAACTAATTGTGACAGGAAGAATAGACTTTATTCTTTTTACCATGGAAGGAGAGAGCATCTTCCCTAGATTTAATCGAGAGTGTGGAAATAAAGTGAATAATGTTTCAAGCGACTGCCTTATGTTAATTCTTCATTTTTCTTTATTATCTTAAACCCCTCGGCTGCTACCTGTGCTGTTTAGGAATGGAAACCCTCATTTTTTTTTTCTACAATACCGACTACTTGCCTTCAAAATGTCACAGAGAAAAGAAAAGTCCGACAGGATATAGAAGTGACGGCAATGAATGCGAGTGTGTCTCCAAAATTAGATATGTTTAGTGGTACTGGTACACGATAGCTTATGATAGTTACTAAAGATCAGTGCCGGAAAGTTAAAAATTTACATCGCTAATGTGAATAGCAATGTATAGTGCTGGTGATTGTGAGACAACATGACTGGAGTGAGTTCTTTTCAAAATATTTTTACACTTATTTTATTATTTTTGTTATTGTTTGTTATTTATTGAGATTTATTTATTATTAAGTATGAGAATTATTTATTTATGAGGAGTATTTATTTATTTATTTATTTATTTATTTATTTATTGTAAAGTTTATTATGAAGTCATGAGAATTATTTATTTATTTATTATTAAAGTCTGAAAGAGTACTTAATCTATTATGAAAAATAGAACACTATTGGTTTAAATGTTGTTAAGGTCAGGATGTATTAAAGAGAATAGAAGTGCTTCTTTTATTTTAATGAATACTGATATAATGGCTGAACCTAAATTAATTGTGTTTGATCCTAGTACTGGAATGGAAATCCAGGCTTGGTTAAATTATTATGATGATATGAGTATTAGAGAAAATAAAGATTTAGAGTGGAAATTTAAATCTATTCCACAGTATTTAAAGGGTGAAGCACTAAAAGTCTATATCAATGATTGTGTTAATTGTACTAGTTATGAACAGATTTCAAAAATCTTGATAGAAAAATTCATTGAACTAAATGTTCCAAATTTTTCTGATTTCTCAACTCTAAAATTAGATAAATTAGATAATTTAGAAAATTATTTTCACAAAAGAGTAGGAATTGGGAGGAAACTCCATCTTTGTGAGACTCTTCTAATACAAGGGTTGACAGATGGATTAAAACCAGAGTATAGAAATAATATTAATGTAAACCCTCCAAATAGTACCACTGAATGGTACCGGCTTGTTAAGCAATTTGTTGAAGTTTCCACTCCTCAAATTTCAAGCCAAACAATAAATCAACAACCAGTTAGACAAAATTTTCAACAATTTCAACCACCTAGACCTTGGACTCAACCAAGTAGACCTAATTTTCAGCCGAATAGGCCCAATAATGCACCTAGGAATTGGATTCCACAAAGACAGTATCAAAATCAGGGGTCTAGAAATTTTCAAAATAATTACTTTCAGAAACCATATCCTTCTAGACCATGTAGAATATGTACAAATAAAGGTGTAAATAATGCATATCATTGGGAACAAGAATGTTTATTTAGAAATGATGCAACATCCTCTGATACTCTTCCTAGTAATTCACCACCTACTATTCCTAATATTTGACAACTAATTGTGTATGGATGTACCAATAGTTATAATTTACCATGTATAGTGGACACTGGATCCACTACGGCAATATTACCCCTCAGATTTGTTAAAGAACTAAATGCTAAAATTGAAACTATACCTACAGTTATTATTGGTCAGGCAAAAGGGGTGTTAAAAATAAATCAAAAATGTAAACTTTCTCTAAAAGTGGGTAAAATTACCAAATGTGTTAACTTTTTAGTATGTAATACTAATTTGGAGTATGCTATTTTGGGTTTAAGGGAATGTTCTAAATTTAATTTAACTATAGATTGTAGAAATTGTACTGTAAAACAAGGAATGAAAATTATAAATAAGAGTATATCCATACATAATGAGAAGTCTCTTCATTTTCATACTGTAGATATGAATAAAGTGCAACAAGAGAATGATTTGGTAACAATTGATTGTGATGAGAATTTGAATTTATATAATGATGATAGTGTAATAACAACTAATGATAGTATTGAAACTTTGAATTTATGTAAGAATGATATCGAATTACCATCTAGTTGTGAAAGTTATATGACTACTCAGGACTGTTTTGAGAATGATAGAAATGATTATAATGTGCAACCTGATTATGGACAGTTCATAACTTCTCAAAATTTTCGCGATGTCAATAATTCTGATTCAGATTTAATTGGGGATTTAAATTTAATTCAAAATGATGATTTAAGGGAGATAGTTCAAAATTATAGGGATATTTTTGCAAAACATAAATATGATGTGGGTAGGATTAATATTGAGCCACAACGCATTCTTCTAAAATCTGACCTACCTGTATCTTTGAGGCCCTACAGAACTTCCCCCTTAGAAGAAAAAGAAATAAAAAGTCAAATCCAATCTTTATTAGCGGCTGGACTCATAAAAAAAAGTAATAGCCCATATTCTGCCCCTATCACTTTAGCTATGAAAAAAGAAGAAGGTAAAAAGACCCGATTATGTATAGACTATAGGAAATTAAATTCAATAATTAAAAATGATGCAGAACCCTTGCCCCGTATCGATGAAATTTTAGACAAATTGAGTAGTGCTCAGTACTTTTCAACTTTAGACTTAGCCTCTGGCTACTGGCACATACCAATACATCCAGCTGACACCGAAAAATTAGCTTTTGCTAGCAACTTTGGCCTCTTTGAATGGCTAGTTCTTCCGTTCGGTATAAAAACAGGCCCCCCAATATTCAATAGAACTATTAGAAGGATCCTTAACAAATATAAAATAGATTTCGCGTGTCACTATTTTGATGATATTATAATATTCTCCTCCTCTCTAGAAGAACACTTAAAACACTTAACTGAAATCTTTGAAATCTGTAAATTAGAAAATATTAAACTTAAACTTTCTAAATGTAAATTAAGCCAAAATAAAATTAATTTCTTAGGCTACGAAGTCACCAATGGGACTTTAACTCCAGCTAATGCAAATATTGAGACCATTCAAAAATTAATACCCCCCTCTAATGTTAAAGAATTACAACGATTTTTAGGTTCTATTAATGCATACCATAAATTCATAGACAAATATGCTGAAATTAGATACCCCCTTAATAAATTACTTAGAAAAAACACAATATGGGAATGGAACTCAGAATGTCAGGGCTCTTTTGAAAAACTAAAAAATGCCTTAATTGCAAAACCAATCCTCAAAATTTATGACCCAAATTTGCCCCTCCACATGTTTGTAGACGCCTCTCAGGTAGCGGTGGGTGCAGTTCTAAAACAACCTGATAAAGATAATTTCTTGCATCCTATTGCTTACCATTCTAGAATTTTGAAGAGTTATGAGCAAAACTATTTTATAACCGAGCTAGAGTGTTTAGCAATTATAGATACTCTTGATAAATTCTATCATTATTTCCATGGAGTCAAATTTACAATCCATACCGATCACGCATCTCTAGTATGGTTGAAGAGCGTTAAGAACTTAAGAGGTAGACTTTTTAGGTGGTCACTTAAACTTAGCATGTTTGATTACGAGATTAAGTATGAGAGGGGTTCAACAAATGTCGAAGCAGACATGTTGTCTCGAAATCCTGTTGCTTACTTCAATCAACATGTAAGTTTATTGTTGGACAGAAAAGAAATCATAGAGATGCAAAACAAGGATAATGTCTGTGATAAGAGATATAAAAAAGAAAATGGGATTCTTATAATTCAGAGAAAGGGATTCAAAAAAATAGTTGTACCAATGTCATTAAGGAAAAAATTACTTCATATTGCTCATGATAATTTTGGACATTTAGGAATCCAAAAAATGCTTAACTTAATATCCCCTAACTATTATTGGCCTAATATGACTATAGACATAACACAATTTGTTAAACATTGCGACACCTGTCAAAAAAATAAAAAACAAAAACAAAAAAGATTTGGCTTGTTACAAGCTATGCCAGCCACAGATCAACCTTTTGAATGTCTTTCTATTGATACTGTGGGTGGATTTAACTATTACAACTCAACAAAAAATTTTTTACACATAATAATAGATCACGCAACTAGATTTGTTTGGGCTTTTCCTTCTAAAAATGTTACTACAGAAGCATATACAAACTGTTTAAAGCAAATTTTTAATGTTCAAACACCTCAAAAAATACTGAGTGATAGACACAAAGCTTTTAGGTCTCCAAGATTCAAAAAATTCCTCAGAAAACATCATGTTCAACAACGTTTTACATCATCACACCATCCACAGACCAATGGGAAGGTAGAGCGCGTTAATCAGACAATAGTTACCAGGCTTAAATGTAAAGTCAATTCCACTTCTTATAAAATACCTTGGACAAGATTATTAGACCAAGTCATTCAAGAATACAATAATACCCCGCATTCCATGACTAAATTCCCACCTGCCTACTTATTTTATGGTCAATTACCCTATAAATCTCCTTTAAAACAAAACTACTATCCTACTGTCAGTAAAGCACTCAAAATTACAAAAGCGCGAACTCGTGAATTTGATCTTAAAAGTAAAAGACTATATGATAGAAATTTTGTTGAATCCCCCTTAAAAATACAAGATTCTGTAATTTATGAAGAATTTAAATATCCTAACACTAGAAAATTAGAACCTACTTTCTCAGGACCATATAAAATTATAAATAAACTTTCCGAAGTAACTTATGAAATACATAAATTTAATTATGAGACAGGACTAAATTCAGTTATTGTACACGTTTCTAAATTAAGACCCTATTTTTCACCAGATGATTTCAAAATGTTTCATGAGCAACCCATAAAACAAACAAAACCACAACAAACATCACCACCACAATTGCCATCACAAACTCAAACTAAAGTAAAAACCATAGATTAAATTTTAATTATGTAGATTTCTTTTTCTCTTCCTCAAATAGTTTTCAACATTACCAGGTATGACCTTGGGGCGCCACGAGGATATTACTTGTTTTTGGGAGTTTTTGGGATTAAGTAGACAATCTATGCAGGCATAGGGTGTGTATTTGATTTTGGGAGTTTTCATATTGATGTTGAAAAATAAAGTTAAATATTTTTAATTCTATATCCAGTTTATATCAAAATAAACTATATTTATTTTATTCCATTTTTTACCACTTGTTTACAAAATTAGTAAGAATTGATAATATTATTATAATGACATAAACATAGAAAATTGATAATTGTGATGAGATTTTGTAGTGATTGTGTAGCAATGGAAAATTTAGTACATAAACAAATTATCTTTTATTCCTATTTATTTTCTTTATTTTCCAATTCTAAGCTTATCAAATGAACGTCTATTCATCAAGAGTATCAGAGAGATAAATTATTGTAAAGAAATACTGGTTGAGAGACCACTTTCTAAATATTAGAGTTAAATTTATTTGGACTTTGGAATTATTATTATTATTATTTTTTTTTAACCCATTGAGCGTTTCACTAGATTATAAAAATGTACCTTAAAAAGGCCTTGAATAGGAAAAAAAACTTGTTCAAAAAGGTAGAAGGGGTTATGTGATTTTGTAGTTGAAAAGTGCTAAGGGATTTAGTTCTTTCCCCTTCTTTCTGACACTGAATGATTGAAACGTCTGTCCACTGTCTTTTATGAGGCGTGGACAGGGTCGTACTGGCATAACTCAGAGGGCGGTGGCAAAATGGATAAAAAGGGCGCCGACTGTCTTACAAAAGGGCGCAAATGCTTATATATATATATATATATATATATACATAGACATATACACATGCTATATAAATTATATACTATAAAAAATCACTTTAAAAATATATACAAGTATATTGCTATAGCGAAACTTTATTCCTAAAATAATTATGACACACACATTAGTATTTTATACTATAGAAATGCAATATGCACAAAAATAGTTCCCTGCATAACATTGTACTTAAAAAAATCCGATGTTAGACCAGTGTTGTTAATTTAGAGGTATTTTTTTTCCACCACACTTTTCTAAAAAAGCTATCTCTATTTTCGAATTCCGATCACCTTATCTAATGAGTTAATTCAAACTTTATCTCGGATATCCGAATAACAATCTCCATACAATTATCTCCAAATGGAAAATAAAATATTAAAATAAAAGAAACAAAAACAATTCCGTTGGGTCAAAACTCAAAAGTGCAAAACATTATTTTATATAATTCAATAATATTTTATATAATACAATCTCTAGGATATACTACTAATTATGGTGTGAAAATTTTCAGAAAAATTATTTTTGTTCAGGGCAAGAATAACGTCTATTTTACGTGAATTATTTTTAAAAAATGTTTTATTTCTTTATTTTTTCAACATAAAAAAGATATAGAGAAGCATTTGGTTTGAATCTCGCTATTTAAACAGTTTAAATATATATATATATATAGTCTGAAATTGCATGAAAGACAAATATTCTTTAACATTATTACTACAGTTTTCGTTGTTATTCAATTTAGTTCGTAGCAACAAATAAATCATATTTCGGGAAATATTAAAAATATCATTTAATTTTCATCCCAGATTTTTTTTTCGCAACAGTTATAAAGAGAAAAGAAAGAAACACATTAGACAAATTTTGAAGATTTCGCAAAAATTGAAACTAATAAATACTCTTGTGGAAGAGACACAATTTAAAAAAATTTAATAATAAGTAATCTTACCTTATATTGTTTTTCCATGGACAATTCACAGTTCTTGTTCTGCAAGATCAGGGATATGTTTAGGAAAATTTTAGATTCTTTAAAGCACTCACGACAAAATTTTTTATTCTAAAACAGGACCCGTCACAAAATTTTTTATCCGAAAACAGGACCCTTCACAAAACTTTTTATCCCAAAACAGGACCCTTCACAAAATTATTTCTCTCTTAAACAGATTTTTCACAGAATTTATCCAACTTCAAATTGAGCTTTGCACAAATTTAATCATTTAAAAATAAAATCTGACCTGTAACAAAACAGCTGAACTCATCAAAGAACATATTGCTTAACTTTTTTATGTATGAAGAATTTCATATAATAGAACCTGAATATATCGATAATTTCAAATTCACAAAATTATGATTAGAATTTTCACAAATATAAGAAAAACTTCACAATTTCACAAAAACAGGACCCTATGAGAAAAGTCTGGTCAGACCCCTGAAAATGCAACATCAGCATATCTGAGCCGTCATGGTGATGATATTTTATAATACTGAACACTGTACACTATTTTTAAAAAGTAAGCACAAGCTTACTATAAGAAAAATGTTTAAGATTACACAAAAATAAGTAAATAACTCAGGACACAGGCAAATAATATAAAGACGGAGTAGTTCTTTAACACTGGATAGAACGAGGCAAACGAAGCAGATTTCGCATCAGGGGCACTTTATTTATACCGGCTATCGGTTGAAAATTAGGAATGCATTTCCAATTTATGTGGAGTGGACAATAGATGGCTGATTTCGGCACTCTCTTTTCCCTGGGACATAATGTATTTTGGTTTCCTTTGAAATGAGCAAACTTACAAAGGCTATGCTCAATAATGGAGTTGTTTCTGTTTTCCGAAGATCTTGTTCTTTTTTTTACCGCGATTCCTGTGTGTACGCAGGGCAGGAAGGGAGGGGAGGGGGCAGAAAATCTTCGGAAAAGTAAAAATTCTTTAAAAATACTACGTTGAATGTATTATTTTGAAAAGTAGTATTGCTTGAATTTTATTTCATGATAGTTTTGTTTTAAAGGTTTTCATTAAATTTCATTACAACTGCTAACTGCTTTACGTGGCCGAAAATACCAGCTATTTATTATTGCCCATCAGAAACTTTGTAATCGAACTGTCTTTTATTTTTTGAGAAAAGCAAAAGATCTTTCAGAAAATGCTGTCAAAGGTGGCGTTTTGAACCGAATTTCCGGACGTGACAGTGTGGGAAGAGGAAGAAAACTTTTGTCACGAGACAACAATCAATTTTAACTCAAGATGTAATTAATTTAAAGAAAAGAATCTATTGTATTACAAATCACTCCAATAACTAAGCCTGCAAGTCTCATTCTATTATGTAGAGTTTGGCCGAATATTCGGTTTCATTTTCGTTTTCAGCCCAAAATCTTAGTTTCGTCGAAAATACTGCCGAATATTCTGTATTACTATAACTGCCCCTCCCTAGCCTCCCCCAAACTCCCATCCAAAGAGCCGCACATACTATGTATTTACATATAAGGGGATAAATCTAGAAGGTATTACTAATATTGATTAAATTCGTTATTTTTAAATTAAATTATTTTTTAATCATTTTTTATTTTTATAACACCTTATATTTAATTAATTTTATTTCAATCAAATTATTTTTTAATTAATTATTATGTACTGCCGTTTCTACGCAAAACATTATTCAGATAACATGCATATACAGTCGTCCCCGCTTAAACGAATATTGACTGTTCCAGGAAAAAATATTCGATTAAGCGGAGTATTTGATTAAACGGGGAAATCATAACTGTAATATTTAATGCGTAATAAAAAGGCAAATAATCATCTACGGTAATTTTAATTAACAGCGTAATAAATAGTTAATAGAATTACAAACAAAAATAAATACAAATGCTAATATAAAGTAATTACGAATTAATTTAATTTTAGTACTATACATTTATATGGTTTACATCAAACTTAATGCAGCTCGTTTGAATATGGTCCATACTTTGCTACTGCTAATTTACATTACTTAAACTGCCAAAAAAATCGTTTAAAGTGGTTTGTTTAAGTGGAATTTTAAAGGAGTAAATATTGAGTTATTTTTCGAATGAGTGCAAAATATCACAACTATCATCTCGAGTCTCGAAGTGACGGCACATTGCCATTAAAACTTGGTTAACAGCAAGAAGTAGGTAGGGAGATCAAGGTGGGGAAATCATTTGACCTGTCCTATTATGCACTTGCCGGCCGAAATCATTGCAGTAAGAACTGAAATTTTTTTTTCAGCGAAAGGAACCGAAAATGAAAAAAGGTAGAAAGAAATTCCAGCTGAAACATGCTTTCCGCGCCTATTTTCAAACGTCGGTCACACAGTTGTTATTTGATTAGGCGGGGACGTTCGTAAAAGATATTTGGTTTAAGCGGTGAAAAATAACATAGAACCAATAGGAATAAATTCGGTTCCTATTCTATTCGAATAAGCGGTGTATTCGATTATCCGTGACCCGATTAAGTGGGGAGGACTGTATGTATGTTTATGTTAATTACTTTGAATTTATTTTCAAAACAGTTTCGCTTTCGGTTTCGGTCGAAACTAGGGAGGTAACCGAAATTCGGTTTCTGTCGAACACTATTTTATGTTTGTAAATGAGCAGAAATTTTCGCATTATTGAACGGAAAAAAATATTTTTTTGAGAACCGCTTTAAGGATTTACACGTAATCATAACTTATAAATTTCGAAAAATCCAGTTTTTATTTTAGCGGCTTTATCAACGGAATTAAGACTTCTTTATGTGGCCAGAATCTGGAATAGACAATTCTATGTAAGTAAAAAAAAAAAAAAAAAAAAAAAAAAAAAAAAAAAAAATACAATAAGCCTTCTATTATAATCATAACATAAAATTGAAACTAGTTTTTATCAAAATTGCATTTTTAAATAGATAACCACGACATGATTACTTTAATAATACTGAATTGTTTAACTTTTAATTTTGTCAGCTTTTTTTTCCTTATATAATTATGTAGTGCATTAAGAACTTTTTTTTTTAATCATCAAAAATCAGTATTTTTCTACGATAAAAGTTGAATACCCTCTTCAAATAATCAGCATTAAAATATATATATATATATATAAATAAATAAATAAAAAGAGCTTTTCATAATTTCACCCTTTGCCTCGTCTAGTCACTAAATGAGTCATATTTAATTAAAAATTACTGTTTATTTTAATTTCAAATAAACCAAATTTAAACTACAGTACAGAGTCTAAAGTCCGGGATCCTCGGGAGTTTACCAAGTCCGAAATTCAGATTTTTCCGAATTTTGGATTATCAAAAATACTCCTTTTTCAATAAAAAGAAAAATAAATTTCATTACTTTAAAATGGAAAATATGACGTTCATTTATTAAAAAATTGCATATAACAATTATTAAAACAAAACTGAACAACTATTTTAATTAAATAAATCATAAAAAAATAAAAAATAAAACAAAAACCTTTATGTAAGGGAACATACAATTTAAGAATAAATTCTAACTTACGTAACTATTGAACGTTTCAGTTAATGTGCGTTGCTTTATTAACTTAGGTTTCTTATTAAGAAGTATTTATTTTATTCTGTTACGTAAACATAAGTTCTGATTTAGTAATAAAGTGTCTTTGCTCTAGATCCTTTTTTGTTTTGTTCAACAATTTTGTTTTTCCCTCCTTTTTTGAATATTGCCCCTGGAAAGTCCGAACTTTGGACAATTCCGAACTTTGGGTGTCCGAACTTTACACTTTGTGCTGTACAATGGTCGTCGCAACTCACACGCACACACACACACACACACACACACACAAAAAAAAAAAAAAAAAAAAAAAAAAAAAAAAAAAAAAAAAAAAAAAAACGCACCAGAAGAGCGGCAATAGCTTCAAATATATTTGCATATTTTAAAAGTAATATGTATCAAAATTATATTTAAGAATTGTATTACAAAATAAAAAACAAAGTCAAAGAAAATAGAAATACTTAAAGGGTCTGGTCACTCAGCTTCGAAATTCTCCTCCTTAATGTTAAGTCTATGGACTTTTGATGCATTCGTATATTTAAAATTTCTTCTCGGGAAATTCATATTTTTAACATCGTTTTTCTGTGTACTCTCCTTAACCTTTTTGGGGACGAGCGTCTTTTACAGAATTTTTTAATCTTTTATCACCGGTTTTTTAAAATAGAATTTGTTACCACATTGAATCGGGAAAATGCTCGTATTAAATAAGGCAAAATTTACTGTAAAAATTTACTGGTGAGAATAATAACTGATTCTGAGCACCTTACGCGGCACGAATACCGGTCGCTAGTCCCCAAGGGGTTAAAGGATGTCTCTTTTTTTTCTTAGTTTTCAAAATATTTCTAAAATCCATGCTGAATTTAATATTTTATGTGTTAAAAACGGTTAAACTGTGAGTAAGATTTTAACACTTCATATAAAATTAAGTCTGTACTTTAGAAATATTTTGAGAACTAATGAAAAAAAAGACATCTTTTAGGAAGTGTAGACAAAAAATAGAATTTAAAAATATTAATTTCCCTAGGAGATGTTTTAAATAGACGAATGCATCCAATGCCCATAGACTTTACATTAGTGAGGGGAAATCGGAAGCTGAGTGACCAGCCCCCTGAATTGCGTAATGTGGAAAAAAATTTAAAAGAAGAAGAATAAGACGTTTTTTTTCTACCGCAATTAATCTTATATATGTGTGCATTATTTTGCAGTAATTTGTTACTCGATATCTTGAAAAAAAGAAATGTATCTAAAAAATTATAAGGTTTATTGGCTTTTCGTTTTCAAAATTTTTTTCGGAATTTTTAAACATTTTATGTCTGTATCAATAAAAATTATTTAATAATGTCGTCAAAAGTTTTGGACAGCTAAAAAGATGTAAAACAATTAATAATTCTCGACTGAAGAGGAATTTTGCGTAATACACCACTTGTATTATTACACAAAACATTATAAAACTGCTATAACAGTTGCTTAATTCAATATTTTATTTTTCCGTTTTTAACGATTTTTTCTGCGGAGAGGCCTGTACGCCGAGCGTGTGTCGTATGTTAATTAGTATTTCATGGCAAAATACCTTCATATCCGATTTCTGTTTTCTCCAGAAAGATACAGAGCCCCAGAAATCTCAGAATACGGTATAATCAATAAAAATTGTCACATCTGGTATTACTACAGAAACCTGGGTATCTATAGAACCCGTATCTAGTTAATTTGAAACTCCGCCGAAATGGTAATTTGTCATCTTAGGAACTCCCACGTTATTGACTAGCAGGATTGAAAACTGAACAGAAACACATGTGCGCTTCTCTTTACTTATATTCATCCATTCTTTTGTAAAACGACTTTTACAATTTTAGTGGTTTATATATTTATTTTAATTACATGTGTATTTTTCAATTTATGAATCGGGGTGGTGTTTGAAGTTTAAAGTGGTTAAGCAGATGCGGTTTAAAAAAAAACGTTCTTAGATATTGGCATTTTCTGATGCTAAAAATATTATCGAATTTTTAAATGAATATGAAAATTAACATTTTCTTCTTTCAAAAGCAAAATTTACATAAGTTTCCATTGCAAAATCTTGTGAAGAATTTGTCTTGACGGTCTAACTTATATTATCATTAAGAAATTATGAAATGCTCCACTTTAGCTGTGCATTTTAGTAGAATTAAGAGCATCAATTTATGTGTGTGTTTGTGGGGAGTGTGCGTGTGTGTATGTGTGTGTGTGTGTGGGGGGGTGCTATTACAAAAATACGTTAGTAGTTTTTTGAACGTTATTTTTACAGAGGCGCTGAAAAAATCTGACCAAGGGCGCCATCATTACAAAAACACGATATTAGTTTTTTTGAAGTTATTTTTACAGAGGCGCTGAAAATAAATCTGACCAAGGCTACATTATCATGACTACAAAACTCGATATTAGTTTTTGGAAATTTATTTTTACACAGGCGCTGAAAAAAAAATCTAACCAAGGGCGCCATGATTACGAAAACACTATATTAGTTTTTTTTTTTTAAGTTATTTTTACAGAGGCGCTGAAAAAATCTGTCCAAGGGTGCCATGATTGGAGAAACACGATAATAGTTTTTTGAAAGGCATTTTTACAGAGGCGCTGAAAAAAATCTGACCAAGGGCGCATGATTAGAAAAACACGGTAATAGCTTTTTGAAAGGCATTTTTACAGAGGTGCTGAAAAATATCTGACAAGGGCGCCATTATTACAAAAACACGATATTGGTTTTTTTTAACTTATTTTTACAGGGGTGCTGAAAAGAATCTGGCCAAGGGCGCCATGATTACAAAAATACGATATAGTTTTTTGAAATTTATTTTTACAGAAGCGCTGAAAAAAATCTGTCCAAGGGCGCCATGATTACAAAAGCACGATAATAGTTTTTTTAAAAGCATTTTTACAGAGGCGCTGAAAAAAATCTGTCCAAGTGCGCCATGATTAGAGAAACACGATAATAGTTTTTTGAAAGGCATTTTTACAGAGGCGCTGAAAAAAATCTGACCAAGGGCGCCATGATTGGAGAAACATGATAATAGTTTTTTGAAAGGCATTTTTACAGAGGCGCTGAAAAAATCTGTCCAAGGGCGCCATGATTGGAGAAACACGATAATATTTTTTGAAAGGCATTTTTACAGAGGCGCTGAAAAAAATCTGACCAAGGGCGCCATGATTACAAAAACACGGTGATAGCTTTTTGAAAGGCATTTTTACAGAGGCGCTGAAAAATATCTGACAAGGGCGCCATGATTACAAAAACACGATATTAGTTTTTTTTTTAAACTTATTTTTACAGAGGTGCTGAAAAAAATCTGGTCAAGGGCGCCATGATTACAAAAACACGATATTAGTTTTTTGAAATTTATTTTTACTGAGGCGCTAAAAAAAAATCTGTCCAAGGGCGCCATGATTAGAAAAACACGATAATAGTTTTTAAAAAGCATTTTTACAGAGGCGTTGAAAAAAATCTGTCCAAGGGCGTCATGATTAGAGAAACACGATAATAGTTTTTTGAAAGGTATGTTTACAGAGGCGCTGAAAAAAAATCTGGCCAAGGGCGCCATGATTAGAAAAACACGGTAATAGCTTTTTGAAGGGCATTTTTACAGAGGCGCTGAAGAGTATCTGACCAAAGGTGGCAAAATTACAAAAACACGATATTAGTTTTTTTAAACTTATTTTTATAGAGGCGCCGAAAAAGTCTGGCCCAGGGCTCCGTGATTATAAAAACACGATATAGTTTTTTTAAATTTATTTTTACAAAGGCGCTGAAAAAAATCTGTCCAAGGGCGCCATGATTAGAAAAACACGATAATAGTTTTTTGAAAAGCATTTTTACAGAGGTACATTAGTACAGGCTTTGAAATTGGTCCAGGGTACCATGTGTAACAATGACATATCTGATTGTCGATAACTTATGTTATATCGAAATTGGGTTATCTAATTGTCTTAGATCACACATAGTTTGCTAATGCTATACTTTAAAAAATAAAAAGCATTACTTTTTAATTTTCCAAATGAAAATCATTGAAAATTTTATGCCTTTCAGAATGCACAACTTTAAGTGTGCTTTAAAGAAGAAAAAAAGTGACGGTGGGCGCACCGGGCATTTGCCTCGTTGCCCGGTGGGCCAGTACGACCCTGGGCGTGGATGGGCGTTTAAAACTAGTTGACTAATAGCTTTCGAAAACGATTGTCTAGTTAATCCCAGGCAACATCTGAAAGTATGTAACGAAATAGCAGTTTTCAGGAATACAGGTGTGTGTTCCGTGTTGCTTAGAATAATGTTTGCAAACTGTTAATGTAGTATAATTTGCTTTATATGCTATTAAATTTTATCTAAATTTGAAAAGAATTTATATCTTCGTAATAACAAGCATGTTTCATTTCCTCTAAATGCATTCTTTTTTTCTAAACAGTTTCTGTTACATAAACTTGTAAATTTTATTAATTTGTAATGATTTAATTACAAAATTAAACTGGAAGTAATCGATTTTTTAAATAAATTTACATTTTATAAAACGCACGCATAGCGATAGATCTCACTATACAACGAATCTCAATTAAACGTTTAGTACACTTTAGTTACACTTTTAGATAGGGTTATTCATCGTATCTCAATTTCAATTAATGCTAATATTATTTTTTTTTCTTTTATAAATAATAATAATAATAATAATAATAATTTCTCATTATGCAAATTAGTGTAACATCTGCCTTCTTTGATTTTCTATGATATAAATCTGAGATAGCTGCTATATTGTACATTATCCTGATGAATATACCAGTTGAAAATACATTAAAATATTCTAACACCCCCCCCCCCCTCCACCAAAAAAAAAAGTGATTTATTATAAAGTATTTCAAATGCGCACTCAAAATAAATGGAAAAAACTTCTTCTAAATGATAATTCTTCTAACTTATTATTTTTTTTTTTTTTTGTGAGCAATAAAAGAATTAAAACAAATTTTAATAAGATTTTCAAAATGTGCAAATTCCTGTTTAACCTTCCGTCTACCAGACGGGTCCATTGGACCCGACATGTACATTCAAAATATTTATTCAAACCAGAAATTTCTTCAAAACAAACTAAATGTATAAACAGACAATAATAAGTTAAATAAACAAATTAAATAGTTTTAAGTAAAAATTCTGGTGTAGAATGTTTCTATAAAACTTGAGTAAAATTTCCGGTAGTTCTAGGGTTAAAAAAAGAAGAAAAAAATACAAACTGACAACCTTTTTTCCAGCCATACATAAAAAAACAGGCGGATTTTTGGATCTTATAATTTAGCTTCCAGATAACAAATTTGAATTTTTATTAATTCCTATTATTTTACTGATAAATGTAGAACATTAAAAGAAAAACATTTATTGATGTAATCAAAGTGGCAGTAATTATTTCAACCTTTCCTTTCGTCTCGGCAGGCAATTGTTTTAGTACAGTAAAACCAAACATGTTAAGGCGTTTCTTTTTTATAAAGTACACTATTTCTTATACTTAAATCATGTTTAGAGATAGTAAAGATATATTATTTAAGTTTTACAGAATTAATTAATCAGTAACACTGCACAGTACCACTGTATATTACAATAAAACCGGTTAATACGAGATCACTAGGTACGAAAACAAATTCTGTTTTAGACAGGTTTTACTAGGTGTAATTGTGTAATATTTTGTATTTGGGAATATAAAATTCTCCGTTTAAGGCAGGATTATGTTATACATGGATTTCATTTTTACAGGTTTTACTGTAATTAATTAGTGATCATAGTATTGCATCATTAACGAATTATAGGTGTAATACTTGTGCATCCTCCCCACTTAATCGGGTCACGGATAATCGAATACCCCGCTTATTCGAATAGAATTCTCCGGAACCGAATTTATTCCTATTGGTTCTATGTTATTTTCCCCCGCTTAAACCAAATAACTTTTACGAACCTCCCCGCTTAATCGAATAAGAACTGTGTGACCGATGTTTGAAAATAGGCGCAGAAAGCCCGTTTCAGCTAGAATTTCCTTCCACCTTTTGTCATTTCCGGTTCCTTTACGCTGAAAACAAATTTTCAGTTCTTCCTGCAATGATTTTGGTCGGCAGGTATATAATGGACAGGTCAAATGATTTCCCCACCTTGATCTCACCACCATCGCTTCTTGCTGTTAATCAGGCTTTAATGGCAATGCGTCGTCACTTCGAGACTCGAGATGGTCGTTGTGATATATTGCACTCATTCGAAAAATAACTCTATATTTACTCATTTAAAATTTCACTTAAACAAACAACTTTAAACGATTTTTTAAAGGCAGTATAAGTAACATAAATTAGAAGTAGCAAAGTTTTGACCAAACTCAAACGAGCTGCATTAAGTGTGATGTAAACCATATAAATGAATATACTGACGTTAAATTAATAAGTATTTACTTTATATTAGCATTCGTATTTATTTTAGTTTATGTTATTCTATTAACGATTTATTATTTTGTTAATTAAACATACCGTAGATGGGTATTTTCCTTTTTTATTACGCATATTACAGTTATGATTCCCCGTTTAATCAAAACCCCGCTTAATCGAATATTATTTCTGGAACCAAAAATAATCGTTTAAACGGGAACGACTGTATTACTGATTAAATGCAAGTTTTAATTTTAACAATGAAACCCTTTAAAACGAAATGATAAGGGGCAATATAATAATTTTGAATTAGAAATTTTCCAAAGAACTTTGGATTTTTTTAAGGCAAGATTCCGCTTAATACAGGTATTACTATGTATAAATAGGTCAATGGAGAGTCTGCATAGTAATATACAAAATAAATGTGCTTTTTGTAAGTTCCATTGTAATAAAAGTGCCCTTTTTTTTTCGGGTGTCATTTTTCTCCTTCTCACCACCTAGGAAAAATAATTACATTTAAAATTTTCCAATAACAGGAATTATTTTAGGTACCTAATATATTCTCCTATTGAAAATGAGAAAAATACAATCCATTTCAAATATCTGTGAAGAGTAATACCTCCCTCCCCCCCCCCCCCTCACTTTATCTCCCATAAAACTTCCAGCGTCCATCGGCCATAAAGAGATAAAAAGGATTTAAACTTTACAACAATAAGTTCGCAACTCCGCGGGACACAAGTTGAACATTCTTAGACCAGATGGAAACTAAGCACTATTTTTAATAATTTCGAAATGCATTCATGTATTTTTTCTTATATTTAGTACAGTAAGACTCCGTATTTTTTCAAAAATTCTTTGGAGAAATTGAAAAAGAATATTTGTAAAAAGAAACATGAGCTAAAAATCATGTGTCTAGCATAAATTATGAAACACTTTCCAATACATTCAGAATATTGAAACAAAACTTTACAGCTTACTACGGAGAAAGGTGGTGTCTAAATAAATAAATTAGAAAACACATAACGCATTTGAAAACCCAATTTCTGCAATTGCTGTCAGTTAGTTGGAAAAATATCTATTTTTTGTGCAGCCCTGTATATGCTCTATAACTTTGTATGTATGTATGCAAAAATTTAGTTCCGCGGGAAAATTCCCATTCAGCAATTTCTGTCAATAAACGGAATTGTACTTGCGATAGTGATTCCCAGTATATGACCTATTGAATTTATAAACACCACATAATATAAAAAAAAATAATAATAACAACAGTCAAATTTAAAAACGTATACCGCAACTGATAACGAACTTATAGCAATTATTGGTCATAGGCCAAATTTTTTTGTGTGTCCCTGAAAATGAAATATAAATTCTATGCACATCATATTCTACAGTAATCGCCTTGTAGTGTACAACTCCTTAGTGAAATATAAAAATTCCAATATGTTTAAAATAGTGTAATATCATTAAACTACACCATACACGATTTTTCTAATTCACCGTAATGTGACGGCATTCTTTTGCGTGTCCCTGTAAACGAATCTTACATGCTACACATTTCATTTTCAATAATGAACATGCCAAATTAAACAAAAATAACATATATCAATTTTATGGCAATTGGACTAAATTTATGTGAATTAGAGCACGGACAGAAGGAAAGACAGACAAACCGAATTTATAAACGCTTTTCAACTATTCTGGAAAGAGTTAAAAAAAAATCAAATGACACTTTTTATCACTTTTTAAGATTTATCCTTTTTTTAAGTTTTAGGATTTGGATGAAACCAGTTTTAATTTTCCTTCAAGATATTTTTATTTTTTTCATTTAATTTTTAAACAAATAATATTAATAAACAAATAGTAGTAATTATTATCTCTGCGTATTTGTATGTATGGAAACTTTGAAAACTTTCTCCAGCATAAAAAATAAAAGCTCATAAAAATAAGAACGAAGAATAGATTGTGAGAATAGATTTCAAGAATAGATTGTGAAATACTTTCCAACACATTTATCTATCTATAAAACTGTACTGAAATTTTACCGGTAAATAAGGCGCAAGATATGTGGCAGGAAGATATGTGAGTAAACAGTATGGTAAACATATAACACATTTAGAAATCCAGTTTTATCAATTACCTTCTATAATAAATAAAAAAAAAAATAATCAATTACGCACCCAAACGGCCATGTATCTTGTTGGTTTGCGTATCCCTGTATAAATTTTTTTATGTTCCACAAACTTCTATTGGCATACAAATATAGTTCAGCGAGAAAATGCATCACACAATTAAAACTATTCTCTAAGCAACTTTCATAGTCAGTAATACTTATATATTTTTTTTTCTGCGTTTCAAGTAAAGCAGGTGTATCTGTTCTTTCAACGCGCTACTTTGATAGCTTATGTATAAGAACAGCGAGTTTTATATATTTATGGAATCTTTGACCAAGGATAGTCTTTGGGGTGAGAAGGAAGAGAGTGGGGGAACATAAAAAAACTTTACATACAGATATTTTAAAGGGGTTGAAATAAACATGTTGACTAAAAAACGGAAATTTTATCATCTTGATCTTTACAATGTAGGAGAGGGCAGAGTTAAAGGGGTCGGGGGGTAACAAAGTATGAGTAAAAAATTCAGTATTTAGCGCAAGGAAACACAATTTAGGCAATACATTGCATAAATAAAAATGTTTTACAAAGATCTTTGAAAATAAAGTTTAATATATAAAATTATTGGTTATGGTGGTCCATTAAATACATATATATATATATGTATATTACACATATATTGTCAGGGCCCGACTTATGTAGGTGCATGCGGGGAAGCTTCCCCGGGTCCCCCTTTTTAGGGGACTCCCATGAGAGTAGTCAGGATTTTTATTTAAATGGTGTCAAATGTTTAAAATTAAATAAAAGTGACCAAAATTCATACATTTTCGAACTTTTAAGAAGGAAGTGCGGATCCCTTCCCCCCTCCGCTTTCAGTAACCTCTCCACCTACGCAAATATCATTAGAAAACTAATGATTAATATTTTATTATGACAATTTAGTATTCTATAGTTTTCAAAAGCAATTCTTTATTAACGTTTTTCTCTTAACGTGGCAAGTTAAAACCAATACTTATAACCAATTTGGGACGTTTTCTTTTAGACATCTTATAACGTACGTAGATAAGCAAAGTAAATGTTTGCAAAGAAATACTCGGATCAAACAATCTATCATTTTTTTTCTACTATTTTCCTACAAGTATTTTTTTCTTAAAGTTTTGATTATCTTTTTGTGACACTCTGTATACAGATGTAAGCAGTACCGGATATAAAACTTATGCATATAATACAATAGTATGAAG
This sequence comes from Maratus speciosus, assembly GCA_963932465.1. Classification (NCBI taxonomy): domain Eukaryota; kingdom Metazoa; phylum Arthropoda; class Arachnida; order Araneae; family Salticidae; genus Maratus; species Maratus speciosus. The sequence goes on along the minus strand of OZ010786.1, from coordinate 6,626,575 downwards.
TTTATTACTAGCTACTTCCACATTATTCACAAAAAAATCTATAGATAGATAGATAGAGGGGGGGGGGGGGCAGAATGATTCTTACCTTTCCCCCCATAGCCTAAGTCGGACCCTGCCCTGTATATGGTGGTTAATTAATGCTCTTCCGCCTGCCCTACCGCTAACTTTTGTAAATATTATTTAGATGAAAAAAAATTGCTCGTTTAACAATAAAAACTTTGACACATTAACGAATTAATATATAAGTGTAAAAGCTTGACAAATGCAGGTATGACTATGTAAATGATTTGAGAGCAAATGTTTTTTTTCTTTCACTTTTTCTTTTTTTCACTTTTCGACAAATAAATTACATGAGAAATACAAGCGTTTTCCCATTGTAACCTTTATCGGGCTTCCGTGTGCAGAATTTTTTTTTCAAAACGCCAACTTTAACAGCATTTTCTAAAAGACTTCCTTCCTATGTTTATCGAAAATTGAAAACAATTGTTCGACTTTATAGTTTCTGAATAAGAGTATCTGCCAATTCCATGTGTTTATGAACAAAACTGAATTCAGGAATGTGTCACAAAAAAAAATCAATTTTGAAGATTATGCAGTTTTTGTACGGGGCATTCGCCCAGAGCACCCCAAATTTAGTGTCATAGACCTTGAAGCAATTGCAATAAGTTGGATTTATATGATGTAACAATTATCAGTCAGCATGAGCAGGAAAGAAATCAACATTAATTGTAAAATATATTTGTGATCTCTAAGTAATCTATAATTAAAAATGGATATTTAAATACGTTAAAATAAATGTGCATTATACAGTATTAGTGTAGTTTAATGCATTAAAATAAATGTTTTCTTAGTTTAATTCTCATGGTAACGAAATGAAAAGTTCAATCATCAAAATCTAGTTTAACTTCTTTTTTTTTCCAGTTTCAATACATTCATTTCATTATGATTGTTTTAATCATACTTATCATGTAGTATTAGCATTAATTCTGATCATATAGTATTAGTCTATATGAGATATATTTATAAAAAAATAGATTGCCATGATTTAATTTGTCATTTAACAAACATGATTGTACAAAGTAAAGTAATAATAATAATAATAACAATAAATTTAAAAAGATAATGCTTTCATTTGCATTATTGTAAGAATCTTTTAGATAATGATTCTTCCCTGTCTTTAAAGACATATACTTACACTTAATCATATCTACTGCTTTAATTGCATCCATTCTATTGATATTTTTGAATAATTCTATACTTGTACTGTTCATTGGTATCTTTTTAAACAATATATAGTTACACTTGAATATTTTAGGCTAATTGTGAGCTTGGTGTGCCACCGCGGAAAAAGTCTAGTACTACTTTTCCATCTGACCTTTGTAAATATTACTTGCATTGCCATGAAATCGATATATGATATGGAGGCCTGTTCACTATTGGAAATAGTGAGTGTGGCCTTTATTGTTGGTTTACATGGATGTATAAAATAATTCGAATAAACTCGAATTACGGTCTAGATCGATATCTGCTTGTAGTACTTTTTTTTATAGTAGTATATTATTCCAACCGCAATAATTGATACACATTGCTAATGTGCACTGCAGTCTGTTTCCCATAAAAATTAATAGTAATAATAATGCGCGTAGAGTTTACTGATCATTAACAGAGGAATTCCAAGACAACCGAAGAACAGTGCACTAAAAAAGGACGGTTGAAAAAGGGCACTTTTGTGAATATTTAAAATATTTTTTAGTAAAGGGTGGATTGCTGAAATTAAAATAATTTTAATATCTATAAAGAAAACTGTCTTATTTTGAAATTTGGTTTTCACACTCGAGTTCAAAATTTAATAAAACATTACTTTCATTATATCTTTCTTAATTTTTCAAATGGTGAAGAAAAAAAAAGTTTTTACTTTCCAGTTCTTTTTTTTTTTTTTTTTTTTTTTTTTTTTTTTTTTTTTTTTTGCGTGCGCGTAAAAAATTAGAGGAAAATCAAATGATTAAGAGGAAGAACGATAATAGTCCAATTGTGGGAAATTTTGTATGACAGTTTTATTTAATGGCTTGAACGACGTAATATCGTTTGCTTATCTTAGATAGAGGAATAAGATGAAATAGTCCTTTGACAATGTAGTTAAAGATAGGTCGATACACAGCTGAAGATCGTATATTCACAAATGTAAATTGAAATATAGCTCTGAATAAACGGTCTATGACTATCATAAATTTTCCCTTCGACCTACAGATCCCATTTTTGTAATATGTCTGTTAAATTGTATTAAGACAAGCTTAATAAAACTAGTTTCTAAATTATTTAGATTTTACAATTTTCCTTGTGTATTCAATTTTTCCATTTCTTTAAAAACTGTTATTGTATGCAGATTTTTCAACAGAAAAAATATTTTAGAAATTCTTTGAAAAATCGGGTCACGCCGAACCGGACCCGCAAGAGACAAAACCTAACCCGAAACAATGGATATCAACCCGATTTGCCGCAAAATTGTAGAAGTTAATCCAACCCCCGACAAAAAAAGAAAGGTTTCCCGACCCGATGCAGGACTCTACGCCATACTCAATAAATTTAGATCCTAAGTATTATTTAAATTATTTTCGAGAAAATATTTTCATTTCTGCTGTGCATTCCTTAAATTTCGTTTTCTTTGTTGAAACTTCAAAATTTTGACTCCCACTTATTGTTACCCCCCTCCATACACACACACACACACCAATACCGTCCTACCCGCCCTCGTCAATAACTAAACTTTTTACCGACGTTTGGAATACCCACCGAAATTTTATCAGTATCATTTAAATATTATTATAGAATGTTAAGACATGCAAAATATACATATGAACACCAAAAATATTTCATTCGAAGTAAATTTTTATATTTTAGAACAAAAAGTTTGTGGGAGCACAGTACCATTATTTAGAGTAACTCGGGTGTTACTCGTTTTGAAATTTTACACACTCAACCCGAGTAACTTATTCTCGAACTAAGATGTCTTGGGTGGTTACTCTATTATTCAATTAATTGCCTGACAAAGTGTATAATGTTATTGATGCGTTTGAAGGACAATGACAATTTTTTGAAAGGATATTTTAAGCAATGGAGATGAAAGTGTTACGATTAGCGATGTTAATGCTTAATCATTTGCTAATGTTCTTAAATGAAGCTATTTTAGTTAATGAATATTAATTGATGACTATTATTTACAAATAGTAAATTGTAAGTAATTTTGAATAATTGATTGCGGTTAGTTAAACATTGATAAATTTCAGTTAATTATTGTCGCCAGTAAAATTAAATTTATTTCTTAAAAAATATTTAATTTTGTTTAAAATATTAAAATATATTTCATTAGCGATAACAGACTGGTTCTTTAGCTAAGTCTTTTGAATGCAGCTGCTTGGTCAATTCGGTGCGTTAGTTCTAGAAAGATGTTTTTTTACGCAACGTTAAAAGATGTTTCGTATTGGGAGGGGGGGGGGGGGCGTAAGCAGAGTATCTGCTTCCAGTGAAAAGTGTTATGAATGTCATACTCAATAATTTGCCATAGATAAATAAAATAGTACTTAATTGACGCTATTATTAATTAATGAATAGCAATTAATTGGTGAATATTTTTAATTGATAAATAGTAAATAATTGACAAATGTTTATTTGTGGTTAATTAACAACTGATTAATATTATTTAAATTATGTCGAACATAAATAAATTAAAATTATTTTTTATACAAACTTTGAGGGAAATATTCAAAAAATTATTTAAATTAGTAAGTACATGTCATTAGCTGTAACAGAATGATTTTTTAGTCAAGTCTTTCGTTCACAGTTGCCTTTTTTAATTTGGTGAGTTAGCTGTGGAAAAGTCTTAAAGTGGCGTGAAACAAATTTTCATACTTTGGGGAGAGGGGCAGGGGAGGGGGGTCGTTGCTAGCTGATGTGTTGTTGTACTCGAAATTTTTGCTTTAACAGTATAGTGTGACCCCCCCCCCCCCTAAAAAATAGTAGAGCACACTACAATTTTCTTATAGAAACCAGTGTCATATTTACACAAAAATTACTTTATTTTCAACTTCACTTTCAACTTTATTTATTTATATCCAAGTCAAGCCTGGTGAAAATTTACTTTAATATGGCCAAGTTATGTGTAAAATCTGGGTTTAGAGTAGAGGGACACAACGCCGCATCCGGGATGACACGGGCGGTGCCCCGCACCAGGCGCCGTCATTTATGTTAGACTTTTACGGCACTCACCGTTATCATTATTATGTGCCCTCCCCCTCCTCTTTTTTCTCCCTTGCTAAATTCTGAAGGTGTTTGCGTCATTATTTATTGAGAATAATGCAATCGAAACTTTTTATACTAAAAAGGAAATTTGAAGTCATTTGTATTTCAGAATTTCCTTTGTTAATATCACCCATTTATGTGTTATTAAGAGAAAATATTTATTATTACTGTTTTATTATTTTTCTTCTGATGTTGACAAGAAAATATCGTTGGTTTAATACTGATATTTTTAAAAGTTTATCATTGGCGTTTTACCAACATAATACGATCTCATATTGCATTTTTCAGATAAGAAATCACATTAAAAAGTTTTTTTCTATGAAATTAAAAGTGTATTTAAAAGGTTTCGTAATGTTATTATTTTCATTGGGAAAATCACCTTTTCTGTATATATTCTAAAATGTGTTAAAGGAATTCACGCCCGAGTAATGTATATCATACTTAAAACAAAATATTTTTGTGGTAGTGATATAAAATCAACTGTCATTGATGCATATTTAAAGGAAGAAAAAATTCTGAAATTAGGTATATGTTCTGCAATAGAATATTTAGAACAAGAGAAACGTTAATGCATCTAACAAATTATACAGTACTTTAATGTTATTTATAAAAAAAATTCTAATATTTAATAATTTTAAAAACAAAACTGAATTTTAAACTCGGAGTAAGAACAAGAACAGATACACACAGGGTCCGACTTATGCAGGGGCATGCGGGCCAGTTGCCCCGGGCCCCCTTTTTAGGGGGCCCCCATGAGAGTAATCAGGATTTCCATTAAAAGGTACTAAGTGATTAAAACTAGCCAAAAGTGACCAAAATTCATATATTTTCAGACATTTAGGAAGGGATTGCGGTCCCCCTTCTTTTCTCTGCTTCCAGTACCCCCTCCACTTATGCAAAAAGCAAACTAATCATTCGAAAACTAATGATTAAAATTTTATTATAAAAACTTAGTATTCTATTGTTTTCAAAAGAAATACTTTATTAACGTTTTCCACGTAACATGGCAAGTTAAAACCATTAATTATGACCAATTTATGGGATTTTCTTTTACACGTCTTATAATGTACGTAGATAAGCGAAGTAAAACTTTGCAAAGAAATACTCGAGTCCACCAATCTATCATTCTTTCTACTATATTATCCTACTAGCATTTTTTCTTAAAAATGTGACAATTTTTTGTGATACTCTGTATACAGACGTGAGCAGACAAAACCGGGTACAAAATTTATGCGTACTTACAGTATGTATGAAGTTTAGTACTAGCCATTTCCACATTATTCACAAAAACATTCTATAGATAGATAGAAGGGGGGCCCCCCAGAATGATGCTTGCCCCAGGGCTCCCCATAGCTGAGTCGGTCCCTGGATACACATATGTTCTGATGGCTGTGTATCTTTTATTCGTTTCAGCGAAATTTCAAGTGTTGCACATTTTTTTACTATCCCCCACTGGCCTAACCAGAAACTCTTTGTCAGATGTCAGCAGTATCAGCAGATGTCATAAAGGGGTGTGAAAAGATAGGGTACTTAAAGAGTGTCTGTTATACATCTGTTAAAATGAAGGTGAACAGCAAGTGATTGTTAAAAAGGTGTCTGGAATACAAACACTCGAATACTTTTTTTCTTTTATCTTTACAGAATATATTCTTTACCTTTCTTTTAAAGAAAAAAAAATAGGAGTCATATTTTTTTATTATTTTTCAAAATGCATGTATATTTCACAAAGGTTAAAAATGATAATAATCATAATATACCTTATAAAGTTTTTTGTTTAATTCCTAATATCAACAATATTGCATATCTATACATTTATAACGCTCAAATGCTCAAGCACAATCACGAAATAATTTTACAACACCAGTTATAAAAGTTGCAGATATTTTAATTCAGATTCCTTTAAAACTGAAGATTTTCTTTATTATTATTATTTACATATACAATAATAATATCTAAAAATGGCATTTTTTATATAAAATTAATTAAATATCTCTTAAATCAGTTCTGAAACGATCCATCAAAAGAATATGATAACCATTAATTAGCTGTATGATCAAAGATATCTAATTTATAAACAGGAAAAAAAATTGACCTGAATGGGAATACATGTATTAATATTGGAATTTTCAAAAGTGTGGTCAAAAACATTTTTTAAGATCACAGAAAATGAAAATTTTTAAGCATTTCCTAAAATATATAGTATTTTTAACAATTGATAAAAGTTTTTTTGATATCAGAGTGTCAAATCTTCCATTCTGTGAAAATTTAGCTTGGCAAAAACTTTTTTACAGGTATAAAATAAAGTTTGCTAAAGTATTACATTTGTTTAAGAAATTCCGAGGCAATGGTAATCAAAATATAAATATCTAATGACATTTTCAAAAACGCATGATGTGAAAACAAATTAAGATTAATTTGTTACTGTCACACTTTTAAGAGGCTACTTCAATTACGCGGAAACATTCAGTCGCTAATGTTATTCCTAAGGGAGAATTTTTTTTAATTATTATCTTGCTTGCATTTCAATATTCTTAAATGATTTTTTTTGCATTGGGTAGCTGAAGTCGATCTCAACAAATGCCTTTTTCTCCTTTTTTTTTATTTTGTTTGCGAGGTTTTTTTTTTTTTTTTTTTTTTTTTTTTATGAGGATACCTTTACTTTCGAAACCGGTTCCGAAAGTCAAAGTATCCTAATAATAATAATAAAAAAAAAAAACTGAAAACAAAACGGGAAAATATTGAAATGCAAGTGAGATATTTAATAGAATTCTCCTATAAAAACAACATTAGCGAGTGGGTGTTTTCACTTGAGTGCAGTAGCCTCTTAACGATATCAATATAGGCAAAAAAAAAAAAAAAGAAAAAAAAATAATAACCAGTCATAATTGTCACAGGACTAGGACATAGGAAAACGGGGCACTGGTCTAAGGCTTCATAAACTTGGGGTATCTCAATTCTATAATTCTATACGCTTTAAGCTTATCAACTTAAGCTATTGAACTGGATCTGAGTGATCAGGGGGCCAGATTAAAGTATGGTCTATAATCCTATAAGCTTGGAGTGAGAGAATCAAAAGACAAAATTTTTAAAAACTGCCTGTTTAGTTTCATTATTAACATAGTTTTATATTGTACAATACAAAGATAATAATTAACCAGTAATTTTCGTTGTTAGGTCCCACGAACGCATATGCCTAATGCATTTCAAAATGAACAATAACAAAAAAAAAAAATGACATCGCGACTTACGATTTAATGATTGATCATGATAATCATATCTAAAAAATATCCAATGATACATGCATTTAAAAATTATATTAGGGTGTTCTTTTGTTTTTTTTTCTTTTTATCTGCAATTGACAATGCACATCTTCCTGACACATGGCAATTTTATATCTAAAGGTGAGCAAATTTTAGATATCAAACATCGTTTCCGCTATAATTTATAAGCTTGAGTTAATACTTCACCGAAAATAACATTTTCCCCACTGAGCTATCTCCAAATTTTTTTTCAATTTTGAGAACATGTTTTTTATTTATAGAAAAATTGTAAATACTATTTAATTATTTGATATTTGAGTAAAAACTAACGCAAATTTCGTGCATTTATTAATAAAATTGACTTCACAAATATTCCACAAAATAGCAAATTTCAAGTTTAATAGAACCATTCAAAATACACATTTAAAAAATATTTCAGCTTACTACATAATGTAAGCACGGAGGGCTTCAAATCATATTTGTGTCCCGGACATCAAAAAGTCATAGTCTGACATTTACTGTTTACGCGCAATAGCGATAACGTACAGAAAAAATCATCAAAGGGTAATATCCTGTTGCTATTAACAATTTTGACACCTTTATAAAAAGAAAACACTTGTGCGTAGCTTCTAGATTTATTTAGTTACTATAAAAACTACGCACTATAGAATCTGTATTAAAAAATATATAGATTTTTGTGCCTGTCATCATCTAGACAATAATTCTTTGGCCATATTTAAAAAACATTTGACATTGTATCACGCAGTAGAAACAAATCATGTAAGATAAACTGTTATAAGAATCCATGCTTCTGTTTGGTCCTAGGACTCTGAATTTCTAAACCAGACTTTGAGCTTACATTCTATACATAAAAATTTCTTCTTCCTTCTCTTCATTCTACAATTTACAAGAATACTTTACACGTTTATTCAAATACACATGGTCATTCATATAAAAATTCTGTACGACTGCAAATTACTCATTACTTACAGGGCGATCTTCGGAATATAATATTTCTTATTGATAGACAGAAATTCTACTAGAATAAACAAAAACTATAATGAAAGTAACAAAATATTAAACATGCATTAATAAAGCTTTCCTGGGTTTTTTGGGGGGGAGGAGGGGGGAGAGAACTTCAAGAATTTTAATAATTGTTTGATATAATTTGCATTCATTTGATATAATGAGAAATATAAACACATTTTAAAGATTTATCTATTTATTTTTTTTCTGTATACGAAACAGAAAAATAACTGGAGAACAGGAATTCTACTTTTTCAGAATGTAATGTCACCTCCGATGAAAAAAAAATGTATATATGTATATATAAATAGTACAAAACATATCTCAATTTTAAGACTGAACCCCTTGCGGACGAGCGATCGGTATACGTTCCACGTAAGGTGCTCAGAATCAGTGATTATTCTCACCAGTAAATTTTGCCTTATTTAATCCGAGCCTTTTCCCTACTCAATAAGCAAGATTTTCTGTTTCGAAAAACTGGTGATAAAAGATTAAAAATTCTGCAAAAGACGCACATCCCGAAGGGGTTAAAGCACACGCTTTTATTTTATGTAAAATGACGTCATTCGCATCCGCTTAAGAATTCCACATTTACGATCCACTCTTAAACATCTACAGTAAAACATGCATAGGTCACTATCGCAAAATAATACACAAATGCAGCAAAAAGATGCCATCATTAAAGAAACTCCACAAAAAGAACGGCTATCTAATGATTCATAGACCTCCATTTGTTTGTAACATTAATATGTTTTAACAGAAATCATTCGTTTATATTTTTTTCAAAATAGCACGTATTTAATTACATTTTCTTTCGGTTGTTATGAGAAAATGGCAACAAAAATATGTAATTACTATTAGAACTATTTTTTCTTTACTTTATACAGAAGTGAAGTACTTCCGTGGCCAATATTAAGCAAATGGCTTTAAACACTACAAAAAAAAATAATATTTCAAAAATAAATGGAGATACAGTTTTCAAACAAATTTCATTTAAAAGTACTTTTTTTCCCCAATACGACGGTATGAAAATTGAAAATGTGCGATGCTTAGAAGTTAAAAAAATTGCTGTAGAGTATTTAATCGTACAATGATACATCTGCTTTGTTCTACGGCTGGCTTATACAACGTAACGTTATTTTTTGGAGACGACACAAAATAAGCTGGGTGAAAGAAATAGCATACCGGGGGCTAAAATGGTGTAATAATTTATTAGTATGACTTTCAAAATAGAAAATACCGATAAGAATTTTTATAAAATTAAGAGTAGACACAGTAATTGTTAATCCTAGGAAATAAAAATTTAACAGAGCAATCAAAAATAGAACGGCGCACTCGGAAAAGAGAACAGCACACGCGAAAAATAATATTGTGTGATGGAAAAATGGCATGGCACTGCATGACGCTAATTATACCTAAAACAATTTATAATTCCAATAATGAAATTACTTCATCTATTTTTTTAATATATTAAATTAATATTTTGAGTTTCAAAATTGCGACAATATTGCAATGTATTTCATTTATTTATTTATATTATTTATAAATATAAAAGAGAGGTTTAAAAATGCAAATAAATAATGTTTTGTTAGAGAGACAGCGTGTGTGTGTGTGTGTGGGGGGGGGGGGGAGGCATTAGGAAAAAAAAAACAAGAAGGAAGAAGTACAGTGGAAAATCGATAAATAATACAGTAAAAACTATGACATTGACTAGCGTTTTCCATTGTTCTATAAAAGAAAAAAGCCTTTCCGGAAAATTATGTAAAATATTAGTTTTTTAAACTGAATGTCCGGCCACGACAGCCAAGAAAAGTCGCCATGATACAACAATCCCTTATGACCCGATATGTAATACATTTATCAAAAAAGGAAAAACGTTATTCGATTCCAAATCACTTCAATAGTTATGCTTTAATATTACCTGCTTTTACGTTTAATTATGAATTGATTCCGAGAATATGTTAAAAATTTCGTGTTGTTAAATAGAGGGAATATATTTGTTTTTGAGAACTATTAATTTGTTAGAACCTTAAAAATGCCCTAAATTTCAAGTTAAAGCATTCTGTATATATTGTAGTAACCAGTTCCTTTTTTAAACACTTTAAAAGAAAGAAGTATATCTCATCAATAGAAGAAATGCGTCATTGATTGCTATATTATGGTTGTAAAACTACTCCGAAAGTATAAAGAAAACAACAGAAAAAAAGGAAAAATAGAATGTAACACAACTGCTTAAAATAAAAATCAAACTTAAAGAAACAGCTTAAAATATTTAAGAAAAGAGAAGAGCTTCTGATTCCTAATATTAAAGGAATTAAGATAAGAATAATTTCAATATAATAAATAGACCAGAATTTTAATAGGTTATTTTATATATACGGTAAAATATGTGAAAGCTTAGGTGGGCTGAGCCCCCCTCCCCCTAGCTTCCTCTAGAGCCCCCCTAATCATTTCACTATTTATTTATTTTTTATTTATTTTTTTTTAAATGTATATTTTAACTAATGTAAAAAAAAAAAAAAAAAAAAAAAAATCTATATTTGCAAGAAAAACATTTTAGATGTTTCAACTTTCAACTGCCTTGAATCCTTCAATGCAACAAATTATGAAAAAAAAAAAAAAAAAAAAAGAAAAAAAGAAAGAAAGAAAAAGAAAAAAAAAACCTTCTATTCAGAAGCATATCAGTTGTGTTATATTATCTTGTGGTACAATTCTCGAATTGCAAGATAATTAGGAACATTTTTTCCTCCTGAAGTCCAGATGCATAAACCGGTCCCCACATGTGTTAGTACACCTGATTCCCTCAGTGCGAACGGAAATAAGCATATATTTTTCAAACTGATCAGAATTAGTGCAGCAATGGGCAAACCGTCTTCAAACTATTCACTGAAACACGTTTTTTTTTTTTTTTTTTTTTTAAATGGTTGCCTGTTGACAACATGTGTATTACCAAAGAAAAAGATTGTCAATTTATACAAGTGGGAGAAAAAAAATAATTGAACGCCGTTTCTAGCTATGGGTGTCGGCAGGAGTATAGTATTAGAAAAGCGTGGGAAAGACACATTCCTTTTTTGCTTTTGATCCCTTTTATCGAATTTTTTCTTTACATTTTATGATTGACAAAAACAATTTTTCTTTTATCTTATAATTAAACATTATACGCAAAAGTATTATGTTAAGTTTAAAGTTATGTGTATTATAACTTTAAGGTTTATACAAAAATCTCTTCGTGTAAACAGTGGCTATTGTATTTAAATCTGTTTTCATGTTTAAATCAGTTACTTTCTGACACATTTGTGGGGAAAAAAGGGAAAAAAGAATGATAAAGGCATAAAATGTACAGATATAGTTATTCAAGCTCAACAAATTTTACGTTTTAGATGCTGTTTTCAAATCTAAACAAGCTACGTTCTGACATATTTGCAAAAAGTAATTTTTTAACGATTAATTTTTAATCCAGCGAATTTCAGGAAACGAAAAACACGTAAAACGTATGCTATAGCTTTCTCACCCCCAACCCCCTGCCTTCTGATAAAAGTATTGAAAAATAAAGAAATTGAAATTATAATGGATTTTTTTTATTATTATTATAAAATCCAGGTATGTGTTGAAAATATATAATTAATATATATATATATTTATAACGATTCATATTTTAAAGGATATAATAATATGCGGAATTTAAAATTCAATTCTCGCAAAATCTTTTCGCGAAATTTTTATTGCGAATGAATGTACACACATTTTTGTAACGATTTTGGAAAAAGGAATATATAAACAAAGATAATAATTTTATTTTCGAATATGTTTTTCTGATAGCCCTTTTCTTGAACTATCATATTACAACTTTTATCTAATGTAAAGGTTGATTTTGTTCCATTCCTCAACAATCTTCGAGAGTCCATCTAATGTTTTAGAATGCTGCTTATAAAGAGCTTGTTATAAAAGCCCAAAAATGGGATAGTCTTAATTTCGATTTCATTTCTCATTTCTTTTTCTTTCTATAAGTATAGCAGTAGATTTATAGGTATGGCTGCTGGCTGGTAGCCATAGCCGGATTAAGCATTTCTGAGGCCCGGGGCTAATGAAAAGCTTGGTCCCCCTCACCCTGCTACTGGAAATTCCCCCCGCACACACTCACATGCAACTTTTTTTTTTTTTTTTTTTTTTTTTTTTTTAATCTTAAAATACCAATTTTAAAAGTTGAATATGTAAATTATATATATATATATATATTATATATTAATATTTTATATATATATATTAACAAAAACTTTTTTTGTTATCTTTAATAGTGCTCTTAATTATTTTATTTAAACGTATTTATTACACATAATTCAAAGATACTTTATAAACATATTCTAGATTTTCTTTATTTAAAATTAAGCTAATTAAAAAAAAACTTAACGAAACATGGAAGGTCTATGATTTTTACAACCTTTCGACCACATAGATTTAGAAATACTGTAATTTGGGGAAGATTTTTAAGAGAAATTTCTCGATCTCTGAGATGACTAAAGTTGCCTTTCACTATTTTTAACCTTCAAATACACGCGCGGCGTACTGCTTACGCCAGAGAAAACTGTACTTTAACACCGATACATTCAAATAAAAATCGCCATATTTTTTAATTGCTGACATTTGTTACAAATTCTGCGATTATACAATTTGAAGATTACTTTTCGAAAACTAGTTGTGACAAATGTAAATACCGTACATATTCTGGATATGTCATACCTTGCGCGTATATTCTAGGGTTAAAAAGGGCTGGGTACATTTAGCACATTTTAGAAAGGTCAGGGTAGCTTAGAAAAAACACTGTGTGCATATATATATCAGTGTATATATATATACACTGATGTCCAAAAATTAAGGGGTAATGCCCGGACGCTTTCGAAAGTACACGATTTCTCTAATATATGTGAAAATCTTGACGAAATGTCATCCAAATTCAAGGGTGTAAAGAACATGTTTGATTTCACATTTTTCAGTGAAGATGTAGACGAGGAGGCAATTAGGGGCAAAACAATAAATTTAATAATGAAATAATGCTTGTGATCATCCATGTGATAGAAAATGCTCACAATGGTCTGTCACTGTAGCAAATGACTATGTTGGTCCTGTCTAACATTTGTGGGCGTAGCTGGAAGCATAATACGCATAGGCGTGAAGATTTTAACATTCCTGTGAAAAATTTAAATGTTTTTTGTTTATAGCATGTAGATTTCAACCAAATCTAACAGAACATAACGAAAATATGAAAAAGAACAGTACAAAAAGTATACTGCGATTAAATCATGAATATATTGAATATTTCATGAGATATGTGCATTTGTATGAAATAATTTTTAATTATGCATGCGTGAAAGATTCCAAAATTTTTATTTCCTAATTTGGTAGTCAGCTATTAGGGCAACTTATACAAAAAGTCCAGTCAAATATTGCGAAAACTCAGAAAGATACAGTGAACTGATTGACAAATTGTGGAAAATCCTTTATAATAAAGCTACTTTTAGGAAGCAACTCACTCTATCGCCCCTATCTTTCTGAATTTTTGCAATTTTTGACCGGACTATTTATATAAGTTGTCCCAAATAGCTGACTACCAAATTATGAAAATTTTTTTAATCTTTCACGCATGCGCATTTAAAAATATTTTACACAAATGCCAAAGCCTCATCAAATATTCGATATATTAATATTTTAATTCCAGTATACTATTTCTGCTGTTCTTTGTGAAGTTTTTGGAAAGTGGTGTTAAATTTGGTTGAAAACACTGTGTTCTATAAGCAAAAAGATTTTACATTTTTCTCAGAAACGTTAAAACCTTCACGAATATGCGTGCTATGTTTACACAAATGCACACAAACGTTTCACAGGACCCACATAGTCATTTGCTACAGTGATAGACCCTTTTGAGTATTTTCTGTCACATGGGTGATCGCAACCATTATTTATTATCAGAGCTTAATTTCTAACAAAAAAAAGTACCGAGCCCTAAAATTTTGCTGTACCGGTACAACAACCGTACCGTTCCCTCCCCCCCCCCCCCCTGTCACTCCAATCTGCATATTTATATTTCGTACATTATGCGCAAAAATTAAAGCATTTTTTTTTCTTCTTTTAGCAAAATAAAAATTTCAAGTATATCTATCAGCATATATTTAGCTATCAACTGTTCCACTTTTTAGTTATCACTCCTTCTGAATAGAAATATTTGCCTAATTTTAATGTTAATTAATTGCAGAATTCTGCGATTAAATATGGCAAGGATTATGATTCAGAAATAGTGTTAACTCAAAAAAGAGATAGATCGCAGCTATGCATTTTTAAGAAAAAATGAAGGAAATTTACAGAAATTAATATTTATGTGCTGAAGAATGGAGCAATGTTTTACAATTTCCTATAAAAGGTGCATATCTTAAACTATAATCGATTTCAATCTTTTGTGGTGGGTCCCTGAAAATCAGATTAAATTAAACATTTGACACCGTTATCGGAAAGAATCGACTTTATAGAAAAAAAGGAAACACTGCTCGATTGCTTTCTATCAGAATAACAATACATGGCAATTATATCTACTTACAAATGAAAGTGACTTCGTAAATGTGCAGAGCAGAGCCTTAGCATGGGTACCGTTCATGATACAAAATAAATAGAAAAATCACGAACGTGATTTTTATAGTCGCACGCAATAGAAGACAATAAACGTCCAACAAACAAAAACCCAAGCTGATGCTCGTTGGCTAAAATAGAAAATATTCTTTTCATGTTATATCTAAATAAAATTTAAAAAAAACAGCCAATAAGAAAAAATTCCTACTGTCACTAAAAGGGATCGAACTGAAATCAAATTCAGTCTTTTGGGTGGCGCCGTATCAACACATCGCCGACATAAATTTGAAATAGAAAAACACGATTTCTGTTTCCAATTCATTCTGATCAAAACAGCATTAAAATGATTTGAAATAGAATATAATATGTAATTTTAAAGGACGAAAAGTTTTTTTTTTTTTTTTTTTTTTTTTTTTTTTTTTTTTTTTTTTTTCTATACATGAATAAATAAGAATTTAAATGTAGTACAGATTGAGCTCGAGTCAGTCCAAGACCAAAAACTGATATAAAAATCGAGTCCGTTTTATCTCCATCTCCTGCGTGTGCGACACATTACGTTACATATAAGTGTTTTGGCAGAAATAATGCAAAAGCTTCGAGATAGGAAAGGGTAATTTAGGCTTAGGTTTTTCGGGAGCGCTTTTCATGGGGCTCCGGAGCCCTGTATTTAAGAGCTCCGGTGAATTCCGACCAATATTTAAACATTTACTAAAAACAGAGAAGTACCGGAGCCGGGCTCCCGTGGGCTCCGGCGCAAATTAAGCCCTGTTTATTATTAAATTTATTGTTGTCATCCTAATTGTTCCCGCGACTAAATCTTCACTGAAAAAGATAGTCAAACATGTTCTTTACATCCTCAAAGTTCAAACATAATTCATCAAGATTTTCAGCAGATATTCAACAAACCGTGTACAATCAAAATCATCCATTCACTGCCCCTGAATTTTTTGAACTTCAGCATATATGTATGCATGTATATGCGGTAACAACATTTTCAATTAATGTATGGAGACAAACTGAATGAGCTGATTAGTAAAAAAGTTTAACAACCTTTATATATGAATCTGGGTCGAAATTCAATTTTCACTGAGGAATATAAGGTGTTTATACCTGTGATCCAAATTTCAGATATTTGTTCATAACACTAATTGAAATATTTCAATTGACATTTTAAACATACTTATCCTTCTTTGTGTGAAATATAATAATATCACTTGAAGTATTGGAAGCAGCCCAAGTCCCATCAGCATACAATCAGCTTTGAACTAGGCACTTAATATTTTGGATTGTAGTTGACATTAGATGTGGTGTTAACTTACATCAAAATTCTTCCATTGCACTTCGCAATGCCCCCCAAGCATATCATGAAGTTTAAAATCTTTATTTTTTTTCTCTTTTATTTGTCGTTTTGTTGCAACAATATTTGAATAAACATCTAAATTATTCACACCCCCCCCCCCCCCAGAAAAAAAATCCCATTTTTTCTTCCTCCACCGCTCCAGTACATAGTTTAAAATCACATGTTTTCCCTATTTATAAAGTTTCTGTATTAATAATTAAAAGAGCATCAAAATTACTCTCTGTCACCTGACTCAAAAAAATTCCGCTTCTCTCTCCCCCCCACCCCCCCCCCCCCACCCTAGCACATAAACTTTAAAACTTTTTTTTTTTTATTTATAAATAAATAATCATCGAATTCTACCCTTAAATTTCCATTCCCTTTCCTTATAATAATATTTCCAAACATTTTTCAATTGAAAAATATACTTATGCGTGAATATTCAGAAAGACAGGAAACTTTAAATTAATTAAATTATTACACGTGAAAAGCATTTTATGGAGAAAATTACATCATATTTTAAAAAAGCCCAAATAGTAATATTTCCAAGCACTTTCAATTGTTTGGTTGTGTGTATGACGGACAATTGTCAGCACGAAGGATATAGGCCCTAAGGGGGGGAGGTGACCTCCATGGGGGGTCTTTCTAAGGGGACCTAAACCATATTTACGCTTGGAAAACCGCGATAACTCCGAACGATTAGATCGACGGGCGAAAGTGAGATCGAACCCAGCACCCCCCGTCTTCCAGCTTCGAGAGCAGAACCTCTCGGCCACTGGTGGGGCACACTTTCAATTGGAAAATCGAAAATATATTTACACGTAAATATTAAAAGGAAAAGAAAACTTTAAAATAATTAAATTTTTGCGTGCGAAAAGCATTAAATGGTGAAAAATTATATCATATTTATATATTTAAAACGATTTCCTTATAAAGTCCAAAAGAAAAAAAAATTTTAGCCGGGGCCTAAAAAGACCGGGTTGGTTGTATTTATGTCGGCCAATTATCTGCACGTGGTATATAGGCCCTAAGGGGGGTAGTGCCTTCCGTGGAGGTCTTTCTAAGGGAACCTAACCCGTATTAACGCTTGGAGAACCAAGGTTCAAAGAAAACCACGAAAACTCCGAACGATTAGGCCGACGGGCGCGATTGGGATTGAACCCAGCACCTCCCGTCTACCAGCTTCGAGAGCAGAACCTCTCGGCCACTGGTGGGGCCTAAAAAGACCGGGAGGCAACAACATTTTTCTCTAAATAATTTTAAACAAACTGATTTTCAAATGTCTGATAGATCCTACTTAATCTAACACGAAAACAACAATCAGCTATTGCGTTAGCGGTGGATGCGGTCTTGGAAACCGAAAAATTTCCTAGCCAAAGAGAACTTAAGAGCAACGGGATTGCAGCAGACCACTACTGGTTGTGATAATATCATCGAATTTTTCGTAATCAAAATATCTTTTTAAAATACAACAAATTAGCATGTTTTTAGAGACTGCGGGGTCTGCTGCACGTGGGATTGAGAACATAGCTCGAATGGGTCAGAACCCTCTAGTTTTGTTAGAAAATGTAACTGAGATAAATTTTTACTGCGAAAAAATATTTTTTCCTCATTTAAACAAAAATAATAAAAATAAATGAAAACTTCTTCGAACTTTTTAGAAAATTTACTTTTTTAAGTTCAACCAAGACAATCAACTAAATGTTCTAAATGTGTATACTAAAAGTTTTCAGTTTGGCTGAAATAAGTCAATTTTTGTACAAAACATGATAAATTTTAATAAATAAATTACTCGTAATCAAACTTCTGCAATCAAGTAAACTTTTCAAATGAGAACAAATTAGAATATTTTTGGCGGTGTCTGCACGAAATTGGCGAGCGTAGCTCGTAGTGGGCAGAACAGTCTAATGTTGTTAGAAAATGTTAACTGTGAGATAAATTTTTATTACGAAAAAAACAATTTTTCCTGAAAAAAAAAAAAAATTCAATTCAAAATTTTAGAAAATTTACTTTTCTAATTCAATTCGTATCTTCAGAATGAATTAAAAGTTCTAAATATGAGTGCTAAAATTTTTCATTCTTAATGAAATAAGTCAATTTTGTGCAAAGTATGATAAATCTTATTAAGGCTGTTCTCAAATTCAAAGGAACTATTTTCTGACACATTTCTGAATTCATTTTCTTTCGGAAACACATAAAATTGGCAGGTATTCTTATTCAGAAACTATGTCATCGAATGGCGTTTCCCCATTTTTTGATAAAGGCAGGTCTTTCAGAAAATACTGTCAAAGTAAATGTTTCGAGTGAAATTTCCGGATGCGGCAGCACGAGAAAGGGGTAAAATATTTGTCACATGACAAGAATCGCTTATTACTTTATAACTTTGTACTTTATACTTTGTAATTAATTTATAAAAAATGGAAACCGTTATTCGATTCCAAATCGCTTCAATAGTCAGACCTGTCAATTTTACGCCAGTTTAAAATTTGTTTGAAAATGCCTCAGTAAGTTTTGCGTTGTTGAGCTAGCAATTTGAAAACCACCTTAAATAAATTAATAAGAGCATCTTAAACAATTTAACCCATACGTATTGAGTTTTAGTAAATGTTACAAAAGGAAAAATCCATGAATATGGAAATTTTAATAAAATAAGGATGTGTGTATTTAAATAATGTATGTCTATTTAAATAATGAAAGCTGTACTAATAAAAGAAAGTTTCGCTCTGTGTGCGTGTGTGTCTGTTCGCGATGGCTAGCGAAATCTATCGCATGTATAAGTCTGACAATTTAGGTGAGGATAGCCCAAGAAAGGTACTGATGCACCTGAGGCACAGATTTTTATTTTTTTAAGGGCCGGGGCCCCTTTAAGTTTTTATGCCCTAAATTGTTAATAACGTGCCCCATTTTATCTGATCTTCTTCGTTTTTGGGGCTAAATCTCCATTTAGTTATTCCCCCATTTCTATATTCCAGTTAAGGTCCTCGACACCTGGGACACGGTACAGGGCCCCTTCAGGTTTTTGTGCCCTAAATTGTTAATACATTACTTCCTTTTAATCCGATCTTCATTTTCCACTTAGTTATTCTCACGTTTCTACATTCCAGTTAAAACCTGGGGCCCTCTATGCTCCCGTACGGCCCCCTTGAACTTCTTGTGTGCCATGCATTCCCCTCCCCCCTCTTAATTTTCTCACCTTCTCAGTGCATTGTTTTAAAGTTGAATATTTGACTCTTCTTCCTGGACTAACACTATCATAATTTTAACTGGAACCCTAGGGCCATGTTTTAAGCGTTATACCCCCCCCCCCCCCCATTTTTGTGCATTTCTTTAAAATATTATTATAAGGATTAATTCATACCCTATGCTTAATTTTGACTAATTGAAGATCTAAAACGCGAAGTACTAAAACATTTTAACATGATTTCATGTTAGGGCCCTGCTCTCAACTATCAGTTGGCTCCTTTTGGACTCCTATTACAGGTCCCTTAAAAATAGACCGATTCACTAGCTTTATTTTCTAACAACTTCTTAGCTCCTTCAGCTACCACAAGAAGACAAAAAAATTTCGCTGACTTCAGCTACCACCGATTTCTAATATTAATCGCCTATTTGGGGCCTTTGGTGCAGCTTCTTTAAAAAGGATCTGAATTGCTTTCAATTTTATTTAACATAGTTCTAGCATCCTCTGATTATTTTAAAAACTACTGAAAAGTATCTGTATACTGAACTACATGCCAGTTAAGTCCCTGGCCCCTTGAAGTTTTTGCACCCTAAATTGTTAATAAACTACCCCTTCTTAATCCGATATTCATTTTTGGAAACTTTTTTTCCATTTAGTTATTGTCCCGTTTCTAGTTTCCAGTTAAAATCCCAGGGCATCCTAGGGTCTCGTAGGGCCCGATTCGGGGTCCTTTGAACTTTTTGTGCGGTATGCTTTTTTCACCCCTAATTTATGGCATTCTCAAAGCAAAATTTTAGAGTTGAGTCTTGGACTCCTCTCCCCGGACAAAACACTCTCATATTTTTATTGGGACCCCAGGGCCCTGTTTTAAGCATCCCCCTATTTTTTCCGCATATCTTTAAAATTTTATTCCAATGACTAATCCATACCCTATGCTTAATTTCGACTAATTGGAGATCTAAAGTGCTAAGAACAATTTCTAAATATTACATTTCCTGAAATCTTCTTATAATATTCAAATAAAAGTTTATGAAAAAGCACACCCTTTGGAAAAAACACACACTTCTTTGTCTCTTTTAACAGTGACTTTATGCAGGAGAAGAAAAGATGTAAAAACAAATCGTTATGGTCGCTTACACAAAATATTGTTGAAAGATACTGGTCAGTGTCATTCCGAAGATCGGAAGTGTTGATTTCAGCCAGTGGGGTGTCGAGTCTGTGCTCGTTAGTTATTTCTTGGAAAACTTAATGCTGAGTACATGTGTTTTTGAGGCTGAAGGGGGAGATGAATAAAGATGTTTTTCTGCTTTTGTCTCGGGGAAAGAGGGTAAAAATACTAAACGGATGCCTTAGCAACAGTTACTATCGGTCTCACGAAGCTTTAAAATTGCAAAAGTAAAAGGCAAAAGTAAAATGTTGACCCTTGAATTGAAACACGGCTTTTTCTCGGCATTTCAGAATACTTTCAGCATTTCAGAATTTCTATTTTTTTAAAAGAAATTAAGTAATTTTTAAAATGAAATTTTTATACAACTTAACCCACTGGTAAAGGACCCCTCGCGAGTTGGGGCCCGGGGCTGCAGCCCCGTAGCCCCCCCCCCCCCCTTAATCCGGCCCTGCTGGTAGCTTTATACTTTTGGAATTTAACTCAGTGAACAGTGTTTGGGTAAAATGATGAAATGTCTTCTTTGATTGCAGCTGTTAAAACATATTTCTGATAGTAATCCGAGTAAATTTTGACTTTTTTTTTCTTTTATAAGTTTTCTGTTATAAGAGAATCTAGCAGTAACCATTAAACCTATAGCAAAACTTTCTTTGTTTTCACTGAACCAACATTTTAGGTCTTTTTCTATTGCAGTCAGGTAAACATATCCAAGCCTCATCAATTGTAACTGCATATTTCCATTTTTCTCCTGCCAAATAAATTTCATGGAAAAATCTCTACATAATTTTATGCTGATAAACATGATTTCGCATTAGGTGATGAGCATTTTTTTTCCCTTATTAGCTCTAAATCAGATTTTATAATTTTGTTTACATTTCCTATAGAGATGTTTAAAGATTTTGTGATAGTATTTCGGCAAAGGCGTGGAGATTGGATTTTATTTTAAAACATGAGATACGACTTTAAATATAATAAGCTGTGATAAGCAAGTACCTTAGTTGGGTATGCATTTTGTACCTTTTTCCCAGCCAAACGTAAACTTTGACATTTCTCTTTTTTCATAATTAATTATGTCACCTATTTTTAGGTATAAAAAAAAATCATGATTTTTTTGAAAAAAAATCAAAAAAATCGGATTTTGATAAAATCAGATTTTTTTTTTTATTTAAATCGGATTTTTATGATTTTTTTCCCCAGCGCTCAAATACTGAATAGCTACCAAGAGTTTTAGGTTTCCAAACCAATTAAACCTCTAATTGCTAATATATTCTGTGATTTTACACTTTAATTAATAAAATTATTATTAATTAGTAATTACATAAATTATAAAAACTGCAAATTAGTAGTTTCATTAATTAGTAGCATACAATAATGTTATATACATTAACATTTTGTAATAATTATGTAAAACTGTATTAAGTACTAACTAGTGATATTTACATTTATTAAAATTATTAATAACTGTATTTACTATTAAATTGTTTAACACTAAAATTAATGATTATTAAACAAAAAATTAACTCTGTAATTAGGAACATAATGTACATTTTTATGCTTTAATTACTAAAATGATCTTTAATAATTTAGTATTCATTCTAGAAAGAAAAAGAGGCAGGATGCTAGTCCCAAAAAAGGGCGCTATTTTATGAGGAAATATATTAGTCATGTGTTTAGTAATTATATAAGGGGGAAAAAGTATATAGTTTCGTAGTATAATAAAGTGTCATTAATTAATTAAGTGTCGTTAATAAAGTGTCATTAATTTTAATAATTTTTGAATTACAAATTGAAAAATACAATTAAATAACAAGTTTTAATTTTTTTTTTTTTTTTTTTTTGAAGAAATAAAGTTTTATCCTTTTAGCAAAGTTTTGGGCACATGGATTGAGAAATACTGTGGAATGGGGAAGTTTTTTACAAGAAATCTCTGGCTACCACTACTGGTGAATTTCACTATTTTTTAAAAAGGCGGGGCGCATTCTGCCAATTTCATAAAGGACAGGTTGTGGCACCCTAAAAAAATTACCTAGAGAAAAGAGTAAATAATTACAGAATTAATAAAAACTGCAAATAAGTGATTTCATTAATTAGTAGCACAAATAGCAAAACTAACAAATATTATTTGCAGCTCATTTTTCATTTGTACTGTTAATCGCCTAAATCTGAACCTACACACATGTATGCATATGCTAATCCCAAAAAAATATTTTGGGATTAGCATAAAATATGAAAATGTTTTAACCCATTCATATACACATACAGAGCAAATATAAGGAATAACCAGTTATATCTGAAATCCTCAAACCATAAGCAGCACTATTATCAGCACTCAGTGGGGTCTCTCAGCATTCAGTGTTTCAAATAATTTTGGTGCTTTTTTAATCCCTAGCAATTTTTATTTGGTATATATGAGTTCAAAAATTTTAAATAACAAACATTTATTCAACCTTTATTGAAGAAGCTTTTGCCGTGCTTAATATTTTATACCAATTGCTTCTTTTTCTCTTATACATTCTTTTACAATATCGGTTCAGCCGATATCATTCTTTAATTCTTCTTTATCTGCTATAAATTTATTGTTACAAAAGTATAATGCGAAAATGAGGTTATGGCTATTTTATTCTTTTACTTGCAGAAATTTACTCGTGTAAATATATTTTTTAATTTAAACTGTTTTACAATATTATTATTTTGTCATTTTAAATAGGACGTAATTTCTTCCAATTACGACATTTAACGCAGATTAATGGATTTATTATTTTAAAATTTTCTTTCTCTTTTAATATTCACATGTAGTAAATATAGTTTTTATGACGCAATTTTCAATATTTTCTTGATTTTAATACGTAATCATTTAATTCTAATTTGAAAGTTTTTCTCTGTTTATAATAGTCACGTGCAAATATATTCTTAATTTGAAGTAAATATTGTTGTTTTTTCTGTTTTACAATTAGCAACAATTTGAAATAATAACCTTTTCTAAAATATGTAAAAAATATCTCTCAAAAAGCTGAAAATTTGGATTTAAAATGGTATAAGACCTCAAAAATTTAGTCAAACTAAAAAACTAAATGCAGTCGGCACACCGGAAACTTCTAATATATATCCTTAGAATAAAAGATTAAATTCTTATGTATAGTTTTTGCTAATATAAAACTTCTTTAATAGAACGAATTTGACCAACTTTAACATTATATATCTCTTAAAATAAAATTTTTATTTAAAAACGGTTTTCTTCAGGGTATTTATCAAACATTTATCTATAATGCTATCATTTTCATATTTTTGTGTTCAGTAGTTTTCTTAATATTAGTGAAGTAAGGCCCTAGGTCACGAAAAATTCATTTACTGCGGAGGTGGCAGCATTAGTTACGTTTTTTTTTAAACAGAGAGAGATACATGACAATAAAAGAATAGGTGTGAGTAACATTAGAAAATGTAACACACGAACTTGGCTGCTTTTATTTCACACGTATTTCATTCATTGTTTTTTACACTGAGAAAGGGACTTTTATTATAAAGTTTTAAAGTAGTTCTTGAACATACTATATATATATAATAAAAAAAATGTTTTTTCTGTTGACTTGGGGGGGACGAGATAAGGTGGGTGCTCTTTATGTTTTTCCTTCCGTTTTTTAACGCATCATGTATTTATCTTAATGCAATGAGTTTTGACTGCATAAATTTTTGAGAATGCTGGGAGAAGTTTTAAACCCATTAATTGCCCTTCTAAGCTTCCCTTTAAGAAATAAGGCATTAAGGAATATTCTCATTAAACTTCGAAAACTTATTAATCGTGTTCAAAATATAAATATTTTCTTCTTAATTTTTAATGCCTTAATTCTGCTTCATCCCCACCCCCTATTGGTGTAAAATTCCAGTTAAGGAAAGTCTCCACAATGTAAAGTTACCCTTTGTTCATCAATATTCACGCCCCCTTCCCATTATTTCTTTTTTTTTTTTTTTTCAATCTCTGTAGTTGCTGATATTTTATCTCCCTCCCCTCAAAGTCCACTCTTAATGAAAATATTGGAGTTATTAAATGGCGGTTTTCTTTTCCTTCTATATTTATGTCTAAAACTTTCACGCTTTTTATGCTTGGAATGACTAAAAGCCTGGATTCCGCTTACTTATATTTTAAAAAGGGAAGACTACTAGGGGGGGGGGGGAATGAAGGCAAATTGCTTTCTCTACCTTTTCTACGCATATGCGATGATCCCCAAATGATCTGTGTGAAAATTTTGTTCATTTTCTTGCAAGAAAGTCAAAATTCGGCTTACTTACATCATGTTTCTTTTTTCTTTTGTTTGAAAAATTTTTCCGTGGAAATTTATCGAAACCTAGTCCTAGTGGTTAAATTAAATCAAAGAATTTCAAATAATCTCATAGCTAGAACTTCAGAGTATTTAATTTCAATTTTTTTTCTTTTTTTCTTTCTGTTTTTTTGTTAGAAACAAACCATTCTTAAATAAACATAAAAAAAATATTTTTAAAATTTGTACAGATACAACTCTACTTATTATTAAATTACAAGTGCACCACGTGAACCTTTCACACTGCAATATTTAGAATTATTTGTATAACATTTTTTTAATTAATTTTTATTCAAACAGGCGAATAGGAATTGATACGTGAATGTACGATATGAAAATTCTGTTTAAACCTTCCGAATGAGACCTTATTCATCGTCAAAAATAGAACGGCACACCCGGAAAAGGGAACAGCGCAAGCGAAAAATAATATTGTGTGCTCGAAAAATGGCATGACACTGCATGGCGCTAAATATACCTAAAATAATTTATAATTCCAATAATAAAATCACTTGATCTATTTTTTTAGTATATTAAATTAATATTTTCAATTTAAAAATTCCGACAGTATTGCAATGCAATTCATTTAGATATTTTAGTAAAAAGAAGAAATACAAATAAACGGAATGACAATAAATATTCTTAATATTTTTTTCATTGTTATATTTTTTAAGTTTGTTGAATTATGATTTTTTTTTTCTAAATATGTTTTAAGCTTGACTGTAGGCAGCTTTTTAGCAAAATTTGTTAATCTATTTATAGATTATATACACGTCGAAAGTTTTTTTGTCTTTAAAATTGTTGAAACAGATTTTTTTTAATGAAATATGACCAAGGGAAATATATATATATAGTGTATTGCTAGATTAATAAAAAAATTACATAACAGAATTGTGCTGTTCTTTCTGACTACGAAAAATTAACCCATTTACACACGAAACAGTATAAATAGTCCAGCGTTTATTTCCGGGTAGCATTCCGTAACGAAATTGAAACTTAATAAATAAATAAAAAAATAGTACAAATAATATAAATATAGCACAAATTTAATAAACAAGTAATCTAACTACTTACTAAAACCACTTAAATGATCATAAAAAAAGGCTGCTGTAATTAACAAAATCCTTACCGATTGCTTCGGATATTAATATCTGGCTTGGTGCTAATACAAAAATATTGCTTTTAATAAATTTCAAGACTTTATTTGAATACATTTTGATATTTTTTATACACAATTATTTTTGGAGTTGTTAGTGGGCAATCTAAAAACATATTAATTTTAAGAAATCTATTACAGTTAAACAGTAAGTTTTTACCAATGTACTGTGACCCGCGGTATCCGATTAGATCCTCTAATAAAAATTTAAAAGAATGTTGGATTTCCTTTTAAGTGGTATTTTTAATGTAATGAAATAGTACGGTAGATATATGCAACTTATACTACAAAGCTAGTGGATTTAACTTCAAATTCTGACTATAGTGGTCGTAGGCATTTTTCTAGATTTTGTGTGTGTGGTGGTGGTGGTGGTGGTGGGGGGGGGGGGGGGTCTTGATTTTTTATGCGATTATTAAATATTCGAAAATCAGTAGAAAATGTACAGTATTCATCGAACCACCATAATTTTTTTTGTCTGAGATTTCGTTTATTCCTATACCTAGATTCATGGAATTCGAATTAGAGCAAGAATATATCTTTCAGTAAAGTTTATTATCAATAAGAATTAAATAATTTTCTCAAATAACCATTAATTTTTCTCTGAGTCTATAATTAAAAAAGGAACTGCATGTTAGAGTAAGACTTTAAATATCTCGTTAATATTGTTAGACAGTTATACAATGGGATGTTTTCCAGTATAAGAAAAAAAAATAAAAACCCAAGAATATGTACTAAAATAAAAATTATTATTCAGGGACTTAAAATTCACATATTCATTCATATATTCACCATTGTAAGATATGGATATACAGTCGAACCTCTATTTAATGAAGTCGCTAAATCCCGGAAAAAAGTTCGTTATATGGAAAATTCGTTAAATAGAAATAATTCCTTTTAAAATAGTTTAAACGACATAAAACAGATTTTTAATTCATAAACACTAAATATTTTTACTACAAGTAATTATAATCACATCTTTAAATAAATTATATTGATTTGTTTTATTTATTTTACCCACTAATATCCATTAGCAATTCATTTTTTCTATGTGTTTAAATCTTTGAAATCTGCAAGGAAAACAAAATATTGTCCGGGAATACACTGTATTTTCTGTTTAAATTAAATTGTTTTACATTAAAATTAACAAATTTTAATGACATTATCGTATTTATTATTATTATAACAAATAATTTTAACCATACATTAACATATGTATACTTAAATTTAATTTCTGAAAAACTCTGTTAATTTTGCCTGAGTTTTTTCTTTTAAAAAGTGCTTTCACTCATAATACGTCTCGCATCTTTGCAATGTACCAAAAACCCCTTCATGCATATTTTCTTCTAACTATAATCCGCGTCGGATTGTTTCAAATGATTTTAGCATTTCATCATACGAAGTTTTGTTAATTCCTGCATCATGATCATTTCCATCATCATCATATTCGCCTTCATCGCAATTCATTGCTGTATTGTTTTTATTTTTCACACTGTCGAAAATATTTAATTCGGATAATGTTTCCGAGGTCTCAATTTCAGAATTAAGTGAAATACAATCATCAATCAGCACATCATGGTTAATTTCTTCTTTTTTTTCTCACTGTATCCACATTTTTTTAAGTTACTCTAAGGGATTATCGTCTTCGTCCTCCGTACTTACCGAATTCTCACTGCTGACAAAGAAGGCGCCTGGTAAAACCAGTTTAACGCCGTTGAACACCATAAAATGTGTTTAAAGAAAGAATAAGTTTCAAATGACCAGGAATATTGTGAGAAATGGGAAGAAAAAAAATTTGGTCACAAGAAAAATTTCGTTAAATAGAGAATGCACTTCGCTATTTGGAGGTTATTTTACGAAGAAATTCGCAAAATTTTCTTGGTTCCAAGGAAAAGTTCGCAAAATAGAGAAATTCACAAAATAGAGGTTCGTTAAATAGAGGTCCGACTGTATATCAAAATATTTAAAATATGATAAATTCATATAATATCGTCATATTTTTCTATCATATGTTGTGTGTTGTTTTCTGACGGTCAATTATCAACACGAGGGATATAGGCCCGAAAAAGGGGGGGGGGGGTGCCCTGCTTGGGGGTTTTTCTAACAGAACCTAACCCGTATTTACGCAAGGAAATCCAAGGTTTGAAGAAAACCACGTAAAATCCCGAACGATTAGGCCGACGGGCGCGATTGGGTTCGAACTCAACACCTCCTGTCCACCAGCTTCGAGAGCAGAACTTCTCGGCCACTGGTGGGGCATTTCTTTTTAATCGATTTAAATTTCTGTTTCCTTGTTTCATTTCTTGATTCTTTCCTTTTCTTTTTTTTTTATTTTTTAATTGAAAACTTTATCTGAAAGATGCACCAATTTCAATTATAAAGTACATTTTCAAATGTATAGATAAAACCAAGCACCACGTTAAAGAGACATTTTCAAATGTATAGATAAAACCAAGCACCACGTTAAAGAGACATTTTATATCTATTTTTAGTTACAAAATTAGAGGTTCATATTATTTTCTAAAATAAAAAAGTACTTTTTATTTATGTGAGCACGAACCAGAACTGCTCTATTATGAATTAATTGTCAGAAGTATATAATAAAAAGAAGCAGAATTTTAAATTGCTGCTTGTTTAAGTATTTTTAACATTCATAAAACATATTTTACTAAGACACTTAATATATTAATATGACCTTTTTAAATATATGTATCCTTCTTTTTCTTTCATTTTTTATGCATTCTAAATTATTTTAAAATAATTTAATTCAAAATAAATATGAGTCTGATGTTTCTGATTAGGATCGTATTGTATTCTACATTGGTGTGTGTGTGTGTGTGTGGGGGGGGGGTGTTAAAATTGACCGAAACGTTTTTAATTCTGTTTTATTTACCTATATATATACCTTATATATTAGATATATTTGAAATATCACTTCGTATTTTTAAAGTATATCTCCTCAATACTCCCTTCCCTGCATATTTTCTCTTTTCTAATTACAGTGGGAGTAACCACGAATAGTAACTGTCCACATGTGTGAAAAGTTGTACCGCAAATAGCATGCATTTGAAAAGCATTCCTTCTCTCTTTCTTGTTTGGGTAGTTTTTAAATATCCCCAAAGATATCAATAGTATAGGGCTAATGACTGATCTTAGACGTCTCCTTGGTGCGTGCCCTTCTATTCGGTAAAATTGAAAACGGCGGAGCGGCGTGTTTTCTATATAAAGAAGAACAGCTATTTTTATTCCTGGTGAAATTTGTATGGAAACTATAAATGCCGCATAGTATACTGATCTCCTGTGAGACTTCAAAGGATAAAGAAAAATAGAGGGGTTATATTATATAAACGGAACATGTGTTAATGTTGAAAAAACAAGTGACTGCATATGTTACATAAAGGATCACTCTACAGGGCAGAGAGTATATTGTGTACTTTTAGTAAACTGCAGGCAGATAACTGTTTTTACGATACGCGGATCGCTTTCAAAGAGACTGACAATATTAATAAATCCTAAAGCCGTTAATGCTCACGTAAATACTTAAAAACGAAACATTTATTTCTATTACTCAGTTACAGATGTTCAGAGAAGTTATTCTCCTGCACTGTTGGTTTTGAGAAATGCTCTAATAATAGGGATGTCAGAAACACCACTCAACATCTGTAGACTTTTTTATAACAAATAATCTGTGCAATCTGGTATTGTTACTTACAACATTGTCCGACATGTATCCTGTTATAGTATCAAACAAAACGAGAAAAATCAGATAGCTAACAAGAAATCCAATCCGAATCCAACTCACTTTAACTTAATATTTTAATGCAATTTTGAAAAAATACACTATAATTATTGATCTAATATCAATCATATCTTTCATGCACAAGGATCAACATATATATTCTCATGCATATTGATATTCAAATATATAGATTTTTTACCTTAAACCAATATGGTGCAAAAACCTCCCCTATTATTAAAAATTATTTTAGAATTATTCTAATTCAGGTCCCAAAATTCCGAAATTTAATGCCTCAAGGGGTCTCCGGACTCTTAAAATTGGAAAAAAATAAAATGAAAACAAAAGACCATTTTTAACATTTAATATCTTAAAATGTATGTGATTTTAAAATACAATTTTTATTGTGATGAAAGATATAAGTATGTTCTATCATTTCATATAAAAAATTGTAATAAATATATTTCATACCTGTCATTTCATATAAAAAATTGCAAGATACAGAATTAGCATTTATAGGGTGGGGGGGGGGGTCCAAACTGTCAGACATTTGACGAGCAGAAAATTGGTATAACAGATTACGCGCAGGATGCCGAAATAAAGCTTGCAACTAGAAGGAAAATTTTGGTGACTACTTACACTTCAGTTTGTAATAACTACCCTGAACCTAAATAAATTTGCATTTAAAGCATTTTTATATTTTTAATACAATGTTGTATTTAGGCAATGCAAAATTTTGAAATTTTCAACAGTATAATCACCTAAAAAAAATTCTTTTTGGAACAATAAATAGGAAATTTTAGGTTCAATTTATACAGACTAACATGAAACATGTGCTTTGACAATTTCATGAAAAAATATTGAGAAGTTTTTGAGATATCGTGCGCGTTATTCCCAAAAACAGCATTTGGAGAAAAATAACTTCAAAATTTCGAAAACACCGCTTCAACTATTAAGGGGCCTCAGGACTTAATAGCGAAAAAAATGAAAAAAAAAGAGACCACTTTTAACATTTAAAATCTTAAAATGTGTATGATTTTAAAACACAATTTTTATGGGATGAAAGATATAAGTAAGTTCTTCCATTCCATGTATTTGAAAAATTGCAAGATGCAGAATTAGCATTTATAGGGGGCTCCAAACTGTCAGACATCGAACGAGCAGAAAATTGGTATAACAGCTTACGCGCAGGATTAAAAAATAAATATTGCAACTAGAATAAAAATGTTATTCCCTACTTATACTTCAGATTGTAATAATTACCCTGAACCTAAATAAATTAGTATTCAAAGTATTTTTATATTTTAATACAAAGTTGTAATTAGCTATAACAAAATTTTGGAAATTTCAACAGTGTAATCTCATAAAAAGTATTTTTTTTTTTTTTTTAACTATAAAATGAAAATTTTAGGTTCAGTTTATGCAAACTAACTTGAAACACATGTTTTGAAAATTTCATGAAAAAATATTCAGAAGTTTTTGAGATATCGTGCGCGTTATACCCAAAAACGTCATTTTGAAATAAATGACTTCAAAGTTTCGAATACGCCGCTTCAGCATTTGAGTGGGTATAATTCTAAAAGCCATAACTTTTGTTCTAACGGGAATTTCAAGGAAAAAAATATATCAAAATGTTCAGAAAAGATAGGAGTTAAGATCTAAAAAAATTAGAATTTCGAAAATTTTGAAGCTTTAAGGGTCCTGAGACTGAGTCATAAGAGGAAAAGGAGGGGCTTTTGATGTATATGTATATATATATATAAGTAATTCAATATATAAGCATTTCATTTATTTATTTTTATCTGTATCCATATTTTTCTTTTTTTCTTCCATTTTAATGATCACAAGATAGCACATAAGACTATACTTTTTACATAACATCTGGTTAATGTGGTGTTTGTGTATTCATATTATTGGTCATTTTCATTATCTTTCAATGGTATTATTGTACAGGAAGTTAAATAAATAAATAAATAAATAAATAAATAAATATATATATATATATAAACTTTTTATACAATTAAACATATGAAAATTTACAAAATTTGATGCTATAACCAGTTATAGACCAAAGATACAAAATATGTATATATATATATATATACGTATGTGTGTATATATATATATACATATATAATGTGTGTGTGTGCGTATATATATATATATATATATATATATATATATATATATAATTTAATTTTTTAAAGCAAAATTTACCTAAGAAATAAACACAAAAAGAATTCGGCTCTCCCCTGCTCATATACTGCAAAAACAGTGAACTTCCTGTTTTCTCTCTCTTTTAAAATAATACTATGAAAATTATTTAGCTGACCTGACTTTGATTGGAAAAAAGGCAAAATGTTTTTCATCGTTCACTATTTAATTGATTCATAATGACTTCTCCTCCCCCACCCCCATCTTTCTCATGAAGTATAGATTTTGTGCCATTCAACTATCCGGACATTTGAAGCATTCGGCAATCAGCATTTACCTAACATGCTTGTTAGTTAGCCTTTAGAATATTGCTTTTTCTTTTTTTCAGTGAAATAAATATGTTTTTTATGTTTCGTTAGAAAATTTAGTTTTTATTATATTTTAACTTTATTTTTCTAACTATTTTAAACTATGTAACTAATAATTCAATATAATGCTTTTTTAAAAGCAATGATGGTAGGGTATGGTGATGGTAGGGTAATCATATTTAAGTGGTGATTATAAAATCTTTTTTGGCTACCAGATCTTATCAAATTTCTAAACCCCTGTTTATATATCTGATATATATTTAACTAATATATCTAATATATAAATTAACCAACACAGACTTTAAAAATTTATCACTTTTTGTCTTCAATGTCTGATTATTTATGTATCACAAACAACTTATTTTATAAATAACACATGCCGCTTATAAATCTTTTCAAAAATCACGTCAGCAATTTTCGTATTTTTTCTATTAAAAATTAATCTGAAAATGTGCCAGAAAATTTCGAGTTTTTGAGCATGGGAAAGTATTTTTTTTAATACCGCCTTAACATGATTCTGATAAAGCCAGCTATTATATAAAAATGAAATGAAAATTCGTCAAAAGCGGTCAGATAAAACTAGTGGATTTATATCTACTCATGATTTAGTTGTTGTTGGTGCAATTAATATACTTAACTTCGAAATCTACCTCCGCTTGTAGGCCGCGCCGGCAGGGCTTTTTTTTTTTAAATTATGAATTGTACATATAAGTATACTCTGTTATATTAGAAAAATTACATTAAAAAATTGCGCTGATCACTCTTATTGCAAAAGATTTGCCCATTTACACATGAAACAATATAAATAGCCTTGCATTTATTTCCGGCTTGTATTCCGTAATGAAACTAGTATAAATAATAATAATAATAAAAAAAAGAACGCACAAATTTAACAAGTAAGTACTCTATATAATCGTTAAAACAACTGAAATGCTCAGAATCGAAAAAGGCTGCTGTAAGTAGCGAAATCAAATTCAGGTATGCCCATAATAAAAACGTATCGCTTTTAATAAATTTCAAAATTTATTTGAATACGTTTTGATATTTTTCATATAAATTGCCTTTTGGAGTTGTTAGTGGGCAATCTAAAAGCATATTAATTACAGTATACTCTCGATATCTCGAAGTCGAAGGGACACTTAAAAAATTTCGAGATAACAAGGTCATAACCAAATGTAAAAATTCTCGTAAAACACAAGATAGGGAATAATGTTATAAAAATTAGAGTCATGATAGATGAGAATAAGTATAAATATGTAATTATAGTCGTAATAAGTCTAAATACTACAATGGCAATTTTAATTTTTAAAATAGTAGAAAATAATTACATTAAATTGAAAAGAATTAGTAAATACATAAATGAACTTAGATTGATAGAATGGCTTAAAAAAGCCGAGTATCGTGGCCTTGCGACATGTCTTTTGAAAGTTATCGTTTTCCACGTTTTCAGAGCATTCTATGAAGCGTCATAGTACGTGGACAGCATATTTAGCTTGGGCCGCAGTAATGCTAAGTAATGGTCCTGAAAGACCCAGTTATTCCTCATTATCAAACGGCAGAGAAGAAACTGATTGATTTTTTACTTCTAAAAATATTCGATATAACAAGGTTTTGAGTGAAAACTCTTCGAAATAAGAATTAAAATTAACATTAGATAAATATGTAATACCGAGGGGAAAAATAATTTTTCGACATATCGAGGTTTTCGAGATATCGAGAGTATACTGCATCTATATTAAGTTTTTTGCATATCTATTATGTATATGGCAGATATATATGTAAAATATTTTACAAAACTGGATTTAACTTCAAATTCTTCCAACATCGGTCATAAGTGTCAGGTATTTTTCTAGAATTATTTTTTTTTCATGTGATTATTAAGTATTCAAAAATCAGTAGAAAATATACTGGATTCATCCAACAACTGTAATTTTTGCCTGAAGTTCAAGGCGGCTACCCAAGTGCACAAGAATTCTAAAATAATCTTCCATTCTAGTTGTTTGTCTATTCCACCTCAAATTCGTTTTTCTCTTATCATAACCCAGATTCATGAATTAGGATTGGGAAAAAAAAGTCGGTCAATATGTCTTTCATAAAAGTTTACAATCAATTAAAATTAAAATATTTCCTATAAATAACCATACTTTTCCTCGGATTCTATATTTGAAATATGCATTGCATAATACATTTAGAACTTTAACACTTTCATTTGCAAATCACAGTAAGTCGTGTAATGCGAGTTCTTACCAAACGGTTGATCCCGCGTTATCGCGTGGACGACGCTATCAAGTTTCCAAGCGGAATAGTATGGCGGTCAATTGATTTTGTCAATTGATTTAAGTGCAGGCTCTTTCAAGCCCATTTGCTCCTGCTCGAAACTACCCGTGAGACAAGCCCCGCGACGCGTCCCGATGGTCTCCACCAGACAAGCCTCAACAAGGCAGCCCTCAGAGATGCTCCGGCCAGACCGGCGCACTGCCCAGCGCACGTCACGCCGGTTATTCCCAAGATAAATGAATTGGTCGAATACGACAATCCTCACCACGCAGCTAAAAGAGCCAAATGGTCCCTTCTCTCGGTTCCCGACCCGGTACGCCCCGACAGCCCGCAGGAACCGGACACCTATAAAGGAGCCGGGGCAAAGAACCTACACGTGGTTTCCCGAGCCGGAGTTACTTTACGGAGGGCTCACAAGATCAAATACCATTATCCGGCAAAGACATTTATGCGAGACAACCGATGGAGTATGAAAGCGCCACTAGCGGAAGAGCCTGGAGAGGCAGGAAAACCCCCCTCCGGACGTAAAGCGTCCCTGCTCCGGGCTTTTCCCTCAGTCTCCCCGCTCACCTGCGGAACCCCTCGCGTCTCGACGCTGGGAGTCAAAGGAGACCAGACAAGTGCCGTTAGCGACCCCAGGCAGGCACGGAAAGCTCCACCTAGACGGGATAGATCCCGCCTCGCTAAGGGGTTGGAGGGTCTGGAGTCCCGCCCGTTCCCCACAACTGGACTCCACCCGAGGGTGGAGAAGACGCGGGAGACCGGAAAGACCCCGGCCCGACGCGCATCACATACGCAACTCAATTTACGTCATCAATTTTTGATTTTAAAAAAATGCAATATCCTTCAAATGATAATAAATTACATGCAAAAATTTCGGAACACAAATTTTCATT
This sequence comes from Maratus speciosus, assembly GCA_963932465.1. NCBI lineage: Eukaryota > Metazoa > Arthropoda > Arachnida > Araneae > Salticidae > Maratus > Maratus speciosus. The sequence continues at coordinate 6,590,799 of OZ010786.1, read as the reverse complement.
ACTATTCTTAAAAAAAAAAAAAAGCTAAAAACAGCCTTTTTTCAGTCTTCAAGAGGCAAAGCCCGCTTAAACTACGACCAACTACAATTAAAATATTTAAAATATTATATTGATTATATATCTAGTTCATATTTGCTTTATCCTTTAATTTCGATTTAAAACATTAATCGACGTAGGTCTGCAGACCATTCAAAAATTTCACAAAACGAAAACGGCCAAATTCTTGCGAGTCCCATCTCCTCTCACTTAATCTTTTCCCTTTTTATGATATTATCAGCGCTATTATGACTAGATAAACGACTATATCATCGAGTAACTTTGCTTAATGTGTGTACAGAAGAGTAGAAGATCGCATTATCGAGTAAATGAATAGTTGAGTGTAAGAATTGGTAAAATACCATATCATGGAGTAACTTAAATGGCTTTGTGTTATAGATGGGCAGAAGGTCGCGTTCTCGAGTAACTGAGATAGTTGTGTGTAGTAATTTACAAAATACCGTATCGCTGAGTAACTTAAATTGCTGTGACGGTAGAACGGCGTCAGGTAGATAAGGACGGTAGAAGATTGCGAAATCGAGTAACTTAGATAGTGTGTGTAGGAATAGAAAAAAAACGTACCATTGAGTAACTTACTATATCACTGTGTGTATAAATCGACAAAAGATCGCATTATCGCGTAACTGAGATAGTTGTGTATAGTAATTGGTAAAATACCGTGTCACCGTGTAACTTATATTGCTGCGTAACACACGGCAGAAGATTGCATCATAGAGTAACTAAAAGAGCTGTGCGTAGGAATTGGTAAAATATTGCATCTTCGAGTAACCTCATCTTACTTGACAGAAAATCAGTGCATCTGGTGAAATATTTGGGATTTATAATATTTACTATATATATATCAAATGCAACTGGAAAAATTTTTCCGGCTGTTGATAACGTGAATTCTGCTAAATGGATTTTGATGGGACTTGCACTGTTAATTAGGTAATTTTAGGGGAGATTTTAGCATTTTGCATATCATTCTATATCAAATTTACAATAAATGATCAACAAAAGGAGTCGATCCTTAACAGAACAAATTTCACCTAACACATTAGATATCAATGCCATTAGATCACAATGCCATTCGTATAGTTTTCAGCAATACAGAAAGACAGATAACGTTCCATATTACTTTAAAACACATGGTGAAATTCATTAAAATTTTTCATTTGTTTCAAAGTTAGTTTGGCGAAACCGATCGGTGTAACGGGCAAAGCCTGCTAGTAATATATAGATGAAGAATAATCTTTTTTAGGTAAAATGCGTTCTTATGCACATTGCGCTGCATTAAATGTAGGATTTAATTCGATCTCTCTTTGGCCGATTTTCGTAGACGACAATACAGAAAAGGAAAAAGCATCGTCCGAATACTACAATCGTTTATAACTAAAGAAGTGATTCATTTATCGAAAAAAAAAATGATCTATTACAAATTACTGCCAGAACTATGTCTGCAAGTAGCAAGCTTTTATATTTAAAAGATAGTCTGAAAATGTTTCAAAGTTTCGGTCTATTACTGGAATTATTATTATTATTATTATTATTATTATTGTTGTTGTTGTTATTATTATTATTATTATTATTTAAGAACCGCCTTAAATGTTTAGAACGTCATGTTTTAGTATGCACATGACATGTAAAAAATCGACGCAATTTAAAGCACACATATCTAAAATAAATTTTCTCCAATGTTTCATAATGGAGCCCTTTCGTAAGTCTTTGCATCAAAATGAAAGAACAGGGGTGAAAAACACCAGATGATGCAAAATGCGAAATATATATATATATATTGAGGTGGGAATGCTGAGACTGTGGAAGGTTGTTGATGAATTTCCTTTCATTTTTAGCTCACAGGCTATCAATGCCTGAGAGCTAATGTGCCGGCAGGTTCTCTATGTATGTATGTACGTAAAGCGATAACTCTTGATAGAAATATCCGATTTGCTTCAAATTTTGTAAATAGGTTCATTCTGATAAGGCGCTCCTCAGATTAGTTTTTGGCATTCGGGGGGACGGGGGATAATCCCCTCCCCTTAATTTAGATAAATGTATTTTTCATGCAGATTTATCCGATTTGCTGTAAATTTTGTAAATAGGTTCATTCTGATAAGGCGTTTCCCTGATTAGTTAGATTAACATTAGAATAAAATAGATTTAAAATATCAGCTTTATTAACATTGCGTCTAAATTTCAGAGCCAAAAAGTCAGAGACCATAGGGCAACTGTCCAGTTGGGAATTGCTTTAATCACATCCAGTTACTGAGGTATATTACAACATGTTTTCTGTAAAATATAGAGTGTGTAGCTGTAGTATTTATAAATATTTTACAAGGATACACTAAAAGATGTCAACAGTAACTCATTTAGAGCATTAGACAGAAATTAGGTTTCATTACTGTTTATGAGTGATACTTACATAACTAAAAGTGCATTTTTATGTATTGTATGTGTTTTTAATATTAGCTACACTCATTTCAATTGTATAGTGTTTATAAATTCTGCTGATAATATACATGGCTTTGGGAAAGTGTTCTTAAAAGTTATCGTTATGAGCTTGACTAATGCACGGTCATGCAGAGCCACCTCATTTGAGCGAGTTCACCATGGCAGGAATTAGGGTGCCATAATGAGTAAAATTGGCCAAAAATTACAAATATTCTCTTTTACAAAAGAGACTTTCAAATATTAAGGAAGAGCGTTTCCTCTCCTTAGCTCATGCCCCCCCCCCCTCCCCCCGAAAATAAAAGAATGAGCTACATCATCAAAAATCTAATGATTAACATTTTATTCTATAAACATAGTACTACATTGTTTTCAAGTTAAATTATTGGTGTTTTCCTCTTAACAAAGCAAGTTAAAACAATTCATGATGATCAATGCGGGGGGAGCGGGGTGTTCTTTTAGACATTTTGTGACATTCATAGATAAACAAAAATGAAGTTGGCAAACTTCAGAAGCCAAGAACCAGCTTCTCAGAAACCAATCCATCAATTTTTCTATTAGTTTCCTATTAGTTTTTCTACTAGATAGTTTCTTAAAATTGTGATATCCCAAAGCGTACCCAAGGGAAAGGGCTGAAGGGACTACAGCCACCCCCCGACCCTTGAAATTTTCGAAAGTGATATGAAAAAAGGGCTGTTTTTTGCTGCTTCTTTTTTGGAAAACAAATTAACTTTTTCTGTCATGCAGCGGACTAGTCATTCTCATTAGACCCATATTAGTGCACATTGTCACCAAAGAAGAGAAAGGGGGCTGATGGGGTTACAGGCTCTCTCCTCCCGAAATAGTCGAAAATTAAATTAAAAAAGTGTTTCTTCCTTACTTTTTTAGATAAATCTGAAATTTTTTTCTTCTGTCATACAGCGAAATAGCCATTCTCTCGTTAACCCCATATTTGCACATTGACATCACAGCATACCCAAAGATGGAGAGACGGATGATGGAATTACAGCCTCCTCCTCTCGAAATAGTCGAAAATAAAATGAAAAAAGTGCTGATTTTTGTTTCTTTCTGTTTGAGATAAATTTGTATTTTTCCCCTTTCATTTAACAAACTAGTCACTCCCTTCCCTTTAGTTCCAAATTAGTGCACAGTGACACCACATTATACCCAAAAAGGTGGAAGTGGGGATAATAGAGTTGCTGCTCCCTCACAAAATAGTCGAAAAGGAAATGAAAAAAGTGTTGCTTTTTTTTTTAGATAAATTTGTATTTTTCCCCTATCAATCAGCAGACTAGCCGCTCTCTTCTCTTTAGTTCCATATTAGTGCACAGTGACACTGCATTATACCCAAAGAGGTGAAAGGTGTTAATGGGGTTACAGACACCTCCCAAAATAGCCGAAAATGAGATGAAAGAAATGCTGATATTTTTTTTTTGTTTGTTTGAGATAGATTTGTAATTTTGTTTTTTGAAATTCTTATCTTTTTAGATAAATCTGAAATTTTTCTTCTGTCATACAGCGGAATAGCCATTCTCGTTAGCTCCATGTTAGTCCACATTGACATCAGAGCATACCGAAAGAGGGGGAGGGGGAGGACTGATGGAATTACAGCCCCTTCCTCCTTAAATAGTCAAAATGAAATGAAAAAATAGTGCTATTTTTCTTTCTATTTGTGATAAATTTGCATTTTCCCCTTATCATTCAACAAACTAGCCGCTCTCTTCTCTTTAGTTCCACATTCGTGCAGAATGACATTACATTTTACCCAAAGAAGTGAGCAACAGCCTCCTCCCAAAATAGTCGAAAATGAAATTTAAAAAAAACGCTGTTTTTTTCTTTTTGATTGAGATAAGTTTGTAACTTTGTTTTCTGCAATACAACGAACTAGCCATCTGATTAGTCCCATATCAGAGCACAGTTACACCACAGTAAACCCAACGAGGGGAAGGGGCCTGATGGGGTTACAGGCCCTCTTTCGAAAGAGTGGAAATTGAAATGAAAAATGCGCTGATTTGTTTTCTTTCTGTTTGAGATGAGAGAAATTTATAATTTTTTCCCTCCTATCATTCAACGGAACTGCCACTCACTTCTCTTTAGTCTTATCAGTGCACAGTTGCCCAAAGACGTTGAAAGGGGGTAATGGGTTACAGCTCTCCTCACGAAGTAGCTGAAAATAAAATGAAAAAGGTGCTGATTTTTTTTGTTTTGTTTGTTTGAGATAAATTTGTAATTTAATTTTCTGTTATACAGAGGATTAGCAATTCTCGTTAGTCCTAATTAGTCCACATTGACACTATAGCATACTCAAAAATGGGGAAGGAGACTGTTGGGGTTACAGGCCCCTCCCTTCAAAAAATGTCGAAAATGAAAAAAAAAGTGCTGATTTGTTAACATTTCTGCTTGAGAGAAATTTGCAATTTTCCCTCTCATCATTCAACTACAACATACTCTTTAGTCCCATATTAGAGCATAGTGGTACCACAGTATAACCAAATAGCTGGAATAGGGCTAATGGGGTTACAGCTCCCTCCCGAATTAGTCCCTTATTCATATGAAACATGAGAAATTTTCGGGCCGTTTAAATCTGTGGATTCTGGGAAAATGCCCCACGTGTATTCAAATAGAAAACAGGTGGTAAGTGTGATCACAGATCGACCCAGAGGGTTTCGTTTAACATTGCTTTCAAAACGCGTAGTACATTTATCGCCATGGAACCCCTTTTAAATTATGGTAAACCCTCCCTAAACTATCTTAAAATTTCAAACAGATCGCCTTGTTATATTTCGTTATATTTTCTAATTTTGTTTGCGACTCTCCCCCCTTCCCCTCCCTAAATGTGACGCGCCATTCTTTTTGATATATTTTTTTTTATATCGTGTGTTATAAACTATCTTAAAGTTTAAAACAGATCGCCGTGTTAGGTTTCCTAATTTTCACAAAAGCGCGGACTGTTAGTTCCACATTCCACCACTAGGGAGCGCACTCTATTCTTAACAAAACTGTATCTAAACGAAACTCTGTTAAACAACCTCTCAGTACGTATACTACTCGAGGGAGGAGGCGATTTTCGATGGAGCCCAACCCCCTCAACAAAAATTCAACTTAACTTAAATTTATAAAGTTCTTATCATGTGTTATAAACTATGTCATTCTTTAAAAGCGATCGGTTCTTCACTTTTCCTAAATTTAACAAATTCCCATCAATTGTCTGTGCGAAAAAGCATCTCTTTTACAAATTTAAAAATCGATTTTTTCGCAAATCGGAAAATTGTTGTCCGATTATTTTTAAATTTAGATTTTATGTATCAGCGCACGAAATAACATTCAGATGCGAAAGAACTAAATTTGTAAAATCAAAAGTTAAAAAATTTTGTGCTGCGATTATCAAACCCTAGTGTAAAAATGTATATCCTTTTCTTTACGTGTTACATAGCCTGCCGTGCAAAAAATGAAATTCTGGAATTATTATCTTCGCTTCCAATTGTCGAAATTAAGAAATAAAGACAGATTCTGAGAGAGTATGAAATTTTACGTCGGATGGCATAAAAATCGTAGCTAAAAAATAAAAATAAAAAATTGCTCATTTATCACAATTCTGAGTCCCGTTTTTAAACCGCAAGACACACCTGTTTTATATTTTCTCGTTCTCTCCGAAAATTCAATGTCATCAGACATTGACCAAATTGATATTTTTTTCGGGACCATTTGTCAAAAATCGGGATATATTTAGGTCCAAATTGACGGAACCTCAAGCCATGCCGTAAATTTTTGGAAAATTCGGAACAGAACCACCCTTTCTCCCCTCTGGCTACGGCCCTATTGCCAAAAATGATTTCCGTTTACAACACAATTCAACGTGTTTTGTAAGATTTAGAACATTAGGGAAATTTAAGTTCCCCCCCCCCCGAAATAGAATCCTGTGTACGCCACTGTGATATCCCATATGCTACAGTGAATACTGCATGGTATAAAATGTATGTATATGTACAAAAGGCATGAAGATTAGTAGTAGTTACTTAAGCATACTATTTATGAACAATTTCTATGGATAGACAGAAGATTGGCCCTCAAAATGATATTTGACCCGCTGCTCTACAAGGAATTATTACAATATACAAGTTGTATTTGCTCAGGTGGAAAGAAAAATATTTGTTTTCTTTTTTTTAAGTAAATTATATTGGGTTTGTTCATTAATTTTAAAAAATCGGAAATTTGTGTGTAAATAACGACCCTTTGAAAATCTAAATGACAAACACTATGGTCAAAGAATCTTTATGTTCAGTTTTTAGAAATACATGGTAAATTTCCAGCGATTTCATTAAATTCATTGGGAGTTGTTTACTTTGGTGACAGACATACTAAAATAATTTTATTGTTATTCATTGAATGGTTTGCATTCGAACCTCATTTGTATCGTAATTGTATCTTAGTATCGTCATATGTTGCTTAGTATCATCATATAGCCTTGCGTTGCCACAAGAACGTCAAAAAAAAAAAAAAAAAAAAAAAAAAAAAAAAGACTAGAACGAAATTTGGGGATTTCAATTCGATAATAATGGTCATTTGAAAATTCGAACAACTTTACAGTTATAGGAACTATATTTTCAATCCATAAACTCATTATTAGATTATGTTAAAATTCTTTGATTTCAATAAAAGTTGTTTATTTTGCTAGACGAGACATTTAAAAATTTTGATGTCTTTCATTGAATGATTTGTGTTCGGACCTTGTATGAAATAGGGAATATATTATAGCCAGTGGGTATTTTTATTAGCTAATTTCAATAATTGCTTAACAAATTTGCTACAGCTATCTCATATGCATTTAATTGCAATCGGTAAGGAAATTTAAAATTTTGCTTCAAATTAACTTTCTTAACAAAATAATAAATTTAGGAGGAACAACACCAATTTGTTTAATTTTTATTAAATCTGACACATTGTATCTTTAAAAGAATAAAAAAGAAGAAATAACCTATTGTTCCGACTGGCGCCGGGAGGGGATGTTTAAAATGAATTTAGTTGAAATATTGACAATTTACGCTATTAATATTAGGTCTATTTTTATTCCATTCATTGAATATTTTAAGTTATTTCAGATCTTTATTTCGTGAGAAATTCACGCTTGAAAGCTACGTTTAATAAAATCGTGAATTTCTAATTTGATTTTTTTCGTTATATTTAAAAAACTACATAGACAAGATATTCTTCTATCAAAAATGTAGTTAAATGGAGAGGAAAAACTTACATAGCCAATCTGAATTACCAAAGAATCTAAACACACAAGAGTTGCCATTCTTGGATTATTGCCGCTTTAGTGAGTAACCGCTAAATAGAGAGGAAAATCTTATATAGCAAACCTGTATTACCAAAGAAACCAAACACACAAGGGTTGCCATTATTGGACTATTACCGTTTTACCGAGTAATCGTTAGGAAACTCCCTGGGTTTGAGGCTGCATTTTTACACACCGCCAGATGGCGTTATACAGATTTTAGATTTTACATAACACACGGTGTGTATGAATGACTGTGGAATAACGCTTTTCTGAGTAACTTCGAAAAAAGTGGTGCAATGCATAGAAAAATGCTTCAGGAACGTCATGGTATGCTTAAACAAATCGAGTAACCGGCAAAAGTTACTCGAATTGAAATTGGTTACTCCTTACGTTGGTGTTTAAACCACTTTAGGTACTCAAAAGGGAGGGTAGGAGAGTGCACACACACACACACACACACACGTACACCCCGCTCTTAACTCTGCTCCCCTCTTACATTATAAAAATCAAGATAATGAAAAACCTTCACTTTTGAAAAAAGTACTTTTGTTTATGTTTTGACCCCTTTAAATGTATGTAAAAATTTGTTTCTTTTAATTCCATGTCCTCCCCCTTTCTCTTCACCAAAAGGCTGTCTTTGGTCAAAGTTCCCATAAATATATAAAAGTTAATAGCCTTATACATAAGCTATCCATGTACTAAATTGAGAGAATCTATAGATTGTATTTTCTGTTTACCACCCCGCCCTTTCTAGGGGCTTACTAATGAACAGCCGGCGTCTCCAGCAGAATATATTTTTTCAATACACAGCACCTATTTGTTAGTGTCCTTTAAGTGTAACGCTATGTATAATATACTTTTTTGATATCAATAATAGATATGCGGACTTACCACGGGCTTTAGTTGAAGCTTAGAATTAATTTTCTATAACTGAAAATATATGTAACTTTAATAACTAATAGATCTGAATTTTAGGTTCATCTAAGTATATATAATAATTATTATTTTTACCACTGATTTTTTTTTGCTGAGACCTTTTCACCGTTGACCTTTTTACCTAAATTCATTTGAAATAGAGTATCTACATTAAAATATACTGCAAACGATTTTCCCGCGTAGATCATTATGTAACGGAATTCTTTTGTGCGACTCTGGAAATGAATAATAAATTCTTTGCATTTCATATTCTACAGAAAGCATGTTTTAGTGCTGCACTTGAAACGATTTTTTCCCATTGGTCGTAATTTAAAGGCATACTTTTGAATGCCCCTGTAAGGGAACTGTACATGCTACATATTTCATTTTCAATGGTGATCGTGCGATAGTAAATGTCAATAACACACAAAATTTCAGGGAAATCGAATTATATTTGCGCAAGATAGAGCACTGACAGACAGACTGAAGTCATAAACCCTTTTCAACTATGTTGGAAAATGTAAAATAAATAAATTCCTCATAATTTAGAATTACAAATTGTCATTAGTGTGTGACTTAATCGGAGAAAAATTTTCTTGATTTTACAATATCGGAGGTAACATGCGCATATCAAATATCACGAATTTGATTTTTTTTTAAAGTAGACCATTGAAAGTGATTATTTAAAAGTATTTAGGTAGAATAACTAAATTACTAAATTCTTCTATAAACACGCTTGCGGAATGGGGCAGAATTTGATAACATACAGAAAATGTGCAACAAAGTTTTTATTATTAAAAATAACCATAAGTTTAATAATAATTCTTAGGCTACAATAAATATAACTCTTCGGCTATCAGTTTTTATTTTCCGTTGGGGAGGGGGGGGGGGGGAGTTATTCTAAGATTTCTGCTGTGATGTCAGAAAAGATTTTTTTTTTAATGATGCCCTACTTTATTTTTATATCAACAATCTTTTATGTTACATTGTGCAATATTCATGATTTAATAATTATTGATTAATACTAATTTTAAAAGAACTAGTTTAAAACATAAACATTTCATAATCCTTTTATTAAATAAGCGACAATGAAAAAAATATGTAGCAAGCTACCACTATTTGGAATTTTACTGTTCCCGTGAACTGTTTTCTTTAAAAATCATCTTTACAAGGGAAGGGGTGGGGCTGTCAATCATAGTTTTCTCAAAGCTCAAAGCGTCACTTACAGGTAGTATTTCGATGTCATTCATGGGTTGCAAGAGTTTGGATTAGATAACAATGGGAGATATTTACTCTCTTTCAAACCTTACTTCAAAGAAAACTCATAGAAACTTTTATCATTGAAATTAATTACACTGGAATATTTGGTCAACTCTGTTGTATTTAGTAGAATGATTAGGTAAAAAATAATGATAATTGTAGATATCGTTCAGGGAAGTGTAGTCTCATAAGCATTTTTCTGGCTACACCTCTGGTTCTTCTCTGTGAAACACAACTGTGAGAATAAATAAGATTTAGGGCTTTTTAATATGGCAGTTTTAATGTAAGAGTCGCTATATTGGGACTGGTTATATAAAGAAAGCACAAATAATACACAATGTTTTTAATTTTCCAAGCGGACACAGCCAGTGATATAAACATAAGAATGGTTTTTGGATTCTCCCCCCCCCCCCCCTCAACTTTCAAAAGAAATCAAGTATCCAGTTATTCAAAAATATAAGTAGGTCGAATATAATGAAAACCACACATATAAATATGTGTAAAAATACACCTTTATTTATTTTTTAATGCAAGTAAAAACAAGGAAGAGTAACTTTTGTTAAGATTATCTGTCTTTAATGCATATGAATGCATTACCTATCTTAAAATGATTATTATTGTTTACTTTGCTTAATCATATTGGTGAGATGATAGGTTATATCTCCCAACCTGAGAAGTACTGTGTAAATATCATTTTATTGATTGAAATAATTCTTTCATGGCAAATCTCTTTGTATGTAAACTGCCATATAAACAAAAGGAAAATCGAGATAAGAACAGGAAAAAAAAAAAAAATATGATACGTTTGTAGAGATTTTGAAATACAGCCTTCACGGTAGAATTATCATTAACTTTGTCTCATATGATAAAGGAAAAGTTTCAAATTGAAAAATAAAATTACTTTACTTTTGCTCTAAAATATTAAAAAAGCATTGCAGATTACTGCGAGCAATTGCACTTAATAAAGCCGTCTATGATGTTTAATTGCGTGGAGTTTTTGATCTACTTCCAACAATTAATAGGCTACTTCACTCACGCGAAAGCACCCGCTCGCTAATGTTTATTTGGTGGAAGAATTTGTTTAAGATACCTCGTTTTTATTTCCATTTTTTTAAACGAATCTTTTGCATTGGCTACCTAAGATCGATCTATAGAAAGACCGTTTTTTTCTTTTTCGATTTTGTTTAAAGTTTTTTTTAATTTATTTAGGATACATTTACTTTCGGAACCGGTTTCGAAAGTAAAAGTATCCCCATTAAAACACCTTGCAAATAAAATAGAAGGAGTAAAAAAGTCCTTTGTACAGATCGACCTCAGCTACTCAAATCAAAGAAAATCGTTTAAAAATACTGAAATGCAAGCACGCTATCTTTAAAAAATTCTCCCTTAGGAATAATATTGAATCTAGGAAAAAGGGTGACCGGAAAAAACGTGACAGAAAAAACAAGAGCGGAAAAAACTGGATAAGGAAAAAACGAGACCGGAAAAAACGTGACAAGGAAAAAAAGGTGACCGGAAAAAACGTGACAAGGAAGTGTTAAATATTGAACTTGTCGATAAATAAATGCTAAAAACTAAAGTAAAGTTTTTCCACTGTCAGTTTCTTACAGCGTAGGGGGGGGGGGGGCAGAGTTAATGGGTGAGTTTGACAACTCTAAGATTTGGTCCAAGAAAATACATTTTTAACATTTCATTAAGAGAAGTTTATTATGACTTCTACAAAAGACAAGTTAGTGCTATCCACGGAGGGGGGGGGGGGGGTATTAAGGAAATACAATTTATTGATTCTTTCAATTCGCTATTGATAGTTTATATATGAGTAAAGATGTTTTATAAGGCGGAGGGGGAGGGAAAAAATTGCATACACAGCCTGTAAAGGGAACAAAATAAAGACGAAGAGAGGAGGCATTTTCTTTAGAGGAATTTTTTCATTATCCTGCTTTTTGCTCGCAGGCTATCAAAGCCCAAGGATTAATGTGCACGCAGGTTCTGTATGTATGTATGTATGCACTTACGTCTGTATGTACGTAACGCGATAACTCTTGACAGAAACATCCGATTTGCTTTAATTTTTTTTTTCAGGTTCATTGTTTCCAAATTCAATATTTAACACTTCCTTGTCACGTTTTTTCCGGTCACCTTTTTTCCTTGTCACGTTTTTTCCGGTCACCTTTTTTCCGTTTACCAATCTACCTATAATGAAATTTAAAACCTATCTACATCGATGCTTTTTCTGGCCCATTCAGCGTCATTATAGACAGGTTTCACGGTGCTAGTTTTAAATTATGCTAGAATTTGAATAAAATTTGCGCAACAATAATAAATAAAAATATTATTTTTGAAGTGTAATGTTAAATTGGATATTTGAGATTTTTATTATTATTACACAACAAAAGTGCTGTAAGTAAAGAAAAAAAACAGTTTAGTTATTTAGTATTATAGTTAAATGAAAAAAATGACATACATTTGGAAGTAAAAAGGAAAGAAAAGAACGTGTATATTCATTAAAAGAGCAAAATAAATAAATATTACATAATAAATAATGAACATGCAAAATAAATAAATATTATATGGCAAATGATATAAAATAATAATTATTATAGTAATGAATTAGAATCTTATGGACAGAAATAATAAAGTAAAATAAGTAAACGATGATATTCTATAAAATTGCGTAGTATATGGTTCGAAATACAATGCCATTCTTAAGCATTAACAGAAAACGAAATCCCCTAAGGCATTCGACTTAAAATACGGTAATCCAGTTGACAAATAGTCTGCCTAACGCCTATTGTGTGCTTGGAAAGAGGGGGTGATTGATAAACGCCTTCTTTAACTCCCAGTCTCGAGAAGTGGGGGGAAGCACAAACGCGCAAACGCGTTCATAACCATCTAGAAGTAGAATATTTTGACCGCCTATACGCGCTTGTGACCATCTACAAGTACAAAAGTCTGACCGCCTATATGCGTTCACGACCACTTACAAGTACCAAAGTGCGACCGCGGATACGCGTGCGTGACCACGAAAGGGTTAATGTTTCGACTGGCAAAAATACTTTCTTATATAAGTAAAAAATAAGAAAATTATTAATTGCTATGTATTATTTTTATCCTCAACCATTATTTTCCGTGTCAATAAGTAAACTATCTGTGATATTTTCTTAGAATATAATATTGTTATTAAGTATTATTATTGCTATTATTCAAGTATACTGTTGAGAATTTTATTATTATGATTATGAATTGAAAGTATTATATTATTTATTGAAAGATTCATTATTTATTAAAGAAAATGAGAACATAACTTATAAGTGAAAAGTTATGATATTTACTAAAACAAGTGAGAAGTTGTAAAAGATGGTGAGTCCCAATTAGAATGGGAAAAGGAGCTCAAAAAAGAAGTTGATAAACAAACGTTAAAAGGTAGTTGAATAACTACTAGGAATTTGTTTATTAAAACAAAACTACTATTGTGATGACAAATAGTATTTAAACATAATGTAAAGAGCTTAACAGGCAGAGTAGTCAAACAAATTTAGTAAAAAATATTTATTGCAGCTGAACTTTTTACTTAAGGACTGTATCACTATTTTTGCTAAAGGACTTTTATGATCTACGAACTGATTAAGCCAATGGGACTTAAAATTCTACTTGAAGTAAATAAAGTGTTAAACATTACTTGATTGGAAATATGTTTGTGATAAGAGAAATGGAAATACACTAAATTTCCATAAGATAAAAGAATTTGTTGTTATTTATTACTATAGTTTTATTATTTCTTATTATTTATTTCTTATTGTATTTATACTTATTCTTTATTTATTATTGTGTTTATATTTTCCTATGCACTTACAAATGGTAAGTGATGTTGTAACCATTATTTGTATTCTTTTACAGGGGATGTGCTCTCAGCTAAATTTAAATGCTCTTAGTATATATTTTTTTTTTCTCTTGCATTGCTAAATTTTACTTTTCCATCTTTTCGCTGACGTCTCTAAAATTTTCAATATTCAAAAATCAACTTCCAAATTTATTACAAGTCTGTTGTCTGAAATTGTAGTTAATTAACCACAAATTTCATACAAAGTCTTTGGGGAGGGGGGATAATATTACAAAATTTAAATTTTTGCGCCAAATTTAAAGTATTTTATGTAAATTTTCCTTTTTCAGTAATATTCCGTATATTATACCGGCTTATTAAATTAAAACCCTAGTCTATTAATCTCTAAGATCTTAATTCATATTTATTCCAAATTGCGTAAATCTAAAAATGGCTCATTTATATTTCTTTAATAAAACTTTTATTATTTAAATTCCTATTAAATTCTGCTATTAAATCCCGGTATATCATATTCCCCTTAAATCTTTATTTAACTGCTAAAATATTATTCTGTCTTAAAGAAAAAACCTACTTATTTCAATTTATTCTTTTATTTAAAATATCCAGGTGTAATTAAAATATTCCAATGATTAAAAGTTCGCAGACATAAATTCATTTCTTTTATCGTCTGAAGAGGGAAAAAAGGGTTATTTTTGCATAATCTCGACTACAGATTTTAACATTTGTTTATGCTTTAGATAGCTGGTGCGAGAATATAAGAAGTTTCTAGAAGAATCTTTTCAGCAGAGTATAAATACGAATGGCGGGAACCAGAGAGATGGCATAAAGCATATAGCATGTAGAGGTGAACGTGGTGGATTGCAGTCGTAGCAAACTGGATATTTAATGTGATTGCTCGATGGAGGTAGTAAAACGTTGGACGAATACTGTTTATTATGTGAGTAGAATGAGGAAGCAACGGTATCGTAATGGGTGATAGATGTTAGATATTAACGGATTAAAGACTAGACGGCTGTCAAGAGATGGAGTGTTTTTAAACTAATTGTGACAGGAAGAATAGACTTTATTCTTTTTACCATGGAAGGAGAGAGCATCTTCCCTAGATTTAATCGAGAGTGTGGAAATAAAGTGAATAATGTTTCAAGCGACTGCCTTATGTTAATTCTTCATTTTTCTTTATTATCTTAAACCCCTCGGCTGCTACCTGTGCTGTTTAGGAATGGAAACCCTCATTTTTTTTCTACAATACCGACTACTTGCCTTCAAAATGTCACATATATATATAAACTTTTTAGGTGGGGGTGGTTTTCGGTTCCTGGGGTCATGCAATGAAAAGTTATGAAGGAATTTTTCAAAAGTCGCACCATGGTAACAACTGCAATAGGTAGTATTTCTTACTAAATCTACCTAAAAATAATAATAATCCATTTAGGAACCTCGTTGCTGTGCAACCCAAACAAATACAAGAAATTCGTTAATGCCGCGATCAATATAAAATATAACAAGTCTTCGCAGTTGAAAACAACAGTAATCCAAAAAAAAATTACAAGAAATTCATTAATGGCGCGATCAATATAACGAGTATTCGCAGATGAAAATAACAGCAATAAAAAATACAATAAATTCGTTAATGACGCGATCAATATAACGAGTCTTCACGGATGAAAACAACAGCAATTAAAAAATACAATAAATTCATTAATGACGCGATCAATATAACGAGTCTTCACAGATGAAAACAACAGCAATGAAAAAAATACAAGAAATGCGTTAATGACGCGATCAATATAACGAGTCTTCACAGATGAAAACAACAGCAATGAAAAAAATACAAGAAATTCGTTAATGACGCGATCAATATAACAATTCTTTTTAGATGAAAACAACACCGGATGCAACGACCTCGTTGTATTAGAAAAAGTCTACTATCAGAAACTTTAAACAATAACATTTACAATCTAATAATGAAAACAGAAAAATAATATGTGTTTATTTTCTAATATTAATTTTCTTATTAATTATTCCTTTCGTCTAGAACATAAATGTTTGACGGCAATGGAAATTGATCTGTTGTACGTTAGTATGCATCCAAGCACTAAATTAATAAAGCATCATTAAAATTACAGATGAAATATTAACTTTTTTTAATCTAAAAATTCTGTATAACTAAGATTTTATTGTCTCTTTTCTGGAAATATGACAAAATGAAATTTCATAAAAAGTCATTTTCTAGCACAGGAATACAATGTCTGGCGTTAAAACTATTAATGGTTATTTCATTAAAAATGATGTGAGGTCTGTTGTAAGGTTAATCTGTCGCTTTGTCATATCAAGTTTGGAAAAAATTGTGCTCCAACTATAACTTTTCTGGTAGTAATCTGGTAAAAATACTTCTTTGTGGCCCATTTATAACTTTTTATTGTTAACATATTTTTAGATAAAATATATCTCGTAAATATGTACAAATAAGGAAATATGCAAATGATAAAAAATGAAAATTATGCGCTGATTAAAAAAAAAATCCCTGCCGGTTTGGGCCTACAGGCGGAGGTAGATTTCGAAGTTAAGTACTAAATTCTCCAACAAAACTTAAATCAAGATTAGAGATAAACCCAGTTTCTTCACAAAGAGTGAGCTGTAGGGAGCTAAACTTTTTGTGAAAATTATAATATACACGAATACACACACACATGTATATGGAATAGGTTTAAAAAATGGCTACAAAAAATTCAGAGAACCATATTTCCATAGTCGAGTTTTTATCATGTTTTAATACGTTTCTTCAAACTCACATGGCGTTACATATTCACCTGCTGAGATCCATTATATTTCCAATATGACGCAATATACATATTTTTTTAATTCGTCAAACTATTTTTTTTATTTTGAGTTTTCATGCTGAAATCTTGCTGTAGAAAACTTATGACGTAATATTCAATTTGTTTTCAATTTGTCAAACTATTTAATTTTACACGTGAAAATTTTACATTAGAAAAGTAATTGTTGTGGTGAGAATTTTATTGTTTTTTTTTAATTGTTGGCAACTGCTATAACGAAAAACTTTTATTTTTTTTCCTGCCATTGTTGTGTAAGAGCTGGTTATATCAAAATCATGTTAAGACAGTATTCAAAATTTTGAACCCTCCCCATTTCCACCCTCTTGGGCCGATTTCGCCCATTTTCAATCCCCGCCGAGATATTAGCCATATCAAAGTTGTTGGCGAGTTTGAGGACAATCCGTGCATAATTGCGTCTTTTACAGTGCGGACAAAATTTAGTACATACATACATATATATATATATATATATATATATATATATATATATATATATATATATATATATATATATATATATATATATATATATAAACTTTTTAGGTGGGGGTGGTTTTGGGTTCCTGGGGTCCTATAATGAAAAGTTATGAAAGAATTTTTCAAAAGTCGCACCACGGTAACGACTGCAATAGGTAGTATTTCTTACGAAATCTACCTAATATAAAATATATTTTCCATGCCTACCTACATATTTTTTTTTATATTTATTTATTTATCCAAGAATATACCTTTATCT
Organism: Maratus speciosus; assembly: GCA_963932465.1. Lineage (NCBI taxonomy): Eukaryota > Metazoa > Arthropoda > Arachnida > Araneae > Salticidae > Maratus > Maratus speciosus. The sequence continues at coordinate 6,573,448 of OZ010786.1, read as the reverse complement.
ACCAATGATGAAAACAATTATTAAGAAACCTCGTAATTTTTAAATGTGTTTATTTTAATATAAGTAATAATTTGTGACTTTTATTTTTACTTAATTTGTTAGAATTAATTTTTATCAACACTTTCCAACAAAGTTGAAAAGTGTTTAGGCATTCGGTTTTTCTTTCCGTCTGTCCGTCTGTACAAGTTCTAACTCCCGTAAATATACTCGGATCGTTTGAAAATTTTTAGATGTTAGTGACCTCTACCATAGCACGAACACTATTTCAAATGAAGTTTGTAGCATGTTTAGTTCAAGTACAGGGACAGTCAAACTTTTCCCGTTACATTACGACTTATGAGAAAAAATCGTTTAAAATGATTTTTAATGATGTTACATACTTTCAAACATAATAAAATTCATATGCATTTATCATGTGCACTAAAATATGCATCCCGTATAACAAGAGGCGCGAAGAATAATTATTATTCATTTACAGGGCCACACAAAAGAATTCCGTTACATAATGATATAGGGGTGGAGGGATTTTTTTTGCCAAATATTTTAATTGTGTTACATTATTTCATATATAATGAAATTGATATACGTCGCTGAAGTTTACTATAACTTATTTCATGCATAATACGAAGTGCATAGCATTTACAGGGACACACAAAAGATTTCAGATATTATATTGTATCCGAAGTACTGTACGGTAGCGATGATTGCTATGAATGCATTTTAGGTAGCTTTCTTTACAAAAAAGCTACCTATTGCAGCCGTTCGGAGGAAAGCGATTTCAAAAAATTTTGGTATATTTTCATCGATCATGACCCCCAGACCCCGAAACCACCCTCCGTTCAAAATTGATATATATATATATATATATATATATATATATATATATATATATATATATATATATATATCTGACATATGTCACACTGTAACTCCCGTAATTATGAACCGATTTCGATGTAATTCGGTGTGTACATAGTACATACGAATGTCTCGACCGAGTTCGTTGGCCAGCTTCATCCGCCGTTTTGTTTCAAAATGGCGGCCATTTAAAATTTTTAAAAAAATTTAAAACTTGAAATGTGGTATCAAAAAATTACAAATGGAAAAATATTTTTTTCTTATGTATTTGACCTTTATACAAAAATTCCGGAGCAGTTTTTGTTTCGTCTATATCTTAAAAAATGGCTGAGTTATAGCATTTTGAATTTCTAGCGTGGCTGACATTTTGAAACGTCCTGAATTTTGTCACCCGATAAAAGGCGTATTTATGAACCGATTTGGATGTAATTCGGTGTGTACATAGTACATACTAATCTCTCGACCGAGTTCGTTGGCCAGCTTCATCCGCCATTTTGAAACAAAATGGCGGATATTTAAAATGTTTTTAAATTTTTAAAATTTGAAATGTGGTACCAAAAAATTGAAAATGGAAAAATATTTTTTTCTTATGTATTTGACCTTTATACAAAGATTTCGGAGCAGTTTTTGTTTCGTCTATATCTTAAAAAATGGCTGAGTTATAGCATTTTGAATTTCTAGCGTGGCTGACATTTTGAAACGTCCTGAATTTTGTCACGCGATAAAAGACGTATTTATGAACCGATTTGGATGTAACTTCGTTTATACATAGTACATACCAATGTCTCGACCGGGTTCGTTGGCCAGCTTCACCCGCCATCTTGTTTAAAAATGGCGGCCATTTAAATTTTTAAGAAAAATTTAAATTTGAAATGTGGTACCAAAAATTGAAAATTCAAAAAATATTTTCTTCTTATGTGTTTGACCTTGATAAAAAGATTCGGGAGCAGTTTTTGTTTCGTCTATATCTTAAGAAATGGCTGAGTTATAGCATTTTGAATTTCTAGCGTGGCTGACATTTTGAAACGTCCTGATTTTTCTCACGTAATAACAGGCGTATTTATGAACCGACTGGGATGTACCTTGGTGTGTACATAGTACACACAAATATCTCGACCGAGTTCGTTGGCCAGCTTCATCCGCCATCTTGTTTCAAAATGGCGGCCATTTAAAAAAATAAAAAAAAAAGTCCTTCCGGCCAGTGCCGGGAGGAAGAGGTAGCTTTCATAATCCTTATTTTTAAAAAGTCAACTTATATCATGCAAACACACGAAGCTCAATTTAGTGGAAACCGAATATAGGAGATTCAATACTAATTTTTATCAATATAATGAATGAGAATTTCGCGAAATTAGTCAGCTTTATCCAAGCTGCTTTTCTTTAAAGTAACTTATATTTGGCTGCCAAATTCGGCAATTTCTTAAAGTGCCTGTCATTTTAAGACAACATGGTGGATGAGGTTAAGCAGTGAGCTTGGTCGAGACCTTAGTAATTGCTGTGCACATGCTCACTCACATCGGAATCGGTTAATATATAGGAGTGCTGTCGCATGCAAAAAATCAGATTTTTCAAAATGTCACCCACAATAGAAATTGAAACTGCTATATCTGAGCCATTTTTAAGGTAAAGACAAACAAAAAATGCTCCTGAATCCCTATATCAAAATCAAATACTTAAGAAAGAAACCTTTTTCAATTTCTAATTTTTTTGCACCTCACTTTAAATATATATATATTTTTTAATTTAATGGCCGCCATTTTGAAACAAGATGGCTGATGAATCTGGCACCAAGGTACATCCAAGTCGTTTCATAAATACGCCTGTTATTACGTGAGAAAAATCAGGACGTTTCAAAATGTCAGCCACGCTAGAAATTCAAAATGCTATAACTCAGCCATTTCTTAAGATATAGACGAAACAAAAACTGCTCCCGAATCTTTTTATCAAGGTCAAACACATAAGAAGAAAATATTTTTTCAATTTTCAATTTTTGGTACCACATTTCAAATTTAAATTTTTCTTAAAAATTTAAATGGCCGCCATTTTTAAACAAGATGGCGGGTGAAGCTGGCCACCGAACCCGGTCGAGACACTGGTATGTACTATGTATAAACGAAGTTACATCTAAATCGGTTCATAAATACGCCTTTTATCGCGTGACAAAATTCAGGACGTTTCAAAATGTCAGCCACGCTAGAAATTCAAAATGCTATAACTCAGCCATTTTTTAAGATATAGACGAAACAAAAACTTCTCCGAAATCTTTGTATAAAGGTCAAATACATAAGAGAAAAATATTTTTCCATTTTCAATTTTTTGGTACCACATTTCAAATTTTAAATTAAAAAAAAAAATTAAATGGCCGCCATTTGAAACAAAATGGCGGATGAAGCTGGCCAACGAACTCGGTCGAGAGATTGGTATGTACTATGTACACACCGAATTACATCCAAATCGGTTCATAAATACGCCTTTTATCGCGTGACAAAATTCAGGACGTTTCGAAATGTCAGCCACGCTAGAAATTCAAAATGCTATAACTCAGCCATTTTTTAAGATATAGACGAAACAAAAACTGCTCCGGAATCTTTGTATAAAGGTCAAATACATAAGAAAAAAATATTTTTCCATTTTTAATTTTTTGGTACCACATTTCAAGTTTAAAATTTTTTTTAAAATTTTAAATGGCCGCCATTTTGAAACAAAATGGCGGATGAAGCTGGCCAACGAACTCGGTCGAGAGATTGGTATGTAATATGTACACACCGAATTACATCCAAATCGGTTCATAAATACGCCTTTTATCGCGTGACAAAATTCAGGACGTTTCAAAATGTCAGCCACGCTAGAAATTCAAAATGCTATAACTCAGCCATTTTTTAAGATATAGACGAAACAAAAACTGCTCCGGAATCTTTGTATAAAGGTCAAATACATAAGAAAAAAATATTTTTCCATTTTTAATTTTTTGGTACCACATTTCAAGTTTTAAATTTTTTTAAAAATTTTAAATGGCCGCCATTTTGAAACAAAACGGCGGATGAAGCTGGCCAACGAACTCGGTCGAGACATTGGTATGTACTATGTACACACCGAATTACATCGAAATCGGTTCATAATTACGGGAGTTACAGTGTGACATAGGTCAGATATATATATATATATATATATATATATATATATATATATATACCGGGTGTCCCAAAAAGGACTGACTGATTTTAAAATTCAATAACTTGCAAACGGTGACAGATATTCAAAAAATTCTTGCAGGAGGGTTATGCATAAGGTCAAAAGTTTTATTACAGTGATTTTCAATTTTAGTTCGATTTACAAACAATAGATGGCGCTGTAAGCAATAGTCGCTAAATACAGGCTCGATTTTTGGTCCTTTATCTTGTTCCATGCAGAAAAAGGAGATGGAAACGTATTATCCGGGCCACGAAGTACCAAAAATCGAGCCTGTATTTAGCGACTATTGCTTACAGCGCCATCTATTGTTTGTAAATCGAACTAAAATTGAAAATCACTGTAATAAAACTTTTGACCTTATGCATAACCCTCCTGCAAGAATTTTTTGAATATCTGTCACCGTTTGCAAGTTATTGAATTTTAAAATCAGTCAGTCCTTTTTGGGACACCCGGTATATATATATCAATTTTGAACGGAGGGTGGTTTCGGGGTCTGGGGGTCATGATCGATGAAAATATACCAAAATTTTTTGAAATCGCTTTCCTCCGAACGGCTGCAATAGGTAGCTTTTTTGTAAAGAAAGCTACCTAATAAAAAAAATTAAATGAGATACCAAAAAATTGGAAAATGAAAAAGTTTTTTTTGTATGTGTTTGACCTTAATACAAAGATTCCGGAACAGTTTTTTTTTCGTCTATATCTAAAAAAAATGGCTGAGTAATAGCATTTTGAATTTCTCTTGCGGCTGATATTTTAAAACGACCTGATTTTTGTCACGCGATAACAGGCGTATTTATGAACCTATTTGGATGTAACTTGGTCTGTACATAGTACATACCAATGTCTCGACCGAGTTCGTTGGCCAGCACCATTCGCCATCTTGTTTCAAAAGGGTTGCCATTAAAATAAAATTTAATTTAATAATCAAAATGAGGTATTAAAAAATTGGAAAATGAAAAAGATTTTTTTTATGTGTTTGGCCTTGATACAAAGATTCCGGAGCAGTTTTTGTTTCTGAAAATTTGTTCTTTTGTTGATATCTTAAAAAATGGTTGATTTATAGCACTTTGAATTTCTAGCATGGCTAACATTTTGAAACGATCTTGTATTTGTCACGCGATAACACACGTATTCGCCTATTTCGATGTAAGAAGGCATGTGGATAGTATACATCAACACCTCGACCAAGTTCGCTGGCCAGATTCATCAGCCATCTTGTTTCAAAATGGCGGCCATTAAATTAAAAAATATATATATATTTAAAGTGAGGTGCAAAAAAATTAGAAATTGAAAAAGGTTTCTTTCTTAAGTATTTGATCCTGATATAAGGATTCGGGAGCATTTTTTGTTTGTCTTTACCTTAAAAAATGGCTCAGATATAGCAGCTTCAATTTCTATTGTGGGTGACATTTTGAAAAATCTGATTTTTTGCATGCGACAGCACTCCTACACTGTAAAAAAAAAAATCTGTAAAGTTACTATAGTTTTTCTAGGAAACTGGGATTCCAAGAAATTTTTATTTAACGGCAACAGGAAAAAATACTGTAACAGCGTCTGTTACAGGAATTTTTCTTGTTGCCGTTACATAAAGATTTCTTGGAATCCCAGTTTCCTAGAAAAACTTTAGTAACTTTACAGATTTTTTTTTACAGTGTATATATTAACTGATTCCGATGTGAGTGAGCATGTGCACAGTAATTACTAAGGTCTCGACCAAGTTCACTGCTTAGCCTCATCCACCATGTTGTCTTAAAATGACAGGCACTTTAAGAAATTGCCGAATTTGGCAGCCAAATATAAGTTACTTTAAAGAAAAGCAGCTTGGATAAAGCTGACTAATTTCGCGAAATTCTCATTCATTATATTGATAAAAATTAGTATTGAATCTCCTATATTAGGTTTTTCACTAAATTGAGCTTCGTGTGTTTGCATGATATAAGTTGGCTTTTTTTAAATAAGGATTATGAAAGCTACCTCTTCCTCCCGGCACAGGCCGGAAGGACTTTTTAATTATGTTATGTGCTTTTATGTTTCACAATATTTATGCATTGTATATGGTGTTTATAAACGCTGTAATTCATATACAAGGCTACACAAAAATTCGTATAATTTACTGGGTATGATTGTAAATTGCTTAAATGTGGTTTTTAAATGTGTTATGCATTTTTACGCTGAGCTGCATTTAGTTTACTAAGAAATGTTTGTAAAACATAGATAAAAAATTATATACAGTTTCACGCAAAGAATTGGATACATGGCCATCTATAAATGATAATTTCTGGAAATGTGATTCCAGTTTTAAGAGTGCTCTGCTTTGAATTAAACTTTAGATAAATAGTGCGTGTAATAAAGATGCTAGGCTGACTACAGGTTTGTACAAAAGTATACAAGTATGTTTCCAGCTATTAGTATAAATTGCTGAAAGAGAAATTTCAACCTGTTAATACTTTTCTTGCTAAACTAAATTTCCCCACTATATAGTATATATATCAACCTACAGATAAACTACAGAATTGTTCAAAAAAACTGAAATACATATTTGTTATGGACGGTAACTGCTGAAATCAGTTGTATGCCTTTTCTAAAATGTTTACTTAGTTCACTTATACACCTTATTTCCCTAAATAACGAAGTTTTGTTAAAGCATTCTGGAAAGTTTTTCATAAACTATGCTTAACGCATGATTTTTATTACTTGTTTTATATCTAATTTCAGTTGCTTACATTAAAGAAAAATATTTTGAAGATAAAAAAAAGCTATCAAAGCCTGAGAGCTAATGTGCCCGTCGGTTTTCTATGTGTGTATGCGCATACGTATCTATGTATGTACGTAACGCGATAACTCTTGATAGAAACATCCTATTTGCTTCAATTTTTTCTAGGTTCTTTCCGATAAGGCGCTTCCCTAATTAGTTTTGGGGGTTCATTGATTAAGTATAAAGGGGGGAAAGGGGCTACCCCCCCTTAATTTAGATAAATGAGTTTTTCATGCAAAATTGTTCGATTTGCTCCAAATTTGGTATATCGGTTTATTATGTTAAGGAGCTCAACTGATTAGATTTGTAGGTTCATTAGTTAAGTATATAGGGGGAAAGGGGGTAGAGTCCCCCCTTCTTAATTTAGATAAATGGGTTTTTCATGCAGAGTTATTCGTTTTGCTCACAATTTGGTATACCTGTTTATCATATTAAGGAGCTGCCTTGATTAAATTTGGAGGTTTATTGGTTAAGTATAAACGAGGGACGGGGCTAGCTCCTCACCTAATTTAGATAAATGTATGTTTCATGCAGAATTATTGGATTTGTTTAAAATTTGATATACCGGTTTATTCCGATATGGCGCTTCCTTCATTAGATTTGGAGGTTGGTTAAATATAAAAGGAGAAAGGGGGGCATGTTCCCTCCCCTTAATTTAGATAAATGGGTTTTCATGCAGAATTATCCAATTTGCTTTATTTTTTTTTTAGGCTCATTCTGATAAGGAGCTTACCTGATTATATTTGAAGGTTCATTGGTTAAGCATAAAGGAGGAAATGGGGGAGCTAATACACCACCCCCCTTAATTTAGCGAAATGTTTTTTTCATGCAGAATTATCTGATTTGATTCAAGTTTGGCATACCGGTTTATTATGTTAAGGAGCTTCCCTGTTTAGATTTGGAGGTTAATTGTTAAGTATAAAGGGAAGAAACGGGAGGGGACAAATCCCCACCGTAATTTATTTTTTGAGGGGCATTATTTTTTAAAATAAATGTATAATGTGCAGTTAGTGTGAATAGCCTGTGAGCTCAATGTCATCAGTTTAACTGGACACTTTTCTTTTTTTCCTTTCGTCTATTCTTTAACACAAAATACTACATTGTTTGCTAGATTGATAGCTAATATTTTCGTTGTAACGTACTTTAACTGGTTCACAATAAACAAATTATTAAAAGTTTATTTCAGTTCCACAAAATATTTAATTTTTAATAAGACATTTACAAGCCATATACGTTTAGTATTTTTTAGAGTATTTTTTGTGAAACTGAAATAAAATTACAGATAGATGAAACATTTAAATGCTCTTGTTAACTTTTCACTTTTTTGTGATAAAAGTATCACAGTTTTCAAAGAGGAAAAATATATTTTTCTAGCTTTTCAAAAAATCAATTGTGATTATTATTAATGACTCTATATACTATGCAGGATTTATTAACATTTTAACTATTACTATTGTTTTGGATTTGGTAGTCTTTAACTATTAGTAAAATTAAAATATTAATTGAGTTACTATTAGCACGTTTAGTACAAAGCAAACGTTTTTTCAAGCAATCTTATTTTCTTGAAAAAAAAATTATTATTACAGAATTTCATTCTTTTTTTTTTTAACATTTATTATCGCGAAACCCGTTTTTCTATCCTTTTTAGGTGCGTTCGTAATTATATAAATACGTAGCACCTATAGTCGTCGTTCAGTCCGTCTGTCTGTCCGTCCGTCTGTCCGTCCGTCCGTCCGCATATAATAGAGCAAAAACTACCCAACCGAATGGTCTGAAATTTTAAATATATGATTGTTGTAAAATTTTGTCGAGCCATTTCAAATTTTATGAAAATCGGATATATAGTTAAATTACAGGGATAGTCAAAAGTTTTTCTTTACATTATGGCCAATGGGAAAAATTATTGCACGTGCATTTTAATGATGTTAAAACTTTCCGAATGGTCTAAAATTCTAAACTTATAATTATTGCGACATTTTGTCGAGCCATTTCAAATTTTATGGAAATCGGATGTATAGTTTAATTACAGGGACAGTCAAAAGTTTTTCTTTACATTAAAGCCAATGGGAAAAATTATTGCAAGTGCATTTTAATGATGTTACAGCTTTCCGAATGGGCTGAAATTTTAAATATATAATTGCTGCAAAATTTTGTCGAGCCATTTCAAATTTCATGAAACTCGGATGTATAGCTTAATTACAGGGACAGTCAAAATTTTCCGTTACATTATGGGGAATGGGAAAAAATTATTGCAAGTGCATTTTAATGATGTTACAGACTATGCACTTATGAACTACAAATAAATACACATTCAGTACAATATGGGGTGCAAAAAATAATTATAAAACTAGTTATAGTACGAACGCACCTCATTTGCCACGTTTGACGAGCAATTTCCAACTTGTTTTCTTTATTTCCGTATATTTCCTAAATAATGAAAGGGAAATTATGAAATATTTTGTACATGATTTAAGAATTGTTCAGTTCTCGCTATTTTGATACATTTGTTGATCAAAACTGTGAGTAAAGACGAATGAAGCAAGATGAAATGAAACAAAAAACATGCAAAAGAAAATTTAGAGAAAAGAAGGGTGTGTGCAGTTAGAGAAAATATAGTAAGTGAAGCAGATGTCGAGAATAATATAAAAAAGAAAGATGAAAACAAGCAGTTTAGCAAAAAGAGTGAGTGATTAAGATGACAGAAAACATTCAAGAGACGCTACCAAATATGAAGACACCAAAGACGGCAACAAACATAACAACCAAGCATTAGAACGAGATGATAATTTTGAAAATAATGGTGATGTCAGATGATAAATGCAATGTACAGAAGAAAATTTGAAACATTTGGAAACTGCACAAAATTATCGTTTAAAAAGTTATAATGGGATCTTTATTGAACTGCTTTTAAAGCTTCTATCGTATAATGGGCAGGCAATCGCAGAATGTAAAAAGTAAAAAAATAAAAATCATCAATTGGTTTTCTCTAGAACTGCAAGGGAGATTTCAGCGGAATTTGGTACACTTTTAAAATTACAGATTTAAAATTACTAATTGTGACTGCATTGCATACTAAGAAAAAATATAAATCTCACATAGTATTCGTTAACATTCTTGAAGCAACGCTCTTTTCGGCTTCTGGTTGGTTCTTTAAGGAAGAGGGAGAGATTGCTATTTTAAAAGCTGGACGTACAAATTAAATTTGAAAATTTGCCAAATGCACCCCTCATATAGCCAACATATGGCTCTAAATTTCTCCCAGCGATTACGAATCTCTGCATATTTTATTATGTTAATATTATTTTTTCAGAAATGCAATTTAAATTTTTATAAGTAATTTGCAATTTATTATAATTAAAATAGAATAATTAATAGCTAATAAAAGTAGGCAGTATATACGCGCAGATAGAATTGTAGTTATTTGTAATATTGTATTAACAAAATTTTTATAACAAGAAATGAAAAATAATCCTTCTTATTTATAATTTTGTGTCAAATATCAAACTAAGATATATAAAGCACAAATTTAAATATTTTCGTTAAATTTTATTAAGTTTTATTTCTATAGTGTAAAGATTAAAAAACAATGTGACGTATTATTCGCAAGCCTTGCATTAAAATATAACAATAATATCAATGCTCGTAATACTCGTTAATACTCGTAATATCGCATTTTTCGTTGTTCTGTTTAATATCACAGAAAAAAATAGTATTTTTTTTTTCTTTGCAATGTTTTAGGAATTTTTTTTTGTATACTTACTTAAAACATATCTAGCTTATACATCCATAACTAAATGTTTTCCCACAAACTGAAAAGCAACTAGTATGTTGTGGCCATCACAAAACTTTCTTCTATCTCATACATGTCAATACTTCAAAATTCAGTATCTCAGTGCCAAATTAAATGGCAATCTGTGTTCATCATGAGAATTCTAAAAATATGAAATTCCGTGCATTAGTTCTCGAGGTATGACTGTCGCTGAAATCGTGTAAATCCAGCAAAATGCAGCATAGCAGCGCCACCTATTGGGTTATTTACACCAGAAACTAATTATCACCAACTTATGTCAACGTCTAACTGAATATGAAGTTTGAGGAAAATTCGTGCATTAGTTCTTGAGAAGAGGCATTACGCAAATCATGACAAATGCAGCATAGAAGCGCCACCTATTGCGCGATTTGCAGCAACACATAATGAGCAGCAATATTAATCAAGTTATACTTAAATCTGAAGTTTGATGAAAATTCGTGCATTAGTTCTTGAAATAGAGCTATTGAGGAAATAGTTCAAAATGCCTCACAGCAGCGCCACCTATTGTACACCAACACGTAGTCAACATCATTTCATATGAAGGACTAAATAAATCCGAAGTTTGATGAAATGTGTGTATTAGTTCCTGAGATAGAGCTACTGCGAAAATAGTGTAAATCCTTCAAAATGCAGCATAGCAGCGCCACCTGTTGGACGATTTACACCAAAACGTAAACAGCATCCATTCATGTCAAGGACTAACGGAATTTGAAGTTACATAAAAATCTGTGCATTAGTTCTTGAGATAGAGCTTTTGCGGAAATCCTGCAAAATGCTACATTGCAGCGCCACCTGCAAGGCGATTTACACCAAAAACTAATCAGCACCAATCTATATCAGGGACTACACCTGAATATAAATTTTTGTTAAATTCCGTGCATTAGTTCTTGAGATAGAGCGCCCACAAAATTTGTGTCACATACAGACAGACAGACAGACAGACAGACAGACAGACAGACGGACAGACTCACAGACAGACATTTTGTAAAAAATGTTTTTTGGAATCTCTGATCCATAAAACGTGTAAATCCGTCGAAAACTGGAATTCGAAAATTTTCATGAAACCAATACTCTTCTTGTAAATATAGAAGAAAGTAAAAATTAGGAAATTTTTTCAGTATGTCAGGTAAAGTTAAAAAGAAAATAAAAATCTACTAAAAAAAAGAACTTTCAAATAAATTGCAGGCTATGTTTTATTAACACATTATGTTTGCCATATGTTCACTAAAGTGAAAACGGTCCCAATTCTACTTCTGATACTATAGAAAGACTCACACCCCTTTCTTTAATTCTTTGTTGTCTATACTGTTATAGCAATTTATTACGCAGTAATCAGCTGTACTTGGCTGTGATGAAATCTGGTGTCTTTAAAACTAAATTTATTGTTTTTTTTATTATAAACTAGCAAACCCCGCGGCTTTGCTCGCGTAATATTTGAAATATGCCAAGTGATATTTATATGTCTAAATTTTATTAAAAAGTACTAACTAAATTTTTATTTTATTAAAAGGTAATATTTTATTTTATTAAAAGTTTTTTTTAATTAAAAGGTACTTATTACTTTTAGGAATAATTCAAAAATTACTATTTAAAACACAGTTTGATTTAACATCAATATTACCCTGCATTAGGCAAAAATGAGACTTAAATTAATAAAACAAAATAAAACAAAATAAATGATAATTTAGAAAATATTTTGAAACTTTTATGCTCAATTAATACGCTCATTTCAGTATTCATTTGAAGTTTTGAATTTTTTAGAAACCATCTTCTTACATCTTAAAATTAACCATCATGTCAAATTCCAAGTCCTACCCCCTCTCTCAACATAAAGGGCTATGTTGAAACAGGAACTGTCACCATTAATTTGCAAACATTAATTTTGAAATCGGTTTTTTATTTCCTAATATTCCACAGAAACGTAATTTAAAAAGCTTTTAAAGCCCTTTTTTAGAACCTTTGTTGTTCCTGTGAATCCCAGGTGGTAGAATCACCGGCATAAAATATAGCCTGTGTAGGATAAGAGACTTTTACCATTGATTCGCAACTATTACATTTATAATCGGTTTATATTCCCTGAAATTGCATAGAATCGTAATTTAGAACTATTTTAGAATGCTTTTTGCACCTCCCCTTCGCTTCACCCCTTTTTAATTCGAATTTATTTTCGACGTTCCTTCGAGGGCATTTATATTTTATAAGTAATTACCATGCCATATTTAAAGTTTCTATCCTTTTCAGTATCACAGAAATCGCAATTTAGAAAGTTTTTAGTTCCTGCAATCCTCTGGTGGTAGTGGAAGAGACATAAAATGTAGCTTATGTTTGAGCAGGTTCTATCACCAAATTCGTCATCATTATTTTTTTAATCGGTTTTGTAATTTATAAGTTTGCTTTAAAATTGTAATTTATAACGCTTTTCACTCACTTCATTTTTTTAAATTTGGAATTTTCTTTCGACTGTTCTTAGAAAGCAGTTGCATCTTGTAAGTAAATACCATGCCATACTTCAAAGTGTTAGACCCCTCAGTTGTGCAAAAAACGAAAATTAGAACATTGTGTTTTGCTTTTGCAACCCTCAGATGGTAGTGACAGCAACATAAATTTTAACCTATGTTATAGCAGGAACTGTCACCATTGATTTGCAACCATTACTTTTGAAATAGCTTTGGTATTTCCTTAGATTGAGTAGAAATCGCAATTTAGAACGTTTTTAGGACGCTTTTCGCGCATTTTCACTCCTTTTTAAATTTCCAATTTTTTCGAAACTGTTCTTAAAGATCATTTATATCTAATAAATATGTACCTTGCCTAATTTTAAGTTGCTAGCCCCTACCGATCACTAAAATTGAAATTTAGAACGCTTTTTTGCTCCTGCAACATCTTGTTGACAGTGATACCGACATAAAATAGCGTCAGTGTTAGAGCAGAGGCTGTCAGCATCAATTTCCTACCATTACGTTTGAAATCAGATTCATTCTTCTTGAGATATTGCCGACAAATCGGCATTGAGAACGTTTTTAGAACGCTTTTCGCGCATTTTGCTCCTGCATCTCCTCTGGGGTAGTGGAAACAGACATACAATATAGCCTATCTTGGAGAAAGAGCTGTCACCATCATTTTTACACCATTATATTTGAAATCGTTTCAGTACTTCCTGAGATTGCACAGAAATCGCAATTTAGAAAGTTATTTTACAACGCTTTTTGCGCATTTTGACCCCCTTTTAAATTTCGATTTTTTTTAAGGAAATGTCCTTAGAGATCATTGATATCTTATAACTACCATTCCAAATTTCACGATTCTAGGCCCTTCTGTAACGCAAAAGTGGCAATTTAGAACGTTATTCTCCTGCACCCCCTTTGGGGTAGTGGCACCGACATAAAACATCACCTATGTTGGAGCAAGGGTTGTCACCATCATTTTGACGCCATTATTTTTTAGATCGGTTTGGCATTTCCTGAGATTGTGTAGAAACCACGATTAGAACGTTTCTTAGAACGCTTTTCGCGCATTTTCACACCTTTTAAATTTTGAATTGTTTAAGAATTGTTCTTAGAAATCCTTTATATCTAATAAGTAGCTAATATTTCAAATTTCATATTTCTAGGCCCTTCGGTAACGCAAAAATCGCATTTTTAGAACGTTTATTGCTCCTGCACCGCCTTTCGGGTAGTGGCACCGACATAAAACATAGCCTATGTTAGAGCAAGAGTTGTCAGCGTCATTTTGACACCAATATTTTGACACCATTATTTTTTAAATCGGTTTGGTATTTCCTGAGATTGTGTAGAAACCACCATTTAGAACGTTTTTTAGAACGATTTTCGCGCATTATCACTCCTTTCAAATTTCGAATTTTTTAAGAACTGTTCTTAGAAATCCTTTATATCTAATAAGTAGATAATATTTCAAATTTCATATTTCTAGGCCCTTCAGTAACACATAAATCGCATTTTTAGAAGGTTTTTTGCTCCTGCATCCCCTTTGGGGTAGTGACACCGACATAAAACATAGCCTATCTTGGAGCAAGTGTTGTCACCATCATTTTGATAACAATATTTTTTAAATCGGTTTGGTATTTCCTGAGATTGTGTATAAACTACCATTTAGAATGTTTTTTAGAACGCTTTTTGTGCATTTTCATCCCTTTTAAATTTCGAATTGTTTAAGAACTGTTCTATGACATCATTTAAATCTTATAAGTAACTAATATTCAAAATTTCATATTTCTAGGCCCTTCAGTAACGCTAAAATCGCATTTTTAGAACGTTTTTTGCTCCTACACCCCTTTGGGGTAGTGGCACCGACATAAGATATAGCCTATGTTCTAAGTTGGACTAACACCATCATTTTGATACCATTACTTTTGGAATCGGTTCGGTAGTTCCAGAGCTTACTTCCTACAAATAAACAATTTTTTCCTCTTTATAATAGGAGTATAGATTATGATGTTTTTATGGTAAATTTAAAATTTACTTATTAGAAATTCTGTTGTTTTTATGACTAAATTTTACAATCTTTTTATTAATAATTCTGATGTTTTTTCGATTAAATTTATAATTCAATTAAAAGAAATCCTGATATTTTTATTATTATATTTATGATTTACTTATTACAAATTCAGATGTCTTCGGTACTAGATTTTATAATCTTACTATTATTAATTCGGATGTCTATATAAGTATATTTATAGTTTACTTATCAGAAATTTTAATGTTTAGAAAATTCTTATCGACAGAAATAACTGTCTTTTGTAATGCCCGTATTATACATATTAATTATACTATATCATGTTTCCAGGCGCTATTACTGTAGTAGAGAGAAAAAAAAAATTCCTTATATTTTTTGTAAACCTTTACATTAAATTTTTTTTTTATAAAACATACTAGCTGCAATACCCGGCGTTGCCCGTGTCAGAATACATTGCACGCTTTATGACATGAGGACCAATCTCCTTAAGCGATGTGTTCCAGCAATTTCAGCAGTGTTGCAGTTTATTGCTTCGGCATTGAATAAAGATATCACGATGGCTATATTTGTTATTCACAATTATCACTGCAACTTCATTGACTTGAGGTGCATTAAACCTTCGTTCATGCTCCCCGCCTGGTCTTTGTCGGCCAGAATGACGATCTTACAGTTATCTGCAACCATTCGTTCTAGTCTTGAACACATTTATCACTTGATTATGGTTATGGAATAGGCGTTGTAACACCTGAATAATTTCTCGTTGTAGCCCCAGAATGTGAGTGCAACGATAATCTATTTCGAGTTTTTCTCACTAACAAAATATATTTGTAGGAATTTCAGTGTTTCATTTGGTATGGGCATGGGCATTAGCGAGTCTACTCGATGATAAATTTGCCTTTGACCTTTAAAAACTGGGCTGAAATTTTCTACGTTGCATATTGATGTAGCCCCGAACGGACTCATTTGAAAGCAAGAATTGTATCGACGTATATTTTGTATTTGCTAATATTCCTTTAAAAACGTAATTTAGAAAGATTTTAAAGGGTTTTTTAAAACGCTTGTTGTTCCTGTCAAACCCGAAGTGTTAGTGGCACCAGCTGAAAATGTAGCCTGTGTAGAATCGTAAACTGCCACCATTGACTCGCAACCATTACTTTCGGAATCTGCTCATTATTTTTTGATATTGCATAGAAATCGTAATTTATTATATTTTTAGGACATTGCAATTTAGAATGTTTTTTGCTCCTGTAACCTCCAGGTGACAGTAACACCGACATAAATAGAGCCTATGTTTGAGTAACAGCTGTCACCATCAATTTCCAAAGTTTACAACCGTTATTTTTGAAATCGATTTGATACTTCCGGAGATTGCCTAGAAATCGCAATTTAGAACGTTTTTAGAACGCTTTTCGCCCATTTTTACCATTTATAAAATTCAAGTTTTACAGGGAATGTTCTTAAAACTCATTTATATCTTGTAAATAACTAAAGTGCCTAATTTCAAGTTGCTAGCCCCTGCAGCATCACAAAAAACGCAATTTAGAAAGTTTTTTGCTCGTGCAATACCCAACTACTAGTGCAGCGACATAAAATAGAGCCTGTGTTGTATCAAGAGCTGCCACCATTAATTTCCAACCATTACTTTTGAAATTGGTTTGGTACTTCCTGAGAATTTCAATTTAGAACGTTATTAGAACGCTTTTCTCGTGTTTTCACCCCTTTGAAATTTCGAACTTTTCTAAGAAATGTTCTAATTGATCATTTATGTCTTATAACTACCATGCCAAATGTCATGTTTCTAGACCCTTCAGTAACACAAAAATCGCATTTTTAGAAATTTTTTGCTTCTGCACCCCCTTTGGGGTAGTGCCACCGATATAAAATATAGCTTATTTTGGAGCAAGGTCTGCTACTATCATTTTGACACCATTATTTATTAAATCGGTTCGGAACTTTCTGAGATAAAAAAATTGCACAAGCATCTGCTTTTAATGAATTTATCTGTGTTAAGTTTTAATTTGTATGAAGAAAACTTTTAAGCACTTCTCTCCAGAACTATTGTTTCATCCTCATCTATCTGTCTATCTATCATTTATAATACAGTTCTTTCTGTATCTCACTCTACCTGTCTGTGAATATATATACAACTTACAAATAATATTCTGAAAGTTTTTTCCCAATTCCATATCATTTAACTTTCGAAGTCATCAGTCTTCTGAGAAAAAATTGAAAGCTCTTCTCTCTATATATATTTATTTTCTTAGCATTGTGAAAATATAGCAATCGTCTTTCAATTTCTGTCAATAAGGATGTGTGAAAAATGAACGTAGAAAAACATGAAAATGTATTTGTTACAGTTTCTGAAAAAAAACAAAATATCCTTTTAAGTTTAAAATTTGAGATGAAAAGATGCAACAACTCTCATTTGAAAGAGCTTTAATGTACTATGCACAAAGCTACGTTAAAAATAAATAAAAAATGCGAAGTCGGCAGTCTTGAAAAACTACTATTTTACTTTTTGAAAAGCACATTTTGATGATTTGGAATTTTCTTTTACAATAGAAGTGATGATAAAGATAATGAGTTTTTATCGGACAGTACTTAAGTATGAAGGCGAGTATCAAAGTGTAAAGTTCGTAAAACATGTCAAAAATATTTTCTGTGATTATTAATATTTATTATGTTATTGCATATTTCGTGATATTATTATTTACCTAGATTGATTAATACAGTTCTAACCGCTAATAATTATAAAATGTATCATGCATTTTACCATATTATAACACGCATTTTCGTAATATTATTTTGACAACTAACATGTAAACACATTTAAATGCAGAAAACAGCTCTCTAAACTATGATAATGGGTATAAAATTACTACAACTTTATTATACATTAAATACATTACGCATGTTTATTATTGAACTCAAGGTATTTTTTTAATTACTTTAGTGTGAAATATTTTTGACATTTCAATTTATTTTTAAAATGCGGTTTTAAATTATTTTTCCTTTTCAAAAGAAGACATATTTGTTGCTTTTACTTCACGGTTTTGTACGAGAATCATGCTTAAAGAAATATTCGTTTTTATTTAATTTTGGGAAGTTGATTTTCAAGCTTGTGAGAAATTTGCTTTTCAGTAAAGAATCTACCAAGAATAGATAATAAACCTTAACATTGTTTGAAATATTTCTGAACTTCTATCTTCTATAATATTTGAAAGAAAATATTATTTTATATTAAAACGCATAATGTTCTATAACGTAAAAAAAAAAAAAAAAAAAAAAAAAAAAAAAAAAAAAAGAGACTTAATTTTGCTTTTTAAAATGAAACTCAAAAACGAATATTTTTTCTAATGATCTGGATATTAATATATATATATATATATATATACTAGTGGGCTCTGCCCCCTGCAAGCTGCGGTCGCCAACCCCCGTTCAGACATCGCAGAATCTAAAAACACGCAAATCTGATGGGTTTTAAAAATATTAGAGAAGATTAAATTATACTGAAAAAAACTGTGCAGATCTCCCTGTAAACGGGTTTCCACTCAATTCCCTTTGATTGCAAAAATTTAAGGGCAAATCAGTTGCTGTTAAGACATCCAATGGTTGTTTTCGTTTTTGATTAAAGAGGATCTGTTAAACATTTGAAAAGAAGCGAAAATAAAATAAATTAAGAATACAGAGTCTTTGTCTCCCGGTATTTTAAAACAATCTCTATAACAATAGCCTAAGTCATGTGACTATCATCAACAGTTTTAGGTGGACCACTTCGCTTTTTATACTCTAGGTGCCATTTTTGTATTTTAATGTTAGCCAGGCACTGGTGATAAGTCTCCAAATATTATTCTATCGCCATCATTTCATCTATTTTATAATAGTTCAAGTCATCAACTGCCATAAACAAATACGGTCTGATCCCTTCGCCGTTCATATGAAAGTTTCGCACAGATGTCATATACGTCCCATATTGGCACGGGGGGACCCATATCAAGCAAAATAACGATTCTTTGGCGACATTTAAGTGCTCGTTCCGTATATGACATTGGCGTCAGAAAAAAATCGCCCCAATATGGGACCGCAAGTTTTCCATTTTGATTAAAAAAATCTATTTGTTTTCGAATAAAACTACGTAAAATTTGCCATGGTTGGAAAGAATTCTTGGTACTGTTACGCTAGCCGGATGCAGATCTCGCCAATAGCTTTTTTTCAACTCGCCAGTTAGCATTTTTTTTTCGAGTGGTAATATTTGGCCAGATGTCATATACGCACAGCAGGTTTGGCGTGATATTTTTTTTTTCATACGAAAATTTTGATGTTTTTTGATTGTCTTTATAACGATTTGTGGATGGGAATGCACAAATTTCAGTTATTGTGATCGCCGTATTATTTCGTTTTAATTTATTTTACCTGGAAGGCTCCTTATAATTGACACGGGCGAATCCGGGTAGTTCTGCTAGTTGAGATATATTATGGGAATATATTAAGTTATATTTCAATTTCTTCAATCTGTCCGACAAAGACAAACAACCTAATTAATCGAATTCAGATAAACAGAGACAGCATCTAGATTAATTAATTTATTTGTGAAATTCTATACTATATTTTGATGTAGAACCTGGATCTATGCCGTGCCAAAAATAATTTGCAGAGTGCCATTTATGGCACGCGTGCCATAGGTTCGCCATCCCTGCACTATGGTGACAAAACGATAGTGACAGTGTCTGTTCCAACTTAGATTACATTTCATGACGGTACAACTACCCCAACTTACGCAAAGGCAAAAATAATTCTAAAATAGCATTTTTTGTGATACTGTTGGGCCTAGAAATTTTTAATTTCACAATGTGGTTACTTTAAGATGTAAATGCTCGCAAAGAGCGGATTCTAAAATTTCTAAATATGAATCGTTGATTATGAAAGTTTGGCGAGTCCAAATTTTTTATCGCTGGATTTTGAATGTTTTGAATTTAAATGTGTTTTAAAATATTGGTAAAGAATATTATACTAGTATTCTTAAGCCCATCAGACTTATTTTATATTTTTGGGATTTATAATTCAAGTAAATTGAATATGCAATATTGTTTTTCTATGCTAGCGGAGGAAAACATTGTTTTTGGGATGGGAGATGTTTTTGTCTTGCCGCGGTATTAGAATAAAAAAAAATATTGAAAACGCTGGCTGAATCCTCTTTAATAAAAATCTACCTTTCGTTTAACGACTGGATTTTTTGCTAATCGTTGCCACAGATTAATGTCGGAAAATGAAACATTTCAAGTTTCTGAAAAAATTAATAGCTCGAAAAGTATTTGTCGGAAAATTGTTAGACAAACTGCGTTAGAAAGGTAAAAAAGTGTATTTTTCTTGATATAAATTTCAAATCTAATGATTATGCCATTTTTTAAATATGGAATTTCAAAAATTTCCAAATTTCAGAATGGAGTACCATAGCAAAACCTCTACCCGTAAAAAGATAATGATTACGGCAATGTGTCCTTACGTGTATACTGTCTATAGCACGAATCTCAAATTATAGTAACCTTATTATTTTGTTAAAATAGAAAAGTGCATTATGATGTCACGAGTGCATATTTTTTATTTAATTCTCGACAAATACTGGATATGCCATTTTTTTAGTTGTAAGTAATATAAGTTAATTCACGTATGACGTCATATTCAAAACAAGTATAAGGTTAATGCCTGAATTTTACATGAGGGCTTTTCGTGAATTTACATTACTTTTTAATTTTTACGTAGGAAAGTAACAAAAAATAAATTCTATTTTATAGGTAAAGGTGGAAAAAATAATTATCTGTATTAATCTGTAATAAAATTTATGCATATAGTTATAAATTATAATGAAAACAATGCATTACCAATGTTGGCAATTTACCACAGTTGTAGTAGAACTGCGAAGTTGTGATTATGCTTGTTAATATTATAGAACGTAGAAATGTGTTTTTTCAAAGTGAACTTGCTTCGTTTTCTAAATCAATGTCTCATCAAATGTCGTTTATAGAATAAATTACTAGTAAGGTATTTGCACAGATGTTAAAAAATAGTTATTCTGAATTCATTAAAGAGATAAAATTTATGTTAATTCTTAATGCTATTTAATGTTTAACAAATTCTTTTCACAAAATGGACTTGTTCGATTTTAAAATCTATGGCTGATATAAAAGAGAGAAATGAGGGAACGTTCTAAATTGAAATTTATTTGGAATTGTAACAGACAGAAACTTGAAATTCAACAGGGCTATTACTTTTAAGACATAAATGCTTGCTCAGAATAGTTTTTTTCCAAATACAAAAGTGTGTAGGAGCAAAATACTTTTAAAAAATGCAATTTCCGTGACACTGTTGGAGCCACTAGCTGAGATTTTTCATGGTGGTTACTTTAAAGATGTTAATGCTTCCTAAAAATGATTTCTAAAAAAATTTAAACTTAAAAGTGCGAAATTTACGGACAAGATCTCAAATAACGATTTATTTGAAATTGCTTAAAGATTAAATGACTTATCATCCGTGTTTCATATTTCACAGAATACCTCACAGATTTTTCAAATTTTACAAATTATCCCACTTATTAAGGTAATTTTTTCAAATAAGCTTAACTCTATTCAATATAGTTTTTTTTTTATTATCTTGCTGAAGCAATTTCAAAATCAAATTATGTTGACCAGTTTTCTCTTTTGCAATTGTATCAAAATTTAAAGGGGGCATACGAAATTTAAACTTTCAAAAAATCAGTTTTCAGATCTTAATTTAATCTTACTTTTTAAAAATTTCACAACAGTGTTCAATAAACCCATTGAGAAATCTGCATTGTTATAATCATTTATAGGCTGTGAGTACAACTGAAAATCCGTTGATATAAAAAGTTTAAAAATCGTTTTCTCATATTAGTAAATTTGGAGTTTGCGTGTCCTGTTACTTTAAAACTATACAAGCTATAGCTTAAAAAAATTAAACCAAATAAGCGTTTTTTGTAGTCTCCATGCTGAATGCAAAGAAATTCACATGGTTCGGTTATTTATTTTTTTGCACTTGAAAAACAAGATTCCTTTTTCTTTTCTTGTTTTTTGTAATTTTTCATATTTTGTGCTAAAATTAAATTTTTAAACAAAACGTTTTGTATATAATTTGGATTTTATATGATAGTAGGAGTGTTATGATTATATTTTGTCCAAAAATTGTTTTCTATGTGCATAATTTAGAATTTAATCATGCGCGCAGAACTAATTATAATTCACGCAATATTAAGATGAATTTTTTAATTTAAAATTTAAATAATATTTTTATATGTACCACTTTTATTTTCTGGATAATATAGCTAAAGTTATTTACTTTAGTTAGGAGGTAAAAAAAAAAAAAAAATCTTAATTGCATATTATTTGTATTTTGGTACTTTGAAAAATGTCAGGTTTTTGATCGTTTCGACAAACTCAAAGATACTGTGCTCCCTTAAAACATCTCCTCTTCTAAAATTAATATGAGAAATAATTTAATTGCACCGTCTTGTGCACTAAGAAACATTTGGATGGATGAAAATATTTTTTACAAAATTAAATGCCTGAACATTTAGACTAAATTAGTAAAAACATGAGTGTTTCGTCGCGGTATCGTCACTCCAGGGAGCAATTTTACAGATATCGACAAACCAAAAATATTTTCTTAAAGCGAAAACGTTCTTCTAATCGATGATGTAGTTGGTTTTAAAAAATATGAATTTTAACTCTTCGAATACACTAGCAAACGCATGTCACTTCGCGCGTCAAGGAGAAGATATTGTTTCTACGCAAAAATAACTAAACGTCTGTGTTTTAACACAATCGTTTTAGAGCATCTAAATAGACCAGATTTACATCACAAACAAATATTCTGAAACGTTCGGACAAGTAGAATTATTTTTTAAAAATAAAATAAATGAAATTTTCAACGAAGTCAGTGAGTGTTTCGCCGTGGTTTTGCTCGCTTTCGGTACGCATAGACTCCAAAAATGAAATTACTCAGAAATTAAAATACCATATAGCATACAGCTTCAATTCAATATTTTTTCGCGATTTTTACTTTCTTCAATCTTTACAAGAAGAAAGTATTGGATTCATGAAAATTTTCGACTTCCGGTTTTCGACGGATTTACACGTTTTAGGGGTCAGAGATTCCTAAAAACATGTTTTTACAAAATGTCTGTCTGTGAGTCTGTGGTTCTGTGGTTCTGTCTGTCTATCTGTATGTGACACGAATGTTGTGGGCGCTCTATCTCAAGAACTAATGCACGGAATTTAACAAAAATGTATATTCTAGTAGTCCCTAATATAAATTTGTGCTGATT
This sequence comes from Maratus speciosus, assembly GCA_963932465.1. Classification (NCBI taxonomy): domain Eukaryota; kingdom Metazoa; phylum Arthropoda; class Arachnida; order Araneae; family Salticidae; genus Maratus; species Maratus speciosus. The sequence goes on along the minus strand of OZ010786.1, from coordinate 6,550,021 downwards.
AGTTTTTGATGTAAATCGCCCAACAGGTGGTGCTGCTATGCTGCATTTTTCGGGATTTCTGTAATAGTTCTATCTCAAGAACTAATGCACGGATTCTCATCAAACTTCAATTTTAGTTATTCCTTCATATCAGTTCGTACTGGTAATGTTTTGGTGTAAATCGCCCAACGGATGGTGCTGCTATGCGGCATTTTTCAGGAATTACACGATTTTTGCAATAGCTTTGGTGAAAACCCAAGCATTAGTTCTTGAGATCGAAAATCGCAAAAATGCAGCATAGCAGCGCCACGTGTTGAACAATTTACACCCAAAACTACTCAGCACAAATTTATATTAGGGACTACTAGAATATAAATTTTTGTTAAATTCCGTGCATTAGTTCTTGAGATAGAGCGCCCACAAAATTTGTGTCACATACAGACAGACAGACAAAACATTATTTTATATATATAATTTATATATAAAAGATATAGATATATATCGTCGACGAATATATCGACGAATATATCGATATATATCGAACCGCCGCGGCGAGCGGCCCCTATTCGTCCGCAGCCCTTTATTCTTCCACTTATTCCGACTCTTTTGCGGAAGCAAGATTCGTAGGTCCCCAGCCACGTCCCGAATGAAAGACACTCTAGCGAAAGCGAGCTTGGGAAAAAAATAATCTTTTTTTATCTCAAGTGTTTTATCTCAAGAAATAATGCACGGATTTTCATCAAACTTCCGATTTAGTTATTCCTTGATATAGGCTAGTGCTGGTACCATTTTGGTGTAAATAGCCCAACAGATGGCGCTGTTATGCTGCATTTTGTAGGATTTACACGATTTTTGCAATAGCTCTATCCGAAGAAATAATGCACGGATTTTCATCAAACTTCAGATTCAGTTAGTCCTTGACGTGAATTGACGTTTTGCGCATTTTGGTGCAAATCGCTAAACACGTGGCCTTCCTATGCTGCATTTTTACGATTTCCGCAGTCTATCTCAAGAACTAATGCGTGGGTTTTCACCAAACTTCAGATTCAGATATACCTGGATATGATTGAGTGCTGTTTATGTTCTGGTGAAATCGCTCAACAGGTAGCGTTGCTATGCTGCATTTTTGCGATTTCCGCAATGGCTCTACCTCAAGAACTAATGCTTGGATTTTCAACAAATTTCAGATTCAGATAGACCTCGGTATGAATTAGTGCTCTTTATGTTTTGGTGCAAATCGCTCAACAGGTGGCTCTGCAATGCTGTATTTTTCAGAATTTCCACCATAGCTCTATCTCGATAACTAATGCACGAATTTTCATTAAACTTCAAATTCAGATATACTTTGCTATGAATTGGTGCTAAATTGATGTAATTTCTTGTACTATTTAAATGATTTAATTGATGGGATTTATGTAGAAGAAAGTTTTATGATGACCAGAACATACTAGTTTCATCTACAAATTTAAATTCAGACAAAATAGAGTTAAAGATATAAAATCATACTTTTTTCAGGTGCATCAAAGATCATTTATCGTACGCTCGGGCAGCACCAGTAGGGTCTGCTAGTATATATATACTAGAAAGGTAGCCCGTCAAAAATGACGGAAATTTAGATATAAAGATATATACAACTCATGTGCAAGAATATGAGTTTTCTCGCTTGTTTCGCAGTGATAGAGGAAAATTACACATTTTAAGAACGAAACACATTTATGAAAAATTGTCTACAGTAGAAGACCACTAATCTGCACAGTTTGGTTCCAAGTGTTATGCAGATTTGAGGCTTTTTGCGGTCATGTCTATTCAATCTTTGTTTACATTTTTTTTAATTCATATATTGGACAATTTAGATTGTTAAGCCTTAATAAAAATAAATAAATTACACACTTGAAGTAAGGTAAAAACCATTAAATTATCGTATACGATTTCATGAAATGATATTATATGTGTGTGCTTCACGATCTTGGTTACGACGTTGGCGAAATTGGCTGCAACTTGTCATAATCCTAATAGTGTGGGCCGCTATAACAAAAAAGTAACCAGTTTTTAGTAAAATTTCTGATATAAAGTAGTTTTCAAAAACTTGTGTAAAATTGCAGGCCGTTCTCATGTTATGTCAGTTCTAAGAATAATATTTCTAACACTGAAGAGTTTCCATGTATATGTGGAATTTAGAAAAGCTTCTCCAAAAGAAAGGTCCTGAAATGACATTGTAATTTCTCTAATTTCAAAGTTTAATCGGGCCCTGATGTTGTTTACTAAAATCTAATAAATACAGTTATTTTGAATATTACAACAGAATTAAACTGTTAAACTAATTTAACTTAAACCCGCTGTTACTTCCCGATGTTATTTTTTACTATTAAGAAAGAAAATTAGGTACTTCTTAGTTATCCCGTCGACCAATTTCGCCAAATTATATAAATCGCCAAACCACTCGCCAAATTATACACATTGACATAATTTTTTATTTTAAATAACGAAAGAACAAATAAATTAGCAAAACATTAATAAAAATACAAATAAAACGTCGAATTAATGGATTTATTGGCCATTAATGGCATTTAATCTTACAATTAATTAATTAATGGCAACCATTATTGGCAATTAATCTTGCAATTTGGCGACAGTAATTTGGTCGACGGGATAACTAAGAAGTAATGAAAATTATTTAAATTTTTCAAATCATGCATTTATAATTTTTTTCCGTCTTTAATAACTAAATAATGAAAAAAATATGCTTTTGTTCTGAGCTCATAAATATGACAATAAAATAATGTAACTAAGGGACATTGCAAAATTAAATCTTTGTGATTTCAAACCATAAACAAACGATACCGCAACCATTTTACCTACTGACGTCATTAGAATATTGTCCATTGATTGTTGGAGAACTTACTTTGTGTATGATTACCTCAATGATTTAATATTTTTTACGTTTCACGATGAATGAAGCACTTGTGTTTGTATAGGTTTATGGAATGAGATATTAAGCTGTGAACCTAATTTCAACTGAAATTATCCAAGGATATATGTATTTTTAATTGAAATTAAAAACAATGCTTTGATCTCGAAATAAAAAGTTTTAGTTTGTATAATTGGTTATTTCTGTTAATTATTTATTTAGGTACTTTCCAATTATAGAGCATTTTTAAAAAAAGCTTGACGCAATTCGGGCATCCGAAAGTGAGATATGTTGCCAAAATATATAAACAGCTATGAAAACAAATCTAATGAACTTTTATTTTTGTTTATATATGCACTTATATACATAGAAAAAATCGTTTCTAAATATATATAATATTTTTTTATATACAAATTACGGCACAGATTTCAGATATGAACCGGGATACCTAACTGGCGCCAATATGGTTTTATTTTGCCTGCTATGGTTACCCGGTTATTGTTTTTTACTTATTAATAAATTGTTTATTTACTTTTATTTTCTGTTTTTAATTATATACACTGTTTTGCTCTAAAGTTATTATTCAAACTTTTATTTATTTATAGTTATTTCCTTTTCAAAATGATAGCAAATAATTTAAAAATATATAAGTAACTGGTATTCGAAAGCGAGATTTCTGCCAAATTGGCGTCAGAGAAAAACATGCCCACCCCGATGCGTATATGACATCTGTGCAAAAATTACTTCTGTTTCTTTATAAAAATGGGTAAATAGCTTTTTTATATTAAATAAATTGCATACATATGGAAAAAATTGCTTGTGAGTATGAAGCAGTAAATAGGTTGTTAGAAAATAAGTTGGCAAACTTCTTTCTCGCCAAGAAACTTTTCTCGGAAATCTGGTACATAAGCAATGATTGCTAGAAATGCATTTTTAATTCTGATATGCGCTTTTATGTTTCACTACATTTATGCATACTATACTGTGTGTATAAATGCTACAGTTCATATGCAGGGCTACACAAAAGAATTCATAAGGGTTACTGAGTATGAGAGTAAATTGCTTAAAGGTGGTTTTTAAAGGAGTTATGCATTTTTACGCTGAACTGAATTTAGTTTACTAAGAAATGTTTGTAGAATATAGATAAAATGATATACAGGTTCACGCAAAGAATTGGATACATAACCGTCTATGGATGATAATACCTGGAATTGTGATTTCAGTGGTTTTAAGAGTAGTTTAAATTAAATTTTGGATAAATAGTGGCATGTAATAACGATACTATTGGCTAAGGACGGTAACTGCTGAAATCAATTTTTAAAAATTTTTATGCGTCTTCTAAAATCTTTACTTAGTTATCTTATTTACCTTATTTCCCCAAATAAGTTTTGTTAAAGCATTCAGGATGTGTTGGAAAGTGTTTCATATTCTATGCTTAACGCATGATTTTTCTTTGTTCTTTAGTCTTATTTTGAATTTATTTTATTCTTAATTTTTTAGTCTTATACTGCTTTATAGAAACTTTGGCACAGTTGTCATATATGCCAATTTGGCGAAAACATCAACAGCACAAACAACAACATCCGGGTTACCATATCAAGCAAAATAACGACACTTTGGCGCCAGTTAAGTACCCGTTGTGTATATTGCATTGGCGTCAGAAAAAAATCGCGCCAATATGGGGCGTATATGACATCTGTGCTGAAACTTTAATATTTAATGTTTAAACTCTTCGCTCCAATCCCCTGGCATATAGTACAAACTATAACACAGCTAGCGCAAAATAATAGACAGTTTGGTACTTTTCCACTGTAGGGGCTTTCGCGTTTTTTTTTTTTTTTTTTTTTTTTTTTTTTTTTTTTTTTTTTTTTTTTTAAAGCTTGGTGTAATTTGGGAATCAGAAAGTGAGATTTGGGTACTTTTCCGTTATACGGATACCATTGTCGCCAAGCGTAATAGTGGGCGCAAAATGAAAATCACGTGAATTTAAGCATTTGAAAAAGAAAAGAAAAACATGTCGATACTAAAGTGAGCATTTAAAAAATATAACATTTGAAAATTCCAGACTTTTACGAACTATTTCATTAAATCACAAATATATACTTAAAATAAGTGAACAAATAAATGTTATAAAATAAAGCAATAAAATAAAACTCATATTAAACTGCTAGCATAAAATTACAAATATATTTTAGCATTTTAAAATAATTGGCGCATTAGCATACATTTTGGCATGGTGTCCGTATAACGGGAAAGTATCGAGATTTGTTGTCAAATCATATAAACAGGTATGAAAACAAACTTGATGAGCGTTTTTGTTTGTTTCATATGTTTATTTTATGTGTATATTATTGATGTTTTTATGTACAAATTACATCTGTTTCTGTATAAAATTAGAGAAACGGCTTTTTTATGTTAAATAAATCGCATAAATATCGAAAAAAATGCGTGTGTATATAAAATGAAACAGTGGATAGGTTCCCGGAAAATATGTTGCCAAATTTCCTTTTTCGCCAAATCACCTATACTGGAAAAGTACCTAAAGCACATTAAAATCGCACAGTTACGAGCTCACACAGTACAGTGTCGTCTATTGGTGGTTATTTTATTAGTATCATCGGGAGGAAGATGTAAAGATGTACTTTAAATTCTCACTCATAGATTTTGAAAAAATATCTTAAAAGAGCGGAGTTTAAATTAAATTTCGGAGACCTCCTTTATGAAAGATTAATGGTTTTAAATGGGAATTTCGCCATATTAGCCAGCTGTCACAAAGCTGGCTAACATTTGGCGCTACTGCATTAGTATTTTTTAACAATTACTCATTTCAATGAGGCGGTCCTACCGGAATCGTGAGGGACACACAGAGACTTGGATTTTATATAAATAGATTATGCAAGAAATATTATTAATAAATAAAAGAACTTGTCTTTCGTCAGAAAATATCTACTCTTGTAGTTCTAGCTTTAACTATAAGCACATTTGTTTCATACTAAAGCAAAAAATATAAATCAAACCACAATTTCCCTAAATATAACTAATTAAAGTAAAATATATTTATGAAAATTTGCTTCCTTAGAAAAAGGAAATTATGACATCGTGAAAAGGAAAATAAAACATTTTAATGCAATTTATCTAGACACACGGCAGTGTGTCAGCCAAGTTCGCCTGACATAGCCGTGTGTTATTTACACGAACCATTTCGAGCTGTTTTCGTCAAATTTCGATGCTCTACTACTGAAAATCTATGAGACCTACGTACTTGTTATACGGAATGTGTAGTAAGGCCACCCTAATTACCTAAAATCCAAAATTTTATAAATAACGCATAATTAGTTTCCGAGATAATGACATTTGAAAATGTCTGATAATCGATAATTTTACCACTGACTGACTGACTGACTGACTCACTCATCAAAAAGATCTCGTATATCTACTGCAGCTACAGACTTCAAATTTCGTGCGAAGTTCGTTTACACTATAAAACTAAAGAAAAAAATAAAAAAATTGAGAAAATCGATGAATTACCCACCTAGGGGTGCCCATTTTTACTTTAACATTACGTCTATTAGGCGAAATTTTAATTTGCCTTAGGAGGGGACGCTGTTCTGTCGCCAAATACCGCCAAGTTTCTCGCCAACATGGCGATATCTAGCCAAATTTGGCGACCAAAATTAGTCGCCAAAAGTGACGCCACCTTGGCGATACATCTAATATTTCGCCAAATTCCAATAGACTTGCATTGTAAACCTATCTACTTACTGGGGGTTTATCTGGATTTACTTGCTTACAGAAAATCAACAAATTGATATATTTTAAAAATTGAGATATTTTAAACAATTCTTTCTAAGTGAGCCCCTAATTAGGTTGGAGGAGTGAAATTTTGCATACTGATAGCTGAACACCTCACATCAAATGACAAACCATAAAATTTTGAAAAAGTCGTACATTTAACCCTTTGCGCTCCCACGTGTGTATTTTAAACAATTCTTTCTAAGTGAGCCTCTAATTAAGTAGGAGGCGTGAAATTTTGCATACTTATAGCTGAACACCTCACATGAAACTACAAATCATAAAAATTTGAAAAAGTCGTACATTTAACCCTTTGCGCTCCGCTATGTGTATTTTAAACAATTCTTTCAAAGTGAGCCTCTAATTAGGTTGGAGGCGTGAAATTTTGCATATTTATAGCTGAACACCTCACATCAAATGACAAACCATAAAATTTTGAAAAAGTCGTACATTTAACCCTTTGGGCTCTCGCATGTGTATCTTAAACAATATTTTCTAAGTGAGCCCCTAATTAGGTTGGAGGCGTGAAAATTTGCATACTTATAGCTGAACACACATCAAATGAAAAATCATAAAATTTTGAAAAAGTCGTACATTTAACCCTTTGGGATCCCACATGTGTATTTTAAAAATTCTTTCTAAGTGACCCCCTAATTAGGTTGGAGGAGTGAAATTTTGCATACTTATAGCTGAACACCTCACATCAAATGACAAATCATAAAATTTTGAAAAAGTCGTACATTTAACCCTTTGGGCTTCCACGTGCGTATTTTAAGCAATTCTTTCTAAGTGACCCCCTATTTAGGTTGGAGGTGTGAAATTTTGCATACTTATAGCTGAACACCTCACATCAAATGACAAATCATAACTTTTGAAAAAGTCGTACATTTAACCCTTTGGGCTTCCACATGCATATTTTAAGCAATTCTTTCTAAGTGAGATCCTATTTAAGTTGGAGGTGTGAAATTTTGCATACTTATAGCTGAACACCATCATGCGACAAATCATAAAATTTTGAAAAAAGTCGTACATTTAACCCTTTGGGCTTCCACGTGCGTATCTTATGCAATTTTTTCTAACTGAGCCCCTTATTAAAAGGCAGATTTGAAATTTTGCATATTTATAGCAGAACACCTGTGGCCAGGCGACAAATCATAAAATCTTGAAAAAGTCTTACGCTTAACCCTTTGAGGTACCACATATGTACTTTAAGCAATTCTTTCTAAGGGAGCCCCTAATTAAGTTGGAGACATGACTTTTTGCATACGTACAGCTGAATACCTCAGACCACACGACAAATCATAAAATTTTCAAAAAGTCATATTATTTACTCGCCTGGGCTCTAACTTGTGTATTTTAAGCAATTTTTTTAACCTCCGCCCTTTTCACCCGGGGAGCACTTTTCCAACTTTTGCCGACACCCCTTTAACAATTCTTTCATATTATGCACCATAGCCTTACATATTTTAGTTCCACTTTTTACCGCCAGGGGCACCTACTTATCTCGGGTGCTATGGGCTCAATCCCCTCGACTAATATATCTACGGATAGCATGTAAAACGGAGTTTCGTTCGGATAGAGGTTTGTTTAGAATAGAGTGCGCCCCTGGTTGCGAAATGTGGAACTAACAGATTTTTCAAAAGGATAAAGTGTTTTTAAAGGAATATTAAACGAAACCCTCGGTGCAATCTGTGATCACACTTACCCACTTGTTATTTTCAAAATCATCAGAGAAAAGGATATTTAGTTAATTAAATTTGAAAATCCAGGGAAGAGCAATGTCCTTCCTCTGCACTGCCTCTTTGCCGGCAACCATGGATGAATGATACATAGTGTGCGGCATAAGCACATAACTTTCTTTTTCACTTTCAGTACAAAAAAGCAGGCCCTGCCATAGGATATTTAATTGGAAAATTTAATAGGAAAATTTAATATAGAAATTTAATAGGAATTGTTGTTTCAGAAACAATAAAAAATTCGAATCAATACATTTCGTTTCAAAACATGCATTCAATGTAGCAGTATTAAAATATAGATTTCTACCGCAAATTGACAGCCAAATCGTTTGTTGTAGGAAATTAAAACTAAAATTGAATGTTGCTTGGTGAATAAAATAGTCACATGTAAACACATTAAAAAGCATTAAGTAAAGTGTCTAAATATATTGTAACTTTACAAAAAGTAATGATATCTAACAAAAACATAACTGTGAAAAAAGGGAGCCAAGTTCTGTAAAGACAATGGCAAGAAAAGAAGTGATATCTAAGTGGGTGCCAAGTTCAAATAAAATTCACTCAAACTTACCTACTGAAGTATTATGGCATTTTTTAAATTGTTTAGAAATAAAAATTATTGATAGCATATTAATAATAAATCTTGAACTTGGCAAGTTTTTGATAAATGTTATGCCTATCAATTTCATGTCTTAATAAAATGGTGATGTTAATATCAATTTCAATGACATTACAAAAAAAAAAAAAAAAAAAAAAAAATAATGTAGTTTTATAAACAAATGACTCATGTTAAAGATTTGATAAACCAATAAATACACAGATACACTCCCGTTCGTCTTTGGTTATCACTCTAGCACCCACCCTCCAGAAACTTTAATGCAAACAGACTAAGATACCTGACAAAGAGACAGACATACTTACGCTTGTTCTTGGTCATCACTCTAGAGACTGCTCCCCTTTAACCCTTTCAGGGGCAAATATCTTTTATTCGTGAAATGCTGGGAAGGAGCTCACTCAATTTAAGGCTTCCAATCATGAAATAACAAGATTTGATATAATAATGTCATTATTAAAAATAAATGACTCGTAGGTAAAAACTTGCCAAGTTCTAGATTTATTATTAATATGCTATCAATAATTTTTATTTCTAAACAATTTAAAAAATGCCATAATACTTCAGTAGGTAAGTTTGAGTGAATTTTATTTGAACTTGGCACCCACTTAGATATCACTTCTTTTCTTGCCATTGTCTTTACAGAACTTGGCTCCCTTTTTTCACAGTTATGTTTTTGTTAGATATAATTTATAAAAGCTGAGTAATGGGAAATTTCTAAATTGAATAAAAAGTTACACTCACTAATAAAATATATTTTTTAAGCTACGGTAATTATAATTATTTTTATATTTTTGCACTTAAAAGATAATGTATAAAAATAAAAGTAACGTTCTTTTGTCAAAAAATAGCTGACTAAGCATTCTAAATATGTACCTATTTTCATAAAAAAAAAAAAAAAAAAAAAAAAAAAAAAAAAAAAAAAAAAAAAAAAACTTGTTACGTAATTTTGCTGAAAATATACATTACTGTAATGACACGCCCAATGCACAAAATTATCCCATTTCTTTCAGAATTATTTCTACCTTAGTGGTATAACAAAAGTATATTTTTTGAAGAGAAGTAATAGATAAATATTCCAGATAAACTGTATTAATACTTATGAAATCTTAGTTGGTTTTGAACTTTAAGATTTCAAAATTAGTGTTTGTTTTTTCTTAAAAAATCCTTTTTGACATAGGGTAACTCTGGGATAGATGGCCATAGAGGAGAGATGACCAGTCTAAATATCTCTAGAACTTGATCATAGATTTCAACATGAACTTTGTTCGCAGAAAATAGTTCAACGAGTTTATTTATTGCGACATGCAGTTGCGTTTTTCGATTATAAAAAGTAAGGGTAATTTTAATGTAAATTAAAAAGGTGGTGGCATTTTTTTTTTTTTTTTTTTTTTTTGATTTAGGTATCTGAATGTTTTGCAGTACGTACCTTATATATATATATTACTATATGGACTTTTAAGGCACGCATATAATCTAATCTTTACTTCTAAGACTAAAACAAAGTCGTACAATGGTTATTGATGCTTTAAATTGGGCGATCATCAGTTCTTCAATTTCAGGATAGATGGCCACCTTTAATCAATATTTCAAAATAATACTTAGTGATGATTTTAACTAAATATAATTAAATCTGTATATATAAAAGTTCTCTCAGTGTATGTCCTTTATACAAATCTTCAATTTTAGACCGATTTGCACGAAACTTGCTGTACATAGTTTTAGAACGTGGGAAAGGTCACTGTCTACTTTAAAAAATATCACACTGATATTTATCCCTGTTTTCTACCACCTTTCATAATTTAACATTATAGAAAAATCTCTTTTTAAATTTTCAAATTCAATTGTTTCTTTCTTGTTGCCACACATCTAAAAAACTGCTCAATAATTAAAAAAAATATATAACTTGAGTACTTTGTTTTATAACCCAATAAAAATTCGGATTGTATCACTATAATTTTGCTGTTTTTGAAATTGACGTCATTCAAAGAAGAAAATGCACATTTTTCAAATATTTATGTAAAAACACTAACTAAGCATGTTTTAAAATGACTTTATACCTTAGTTGAATGTGTCTATAGTTAAAAAGTCTATTTTAATGAAGTCGTTTCAATATCAAGAAATCAATTAAGGAAAAAGATAATAATAAAAATACCGTTTGCTAGATATGACGTCAATTTCGTCAATATAATTTCAAACTGGTTCTAAAAACCGGCTATTACAATTTATTTCCTATTTCTTTGTAATGACGTATCTTTAATTATATCATTTAGATAAATGTTTCGATACCTGAAATGCAGTGATAACATTCTACGAATATATCGAATACGGTTATATAAAATACGATTTTTCTACGATTTATATTAAATAGATATTATAGCTACTACTTTTTAGGGTAAGATTTTTCTTTTTTAAACAAAATTTCATGACTGACATTGCGATTGAACACGGATCCGGATTTCGATTTTATGAATGGAAATATGAGTTTCCATTTAAAAATTATCCGCAATGAATCTTTGTATACATGTGTTAAAGATGCCTGATATACTGCCCATTACTAGTACATAAATAAAAATCGTTTTTAATTTGAAACACGAATATATTTTTAACCCTTAGTATATTTGTTAGATTTCTGAGCAACTACATGAAAAAGTATTTTTGGTATTTTCGTTTTAGCGGTCACTTATTTACCTGAGTAGCACTTTTCTCCTGCTGCGGATAAATTCTCCGATCAAATCTTTAATTAAAGGAAATATATGGGTGAATTTGACCTTCCATTTTAAAGCAATATGTATCTTTATCTCAAATGTCCTTCCATATAGCTGAGAACGATACAACCATCACTGCGCTATTATATTTTACTAGCAAACCCCGCGGCTTTGCTCGCGTAATATTTTAAATATGCCAAGTGATATTTATATGTCTAATTTTTATTAAATGTTACTAACTAAATTTTTATTTTATTAAAAGGTAATATTTTATTTTATTAAAAGGTTTTTTTTATTAAAAGGTACTTATTACTTTTAGGTAATTCAAAAATTACTATTTAAAACACAGTTTGACTAAACATCATTATTACACTGCATTAGGCAGAAATGAGTCTTAAATTTATAAAACGAAATAAAACTAAATAAATGATAATTTAGAAAATAGTATTCATTTGAAATTTTGAATTTTTTAGAAACCATCTTCTTACATCTTAAAATTAACTATCATGTCAAATTCTAAGTCCTACAATCTCTCTCAACATAAAGGGATATGTTGAAATAGGAAATGTCACCATTAATTTGCCAACATTTATTTTAAAATCGGTTTGTTATTTCCTAATATTCCACAGAAACGTAATTTAGAAAGCTTTTAAAGGCCTTTTTTTATAACATTTGTTGTTCCTGTGAACCCCGGATGGTAGAACCATCGGCATAAAATATAGCCTGTGTAGAATCGGAGACTGTTACCATTGATTCGCAACTATTACTTTTATAATCGGCTTATATTCCCTGAAATTGCATAGAAATCGTGATTTAGGACTGTTTTAGAATGCTTTTCGCACCTCCTTCGCTTCACTCCTTTTTAATTCGAATTTATTTTCGGCAGTCCTTTGAGGGCATTTATATTTTATAAGTAACTACCATGCCATACTTAAAGTTTCTAGCCTTTTCGGTATCACAGAAATCGCAATTTAGAAAGTTTTTTGCTCCTGCAACCCTTTGGTGATAGTGGCACAGACATAAAATATAGCTTATCTTTGAGCAGGTTCCATCACCAACAATTTGTCACAATTATTTTTTAAATCGGTTTCGTATTTGGTAAGATTGCATAAAAATTGTAATTTAGAAGGCTTTTCGCTGACTTCATCTCTTTAAATTTGGAATTTACTTTCAACTGTACTTAGAAAGCAGTTGCATCTTGTAAGTAAATACCATGCCATACTTCAAAGTGTTAGACCCCTCAGTTGTGCAAAAAACGCAAATTAGAATAGGTTTTGCTTTTGCAACCCTCAGATGGTAGTGACAGCAACATAAAATATAACCTATGTTATAGCAGGGTTTGTCACCATTGATTTGCAACCATTACTTTTGAAATAGCATTGGTATTTCCTGAGATTGAGTAGAAATCGCAATTTAGAACGTTTTTAGAACGCTTTTCGCGCATTTTCACTCCTTTTAAATTTCGAATTGTTTAAGAACTGCTCTTAGATATCATTTATATCTTATAAGTAACTAATATTCAAAATTTCATATTTCTAGGCCCTTCAGTAACGCTAAAATTGCATTTTTAGAACGTTTTTTGCTCCTACACCCCCTTTGGGGTAGTGGCACTGACATAAAATGTAGCCTATGTTGAAGCAAGCGTTGTCACCATCATTTTGACACCAATACTTTTTAAATCGGTTTGGTTTTTCCTGAGATTGTGTAGAAACAACCATTTAGAACGTTTTTTAGAACACTTTTTGTGCATTTTCAACCCTTTTAAATTTCGAATTGTTTAAGAACTGTTCTTAGGCATCATTTATATCTTATAAGTAACTAATATTCAAAATTTCATATTTCTAAGACCTTCAGTAACGCTAAAATCGCATTTTTAGAACGTTTTTTGCTCCTACACCCCCTTTGGGGTAGTGGCACCGACATAAGATATAGCCTATGTTCTAAGTTGGACTAACACCATCATTTTGATACCATTACTTTTGGAATCGGTTCGGTAGTTCCAGAGCTTATCTCCGACAAATAAACAATTTTTTATAATAGGAGTATAGATAATGTGGAAGACAAAATTTCGGCTGTTTATATCCTAATTTTTTAGTTGATCATTTACAGTAGGATTTGGTCTAAGAATGATAGACGGATATGCAATATACTAAAACTATTCCTCAAAAATTATCTAACTTTTTAAAAAGTCTAATCATTGAGAATTGGTTTCGCCTGATTATAGAACATTTCAGTTAATTCTATAACAAAGCATGTCCAACAAAATGTTATACACTAAAACTATTCCAGAAAGTTGGGTACAATTTAATAGTGCAAATTTCATCAAAATCTGCCCAGTAGAGCTTTTAAAAAAGGCTAATCTTTTATAATCGGGCTCACCTGACTATTGAACTTTCTTCTATAATTTTGTAATAAAGCGACGTAAAACTATATGCAATATTTTAAAAACATCCGTGTAAAATTATCTAACAAACAATACAAGTTCCAATGAAATCCATTCAGAATTTAAAAAAAAAAAACTAATCTTTCACAATTGGGTTCCACATGATTGTGGAATTTTCCCCTATAATTCTATTACTAATGAGCGTATAACAATGTTACGCACCAAAAACTTAACTGAAAAACTAATAGTGCAAGTTGAATTAAAAAGTTTTTCAGAAGAACCCAAGTTATAAGCAGCTAGAATGAGATTCCCACACGAAAACAAACAAATACTGAAATTTTTCTAGTTATGTAAAAGTACTCGAAAACAAACGAATATTGAATTTTTTACAATGTTTTTGAGCAATTAAGTTAATCTTTTGTAACTGGGTTGCAGGCATATTTTAAAAAATTCAAGGTTGAAAATTACTTTAAAAAACATAAAAAATCTATAAATTGGCATAAACTTTTTAAACAAATTAAGGAAAGTGTTTTTTGTTTTGTGTTAGACGTTGAACTAATGGGATGCATGATGTTTATAGATCAAATTTCTGTAAAAGCGTAATTTATGGTACGTTTAGGTTGTTGCCACCAACAATATGATGCTAGGCGTTACTCATAGATATGTCTTTTCTTCATAATATTGCATTAATAGCAAACGGATATATCTTTCTTAATTGGGTTCTAGGTATATTTAAAAATATCTCCGTAATTGAAAATTAATTTAAAATGGATAAACAAACTGTAAATTGAGATAAGCTTTTCAAAAAAATATTACTGAAAGTACTTTTTGTATTCTATTAGACGTTGGAATAATCATATGTGTAATGTTTAAAGGTCAAATTACAGTAAAAGTTAAATTTATGGTTGGCTTACGTTGTTGCCACCAACAATATGATGCTAGAGTTACTCATAGCAATGTCTTTACTAATCAGGTATATCTTTCGTAATTGGGCTGCATGTAGGGATTAGATTTCCGCGTTTTTGCACAACTATATATTTTTAGAGAAAATGTTGTTCTGTTAAATCGCAAAAGTGTTCCGATTAAAGGAAATATCATTGTCTCTAACAAAATACTGATGTGCAAAAACGCGGAATTCTCATCCCTGGCTGCATGAGATTAAAAAATATCCATGATTGAAAATTACTTTAAAATCCATTCACATGAAAAAATTGAGATACAATTTTCGAATAAATTTCATTTGACAGAACTTTTTTCTATTCGGCAGTGTGAAAAACGAAATTGTATAAAGTTCATAAGTTATGAAAAAATTCAAGAAGGCAAAATTTATGGGTTAGGTCGTTGCCATCAACAGCATAATGTCACAATTGGCATTGTGTTTGTAGTTTTTTTTGCATATTCTGAAGACGAATCAATGAAAGAGTCGAAACATGTAAATTTTTAATATATTTTTTTTTAATTCAAATGACGATTTTTAAGCAAATAATTGTATTTTATGATATCTTATGACATTTGTTTGGAATATATATTATTATGGTATAGTTAATAGTAGACGCATTTAAGACTATTTTACTTATATTTCTTATTGTTCTTTTTAACGATTCGTGGACGGAATTTCACCAATCTCAGTTATTTTCATTGCCGTATTATTTCATTTAAATGCATTTTACCCGGGAGGACCCTCATTATTGACACGAGCGAAGCCGGGTAGATCTGCTAGT
This sequence comes from Maratus speciosus, assembly GCA_963932465.1. NCBI lineage: Eukaryota > Metazoa > Arthropoda > Arachnida > Araneae > Salticidae > Maratus > Maratus speciosus. The sequence continues at coordinate 6,534,184 of OZ010786.1, read as the reverse complement.
TTAAAATGAATATAAAACGTTTATGTTTATAAATAAATTAATTGATATAATTATTTAAATTTTAACTAATATTCATATTTCAATAATAATAATGATAATAATATGATAAGACCTAACGATTTATTTGTTTCAGAAAATAATGAAAAATGTTCAAAGAAAAGTGTTCGGAAAGTTTCATAACAGAAACTGATATAGTTGATAAATAAACCAAATTAACGTAATAAACCTACAATTAACGCGAGAAAAAAAAAAAAAAAAAGCACGACAATTCCAGTAGTGAAGAAAACGAAATACATTTAAATTATCATATTCTACAGATTCCGAGTAAATAGAACTGGATTAGGATCACTGCATTGGTTGTGCAAAACAATATAATATCAAATCCAAAAAGCATGTCGGCATACAATGCATAAGGTACCTGAAGTGGTTCCATTAAACATGTACAAATTATCAAGACCTTTGTCAAGTATATGATAAGATTTTACGAAAAGTGAAGTATTATAATTTTATACTTCAAATTTTGTTTATTCGAGTTTTCTTCACTTATTTTCCATCATATAACTGCATCTTTACACATTGCTACATGTTTCTCATGATTAACTATATGAAATGTGTTATATTTTTTGCTATTTAAATTAACTTTTTATTTCTTGTATTGGATAGCCATTTCTCCTCGGCTTTAAGGAGAGGTGGCCATCTGTGATTTAAATTTCAATTTTGTTTAACACATTTTGTTTTTAATATTTAATTATTTTTTGCATAAAATATTATGAGTATATGTATAAGAATTTTAAATACGAATCAATATTTCTTGTTTTTGCATTCTAAGAATTTTTATTTCAATCTTTAAAAACTCTGGCCATTTATCTTAGAGTTACCCTACATTCAATTATTTAAAAATAAATATAAAATGTAAATAACATTTACAGAGGTTTCATACGCGTGATTACTTTTATATACAGATGTTTTACAAAAGCAGTCTTATGTAATTGCAGAATGTTCAAATAAGTTAAGGCACCTGATTTAATTGATCATTATAATTAAGGTTTCGAATTTTTTAATTGAACGTTGACTAGAAACAATTTTAACCTAAAAAAATCCTTGCCGGCTCGGCCTTCAGGCGTATGCAGATTTCAAAGTTAAGTACTAATTTGACCAACGTAAACTAAATCAATATTAGAGATATACCCTGTTTAGCAATTTTATCTGGCCAATTTTGACGGGATTTTAATTTCATTTTTCTATAAGAGCTGCAATTATCAGAATCATGTTAATACAATAACTTTTTCTTCAATCCCTATTTTTGTTTATATTATTATTCTTATTACTTTTTATTATTTTTTTATTATTTTTTTATTTTTTTTTTATTATTTTTTATTATTTTTTATTTTATTTTATTTTATTTGCTGTAAGAGTTGGTCGTATCAAAACTTTTCAATATAAAAGTTGCATATAATATTAAGAACATTTATAATAAATTTTAACGGATTTGATATCTTGTGAATTTACAAAGTTATGAATATTTTTCTTCTTCAAGCCCCCAGCCCTTTTTTTTCCCCGTTAGAGTTGGTCCTATCGAAAACTTGTCAGTGAATTTTATATTTTCAGAATTGACGAAGATATGATTTTTTTTTCTCCCTGAAACCCTATTTTTTTGCCCTTGAGCCCATTTTTAATTTTATCAAAAATCCGTGATACATACATTTTTGGCCCTTTTCCTAGAAGTAATAATAACTTTGAACTGATTTGATATGCATTATAATTAAGAAATTATCGGGGTTTTTTAGTTTTAACAAAACACGTCATCGATTTCCACTCTCTTGATCTGATTTTGTCCATTAATGAACTTGACCGAGATTTTCTGTCCCTTGATTTTCTGCATCAGTTTGGAAGAGATTTGTGCAGAATTATGTGGGATAAATTGTAAAATACGTATGCAGTTATTACAAAAAGATCGCAAATACATTTTTCTATGCACCTCCTTCCCATCGAAAGTCGTTTCTTTCGTGCACATTGTTACTACAAAACCTCCGATTGTTAGTGCGATGTAGCTAGATTTATAATAAAAAAGATATTTCTTAGTCAAAAAATGTGATGTGTTTGAGAAACGTTCTAGAAAGGCGACGTATAAATTTCAGCTCATATACTAAAAATCAAGAAAAAAGTGGGATAAAATGAGCAAAAAAGAAACAGTGATAATTAAAACTTACTCTCCAACTGTAATAACTTTAAACTAAACAGCCTGATTCTTATGTTGCTATGAACATAATGTGAATTGAAGGCCTACTTTCTGCTCCAACAAGTTCTGAGAATTTTCATCACAGATTTTTCTTTTTAGCCCCCGGTACGGTATGCTATTCCTTTCTCCCAGCTCATTTTGTGTTGTCTTCAAAAAATAATGTTACCTTACAGAAGCCAGCCGTAAAACAAAGCAGTACGATTAAATACTCTACAGCATTTTTTAAAATTTGTAAGCATCGCACATTTTCAATTTTTATACCGTAGTATTGGAAAAAAATGTACTTTTAAATTTAATTTGTTTGAAATCTGTATCTCCATTTATTTTTCTAAAATTAATTTTTTTTTGTAGTTTTCAGCACCATTTGTCTAATGTTGGCAACTCAAGTACTCGATTTATGTAGAAAGAAAAGGTAAAATAGTTGAAAAATAGCAATAATATCTTTTTGTTGCCATTTTCTCATGACAACTGAAAGAAAATGTAATTAAAATATGTGTTATTTTGAAAGAAATATGAACGAAAAATTTCTGTTAAAACATGGAGCTTTTATAAACTATATTTAATTTTAAGTATCTATAGACGCTTTCAGTGTGACGTCAGTCATGACGTTTTGGTTGGAAACTGACTCTAAACAAACTGTTGCTATGCGACATTTCTTTTTAAATATAAATTGTGGAAAATGTTACCAATACATATCTAGTATTAATACGGTTAGATGTGAGATATAGATATAAGACATAGCTGCAACACAGAAACAAAATAGTAAATATAACACAACAACCGTTTGTTTGGTGTCAGTTTCCAACCAAAACGTCATGACTGACGTCACGACTTAAATTGTCTATATTAATGTTACAAATAAATGGATGCCTATGAATCATTAGATAGCCTTTTTTTTGTCGAGTTTCTTTTATGACGGCATGCTTTACTGTAGATGTTTAAGTATGGATCGTAAATGTGGAATTCTTAAGCGGATGACGTCATTTTACGTAAAATAAAAGTGTGTGCTTTAAGTCTTAAAATTTAAATATGTTTCGTACTATTTATATACACATATTTTTTTTTTTTTTTTCATAGGGGGCAACACTAAATTCTGATAAAGCAGAATTCCTGCTTTCTGGTCTCTTTTCGTTGTCTTGCGATTCCAATATTTGTAAATAAATATTTTTCCATTAAAATGTTCGCTAGTAGCGCTCTGTCATAAAGGTCGGCTGCTGAATACAGCAGTATATGCACTTTATTGTTCATCTGCAGCATCCCTTTTTTCTGTTGCTTAATTCATATTTATTGGTGAGCTGTTTTAGCTTCGTTTTTTTCTTATTGATTGAGTAATTTTTTAACAATACATCCATATGCAAGAAAGAATAACAGAAAGAACATATTTTTAATGTAATAGTACTTTGTATTCTTTTTTTTCTATCGCTTAATGAATTTATAAATTCAAGTCGTTTTTATTCGCTCCTGATTTAAAGGTATTTAATATATTTATTTAATATTCCATAATGCCAGCAAAATTCCTAAATTGTTATGAATTTACAAGCATTTACAGAAAGTGTATCTAGAATATGCGAATATTTTTTAACAAGATGCGAATTTTCAATATTCTGCAGGATTTTTTCATCGCTAAATCAATAAATGATAAGTCGAAAACTGTACACTAAGCACGGCAAGTGAGGTGATTTCATGTTATAACTAGTTTTAAATATATTCAGATCTAGGTGCAACAGCTGTTGCACTCTTCTGAAAAAAGGCGTGAATACAAAATTCACTATGATTACATATAATTAATTCAGTAATACGGAAATAATGGGACTCCATCTTAAATAATACATCATCACCATGATAACCTATAATCATTACTTATCACTGGATATCACTGCATTAATTACGTATGATGGGATTTAATAGAATGAAAAAAATATATTAATATTGTTTTAAGGTATGATTAGCTTTTCATAAAATTTTTAATGACTCGACAAAATTCTGCAACGATTAAATATATTAAATTTCAAACCATTCGGTTGGGTAGTTTTTGCACTGTTATATGCGACAGACGGAGCAGACTACGACTATAGGTGCAACTTATTTATATGATTACGAATGCACATAAAAACCAAGTTTTAAAAATATGAACATTTTAATGCATTTTGAAGGCTTTATTATTTGAAAAAAAAAATTTCCTGTGTTCCGTACACCAAGCAGTATTTTCTGTTACTCGTGTACCCCGGTTTGGATACCCTAATATACAAAATCCAGGAAGGTGTTAGAAATTAAAATTTCTATTAATTAATAATGAAATATAATGACTTTACATAAAAACTTAATTTCATTGGAGAAAGGCAGTATTCGAAGTTTCACATACAAAAATAAAAAAGTAATCTAATGGGCTTTAAAGCATTTGAAACTTAGTTTTAAACATCGAATGAAGTTAACATATTTCAAATTAATCTCTGACATTTGTTCTAAAAAGTACATTAGAATCCTATTTTAAGAGATGCTTTTTTACTTGATTTACTGTGAAACAAAATTCAGTGGTTGAATGTAATATTATCTGAAAAAAATTCGTACTGAGTTAGAAAATAAAGAGGAAATTCATGTAAAAAAAAATAAATATTTTATCTAAAAATAGTTATTATTCATTACGTATTTTGTATTAGAATTTTTTACAAGACTGTTATTATATAATCATTGTTTGATTAGAAATATGAATGTAATGCATTCATATTGAATTTGACATTTTAGAGGATACGTTCAAATAACAAGATAAAGTCACAACATTTACGAACTTATAAATTTAAGTTACCCGTGTTACGTAATCTATTTTTTTAAAAATCCCTTCCAGCTCGGGCTACAGGGACAGGTAGATTTTGAAGTTAAGTACCAGTTTCAACAGCAAAATCTAAATCATGATTAAAGATAAACCCGCACTAACAATTTTATCTTGCTGCTTTTGACGAGTTTTTAATTTCATTTTTATATAAGAGTTAATTTTATCAAAATCATGTTAAGGTGGTATTAAAAAAAAGTACCTTTCCATTCTCAAGAACTCGAAATTTTCTGTCACAATTTCAGATTCATTTTTAATAGAAAAAACATGAAACTTGCTAACGTGATTTTTGAAGAGCGACCTGTTTTTTATTATTTTTTTTCACTCAATTAATTAGAACTTGATTTATAAACAATTATGTTTTCAGTAGGGCAATATTTTTCATTTCCAGCAAAATCGTTTCGGGAAATTTGGTTCAAAATGCCCAATTTGACATCATTTTTGAAATATATTCTGCATGTACCAAAAAAAGTACATTATCATAGTTTCTGAATAAGGAAACCTACCAATTGGATGCGTTTGAGGGCAAAATTCAATTTTAAAATGAGTTAAAAATAAGTGGTTTGGATTTGAGTACAACCTTAAAACGATGATTTTTTCTTCAACCGCTATGTATTTTGTTATGTAATTTGATTTTGCTGTAAGGATTGGACCTATTATAAACTTATCAATATAAAAGTTGTAGATAATATTAAGAAGATATACAATACATTCATGAGGATTTTTTATCTTGTGAATTGGCGAAGTTATGGATTTTGCCTTCTTCAAGCCCCCCCCCCCCCGCCCTTTTTTTTCGTTTTTTTTTTTTTTGGTACGAATTAGTCCTATCAGAAACTTATAACTATAAAATTTTGTAGATAATATTAATACACCTTATATTAAATTTAATTGAATTTGATATCTTGAGAATTGACGAAGTTATGGTTTTTTTTCTCCCCAAAACCTTTTTTTTTTTTTTTAAATTATTCGATATGTATTATATTTATGAAGTTATGGGTTTTTTTTCGGTTTTCACAAAACCCCTCCCTATTTCCACTCTTTTGGTCTGATTTTTCCCATCAACGATCTTGAGCAGATTTTATGTATCCGTTATGAAGATATTTGTGCAGAATTATGGAAGTTATCGTGTTCATGAAAAAGTGACATATATACATATAGATAGCTTGACAGACAGATAAAGTTTTTTACCGAGGATGGTTTTGGGCTCTAGAGGTCATGATCGGTGTAGATCTGCAAAAACTGTTTCAGAAATTCTAACATATGGGAGATCGAATTAACTAAAAACGTGAGATGTAAGAACGATGTGAAAAACAATCATAATGTAAAATAGTAACAATATTTTGCATAAGAAACTCCAGATTTTATAAATAAGGCAAAAATAAAATAAAATACCATTTTCTACAACGTTATATTTCAAGACAATAAATAAAAAAACTCTAATCCATTACGTTAACCGCACACTTACCGAAAAATTTCAATAACTCAAGTTTCCAAAAATAAAATAGCAACCCTTCAAATGCAGAAAGTTCTGTAACATGCGAAGTGACTGAAAAACTGACGAGGACAAGATAAAGTAAAAAAACTAAAACCCAACTACGACAAAAAACTACGCTGAAAAAGTATAAAAGTACCCCATGAATACAGGTAAAGTCACAAGCAAATGCTAGTAATATATAGATATATTCAAAATGTACAAGTAAAGCGCTTTTGAATGATACCAAACACGGCATATTTATCTTAACTTTATTTTTTGACGTATGACGCTTCCAGTATTTGGTAGTAGTGACGCACATATCCGTCGATGGCAGCAAATGGGTAATGGACCGATTAGTGGATGAGGTCGTTAGTGTAATGTGTAAATGTGTAATGTAGATTGAAGGTTTCATGTATTAAGATGACCTAGGAAGATTTCTTAATCTATCTAATTCTGCTAACGATTGACTGTCATGTGGATTTTTAAGCAACTTATTATGATCCAAGGCACTTATAAACAAACCCTCTATGGTTTTGAAGTGAAGCGCTTTAAAATGATACCAAACACGGCATATCTAGCTTAACTTTATTTTTTTACTCTGTATATTTTGTCCGCTAGAAGGCGCCACATTGAATTTGGTGAAAATCTATATAGCCTATAACCAGCGGACAATTAAGACGCTTCTAATGATATGTCATTTGTCGAATTCTGATTAGTGGTTTAGAAGTTACGAGGGAACAGATGAACATACATACATACATACATACATACATACATACATACATACATACATAGCCTGTCAAAATCATAACCCTCCTTTGGCTTTGCCGTAGTCGGGTAAAAATGAACAAACAATGTGTGGACGCAAAGGATATTCTTTGTAATTCGAAAATAGGTATTGATAAGGTGAACAAACTAACAAATTAGATGAGACCTTAATAACTTGCTAAAACCTGCCTGTCAAATAGGACATCAACAATTTTATTTTCAGTTACAATATCTTAGACTAAGTTTAATTATGTAATCATAGTGCAGTTACCAAAAACGGATGGCAGTGGAAGAAAATTAAGTAAGCTTAAATCATACATATTTCTTTGACGGCAACTGTTTTTCAATGAATGAAATTTTAATCGCCCCCCTGTCAATATTAAAACTTAAAGCAGATATGAAAAGCAACAAATTTCTAAACTTAATGACACAACATGAATGAGGTATAGAAATGCAAAATTGCTGCCAAGGACTCTTTACTTGTATGCGCAGAAAATCAGCTATCCCAAAGGCACTACGTAGCCGCGTGCGAAAAACGAGGGTTAATTCAGAACTAAAAAGGCGCGACACCTCTTCGACCGTGTCCTGAAAAAACAAAAACAAAACAAAAACAAAAAAAAAAAACAGTGGCACTCCGGGAGTGCCAATAGAAGTGAAAACTTCAAGAATTACGTGTGTGTTTTTTTAATCGTCAGGAAATGTTTTATGCGTTGAATTGTGTAGCAGCACTAATGAAAGCATCTGGGGACACGGCAGTGCCCCTGCCAAATCTTGAAAGCACAGCCGTAAGCATCTTTTTCTGGAAGCAACTCAGGGTACTTTTGACCCCCCAATATCTTTGTGTTGGTGATTCCCAGAAACTTGAAACTTCGTAAATCTAAAGTAATGTGGAAATGGAACTAAATGCTGAAATTTCGCGTTTCTATCTTTTTTATTTCAGATGATATATGAACTTAAACTTTCGCCTTTTCGACACTGATTCTCCGATCATCAAAACCCAGAGGTACGTCCTGTATCCCTAGAATCTTGAAATTTGGTATGAAGGTAGTGTTTGGGATACAATGAAAGGGAAAATTTAAAAAACCCGGAAAATTTGGATAAAAAGTCGAAAAATCAAAAAACCGAGAATTTGGCAGAGATGTGATATACGAACCAGGTTTGGCGCGATTTTTTAACGTCAATTCGGCGAAAGCCCGTTTTCCAATACCAGTTACAATATATATTTTTAAATTATTTTCTATTGTTTTAAAAAGTAAACAACAATAAATAAACGGTAATTTCATTAATAACTACAGAACAAAACAATTGTACAATTTAAAAAAATAAAGTCAAAGTAAATGAACAATTTATTAATAAATAAGCAACAGTAGCCGGGTTGCCTTGTAAAATAAAGTAACGCCATTTTGCTGTCAATTAGGTACCCAAGTGCGTATCTGACATCTGTGTCCCGTATTTTATCTTCCGTAATCGAAATTCCCGCCAATACTGTTGGTCCTTGACCAGACCATCAACACGATAAAATACAGCGTTATCGGTTTTTAGTTACACGAAATAGGTAGGTCACGAATACGGTATAATTCATTTTAACTGACGAAAAACAAAATAATAATTTGTTTTAGCAATACGCCGGGAGAAAAAGTGAGTTTTAGCTTCCTTCTTCTTTTGCGGATTGAGCTCAAGAGGGAAAAGTTCCTGTCACTCACCGCTTGGCGCGCTAGTGTCTATGTGTCAAAATGCTAGCATGTCGGTTACGTTACAGTGTCTCGAAATCAGTGGTTTTTCCCCATCTCAAAAAAAGCTCAACGCGCCTAAAGAAGTTTTCGCTTCAAAAATAAGCTATGCTTATGAAATAAAAAGTATATCCAAATGGAATGATTTAATGCAGGAGAGCTAAAATACTAACAAGGAGAAGGGCTAAGGTTGGTCTCACCGAATGCAATGGACATTTGTGTATCGATAGAATATAGTAAGTATATAAATATATGAGAGCCTTAAAGCGCAACCCACCGGGATAATGAGAAAATAGGTCGCGAAGTTTGAACTACAGTTCATAATCAGATAAATTTCCTTCTTTGCCAAGTTGTTCAGTAGCACGATCGGCAGCACGCAGGTTTTGAGTTTTTTCGTCAAGCGTTCAAATCCGGCTCGGACTTGTTTTATAGAACGAAAATTTTTATCAATCATTTTCGAACTGCAGTCGAGAAAGTATGCATAATAATTGAAATTTACGAAAAATATGAATTAAATGTATGTTTTATAGCATATAAGTGCTTTTTAACTAAGAAATATTGCATGTTAAAATATATAATGAAAAGTTTAACAAAAATCCGCATATTTATATGTCGATAGGCCAAAATGTTATGTTGTTATTTAAATTCATTTACAGTTATTTCAATGAATATCAATAATTTTTAACAAAGAAATAAATTAAAATAAGTGAACAAATATGTTATTTCCATTTTATTTCCTTATTTGAATATTTCATGGTTTATAAAAATATGCTTTTATATTTTTAATATGATTTTTAAATTTTGAGATTGTTGATTTTTAATTAGAATAACTGTCTACGTAGTAATTTCTTTCGGAAATCATTTTTTTTCTTGTTTAATATTTTTATATAATGCTATTTATGTAATTATATAAATACAATTTTAAGTGCGAATTTTTGCATGCTTATATATTTAATGAAAAGTAAAGATAAAATAAATAAATAATAATAATAACAAACTAAAAAAAAATATTTGAAACTTTCATAGACCATAAAATTAAGCTAATTTTAAAATTTATTTACTGTTATTTACATAAATAAGCTACTATTTTTCACAGTGAAATATATGTATTGTTTGTTACCTACTCGCTTTTTAACTTTTGAATTCTTAAATCTTGTTTCTTATAATTATAGAATAACTGTCTTTATGCTTAAAAATAAGTTCTAAAATTATATTGAATTGCTGAAAATAGGTATTACGTGGGTAATAATAACGAAATTAAAAGTCCGAAAAAAAATCATATTAAGAATTTTAAAAAGGGTATTAAAAATGCATGAAATATTCGAAATACTTTTATATAGTAACAAAATTAAAATAATATAATTATTCACGCATTTATATAACGTATTTTAATTTATTTTTCTGTGAAAAATAGTAGATCATTCATTGAAATAATTGTAAATAATTTTAAATAACAAAAAAAAATTTTCCCCTTATATATCCCCTTATAAAACACGAAAAATGTCGTAGTTAAAAAACACTTATATGCTACAAAACATACATTTAATTCATATTTTTCTTAAATTTCAATTATTATACGCATTTATAGGGTTCCGTACTTAAAAGGTGAAAACGGAACCATCATAATATCACTTCTGTGGCTGTCTGTCACAGCCATTTTACTCGTAAACCATTGAACGTGGCAGGTGCAAATTGAGGAAAGTAATAAAGACTGTTAACCCACATATTTACAGATTATTAAACAATCACAAATATATTTAGGAAAAACGTAGAGAGGGTAACTATGCAACATGGAAAAAAAAGTTTTTTATTTGTATATCGTGAGGGGTATCGTGTGAAAGCTTTCGTAACACTAGACTGAAAAATATTTTTTTTTTAATTTTAGGTATTATATTTTCAAAGATATCGTCGGAAATGTAGTGCAAAAATATGCCTCCTCCCATCTATTTCCGAATCTACTGAAACTAAAATTATGTAAAAATTAGAGGTAGTAGACGTTAATTTAAAACTTGCAGGAAAATTATAGCGATTACCCTAGGTCATAAAGTTTTTAAGAAAAGCACATTTTTACGTTACACACAAATTTCGATTTGTGAGCATTCTGCAAAGGTGTTGAGGACCGCTAGAGGTACCTATCGTAGCATAAATATAAAAGCATTGTTGATAATGATTTTCGAAAACAAGTTGGAAATTGCTCGTCAAACGTGGCAAATGAGGTGCGTTCGTACTATAACTAGTTTTAAAATTATTTTTTGCACCCCATATTGTACTGAATGTATAATTTTTTGCAATTCATAACGTGCATAGTCTGATACATCATTAAAATGCACTTCCAATAATTTTTTCGGAACATTTTTGACTGTCCCTGTAATTAAACTATACATCCGATTTTCCTAAAATTTGAAATAGCTCAACAAAATTTTGCAACAATTATATCTTTAAAATTTCAGACCATTCGGAAGGCTGTAATATCATTAAAATGCACTTGCAATAATTTTTCACATTGGCCGTAATGTAAAGAAAAACTTTTGGCTGTCCCTGTAATTAAACTATACATCCGATTTTCCTAAAATTTGAAATGGCTCGACAAAAGTTTGCAACAATTATATCTTTAAAATTTCAGATCATTCGGAAGGCTCTAATACCATTAAAATCCACTTGCAATAATTTTTCCCATTGGCCGTAATGTAAAGAAAAACTTTTGACTGTCCCTGTAATTAAACTATACGTCCGATTTTCCTAAAATTTGAAATGGCTCGACAAAATTTTGCAACAATTATATCTTTAAAATTTCAGATCATTCGGAAGGCTCTAATATCATTAAAATCCACTTGCAATAATTTTTCCCATTGGCCGTAATGTAAAGAAAAACTTTTGACTGTCCCTGTAATTAAACTATACATCCGATTTTCATAAAATTTGAAATGGCTCGACAAAATTTTGCAACAATCACATATTTGAAATTTCAGACTATTCGGTTGGGTAGTTTTTGCTCTGTTACATGCGGACAGACGGACAGACGGACAGACGGACAGACGGACGGACTGAGCGACGACTATAGGTGCTACGTATTTATATAATTACGAACGCACCTAAAAAATCGTCGGTAATTAACCGAGATATTAACCCTTAAATACACGGACAGTTTGGACATACATAACAACAGGGGCGGCGTACTCTATGTGACATCGGCTTTTAAAGCCTAGGTAACAATTTTAATGATATATTTCTGTAATGCAATGTCCAGTAGTAGTAGAAAAGCAATAAACGTCAAACTGTTAAAAAATGACTAATTTAATTAGAATTATTCATATAAATATTATGGGATTCGCGAATAATACGCCTCCCGTGTCTTTAGAAGCTAATTAAAAATTATCTAGAAAAACGCGGAACGGACCAAGGCTTATTTGCCACTTTATGACTTTCGAAGTGCGCTTAGTACAATGTCAAGTTTAAACTTTGAAAAATGGTTTTGTTTTACTTACACTGTAAAAAGCAAAGATAATTACTTCGTTGAATTTAGTTTTATGAAATGCCAAAAGAAGTTTAAATATGCACTACTTTTACTGTCAATAACGAAATTAGTTCATCACAAACAGATTCGGATAATGTTAAAAAAGAGTGATACAGAATAGCAATATTTGATATTATTTAGGCTTCATATCTCTTTGAACTTTTATGGTATACCCATTCATACTTTTCTAGTATATACAGCTGTACACAACCCTACGTCGTATAATTTTTTGCAAAGTCTTATTATTCTTTTAACATGATTTTTTTTAATAATATAGTTAATAATTCATATATTTATTGTACGGAACCCTCTGAGCGCGAGTAATACTCGCACTAGCCCGTTTATTGCAATTGAGGTTCGAAAATGATTGATAAATATTTTCGTTCCAGAAAACAAGTCCGAGCCGGATATGAAGCCGGGCCGAAAAAACTGAAATCCAGCGTGCTGCCGATCGCGTTACTGAACCGCTTGCAAAAGAAGGAAATTTATCCGATTATGAACTGTAGCTTAATTTTGCGACTTATTTTCTCAAGACCCCTTGCGGGTTGTGCTTTATGGCGCGCGCGTTTGTATACTAACTATAGTTTATGGATACACAAATGTTCATCGCATTCGGTGAGATCCACCTCGGACCATATATATATATACATAATATCTGGGGGAGAATACATCCAGAAGTGGATTGAATATGTTAGTTGTTGATGATGATGACATATACATATTACTAGCAGATCTACCCGGCTTCGCTCGTGTAAATAAGAATGGTCCACCCGGGTAAAATATATTAAAATGAAATAATACGGCAGTGGCAATAACTGAGATTGGTGCATTACCGTCCACGAATCGTTAAAAGACCGATAAGAAATATAAGTAAAATATTTTTAATTGCGTCTACTATTAACTATACCATAATAATGTATATTCCAAACAAATGTCATAACATATATTAAAGTACAATTATTTCCTTAAAAAGCGTCATTTAAATAATAAAAAAACATTAAAAATATTAAAAATTTGCATGTTTCGACTCTTTCATTGAGTTATCTTCAGAATATATATATATATATATTTATATATATATATAACTACAAACACAATGCCAATTGTGACATTATACTGATGATGGCAATGACCTAACCCATAAATTTTGCCTTTACTAAAATTTTTTAAACTTATGATCATCATACAATTTCGTTTTTCACACTGTCGAATAGAAAAAAGCTTCTGTCAAATGAAATTTATTTGAAAATTGTATCTCAATTTTTTCATGTGAATGGATTTTAAAGTAATTTTCAATCATGGATATTTTTGATTTGCATGCAGCCAGGGATAAGATTTCCGCATTTTTTCACACCACTATTTTGTTAGAGTAAATGATATTTCATTTAATCGGGACACTCTCTTGATTTAACAGAACAACATTTTCTTTAAGAATATACCGGTGTGCAAAAACGTGGAAATCTCATCCCTACATGCAGCCCAATTACGAAAGATATACCTGTTTGCTCTTAATGCAATATTATAAAGTAAAGACATTGATGAACTATGAGTAACTCTAGCATTATATTGTTGGTGGCAATAACCTAACTCAACCATAAATTTAACTTTTACTGCAATTTGACCTTTAAACATCGCACATTTGATTATTCCAAAATCTAATAGAATACAAAAAGTACTTTCAGTATTTTTTTTTTTTTTTTGAAAAGCTAATCTCAATTTACGGATAGTTTATCCATTTTAAATTAATTTTCAATCACGGATATATTTTTAAATATACCTGTAACCCAATTCAGAAAGATATATCCGTTTGCTATTAATGCAATATTATGAAGAAAAGACATATCTATGAGTAACGCCCTAGCACCATACTGTTGGTGGCAACAACCTAACCGTACCATAAATTACGCTTTTACTGCAATTTGATCTCTAAACATCATGCATCCCATTATTTCAGCGTCTAACAAAAAAGTCTGTCAGTCATGAAATTTTGTTTAAAAAAGAAAAAAAAAGCTTACCCTAAAAAATAGTAGCTATAATTTCTATTTAATATAAATCGTACAAAAATCGTATTTTATATAACCGTATTCGATACAAATCGTGGAATGTTATCATTGCATTTCAGGTATTAAAACATTTATCTAAATGATATAATTAAAGATTACAAAGAAATAGGGAATAAAATGTAGCATCCAGTTTTTAGAGCCAGTTTGAAATTATATTGATGACATTGACGTCAGATCTAGCAAACGATTTTTTTTTTTTTTTTTTTTTTTTTTTTTTTTTTACCATTATCATTTTCCTTATTTGATTCTTGATATTGAAACGACTTCATTAAAATAGATTTTTTAACATACAACTAAAGTACTTCTATGGTCATTTTAAAACATGCTTAGTTAAAGTTTTTACATAAATATATAAAAATGTGCATTTTCTGATTAGCATGACGTCGATTTCAAAAATGTACAAATATAGCAGTCGAGTCTGAATTTTTATTGGCTAATAAAACAAATTACTCGAGTTATCATTTTTTTTTTTTTAATTATTGGGCAGTTTTTTAGACGTGTGGCAACAGGAAAGAAGCTATTGAATTTGAAAATTTAAAATGAGATATTTCTATGATGTTAAATTATGAAAGATGTTAGAAAAAAGGGATAAATATTGGTCTGATGATTTTTTAAAGGTGACAGAGATCTATTCCACATTCTAAAGCCTATGTACAGCAATTTTCGTGCAAAACGGTCAAAAATTAAAGATTTGTATAAAGGACATACACGCAGAGAACGGCTTTTATATATACTAGGGGATCGTACCCGGGCTTCCCGGGTAAAAGAATATAGGTGAAAACATTTTTTTAAATTGAAAACTAATAATTTTTTTATATGAAATATTTTTTTTTAGATTTACCACTTACATTAAAAGCATTTCTCATATGGAAAATACGAAATATACAATCAAATAATTTTTTGAAATTTATCAAAAGCGATATTTTCTTATTAGCCTCATGCTAAGTTATTTGCCAAAATTTTGCTACTTATGGCATCCTTTTATATTCTGATAATTTCAGAGTTTATACATGTTTGGTAAATTTGTGTTTTATTTATTTATTCATAGAAAAGTTTTTTTTTTTTTTTTTTTTTTTTTAATTGATATTAGCCGTAAGAAAATGATGAACTCTTTATTTTATTTTGAGGGCAAACGGATTAATCTTTCGTAATCGAGCTCCGCCCGATATAGATAAATTAAAAAATATTTCATGCTTTACAATTGTTTTTAAAACCATAGACAATCAGTAAAATGAGAGGAACTTTGCAAACAAATTCCATTTGAAAAAGAAATCCTATTTGGTGATCTAAAAATTTAAATTGTACGATTACAAATATGTTAGATTTGTGTTTTTTCAATATTATTCTTTTACTTGTTTATAAAAGAAGTATTAATTTCGTTAATTTGTCTTTCATATATATGTTAGACTGGTGGTTTTTTAGAAATATTATTCTTTTATTTGTTTATAAGGGAAGTATTAATTTCGTTATGCAAAAATGTCACAAACAAATCCTGAAAAATGTTTGTTGCTTTATGTGCAAAATATTTATTATTATTATGTATTGAAACCGGCACGTGATAACATAAACGTAAAAAAAAGAAAAAAAAATCATGCTTAAAAATTATTTTAGAAAATATAATACATCAGTCAATGAATACAGTTTTTAAACAAATTGCATTTGAAAGTACATTTTTTCCCTATGCGACGGAAATTGAAAATGTACGATGGTCAGAAGATTAAAAAATTGCAGTAAGAGAAAATTTCAAGACCGAAATTTGATCGTGAAGTTGTGCCATTCGCAAAATGACGTCAGCGCTACGCACAGATACGTTTGTTCTTTATAATATAGATACTTAATCAGTAAAATATAATAAAGATCAGTTATTAGCATGAGGTTTTCAATTGAGAATTTTCACCTTCTCAAAATTTGCATACGCATTTCTCATATCCATATTCATCATTTAAAAAAAAAAATTGTATTTTGTTTGATCATTTAAAAATCATTTTAACTCAAAACTTGAAGTCAATATTGTCAGCAACATCTTTTACGTGAACAGACGCACTCTTTACTTGAGATTCTAATCGCAATTCCGGAGAGTAAAAATTTCCTTAATTTATGTTTTTTAGACGCATTTGTGTTAAAATGAATGGTTTTATCTAAGAAAACGATCGTTTTTTTTTTTTTTAAATATGACTTCATTTTCACTTAAATAAGCAATTCGTTTAGCGTCTGAAACTTAGTATCAGTAAACATGCAGAAGGAAAAACTATATAGAAAATTTATGATAAAAAATGCGTGTTTTCAAAAGCAGTATGTCATTTTCCGTTATTATGCCCCTAATATAATATTCTGCACCTAATGGGATTTTGCACCACTAAACCCTATACAACAAATTTTATCATAAATTTTGTATTTTTATCAGAAAATAGCATGAATAAAGTTAAAAATACCTCATTATTTCTATCTTGTTTGGAGTAATGAAAGCTCTCTAATTTTCATAATTTTGAGGAAGTTTCATAAAATGCTTTTAAAATTAAAATATAAAAGTGGGAATATTAAAAAGCAAAAAAAACAGATATAGTGATCACATCTACAAAGGAAGAGCTTTCAGTTTAAAAAAAAATATTAGTAAAATTGGTTCAGCAGAAAGATCAGGGCAGATGACTAAAAAAAAACACTTGTGTTTTACATATATAGATTATATAAAATTAGGAAAAATTAAATTAAGCATATTATGTTATCTTGATAAAATTATAGTAGAATGTCCTAAAGAATAGAATTAAAATTTTATTATTCGAGAGAATTTTCGAAAAAATTTCAGGAACACGATATTATTTTAAACCACGAATTATGTGTTTCATTGTCTAACTCGTCGCAGCAAATCCATCCAGGCGAGAATTATCAATTTCTGTAATATAAATCGCTATTATTTGTATGTCACCTCGCTTTTATAAAGACGCTCTACATTTTTGTAAACCATTGCGTTTTATCAGAGTGTGATTTCGATTACATTATTTTCAAAAGTGAAGCATTTTTATTTGTGAAGAATTTCAAAGCAGCTGGGCTGTGAAAATGACGCACTTCTACAAAACACAATTCAGGTTTAAGAATTAAAATACACGCTTTTTTATAAAATTACGTCATTTGCATTCGCTAAAGCAATCCACTTTCACAATCAAGTTTTAAACTTCGTCTATAGAAAAGTGTGATTATGACGTCATTATCACGGAATAACAGACGATATTCTTGACATAGCCCATATTTTAATTTTAACTTTTTTTTCAGGTTTTAAGAGAAAATGGCAACAAAAAAATACAGTATCTCTTATTTTCGACTATTTTTCGGTTATTTGCAATGTCTTTAAATAGAAATGAGGTACTTTTGTTGCCACGATAAGAAAAATGGTATTAAAAACTACAAAAAAATTAATATCTCAAAAATAAATTGAGATAGAGCTTTCAAACAAATTGCATTTAAAAGAGCATTTGTTTCCTTATACGACGGTGTAAAAATTTAAAATGAGCGATGTTTAGAAGTTATAAAATTTGCAGTAGAGAAAATTGCAAAACAAAAATTTTATTTCAAATTTCAAAGTGTTGCCTTTCGCAAAATGACGTATGCGTTACGCACAGATATGTTTGTCCTTTATAATATAGATAGATAGATTACTAGATTTAGGAGTCGTGTCAAGGTGAGTGTTACTAAAAACACACGATAGTTCCTATATTAATTTCGTTATTTAACTAAGACATCATTTTTCAACATTTTCTACACTCATGGCTTATTCACAACAGCAGTTAGTAGGAAACTGCCTGAATCTTAACTTCCTAAGAGAAGAGCATCACCAACAGTCAATTCTAAATCGGACGTTAATTAATACTTATGATTATGATTTAATAATCAAAGTCAGCTAGAGAAATTTTAATTTTAATTAGGATTTATGATTTATCAAATACTTATTCTGAGATTTATGAGTTTCTTTCCATTTTTATAATAATTTTAATCTCATCTATAATATCTAAATCTATCTATTATATATCTATTATTTAAATTTTAAATAATCATCTAATGTTTATTTTAATTGAAGTTTATTATGAGTTATGATTTTAACTACTTTTTTTCTCAAAATAAACATCTCAATCAAGTTCTAATTTAGTATATTGCTTTCAGAATATTTGATACTCATTAAGGTGTTTCTGATGGGTGGGGTTCTAATGATTTAAAGTGCTATTTGAGACAGATGTAGAGTTTGATTTATCAACAAAGGGGGGAAATATGCTAATTGAAAAACTTATTTAGAACATCTTATTAGTGTTTTAACACACACACACACACACACACACACACATACATATATATATACATAATTTTTTGTTTAATTTACGTATTCTTAAAAATGTTTGAATGATACTTTCTTTCTGCACCACTATACCATACAGTAGCTTCTGCGCTCGGTGTGACAGACACACTAAGTATTTTATATCAATGGATTGGTATACGCTATGATAAAAATAATAATAATAATAATAAAATGCTGCTGATGAATTATTTGTTACTATAGAATTGTCTATAGAGCAGAACATGTAATCATAACATGATAATTAGTTTATAAAAACTCAAATGTTTTTGTAACGGTACTACAGAAAACACATTTTACACATTTAATGAAAATTAACAACTAATTACATGATTCCCTTATTTTCCTATGAATAGAGTACGAATACGTACCTTAATAATTAAGTTGCAAAATTCAAAAGTACTTGTTAGTAAACTTCAGATTTAAATTTTTACATATTTTAACAGCTAATTACACTGTTCTATCTTTTCTGCTGCGAATGTTTAAAATGAAAATCGGTTTATGTTTCCATCTAATTATCTATGCATTAAAATTTGTTTTTATTTTTTTTTTTTTTAAATGAGTTATAATCTGTACTTACATAAATTTTATTTTATTTTTTACTGATTTATTTTTTCTTTTGGGATGGGTGTGTAGTCTTTTGAGAATCTTTATTCGTTTATAGAAAATCAAAAAGTGCGTTTGCAATTAAGCTTCTATAAAATGCTTTTCGTGAAAAAAATAAAATATTTTTCTTCGTGATTTTCCCTTATTCCCCTTTTAATGAAATCATGTACTTTGAATTGCGTGATTATTAATGGCATGGCCAATTCAGGGTCCGATTTAAGCTATCTAGGGTCCCGGTGTAAGAATCATTCTGGGTGTCCCCTTCTATATCTCCATAGAAATGTGCGCGAATAATGTGAAGGTGGCTAATACCAGTAATCTTCAAACATATTGTACAGGGCTATTCTAAATGAATATCGGGTTTTAAACGCTTTCTAGTATCTATCATATAAAACTTAAACTTATACTTAATACATAAAATGAAAGAGCTACTGAAAGAGCTTGTTGGTATCTGTGCATACGCATGCGCACGAAATGTTTCTTCCGTCATCCGTTAGAAAGCACTAGTAGCAAAAATGCCGACTAGTGAACAGAAAGCATTTTGTGTTCTGCAGTATTAAGGGGTCTCGGGACTCTTAAAGCTTTAAAATTTTCGAAATTTTAATGTTTTTAGATGTTAAACTCCTATCTTTTCTGAACATTTTGATGTAACTGTTTCCTTGAAATTCCTATTAGAACTGAAGTTATGGCTTTTACATTTATACACTTCAATAGCTGAAACGTCGTTTCGGAAACTTTGAAGCCATTTTTCTCCAAATGACGTTTTCGGGAATAACGCGCACGATATTTTAAAAACTTATGAATATGTTTTCATGAAATTTTCAAACATATGTTTCATGTTAGTCTGTATAAACTGAACCTAAAATTTCTTTTTTATTGTTCAAAACAATATTTTTTTAGGCGATTGTACTGTTGAAATTTTCTTAATTTTGCATTAGCTAAATACAACTTTGTATTAAAAATACAAAAAAAGCTTTAAATACAAATTTATTTAGGTTCAGGGTAATTATTATAATCTGAAGCATAAATAGGCACCAAAATTTTCATTCTAGTTGCAATACTTATTTTGTAATCGTGCTCGTAAGGTGTTATGCCGATTTTTTCATCGTCAAATGTCTAACAGTTTGGAGCCCCCTGTAAATGCTAATTCTGCATCTTATATTTTTTTAAATTCATGAAATGAAAGAACATACTTATATATTTTATTCCAATTAAAATTGTGTCTTAAAATCAAATACATTTTAAGATATTAAATGTTGAAAATGGTCCTTTTTTTCGTTTTTTTCCCATTTTAAGAGTCCTGAGACCCTTAAAAAACCGAATCTGTAGTTACTGTGCAACGTGCTTTCCAGATTAACCCTTTCAGGCCCGCATTTTTATTTACAAGAAGAAAAATCTGAATTTCTGGAATTAAGGTTATTTTTAGCTAATATAAACATAAATATAATAAAAAAAATAGTTAACATTTTTAATAGTTTTTTTAAACGATGCCATTTGGCTTCATTGGGACTAAAGGGGAATTGTACAGGAAATGCTCATGATGCCATTTGGCTTCATTGGAATCAAAAGAAAAGAAAATATACATTCAATTTTTAATGTGTATTCATTTTTTAATGTCCATTTCATGTATTAGACGTATTTACTGAAGTTTCAGGTTTTTGGCAAGAATAGAGATTTGTTTGATGCACTAAGGTGGTGTTGGTGTTGTTCATGACGGCCGTTTATAGACACGAGAAATATATGCCCGAGGGAGGGGTGCCCTCAGTTTGGGTCTTTTTAAGGGAACCTAACCCGTATTTACGCAAGGATACCCATGATTCGATGAAAATCACGGAAAACTCCGAACAGTTAGACAGACGGGCACGATTGGTTCCGAACCAGCACTCCCCGTCTATGAGCTTTGCCAGCGAAACCTCTCAGACACTTGATACACTAAGTTATCTGTAATTTATTAATCACAAAATAATTTAAATTACTCATAAGGACTAAAATTTCAACAGGAGGCAATGAAGAAGTTTCTCTAAATGTCGTGTTAAATGGTTTAATATTTTTATCTTCTAGTTTATCTACATTTTCAACTTCAACTCCTAGTACTTATTACCTACAGCAATAGTAACTGGGCCGACTGAATCATTTGTATCCAGATCAAGAATATTGAAAATAGGGCATCCACGGAAAACTCCGAACAGTTAGGCCGACGAGCGCGACAATTGAATTGGGCAGTCACGCAATCGATTGTCGCAATAGTGCACGAAATCATCCGTATTTGATAGATCGCGTGCACTTTCACTGTCCTCTTCTTCAGATTTTTCAATTTCTGTATCAGAAAGACCATCATTACTTAGTATATAAATGGCTCTTTCTGTTGATATACAAACTCTTTTTTTTCCGTTTTAGCATGATAAATAGTAAAGGAATTTTTTTTCCTTTCAAAAACTACCAAATCAGATAAGAAATCAAAATAGAGAAGTTGAAAATATCTATCAAGTTCCAGTGATGCCATTTGGAATCATGTATATTTACTATGTATTGTTGCTGAAATAAAAATACAATTTTTGAATTATAAATACATAAATATGTTCTTCATACATCTTACAACTTATATTTAAAAAATTACAATTAAAAAAAAAAAAACTAAAAGTGTGACTAATACTTTTTTTCACACTCATGTTTTCACTTCACGTTTGAAAAGGAAATCAAGCAATACTTTTCAGTTTCTGGAACGTCTGCTACAATCTCTTGAGGAAATAAAAAATTACTACCGAAAAGACAAAAAAAGTCTCCGAGATTCAGTTTTTAAACATAAAAAAATTTCGTGAAAGTCATGATGCCATTTGGCATCACTGGGCCCGAAAGGTTAAGTCCAGATGTGATCCCCCAAGGGATAATAACATCCGTAGATATTATCATCAGTTTGAAAATTCCGGCTGCTTTTACAACAATTACCCCACAAATATTAATCAATGTTTGGGAAGAACTGAGCTATCGACTTGATGCGTGCCGTGTGACGAAAGGTGCTCAAATTGAACACTTGTATGCTTGTAGGTAAAACTGTTTCAGTTGCTTTTTCTTTTATATATTAATTATAATTTTAAGTTTTGTGTAATAATTGCTTGCAAGCGTTAAAACCCCGATATTCATTTATAAAAATTCTGTATTATATGTATACATAAATTTCGTACCAGGTTATTCACATGTGTGTACAGGGTATCAAAAACAGATGGTCATAACTTTAAGAAAAAATAACAGTAGGATAATAGTAGAAAAAAGGATGGATTGGTTAACAGGAGTACTTGTTTGCAAAGTTTTACTTTATGTATCAACGTGTCTTATAAGATGTCGAAACGAAAATGCCCCAAACTGGTCATAATTAATGATTTTAACTTTCCTCGTTACGGGAAATACCTGTATAAAGAATTTCTTTTGAAAACAATAGAATTCTAAGTTGTTATAATACAATTTTAATCCTTTATTTTCTAATGATGTAGTTCGAATTATTGCGTAGGTGTGTGTGTGTGGGGGGGGGAGGGGGGGGGGGGGTACGGGAGTTAGAGCGAAGAAAGACGACCGCACGCAATTCCTAAATGTTTGAAAATGTAAGAATTTTTATCCCTTTCGGCCAACTTTAACTATTTGGCTTCTTTAAATTAATTCTGATTACTCCCATTGGTCCCTCTAAAAAGGCGAGCCCTTGGCAGCTACCCTACATACGCTGAGACATTTTCCGTACATTCAGTTTCAATTTTACTCCTTACGTTTAAATTAAAATACATTATTACCCATGAGTGTATTGCCATAAAAGAGATAATTTTGTAAAAGGTATTTGCAAACATTTATATTCGCAAAAAGGATTTACATTTGTACATTTGTAAGACGCTTCTTTCAAACAGGAAACATTTATAATATGCATATTTTTCTAATTCATGAAACATACTTGTATAACGGTTGTAAAATGAAATATTTTAAAATGTTTAAAACTACAATGCTTGTGTGTTTTACGCACCGAACTTTTAAACAGAGATACTAGAATGTATAATAATAATAATAAAAGAATGCATTACGTGTTGATAAAATTATTTTAAAGGGTGTATTAATAGAAACGTAATATAACTTTATAGTCAATTTTTAGTTAATTTATCATTTAACTTAAGACGCTTTTTCAAATTCGAAAATAGCATTCATATCTAAATCATAAGTTTCGTTGAAAATTTCTATTCCTAACGGCTTAACATACTATGTTTTAGCGTTAATATCTACCGTTCTTGTAACCAAAAAAAAATTTTAAATTACTTACCATGTTACGTATTATGATTACGTGTTCTGTTCATTAGAGAATTTTAAAGTAACAAAATATTCATCAGGAGCATTTTATTTATTACATTAATTTCAAGGAAAATATTCTTTTTATTCTTTATAGCTTTCGTTCTGTCATAATTCAGAATAAATATATTTTGCTATTTTATTATATCTAAATATATGTAAAATTCCACAAAATCTCTGAAAAAAAAAACACTTTATAACTCACTGGCAAAGTATTGCCTGCGCTCAGCCTCCAGTTGATGAGGAATAAAATAGATGACAGATAGATCAGATGTTAGCATGAGATTAAAACACATAAAATAAATATTTAGTTTTATAACAGTAGACTGGTCTGAGTGTGACAAGATGTTCGGTCCTAGCTAATGTCTAATGAGAGAAATTGAAACCGCGACACGCTCACGGGCCACAACAACATAATTTGAGTAATAACCAAAAGACGTACATAAAATTAAATCGCACTTTATTTCCTCCAAGGGAAAAAAAGCGTCTCCGGCTGCAGTACCAATACTAAAGAAATAACTATACCTTCGCATCATAATAGGGTTAAGGGAGAAATGTTATTGATCTAAAAGACGAAACAAGACGACTGATGAAAAATATCTAAAGGACAAACGTGAAAAGAAGCCTTCTTTACTTTATCTAGCTGTCGATCACTTTTCTATCATTGGCTGAGAGAAAAAATATGAATATAAGCTTTTGAAAGAGCAAACATTCCTTTTCTCTTGAAAAAAAATGTTACTGTTGATAGAAGATACTGTCCATCAGTGGGAAGTTTTTTTTATTTCCTTCCGGGTCAATGGATGAAAATTTTAACTGCAGAAGAAAAAACAAATATATATATATATATTCGACCTTAATTTTTTTTTAAATATATAATATTCAACATTTTTTAAATGAATTTACCACTGAGAACAGGAATATAACTTCAATCCGTGCAAATTTTCGTTTTCTTTTGCATTTCTATCTGGTCTACGGGCATGACACATTAAAACTGAACAAAAAATTGAAAATATGCAAACGAACTCCACAAAAAATATTTTTTGAAAAATTAAAAACTAATTTATTTGTAGGAGAGATACGGCACAAAGAAGAAAATACCATATACCCACGGGTGTCTATCAGCACCCCAACGAGTGTACTTTTAAAATGCACAAAAATCTCAAAATATGTAAAAAACTTCCAATAATTATTTTAATTTCAATCACTAAATACTCATATTTTTTAATAAAAAGTATTGTAAGGTACGGGCTCTTTGCATGTGTCTTTCTATTATATAGCATTTGTTTTGCGCTGTCAGCAGTCGAGATTTTAAACTCGTGGAAAAAAAAAAAAGAAATGTTTTACGAAATATACGATATGAAAGTTAAAATTCTCACTGTTTTACTTAAAAGGCGACAAAATAATAATAATATGAATGTTGCAAGTTAAAAAATATACATTTCATTTAAAATTTCTCAGTACTTTCGGCCTGCAATTCCCGCGGTTATCCTCAGAGAGTATTTTTATTATTAATTGCTGTTCCATTCATACAAATGCCCCACTTTGTTTGAAGTTATTCATTGTCAGAAAAACTCGTCAATATAAACTAAATTATTCCTTAATTTTTAGAAATAATATCCGTTCTTCTATAAAACATGTTTTATCCGTGAATTCTCCTCGAACGTCTAAAATAGAGGAAGAAATTCCTTTCATTCCTACCACGCATGCGCATAGAGTCTATTAATAATAAATCCGAATTTATTTTAAAAATGAAAAACCAAAAATTCTATAAATTAAGATCTCTAATATAATTAAAGGCAAAAAAGTTTTGGAATTTCAAATTAATTAACAATTACTTTTCTCATTCATTCAAAAATAATCACAATTTATTTTTTTAAAGTTGAATAAAGTTAAAAAAGTTGAATTTATAAAGTTGTTTATAAATAAATATTCGCATTTAAAATATTCTTTAAATGAACACATTCAAAAGATATTTTAATTAAGAAAATTAAATCGAAAAAAAATCTATATTACTTGAGAAAAAATCTTATCGAATAAAAACATAATATTCGTATTTTACCTCTAGCAATCTACGTAAAACTATTTAAAATTCATATTTTTATACTACATTAATAGCAAAGTATAAACCGAAATGAACTTCAAAATTAAAAACTTTAAAGAAATTGATCAAATCATACCCATCTGAAGCACATATATTTACTTCAAAGCGTTCCGCTGCTGTATAACTACAGCTCAGTTCTAACACGTTCGTCTCGTAATGCTGAGATGGCTAGTTCGAATCCAACGTCGTCAGCTTTTGCTTTTTCCCAACTTTCTTCAATTGACGGATATTTTACCTCCTCTAACGAAAACAAAAAAACGGATATTCTTCAATTCACGGAAATATGCCAGCTGCACTGCTGCCAGTAGTATTTCCGAGAATTGAAGAAAGTTTTTTTGAGAGTGTTCTCTTCATAGAATTTCTGAGTCAAAGCTATGAAGTATGTAACGACGCCGTATCATACAATATTCCCAATATATGGTTAAATATCATAAAGTATATCCTCAAAACTTGAGTAAAGTGACGTATTAAAATGTATGGTACGGCAGATAAGTATTTTCCTCAACGCAATTTTAATCCGAAACACTGCTACTTCTACCACTGTACAGCTACGCACTTAGAAATGAAAGTGACGTATGCTAACAAAGTGATATATTAAAATAAATGGAATGGCAGTTAACCAAAATTTTCTTTACATGTGTTCGATCCAAAGCACTGCCATTTCTATTTTCAGCTATCTTAATAATTATATAATCTCCCGTTTCAAGCGAAGTGACGTATTCGTATGAATGTAATAACAATTAATATAACTATTATCTGATGATGGCCGCGGGAATGATAGGCCGATAATACTAAGAAATTTTTAAATAAAATGCATTTTTTTTTTAAACTTGCAATATCAATATAACTAGGACTTCCCTCAGAGGGATTAGTCTGAGCGATATTGCTGAGAACATAGATTTAATAATAACATGTGGAAGCAAAGAAAATGAGTTGCTATCTTAAATTGCCCATATACTGCAATAAATCGAAAGGATGAAAATAAACGAATCGTAGAATTACAAAATCTATATATATAAAAGCCGTTCTCTGTGTGTATGTCCTTTATACAAATCTTTAATTTTTGACCGATTTGTACGAAACTCGATGTACATACGTTTTAGAACGTGGAAAAGATCACTGTCTACCTAAAAAAATTATCAGACCACCATTTATCCATTTTTTCTACCACTTCCATAATTTAACATTATAGAAATATCTCTTTTTAGATCTTTTTTTAATTCAAACGTTTCTTTCCTGTTGCCAAACCCTAAAAAATGACACAATAATGTGAAAAAAATAAGGATAACGCGTGTATTTTGTTTCTATTTGCCAATAAAAATTCAGATTTTCTTGCTATATTTTTGCGTATTTGATATTGATATCAAATATCTGTTGATTAGTTCTAAGATAGCGTACACAATATTTCACGTACTACTATATTTGGATACAACCCCTCATATTTTTTCTTTTGCTCGGAAAAGAATCTTCGCGGAAATATATGACCTATACTATACTGTTTACACACCTGCAGTTTCAGGTTAATTCCTCATGTATTTTTCTAGATATTGAACAAAGCGTCTAAAATCGCAAGTGACCGGTCACCTTTGGCCATACAATGTAGCAGCAGTTAATAGCTGTTCCAGTAAGCTGAAAATTGTTCACTAAGCTATTATGGCGCGTGTGAGTGTCAGTTTTGCTTCAATTTTCTTTTCTGACATGGTATCCCTAACTTTTGCTTCAAAACACCTTCAGTTTTAAAGGTAAGGTTATCATACTTATTTTCTTTTCTTAAACAGATCACTTGAAAAATTTTTATGCTAAAAATACCTATTTTCAGTTTGTTTACTTTACGAAACAGTTTTAGAAGGAGTACTTTTGAGTACCGTCGGGACTACGTTGAAAGGCTTTTTACTTAGATTTTTATTGTTTCAATACATTTGGTGCATAAAAACGTATATATTTACTAGCAATGCATAGATCGAGACGGGTGCATTTTGATACAATATATGTCAAGATATTGCATGATTTATTGAAAAAAAATAACTGAAAATATCGTTTAGCATTTTTATGAATCCTTTTGTGTTTCCTACAAATAAAAGTTTAGAAATTTCTTTCACATATGTTTTCCATCCAACGATAGCGTTATAATTGTAGAAAATTCTTTTGATGGCGAAATGCTCATTGGTGATGCACCAAGAGCTTCATCATATATACATCAGTCATGTATTAATGATGGTAATCTGGTAGTCCATTAATTTCACGTTATCATATTCTGGAGAAAAGTAAATCGAAATGCTCTATTTTTGTGTTCTTCATTTGTAAATAATCACCAACAAAAAATCCTTTAGAACATATTATTGCCAATCCAGTTATATACAAAATTTACATTATTTACGGATTTGTAGATGAAACACATTTATTTGCTGTGCTCCTTCTAGAACTCGTATATAAGAATATAGATTAAAATTTTTCTTTTTTTTATTGAAAACTTATATGAAAAAAATCAATTATGCAATCAAATAATATTTTAAAATTTATTAAGAGCGATACTTTCGCATGATACCGCATGCCAGAAGTTATTAGCCGAAGATTTTGCGACTTACAGCAGCTTTCTGATTATTTCAGTGCTGTAAGCGCGTAGTTAAATCACATATCTGGTAATTTTTTTTTATTTACATTATTTTATTTATTTTTCTATAGAGGAAATTTGAATTTTTTTATGGAACATCAGACATAAACAAATGCTAAACTTTTTAAACTTTTTTAACGGCAAACGGGTTAATCTTTCATAATCGAGCTACACGCGATAGAGATAAATTTAAAAATAAGTTATGCTTGAAAATTATTTTTAAAGCCATAGACAATCAGTAAACTAAGATATAGTTTTCAAACATGGCGATGTTAAAATTTTCAATTGCATATGCGTTAAATTTATGCTTTTTATATAGATATTATATTTTAATTTATTTATTGATGAATCTTTAGTTTTCTTATAGAAAATTAGACGGGGATAAATGCTAACAATTTTTCTTGTTTTATGTTCAAATTGTTTATTATTAATTCGTAATGGAGCCGGCACGCGATAGAAATAAATTAAAAAAATTCTTTCCGGAAAATTATTTTTAAACCATAATAACTCAGTCAATTAAGCTGCAGTTCAAACAAATTCCGTTTGAAAGTACAATTTTCCCTCTATTCGACGATGTAAAAATTGAAAATATGCGATATTTAGAAGTTTAAAACATTGCAATAAAAGTAAATAAAAGTAAAATTTGACCGTCTGCTGTTGCCATTCGCAAAATGACGTCAGCGTTTCGCACAGATATGTTTGTCCTTTATAATATAGATAACAAAAAATTAGATAGATTTTTTTTTCCCTCCAAGTCTCAATTTTTGCCTAAGCTGGTATGACCCAACCCTGAAGCACAACATCAAATAATTAATCGTATTTAACAACAACAACAACAAAAACATCTTTTATTTTTGGAGCATTATCTTCTGATGTATCATAGTAATTCAAGGGGGAAAAAATTCGAGGATATAGTTTTTTAAATTCATAATTTTGGATATAAAGTACTAATGATTCTCAATGTATCGTTAAGCTTGCAGAGATGTCGCAGATACCCCAGTTTTCCTTTTTGGTACAAAAATGACGGGTTTTTTTTTCCCTAGCGTGGTAAACCTGCGATTTTTTGTTTCGTACTGTAACCCGCCGTATAAAAATAAAATGTGTGTCTAAATAAATAATATACTAGAAAAAATGATTAATAAAAATATGTGTGTTAATATAAATTAATCTTGTGTAATAAATAAAATTAAATGCGAGTGTGTTATAACAAAATCGTAAAAAAAAGAATCATAATAAATTTTAACTAGCCGCTAAGCCTAACATGTATTTGAAAACGATGTCCCCCCCCCCCCCACACCCGCCAAAAAAAAAAAAAAATGTCGCCATCCCCGATATGTCTGCGACATCCATTCGTTTAAACTTCTTCATGAACACTAGTTGTAATACAAAAAATTTCAGTCTGAGCTATCAATATTACGGTTTTAGTGAAAATAAACATTTAGTTATTTATTTAAACCAATGTAAAATAATGAATATATTTCTGTTATTCTACATTTGCGTATTAACTGCAGAAGCCTTTGTCGTCCGACGTGATTTTAAAGTAATATTGAAGAGATTTTACCGTAAAAATTATTTTATGTAACGAGTTATCCTAAAGCGCAGATTAGATTACAAAAATGTACATATATCTTTAAAAATTCTTTTAAATTATAATTTTAAAAAATTGCGCTTTCTTCCTGAGTTTTATAACGACACAATGGACGCAATAATCCTCATTTATGCTTGGAGTTAAAAAACTCCGTCCGCTTGAGAATAACTTTGAGTTCCACGTATTGAAAAGCATTATGTTTTGAAATTTTACGTTTACATTTTATGTCTTTATCGAATTTTGGGTATTTCAGAACAGGTATAGATTATTCAGGAATTCTTGTATGTATTTTTATAAGCCATCGTGCATTTTTAAGTTATTTTTACATTGTATATTGTTTGTTTTAATTAATAAGAATATCCGAATTTCCCAGTATGTATTTATTGAATAGTATTTCGTACAAAATAAATCGAAAGTACACTAGCTTCCAAAAGTTAAGGTACAGGGACTGGATGCTTTCGATTGTACACGGTTTGTCGAATATCTACCCACATTATTGGCGAATTGTTCTTGAACTTCTAGGATGTAAAGAACCTATTTGATGTCATATTTATAGGCGAAGATTTATCGGGGGTAGTATTAGGGGGATAATTATAAATTTAATTGTAAAATAATATTTGCGATCACCTATGTAACAGAAAAGGCCGGAAATGGTTTGTCACTGTAGTAAATGACTATTTGCGTCCTGTTCAACGTTTGTATGCATTTATATAAGCATAGCACTCATATTCGTGAAGATGTTAACGTTTTTGTGAAAAATTCAAAAGTTTTTTGTCCATAGCATACAGAGTATTCAACCAAATTTAACACAACTTTCCAAAAACTTGACAAAGAAGAGTAGCAACAGTATACTGCAATTAAAATATGAATATATTGAATATTTCATGATATATGGGCACTTGTATGAAATAAATTTTAAGTGCGCATGCTTGTAAAATTTCAAAATTTTTATTTCATTATTTGGTAGTCAGCTATTTTGGGTAACTTCTGTAAAAAGTCCAGTCAAGTATTGTGAAAACTCAGAAACATATAGTGAGTTGATTGAAAAGTTGTGGAAAAACCCTTATAATAAAACTATTTTTAGAGAGCAACGCGCTATATCGCCCCTATCTTTGTGAAATTTCTCGATATTTGACTGGACATTTTAGATAAGTTGCCCTAAATATATGACTACCAAATTATGAAATAAAAATTTTGAAATCTTACAAGCATGCGCAGTTAAAATTTATTTCATACAAGTCCCCATATCTCATCAAATATTCAATATATTCATGTTTTAATTGAAGTGTACTGTTGCTACTGTTCTTCGTAAGGTTTTCGAAAAGTTGTGTTAAATTATTTTGAAAACTCTGTATCTCTCTATTCTAAAAAAAGTAACTACCGCTGTCACCGCCGCCGCCGGTTTTGATTTTTTTGTGACCGGAGGCCTTTCTTCGTTAATATTAACAAAAATAATGCATACAAAAATGTGAAAATCGGTGGTTTTATACAGAAATGTTTGATAAACACGCTGATGCAGAGAGTTTTCGAATCGAAGAATTATTTTAAGAGATATTTAATGCTAAAGTTGGACAAAATCGTTCCACTAAAAAAGTTTTATAGCAGCAAAAACTATACATGGCAGTGTAATCATTTTTAGATCATTTTATGCGTTAGAATTTGCCGGAGTGCAGATTGCATTATTTTTTTTATTTTGACTCATTTTTCGAGGTTTTATTTCTATTTTAAATTCAAATTTTCAGCATTTCGAGAGATATTTTTTACAGATTTCAGAAAATTGTACTAATTTAACTGTTGCCAACTGTATAAAAAGCGCAAGCAATAATGTTTGCTTCAAATTAAAAATTTATTTACACGCGTCTATTATAAACAGGAAAAAAACTTTCAAATTAGAATTAAATAATTACGTATAAAAAGCAGGAACTTATTAAAAATTACGTCATAAAAAGTATACACGTGAATTTTAAAAGAGAAAGGATATTGTAAAATAATAAATTTAT
Organism: Maratus speciosus; assembly: GCA_963932465.1. Taxonomy (NCBI): domain Eukaryota; kingdom Metazoa; phylum Arthropoda; class Arachnida; order Araneae; family Salticidae; genus Maratus; species Maratus speciosus. Next base: position 6,502,004 of record OZ010786.1, on the reverse strand, counting down.
TAACATGCGTTAGAAGTCTTAGGAGAAATTACGTCATATTTACGTCACATTATAGTTATTACATAAAATGAACACAAAATAATATTGCAAAAAAGTTTAAATTTAGAAATTGCGCTAGACATTTATTTGACATTTTGAGAATTAATTTAAATGTCTTATTTAAAAGAACTTTCTTTTCGCTTTGTTAAAAAATATCAGGAGACAAAGACTCTCTTTACTTAATTCCTTTTATATTAGCTTATTTTGAAAAGTTGTTACACGTGTATACGTCATCAAGTTATTTTTATTTCGACGGTTTATTTGTGTTTTTATTAATGTTGTACGAATTTATTTGTTCTTTCGTTATTTAAAATAAAAATTATATCAATCTGTATAATTTGGCGAAATTGGTCGACAGGATAATCAAGTAGTAGCGCAGCGGATTTGGCTTTAAAATTCCCCAATCAAAGAGAAATGAATAGAAATTCGTTTATAGGGAGATCGCCACTGTTTTTTAAGTTATAATTCAATCTTTCGAAATCTTTTTAAAGTCGATCAAATTAGCGTGCATTTAGAGTCTGCGGTGCCTGGACGGGGGTTGTCGAGCGTAGCTCGTAGGGGCCGAGCCCCCTATGCTATAAACAAAAAACCTTTGAAATTTTCACAAAAACGTTAACATCTTTACGAATATAAGTGATATGCTTACACAAATGCACACAAACGTTGAACAGGACCCAAACAGTCATTTAACGCAGTAACAAACCATTTCCAACACTTTCTGTTGCATAGCTGATCATAAATATTATTTTATTATTAAATTTATTATTAGCCCCCTAATTGTCAGCCCGACCAAGTCTTTATCGAGAAATATAAAATCAAACATTATCTTTACATCCCAGATGTTCAAGAACAATTCGTCAATAATGTTGATAGATATTCGACAAACCGTGTGCAATCGAAAGCATCCAGTCACTATACCTTAACTTTTGAAGGCCAGTGTATATTCCGCATACATTTGCCTCCATTTATGCTGCATCAACTGATGTAATACATAGATAAATTTGTTTGTACTACTTTTATACCATGGAATGTCACATTAAAATTCTTCGGGAGGTAAATAGTTTCAAATGTATTGTTTCAACATGATGTGACTTAATTTAGGCTGTTAAATTCATTTCTAAAGTAATAACTTATTTAAATTAAAGTTTTTTTTTTCTTTTTTAATATTCACGAGTAAATGTATTATTTAAAAGTATTTTGGAATATTATAATTGGAATTTTTTTAAATATGATCTAATATTCACCATTAAAAGTTTTTCACGTGTAATAATTTAATTATTTTAGGTACTTTAAAAATTAGGATATTTAATGTTTTGGGCATTTTACGTATGATGTAATTATCACCTTTATATGCGTTTCGCGTGTGTAATTTTAGTTTAAAGTTTTCGTAATTTTTCAGTATTTATGTGGAAATGTTTTGACGTAACTTTCCTCATTTTTTACTTTGAACACTTGATCATTCACTTATTCATTCTGTTGTTAAGATTTTTGATGTCGTTTTCACTTTAAAATTGAAATTGGAACCTTTTTTGTACGTCTGTGGAATTTGAAAGGGACAGAATATTTTTGGTTCCTAAAATAAACTGATTCCGAATGATCGAAATGTAAAAAAGGTTTTTGTTTACTCTTATTTTCACGAAAAACATAATTTAATCACAATATTGTGGTCACTATCGATTGCAATAAAAGATAATTTCCATTTCAATTTGAAAATGATAAAAAATGAATCAAATAATCCCTGTGTTTTTCCTTTTTCTCCTTCTACCCCCCACCCACAAAAATGGAATAATCTAGTCGCACTTATTATAGACATGTCACAAAATAATAATAATAATGTTTCGAAAACTAAAATCGTTTCATAAATTCCTTTTCATTAGGATTATAATATATATATATATAGGGTATATAATCAACTTAGTATTAAAAAAAATAATTATCTATAGTCGAATAACGCATTTACTCAAGCATATTTTCCCTTTGATATTATATCTCATATTTTAAGTGAGCAAAATCTAATTAGCTATAATTTATATTAATGAGCTTATAATATTCTCTTAATTTTTGTATAATTATTTTAGCGTGTTAAATAAATACATCATATTTCAAAGTATACATCGTTTAACAAGTGCAGAATTTTGAAATGTAATTTTTTTTTTCTTTTACAAGTATAATAATTTTAAAAAACACACATTTGTTACAGTATTTTCATCTTGAAAATTACTCGTTTATTTCATATAAAATATTCTTAAATTCATAATTATATGAAATATTTTACCTGCTGTGGTAATTAAGTTTTCCTTGTTATGGAACTACAATCTTCTTCACTAACAGTTAAGTTAAACAAATTTTTGTCGCAATGGTGCTTGAGATAACGTACAATTATAATGTACACCATGAAGATTTGAAAAAAAAAATTTCTTGTGTTTATCAATTAAAAATCTGTTGAAAATGAGAATGTATTTGTTATCAGTTGATATAACGAAGAAGATTAAAATACATTTATATTGCCAATAATCATAGTGCTATTACATTAATATATCCAACACAGAATTCTTCTTACGCTTTAGTTTGATGTTAATGTATGTGATAAATATTTTAAGAAATATTCGGAATTATATCTTTCATGGGACTGCATGTATCTGTTTTTTTTTTTTTTTTTTTTTTTTTTTTAATATAATATCTAAAACAGTTCTCTATTCAATGAAATAATTAATACATAATTATTTTAAGAAGTTGTTTTTAAATGTGTATTTTAACTTTATTATTTAAAAAGTATACAGATAGTGTCTCTTGGCAAATAAAACGGAAAATCTTCGTTTATTTAGTTTTTTTTTAAATCGTTATTTCATGGCGATTTAGGCATTTTTGGATGTTGAAGGGTAGGCGGATCGACGGATATAAACGCTATCTAAATATATGTATATATATATATATATATATATATATATATATATATATATATATATATATATATATATATATATACTAGGGGGCTCGGTGCCCTGCAAGCTACGCTCGCCAACCCCCGTTCAAACACCGCAGAATCTAAAAACACGCTAATCTGATCGGTTTAAAAAATATTATAGAAGATTGAATTATATTGAAAAAAGCTGTGCAGATCTCCCTGTAACCGGGTTTCCATTCAATTTCCTTTGATTTCAAAAATTTACGGCCAAATCAGTTGCTGTTAAGACATCCAATGGTTGTTTTCGTGTTTGATTAAAAAGGATCAGTTAAACGTTTGAAAAAGAAGCTAAAAATAAAAAGAATTAAGTGTACAGAGTCTTTGTCTCCCGGTATTTTAAAACAATTTCTATAACAATATCCTAAGTCATGTGACTATCATCAGGAGTTCCGGGCGAACCACTTCGCTTTTTATATTCCTGGTGCCATTTTGGTACTTTAATATTAGCCAGGTACAGATGATAAGTCGCCAAATATTATTCTATCGCCATCATTTCATCTAAATTATAATAGTCCAAGTCATGTAACTGCCATAAATAAATACGCTCTGATCCCTTCGCTTTTCATATGAAAGTTTGGCCCAGATATCATATACGGCCCCATATTGGCCGTTTTTTCGACGCTAATTTGGGGAAAATATCAACAGCATAAATAACAACATCCGGCTTATCAAATCAAGCAAAATAACGATACTATGGCGCCAGTTAAGTACCCGTTGAGTATATGATGTTGGCGTCAGAAAAAAAAAAATAGCGTCAATATGGGACCGTATGTAGCATCTGTGCTGAAAGTTTTCCATTTCGATTTTTAAAAAAATCAATTTTTTTTTCGAATAATACTACATAAAAGCATTGTCGCAAAGAATTCTTGGTACTGTTACGCTAGCCGGGTGCAAATCTCTCCAATAACTATTTTTCAACTCGCCAGTTAGCATTTTTTTTTTCGAGTGATAAATTAAAACATTGCTTTGAAGTTGAAATTAAATGTCATCGTTAGTTACATCATTTAATATTTGGCCAGATGGTATAGACGCATCCGGTTTGGCGTGATTTTTTTTTACGAAAATTTGGCGAAATCATCGTTTTCCAATACAAGTTACATATGTATTTTTGGTACTACTTAGTTATCCCGTCGAACAAAAATCTATCACCAAACTATAAGATTAAATTCCAATAATGGTTGATAAATGTCACATTCACTTGACTTTAAGCAAGTTACACGTCTTTGCGTCAACAATTGATTTTTATTTCGACGTTTTACTTGTATATTTATTAATGTTATACTATTTTCTTTGTTCTTTCGTTATTTAAAATAAAAATTATGTCAATTTGTATAATTTGGCGAGTGGTTTGGCGATTTATATAATTTGGCGAAATGGGTCGATGAAATAACTAAGTAGTACCGTATTTTTTAATTATTTTCTATTATTTTTTATTTTTAAAGGAAAATAAACAAAAAAATAATTAACTATGGAACAAAACAATTTATGTAAGTTAAAAAAAGAAAATAAAGTAAATAAACACTTATTATTAAATAAACAACAATAGCCGGTTTACCATGTCAACCAAAATAATGCCATTTTGGCGCCAGTTAGGTACCCCTTTGCGTATATGACATCTGTGCCTGCGTATATGACATATTTTTCTTTTCATTTCGTTTAAAAAAAAAATGAAGAAGTGAAAGCCATTTATTTTAAATGTTTCTGTTTGTATTAAACAAAACGATAATGAAATACAAACTGAATTATGAATAAAAGTAGCAGGATGCATTTCTTAGCATACATTTAAGGGAGGACAAACTTCTCGCCAAATTAGTTTAAAATTAAAATAGCAACCTTTTCTAAAATCTGAAGAAAAAAAAATATATCTGTTTCATTAAAATTTGAATTGCCATCATCAGAAAATGCATATAAAATTAGAAAAAAAATAATATCTCGAAAACTAATTCGAACTTAAAAATTCTAATACCAGTTTTGAAATCTGCGGATGAATATTGATTTTTGCTGTTAATTTCATCGCAAAGTATTCCATATTTATGAGAAATCGCCGTGAAACATTATCAGTTGTTTAATCAGTCGATTCAAAGAATCGTTACATTTCAGCCGTTTCATATATTCGTTTCGTTAGGATTTTATAAATACTAGGGGATCGTACCCGGGATTCCCCGGTTAAAGAATATAGGTGAAAACATTTTTTTTTTTTTTTTTTTTTTTTTTTTTTTAATGAAAACTAATATTTTTTTTTTACATGGAATAAATCTTTTAGTTGACCACTTACATTAAAAAGCATTTCTCATATTGAAAATACGAATTATACAATCAAATAAATTTTTGAAATTTATCAAAAGCGATATTTTCTTATTAGCCGCATGCTAAGTTATTTGCCAAGATTTTGCTGTTTATGGCATCCTTTTATGTTCAGATAATTTCAGAGTTTATACATGTCTGGAAAATTTGTGTTTTATTTATATTATTTTATTTATTTATTCATAGGGAAGTTTTTTTAAAATTAATATTAGCTGTAAGAAAATTATGAACTCTTTATTTTGTTTTGAGGGCAAACGGATTAATCTTTCGTAATGGAGCTCCGCGCGATATAGATAAATTAAAAAATATTTCATGCTTTAAAATTGTTTTTAAACCATGGACAATCAGTAAACTGAGATGAACTTTGCAAACAAATTCCATCTGAAAAAAAAATCCTATTTGGTGATCTAAAAATTTAAATTGTACGATTACAAATATGTTAGATTTGTGTTTTTTCAATATTATTCTTCTATTTGTGTATAAAAGAAGTATTAATTTCGTTAATTTGTCTTTCATAAATATGTAATATGTTAGACTGGTGTTTTTTTTTTTAATGTTATCCTTTTATTTGTTTATAAAGGGAGTATTAATTTCGTTATGCAAAAATAGTCAGAAACAAATGCTGAAAAATGTTTGTTGCTTTATGTGTAAAATGTTTATTATTATTATGTAGTGAAACCGGCACGTGATAAGATAAACGTAAAAAAAAATCTTGCTTTAAAATTATTTTAAAAAATATAATACATCAGTCAATTAATACAGTTTTTAAACAAATTGCATTTGAAAGTAAATTTTTCCCTATGCGACGAAAATTGAAAATGTACGATGGTCAGAAGATAAAAAAAATTGCAGTAGCGAAAATTTCAAGACCGAAATTTGATCGTGAAGTTGTGCCATTTGCAAAATGACGTCAGCGCTACCCGCAGATACGTTTGTTCTTTATAATATAGACACTTAATCAGTAAAATATAATAAAGATCAGTTATTAGGATGTGGTTATCAATTGAGAATTTTCACCTTCTCAAAATTTGCATACGCATTTCTCATATCCATATTCATATATTTTTTAAAATTTGTATTTTGTTTGATCATTTAAAAATCATTTTAGCTCAAAACTTGAAGTCACGAATGTCAGCAACATCTTTTATGTGAACAGACGCGCTCTTTACTTGAGATTCTAATCGCAATTCCGGAGAGTAAAAATTTCCGTAATTTATGTTTTTTAGACGTATTTGTGTTAAAATGTTTAGTTTTATCTAAGAAAATGATCGTTTTTTTTGTTTATATATATATATATATATGTGACTTCATTTTCACTTAAATAAGCATTTCGCTTAGTGTCTGAAACTTTGTATCAGTAAACATGCAGAAGGAAAAACAATATACGAAATTTATGAGGAAAAATGCGTGTTTTCAAAAGCAGTATGTCATTTTCTGTTATTATACCCCTAATATAATATTCTGCTCCTAATGGGATTTTGCGCCACTAAACCCTATACAACAAATTTTATCAAAATTTTTGAATTTTTATCAGAAAATAGCATGAATAAAGTTTAAAATACCTCATTAATTCTCGCTTGTCTGCAGTAATGAAAGCTATCTAATTTTCATCATTTTGAAGAAGTTTCATAAATTGCTTTTAAAATTAAAATATATAAAAGTGGGGATATTTAAAAAAAAAAAAACAGATAGTGCGATCACATCTACAAAGGAAGAGCTTTCAGTTTTAAAAAAAATATTAGTAAAATTGGTTCAGCAGAAAGATCAGGGCAGATGACTATAAAAAAACACTTGTGTTATAAATATATAGATTATATAAAATTAGGAAAAATTAAATTAAGCAAATTATGTTATCTTGATAAAATTATAGTAGAATGTCCTAAAGAATGGAATTAAAATTTTATTTTTCTAGAGAATTTTCGACAAAAACTTCAGGAACACGATATTATTTTAAACCACGAATTATTTTTTTGCTTGTCTAACTTGGCGAAGCAAATCCATCCAGGCGAGAATTATCATTTTCTGTAATATAAATAGCTATTATTTTTATGTCACCTCGCTTTTATAAAGACACTCTAAATTTTTGTAAACCATTGCGTTTTATCAGTGTGTGATTTCGATTACATTATTTTCAAAAGTGAAGCATTTTCATCTGTGAAGAATTTCAAAGCAGCTGGGCTGTGAAAATGACGCATTTCTCCAAAACGTAATTCAGGTTTAAGAATTAAAATACCCGTTTTTTTTTATAAAATTGCGTCATTTGAATTCGCTAAAGCAATCCACTTTCACAATCCAGTTTTAACCTTCGTCTATAGTAAAGTGTGCATATTACGTTATTATCACGAATAACAGACAATATTCTTGACATAGCCCATATTTTAATTTTAACTTTTTTTTTCATTTTTTATGAGAAAATGGCAACGAAAAGATATATTATCTCCTATTTTCGACTATTTTCCGTTTACTTGCAGTGACTATGAATAGAAATGAGGTACTTTTGTTGCCACGATAAGAAAAATGGTATTAAAAACTACAAAAAAAAAAAAAAAAAATATCTCAAAAATAAATTGAGATACAGCTTTCAAACAAATTGCATTTAAAAAAGCATTTTTTTCCCTATACGACGGTGTAAAAATTTAAAATGAGCGATGTTTAGAAGTTTAAAAATTTGTAGTAGAGAAAATTGCAAAACCAAAATTTTATTTCAAATTTCAAAGTGTTGCCATTCGCAAAATGACGTATGCGTTACGCACAGATATGTTTGTTCTTTATAATATACATAGGGTAGATATAATAAATACTTTTTAATATATAAATGCAAAATGTTATTACTTTAGCTCTTGCAGAAAACTGTGAAGAATATTTTTTACTTAAAAATTTTCAATCGAATAACATACTACGAGGGGTTTTTAAATGAAAGTGATTCGATGTGTGTATGCATGAGATGAGTAGGGACAGAAATGAAACAGATACATAGACAGAAACAACAATATTTAATGAATGAAATGCATACAACGTTTGATAAAAAAAAAAAAAAAAAAAAAAAAAAAAAAAAAAAAAAAACACCTATGGAGTTTAGGCAGACGTTCCAATGCTTAGGAAGGTTACGAATGCCGTCCGTGAAGAACGATGACGGTTGATCATGGAACATTCTCAGAATGTTTTTGAAAATATTGTGAACAGTAGCTTTGGAAACGTTGAACTCAGTTCCAACGTCACGAATGTTTCGACGTCGATTTCCCTTGATTGCAGTGTCAATATCCGTAATCAGCTTCTCTGTCACAACTTTGTGCGCCTGACCGGCCAAGGCAAATCTGTTGTCTCATGTCGACCGTCGCTAAATATTCTCGCCCACCTCGTCACCGTGGGCTTTGCACACTCGTGTCATCGCACTAGCATTCTGCGATGAATAGCCACCAGCTTACACCCTTCCAGTGTTAAAAACGTAATTACAGCTCGCTGATCCGTATTAGACGCAGTGGCATCCACAGCAGACATTTTTAACTGAATGCAACCATCCTTACGAATGAAGTTATCACAAATGTGCTTGCGCTTGCACACGCATGGTATATACACCTTCACTATCGCGTTTGTTTCACGAAAATACATTGAAAACTGTTCGCATGCGACTCTTCGAATCAGTTTCATTTGAACACGCCTTATAGAAATAATAATTAATATAAATATTATCTGCAATAACTTGACAAGCTTCTGTTAAATTATATTAATGATTACTTTTTAAGTTGTTCATTAAAACTGGTTGTGCGTGATGAATAATTAATTATTCATATTAAGGGATCAAACACGGGCTTGCAGTTGTTACAACTTGGATTATAGAACATGTTTAAAAAAAATAATTTACATTTTTAATAGAGTTTTTACATAAAATATATTTTTTGTGCCCACTAACAACACCAATAAGCAATTTAATTGACAAATATCAATTATGTTTTCAAATAAAGTTTGAAATTTATTTAAAATGGTATTTTCGTATTAGCCGCTGACCAACGTTTAGTAGACAAAAAAACTGTTAAATATTTCATTATTTAAATGAACCTTTTTTGTTTCTACGGATTTTATTCTTTATGTAGGTTGTTCGATTCTGGTAAATTTGTGATTTATTTACGATGTTCTTCATTAATGATGGCATTTTAATTTTGTTATTGAACTTTAGCCCGAAACAAATACTGAACTATTATAATGTTTTAATTCGAAACGTGTAAACCTTCCGTAAGCGCGCTGCACGTGATAGCGATAGATTTTTTTTTTAAATCATGCTTAAAAATAATTATTTAAAACCCAATAAAATATTAGTAAAATGAGATACGTTTTTCAAGCAAATCGCATTTGAAAGGACAATTTCGCCCTATTCTACGGTGTAAAAATTGAAATGGTTCTATATTTAAAAAAAATTATATAAAAAAATATATATATATATAAAAAAATTCAAAAAAGGAGAAATTTATTATTAGGGTTGCTGTCGTTGTCAATATGATGACAGAATTACTCGCATACATGTTTTGTCTTGTATATCATATAGATTTATGCAAGATAGAACTATATACAATTCAAATAGATAATTTAGGTTGTTTCATCATTTACTGCATCACCTATATACAAAGATTTATTTTTTATACTTTTGACATTTATGATTATAACGATGATATATTGTCTAAGTTTATAATTGTTTACATTTTTATAATAAACTACTTTTGCTAATGTATTAGTTATAAACTACTCTCGTGTTTTTCAATAGTTTTTCTGAATTATATAGCCGAGGATATTCTATACAAGCAAAGAGAAAAAGTATAATATAATATTCTTAATTCACACTAAAATGAATTTCGTCACATCTGTAGAACACATTAATATAATAACATCTGCTGACTAACGATTTCTTTTTGTATCTAGGCGTAATTACTGATTATTTCTTCGAAAAATAATAAAAACTTATGGCGTAGAATTTTTTTTTCTGAAGTGTAGTAAGATTATTTCTGTTTTAATATATTCTCCAACTTAATTACTGCTATTGTATATTCCGTGGCATCACTTTGATAAAAAAATGTTATTCAACAAGATAAAGATTGTCCTTTAAAGAAAATACTTAATGCATATTTGAAGGGGCTTCGCTTGAAAATTTAGATTTTACTGTTTTCAAAGCATTTTTATTTCAATGGAATGAAATAAAACCTTCTCATAAAATTAAGCTTTTTTTAATATGTCAGTAGTAGATTAAATAAATAAATACTAGGGTGTATCAATAATACACATAGAAATAATTGAGTGAAATTTATGAAATTGCTACATTGTACAAGTCCTTTTTGTATAGTCACCGTGCACAGTAACACATTTCTGCAAACGATATTTCAAAGAGAGGGGAGAGAATGTATTCCAGGAGGAGCGATAGTAGATCCAAAGGGGCTTTTTCTAACTTTTGTCGACCCCCACATGTGACATATTGTTGGAAGGCTTGTGATTACTTATTCATTCTATGCACCTGCCGAACCCCTCCCCCAAAATTTGAACCCGGGGATGAATGGTGTCCGCAAAATTTAGCATGAATAAGTGGTCACAGCCTTTCCAACAATATGTCACATGTGGGGGTCGGCAAAAGTTAGAACCCCCCCTGTGGGTCTGTTATCGCACCTCCTGGAATACATCTTCCCCCCCTCTCTTTGAAACACCGCTTGCAGAAATGTGTTACTGTCATCGGTGAATATATAGAAAAAGTCTAGTACAATGTTGCAATTTCATAAATTTCACTCAATTATTTCTATGGGAGGGCAAAAACTTACTGATACACCCTCGTATGCTTTTTACACCTTCTGTATGCAAGTTCCCTAACAATAGAATCTAAATGTAAGATATTGAAATTTTTTTATTTAAATTTGTGAGAAAAAATACTGTAAAATCAAATGGAGTTAAAGCACAATCAACAATGTATTTCGATATGATTGTCTTAACAGTTTTGTTAGAAATTAATTTTTTTTAATAAGATAATTGCCAGTCTAAAGGTATACAAATTGATACAGGCTTTAAGAGTAAATTTTGTATGTAATATTTTTTCAGGTTACACGGATATCTCGTAAGGTATCATTTTTAATATGAGTTTTGTCACCGATTACTTTTGCTCTAGCTGAAATTAGTTCCATCTGTATGTTATTGCGTTTCAGTTTTCCTTTTGTGTTAAAATAAACAAATTTATTATGTTATTGGAAGTATAGATTTTGTTTGCGGAAAATTTTGTTTAAGAATAGATCAAGGGCTCACAGCCATATTAGACCAAGTCCATTTTGAAAAAAAATGAGATAGTCCTTTTATAAAGTGCATAAAACCTGTTTTATCCACTCGCACTGTAAACAAAGCCTGTAAACAGATGACATGAGACATTGTGTGAACTACTATAGGTGTGAACCCATCATACATTTATAATAAAACACACATACTACAATATATATTAAAACACACATACACACATAAATAACGTCTGCATTCAACAGTTAAAGGCATATATAAATATTATACAGACATACACACAATAAATACAATAAACCCAACTGGAGTGAAAAATTAGCCAGAGCCAGGAATCGAACCCGGGACCACAGTATACAAGACTGCTGCTCTAAGTGGTTAGAGCAGCAGTCTTGTATACTGTGGTCCCGGGTTCGATTCCTGGCTCTGGCTAATTTTTCACTCCAGTTGGGTTTATTGTATTTATTGTGTGTATGTCTGTATAATATTTATATATGCCATCATACATTGTTTAAAATAATAGGTACAATATATTTTGTTGAATTTTCAATATAGTTTCAACATACCAACTTTTCATAAAAACATCCGTTTCTATAATTTACAAGGATCATATTAAACCTGCAAAATCTAAAATATATATATATGTTCGGACGTGATAGAAATTTGGATGCAATAGCTTCGAGAAATTCATATTTTCAAGATTTCAATTTTATTATCATCTGATATTTCAATATGAAAAAAAAAATTCTATCTATATTATAAAGGACAAACATATCTGTGCGTAACGCATACGTCATTCTGCGAATGGCAACACTTTGAAATTTGAAAGGAAATTTTGGTTTTGCAATTTTCGCAACTGCAAATTTTTAAACTTCTAAACATCCCACATTTTAAATGTTTACACCGTCGTATGCAGAGAAAAATGCACTTTTAAATGCAATTTGTTTGAAAGCTGTATCTCAATTTATTTCTGAGATATTAATTTTTTTATAGTTTTTAATACCAATTTTCTAATCGTGGCAACTGAAGTACTTCATTTCTATTAAAAGTGGATTAGTTATTTTTATTGATTATATTCTTACTGATGCCATTTTCTCATTGCAATTAAAAATATCATTTTTAAAAATTTGAACAGCAAATGACGTTATGCTTTAAAAAAGACACAATTTCCCTGATGATGCTCTTACATTTCACTATTTTTTCATTTTGCTGATATTGAGTTTGAGACAATAGGCAAAATATTTCAGCGACTGAAAATGACGTCATATTTAAAAGTAAACGATAATTTTATTTGATAAAACGAGATATTTCCCCTTGAATACGTCTAAAAGTTATAAATTTCTGGAATTTTTACGCGCAGGTTCAGATATTATACTAAGACCTCAAATCCCGAGTGGGAATTTTAACATGGAAATTTGTAATAGTTGACAAACGTGACTTCAAGCTTGAAAAAATATTTATTAATAACCTATTGCGCGTTAAAATGTTTTTAAATGGTTAATATGGATGTGAAACGTGGAAAATGACTTGATTCGGTTTAGAAGTAAAGGTAGAAAATTGTATGATTATGTCAAGGTGAAATCATTTATGCGGATTTTTCATTCCGTAACCAAGCATCAATTAATAACTTAATCAAAATTACTTATCTTGATTGTATGTTACTGATTACGTATATGAATAAAGTTTAATTTTTCAATAATTTTAACAGTTGAAGTTTACGAAAAAAGTATTTAGTTAATCTTAGGTTAAAATATGTCTTTGGAGAGTTAAATTAACAAGTGTAAGATGGATTTTTTATTCTAATTATTTTTTGACGATGTATTATAAATTTGATGCAACACTTCCTTTGTAAACATTTTCTTTCGTCGAAATTCGACGGGTTCCACCTCGTTTCTTATAATGTAATAAATTATGGCAATTTTATACATAATCCATGTAGTAATTGAGCATAATTTTGTAAATAAATATTATATGATTTTTTTATAATAGCAGTCATTTTCATTTTCATTTTTTTAATAATACGTTTCTTAATGTACTAAACTGTCATGTGGTAGTTATATATGATAAAATGTAACTGTGACTGTCGTACTTAAATAGTTTGCGTTAAAACTTATTCCTGTTGTTCATATAATTCAATTTCCCTTTCAATCTAATTTTCAATTTCCATTTATAGGTTTTCATTTCACATATTTCCTTCTTATTTGATTGAAGAATATTATTTAAATAAGTTGGCATTTGCTAGAATATTTAAAATTGATAAATTATACGACAAACAACCATTTTTAAAAGCATTTTAATGAAAATAATAATTTGTTTAACAGAATAGTTTTAGACAGATTGAAATACAAGTAACTTCGTTCTCCAGTTACTTTATAATATAGCAATTATAAATGTATTTCAGAAAATTTTGTGAATGATAACAGTTGTAAATTTCCAAGTGGGTGAAAAAATTCTGGGCGAGGATTCAAACCAGGGATGTCTTGACTGAAGCCGCCGATGCTCTACCAACTGAGCCATCCCGCACAAATCTAGAGGTTTTATTTACCCAATTAACCTTTAGCAAATTAACCTTTAACGGTCAATGAAACTGGTCTGATAGCTGATTCAGCTCAACTGAATAAAGCGACGGTTATTTTTTTATTTTTGTTTTGGAACTGCAGTAAACTTTGCATGCGTAATTGTATGCAATATATTTTTGTGAATGTTTTAATAAGTAGTTTTCGATAATATTTCAATACTTCTATCAAAATTGCTTTCTCTTTCGTTTTTAAAACTCGCCCTGAGAACTACTGGAATATAATTGACTTTTTAAAACACAATTGTATTTCATATGGATTATTCTTAAAAAAAAAAAAAAAAAAAAAAAAAAAAAAAAAAAACTTGCGAAATGTACGATCTAGGAAGGATCAGGGCCTATTTCCCCACCCCTGTTTTCTTAACCGTGAGTCTTACGGTGCTATATAGAATATGACCCTTTCAGATGTCCAGCCTAACGTGGGACTCTCGCTGTTTTGACCCAAGCAAAATTAATACTATTTTATCGACCGCGAATTAATGAAGGGTTGAGTGAATGTGTGTCCAGTAAGCAGCCCGGTACCGAACTGGGTACATGTTAGTTGATAGACAGACGCGCTGAACACCACGCTACTGAACATTTTCTTACATTATAGATATATAAAAAAGAAAAGGTTTTTTTTTTTTTAAGACCATGGTCGGCGTACATCGTCGGAAAATCAGCTGTTGAGAGGTACTAGGCAACGGCATTTTTTACCCAGTACCCTATTTAAATATTGTAATTAAATTTAAGTATCTTAGTTTTAATATTTTATTTTAAATTTTTTGTAACATGAGCTCATGAATTCCTTTTTTGTACCCCCCCCCCCCCCACCTTTTTTAAATGTTTTTAATCCCGTTACTGTCATGGATTGACTTCCAATTTAGTGCTTTCAGTCTTTTATGGTCGTGGATGCGGGGCATAGGTCCCAGGCTCCTTCAAAAACAGTCAGAAGTATATATAAAATTATTTGTCTTTATTTATTGATAAGCACAGACGAAAGTATTGAAGCTAGAAACATTAATTCCTGAGTATATATTCCTAACACATAGTAGAATTCAACTATAAAAGAATATTTCGAAATTCAACTCTTAAAGTGATTAAAGGGATTGTCGAAATTTTTAAGTCATTTCGCCAATTCTTCTGAATAACTTGAAAATCTGCATGTTAGTACTAAAATAGAAAACTTTTCAGAAACATTTACTGATGCCTGATAATCGTTTTATTATTTTTGTTAAATTAAAAAAATATATGTTAATAACTTATTTTAACGTTTTTGAATAAAAATAACCCTATTCTTCAGCAGGTCATAGAAAATGCAGCAAAATAGAATAACAAATTCGAATGAAGCATATCGGTTTAGGTATTATGTGAAATTGGTGTTTTTCTCTTGACATTATTTATCTTCTGTTTATTCTCGGCTACATATTTTGGGAAATGATTTTATAACTCATTACTAGTAGTATTTCATAGTGTTTTGTAGTTTTATACTTTGATGGAAAGGAAATATGTTTTTAATCCAAAATATTTTTCTTCTGTTTTTATAAGATTCATTATCTGATGAAAAAGAAAATTGTATCACTCTATAAATTGGAAGTTTAAAAATCCTCTTACAGCTATAAAACGAAATTGACATTTTATACATGTTAAACATAATTAATTCATACTATAAGGTGTTATTTAATTTTGTTATGCTTTATTTGAAAGAAATAATAGTAATAAACATGTCTCCAAACCATAGAGTTGAACTTGCTTTTTTTAATATTATTCAAATACAAACCATATTAGATTTTTTTTTTTTAATGAAATCTTCATTTTGAAATTATTTAAAAATTTTCATTTATACTGCATTTTGAGTGTTTTGCAAAATGTTGATTAATTTCTTTTCACAATTTAACAAAATAAAATGAACACTTTTAATTAAAAATTTTAGTAAACAAATTTTAATTAGTATTTACATTCCAAACTAAATTTAATTTTAAATAACACTTCCAAACAGTTGAATACTTGATTGGAAAGCATTAAGCATATGATTCTGAAAATGAAGCAATTCCATTATGTAAAAACAATCACATAATGATAAATCATACTACAAATCCATGTAACATTTATTTTTTTAATCAATTCTCAATAAATGTAATTTGATATCGGTATGTATTTTTTACTCCTAATTTATTTGGACAAGAATATATTCAAATGCGATTATTTTGAAAGAGAGGCGAGTATGTTTTGAATAGAATTATTTTTTATGTCGCATATTGTTAATCACAGGCAGAATCAGAATTTAATCATAAACTAGCTGTTTAACTGGCTCTACAGACAGGAGTTCATGTCCAATAAATATTCGATTTAGAAAAATATTTTTCTAATACTGCGCTTTATTTTTTATGAAATATAGTTATCATATACTATGACATCAGAAGATAAAACGATATCTTTGGAATAACGGAATAAATAGAATAAAAAGTTTTGTTGATGGACTTGGACAAGACATAAAGAGGAGTACCAGGAATCAACGACTTGCACCTCCGGTAGTAACCTGTGGGAGAAATATTCAAAACATCGCCAATGTCCAGAACATCTGGAAGCGCGTAAAGTCAGGAAAACCTCCCCCCCCCCTCTCTCTCTCCCTCTCTCTCTCTCTCTATATATATATATATATATATATACATGGCCAATTAAAGGCACCACACAATATAAGAAAGAAAATACAAAATATAAAAGTAAGTAAAATTAAATAAGATTAATTTAAGTAAGATTAATAGTAGAGATTTAAAAGAATTAATTACGCATAAAAACAAAATTTACAAGAAGTTAAGTAGTGAACAATCAGGGAAAAATAACCCTATTAAAGCGACAGTAGTGGCCTAACCAGATCGATATTCTCAGGGAGATGAAGAGTGGCACGAGGTCTACGCCTTCGAGCCCGTTCATCATATACAGAAATATTACGGAAAATAGTATTAGGGATGTTAGGAATACAGTTGAAAATTTTTGTAGCTTGATTATTGATGGCAGGTCTGATCGTTGGAACTTTGACGTCATGGTGGATTGTAGTATTTATCTTGTACCAAGGTGCACGGAAAATAACACGAAGAGTCTTATTTTGAAGAATCTTAATTTTTTGAAGGTTTGTCTTAGCAGCAGAGCCCCATTTTAATTAGGTAGATGCTTCTAAAAAGTTTCACTATCTAAATTAAGAAATGTAAATAAAGACTTTCAAATTATTACTGCATTTTCTTTTCACTTTTTCCTATAAAATTAAATTTATTCTTTCTTCAAACTTAATTTTTTTTTTTTTTTTTTTTTTTTTTTTTTTTTTTTTTTTGTAGAAGTATGAAATATTGAAATAAAAGAAATATATAAATAAAATGAAATATTCAATTTTTTGATATAATAATTATATTCCATTCAAAGAAAATCAATATTTTCAACAAATCAATCATTTTTTTTAAAAACAATGATTTTGGCGCACACTAAAACTAGGATTTTTCTCCAACTAACTCGATAACTGTTATTGCATATTAAATATACTTGAAATAAGACCACAAAAAATATAAACTAAGTCTATCAGAGCTCAAAAATATTTTTGATTTGATCTTCAATTATAGAATGTTCGCTATTAAAAATGAAATCTGTAGCAATTAGAGCTTGTTTACAGGGACACGCAAAAGAATTCTGTTAGATTATGAACTATGGATGAAAGTTGTTTGTCCTGCATTTTATTTAAATTTCTTATTAAGAAATCATATTTTATTGGTTAAAAAATAAAATTTCTTAATAATATTCTGTTAGTGTTTCATACAACAGTAGGAGACTACCAATTGCATCAAACAATAAAGCATATTACTTGAACCATACTGAAATGCAGGTCTGTAGGTTTTGCATAAATGTCAAGTTTTCGTTTTGTAATGCGATTAAAATTGGGTAACGTGATTGTGCCTAAATGCGACAATATTCTTGTACTTCAAATTTTAAAGATATAATCTTATAGATACTATAATATATACTATACTAATCGATACTATAATAATCTTATAGATACTATATAATGAGACATTCGAACTTAAGGAAGAAATCGCGAAACATTTATCTGCATTTAAAACTTTTTCTTAAAAAAAAATTCCCATTACAATGCACATCGTTCCTTATCAAGCGCCCTGATATACCCTCAATGATTCGAAAAATTTCAAAAATGGCTCATTATTTTTCTTTTTCAACTTTGATGATCAAATAAAATTACCGACGTTAAGGGCTACGACGTGCGTTTCATTTACCTGAAATGTAAGCTCGGGAAAAGTCGAGAAATTTTCAATTTAGAATTCTAAAGTATTGTACGCATTTAGGTGATTTATTATCTTCAGAGAACTATTAGGGACGAACTGAATGCTCTAAATGCTCAACGACTTTTTGAGAGTTTATGCGATATTTTCCTATAATGTGTTAAAAGGATGTTTAAAGCATGTATTGGGTTTAATTAAATTGTGTTGAGTTAAAAATAAAGAACTCCAGCATGATCCTCCAATAGTGCATTTCTTTAACCGTTTACTTAAGCATGTGTTTGAAATAATCAAAATAGAAAAATACGTTTTTTTTTTTAAATTTTTAATTAACAAAAAAATGACGTAAGAGTATCGGTATATTTCGAAACAGTGAATATAGACACATGATTATTGGATTCCCAATATTTTTATATGCTGAAAATTCTGAAAAACCTTGTACAGATTGAAAGCACTTAAATTCTGTTTATGAAAACATTTTAATTCTGTTTATTTTAATGCGATTAAATAAGTTAATTTAACAAACATTATAACGTTCGCTAGCTTAAATGCCTACACTGATTAAAGCATTCTACAGCTAGGGTCCCCACTTTTGTTTTCTACGTTTCTTAAATCTGATATTTTAATTTTGTTTTCACCTTTTAGGTAGATTTCGTACGAAATGTTAGGTAGATTTCGTATGAAATACTACCTATTGCATTCTCCTTTAAGTTGGAACTTCTGAAAATTTTTTGCAGACCTTCACCGACTCTTAGAACCCAAAACCACCCTCAGTAAAAAAAAACTCTCTCTCTCTCTCTCTATATATATATATACATATATATATCACTTTCTTCTAGACACGATAACTTCTGCAATTCTGCACAAATCTCTTCCAAACTGATACATAAAATCAAGAGGCATAAAATCTCCGTCAAGTTCATTAATGGGCAAAATCGGAACAAGGGGATGGAAATAAGTGGGGTTTTGGGAAAACCGAAAAAAACCCATAACTTCTTAATTATTGTACATATCAAATCATTTTAAAGTTATATTCTTATTCAAGGCTGGAGCAGCACAGTTGAAATTTTTATTTCAACAGAGCGAAAAATATCTAGACCAGGGATCGAAGCTGGATACTTGGCGTGCTGTGCCAATGCTTTACTTGTTAAGCTATCCGGACGATACCTGACTGACATTATTCACTCTTATTTGTTGGACATGGCTACGAACTGCATCGCTAGTTTCATTCATCCAAACTATAACTATAGCATTTACATGATGAAAGTGTGTTTTATCACGGAAACTCCTGTGTACCATGTAATTAGGTCATAATGAAGAGAACGAATATTTTTTTCAACTGGATTAAATCATATTCAAGGCTGAAGTAGCACAGTCGAAGTTTTATTCCAACAGAGCGACAGGGCGAAAAAAAATATTCGTTCTCTTCATTATGACAGTTTAAAGTTTTTATTACTTCTAAATATAGGGCCAAAAATTTATGTACAACAGATTTTTAATAAAATTAACAAGTTGGAAATTGCTCGTCAAACGTGGAAAATGAGGTGCGTTCGTACTATAACTAGTTTTATAATTATTTTTTGCACCCCATATTGTACTGAATGTATAATTTTTTTGCACTTCATAAAGCGCATAGTCTGATACATCATTAAAATGCACTTCCAACATTTTTTTCCCATTCCCCGTAATGTAACGGAACACTTTTGACTGTCCCTGTAATTAAACTATACATCCGATTTTCCTAAAATTTGAAATAGCTCAACAAAAATTTTACAACAATTATATCTTTAAAATTTCAGACCATTCGGAAGGCTCTAATATCATTAAAATGCACTTGCAATAATTTTTCCCATTGACCGTAATGTAAAGAAAAACTTTTGAGTGTCCCTGTAATTAAACATACATCCGATTTTCCTAAAATTTGAAAGGGCTCGACAAAATTTTGCAACAGTTATATCTTTAAAATTTCAGATCATTCGGAAGGCTCTAATATCATTAAAAATCCACTTGCAATAATTTTTCCCATTGGCCGTAATGTAAAGAAAAACTTTTGACTGTCCCTGTAATTAAACTATACATCCGATTTTTCTAAAATTTGAAATGGCTCGACAAAATTTTGCAACAATTATATCTTTAAAATTTCAGATCATTCGGAAGGCTCTAATATCATTAAAATGCACTTGCAATAATTTTTCCCATTGTCCGTAATGTAAAGAAAAACTTTTGACTGTCCCTGTAATTAAACTATACATCCGATTTTCCTAAAATTTGAAAGGGCTCGTCAAAATTTTGCAACAGTTATATCTTTAAAATTTCAGATCATTCGGAAGGCTATAATATCATTAAAATGCACTTGCAATAGTTTTTCCCATTGGTTTTAATGTAAAGAAAAACTTTTGATTGTCCCTGTAATTGAACTATACATCCGATTTTCCTAAAATTTGAAAGGGCTCGACAAAATTTTGAAACAGTTATATCTTTAAAATTTCAGATCATTCGGAAGGCTCTAGTATCATTAAAATGCACTTGCAATAATTTTTAACATTGGCCGTAATGTAAAGAAAAACTTTTGACTGTCCCTGTAATTAAACTATACATCCGATTTTCCTAAAATTTGAAAGGGCTCGACAAAATTTTGCAACAGTTATATCTTTAAAATTTCAGATCATTCGGAAGGCTCTAATATCATTAAAATCCACTTGCAATAATTTTTCCCATTGGCCGTAATGTAAAGAAAAACTTTTGACTGTCCCTGTAATTAAACTATACATCCGATTTTCATAAAATTTAAAATGGCTCGACAAAATTTTGCAACAATCATATATTTGAAATTTCAGACCATTCGGTTGGGTAGTTTTTGCTCTGTTACATGCGGACAGACGGACGGACAGACGGACGGACAGACGGACGGACGGACTGAACGACGACTATAGGTGCTACGTATTTATATAATTACGAACGCACCTAAAAATGGACTCAAATAGCGAAAAAATAGGGTTTTTGGGAGAAAAAAAAATCATAACTTCGTTCATTCTCAAGATATCAAATCCAATTAATTTTATTATAAATCGCCTTAATATTATCTAGAACTTTTATATTCACAAGTTTTTGATAAGACCAATTCCTACCGCAAAAAAAAAAAAAAATAAAATAAAATAAAAATAAAAATAAATAAATAAATGGGGAGGGGGGGGGGGGGTTGAATAAGAAAAAAAATCCATAACTCCGTCAATTCACCAGCTATAAAATCCCCATGAATTTATCATATATCTTCTTAATATTGTCTACAACATTTATATAGACAAGTTTGTGATAGGATCAATTCTTACAGCAAAAACAAAATAAAAATACGTAGCGTTTGAAGGAAAAAATCATCTTATTAAGGATGTATTCAAATCCAAATTGCTTATTTTCTTACTCATTAGGTGCGTTCGTAATTATATAAATACGTAGCACCTATAGTCGTCGTTCAGTCCGTCTGTCCGTCTGCCCGTCTGTCCGTCCGTCCGCATGTAACAGAGCAAAAACTACCCAACAGAATGGTCTGAAATTTCAAATGTATGATTGGTGCAAAATTTTGTCGAGCCATTTCAAATTTTATAAAAATCGGATGTATAGTTTAATTACAGGGACAGTCAAAAGTTTTTCTTTACATTACGGCCAATGGGAAAAATTATTGCAAGTGCATTTTATTGATGTTACAGCCTTCCGAATCGTCTGAAATTTTAAATATATAATTGTTGCAAAATTTTGTCGAGCTATTTCCAATTTTATGAAAATCGGATGTATAGTTTAATTACAGGGACAGTCAAAAGTTTTCCGTTACATTACGGCCAATGGGAAAAAATTATTGCAAGTGCATTTTTATGATGTTACAGCCTTCCGAATCGTCTGAAATTTTAAATATATAATTGTTGCAAAATTTTGTCGAGCTATTTCCAATTTTATGAAAATCGGATGTATAGTTTAATTACAGGGACAGTCAAAAGTTTTCCGTTACATTACGGCCAATGGGAAAAAATTATTGCAAGTTCATTTTAATGATGTTACAGACTATGCACTTATGAAGTGCAAAAAAATATACATTCAGAACAATATGGGGTGCAAAAAATAATTATAAAACTAGTTATAGTACGAACGCACCTCATTTGCCACGTTTGACGAGCAATTTCCAACTTGTTTTTAGGTGCGTTTGTAATTATATAAGTACGTAGCACCTATAGTCGTCGTTCAGTCCGTCTGGCCGTCCGTCCGCATATAACAGAGCAAAAACTACCCAACAGAATGGTCTGAAATTTCAAATGTATGATTGGTGCAAAATTTTGTCGAGCCATTTCAAATTTTATAAAAATTGGATGTATAGTTTAATTACATGGACAGTCAAAATTTTTTCTTTACATTACGGCCGATGGGAAAAATTATTGCAAGTGTTTTTTAATGTTGTTACAGCCTTCCGAATCGTCTGAAATTTTAAATATATAATTGTTGCAAAATTTTGTCGAGCTATTTCCAATTTTATGAAAATCGGATGTATAGTTTAATTACAGGAACAGTCAAAAGTTTTCCGTTACATTACGGCCAATGGGGAAAAAAATATTGCAAGTTCATTTTAATGATGTTACAGCCTTCCGAATCGTCTGAAATTTTAAATATATAATTGTTGCAAAATTTTGTCGAGCTATTTCCAATATTATGAAAATCGGATGTATACTTTAATTACAGGGACAGTCAAAGTTTTTCCGTTACATTACGGCCAATGGGAAAAAATTATTGCGAGTGCATTTTAATGATGTTACAGAATACGAATGGTCTGAAATTTTAAATATATAATTGCTGTAAAATTTTGTCTAGCCATTTCAAATTTAATGAAAATCGGATGTATAGTTTAATGACAGGGACAGTCAAAAGTTTTCCGTTGCATTACGGGGAATGGGAAAAAAAAATATTGCAAGTGCATTTTAATGATGTTACAGACTATGCACTTATGAAGTGCAAAAAAATATACATTCAGTACAATATGGGGTGCAAAAAATAATTATAAAACTAGTTATAGTACGAACGCACCTCATTTTCCACGTTTGACGAGCAATTTCCAACTTGTTAAATTCATTTTTGCTCTCAAACGCGTCCAATTGGTCGATTTGAAGAAAAAAATCACCTTATTAAGTGTGTATTCAAATCCAAATTGCTTATTTTCTTACTCATTTTTAAATTCATTTTTGCTCTCAAACGCATCCAATTGGTAGATTCTCTTATTCAGGAACTATATAATGCTCCATAACGATCGATTTTTTGATAGAGGCTGAATATATTTCAAAAAAGGATATCAAAGTGGACATTTTGAACAGAATTTCCTGAAGCGATTGTGTTAGAAACGAAAAATATTGTCCTACTGAGAAAATGTTTATAAATCAAGTTTTAATTAATTGAAAGAAAAGTAAAAACACAGGTCGCTTATAAATCTCTTCAAAATTCACGTCAGCAAGTTTCATATTTTTTCTATTAAAAATGCATCTGAAAATGTGCCAGAAAATTTCGAGTTGTTGAGCATGGAAAAGTTTTTTTTTTTTTTTTTTAATACCACCTTAACATGATTCTGATAAAACCAGCTATTATATAAAAACGAAATAAAAACTCTTCAAAAGCGGCCAGATAAAATTGCTAAAGTGGGTTTATCTCTAATCATGATTTAGTTTCTTTTTGGTGAAATTAGTATACTTAACTTCGAAATCTACCTCCGCCTGTAGGCCGGGCCGGCAGAGATTTTTATTCATTATAATCAACATTTTCTACTTTTAGATTAGAATAAGATCAAAAACGAAAACAATGTTTATCTGGATGAGTATTTATGTTTCTGTATATGCTTTCTAAGTCATAGAAAATATTTAATTTTTTGTGAAAGTGTAAGAAGAAGGATGGGGTGGATCTATAGAATATCTGACAATAGACCTGGTTTAATAAGGTTAGCTTAAATTGAATTATTGGAAACATTACACGATTTTATCTGTTTTTAAGTCTAATATATTTATTTTGTAGCCTTTTATAGCAACTAGAGTTAAATATAATAAATATTCTTGTTAACAAGATTAGAAACATCTTGTAAATAATCTTTTAACCCGTGAAATACACACTAATGCGAATTCGCAAGGAACAAAATTTAAAATGTTGTCGTTATTTAAAACCTTCTTAAATTAAGTTGTATTTTTCATTAGCAAAATAGGATTTTCTGTAAAAATCAATATCTGTGTTTGATTCTTTATTAAATTTCGTATTGAAATCATGTGGTTATGTTTTATTATTACAATATTGCGAACAAAATTAACATTTAACTGATGTTAGCAGTCTCACTGATCTCTGCATTTCTCTATTTTCACAGTTTAACTATAGCTACTAGTGAAAATTTGTGTACTTTATAATCCTTGTATTATCGTTAGAAATATTTGAATAGA
Organism: Maratus speciosus; assembly: GCA_963932465.1. Lineage (NCBI taxonomy): Eukaryota > Metazoa > Arthropoda > Arachnida > Araneae > Salticidae > Maratus > Maratus speciosus. The sequence continues at coordinate 6,477,161 of OZ010786.1, read as the reverse complement.
TGCAATTTAATTAGAATTGATCCTTTACAAATGTTTAGTGCATAAGCAGAATTTTATGAGTTAATCGCGCCTTTTAATCATCCTTTGATCGAGCGTTCTCGCAGATCGTCCACTGTTGCCTTATTCCATATTTTTGAAGAATGGAAAATCAAGCAGATAATTTTTTTACACTTAAATATCAGACATTTTCTATGTAGAATTTGAATAAAGTTTTAACAGTTAAAGACGACGATACATATTATATTGCATTTCATTGTACAAGTTCACGGATGCTTAAATAATATGAAATTTCTCATTTCATTTTTTTTAGCATTTTTTAAACAAGAAAATTAAGTCGTTACATTTTCAATTTTCCTAATTATTTATTCATATTTCATTAATTTATGGAGAAAAAAAATATTTTTTCTTGCAATTTACTTTAGCAACAATTTCACTCGTAGAAAAAGTCTAATTATAATAATAAAAAAATGTGAATATAAAAATGTCAAATATCTAAAGGTTGTAGTTTTAAATTTATGTTTGAGAAACATTTTTTTTAGATTAACGTTTTTGCGGCTTACAACACGTAAACCAATATTTGCTTAATTTTTTTTTCTGATTAAATAATTAAATTACCATGCATGAAAAAGTCTTACAATAGATTACACATAACCTAAGAATTTATGCAATAATTATTGTTCGTATATTTAAAAATTTCTCATAAAAAGCCATTATTTGAAAATATTTTTAATTTTCATTAAAGAACAGTACTGGAAATGGGAAAACTGACGGCACTTTTTCTCTCTTGTTATTACTTGTCTGAATCTAAGGTCATACAAAACCAATACATAATTACAAAAAAATTTAAGCTGCTACACTGTAAAAAAAAATCTGTGAAGTTACTAAAGTTTTTCTAGGAAACTTGGATTCCTATAACTTTTCATGTAACGGCAACAACAAAATTTCATGTAACAGACACACTTTTGCGCCGAAAATCAAAAAATCTGTAAGGTTACTAAGAATTTTTTTGGAAACTGGGATTCCGAGAACTTTTCATGTAACTGCAGCCAGGGTTACAAATAAAAGTTTAGTAAGATTACTGAAATTTTAGCAGATTCATTTGTAAATTGATTGCAAATTTGTAAATTTGTAAATAAAAAGTTACAGATTTTTGTAGCTTTACAAAAACTAGTTTTGTAGATTTGCAGCTTTTTTCGTACAGTTACAGGTGAAAGTTTAGTAAGCATGTAACTTTACATCTGTAGAACTACAGATTTTTTTTTACAGTGTACATTTGTATCATTTGTGAAATTCGGCTTTTGTCTCTGTTATTATGCGCACACTGTTAAAATCTTCTGTAAAAAACATAGAAAAAAAGCAAGCCTCTCTGTAAATTTACGGGTTAATTGCATTCGATTGAGTTTCTCGATCACTATTTTACAGACATTTCCCTTATGTTATATCTAACTCCCAGTAGGGATTTCCATGTCTTTTTTCAAAGATGTTTTTATTTTTTGTTAAATCTTATAATTCGAAAAAAATACTTTAAAAATTCTTTTGTAATTTTATTAGATATATTAAAGAAGAAAATTTAGTTGAATTTTTTTTAATTAGTGGGTATTTTCATCGACAATCACTTTGCAGTTGTTCCCTTCCCCATATGCCAAAAGCTTTGTAATATAAAAAGTAAATTGCGTAGTGTTATTTCAAAGCTGTTATTATTATTACTACAATACTATATTATTATTATTATTATTTCATTGCTAAATGCGTTATAAAACAATATTAATTTTCTGGAAACATATTACACAAAAGGAATCAAATAATGAAAAATGTATAAAATCACTTTTAAATAATAAATTACATTTATTCTGTTTATTTTTCTCTTATTTCTTACTAAAAAAATTAAATATATATATATTAGCGCATTAAAAAATATTCTCTAAAAATTCTCTAAAACATTATTGTTGTAAAAAATGAATTAGATTCAAAATTTTTCCATTGAATTTTTTTATTTATTACTTAAACTAGTTAAAAAATTAAAATTGATTAAAAAAATAGTAGATATTATGTATCGGTCTAAAATAAATTAAAATTAACCATTTACGAATTTTCTAAAGAATATATTTGTAGGGAAATCTTTGAAAAACACAATAGATTTTTCCCTGCTGAATCATAAAAGACATATTTTGTACTCAGTATTAACAATTCCTATAACTCAGTCAGTAAGGTGTACTTCTACTGTGTGGAAATCTCGGGTTCAAACCTCAGGACGGCCAAAAACAAATTGTGTAAATATTAAATGAATACAGCAGTTCAAATTTACTCCAAAAATTCTAATTATTTGAACCTCACTAACAAATAAGTGATTCACTAATTTTGAAAACTAAATTAAATTATTATTATTAACAATAAATTTACAGATTCTTATATATTTTTAACGATGTTAATTTACAGATTCTTATATATTTTTAACGATGTTAATTTACAGATTCTTATATATTTTTAACGATGTTAATTTACAGATTCTTATATATTTTTAACGATGTTAATTTACAGATTCTTATATATTTTTAACGATGTTAATTTACAGAGTCTATTGTAAAATTACCGAATAATTTCTTTGTTATTTAACAGAATCTCTGTTTTTCTAATCTCTGTAATTTTACATAAGACTTAAGATAATAGATTACACCTAGATTCTGTGTTATTTTACAGAATTTTTTTTGACAGTATAATGATGATGTCATGAAGAAAATGGTAGGATACTTTTAGGTAGATTTCGTATCAAATAATACCTATTGGGATCGTTCCTATGTTGGAATTTCTGAAAAATTTTTGCAGATCTACACCGATCATGACCCCTAGAACCCAAAACCACTCTCAGTAAAAACTTTATCTATCTATCTATCTATCTATCTATCTATATCACTTTCTTCTGGACACGATAACTTTCGTAATTCTGCACCAATCTCTTCCAAACTGATACATAAAATCAATGGGCATAAAATCTCGGTCAAGTTCGTTAATGGGCAAAATCGGACCAAGGGGATGGAAATAGGGAGGGGTTTTGTGAAAACAGAAAACCCCCCATAACTTCTTAATTTTTGTACATATGAAATCAATTTAAAGTTTTTATTACTTCTAAAAATAGGGCCAAAAATTTATGTGTCACAGATTTTTGATAAAGTTAAAAATGGGCTCAAGGGCCCCAAAAATAGGGTTTTTGATAGAAAAAAATTCATAACTTCGTCAATTATCAAGATATCAAATCCAATTAATTGTATTATAAATCTCCTTAACATTATCTACAACTTTTATATTCACAAGTTTTTGATAGGACCAATTCGTACAGCAAAAATAAAAATTAAAAACGAAAACAAAATGGGGGTTTGAAGAAGAAAAATATCCATAACTCCGTCAATTCAAAAGATATAAAATCCCCATGAATTTATCATGTATCTTCTTAATATTGTCTACAACATCTATATAGACAAGTTTTGGATAGGACCAATTCTTACAGAAAAAACAAATTAAAAATACATAGCAGTTGAAGAAAAAAATCATCTTAGTAAGGGTGCATTCAAATCCAAACTGCTTATTTTCTGACTCATTTTACAATTCATTTTTGCTCTCAAAGGCTTCCAATTGGTACATTTTCTTACTCAGAAACTATACAATGTACTGTAATGGTCGATTTTTTGATAGAGGCAGAATATATTTTTTAAATGCTGTTAAAAAGGGCATTTTGAACCGAATTTACCGAAGCGGATTGCGTTGGAAAAATCACTGTATTAAGGATGCACTCAAATCCAAGCTGCTCATTTTCTGACTCATTTTTAAATTTATTTTTGCTCTCAAACGCATTTAATTGGTAGGTTCGCTTATTCAGAAACTATATAATGTACTGTAATGATCGAGTTTTTGATAGAGGCAGAATATATTTCAAAAAATGATGTCAAAGTGGGCATTTTGAACGGAATTTCCCGAAGCGATTGTGTTAGAAACGAAAAATATTGTTCTTCTGAGAAAATAATTGTTTATATATCAAGTTTTAATTAATTGAACAAAAAATAAAAACACAGGTCGCTTATAAATCTCATCAAAAATCACGTCAGCAAGTTTCATATATATATATTTTTTATTATTATTAAAAATGAATCTGGAATTATGCCAGGAAATTTCGAGTTGTTGCGCATGGAAAAGTATTTTTTTGAATACCGCCCTAACATGATTCTGATAAAACCAGCTCTTATATAAAAATGAAATAAAAACTCGTCAAAAGCGGCCAGATAAAATTGTTAAATTGGATTTATCTCTAATCATGATTTAGTTTTTGTTTGTGAAATTAGTATATTTGACTTCGAAATCTACCTCTGCCTGTAGGGCGGTTCGGCAGGGATTTTTTTTCTATTAAAAATAAATAAAATTTATTCTATACGTGTATTTAAAGAGTTAACATACAGACGTTTAACTATTTGTTTGTAGTTGTTAGGTTACTGAAAAGTATTTACTGTGTGTCTTCGTAATTTAATATTTTTTTTTTTTCTATTTGCATAAATCAATGTTTTTTATTTTTTTAAAAAGAAAGAGCAGGTATTAAAAATTTGTGGGATCTGACGTGGATTGATCTCCATGGCCAAGATTTTAAAATCTTTTGTTAGGGGAGAGCTACTCTCCTCTATAACAATAGCAATAATCACAAAAATTTTATGACATGCAGCTTAGTAATAAGATGTTATAGAAACGAAGAAAATACATCATATTATGCACATTTGCAGCAGTAAAATAATGTATTTAAAAATTATGAAATTATATGAGATTTGGCCAAAGTATAATTTAGAGAAAATAGCGTAAAAAATATGTTTCAAATTTTCAAAATAGATTTTGCTGTAAGTCAAATCAATATTAGCTTATTTTGTTTTACAAAAATTCATGATTGGTTCGTATATTCTATTGAATAATTTACATGTCGCATTTTTTAAATATGTTTAATTGTATATAATGAAATAATTAATGTGTTCAATATTATTATATTCATCAATATTATATTACTATTAATTTATTCGTCCGATTCGGATTTTTAAAAAGTTCTAAAGCATTACAATTGTTACGTATCGTAGTAATTCACATTTAATCTGTAATCACTAAAAATGTTTAAACAAAAATTCTTGTTATTATTACTGATATATTTTTTTTTATATTTCTTCTGACTGGTATCTTCGTTGTTGTCTTGTTTAATCGGAACAAAAAATTGTTAAGTGATCAAATTGCGAAAATAAAGCATTGCTGGATAATTCTTTATATTTTATTTGCTACAAAAAGAAATGACAAAGGATTATTTAATGCTAAATTATTTTTTTTCTTCAACATCTTTGTCTTCTTATCACGATTTATTTTGCTTGGTAGCAGACTGCTGCAATGACAATAAAACTAATAAAATGCTCCAAATGTAATGGTTCGACATAAATTTTGCCATAATTTTTCAGCTTTTCTCACTCTGACAGAAGAAGCGTTTTGTCGCAGAAAATATTATATATATTTCTTTGTCAGCTGCTACTGAACAGACAAATATTATTTATGAAGTGAAATAAATATTGTCTTACATATTAAATTTAATTGGTATGATCCAATATAAAAGATAAATTATATATAATTTCATTTTCATGTTCAAAATCATTATTGAATATATAATTTTGTGTTATATCTTTTAAATTGATAATCGTTTTCTGTTTTGTATTGCAACACAGCTATAAAAAGGGAATGCAAAATGTTATTCACTAGTGTTATAATAAAAAAATGAAACTCGTGAAGTATTTTTGTGGTTTTTTTTAAATATTTATGTAGGTATACCATTTCTCAAATATTTCTTTTTAAGAAGATAGAAAAATATTTATACACTAAATGTTTCCGAACCATTCGTTTGGCAAAATAATAGTCTTTTCAACATCTTTGTCAAAACATAAAAATAGAAAATTTACGCAGATTAAATATATTTATTCTCTAAGAACAAAATTCTATCTTAAGGATTTAAAACTTCAAAAATGAAAATCCGCAGAACAATATTAGTTCGAGTTACATGTCATCCGTTTTTTATGAGACATTTATTTTGTTTTTATCAAATAACAAAATTATATTAGGTAGCTTTCTTTACAAAAAGCTACCTATTGCAGCCGTTCGGAGGAAAGCGATTTCAAAAAATTTTGGTATATTTTCATCGATCATGACCCCCAGACCCCGAAACCACCCTCCGTTCAAAATTGATATATATATATATATATATATATATATACATATATATATCTGACCTATGTCACACTGTAACTCACGTATTTATGAACCGATTTGGATGTAATTCGGTGTGTACATAGTACATACCAATGTCTCGACCGAGTTCGTTGGCCAGATTCATCCGCCATTTTGTTTCATAATGGCGGCCATTTAAAAAATTAAAAAAAAATTTAAAATTTGAAATGTGGTACCAAAAAATTGAAAATGGAAAAATATTTTTTTTCTTATGTATTTGACCTTTATACAAAGACTCCGCAGCAGTTTTTGTTTCGTCTATATCTTAAAAAATGGCTGAGTTATAGCCTTTTGAATTTCTAGCGAAGCTGACATTTTGAAACGTCCTGAATTTTGTCACGCGATAAAAGGCGTACTTATGAACCGATTTGGATGTAACTTCGTTTATACATAGTACAGACCAATGTCTCGACCGAGTTCGTTGGCCAGCTTCATACGCCATCGTGTTTAAAAATGGCGGCCATTTAAAATTTTAAGAAAAAATTTAATTTGAAATGTGGTACCAAAAAATTGAAAATTGAAAATTGAAAAAATATTTTTTTCTTATGTGTTTGACCTTGATAAAAAGATTCGGTAGCAGTTTTTGTTTCGTCTATATCTTAAAAAATGGCTGAGTTATAGCATTTTGAATTTCTAGCGTGGCTGACATTTTGAAACGTCCTGATTTTTGCCACGTGATAACAAACGTATTTATGAACCGATTTGGATGTACCGTGGTGTGTACATAGTACATACAAATAACTCAACCGAATTCGTTGGCCAGCTTCATCCGCCATCTTGTTTCAAAATGGCGGCCATTTAAAAAATTAAAAAAAAAAATAAATTTAAAATGAGATACTAAAAAATTGGAAAATCAAAAAGATTTTTTTCGTATGTGTTTGACCTTAATACAAAGATTCCGGAACAGGTTTTGTTTCGTCTATATCTAAATAAATGGCTGAGTTATAACATTTTGAATTTCTATTGTGGCTGACATTTTAAAACGACCTGATTTTTGTCACGCGATAACAGGCGTATTTATGAACCTATTTGAATGTAACTTCGTCTGTACATAGTACATACCAATATCTCGACCGAGTTCGTTGGCCAGCTTCATTCGCCATCTTGTTTCAAAAGGGTTGCCATTTTTTTAAAAAATTTAATTTAAAATTTAAAATGATGTATTAAAAAATTGGGAAATGAAAAAGATTTTTTTTATGTGTTTGGCCTTGATACAAAGATTCTGGAGCAGTTTTTGTTTCTGAAAATTTGTTCTTTTGTTTATATCTTAAAAAGTGGTTGAATGATAGCACTTTGAATTTCTATCATGGCTAACACTTTGAAACGATCTTGTATTTGTCACGCGATACCACACGTATTCACCTATTTCGATGGAAGAAGGCATGTGGATAGTATACATCAATATCTCGACGAAGTTCGCTGGCCAGCTTTATCAGCCATCTTGTTTCAAAATGGCGGCCATTAAATTAAAAATATATATATTTAAAGTGAGATGCAAAAAAATTAGAAATTGAAAAACGTTTCTTTCTTAAGTATTTGACCTTGATATAAGGATTCAGGAGCATTTTTTGTTTCTCTTTATCTTAAAAAATGGCTCAGATATAGCAGTTTCAATTTCTAACGTGGGTGACATTTTGAAAAATCTGATTTTTTGTCTGCGACAGCACTCGTATATGTCAACCGATTCCGATGTGAGTGAGCATGTGCACAGCAATTACTAAGGTCTCGACCAAGTTCACTGGTTAGCCTCATCCACCATGTTGTCTTAAAATGGCAGGCACTTTAAGAAATCGCCGAATTTGGCAGCCAAATATAAGTTACTTTAAATAAAAGCAGCTTGGATACAGCTGACTAATTTCGCGAAATTCTCATTCATAATGATTTAGTATTGATAAAAATTAGTATTGAATCTCTTACATTTGGTTTCCACTTAATTGAGCTTCGTGTGTTTGAATAATATAAGTTGGCTTTTTTAAAATAAGGAATATGAAAGCTACCTCTTCCTCCCGGCACTGGCCGGAAGGACTTTTAATTTATTATGTATTATTATGATTAATAATGTGTATAATTATCTCCTTTTATCAAACCCTTCCTTGCATAATAACGTGTGGTTGGTTTGGACAATAAACTGTTTTTTACCACGGATGTTTGCATTCGGATCATCTATAGGGGTGAAGGGTGATCCTAAGCAAGCCACTGTTTTTTGCGGATGGTATTGTCAAAGGTAACCCACTTTTTATTACCTGTTAACATCCTGTTTTAAAAAGGCTCGATTTTTCCCGTGGTAGCAGAATTCTGGAAATTGGCATTGGATCTTCTTTATTTCGTTCCCAGAGATTGTGATGCATACATACTCTTAATTTGCTGACTTTCCCTAATTTCTCCATGTGGCTGTTAACAGTTTATTGTGGTGTATTCAACTTTTCTACAATACATCTTGTTGAATGACGTAGATTTTGCCATAATACTGCCTTTAAATGATTGTCGCCATAGTCGGAATGGCGCGCTGCCCTCGGTTTGTCTTTTAAGGTCGCATCTCGGAGAGCGGAATTTTACACTCCAATTTCTAACTACTTGATCCGTTATTATTCCTTCATCGTATATACGGCGCATTATTTCAGCTGTCGATTTAGCGCCATTTCATTTATAAATTACCAAACCATTACGTGAAGAATATGCACTTTTTATCTATTTCAGAGGTTAAGAAAAACAGTTTAATGTTAGTTATTAATTATTATTAATGTGAATTACTTATGTAACAGTTAGCCATCACACAAAACAGTTGACAGGAGACTAATTGAACCCTCATCTATATAGTGAAAACAAAAACTTGTTTGACTCGGTGGCTTATAGTGGATAGATACGAACAATAAATTCTAATTAGCTGCATTGGAAGTTACTTATGACTCGACATAATACTACTCTGAGATAGCTTTTCAGCTAGAATTAGAAGAGTTCCAGCAAGATTATTGCGAACTCTTTTGAATGATCATGACAATGGTAGGAGAGAACATTGGAACATTTTTTGATTTATTTCTTTAATATAATTAAGTTCTTATGACTTCGTTCAAATAACTAATCTCACTATTTTGTAGTCTACAGTACTGGTTAATCTTTAAAGCCTCCAACCAAACTGAAAATTTAAATCAGTAAATAAATAAATAGAAATGCTTAATTCATCTTTAAAAAGTTAAACTTAAACTTAAACTATGTGCAAAACTACTTAAAAGATGAGACAATATTTAAAAAAAAGAAGTTAAATTACTTTAATACCTTAGTACTTTCAACTATAAACAAGTGGGTAAGTGTGATCATACATCGCACAAAGGGTTTCGTTTAATATTCCTTTCAAAACACTTTCTTTCAAAACGTCCAGTACATTTATCGCCATGGAATACCTTCTAAATTTTGGCAAACACATCCTAAACTATGTTAAAGTTTCAAACATATTCGCCTTGTTATATTTCCTAATTTTGTTCACCCCCCCCCCCCCCAAATGCTACGATATATCAAATGACGGGTATCTGCCAAATTTAGAAAAGTGCCCCCCTTGGGGGGGAGTGGGCAGATGGTCACCATGATTTTTGACGCAGCCTGATTTTAAAAATTTATGTTATGTTTTATAAGCCATATTAAAGTTTCAAACAGATCGTCCAGTTATATTTCCTAATTTTGTTCGCGCACCTCCCTCAACCCCCCCCCTCCTCGAAATGCGACGCGCCCTTCTTCTTTATAATTTATTATCGTGTGTTATAAAGTATCTTAAAGTTTAAAACAGATTGAATTGTTAGATTTCCTACTTTAAATGTAATCGCGGTCTGTTAATTCCACATTCCACCACCAGGGAGCACACTGTATTCTTAACAAACGCGTATCTGAACGAAACTCCTTTACACAACCCATTAGTAGATATGTTACTCGAGGGGGTGGCGGTCTTCAGCAAGAATTTAAGATAATTGTTGAAATTACTATTCGGAAATAGTGGTAATTTAACTTTTGACATATTTATATTTAATAAGTATAAGTAGCATGTATCTGAGGACTCCATCAAAAAACGCACCTGAAACGGTATGAAACAAAAAAGAAATATTTTGCCCCTCCCCCTCTCCCCACCTTACCGAAATTTCACGCGCCATTTTTTATAAACTTTTTCTAATGTGTTATAAACTATCGTAAAATTTCAAACAGATCGCCTTGTTATATTTCCTAATTTTAGCAAAAATGTTAGTTCTATATTCCACCACCAGGGAGCGCACTCGATTCTTAACAAAACTGTATCGGAAGGAAACTCCGTTAAACAACCTATAAGTAGATATGTTACTCGAGGTGGTGGCGGTCTTAATAAGAAATTAAGATATTTGCTGAAATTACTATTAGGAAATAGTGGTAACTAAACTTTAGGCAATTTTATATTAAATAAGTACCATATATCTCAGGACTCCCTCAAAAAGTCACCTAAAACGGTCAGAAACGCTAATTTTTTAAATAGAAATCTAGCGCCCCCCCCCCCCGGAATTTCGCGTGTCATTCTTTCTTACACTTTATCTTATGTGTTATAAAATATCTTAAAGTTTCAAACAGATCGACTTGTTAGACTTCCTAGTTTTAACAAAATCGCGTTATGTTAGTTCCACATTCCCCCACCAGGGAATGCACTCTATTCTTAACAAAAGCATATCTGAACGAAACTCCTTTACGCAATCTTTCCGTAGATAGATGGGTCGGGATGGTGGCGGTCTTAAACAAGAATTTAAAATATTTGCTGCGGTAACAAACGCTAAGATTTTAAAAATAATTCTAGCTCCCCCCCCCCTCCCCTCCTCGAAATATCACACTCCATTCTTTTTTACACTTTTTTCTATGTTTTATAAACTATCTTAATGTTTCAAACAGACTGAGTGGCGGTCTTAACCAATAATTCAAAATATTTCCTGAAATTACTATTAGAAAATAGTGGTATGAAGTAAACTTTCTGATGATGAATGAGTTATACTTATCTCATATCGCTGTTCATGTTTGTTAAATTTGATATCAGAAATGTGCTCTTTTAATCTTTCCTGAAATTTTCGAGATGTCATACCAATATAAAATAAACTCTTATGCTGTTCTGTGCTGAATGGGATGGTGTAAACTCCTGCTTTTTCATAATCGGGAATAGGATCAATTTTACTGTGAATCAATTCTTTTAATTTTGTTGGAGATTTAGCTATTAAATTACTATTATATTTTAGTAATGCATACTTGGCATGCTATGCTTGGCATGCTATGCCACTTGCTGGGCGGATTACACCAAAAAATAATCAGCACAAATTTATATTCGGTACTAACTGAATATAAAGTTTTATTAAATTCTATTGATAGTTGATCACAAAATTTGTATAACACACAGACACACAGACAGACTCATAGACATACTCACAGACAGACATTTTGCAAAAACATGTTTATCGGGACCTCTGACCCCTAAAACGTATAAATTCGTGGAAAACCGGAATTAAAAAATGTTCACGAATCCAATACTTTCTTCTTGTAAAGATAAAAGAAAGTAAAAATTAAATCGTGAAAGAGAACACGAAAATAAACAATTAAGTATGAGCAACCAGGATTATAATTCTATTTTTTTAATTAAGCAGTCAGTGTATCTCATTCTAAGCAGAACATAATTGTATTCAAAAATTTTAAATACAGATATCTGAAAGCATTTTTTAACATAGTTACTTACGTTGTTTTACATGAGATGCATTGACGTCATGGAATTGCATAGCATTTCGATGAATCAAACTGTATGGACATCGAAAAAACAGATCATAAATGTATTTCAGAACTATTGGGATCAAAATGGTGTTCATGCCTACAATATCTGGTTAGATCCTCTTAGTATTGCATTATTAAATGTTATCTCATTTAAAATTTAATTTTGATATCTTCATCATTGCTAATATTATGAAAGAAAATCCGAATTTAGTATCAAGTGAGGAACTATATACTTATAATTGAATTGATGGATTGTGTCCCTAGTTCCTATAATTAAATTGTTTACTGTAGTGTTTGCTATTTACCTCTTAAAGTTAGCTTTTTTTTTCAATCACCGTGTATACTTTTTGACTCGTGTATTGTTTAATTTGAATACAGTCTATATTTATTTTCTATTAGTAACACTGAATAACGTATTGCTAAAAGACGCAATTTATTATCTTACTCGTATATAGAAACTGCATTTGTTAGATGACAGAAATTAAATGCTTGAAAATGAACAAGAACACATTCTCATATCTTATAAAAACCCCTGCCTTTTTAACATATAAACAAAATGAGTACAAAAACATATTCAAAGCAACATTAGAACAATAAAATGAGCACAGCGTATCACCAATGTGTGTATGAAATCCTCGATGTTCAAATAATTATTAAGTCTGGGGAGTCTGATGAAAGCCGAAAGAAAAGAATACACTTCAGTGACAATTTCTCCTTGTATGATTGCGTGCCTATCCTTTATGAACATGCGAAAGTTACCTTAAAAATAAAGATTGTTCTTCACTAGATAATATGATAACTGAACGCCCTGAACTAGCAATAGTATACTCGTTTGCTCTGGCTTATGCTGTACAATATTGTACTTAGAGTGACACATTCATGTGTACATATTTCAGTCATTGCTGACAGTAACTACTGTATGAACTGTCTATCTATTCTAAAAACGAACCAATGCTTCATCCACTGCTGCCGTAATTGTGACCATTGTGACCATTTGACTTTCTCGGAACATAAAAAAAAAAACATTGCATATAAAAAGAAGAAAGATCGGCAGCTTTAAAGAGACACGTATGGTAGAAGTACTGAAGCATACAACATTCTTTTAAGCATTTAGTTAATGCCAAAGTTGGTCAATATACTTCAGTTTAAAAAGTGTTAAGCAATCAAAAATTATGCATAGAACTTCAGCCAACTTTGGCAAACACGTACTTGACAATTTGCGGCGTGCAGTCTTGGATCCTTTTTTTTTACAATTTGTCAAAATTTTAAAAGTACACATCGTTGCCAGATGTTAAAAAGCCTTATTAATAACATTTACAAAGTCTTTTTAATTGCAAAATACATTTGTAATTGAATATTAAAAATGAAAGAAATTTTTAAAATAATTAAACTATATTGTACGAAATGTATCTACGGATATTGAATAAATGGCTTGCAGAATGTAATTAATGGTTAAAATTACGTCATAATTAAAATCCTTTTTTGATAGAGTTTACCAACACTGAATTTTTACTACTTAAAAAATAAATAATTGCAAATTGTTGAGGAAAAGATAGAGTTGTCCATTTAGATGATGACTTCACAGAAATTAAGGTACACTGTAAAAAAAAAAATCTGTAGTTCTACAGATGTAAAAATACATGCTTGCTAAACTTTCACCTGTAACTGTACGAAAAAAGCTGCAAATCTACAAAACTAGTTTTTGTTAAGCTACAAAAATCTGTAACTTTACAAATGAATCTGCTAAAATTTCAGTAATCTTACTAAACTTTTATTTGTAACCCTGGCTGCAGTTACATGAAAAGTTCTCGGAATCCCAGTTCCCAAAAAAATTCTTAGTAACCTTACAGATTTTTTTATTTTCGGCGCAAAAGTGTGTCTGTTACATGAAATTTTGTTGTTGACGTTACATAAAAAGTTTTAGGAATCCCAGTTTCCTAGAAAAACTTTAGTAACTTCACAGATTTTTTTTACAGTGTATTGGATGACGCAAAACAAGTTAAAACATTTTGTGAAAAGTTGGATGAACCAATAAACGTGAAACTTTCTTCCTACGTCAATCTAAATGTGTGGTGTGATATTGCAAACAGAACTTACTTGGGATGTACTGATGGCAGGCATTATGAATGATAAAAATCCTTGAGAGTATGAAGCAAAAGATAAGGAAGTGTTTCAAACCCATTAGCAGAGTCTGACGCCTGTACAGGAAAGGAATAGCTCATGTAGGTTAAAAAATTATCTTCGTTCATGAAGTGTTGTGCAAGGATCTGTATTATTTCCATTGCCAGCTTTTAAAGACTAACTTAAAGCCTTTTTTTTTTGTAACTTTACGGGAGACCTGTGGATTTCATTATCTAAATGCAATAAGAAAGGAACTTCTTTGTCTTCCTCTGTTGGACCTACATATAGACAATTCTTGTAGCTCTGAACTAAGCAGTACCTTTTGAAAACTTTGGACTGATAAACAGACACACACAAGCACATAAAAACTTATCTCTTTATTATTCGCTAGTTCAATGGGTTTTTATAGTGTAAGTCACATAGCTGAGAACTGCTATGCTTTTTCGCCAGCGTTATTTTTGAAAAGTTTTCTTCGCCTTATTCAATTAATAACATATCTCCGATAAAAGAAGTCATATTTTTCCGTTCTAAAATACTGATAGTAAAACATTGAAGCAATTTCTACCTATGTGACTTACTCTACAAGTACGCATAGAACTATTCTATTATAGATGAAGTAATGTGGTATTACAGCAAATTATAAAGTCCTACACTGTAAAAAAAAAAAAAAAAAAATCTGTGAAGTTACTAAAGTTTTTCTAGGAAACTGGGATTCCTAGAACTTTTCATGTAACGTCAACAACAAAATTTCATGTAACAGACACACTTTTGCGCCGAAAATCAAAAAATCTGTAAGGTTACTAAGAATTTTTTTGGAAACTGGGATTCCGAGAACTTTTCATGTAACTGCATCCAGGGTTACAAATAAAAGTTTAGTAAGATTACTGAAATTTTAGCAGATTCATTTGTAAAGTTACAGATTTTTGTAGCTTTACAAAAACTAGTTTTGTAGATTTGCAGCTTTTTTCGTACAGTTACAGGTGAAAGTTTAGTAAGCATGTATTTTTACATCTGTAGAACTACAGATTTTTTTTTTACAGTGTACATTGCAAATACTGAACAACATATTACTTCGTGTTCATTTCTTAATTTTTCTCTCATATAATCCATATTTTACGTTGTTATGCCTGAAAATCCATCTTAATTTAAATTCCTCAGCGTATATAACAACGGACGAGCTTTTGAGAATTGACTTATTTGAGCATAACACTCTTCCTTATAACAAATGCATATAGAGTTCTGGAAAATTTCCTTATATTGGTAATTTATTGCATCTGACTAAGATTGTCATAGCACTAGAAAGGCCGAAAATTTTACTTAAGTTTTATAAAAATATTTTACATCAGAATTTTTTATGTAAAACTGCTTAACTTGTCTATTTAACTTTTTTCTTTTTTACATCTATTAGACATATTTTATAAAGAAATTTCTGGCACGAACAGAAATATATTCATTTGGGTGGGATCAAAATGACCCCTCACGATCCTTCTTGCGTTAATACAATATAGAGGTGACCGAGGCTAGTTGGCTACAGAGGTAAGTAGGCGCAGTCCTCATAAATCGCCAGTTTGTGCAATTAGTCACAGAGTACCTTTCTTATTGCTTTTTACCATCCTCAATGTAGTTTTGCCGCGTTACCTACGTGCAGTCGATATTTATTACAATTTTTCTGTTTTTTGCACTCATAAGTAATTTTTTCTTGCTTCATTCTTTTTCTAATTTCTAATACTTATCTTAATAATTGCGATTTAACGTGTGCATTTTTTCTTAGTGTATGATTATCTGTACCTACCCCATATGTGATTTACTTGGATTATTTATGCTTAGATGGTTACGTGTCCCTTTTGTGCAGAAATTTATTATGGGGCTAGTAGGCGCATTGAACACGGGGCAAGTTGACTCGGTGTCTGGTGTGTGCTGGGATCTTGAAAAACAGCAAACACCGAGAAAAGTGGTTGCAATGCAAGATTTTGGGCACACGAGGCGTGCCCAAACAGAGACACTCGACTTTTTATTTGTGACAACTGTAACTCTGATGATGATATCGTGTAGGATGGAAGTTACTCAATGTTAATGTTTTATTCATTATTTTTATATCTGAATAATTTAGAATTTACATTGTAGGGCGATAACGCATTTGTTTAAACTTACTGGTAATAATGAAATTGGTTTCTCTCAACTGCGTGTCTTATTTGAGTATAATTTAAATTTTTATAAAGAGTGTGGCAACTTACCCCATAGGCATAGGCAACTTGCCCCGTGACGGGGTAGGTTGGCGCACAATTTTCCTTTTACTTTAGGCTTCTGCTAAACATAAACTACAAAAGCTACAAACTCAAAACTCTGGGTATTTATAGCCCAATGCCTGTTCTTTAAAAGTACAGTTAAAGTTTCATAAAAAAAACTTAAAAAAAAAAAATAAATAAAAACGAATAACTAAAAACTGCGCCTACTAGCCCCGCTCACCCCTATAGATTAAAAGTACTTCTTTT
This sequence comes from Maratus speciosus, assembly GCA_963932465.1. Lineage (NCBI taxonomy): Eukaryota > Metazoa > Arthropoda > Arachnida > Araneae > Salticidae > Maratus > Maratus speciosus. The sequence goes on along the minus strand of OZ010786.1, from coordinate 6,460,509 downwards.
TGTCAAATTTAATCTTGATACCAATTGTTTTAGCATACAAAGTGTAAATTTACAATAACGTATGAAAATATTTTTTAATAAATAAATGAAAGCTGTGGGGATACAAAAAGGAATTTAACTGATTTTTTTTTTTTTTTTAATTAAGCTATTTTTCTTTATATTTAGCCTGAAATATTTATCTTTCAGAAATTAAAAAAAAAAATGAAATCCTATTGTCACGATTAAAGAAAGTCCAATGAATGTTCCAGAAAATAATTATAAATGAGAAAAAAAGGTCAAGTATTTCGCTGTTTCAGGCAATCTCGTTAATCTTCTGTTATCTTCATGTGTTATATTAAATGAGTGTTTTACAGAATTTCCCACTTCCTTTGACTTTTGAAGTTGTTTAGATGATAAATGGAGCAATTTCTGTTTTAACTTCTTATTTTTTAAAAAGAATGTGCAGTTGTAGCTATTATTTTTATGTGAAATTCTTTTACAAAATTTCGTCCGACACTATTATATATATATATATATATATATGTGTGTGTGTGTGTATAAAGGTAAGAATTTTGTAATAATATTAGGTAAATAGCTTGTAATTTTGATTAATTAAGAATATATTTTAGAATAAATAAGAGAAATTTGTTCTCATAAAAAATCCCGAAATATAAATACCGGTTTTATTTAGAGAATATTTTGTATAATAAACTGAATACTTTTTATCTTTGTGTTTAATTAATCAAATTTACGACTATGTGTTCAAAATGTAATATTTTTTTTTAATTCTTTTATAAATTTGAATAATACATGAGTTTATTGTCTTGTTCCCATTTTTCATTTATATGTAGGTAACTGTGGTAGAAAAGAACTCCATTAAAGCCGTTGGAAAATGTAATCATACTTCTTAACGGATTTTAGAATTGACAAGTTTGGTTATTATTTCATTCATTATTTTTTCATTAGTATCTTAATCATTAGTATCTTAAAAAATAGTTAATTCAAGAGCCACATGGATGTTGTAATGAATGTTATCATTACAGAATAATGAACACAATTTTTTGCTAAAACTGTTACTTTTTATTGTTATGACTTTATAAAATCAATATGCTTTTAAAGCGTTTTAAAGTACTACATTTAACCCATTCGCAGTCAACCACGAGTATACTCGTGACTTTAATACTCGTGGGTTTAATTTAGTAATTACTTTGTCACCACTATTTTAGAATTTAAAAAAGTGCGTTATTTATTGACAGAAATTTCGCTGTATCAGTAAATCGAAATTTACCTCTCTGAATTTGAGGTGGCAAATGACTTTCAACACGAAATTTGAAAATTCTTACTTTATAGTTTTGGTAGTGAACGTGTTAAACATGTATTGCAGCGTATTTGTGTCTGAAAGGAAAATTTAATTTTATGTTTTAGATGTTTAAAAATGAATTAAATAAATAAACTATAAATATCCATTTCAATTTATAAATCTAAGTTTATATAATGATTTCCACATTTTATTTCTAAAATATTTTTTTAACAAATTTCTATTAAATAATTATACAAAGTTAAAGGCGACAACTTTTTTTGCTGGAATAGCCCCTCTAAGCTTGACGTGAGAAAGAGCGGAACTTTCAAAATGCAACCGAATTTAAATTCTTAGGTTTTATACTTATTTCAAACTGAAAACAAGACGCCTTTTCTACATTAATCACCCAATAACGCTTCTAAAGTTCAAAAATGTATTTTTTGGTTCTAAACGACAATAGGTATTCATATTGCCTTTTTTAACTCTGATACACCCATGTGTATGTTTAATTTTGCTTACGATGACTTTATTCAACAGTTTATGTTATTCTATTTTATGATCATTACGAAATTTGCGCATTCTTCATTTAATTTTTGACTCGAATAGCCTCATATCTTGCAACAGTCTTCTTTCTCCTTGGGTGACGTCTTGTTGAATAAAAAGTCTTTCAAAGTGTAACAACAATCTTCATGCAAAACGTCCTGTTGACGTACAACACTTGCGTGTTTTTCAATCTTATACTGATTTTTATTATGCTATTTCTTTCTCCCAGCTTATTTTGTGTCGTCTCCAAAAAATAACGTTACATTGTATAAGCCAGCCGTAAATCAATTCAGATGTATCATTGTAAGATTAAATACTCTTTAGTAATTTATTAAACTTCTAAGCATCGCACATTTTCAATTTTTATACCGTCGTATTGAAAAAATGTACTTTTAAATGCAATTTCTTTGAAATCTGTATCTCAATTTATTTTTGAAATATTAATTTTTTTGTAGTTTTTAGAGCCATTTGCTTAATATTGGAACGGAAATACTCCATTTCTGTAGAAAGTAAAGGAAAAATTGTTGGAAAATACTAATTATATCTTTTTGTTGCCATTTTCCAATAGCAACTGAAAAAAATGTGTAATTAAAATACGTGCCATTTTGAAAAAATATAAATGAATGATTTCTAATAAAACAGGGAGCTTTTATAATTTATATTTATTTTTAAGTATCTATATTAATGTTACAAACCTATGAAGGCCTACGAATCATTAGATATCCGTTTTTTTTTTTTTTTTTTTTTTGTTTTTTTTGTCGAGTTTCTTTAATGACGGCATCTTTTTGCTACATTCGCAATACTAACGTCCTGTGCATACTTTACTGTACATGTTTAAGAATGGATCGTAAATGTGCAACTCTTAAGCGGATGCGAATGACGTCATTTAACATAAAATAAAAGCGTGTGCTTTAAGTCTTAAAATTGAAATATGCTTTGTACTATTTATATATACGTATAGATTTTTTTTTTCATCGGGGGCGACACTAAATTCTGAAAAAGCAGAATCCCTTTTTTCTAGATTGTTATCTATGCTGATTTTGTTGCTAATATAATAGACTTGCACTCTAAACTGAAATGTCTGAAATTCAGACATTTAAGTGTCTGAAACGCAGTGTTCAATTTTCAGACGTTTTAAAATATCTTAAAATTTTCAGACACTTCTTGAGCCTGAATTTCAGACACTTAAGTGTCTGAAACACGAGTGTTCAATTTTAAGACGTTTTAAAGTGTCTTAAATTTTCCAGACACTTCTTACGTCTGAATTTCAGACATTTCAAATGTCTTAATTGCGGCCATCTTTGAGCCTTTTTTTTTTTTTTTAGCCAATATGAAGGCATCTTTGACCAGTTTCTTTCTAAGCTAGTCATGTTTGACCACATTGAATCATTTTTTATAAATGGGAATAATTTGTTACCATACAGCAGAGCTGATTGCAGCGTGGGAAAACTGGGATGCCTCTCTGCCCCCTGATTTTAGGGTACCAAAATTGGGTATGAAATTTTCATAAAGCTGATATTTTAAATCAGTTTTGATCTTATGAGGATTGTAATCAGTATTTTGTAGTTTTAGAATAGGATAATATATATTTTTTTTTCACCTAAATATGTATGTATGTGTTATCATATATGCCCTACGGCATCAAAAATATTTATTACTTTTAGTGAGAACTTCAAATTGCTTCTAGTCCAAAGACCTAGTATGGACCTAGTAAGACCTCCATTGCCTTCATATACTGTTACAAAAAAAAAAAAAAAAAAAAAAAAAGCCTATTCGATGCCATCAAATACATATTTGGATAAATATATCATTTTATTTAGCCTAATCATGTTCTAAAAGTGCAAAATATTTATAAAAATAAGTGTAAGATCAAAACGAATTTAAAATATCAGCTTTATGAAAATTTCGTACCAAATTTAGGGGCCCGTAAAGCTAAAGGCCCATAGAAACAGCCCAGTTTGCCCATGCTGCAATCAGCTCTGCTTTATGGTAACAAATTACTCCCAAATATAAAAAATGATTCACTCCAATATTTATTAATCAATATTTATTATTAATCCATATTATGAATTTCTAGTGTAGAATAAGGTTAAAAACAAAATATATTTTTCTTAATACAGTAAAACTTCTCAATAGCGGGCACCTCGGAACCGTGGAATTTGTCCGACGTTCGGAGGTGTCTGCTTTTCTGAGGTATAAGTGTATAAAAATTTTGCATATTTTCAATAAAAAAATGTGTTTCCTAAATAGTGGTGTCCTTTATTTAGGATTGTCCGTTATGGAGATTTTACTGCAAAGCCTTCATACGAACAGTTGTCTTTAGCGAACGTTCACCTTTATCAATATACAGTAAAACCTCCCTAAAGCGACCACTTCCGTTCCAATAAAAATTGGTCGCTCCGGAAGGTGGTCTCTTAATGGAGGTCATGTTAAAATCTAGAATTTAATTGTTGAAAAAATGTAACAATTAATGTTACTAAAATTATATTTTTCAAATTAAGAAAACATATGAAAATTTAAGTATCAAAACAAAAGTTAATTACATAAGTTAATTACTGCAGAGTTTAAAAAATGAATACATTGATGTTTGCTTTGCTTTTATGGTTTATCTACTATAAATTTTATTTCCAAGTCCTTTCGAAATTCAATAAATAAATGCATTTTTTTTTTTTGTCTGGAACGAATTTTGACGATTTCATTACTTTATCTATTCCTTTGAGAGTTTCCTGACAGAATAGGGCAGGGGAGTTTATGGACCGTCATCCTTAATGTGTCATCAGAGTTAAATTCATTACCTAAAAAGGAACAAAGGGGTTTAAACACTTAAAAGTTACCGGAATAAATAAAAATTCTAAACTTAGTTTAGAAGTTTGATAAATAAGGCGCTCTCCGGAATTATTATTCTAATAAAACCTTTTTCAAGCGACCCGGAAAAAACGGAATTTGTTTCATTTTCTTCAAAGAAAGGGGTCCCTTATGGAGGGAGTTCAAGTGGGGTGGTCTCTGAATAGAGGTAAAATTAGTATTGAGCCTATGGGAATAAATTTCGTACCATGAAAAAAATGGTCGTTCAGGGGGTGGTCGCTTAATGGAGGTGGTCGCACAGGGAGGTTTCACTGTGTATATATTTACCTCATAAAAGCTAACACAATCGAATAGCAGACAGATTCAGCGTTCTGAAGGTGCCCGCGATTAAGAGTTTTTACTGTATTTAAAATTTTTTCTACTTAACTTTTAATCTTATTCTACCTTTTTAGTTCAAAATACCGATTATAACCAATATACAATGTCGAAACACAATTAACGTATAAGCTTTAAAAAAATTGCATATCGAATTTGGGGCAGCAAAAATCGTAGGTGGTGGGGGCGGGGGGGGGACATGTCAAAGTTTACCCTTGCTTTAATCAAGTCCTTCTTTTAGAAAAATTCCAACTCTGCATTGTGATTCAGTAAATATAGAATAATTCAGCTTTAAGCGCAAAATCTAGTTATGCTTAAGTACATATAGTATAAAATTCTATCTTTTTACAGATATTCATTTTAAATTTCAGATATCTTTTTTACTAAAAATAATCAAAAAATCAATATTATAATTGATTTCAAATGAAATATAGCTGTATATATATTTACCGTATTTTTACAATTATGTTAACAGCACATAATTATATGAATTTAAGAATTTACAAATAATCATTATGACTAATACAGAGATAAGGCGAGAACATTTTCTAAATCATTACATAAGAAGATTTATTGAAGACGCCAACAAAATTTTCTCCGCTTTACGTCTACAGATTTCAGACGATTTCTGACGAGTCTTCAAATTGTGGTGTGAATCACCGGGCTTGAAAATGAAAACATCTGAAGTTGACTACTTTCAGTACAGGAAATAGAATATTTCTAAAATGCTTGGAAACAACAAAAGTATATAGAAGAAGGAAAAAACAGATTTCATGACCGGATTTAAGGGTCCTGTCCCTGCCGGCGAAGACACTCACGAGCTAATGCTAATCCTATGGGGAGGGATTTTTCTAATATCTCCTTTGCATTTCGACATTTTTAAATATTTTTTTTAAATTAGATAGCCGAGGTCCGTCTCTACAGCGCACCTTGGTTACTTTTTCGATTTTGGTCGCAGATATTTTTAATAAAGTTACTTTCATTTTCAAAACCGGTTCTGAAAATGAAAGTGTCATTTAAAAAAATATCTGCAACTAAAATCGAAAAAGTAACCAAGGTGCGCTGTAGAGACGGAGCTCGGCTATCCAATGCAAAAAAAATATTTAAAAATGTCGAAATGCAAACGAGATATTAGAAAAATCCCTCCCCATAGGATTAGCATTAGCTCGTGAGTGTCTTCGCCGGCAGGAACAGGACCCTTAATGAGTTTTATCAGTCAAAACAGTTTAATCTAATAAATGAAGACGAGTAATTCGCTGTATGTAGGGGGGAATTAATGATATGGGTAAATGGAAGGAATTTCGATCTATATTCTTTTAAATAACTTAAAATTTATCACGGTGTATAAAATCTGAGACGCAAGAAAACGTCATTAGACATGAAAAGCATACATAATAAATAAAAATTAAATAAGGATGTTTACTATAAAGAGTTTGGAATTTCAGTACATATCACATATTAAACCTATGGGAAATGTAAAACCGATGTGAACGTTACAAATGCTGTCGTATTAAATGCTTATAAAAATATTGTATACATATATAAAACCCATATAAAAGGTACTCCTGTGTAATAATTACTCTAAGAAAACGCTGTTAAGATAGCCTTGATGGTAATTAAGAAATTATGAGCCGATCAACAGGTGCTGTCACTGCTATTTTTAAAGTAATGGCGTGCGAGTAGACAGAGAAAGAAGGCTTAGGATGGTGTATCTCAATAGATTCAGTAACAATTAATACACCATGCAGACTTGCCAAAACTTATTTTAAGGATAACATCGGATGTAAAATAATACAGAAACATGATTGCAGATGATTTGAATAGTAGAAATTTAAATATTAGCAAAATAAAAATTTAACATGGAAATCCCATAAGCAAAATGCTTTAAACAAATTTTAGCATAACTCAGGAACTAATAAAGCTATAGACTCGTGTGAGGTCTCTATTTAAACAGAAAACATTCGCAGAGAGTTTTCAATACATAGTGAAGGGTCCACTTACCTGGAAAAAGGTGTGATTATTCCAAAATTACATCCACCCAGGCGACGTCCGGATTGGAGGCTACGTTAGTATCCGTGAGTTAAGCAGACTGTGATATTTAAAAAAGAAAATCCCTTTGCACATCCGGCTAGCTCTGTTAAAAGAATGGAATATTTCCATCCTAAAAACATAGCCCGCCAGACAACAGTTCTCTTTACCTGCTTTGACGAGACGAAGAACACTATATTATTGTTATTGCTTGACACCTTTCATTAATATGGAATATCACTATGTCGATACGGATTAAATCCTGGAACTTCACATTCCGCAAAAACCGAATCAAGTCAAAATAAATTATTAGTTAAAATGTACGCGTAGATAAAACACACGCTCAGTTTGAATTACAAACGGACATCCAAGGTGAACATCCAATTCGAACGAAAGGCATCTAAAACGCATGCGCAACTAGAGTGCCCCCTGGTGGTTAATGCGGAACGGAGTTACAAAGTGTCTTAAAAGTAGACACTTGCAGATTTTTTAGACACCTTTCTCAGTTCGTTTACACCATGATCATAGTAAGACACTTATATGTTTTAAATTAAGACATCTATCATGACTGAATTTTCAGATTCAGATACTTAAGTGTCTGAAATACCTTTTCAGTCACATATGTGTCTTAATTTAAGACGCCTCTATTTGCAGTGTGAGTGTTGCATCAGGAGGTTTTGAAAAGTACTTTAGCTAGTGTTACTAGAGTATAATATTTAAATTTCAGTTTTTTTTTTTTTTTTTTTTTTTTTTTTTTTTTTTTTTAATGGGTACACACTTTATATGTCTTCATGTATATTGTGTTCTACTCTCACATAAGTGCAAGTAGTTTATTTTATTTTTCATTTGAGAATACTCAAAGGGGTTATTTTGAAAAAAACGAATTCTTATTTCATGGTAAAGGAAACAAAATGCGATAGTTACAGGAACAGTATGATTGCGAATCTTGTAACTGAAACAACACATCACCAGAAAATACTGTTTAGTAAGAGTGAAAAACCAAATTCTATACTTAAAATTTTAGTTTTCCCTTAGTATAAAAAGTTACTAAAATTTATTTTTGAGTTTGAATATTGATACTTATTTGAAAGTTGTAAATTAATTAGATTAAAATAAACCTATTGTGAATTTGATATAGTACTATGAAATTTATAACATATTTCTTTTCTAAACTACGAAAGTAAGATAATACGAATTCAGTATTATACCGGCTGATCTAGAAGTCACAAAATAAATAAAAGTTTAATAATTCAAAAGGTATAGAAAGCAGTACATTGTGGTTTTCACTGGAATGTGCTAAAAGACTTTGATAAGGCTATGATTTGCTTAGTAACGAAAATTTTAGTGTCGTAACTAGAGAGCACTTAGTGTAGCACTTAGTGTCGTAACTTCACGGGCAGGCCCGTGGGCCGGGCTCGGACCGATTTTCATTCACGGCACTCAGGCCGGGCCGAGTCTGGTCTCCACACTTTTCGGGCTGGGCCAACTTTTTTTTTCTGTACAAAGCCGGGACTGGTTTCATATCTACTCTTCATGGCCCAAAATTTTCAGTCCTATTTTTGACTCAACCCTTATCAAAATTATTGTCTCAGCGTGGCCTGGTCCATTCAAAGATCAGTTAAATTATGCCTGACCCAAAAATTTTTGCAAAAAATGAATACATTTTTAAATTTCAATTATTCTACAATTAGACAAAATTTAATTAACAAAAATAAATTAAAATTTATTCTTAAAGAATAGTAGACTTCTACGCTTATTAAAATATAGCTAAATTAAAATATAGTAAAATATGTCAAAAGGAACTGCCTATGACGGAGCCCTATTTTAAACTGAAAAACGCGTTTATCCATGCAAAATTAATATATTAATACGTAAAAATATATAATACATTTACACTTGCTAACAAGGCAACTTCTCTATAACGCATTTTTTTTCTTTTCTATGCAATTCCGTCTTAGAATATTTGGCTGAATAGCATTTCTCAGATTTTTAACATTTCATTACATGGAATATGGATTAACAACATTAATGATAAACTGAAACGTTTACATACAAGAAATAGAGTTTCGTTAAAAAATATATATATAGCAGCCTGCGGCACTTGTATAAACATGAAAAAATATGTTAAGATAAATATTTTTGGTCAGAATGCCTCGTACGAGACAAGTTTTTAACCAAATCGTCGTAAAAATCAATTTTTATTAGAAATTCACTCAGGTCGTGCCGGCCCAGGTTCGGGCCGATAATTTAACTTTTTCCGGGCCGGGCCAATAATATTTTTTCTACTGGCCTGGCCGGGCTCGAGCCTAACTTTTAATTTTTGTATCGGGCCGGGCCAACTAATTTTTGGCTAATTTAACCAGGGCGTGGAAATTCCGGCCCGTGCAGACTTCTAGTCGTAATAATTGCATTCGCTACCAACAAGTAGCGTTTCAGTTATGTCGGCAATACACAAAATGGAATAGAGCTGTTCGAAACGCAACAAGGATTATAAATGCTCAATTTGACGCATGGTGTTATTCAGAATAATTGCAGACGTACCAAGGTACTCTGCAGAATATCAATAAAAGATTTTTGCTGTAATTCTCGTCATATAGCATTAATAACGACAGCAATCAGCTATGAGGCGGCTACAATGCTACTATACTAATATACAATAATAAATGCAACTACTCTGCCACTAATTATTTTTTATATCAAACTGCCACGAGAAAGCTGAACAATGCAACTGTTCATTCTTTTTAAATTTTCTTATACCCATATTTCAGGCATTATGGTAGCCATTAGTATAGACACCTTTTCCACATCTGTTTAACATTAATATATAAAGACTCATGACACTTAGTTTTCATTTGAAAAAATCTTTTATCTTTCTTTTTGTACATATTAAAATCGAAATTTATAATTTACATTCTCTTTACTTTTCTTAAAAACAAAAACTCATCTTTATTTAAAAAGAACATATATTCCGGTATACCGTTAAAACTATGCTATTTACCAATATATACTGCATTGTCCAATACTCTTTGGCACTTCTCTGAAAAAACGTTTTCGTCCCTTCTAGGACTTCATCAGTTTCAAATGGCGGCTCGCAGTTTCGCTTTTGACCTTTTAACTTCTCTCTCTTCCCTCTTTCCTCTTTTTCCCTCTTCTCCCTTTTCACTTTCCCCTTCTTTCCAGAATTTTTAGCCATACAGACAAAATGTATGCAATGATATGACACATGCAAATGTTGACTCCCGTTGGCTAAAAATGCTGCATTTAAGTGTAATATGGGCATTAAATAAGACAAGAATTCCTGTCGAAAAACACTGGCTAAATGTTCATTCTTTTTTTATTATTAAATTTTATTTATTTTGTACTTTTTGAATAACCTTGTCATTCGAATAAAATTGAGTTGGAAAACTTTCGAATATAGGAGTGCGCCAAAGTGCTACGTTCCTCACCGAAATATGGATACTTTTTTTTTCGAATAAACCATGTTTATAACATATCGGTAATTAAATTTCCACTGATACGCCTTTAACTAAAATTTATTTTGAACTTGGAGTAGATTAATCCATATTCACCGTGAACAAATAACAGCACGCGTATATACCGGGTGTTCTAAAAAGGACTGACTGATTTTAAAATTCAATAACTTGCAAACGGTGACAGATATTTAAAAATTTCTTGCAGGAGGTTTATGCATAAGGTCAAAAGTTTTATTACAGTGATTTTCGATTTTAGTTCGAATTACAAACAACATATGGCGCTGTAAGCAATAGTCGCTAAATACAAGCTCGATTTTTGGTCCTTTCTCTTGTTCCATGCGGAAAAAGGAGATGGAAATGTATTATCCGGTCCACGAAGTACCAAAAATTGAGCCTGAATTTAACGTCTATTGATTGCAGCGCCATCTATTGTTTGTAATTCGAACTAAAATTGAAAATCAATGTAAAAAAACTTTTGACCTTATGCATAACCCTACTGCAAGAATTTTTTAAATATCTGTCACCGTTTACAAGTTATTGAATTTTAAAATCAGTCAGTCCTTTTTAGGACACCCGCTATAAACCACTTTTAATTAAAACCTTCTTTGTTTCATTCAGTTCGAGGATCTTTTAAACAAACATTAATCCGATAAATTAATTTTAAAGTAAAATAATAAACTACGAGTTTTTTGCCGGAATTTAAAAATGTTCGATTAGTTCAATAAGTTAAAAAATACTATTACATTTGTTAAAAAAAAATAAAAGTTACTAAATGAATGCTAAAAATGTTTTCCAAATGTTTCTGTTTGTTCTTAAAAAAAAAAAAAAAAAAAAAAAAAAAAAAAAAAAAAAATAGACATCATAACGAATTTTCTTCATTCTTTTACTCTAATCAAGAAAAATCTTTTAAATTTTTTTCTTCCTAATTAATAAAAAAATAACAATCTTGCATCTAAGTAAATATCCTTTCATCTTCTCAAAGCAGTAATGATGAATATTGAATTAAAAGATTTTTTTCAGGGACTAATGATGGAAAAAGAAAAGAATCCATTACATTTCCTCTTATTTGTTTGTTGGTAAATGAAGTATAATTTACTCAAATCTCTGCGACATGAACAAAGGGAATGGCACACGAGTTTAAAAAAATTAAATTGGAAAAAAATGTGCTACATTAATTTCTCGCATTCTTTTATATGTATTTTTACTTTCTTCTATCTTCATAAAAAGAAAGTATTGGATTCGGGAAAATTTGTGACTTCCGATTTTCGACGGATTTACACGTTTTAAGGGTCAGAGATCCCTAAAACATCATTTACAAAATGTCTGTCTGTGAGTCTGCGACTTTATCTATCTCTATGTGACACAAATTTGTGATCGCTTTATGTAAGAAATATTGCACAGAATTTAATTAAATTTTATATTTAGTTAGTCCTTGATATAATTTGGTGCTAATAAGTTTTTGGTATAAATTGTCCAACAGGTGGCTCTGCTATGCTGCTTGCTGCATTTTTCCGCTGCTATTACCGCAATAGATCTATCTCACGAACTAATGTAAGAATTTTCATCAAACTTCAGGTTCAGGTATAGTTTGCTTAATATTGGTGCTGTTTTTTTTTTGTGTGTGTGTGTGTAAATCACCCAACATTTGGCCGTGCTGTGATGTATATTGCAGGATTTACACGATTTTAGCGATAGCCATAGCTGGAGAACTAATGCCGTAATTTTCATATCTTTAGAATCCTCATGCTGGGCATAGATTGCGATTTAATTTTGTGACTGTGATAGCGAATTTTGAAGTATTACATGTATGAGATAGAAGGAAGTTTTGGGATTGGCACATCCGACAGGTTTTCTTAAGTTCTGAAATAATGAATACAAAAACGGCATGAAACTTTTTATTGAAATTTTTTATTAAAATGTTCCAATATTTGTGGTGTTTTATCCAAAGTCAAAATAATTCACAAAAATGGCGTAAAATTTTAAATTAAATTCTTACAATGTTTGTCGTGTTTAATACAAGGTCAAAATGGTTTACTAATTTGACGCAAAATAGAATTGTAAAAGATCTTATACCATGAAGACACATGTAATTAAAGAAAGAGTATATTGTGTGAATACTTTTGATTTCTTCAGTCTAAACAAGAAAAAGTATTGGAATCTTAAAAATTTTTTACTTCCGCTTTCCGACACATTTATGCGTTTTAGAATTTCCTGAACAAAATTTGACTGTTCTTAGAAAATGACTCTCCGTGAGCCTTTTTCTCTGACTATGCAGGGTGATTCTGCATTATTTTTACAAAATAAGAGAATACCCATCCAGACGAGTAATAATTACCATAGCACATGAGTCGAAAATCATTTATTTAGTTACAAATGCAGGGTGTTTCAGTCTAACTGAAGTCGGTGATAATTTCGAGAAAAATAAAAATATTACAATAAAAATGTAACGATACGTACCTTATTTTGTATGAAATGTGATAACATCACAAAAAGTTCTGGAAAAACAGGGTACTCACACAATCGATGATACCGTATGAACTGATAATCACAGTCCAAAATGTGGGGCGTCAAATGCATATTCTGCTGGCACGTATAACGGAAACTTCTACCCCTTTTTTATGTGATGTTATCACATTTTGTACAAAATAAGGTACATATCGTTACATTTTTATTGCAATATTTCTATTTTTTGCAAAATTATTACCGACAAGCCGTCTTCCGCTTCGTCTGGATGGGTACTATAACCCCTCTTATTTTGAAAAAAAAACAATTTAGAATCACCCTGTATGTAATACAAATTTCTGAGAGAGCTGTGACTCACGAACGACTGCGTAGAACAGACTGAAATTTCTTATGAAGTTCTATCTTTATGTAAACTGTTGCTGATTTGGTTTGGGGCAAAATCCTCTAGGAGGGGATTGCCGTAAATCGATCAATTTTCTGTATAAGTGATACTTTTATCGCCTATTTATGTGCGCAGATTTCACGGAAAACGTTAAATTTACTATCCTCATGATGAAAATGCACGGTTAATACTCCTCTTTTGAGTTCGAGGCTGCTTGGGAATAAAATTCATAACCGCGCCATTGAAAATTACGTATTGTGTTTAGATAATATATGCTTATATTTGATTTTTATATGGAGTATTAGAACTTTTTAAGGACATATAGAGATTATAAATGAATTATTCGCTCTATTTTAGTGCAATTGCATAGATATTTTTCATTTTATTTATAAAATAAAAATTTAAAATTCTAATCGATACTTATGTATGGATTTTAATTAATATGCGTAGAAGTATTTATCTGTATCTATCATGCATCAAATGGCACAATAAGGTAAACAAACGATCTAACAGCTGATTTTGCACCACGTGATCACTGTGATGTCAAATGAATACTGTGCATTATCATTCAATTTTGGTTGCGGTCGTGTGAGTAAGGTGCCAAAATTTGTTCGAAGTATAGGATGCTTATATAACAAGTTTAAATTCACACAATTCAAAGAAACTTTGCTTTTAGAATCATTATTATGAGAGCAGATTGTTATTTAATTTTGGTTTAAGTGATTTTAGGGGGTGGGATGCAGAAATTAGAGGTTTATTTTAAAAAACGATCTCAAGTTTACATGCACACAATTCAACGAACCTTTGCCTTTAGAATTTTCTTCGTGAGAACAGACAGTCATTTAATTTTTGTTGTAGACTTGCAAAAGGGTGTGCGGATATTCGCTGACTTGTTCGAAATAGGCAATGCTTATATCTCTAGTTTAAATACCCGCAAATAAACGGAAGTATTTACATAGAAAATAACGAAATTTGAGATTTTTTTTAAAAATAACATGAATTCTCCAGAAAAGATTAAACAAATACATATGTGACGTAATGATAGGACGCAGAAATCCCACAGTCTAATTAACTCATGTAAATTATGTTATCTATCAAATGCCCAACGATGAACTTGTTAACTGCAAAGGTTATATACATTATGCAGCCCAATTTAGTTGTTGTTAATCTATAACTATCATACTATTGATCATTATTGGTATATATTTGTAAATATCATTTTCACTGTATTAAGATTTATATAATAAATTTGTAATGCGAGTCAGTGTCATGACATATTTACTGAAAGCGACATCCTATTTAGTAATAGTTTTCTTCTGAATTTGTTTTCTAGAAATGGGACTAATTTGGCTTCAAATGCATATAAATGAAGGCTTTTCGCCATTTGGATGCGCTTAAAGCTATTTTTTTCTTTTTTTTTTTTTTTCTTTAGAAAAATAATGCGCGTTTCCAGCTTAGAAAGGCGTGATATTTGGAAATGCAAAAAAATACGACGAGTGTGTCTCGATTTGTGTTCGCTTATAAAAATAAAGTGCATGGGTTATCCTTCTTTTATTATAAACTATGGTAGGTGGTTGAAATAAATGGATAAAGTGTGGTCTCATATATATATATATATATATTTTTTTTTTTTTTAAGTTGACAGCATTTTTTCTCATGTTTTAAAACCTGACTTGTATACGTAAGTATTGCTACAATAACGTATAACAGGATCGTTTGATCATTGCTAATGCTATAAATGTATTATTATTTAAATTGATTGAACACTATGTCTGAATATTACATAGAATATATTATATCATAAAGTATAGAACTCCTCAACTACATTTATATAAAATATTACATGTAAATGATGTTGTTTATATTGGTACAGTATTACGTACTCTGTAGTTGATCGTTCACTTGCAAATTATGAAACTGTATGACGGAAGTAAATAAATGTGCCTTTACTGCATTAAATGTCTTCGTTGTCCTCAATTTCATAAAAATATTGTTCGTTTATATGCATAAAAAATTATTTGCTAATTCAATGTAATTTTTTGTACAATTCAAATGATTTTATTTATTTACGTAGAGGAAATTTTTGCAATGGACGTAAGGTATTAGTTTATCCTTTTTTCCGTTTTTAATTTTAATTGATACAATAACTAATATCTTGCATTAACTAGAAACGCAGATGTATATCGAGGCAGGATAATTTTGCATTCTGTATATAAGATAAGCTATGTTATTATTAATTAAAAGATATTTTTATAAACTTATGGGTTATTTTTCTATATATTGCAATTGAGTCTTAAATGAATGAAATTGTCGTATACCGTGGCTTTTCTTTAAATTATTTCATTTAGTGCTGTACATTTCATATCGATCCACTTTTTAAGCATTGACTCATAGGGTAAGAAATGCGAAATCACAGCAATTTTACAATTTGAATTAAGTTGGCTGATTACGTTCCGAGTGTCAAACTTACAATTCGTTGTACTATTTAATGGACTACTTCAGTCACGCGCTAAGACGCGTTCGATAATGCTAAACCTATGGAAGGAATTTATAAAGAAATCTCGGTTGCATTTCAATATTTTTAATGATTTTTTTTTCATTGGATAGCTGAGATTAATCTGCCCAAAGGCCAATTTTAACTTTTTCGATTTTGATTGCAGATTTTGTTTATGAAGATTCTTTCTCTTTCGAAGCCGGTTCCGAAAATGAAAGTGTCCCAATTAAAAATAACTATAAACAAAATCTATAAAGTAAAAAGCCTTTGTATAGATCGATCTCAGCTATTCAATGCAAAAAAATGCATTTAAAAATATTGAAATGCGACAGAGATATCTTTATTAATTTCTTCCATAGGATTAGCATTAGCGAACGGGTCTTTTATCTTGACTGAAGTAGCCTCTTAAGCAAGAATCTTTTTATTCAAACTTTTTTTCTTTTGAGGTATTTTTTATCAATAAAAAAGAAAAAAAAACAGAACGTAATTTCATAAAAACTCTCTTTTTCAAATATAAACCATAAGTTTTAAAAATGATTAAACTGTTACCTAATAATAAAAAAATCAATTCCATATTACTTGCTTTATTTTGAAATTCCTAAGTGCATACTAAATTACAAAGCTTTCTGTAAAAACAGTATGATAAATTTTACGAGACACATTGATTTCAAATGCTTAGATACATCGCTATTTCAGTAAAACTAAAATTTAAAATTGAATAGAAAGGTACAGAAATTGATTTTCACATAAGAGAATAAGAAAAAAATTGATAAATTTATTAAAGTCTTACATTTTTAAAAAGTTAGTTTCAAAAATCTAATCAGCTCTGAATCTTTTAAATTACTTTTAGCTACTTTAAAATATACCTTGAGAGATTTATGTGAGTAATGCTTTTTTATACCACTTATTTTGGGAGAAGAAAAAGACAAATATAATTAATTTAAAATACATCTTCAATTTTTACTGGCCGACAGCAGTAAAATTCATAAAATTAAAAGTAGGATAGCTTGCTCATTTTTTGCTCTTTAATGTCATTTTTAGATGGAGAGCTTCGTTTTTTCAAGAATATAGAAATGCATTTTAAATTATTTTTCTAAAATTATAGAAAAAGGGAACCGTGTAAAAACTTAAATTTCGTATTTTTATTCATATACAGTCTCTTGTAAAAGATAAATAAAAAAAATTGCATTTAAAGCTGCTCTTCATATCAATCATTTTAGAAACTGGAAGTATTATTCCATCATCAACTGTTTATGATATAACTTTCATTATAATATAATTTATTAAAAATTTTATTTTAATAATGTAATTTATACCCCATTTTATGTTAATACTATTAATTTTATATTATTAATGAAAAATAATTGCTAACACCAGCCTGCATTTTTAAACTTTTTGTCAGATGATTTCTTATGAACTAGTTTTTCTGAATCAATTTTTGATGCTGATTCCGGAAATAACCTCCATTTTTGTCTATCACGTCAGGATTTTACAAAAAATAAGAAGTTGTGTTTGCAATATTTTATTTAACACGTTCACGCCGGCGCGGTGGGTCACACTCGATTGTCTCAGAGTTGTCAAGTCTCCGGCATTTTGCATACCACTGTTATTTTAGAGAAAATGTTGTTCTTTTTAAATCGCCCAATTGTTCTAATTAAATAAAACAACAGTTTCTGTATTAAAATACTGTTATCGAAAAAGCCGGAGACTTGGCAGCTCTGAGACTGTCGAGTGTGACCCACCGCGCCGTCACGAACGTGTTAATGTAATCAAAAATGTATCACAATTTTATACAAAGTATTTCATTAAACACGTTAAAATTACTGTATAAAACGTCCTCATAAGTTCATGAAAATTCTTTAATAAAACGAAAGGCAAACAGTGTTCAATTAAACAAACTTTCTTCTTTTGGGCTTTCTTGCAAATCTTCTTCATAGCTTATGTCCCTCTTCAACATCTAACAGTAGTCTGCCATCATATTTACATTCCAACTTCCCTTATACTCTTCACTATAATGTCCCATATTTTCTGGAAAGTAGTCGATATGGGAATGCAGAAGTACATTTCTACACTCATATTACAGCCCGACTTCTTGAAATTTTCCAGCATTGTAAAACAATATTCCTGTAATTTGGACCTTTCTTATTACCTAGAAAGTTTCCGATATCATATTGAAAAGAGGTCCATGCGTCCATTTTCGTCTCATTCATCATTTTTTTCAAAATCCTTGTCCTCCATCAAATTTTGGATTAGAGGACCGACGAAAATTCCAGCTTTTAATTTTTCATGTGTGATGAAGGGAAATTTAAGTTATGTGTGACTACCACATAAGACTTGTTCTCAGCGATGAATCTTCACAATCAACTCAGGTCGATTTAAAAAAAAACTATACGTGATACAAGAAAACTAAGAACAGTTTTGTAATCAGCATTTAAAAAATGCATTAAGAGCAGTCATTGGTTTTTAATCATCTGATATCATGCAGACTAGTGTAATTAGTATATTATCCTTAAGATATTATTTAAATTGTGATTTAATAACAAATTCTTTTAAATATTGATTAGCTGTGGATTTAACTGTTGCTAGCTGGGGTAAATAATAATTCTTAAATGAAAAATGAAAATATTCCACTTGTAACTTCCAATGTAGATAGTATACTGCTTTTTTTTGGTATATGCAAGATTATTAATTTCTAAATAAGATTTTTGTTTTAATTAATATAAAATTTATTGCAGGTAAGATAAATATATAATCGTTAAAAATATCTAAATAATAGTTGTATTTTAAAAACCACATTTGATCAAATGGCAGTTTTACCTGATGTAGAAATATTCCATTTTTCTGGAGTCTCAGGAGATCGCATAATGATAAAATTAGATCTGTAGAAAAAAAGGCAAAAAAAATATTAAAGTAATGTATTGTTTGTTTGAGTTAAATAATTACACGAAATTATGTACGAAATTCGTTATTTAATTGTTGTATAAGACAGCGAACTAAATCTTTATCTGTTTTTGCCACCCCATGCTCTTGCGTCACGGGCATATGCCTCACTCGCTTTTCGCTGGTTATGGCCCTGCAAATAATACTAATTTTATTAAAAGTTTTAAGAAAAAATTGGTTTAGCATTCTAAAATTCCACATTTGAAGAATATTATGTTTAATGGTTTCCAAAACGTTTAGTAATCTATAGAGAGCTCCAGAAAAATGTGGCATTATGAAAAATATTTAAAATAAGTGATAAGAAACCGTGGTTTAATTAAATATTTATTTTCAAGGAATAATCTAGAAAAACAGTAGTAAAAATAGAATAAATAAAGATAGAAAAAAAAGAACATAATAAAAATGTTTTTTACCACTTAAAATACGGAAAATATAAAAAAAGATAATATGAAAAAAAATTATGTTCTAATAAATGTTAATCTAAAAAACAATTTTCTTAGGCTAATAAAACAACGAAAAAAATTGACATGGTACATAAATAAATAAAAAAATATAAATTTTTATTTTTATTTAAATCAGACATTGTAGAAGTCGGAATTGATGTCAAAAATATTTTGAAACAAAGAAATTTTACATTTATAAAATTTCAAAAAGAACAGCTTATTACTTGAAAAAACCAAATTTTATTCGCAATATTGCTTTAGAAATTCTAGACATAAATATTTTTTCGAAAAAGTGAAACAATATTTCGTTTACGGTTCAAAACACAAATGTTTGTGGTAAACGAATTCTTTCGAAATACATTCACGATTTACTTTCATTGAAAATTTTGTTGTTCTTTTATTTTTTATTGTATATTTATAGAAAAGTGTGTTGTGTGGTATCTGCAGAAGAAACCACACACTTTCTGTCCCTGTATTTTTTTTTTTCTTTTCTTGATTTCAATTTATTTTTCTATTGAATTGAAACTATATACTGAAATGCCAGATATGTATTTTCTTAATTTAAATGTCAGGAAACATTCTTCAGAATCTTATTTTTTCCCTAAAGTATATTCTGTTAATAAAAATATATGTTTTGCGATTGGAATTAATTTATTTTCAGTGTTTAAATAAATACTTCTTAAACTGCAATAAAGTCTTATGGAAAAGCAAAATCCTACATTCTGATGGGGGTTTTTTATTACGTGTTCAACCTTTATTTCAATGAGATGCAGCATTTCATGGAGTCAAATGGATATAAGTGAATTAATAAATCCAATAAAAAATGAAAATTTTTAACAGCAATAAAATCACTTTGTTTTCCGTTATAATTTTCCTATGAACACTTTCCAACATAGTTGAAAACCATTTATGATTTTGTTTTGCCTGGCCCTGTTCACTGGGTCATCTATAATGTATAAAGGATACTCTATACCTACTTTTGTGGTTACTTCTTCATTACATAGTGAAGGTGTCAAAACCAATTATGAAAATATTAATACAGATGTAAAACCATATGACAAGATGCTGCAAGACGACAAGTTCCGATAAAACCAGATGAAGGCTAGGTGGGCTGAACCCCCCCCCTAGCTTCCTCGTGACCCCCCCCCCCCTAACCATTTCACTAATTTTTTTTTTTTTCAGAAACATATACATTTCAACTAACCTGGAAAAAAATTGCAAGGAAAACATTTTGATCTTTAAATTGCATTGAATCGAATATTCCATTTTTTTTTAAATTCAGAAGCATATTAGTTTTGTTATGTTATCTCGCGATAAAATTCTCGAAATGCAAACTAAATAGGAACATTTCCTTCTGAAAATTTCGAGTTTAGATCACCACCAATTAAACCAGTCACTCACCACATGTTTTGGTGTATAGTAAATAATCTTTTGAATCTTGTTAATGATGGTTCTCGTCGGCATGAACTGAAATAGACTTTATTCGAGCTCATCGGTAATTAATGAAGCACTAAAAACGTGCCCATTTAATCGTTTGCAACTTGACAATAGGTGTTTAGTTGATGTAATTAACGATGAGATATCGATTATAAAGTAGTAATCCTTTTAGAAAACAATTACGAAGATATAAGACTGCCAATTTATGCAAATGGAATAAGAAAAACATTGTATGGATGCCGTTAATTGTTTTACGTTATGGGTTTTTGCAGAGCATGTGCGGCTGGGGTTCATTAGGAAATAGGAGGAGTCTTATTCCTGTTTGGTTTTTAACTTTTTTTTTCTTTTGTTCATGACTTTAAAAACATTTATTTTTAATTTGACTAATAACAATTAAACATTAAGCGAAACAGTATGATTAAGGTAAAATTTATTACAACTTAATTGTTATAAATTAGCTTTAGACAAAAATCTCTTCATTTAAGCAGTGGATATTAAATTAAAATTTGTTTTCAAGTTTAAATCCGCTAATTTCTGATACATTTGCGTTATTGATAAAGGTTATAAAATTTACAGATATGGTTATGCACATTGAAATGCGTTTTACGTTTTATAATGTTGTTTTCAAATCTAAACCAGCTACATTCTGACATATTCGCAAAAAATATTTATTGCTAAAAGTATAAAATTCGTAGGTAATCAGCCTTTAAGGAATCGAATAGTCTTTTAAGCTATCAGAAACTAATGGCATATTTTGACGCTTTAGGCTAGTTTTCTTGATATGACAACGGCATAATTGTAGTAATCCTGTAGCAATTGGCTGTAACTCAACATGTACAAACATATAGGAAAATAGAGAACGCTTTCGATTGTTAGGTACATTAATGTGAGAACTGGGTAACTTTTAGACAAGTGGGAAAGAAAGTTAGTTCTTCAATGTGTCAAGAACATTTTCGTTGTCACGTGAGAGAAAAATATTTTTTAAGACCCTTACAAGTTAAAGAAACGCGTTTAATATTCGCCTACATTTAACGAAAACTGTTTACTAGTTTCGGGAATGAGCGGCTTTCACGAAAACTATGATAGGTGCCCCTTTTTTAAAATCAGGAAATACATGTAAGTATTCTTAAACATTTTTTAACCATTTGGAAAAATGGATATTATCCTCCGTCAGGGTAGGAAATCAAAAACATATCTGAAGCGTTTTGTTCGTTGAATCCCGCATTTTATTCGTTTTTTGATTGGTCTATACAGTAATCTGTATTTTCCCTTTACTTTCAACAGAGATGGATACTTGTGTTGCCACTAGGACAAAAAAGTAATAAAAACTCAAAAAAAAAAATTAATAACTCAGAAACAAATTGAGATACAGCTTTCAAACAAATTGCATTTAAAAGTACATTTTATTCTCTATACGACGGTGGTAAAAGTAATATTGTGGGATGTTTAGAAGTTTAAAAATGAAATTTCATTTAAAATTGGTCCAGGTCTATTAATGTTTAATTCATGGCGTACGTAATGTATAACCAGCTCCGTAGAAGTTTGAAAATTTAAAGTACCGACAATCTTAAAACTGAAATTTCTTTTAAAATTTTTTCATGATGGGTCCAGGAATGTTAATGTTTAACCATGGGGTACGTAATGTATGATCCAGTCCATGCGATTTTTTATGTCTTACGTTTTAGTCTTTGAAAAAATCATTTTCCAAATGGTCGTTGTAATTTGTTAAATTGCCTTTCTTTTCTTTTCTTTCTTTCTCTCTCTTCCAGATTCTTTTCATTAATGTGTTAAAATCGCGATAACACGCTAGAAGTTGCAGAAAAAATCGCTAAAATTCCAATAGTTACATAGGACAAAATTTACTTTATTGGATTAAAGATGAAAACATGATTTCTATTTTGAATGACAAAGTATCGCCGCAAAACATTAAAAAACTCCAAAAATCCCGAAAAATTCTGAAATTGCTGTAAGGATCCCAAATAAACTTAATACATAATTTAACACATTTAGCTAAAAGATTAAATCTGGATTACTTTTACTAATGGGGAAAAATCGCCGCAAATAAACTCTCTATTCTAAAAAAAAGGTAACTGATGCTGTCACTGCCGCCGGGTTTGAATTTTTGTGACCGGAGGTCTTTCTTCGTTAATATTAAGAAAAATATTGCATACAAAAATATGAAAATCGGTGGTATATATAGAAATGTTTGATAAACACACTGATGTAGACAGTTTTCAAATCGAAGAATTATTTTAAGACATATTTAATGCTAAATTTGGACAAAATCGTTCAAATAAAAAAGTTTTATAGGACAAAAAACTATATATGAGAATTTAATCCTTTTTAGACCATTTTATGCGTTTGAAGTTCCTGGTGTGTGCAGACTGCATTTATTTTATTAATTTGATTCATTTTTTGAGGTTTTATTTCTATTTTAAATTCAAATTTTCAGCATTTCGAGAGATATTTTTTACATATTTTAGAAACTGCTATTAATTTAAACTTTTGCCAACTGTATAAACAGCGCAAACAATAATGTTTGCTTGAAATTAAAAAAAAAAAATATTTACACTTGACTATTATAAACAGAAAAAACCCCTACAAATTAGAATTAAATAATTATGTATAAAAGCAGGAACGTACTGAAAATTACATCATAAAAACTATATTTACATGTGAATTTTAAAAGAGAAAGGATAGTGTAAAATAATAAATTCAATAACATGCGTTATAAGTCTTAAATAGGAGAAATTGCGTCACATTTACGTCGCACTACACTTATTACGTAAAATGAACAAAAAATAATATTGCAAAACAGTTTAAATTTAAAAATTGCGCGAGTCATTTATTTGATATTTTGAGATGATCTTTTCAACTATTTTTGTTAGGACAACGCAAATAATATTTCATTTCTAACAAAAGTATTTTCACGTGAATATTAAAAAGAGAAAGAAATATTTGGTGAAAATTTCGTCAGATTAAAAACGATACATTTAAAATGTTTTATTTAAAAAAAACTTTATTTTCGCTTTGTTAAAAAATACCGGTAAAATCTTTGTTTACTTAATTCATTTTATATTAGCTTATTTTGAAATGTTTAACTGATTTTATTTAATCAAAGACCAAAAACAGCCATTATATCTTTTAACAACACCTGATTTAGCCTTAAAATTCCCCAATCTAAGAGGAATGAATAGAAACCCGTTTATAGAGAGATCGCCACTGTTTTTAAATTATAATTCAATCTTCCGAAATCTTTTTAAAGCCGATTAATTAGCGTGCTTTTAGAGTCTGCGGTGTCTGAACGGGGGTTAACAAGTGTAGCTCGTAGATCGCAGAGCCCCCTAGTCATAATAGAAAAAACAAACAAAACCCGCAAAAAATTCTGCGAAAAATCGACAAAAGTTCTAAATTAGCAGAAGACAAAATTTAGTTCAATGAGACAAAACTAGACGGTACAGACTCAGATACACATGGTTTTACTGAAATATGTTTCATGAGATGAATAGGAAATTCGATATATGGTAAAAGATGCTTCAAGAGATATAATGAGTCAATTATGCCCCATGAATGGTTGAATTAAAGGTTACGAAGTTAGCCGAAAATGTTTTGTGAAAATTTGCAGTGGTAATTTATGTGGTGTGCAGATACATGTCTACACAAAAATATTCTAGTACATTTCCGTTTACGATCGAAAATTCCTGAATGTGAATTTTCATCTATGTTGTGGGTTTCCTAACTAACTTAATGGTAGCATACTATCTATTTTATATACAAATCTGTAGATCATATACAGGGATACACAAACGAATTCGAATGTTTTTCAACTGTATATGGTAATAGATGAAATTTGAGTTGAAATGTGTTATGCTTTTTCAAAATTGTTTACTTAGCTATCACCTTATTAAACGGATTTTACGTTTTATTATAGTATGATAAATGTGGATGAAAGTGTTTCATAATCCATACTTGACACATGACTTTTCTTCCTTGCTACAGTATTTTGATAATCATAATATGAGTAATTGTTATATGCATCCTTTGCTTAACTAAATATTAAGCACTTCAGGTCGGAAATAAATTTTAATATCATTTCGTTTTTTATAACCACTTACCTCTAAAATTATATTTTCAGTTCATTTTAAATTTTAAATCTTTACCTTGGATATGGTTTATGCTGAAGTTTTACTTCATTTTTCTTTTATTTAAATAACTCCCAGACATAAAACCACAAAGTATATATTTATTGATAGTTTTTTCACGTTTTACTACAGTAGTTTTTGCATATGGAACGCATCCATAAAATAAGAATTCCAAGTATTGTTCACTAGTGATATATTGAAAACAGAAAACTGGTAGGATATTTTCTGTTCTCGTCTTACATTTTTAAAGATAATTTATTTTCGAAATATATATATATATATATATATATATATTACCACAGAAGCTTATTTATCATAAACCTATTTATAAATTTATTAGACTCCTGCATTAAAAACAACAGCAACAAAAAAAAAAAACATGCAATGTGAAATACATATCTTCAAAACAACATGTAGAAATAAATTAATTTATCATAAAAAATAAATAACACAGCATTTCCATTAAATTTAACGCGATTTCTGTGCAAAAGTTTATTTATTTTCAGTTCCACGATTTAAATATTTTTATAAATATATGCAGAAAGAAATAATAAATTTAAAATTGCTTCAAAAAATCATTTTATTTTTTTACCAAGTTACACCATTTATTATCGGTAACTTCAAGTATTATAATGGTAAACGAAGGTCTTTTTGTCATTTACATCAAAAAAGAAAGAAAATGTAATCTATTTGGATGTGTTAATCCCTATCTTTTTTTCTATCTCGATAAATATTAATATTTAAAAAAAAATTGTTGCACATGTTAATACTTGAATGTCATTACTTCAATACTGCACAAACATAAATTTTCATCGTAAATTTATGCTTCCTTTTATTAAGCAGTGTTAAAATGAGTAAATCCTTGATCCTGATATTTAATAAAATCCATATTTTTCGTTAATCTGCTGTCGATGTGCTGCTTTCTAACTCACGTGGTAGCCGGATGCGAAGTTGTGCTTGCAGCCAATGTGCTACAACAGACATAAGACAAATTGAGAAAATTGCACAGAAATTGATATTACAACGCACCCTTCCGGCAGAATATCTCTCAACTCGACTGGAACCATTTGGTCTTAACTTAATCATATATATATATATATATATATATATATGGGGTTTGGTTCAATTCTATGCACAATTTTTTACAATTCTTGATGATACATTGAAGACACAGGCATTTTGTAAAAACATGTTTTTCGAGTTAAAATGTCTAGAACCCTCGATAGCTGGAAGTTGAAAAAAAATTCAATTACAATGCTTTTTTCTTTAGAAAGAAGAAAGTAAAAATGTTTGTTGAAATCTTTGATGACGTGAAATGTTTTCAGTGAACGTCATTGTTAAAGTTCTTCATAATATAGGGTAAAACCACCAGTGATAGCCAGGTTAAGGATATAGTTTTAGATTTCAGGTTATAAGTACTAAAACCTAGACCTAAACTGAGATCTGTAAAGCAGAGACTTTACAGATTTCAGCATATAAATTACATTTATAATTTTTTTAATATAAAGCACTAAAATGAAAATAATAATAATAAGTAATATTCTAATAATGTAGTACATACAAAAATTAAAACAGAAATACAAAAATAAAAATAAACTAAAAGAAAATATGTTCCAAATACCAAATACCAAATATAAAAAGCATGAGATTTATCAGAAAAATTTCCATTAATAAGAAATGCCACATAAGATGAGGAGTTGTTTTTCCAAACTGTGCCAAAAAACAAAATCTTGACGTTAATAGCAGGTTCGCCATGTGCAAAGTAACATCAGATTTGCCTAATCTTTTCCCAAAATTATCGCGATCAATAGAATTTTATTGTTTGGCTGCCACACCCGTGCATTTTTTAAAGCATTCTAGTTGACGGATTTCTACAGGCTTTGAACGCAGTAGATATTAATTTTATAAAATTATTCACATGTCCCGGAAAAAGCATTATACCTTATACAGTGACTTTTTATTTATCTTAAAAATTTTGTATTGTATTAGAATCAAGTTCTTTATCTTGTTGTTGAGAAAATGTGAGGCATACATACATACACATACACATACATACGCATACTAACATACAAAACTCCCGAAAACATAATCTCCTTTTTTTTAAGTCGCTTATAAATAATAAATGTGTTTAGAGTAATTTGATTTTTTTTTCTTATTTTATTAAAATATACCAGATATTAACTGTTTAAAAAAATATATCGCATTTTCTGAAAGCAGACTCTTAAATGGATGTATAGAAAAATAATTTAAAAAGTTTTCAGATAACGAAATTTTTTGGCGTGTTTTGGACAAACTCGTTTATCAACGATGAACTTCAAGTGTTATATTAAATGACTGTTTCGGAGGAGTTAACACTTTCGTTGACTTTTTAAATGATTATGATGATTAATGAAACATTTTTTACTTACTTAAAATAAAAAGAAACTATGACAGTACGATGATACTTTGATTGAACGAAAATGGTTTGTGGAATTTCATTGTTCATCCTCGCGTGCTAAATCATTAAATATATTTGTAAGCGACTGCTTTCAAAAAACAAATTGAAAAAGGTTTAATTATTAAAAAATACATCATACTTATAATCTAATAAAAAATAAAAAAATAAACGTTTATTTAAAAAAATAATAATATAAAATAATGATTTTTTAAAATATATTATATTTTATTATACTAAATACGATGGCATCAGACATATTAAACGAGTAAGCGATTTTCCCAATTATGAATGATATTGTAAACGACTGGGAAAATTTTCATGAAACTTGACTCCTATATTATGGGTCATTTGGAAAGTCGTGTCCGTTTGTGAAAATCAATTCTAACCGGAGAATTCTGCACGGTAATTACTAGGTATTAGATATAGGAATCAATGTCTAATAATTAATTGATGGAATTTTCTGGTTAGAATTGATTTTCCCAAACGGACACGATTTCCAAACGACCCACAGTGGGACGTTTTGACGATCTAGGAGGACATAATTATTTCGTTGAAGTTTAATTAGTTTTGCTGTTTTTTCAATGCATCACTAATCAGACTAGGGGATCGTACCCGATCATCCCGGGTTAAAGAATATAGGTGAAATCATTTTTTTTTTTTTTTTTTTTTTTTTTTTTTTTTTTATTGAAAACTAATAATTTTTTTTTTATATGCAATAAATTTTTTCGATTGACCACTTACATTAAAAAAGCATCTTTCATATGGAAAATACGAATTATACAATCAAATAAATTTTTGAAATTTATCAAAAGCGATATTTTATATTAAGCGCATGCTAAGAGTTATTTGCCAAGATTTTGCTACTTATGGCATCCTTTTACATTCTGATAATTTCAGAGCTTATACATGTCTGGTAAATTTGTGTTTTATTTATATTATTTTATTTATTTTTTCATAGGGAAGTTTTTTTTAATGGATATTAGCCGTAAAAAAATGATGAAATCTTTATTTTGTTTTAAGGGCAAACGGATTCATCTTTCGCAATCGAGCTACGCGCGATATAGATAAATTAAAAAATATTTCATGTTTTAAGGGTGTATTCCGATCCAAACTGCTTATTTTCTGATTCATTTTAAAATTCATTTTTACTCTCAAATGCATCAAACTTGGACATTCTCTTATTTAGAAACTATATAATGTGCGGTGCTTCTTAATTTTTTGATAAATGCAGAAAATATTGTAAAAAACGCTGTCAACGTTGGCGTTTTGAACCGAATTTTCCGAAGCGGGCGATCTGGGAATGAAAAAAAATGGTCATACTGAGAAAATAATTGTTTAAAAATCAAATTCTAATTAATTGAGCTGAAAATGAAATCACACGGCATGTCAAACATGCCTTCAGAAATCACCCCAGCAAGTTTCATGTTTTTACTTTTAAAAATGAGTCTGAAAATGTCTCAGAAAATTTCGAGCTGTTGAGGGTGGAAAAATATTTTTTCGAATACACCCTTAAAATTGTTTTTAAAACCATAGACAATCAGTAAACTGAGATGGATTTTGCAAACAAACTCCATTTGAAAACAAAATGCTATTTGGTGATCTAAAAATTTAAATTGTGCGATTACAAATATGTTAGATCTGTATTTTTTCAATATTATTCTTTTATTTGTTTATAAAAGAAGTAATTTCGTTAATTTGTCTTTCACGAATATGTTAGATTGGTGGTTTTTTAATATTATTCTTTTATTTGTTTATAAAGGAAGTATTAATTTCGTTATACAAAAATAGTCAAAAACAAATGCTGAAAAATGTTTGTTGCTTTATGTGCAAAATACCTATTATTATTATGCATTGAAACCGGCACGTGATAAGATAAACCTAAAAAAAAATCATGCTTAAAAATTATTTTAGATATAATACATCAGTCAATGAATACAGTTTTTAAACAAATTGCATTTGAAAGTAAATTTTTTCCCTGTGCAACGAAAATTGAAAATGTACGGTGGTCAGAAGACTAAAAAATTGCAGTAGTGAAAATTTCAAGACCGAAATTTGATCGTGAAGTGTTGCCATTCGCAATATGACGTCAGCGTTACGCACAGATACGTTTGTACTTTATAATATAGATACTTAATCAGAGATCAGTTATTAGCAGTATTCTCGGTGGCTTTTGACCAACATTAGCGATTTGACTAATAAGAAATAAAAAACAGTAGCCAAATGAAAATAAATGTTAGCAAAATAGATTCGGCTTGGAACACTGAAAAACATATTTCTAACCCTTATTGTATCCCTTTTTGAATATGTTCTAAAATAACCTACTTTTTTCTAATTACCTAAAAAGTAGAAATTCAAAAATCGGCTACAGAAACTATTAAAATTAAATACATTCTAAATGCCTCCTAAATGTGTAAATGTTTCAGATATTCTTTTAGCAGTCTGAATAAAAGTTAAAAACAGCTATCTTTGATTTACCGTTGTGAAAACATACACTAAAAATTGCTATCAGATTTCGACGGATAGTAAAAATTGACCGGCCACTGATACTTTACGTACAACTAATAAATTGTATAGTTAATTTCAACACCACATTCTAGCAAAACGTGTCAATATTTGGCACTTGTTGCCAGCAATTTTGTTTATGTTTTTACCAGAGTGACGCCGACGCATAGACAGTGATTAACTGACAAAAACCTATCGCATAATCCTTTTTGTGTCTTTGGCTGTTGCGAAACTGAATTGATATTGAGTCTCTGTGTCTATAAATAGAGCAATGTAAATGGCACGGTGCGATTGAACATGTAAAGCTACATCAATCGTTCAGAAACACGGATAAATCTCGAGTGTATTGGCACACACACAAACAGAGCAGAAATTGAGCACTCGCAACTTCTCGAGTCTGGCTGTTAGTTTACTCGCCAAATGAAACATTTTGTCGCGATTTGGCGCAATGGCGAGCGGCAGCGATACGCAAAATGACGTTAGAGTTACGCACAGATACGTTTGTTCTTTATAATATACATAGTTAATCAGTAAAATATAATAAAAATCAGTTATTAGGATGTGGTTATCAATTGAGTCTCTTATGCTTGGATTTCGGAATGAAAACAGCAATTTTCACCTTCTCAAAATTTGCATACGCACTTCTCATATCCATATTCATCATTTAAAAAAAAATTGTATTGTGTTTGATTATTTAAAAATCATTTTAACTCAAAATTTGAAGTCATGATTGTCAGCAACATCTTTTATGTGAGCAGACGCATTCTTTACTTGAGGTTCTAAATTCCGGAGAGCAAAAATTTCCATAATTTATGTTTTTTAGACGCATTTGTGTTAAAATGTGTAGTTTTATATAAGAAAATCACTGTTTTCTTTTAAATATGACTTTAGTTTCACTTAAATAAGCATTTCGCCTAGTGCCTGAAACTTAGTATCAGTAGACATG
The DNA here is from genome assembly GCA_963932465.1 of Maratus speciosus. Lineage (NCBI taxonomy): Eukaryota > Metazoa > Arthropoda > Arachnida > Araneae > Salticidae > Maratus > Maratus speciosus. The sequence goes on along the minus strand of OZ010786.1, from coordinate 6,429,820 downwards.
CAGAAGTATAAACAATATAGAAAATTTATGAGGAAAAATGCGTTTATGTCGTTTTACGTTATTATGCCCCTAATTTAATATTCTGCTCCTAATGGGATTTTGGGATACAACTATGGGATACAACTATTTTTATCAACAATTTTAAATTTTTATCAGAAAACAGCATGAATAAAGTTAAAAATACCTCATTATTTCTCTCTTGTCTGCAATAATGAAAGCTATCTAATTTTCATCATTTTGAAGAAACTTCATAAAATGCTTTTAAAATTAAAATATAAAAGTGGGGATATTTAAAAAAAAAGGGATAGTGAGATCACATCTACAAAGGAAGAGCTTTCAGTTAAAAAATATATATATATTAGTAAAATTGGTTCAGCAGAAAGATCAGGGAAGATGACTACAAAACACACTTGTGTTTTAAATGTACAGATTATATAAAATTAGGAAAAAATAATTTAAGCGAATTATGTTATTTTAGCAAAATTATAGTAGAATGTCCTAAAGAATAGCATTAAAATTTTATTATTCGAGAGAATTTTCGACAAAATCTTCAGGAACACGATATTATTTTAAACCACGAATTATTTGCTTGCTTGTCTAACACGGCGAAGCAAATCTATCTGGGCGATAATCACCAATTTCTGTAAAATAAATCGCTTTTATTTGCATGTCACCTCTCTTTGATAAAGACACTCTAAAATTTTGTAAAACATAGCGTTTTATCAGTGTGTGATTTCGATTACATTATTTTCAAAAGTGAAGCATTTTCACCTGTGAAGAATTTCAAAGCAGCTAGGCTGTGAAAATGGCGCACTTCTACAAAACTTAATTCAGATTTAAGAATTAAAATACACGCTTTTTTATAAAATGACGTCATTTGCATCCGCTAAAGCAATCCACTTTTACAATCCAGTGTTAAACTTCGTGTATAGAAAAGTGTGCATATGTCGTCATTATCATGGAATAACAGATAATATTCTTGACATATCCCATATTTTAATTTCAACTTTTTTTTCAGGTTTTATGAGAAAATGGCAACAAAAAGATACAGTATCTCCTATTTTCGACTATTTTCCGTTTACTTTCAATGACTTTCAATAGAAATGAGTTCACTTTGGTTGTCACGATAAGAAAAATGGTATTAAAAACTACAAAAAAAATAATATCTCAAAAATACTTTGAGATACAGCTTTCAAACAAATTGCATTTAAAAGAGCATTTTTTTCCTTATACGACGGTGTAAAAATTTAAAATGTGCGATGTTTAGAAGATTAAAAATTTGCAGTAGAGAAAATTGCAAAACCAAAATTTTATTTCAAATTTCAAACTGTTGCCATTCGCAAAATGACGTATGCGTTACGCACAGATATGTTTGTCCTTTATAATACAGATAGATACTCAAAGAGTGATAAATATTTTGTTATTTAACAACAATGTCTTAAAATTAAAAAACAGAGTGCCTACTAAAATCCGTTCCCACCCTCTTAGCTGCCGAAAAACTGCATCTATATTCATAAACGTGGTGTCTAGGTATATAAAGAGCATATTCGTTACTAGATGAGACCGCTTACAACGCCCAGTGGTACAAAATAGCGGCATTAGCGTTCCTATAGCGAAAACGGTTCGAAATGTGGAATAAAAGTGGAAGACGACACCTTGTGAACATGAATGATAAATGAATCTCGTTCTGAATATGAATGTCGGTTTCGAGATAGGAATACTAACTCATCAGTTTTGCACCAGGTGGCGTTGGAAGCGGTCTCATCTGGTAGCGCATAGCCACTTTAATGTACCTAGACATCACTTTATGACTATAACTGCAACCGTTCGGCAATTAAGAGCATGGGTAGGCCTTTAGTGGGCACGCTGTCTAATGTGTTAAACATCCTCATTTTGCAATTAAGTAAAAAACAATTTAATGCACACATGTAAGTTAGCATTAATTTCTTTTTGTATTTTTGTCTACTCAGAATTGCTCGAGGAATTTGTGTAGTCATCTTGAAAATATTTTTTAAAAAATGAAATCATATTGAAAAAACTTTCATGTTTTATGGTACCTTGTAAAATATAAAAGTGTTACCAAAGTAATTTTCAGTTAAAAAATGCTGTTGTGTGAATAAATAACCTATATAAATTTTATTCAATTTAAAAAAAAAAAAATTCTGCATATAGACAGTAATGCATTTGAAATTTTTTTGTGTCCATGTAAAAGAAATACAACTATTAGGCACTTGGCTTTTAATTTTTTAATTCTATTGCGTATCTCAATAAACTATAGTAATTTTGTTGAAATTTAGTTAAAATTTCTGCTTCTTAGCAAATATCTTTCCGCGATCTTTTGTGTGGCCCTGTAACAAATGCATAATTTATATGTACGTCAAATTATCATTTAACAGAATTGTCATCGTAAAAACACAAGTAGACAAAGTTTCAGCTCAATCAGATAATAGAAAGTGGTTTAAAATTGTCTTGCAAGATTTGAACTAACATTTTATGTGGCCCTGTAAAAAAAGGGTTAATGCGACGTTCCATAAATTATAATATATTGCATTGTCATCAGAACTACATATCCTGAGCAAAGTTTCTGCTCAATCAGATTATTGAAATTGGTTTAAAATTAACTTGCAAATTTTATTCTAAATTTTTGTGAAGCCCTGTAAAAGTAGTATTATATACAAACTTCTACGTACTTTAAATTATAATAATATTGTATTGTAATTCCAATTGCACACGTCTCCGGTGTTTCGGCTCAATCGGATAATTAAAAGTGGTTTAAATTCGAGTAACAAAATTTGTAATAAACATACATGCATGCACTGCAAGTTAATATGATGCTTGTTTATTAATAAAAACTTAAAGATCTGTAGACATCTGCAGGTTTTTTTTTTTAATTTTTCAATACTTTAGGAATGGTCCTTTCATTTAAAAAATGCTTATTGATGAATGATGTGGAATAATATCTTAAAAGTCAAGAAGAAATTTGTAAACAATATCAAGGATATCCAGAATTACAGCCTATGAAAAAATCGGTTAAGCGGGTTTAATATAGCTTATTTTCAAACAAAAATGGGTTAAATCTGACCTTGAGAAACCTGTGATATATGTCCAAAAAACTCGTGCTTTCAAATAAAACACAATAGTCGCGACGTGCTTTCAAACTTAGAGGAAGCTAGTGCAACTTTTGAAACTCCGTCAAACACACTCCGCAACTGGCCTCTTTACGGTCATAATTAATCGACACCTCTAATTTTTTCGACAAAACGGAATCTCGAAAATACAGACATTCAGCTACCAGTACACGCGGTTTCGTCAAATTCCGAGATAATCGGAAAAATGAATTTTGTCCAAATAGATCATCAAAACGTCCCACTGTTCGACCCAATATATCAATCACAAGAAAGCGATCTATGAAGCTCCAGAATTCTAGAAAATTCGTTTTGACATGTTAAAACAAACTCACCGCTGATAATTCTTGCTATAAATCGAAAACTGCTCATGCGATTTATAATGCTTTTTTTTTCCAAATAACAAATATATTATTTTTATACTTAATTAAACACATATATATATATATATATCATCTAATTAACAATAATATTAAAAACTAATTTATGATGCATTAAATCATGATTTTCCAAAAAATTCATATATTCATTAATATACAATTAGCACTTACATGATCTTAAAAAAAAAAAAAAAAAAAAAAAAAAAAAAAAAAAAAAAAAAATTACACATGCGTAAACAAAATTAGCAAAAAAAATTATAAAAAAAAATATTTATATAAAAAATTAAAAATTGTAAAATAATAATAAACAGTTACTATAGAATGGTTGGGTCTTTAGATTTTAGAGTACGGAGGAGAGTGGTGTTGTCTGGAAAATACGCAATGGTTATACTATAGAATGGTTGGGTGTTTAGATTTTAGAGTACGGAGGAGAGTGGTGTTGTCTGGATAATACGCAATGGTTAATAAAAAAAATGATGTGGCTTTTGTATTATAACTACATTTCTAATACGTATTTTATATGGATGTTGATTTGATGTTTTATATGTAATTGGTAGCATTTTTTTTATTTCAATTCATATTAAATTTAGCTTATTTAATATTTAATCAAATTCAAAATTAACTTGTTTTAAAATTTTACTCTACTCGGAATAATATCATATTAATTAATTATAGTATACCATTTTTATAGTGATTAATATTCATTTAAGTTTATTTGATATAACTAATGTTATACTGTATGTATTAAAATTGGGTAATTAGTTTTTATTATTATTCCTCTATAGTTCTTAATATTGTTTTATTTTATACTTTATATTCCATGATTAATTATAGGTTTAATGTGTTTGATTGTCACAATCATATTTTTTAGCTTTTTTACGGCTAATATGAAGATAATCCACACACTATATTTGTGTTCTTTAGGCAATTGGGAATTTTAGAATCTGACAATCTTCTATAAATATCCATTTTTTCCTGTTCATTTTATTAATTTATTAATTTTATATTTAATAGTAATTATTGAAGTTTTTTTTAATATTTTATTATATATAATTTGTTTTATTTTATGTTATAGCATATAGCTATATTCTATATATTATCAATGTTATAAAATTATTTAATTTCTCAGTGTAGATTAAATGGGTAAGGTAATAGAATATATTGAAGACGTTGTATTAACATTTAATTTATTTTTTTATAATTATATATAGTACGGTATTATTTATATATTAGGATTTGTGTGGTAATGCAGTTGATATATTTTAAATTCATTAGATTTTATTAGGTTCATCTTGTGACATTTGAATAATAATAATAGTATTAGAATAACGTACTAGATGTCAGCACCAAAATTTTGTCTTTTAACGCTTCTATTAGAGTAATAATTTTAATTTTTTTACACCAGGTGGTATTGAATTCTGAATTTTGGCAATATTGTAAAATCGAAATTAAATAATTTAAAAGTGTTTTTAGGTATTTTAAATAATGTAATTATTTTCTATTTATATTATATTAAATGAATTTTTCACGGTATTTAAAAATGAATTAACTGAATCCATAGGTTTTAATTTCTGTGTTAACTTAACTGTTTAATTCACCTTAATCTTATCGTGCTTTTGGATACCATGTGCAGGAGGATATTTTGAAAACAACTGGAATTTTATTCGGTATGTTGTCAAATATTTCTATTTTTTATGCTATAAATTAAATATTTAAAAGGTTGCATTGTTTTTTCCATTTCATACCATTTGATATTATTCTGTTTTCATCTTGAAACTATTCTATTTGTCATATTGGTTGTTTGAGTACAGGAGAAAAAAAATTCAGCTTTTAGCTTTTTTTCTCACAGAAAACGATCGAAATTTCCTTATATCATTGAATTCTGTACTCTTGAAAACGTAATTCAATATATAAGTTTTTCAATTATTTTTTTCTGTATCCATATTCTTCTTTTTTTCTTCCATATTAATTCTTGTAATTAAGTATAAGGCACTTTATTTTATCCACACAGTTGTATATTATAGGTTTGTGGTACCATTTTTATTAACATTTCATTCACAATATTGCGGTTTTTGATGATGGTCGGTAATGTTTAATTAATGGTTATATATGTTTTATATATGTATATATATATATATGTATAAAACCATTAAATAAACATTACTGACAACCAACAAAAACTGAAATTATGAATAAAATGACATTATATATATATATGTTACCATTAAAAATAAATACAAATATTACCATCAAACATAATACAATGAGAAGAAAAGAAAAACGGATATTTGTAGAACTTAGACTGAATCTTCAGGTCCCAAATGCCCAAAGTTCCACAAATAAAGTGTGTGGTTTCATCTTCATATTAGCCATAAAAAAGCTAAAGAATATGAATTTGGGACTACCACGCACAGAAAACCGGGAAATAAACCATTGAACATCAATTAAGTTCAAAATGAAACAAGATTAAAAAGGATAGAGGAAAAATAAAACAAATTTTCAAATTAAAAGCCATACATACATATATAATATATATATATATATATGTAACCTCTTTCCATTTCAGATAAAAGTGTTCAAATAAAAACTTCTTTTTTTTTCATTTATAAAAAACTAACTTTATCTTTTGTTTAAATCTTTATTCTAGAGGTTTTGAATTTCTAAAAGTTCAGAGTGTTATATTTAAAATACTTTGATTTTTACATTAACGTCAAAAACGAACTGCAAATTATTACTTTTTACAAAATATATACTTACATAGTTACACTACATGCATTTGACAGAGAAATAAGAAATTATTCTCTAATCTAAACTTTTATTTAGTTTAACGTTGTGAAACCGCAAAACAAATAAACTCAAAAACGTAAAAAAAATAAAATTTACAATGTTACTTCAAACAGAAAAGGCAAAAAGGAACGCCTGTTTTGCGAATAAAAATAGCATATTTTTTTATGTGTGTGATGAATATAATTTTCTTTAATAAGCAAATCAGTTCATTTTGAAAAACAATATTGTACAACGTTTCTTTATAAATGTAATGTTTACTTCATTAGAATAAGTGTTAATGCAAAATGCTTTTTCTGACAAATTTGTAAGCATAATAAATAAAGCCTTATATACGTTTTACAATGCTTTAACTTTTTATAAAAGTGTTATATATATTTTTTTCCTTTTAGTAAATCTGCTATTTTTATTCATATGGCACAGTCATTTTTATATTTTTGACAATTGTGATTTCAAAAAATAAGCATTTTTCTTTAATGTGTTCCTTTGTGAAAAAATAAAATAGGCTATATTTCCTTTGAAAAACAAAAAGTTTGACGCAAGAAGCAATAAAAGTACTTTTTGCGTGTTTATTATGAAAATCTTACATATCTTTTTAAAAATTTGTTTTTTCATAATGCATAAAAATCACTCCGGGTACGAGCTTTTTTAAAACATCTTTTTTATCTTCATCCATGGAATTAGAACAATTTCATTAGAAAAATAATATATAACGATAATAAAAAACACACATTTTATTTCTTTATAATATCAAAAGAATATATTATGCCCAGGTAAATATGCTTTTTAAGAAACAAATTTGAAATAATTTGTTTTATATTTATCAGTACTCCTTACTATGGAACATTTTCGATAAATGAGATGCATTGATTTTCGTTCGTTCTAATTATTTCATTTGTTATTTAATTAATATTTTGCATTTTACTTTTGGCAATATAATTATTAACCAGAAGTATTTAAAAAAATATGTTGTACTTATCAATATATAACAAGCAATTCTTTTCCACAATTGTTTTCTTGAAATGAAGTGTTCTCAGTTTACACATAGCGTTTCAGACAATTACAAGAAAATTAAGATTTTAGTAATTTCACTGCACACAAAGGAATTAATTCATAAAATGGAACAAATCATGAAGAAATAGGTTAAATTATGTCCACTATTCCCTCTCAACATAAAGGGCTATGTTGAAATAGGAACTGCCAACATTAATTTTTAAATCGGTTTGTTATTTCCTAATATTCTACAGAAACATAATTTAGAAAGCTTTTAAAGGCCTTTTTTGAACGTTTGTCGTTCATTCGAACCCCAGGTGGTAGAATCATCGGCATAAAATGTAGCCTTTGTAGGATCAGAGACTGTTACTATTGATTTGCAACAATTACTTTTATAATCGGTTTATATAGTAAAGCGAGGAGAGTCTGCGCACATTTCAAAAGAATAATAATAAAAAATCTAAATATTAAAATTTTGCTAAACTATGCATGAATAATTTTGACTTCATTTGTTTTTTATGCATTTCCATTGTTATTTTGTTGTTATACTGTAATTTAATAGAACAGCAGTAATAAAACCAAGAAAACTATTTTGCGCAATCTCTCCTTACAGTGTAGGAGAGAACGCGCACATGGGTATTAGAGATTGCGCACATAGGTAGAAGAGATTGTTATTAATAATAACTAAAATTAAATTGTTAACAATAATAATTACACTTAATCGACATTGTTGAAAAGTTTTTGTGAGTAAATATTATTGTATTAGGAGTGAATATTTCAACCAAATGTTTAAATAATAAATAAAAGAAAGAATTATTTTAACAACAGTTAAAAATTTTAATTTAAGAAGATTAAAATATCAGAAAAAGCAAGCCGTACTAAGATTACAAAATAACATTAATGTAGTTGAACATGTTTAACTTGAAAATTACTTCATTTCCATTTCCACAGTTTCATTGCGAAGTTTGTTTGCGAACCGAAGTTGTCGTCGTCCACAATCGATGCACTTATTGTTGTAAATAGTGCATCTTTCGTGCAACCACTTGCAACAAGCAATACATTGAATCCAGTCAGTTGTCGAAGTTGTCTCCTGGTACGGTTACAGACATTCAGTGCACTCATCCTCATTGACCTTCTGTTCTTTTCCTTGAGTTTTTTTATCCCACTTTTTGTGGAAGCACCTTATCTTCAGCAGTTTTTTCTGTAGCGGCATCCTTCTTAAGTCTTTTTTCATGTATATTTTGTTGATCAGTAACATTAGTTGCACTCTGTTTCCTTTTAATTTGGATGGCATTACACTACTTGTCTGCTGCACCGCAGGTCGAGAGTTCGACTCCCGACTGGGCAAGGCTCACTCAGCCTTTCATCACTTCGGGGTCGATAAAATGAGTACCAAGCTTGCTTGGGAACTAAACACCGAGGGTCTCACGTTAGGCTGACCACCTGGCTGGGACGCATGCTGTATAGCACCTCGGGGCCCCGGGTCAAGAAAACAGAGATGGGCACTGTCGGCCCAGATCCTTCTTGGATTGTATAGCCACATAGTTTAGTTATTACACTACTTGGAATGGGTGAAAGCTTTTCAAAAACATTGTATTAGAAAATTTATTTTAGTTAAAAAAATTAATTTATTAGCAAATTAATTGCTCATAAATTAAAAAAAAATATATAAATATTTAATTAAATTATTAACAAATATATCATTAATTTATTAACAAAAATAATTACATAAAATTTATTTAATAACAACTGTATTTTTAATTTATTAATAAAATTTTTATCTGCAAAAGTATTTTTTTGCAAATTAATTGTTCCCAAATTTAGTTTTGATAATTATGTGTTTTTTCCCAAATTATTTCAAAATTGATTCATTCATATGTTTTACACGTAATTTGCAATTCATGCAAATATATCAATAAGCTTAAATTAGCACTTAAACTTGTGGGAAAATGCGCCATCTCTCCTAAGTAGCAGATGCGCAAACTCTCCTATTTTGGTAGGAGAGATTGCGCGGCCTGTTATTTAAATATGGCCACTTCTAAAATGAATTTTTGGTGTTCGCATACTTAGTCCAGGTTAGTAGTTTATAAGAAATCGTTTAAGTTCAAAATATTTTGCATTATTGACGCTCTATAAAAATTCTGACGAACAGTTATGTAAATTCAAACACTTACTTTGGGGAAAAAAATAGCACTGCTTTATCCAAGACGCTTGGAACAATCAATATGCACATTCATGTAGACACTGCACTAATGCTGCTGTACAACTACCTGAAGTCGCTGGGCACGCACTCTACTCCTTCCAAGCAGATGCGCAAACTCTCCTATTTTGGTAGGAGAGATTGCGCGGCCTGTTATTTAAATATGGCCACTTCTAAAATGAATTTTTGGTGTTCGCATACTTAGTCCAGGTTAGTAGTTTATAAGAAATCGTTTAAGTTCAAAATATTTTGCATTATTGACGCTCTATAAAAATTCTGACGAACAGTTATGAAAATTCAAACACTTACTTTGGGAAAAAAAATAGCACTGATTTATACAAGACGCTTGGAACAATCAATATGCACATTCATGTAGACACTGCACTAATGCTGCTGTACAACTACCTGGAGTCGCTGGGCGCGCACTCTACTCCTTCCCGCCGAATCTCTTTGGGCGTAATCTCTCCTACCGCGCGGACACTCCTCACTTTACTATATTCCCTGAAATTGCATTAAAATCGTAATTTAGGACTTTTTTAGAACGCTTTTCGCACCTTCCCTTCGCTTCACCTCTTTTTAATTCTAATTTATTTTCGACAGTCCTTCGAGGATCGTTTATATTTTATAAGTAACTACCATGCCATATTTAAAGTTTCTTGCCTCTTCAATATCACATAAATCGTAAATTAGAAAGTTTTTGCTCCTGCAACCCTCTGGCGTTAGTGGCACAGACATAAAATATAGCTTATGTTTGAGCAAGTTCTATCACCAACAATTTGTCACCTTAATTTTTTTAAATCGGTTTTTATTTGATAAGATTGCATAAAAATTGTAATTTAGAACGTTTTTAGAACTCCTTTCTCTCACTTCATCCTTTTAAATTTGGAATTTTCTTTCGACTGTTCTTAGAAAGCAGTTGTATCTTGTAAGTAAATTCCCTGCCATATTTCAAACTGTTAGATCCCTCAGTTGCAAAAAAAAAAAAAAAAAAAAAAAAACAAAAAAAAAAAACCGCAAATTAGAACATGTTTTGCTCTTGCAACCCCCAGATGGTAGTGACAGCAATATAAAATTAAACAAAAACCTAATTTGAAGAACAAATTAAAAAAAACAAAAACAAAATTTATTTCCTACATTGTTTAAGCCCGAGAAAGGACAGATATTAAGATATTTCATTCAATTCGTTCTGCATTTAATGTTAAATTTTTGTAAAAAATAAGTTAAAACAATTGAACATTAAAAAATAAAAATAAAATTCATACAACATGATACATTAAACACCCTAAAAACTTAGATTCCGTTCAAATGAAATCGAAATAAACCTTAGACATTTTCCATTTTTTAGACGTAAATATTTGTATTGCAGATTTTTGTATTATTTTTATGACGTTTGTACATAAAATGATAAGATACATGCAAAATACAAAACTTTAAAAAAGTCTAAGATTTATTTCGATTTCATTTGAACGGAATCTATGTTTTTAGGGTATTTAAGGAATCATATTGTATGAATTTTATTTTTATTATTTAATGTTCATTTGTTTTAACTTATTTTTTACAAAAATTTAACATTAAATGTAGAACGAATTGAATGGAATATCTTAATATCTGTCCCTTCTCGGGCTTAAACAATGTAGGAAATAAATTTTGTTTTTTTAATTTGTTCTTCAAATTAGGTTTTTGTTTAATATGTCAAGATTTTTAATAACTACTGCATTCAGACGAACACATTTCAAAATTAATGGAGGGTACTATTATCAGACTTTGATTCATGCGGTATCGTATCACAATTTGTGATGCAATTTACTTATGTATAATTCAAAATCTTTCACCAGTGCAGTAATGCAAGTTGCTGTACTTTGGGCAAGAACTTCCAATCTGAACGTAAACAAGTAATATAAAATTTTTTTGTTTTTAATGTCAATTCAAAGAAAAATTTAATATAATCCCTTAAGCTAATATTAGTTTTTGTTGCATTAAAATATCTCAATTTGTTGATTTTCTATAATCAAGTAGGTTTACAATGGAAGTCTATGGGGATTAGCGAAATATTAGAGATATCGCCAAGTTGGCGTGACTTTCGGGGACTCATTTTGGTCGCCAAATTTGGCAATATATCGCAAAGTTGGCAACGAACTTGGCGGTATTTGGCGACAGAACAGGGTCTCCTCTATGGTAACCCCTCTTATCGATATGAAGATGCATTAAATGCTGTTCAATAACCAATGGCCGCCATTTTGACTCCCATATAAATCTAAAATTAATGAATTAATATTTGAAAAAACTATATTAACATCAATTGTCATCCAGTACAAGTTTTAAAAAATTTATTTGAACTTGATATGATGAATAATAAGTATTTTTTTAACGATTGAATATTTGAACAAGATATATAAGTAAATAAATATAGGGAGAGTGTGAACTAATAGTAGGAATGGAAAAATCTGTTTGAAAATGTCATTTTTATTTCTACTATGACGCCATATTCAACTTCTTTTTTATTCTTAAAAAAACTATTTCAGTAATTTTTCACGTGAAAATCATTCAAGTAAAAATAGACAAATTATTAGTAAGGCTTTTGAATTACTGGCAACAATGAAAAAAAAATGTTAAACTTTATTGGAAAAATGTCCGTTGATTCTCAATGATAAAAACGAAATTTGGAATTATTAAGGAAAATATTTGAACAATGTAAATACAAATTAGCCCATGTTACTCTCTGGGTTATAATTCACCCATATGTAAAGGCATTTTATCATCCGTTTTGACCCTCACGTCTGGCAAACATTTTCACACTTTAAATTTATAATATTATAAGAATTACTAAAGGAAAAAAAATGAGTGTCATCAAGGACAAAAAGGTGGGTAGAAAAAAATGGAAATGTTATGAGCTCCATAGGCTTTTCTATGTTAAATTAACATTGAGATGTGACACTGGAAATAAATAAGTGTTGCGCTACCGCGCAATACTTAAATAATAGTTTTACTTAAATTTTGAAACCTTAATCTCTCCCAAGGGGTGTTGTAAACACATCAGAAAATTATTACCAAGTTTAACTTGGAGTATAAATAGTTCTGATCTCGGAAAAAAAGTACATTTTAAAATTTAAGTTATTTAATTCCCCACTAAGTTCGCTACCTGCGTAAAAATAGCTATTCATTAGAAACTTTTTACTAAAATATAAACTTGACCAAAGTAAAAACTTATTCTGAAAATATCCTTTTTATTTGCACTATGACGATATATTCACATTTTTAATTTTTGAAAAAAAAAAAAAAAAACTAGCTCAATTTAATATTTCACGTGAAAATCTTTCAACTAAAAAGAAATAAATTATTATTACGGCTTTTGAAATTTTTGCAACAATGAAGTAAATATGTTACGTTTTCTATGAAAAATGTCCGTTGATTTTCAATGAAAAAAGCGAAAATTGGAATTATTAAGAAAAATATTTGAATAATGTAAAAAAAGAATTGGCCCATGTTTCTCACTGGGTTATAATTCTCCCATATGCAAAGGCATTTTACCATTCGTTTTGACCCTGACGTCAGGCATACGTTTTTGCACTTTAAATTTATAATATCACTAAAATTAGTAAAGAATAAAAAATGAGTGGAATCAGGGACAAAAAGGTGGGAAGAAAAAATGAAAAGTTATGATCTCCATAGGCTTTTCCATGTTAAATTAACATTGAGAAGTGACACTGGAAATAAATAAGTATTACGCTGCCGCGCAATACTTAAATATAGCCTATGTTAGAGCAGGGACTGTCACCATCAATTTACAACCATTACTTTTAAAATAGGTTTGGTATTTTCTGAGATTAAGTAGAAATCGCAATTTAGAATGTTTTTAGAACGCTTTTCGCGCATTTTCACCGTTTTTAAATTTCCAATTTTTTCGAAACTGTTCTTAAAGATTATTTATATCTAATTAATACGTACCTTGCCTAATTTCAAGTTGCCAGCCCCCACCGATCACAGAAATCTAAATTTAGAATGTTCTTTGCTCCTGCAACCTCCAGGGGATAGTGACACCGACATGAAATAACACGTATGTTAGGGCAGAGGATGTCAGCATCAATTTCCTACCATTACATATAGCCCATGTTGGAGCAGGGACAATCACCATCAATTTGCAACCATTACCTTTGAAATAGGTTTGGTATTTCCTGATATTGCTCATAAATCGTTATTTAGAACGTTTTTAGAACGCTTTTCGCGCATTTTCACCCCTTTTAAATTTCAAATTTTTAAAGAAATGTTCTTAGAGATCATTTATATATAATAAATATATGCCATGCAAAATTTCATGAATCTAGTTCTTTCCATAATTCAAAAATCGCATTTTTAGAACTTTTTTGCTGCTGCGTCTTCTCTGCGTTAGTGGAAACAGACATAAAATGTAGCCAATCATGGATAAGAGCTGTCACCATCATTTTTACACCATTATATTTGAAAGCGGTTCAATACTTCCTGAAATTGCATAGAAATCGCAATTTAGAATGTTTTTTCCAATGCTTTTCGCGAATTTTTACCCTTTTTAAATTTCGATTTTTTAGGAAATGTTCTTAGAGATCTTGATATGTTATACGTAACTACCATTCCAAATTTCATGATTCTAGGCCCTTCAGTAACGCAAAAATCGCCTTTTTAGGAAGTCTTTTGCTCCTGCACCCCCTTTGGAGTAGTTGCACTGACATGAAATATAGCCTGTCTTGGAGCAAGGGTTGTCACCATCATTTTGACACCATTATTTTTAAAATCGGTTTGGTATTTCCTGACATTGCGTATAGTACGTTTTTTAGAACGCTTTTCGCGTATTTTCAACCCTTTTAAATTTCGAATTGTTTAAGAACTGTTCCTAGAAATCCTTTATATCTAATAAATAACTAATATTTCAAATTTTATATTTCTAGTCCCTTCAGTTACGCAAAAATCTTATTTTTAGAACGTTTTTTGTTCCTGCACCCCCTTTGGGGTAGTGACACCCACAAAAAATATAGCCTACCCGTAAGGCATGGTGACGTCACGGCGACGTCGTTGTGAAGTCACACTGTGATTTTGTGACCGTCGATGTGACGTCACGTGACGTCGATGTGACGTCACAGTGACTAGAATGCGAGGTCGTTATGGCCGTTTTAGAAATCGTTTGTGACGTCACATTGTGACCACTCTGTGAAGTCACGGTGTGACAAATTTGTGAAAAGTGTGTCATTTGTGACTATTTTGGCATTAAATTTGTGACGAACCTGTGACGAAAGCGACAATGCTTTGAAGTCACACTGTGACCAATTTGTGAAATATGTGTCATTTGTGACGAACTTGTCATAAACACTGTGATTTCAAGTGAAAATCCAATTTCAAATTAATTGCTTAAAAGACGCAAATAGTGAAAAAGATTCCATGCTGGGACTCGAACCCGGGCCATTAGTACAGCGCACTGACATTCTACCGACTAAATCACATGAAACGATACCCAGGCTGGAAAATTTCTCACTATTACATGATGGCGAGGCTACAAACTCAGCACAATATGGAATATTTAGCTTGAACCACCAACATGATGCAAACACGAAACTTAATTAAATCCAGCATCGATTGAAATTATATTAATACTTGGAAATTTTTCCAGAGAGAACCATTCGCCTTGCATACAATATTTCAAATGAAAATAAAATTTCAAATTAATTGCTTAAAAGGCAATTTTAATTTGAAATGTTGTATGCAAGGCGAATGTTTCTCCCTGGAAAAATTTCCAATTATTAATATAGTTTCAATCGATGCTGGATTTCATTAAGTTTCGTGTTTACCCCATGTCGGTGGCTCACGATAAATATTCCATCTTGTGCTGCGTTTGTAGCTTGCCAACCTGTAATAGTGAGAAATTTTACAGACTGGGCGTCGTTCCATGTGGTTTAGTCGGTAGAATGTCAGTGTGCTATACTGATGGCCCGGCTTCGAGTCCCGGCATGGAATCTTTTTCACTATGTTGGCCTTTGCACCTTTTAAGCAATTAATTTGATATTTGATTTTCATTTAAAATATTGTATATAAGGCGAAGGATTCTCTCTGGAAAAATTTCTAAGTATTAATACAGCGATGAATTTTGAAATAACCTTTTCCTGTAAATATAAAATCTTATCTTTTTACCGTAATTTTTAGCAAAATATCGCTATTTTGGAGTCCTATTCTTCTAAAACATTTTAAATTTTTCCACTTAAAAAACAATGCTTATCAACTGACATATTTTTTTATTCAGTTCTATGCTTGATATTAAGTTCTATGCTTGATATTGAGTTCAAGCTTGATATTTAGAATCTGTAATTTTTTTTTTAATTTGTTGTGATTTGTCATTGCTTTATTAAATACGAACATGGAGACTAACGGATATTAATACAACTATTATTTATAGAGCGGCATGATAAGCGATATTTATTTAAATTTTTTGTTCCCGTGTATATTGTATTTTGTGAATATGAGCTAAATAGATTTGGTATGTTTTATAGGAAAAGACTGATCTGGGAAATAGAAATAAAACGAGTAAGAAAAATCATGTGTTAATCATAGATTATAAAGTACTTTCCAACGCTTTCTGAATGCTTTAACAAGACATCGTAATTTAGGGAAATGACGTAAATGAGATAACTAAGTAAACATTTTAGAAAATTCATAAAACATTTGAAAAATTGATTTCAGCAGTTACCGTCCATAGCCAAATATGTTTTCCAATTCTTTTGAACAGCCCTGTATTTGATCTGTAGGTTGATACACTGAGAAAAATGAAGTACTCAAAAATAAGTAAACCGACGTACTCATATCGAATTGAATATTTTTGGATCAAAAATGAACCCATGCTTTCTCTATTTTGAAACATCACATGTTATCAAACACAAACAAACGAATAGTTTTGTACCCTGTAATGGTTCATTTCATTTATGGCGGCATAAATGATGTTTATTAATGTAAATATTAAATTATGCACAGCATTTTAAAAATAATTTAAAAGTGCTTGGAAATAATGCTCTTGTCATAAAAATATTCGATTTGAGTATCTTGTTAAGAATTTTGCTATTTCTCTTAATAAATAATCAATTAAACATTTCTTGTTAAGAACTTTGAACGGGAAATAGATATCAGTACATTTTTACTTTAAATTCTAGGTTTTTCTTTTTATTTGCGGGGGGGGGGGGGCAGTACATAACGATTCATATTTGATCACAACCAATGAATAAAAAATGAGTACATGTGTTTCTCAACTTTGAGTACATTTGGATCGGAGCTATTTTGAGTATGTGACGCATTTAAAATTGAGTACTTTTTACTCAATTTTGACTTCCCATTTTTTTTAAGTGTAAATATACTATATAATGGGAAAATCTAGTTTAGCAAGAAAATGCCTCACAGGTTGAAATTCTTTTTCAGCAATTTATACTAATGTATGGAAACATACTTGAATACTCTTGTACAACCCTGTAGTTTACCTAGAATCTTTATTACACGCCACTATTTAGTTAAAATTTAATTCAAACTAAGACACTCTTAAAACTGCTGAAATCACATTTCCAGAAATTATAATTTATAGACGGCCATGTATCCAATTCTTTACGTGACCCTGTATATCATTTTATCTATATTCTATAAATATTTCTTGGTAAATTAAATACAGTTCAGCAAAAAAAAAAAAAGCATAACTCATTTAAAAACAACCTTTAAGCAATTTGCGCCCATACCCAGTAATCCTTACGAATACTTTTGTGTAGCCTTGTATAGGAATTATAGCATTTATATACACCATATACTATGCATTAATATAGTGAATATTAAAAGCGCATATCATAATTAAAAATACATTTCCAGCAATCATCGCTAATGAACAGTACTTCGGATACAATATAGTATCTGAAATATTTTGTGTGTCCCTGTAAATGCTATATACGTATTATTCGTATTATACATAAAATAATTTATAGTATGTAAACCTCAGCGACATATATCAATTTCATTATATATGAAATAGATTAACATAATTAAAGTATGCCGCAAAACATTCCCTCCACCCCTATATCATTATGTATTTGAATTCCTTTTTTAGCCCTGTAAATGAACAATAACTATTCTTTGCATCGCATAGTCAACAGAATGCATATTTTAGTGCACTTCATAAATGCATATAAATTTTATTCTGTTTGAAAGCGTGCGTAAAATCATAAAAAATCATTTGAAACGATTTTTTCCCATAGGTCGTAATGTAACGGAAAACTTTTGGCTGTCCCTGTAAATGACCAAAGCATGCTACAAACTTCATTACAAATAGGTACCGTGCTATGGTAAACGTCAATAACATCCAAAAATTTCAGGGCAATCCGAGTATATTTTCGAGAGTTAGAGTGCGGACAGACTGCTAGACGGACAGACGGAGAGACAAACCGAAGTCATAAGCACTTTTCAACTTGTGTCCTTTATTATGTATCCTGTATTATATGAACTTTTAAAAAATATATACTAAAGCAGTTTAATCTATAACTTCCCATAAGGCATGAAAAACACTTTGTTTCAATGCTTAAATATCATATTTTACTTTTTAGTGCCAATAATTACGCGTATCATAAACGTAGAAAATGAATTTACAATAGAAGAAAATTTAATAACCGATTCAGAATGTCTATAATTAAATGTTTGATTAAAATCACAAACAGAAAAAATGCTTACATACAATTTAAAAAAATAAATATACCAATTTGGAAAACACTAAAAATAATAATTAGTATTTATAATTGTACTATTAAACAACAGCAAACTCAATAGATAAATTAAATGCATTATTAGATTTAACAATATCTCAAAAATATTTCCATCTGGTATAAGGAATTCCTATTATTTTATAATTTCAGCAAATGTTAAATCTGAAAACATTGGTTTGAAGATTTAGGATTTTGAAAGATAATTTAAAATATTATTAGCACTAAAAGAAAATTCTTTCAAATGTTTCACTACTGTAATATGTAAAAATACATTTTCCCAGTATAATGTTAATTTCTAATCTGAAACAGTTTCGTAATCTCATGATAATCGAACATCATATTTAACCCCAAAATAATAATAACTATAAGTGTTAGTAATCAAAAAATAGTACGAAGCCGATAAAATAATTCCAAATCATTGTCGTTCCGTACATTTTCAATCTCAAGTAAGAGTAAATTAATGTTTATATTAATTCCAGTATGAATGTAGGCATGCACAGTCTCTACGCAGTTTTTTTTTTTCAAGCGATGGCAGATTAAGATATTTTTCTTTACAGTTATCGAATTTGAAAATATCGCTTACTGACAGTTAAAGATCAGTCTCTTACAAATATAACATAAAACTATTTAACTCATATGTACAAATCAGGAATAAAATATTTAAATTAAATAAAACTTACATATACGTTCTATTAATATCCGTGTATCCTAAAATGGTCATTTCCTTATCTTAAAGTGTTGTAGACGTGGTGAAGGTGATGTTCTAAAAACAGTGAACTGTTTATTTCCCGCGTCTTCTCATGTTTATTTTTTTGTGGGCAGACGATTTTCAAGCAGATGGTCTGGTACAGATTATTTGTTTTTGCATGCAAGAGATATGAAACTTGAATGCGCAGTAATTTTCTGAAAGTATGGTTAATTAAAATTTTGTATTTGAAGAAATGTCCAATGTATTTAATCTTTTCTATTTATCCGTACCAAATAATTCAAGATAAAAGGTATTGTAAAGTTCCTTCTTTCTAAATAATTATAATAATAATATTCATAATTAGAGTTTATTAGATATACCATTGTTTAAATTTTCAAAAGGTGTAAAAATTTAATGGTAATAACGAGACCCCCTTTTTTTTTTTTTTTTTTTTAAAGTAAAGTTTGTTTTGCACAAATTTTGTATATTTCTTTTATTTTCGGAAAATCCTAATTTTATTTAAAAAGTCTGAAAGAAGTAGAATTTATGACTTGAATACAAATTATAAAAATATTCTAAAGCAAGAAATGCATAGATGACTAAACTCTGAAGACTCTTTCTACGTACTCATTAAAAGGTGCAGATTTAACTGTAACAGAATTTTTTTATTTTGAAACCACAGAAGTGTTTCGAATAATCCCGGTCGGTAAAAAAAGAAATAAATAAATAAATTTCCTCCCAGCAAACTAAATATGTAAAGTGTATAAATTTAATATTCCTAATTCTAAATATATTATCCAAATGCTAGATAAAATTGAA
Organism: Maratus speciosus; assembly: GCA_963932465.1. Taxonomy (NCBI): domain Eukaryota; kingdom Metazoa; phylum Arthropoda; class Arachnida; order Araneae; family Salticidae; genus Maratus; species Maratus speciosus. The sequence goes on along the minus strand of OZ010786.1, from coordinate 6,410,087 downwards.
ATCATGAAAAAGTATACATTCACTATCTTAGATATCAAATTGATAAAATATAGCCTGAAAATTTAGTTTATTAATGCATGTATCGTGCACTTTATTTATTATGCCCCCCCCCCCTCACCTTTAGTGACAGAATTTACCATTTGCTATCCACTAATATATTTTATTCCTTATGCCATGTAACTCGTGACTGTTTAAAATATTTCTCTTCATTTTCAAAGATTTTTGAAGTTCATATTTTTGTCACACTATGACTTACAATGTGGTGTTTTTTTTGTCACATGTGTGACGTGACGTACGTTACATAGCAGTGACATAACAGTGACCTCACAATTTTTTTTTATTGCCAGAAAAACATAATTTTACAGTAAATAACATGTTTTGAAGAATTTTCGTAATTTTTTAAAGATTTCTAAGAAGTTCACATCTCAGTCACAATGTGACATCACTGAGTGGTGGCATTTTGGTCACAGATGTGACGTGACCACAGTGACTTTCAGTGACGTCACAACGACGTCACCGTGACCATGCATGTTATGAGGGTATGTTCTAAGTTGGACTAACATCATCATTTTGATACCATTACTTCTGAAATCGGTTCGGTAGCTCCAGAGATTACCTCTAACAAACACACAATTTTTACTTCTTTTTAATATAAGTATAGATAAAGAAAACATTTATCACTTTTTTATATAAAAAACAGAATTAAATTGCATATAAATGAGAAATATATTAATATTCATAAATAAAAAGTTTATGTATAGGAATACATATTTTAAAAAGATTAAAGTTCATTTTATTTATTTTCATAGGTGTTCATATTATTTGGCCACAAATCTCACTTTCTGATGCCCGAATTGCGCCAAGCTTTTTAACATCTAACAGTACCCATTGATCTTACAATCAGGACAATTGGAAAGTAGATTCAGTTTGTAAAGTATGCATTAATTAAGGAGAGAAATGGCGTAATCGAGTCCACAGACAATTGGCATATTTGGTATCGATAAGTTACATAATTGAGTCTACAGACAATTTACGTACCTTACCGGGCGTGGTTTGACGCACAATTAACTTAGGAAAAGGTTTAAATTGATTCTTTGTTTTTAAATAGGACACCTATTCCATAATCGAGTTTTAAAGCGAATTAGCGTAATATGGGACACATTTTTTTGGAGACCTTTTGTTACTTTTACGTTATACCAACACCAGCACCATACCTGTTGCGCCATTTATTTCAACACTAAACGTGCAAAGATTTTTTGGTACTTTTCCAGTATAGTGATCTTGGCGAAGTAGAGAAAATATCTTTGGCGGAGAAGGAAATTTGGCGACATCTTTTCTGGCGACATATTCAGTGTTTCATTTCATATACAGAAGAATTTTTTTTCTATGTTTATACAATTTATTTAACATAAAGATGCTATTTATCGAATTTTATATAGAAAAAGACGTAATGTGTATATAAAAAACATTAATAATATACATATATAAACAAACAAAAAATTTCATCAAGTCTGTTTTCTTAAATGTTTATATCAGTTGGCAACAAACCCCATTTTCTGATGCTCGAATTGCACCAAACTGTATAAAAAAACGCAAAGGCGCTTATAGTGGAAAAGTACCAAATTTAGTTGCAAACCTAGCCAAATTTTGTGGCTTGCTATTTATTGAGCGCGAATTTCTTTTGGCTTTAATTATTATTTAACACTGCAAAAAAAATTTAATTTACTATTTTTGGAATTGAAAGTATTTTTTATTATTAAGTTAAATTAAGTTATAACTTCATTTTTCGCTGATTAAAAAATGGAAATGTTTATTGCAGTGTTAAGAGACACTTAGAATTTCGTGTGCATTATTCAAATGGCGATTTTGAAAAAAAAAAAATATTTCGGAACCCACACCAAATTGGTTCATTTTATCGAAAATGATTTGGTACAAAATGAAATCCATTTGCTGTAGACATGATCGTAAATCACAATACTCGCCGATTGAAAAGTCTTTAATATTATTCAGCAGAGACAACGAGAAGTAACTTGCAGTTTCCTAAATTTTAAGATTCATCTTCTTATCTATCTATCTACTTCTGCTTCTACTATAGGGTAATTACGGGATTTATGCCGCATATTTTTTTTTCAATTTGTGTATAAAGTCCAATGATGGCCCTAGAATAAAAAAAAATCATGCTGTGCTATTTAATGTTAAATATACAACACGTGTACTGCGCCAAAAAAATTCAAAACAAATAATTAATATTTTTAACAGTTTATTTCTAAAACATTACACTGCGGCGGGTCACCCGTACATACAGGCTGAGACGCCGCACTTTTCGATAGTTATGCCGCGCTTGTAAAAAGAATAGAATGAAATTATAAATAAAAATATTCATATCTGGATTATATATAACGATGTACTAGCCAAATGAACCTAAATGAGTACAATGAAACGTATTAGTGGAATCAAATTAATAATTGTTTTCCTACTTTCACTATTAAAATTATCGACTTACTTTTTTTACATTAAATTTTAATAGTTATTTCAGCAGCAACGTAACATCAATGTATTAGAGAGAAAAAAAATAAAAGTAAAATTGTGTTTACATAATTTATTTGTTAACCCTTTCGGGACCGGCGGTTTTTACACAAACTTTATCCGGCTGGCATCACTTTTTAAAAAGAAGTTACCTTTACTTAAATAATCATGAAAATGCTCTAATTAAAGAACACAAATATTACTTTTGTTTTTTACTGGTGCCAGAAACAAATTCTCTATGCTCTTTTTGAAGGTGCTTATATGCACCCATGATCCCGAATGGGTTAATAGACCTGATTTTTTCGACCACAATTTACACAGTGTCGAAACAGTACAGCCTTTATGTAACTACATTTGACACATGATTCAACGAAACCAATTACGCTTCCTATTTTTTGGAGTAGTTTTCTAAACATTCCTTGCAAAGAACGTCTGCGATACGCGTAATACATTTTTTCATTATTATCATCTTAACTTGCATCTTTCTTGCCCTTCTTACTTTTATTTTACCTTTTTTCTACTTTGGTTTTTGTAAACTTGATAACATGGTTAAATTTGTTTAGTCAGTGTAAAAAAAGGAAAAGTTAACAACACTTGATCATACTGCACAAAAGAAACTGCGGCAAGTATACCGGAATTGCAGTGCGGCATGTATCCCATTTTGCATGGTACAGACATCGCATATCACAGTTGCCTGCCATCGCTAAGGAAAATGTCATAACCATACACGCAGTACACTATACAAACGCTGCACACTTAGTTTTGACTCCGAAATCCTGCATCCATTTAGTAATTAGCGTATGAAAAGTATTTAAACATAACGTGTTTAAAAGTTTGGAGAGTGAAATCATGCAATTCTGTCAAAATAAGGATTGCACATCTACAAGTAAACATCGAAATGGGAATCACGCTATACACTGGTTAAAAAAATCTCATTGCGCTCCTATACTGTGCGTTTGACAAGAATCTATCGATAATTACAAGAAATATAAGGGGTGCGGTATCTATCCCGGATGCGGCGACTCTTCCGGAGTTACCTTATATATAGTGTAAAATGCAAATGGGAAATTCGTCCCGGCTACGTATAACTTGAACTCACCTGAAAGGATTTTTATGAGAACCAAAATGATAGCTAGATAATTTTTCAGGGAAGATTTTAGCACATAAAATATCGTTCTACGTTGCTTATACATAGAATTATGTTTCAAAGTAATGCAATCAGACGAACCCGGTTATGTATTATTAGCCTTTTTAAAAGATTCAGCCGAATGAATTTCTATTGAGTTTGCACTGCTTGTTAGATAATTTTTCAAGCAGGATTTTAGTAAATACTATACGCTTCTGCATTATTCAATAATAGAGATGTGGTGGAAAGTTCTGTAATCAGTTGGACCCGATTACGAAATTCTAGTATTATTAAAAAGATCAGCAGAACGGATTTTGATAGGAATTCCGTTATTAGTTAGATACCTATTCAGACATGGTTTTAGTATTTTGCATATTATCGTACGTTGTTTAGTCATAAAGTAATAGCGGTAAGTTCCATAAACATGTGAAACCGATTTTGAAAGATTAGATTTTTCAAAAAGTTCTAAATGGCTTATATTGATAATACTTGCTTTGTTGATTAGACAATGTTTGGGAAGGTTTTATTTTATTGCGTATCATTCTACGTTGCTTAGTTATAGAATTATGGGGGAAAGTTCTATAATCAGATGGACCCCAATATGAAAGATCAGCCTTTAAAAAAAGTCTTACTGGATGGATTTTGTCAGTCTGTTTGTTCACATTATTCGTTTGGATAAACAGACCAACGTAGCGGGCATAGTCTGCTGGTATATACACTGGTTTCCAAAAATTAAGGAAAAACAACAAAAGTAGCGATTACTCAAAATGTTGCAAGTAGATTTTAATAAAACCGAGACACAATTTACAACACATAGTAAGGTATAAAATAACATTAAAAGAAATTACCAGGCGATTGTGGTGTTTCAGAAATTAATAAAATTATAAAATAAACAAAGTAAATGTCTCAGTTTGGTATAGGAAAAATACCTTTAATATGGAGTATGATCACCCCTAGAAGAAATACAGCACATGCAGCGAAGTGTGATACTGTCAATTATGCGAATAATAGGTTCGCTGGGAAGTGCGATCCATTGATCTTGTAAAGCAGGTGTAAGCATGGCAAGGGTATGACGACGGTGATTGAGAGCAGAGACACATCTTCCTAAACCATTCCAATGATGCTCGATGGGATTCAAGTTCAGTGATTGCGCTGGCCATTCCATGCGTTGAATTGTTTCGTGCTGAAGATAATCTTCTACGATGTGAACCCTGTGCGGTCTAGCGTTATCGTCCTGTAACAGGAAATCATTACCTATTGCACCGGCATAAGGGTGCACATAAGCATCAAGAATGTCATCTCTATAGACGTGAGCATTCACAGTTCCGCGTGGAAAGACATGGAGGTCTGTACGCCCGCCCAAAGAGATACAATCCCAAACACAGACACTGCTTCGTCCATACCAATCTCTTTTACGAATGTTTGATGGATGATAGTGTGTTCCCTGTTCTCTCCAAATCAAAGAATGCCTACTATCGCTTTGGAGTCTAAACTGGAACTCATTTTTGACGAGAACACGGCTCCATTGATCAGCCGTCCAGTGGACATGATGACGTGCCCAACTTAAACGTTCCCTCCGGAGACATGAGGTGAATGGCACAAAAATATCTGGTCGCATCGAATAAAGACCACCTTCATGAACCTTTCTACGCACAGTAGACGTTGATACTAATTTTCCAGTGGCTGCAGCAAGGACGGATTTAAGATGAGAGGGGGTTGCTGTTCTATTCCTTCGTACACATAACCGCAAATACCGGTCATCGGTGCTTGTCGTAGCTCTTGCTCGTCCGTTGCTGAACCTTTTGGAGGACAAACCAGTGGTTTGAAATTGTTGTCAAAGCCTATGAGCAACAGGAGGACTTACATTTAGCCATTTAGCCATTTGGTCACCTCTGTCTGACTTTGGCCTATATCCAGTCTTCCAATAGCTCTATATCGCAGTTATACGGACAAATGATACCTCAAGGTCATACTAATGAATTGGCTATCTCAGTTTTCTTATGTCATAATCACAGCGACGAGAGCAGCCGTACTCTCTAGCATGCATTTTTACGCTCCGCACAGATGACGAAATCCGATTGCAGCGCAACTAATTTGCATTTTGTAATTTTAATCAACATATTTAACTAACAACATATCCAAGTTTCATACGGATAGGTCAAATTTTTAATGAGTTATCGCTCTTTTTGTGATTTTTCCTTGATTTTTGGAAACCAGTGTATCTATCTATATTATAAAGGACAAACATATCTGTGGGTAACGCATACGTCATTTTGCGAATGGCAACACTTTGAATTTTGAAATAAAATTTTGGTTTTGCAATTTTCTCTACTGCAAATTTTTAAACTTCTAAACATCGCACATTTAAAATTTTTACACCGTCGTATAAGGTAAAAAATGCTCTTTTAAATGCAATTTGTTTTAAAGATGTATTTCAATTGATTTTTGAGATATTACTTTTTTTGTAGTTTTTAATACCATTTTTCTTATCGTGGCAACAAAAATACCTCATTTCTATTGAAAGTCATTGAAAGTAAACGGAAAATAGTCGAAAATAGGAGATGCTGTATCTTTTTGTTGCAATTTTCTCATAAAACCTGAAAAAAAAGGTTGAAATTAAAATACGGGCTATGTCAAGAATATTACCTGTTATTCCGTTATGATTACGTCATATGCACACTTTTCTATAGACGATGTATAAGACTAAATTGTAAAAGTAGATTACTTCAGCGGGTACAAATGACCTCGTTTTATAAAAAAGCGTGCATTTTAATTCTTAAACCTGAATTATGTTTTGTAGAACTGCGTCATTTTCACAGCCCAGCTGCTTTGAAATTCTTCACGGGTGAAAATGCTTCACTTTTGAAAATAATGTAATCGAAATCAGACACTGATAAAACACAATGTTTTACAAAAATTTAGAGTGTCTTTATAAAAGAGAGGTGACATGCAAATAATAGCGATTTACATTACAGAAATTGATGATTCTCGCCTGGATGGATTTGCTTCGCCGAGTTAGGGAAGCAAACAAATAATTCGTCGTTTAAAATAATATCGTGTTCTTGAAGTTTCTGTCAAAAATTCTCTCGAATAATAAAATTTTAATGCTATTCTTTAGGACATTGTACTATAATTTAATCAAAATAACATAATTTGCTTAATTTAATTTTTCGTAATTTTATATAATCCATATATTTAAAAGTTTTTTAGTTATCTGCCCTAATATTTCTACTGAACCAATTTTACTAATATATATTTTTTTTAACTAAAAGCTCTTCCTTTGTAGATGTAATCGCACTATCTATTTTTTTTTTTTTTTTTTTTTTTTTTTTTTAAGCATTTTATGAAATTTCTTCAAAATGATGAAAATTAGATAGCATTCATTATTGCAGACAAGAGAGAAATAATGAGGTATTTTAAACTTTATTCATGCTATTTTCTGATAAAAATTCAACATGTTGATAAAAATTGTGGTATACGGTTTAGTGGCGCAAAATCTCATTAGGAGCAGAATATTATATTAGGGGCATAATAACGGAAAATGACATACAGCTTTTGAAAACACGCATTTTTCCTCATAAATTTTCTATATTGTTTTTCCTTCTGCATGTGTACTGATACTAAGTTTCAGACACTAGGCGAAATGCTTATTTAAGTGAAAATGAAGTCATATTTAAAAGAAAACGATCATTTTCTTAGATAAAACTAAACATTTTAACACAAAATGCGTCTAAAATCATAAATTACGGAAATTTTGAGATTAGAATCTCAAGTAAAGAGTGCATTTGTTCACATAAAAGATGTTGCTGATAATTGTGACTTCAAGTTTTGAGTTAAAATGATTTTTAAATGACCAAATACTATATAAATATATTTTAAATGACAAATATGGATATGAGAAGTGAGTATGCAAATTTTGAGAAGGTGAAAATTGCTGTCTTCATTCCGGAAATCCAAGCATAAGAGCCGCAATTGCTAACCACATCCTAATAACTGATCTTTATTATATTTTACTGATTAAGTATCTATATTATAAAGAACAAACGTATCTTTGCGTAACACTGACGTCATTTTGCGAATGGCAACACTTCACGATCAAATTTCGGTCTTGAAATTTTCGCCACTGCAATTTTTTAATCTGCTGACCATCGTACATTTTCAATTTTCATCGCATACAGAAAAAAAAAAAAAAATTTTCAAATGCAATTTGTTTAAAAACTGTATTCATTGACTGATGTATTGTATTTTTTTAAATAATTTTTAAGCATGATTTTTTAAAGTTTATCTTATCACGTGCCGGTTTCAATTCATAATAATAATAAACATTTTGTACATAAAGCAACAATCATTTTTCAGCATCTGTTTATGACTATTTTTGCATAACGGAATTAATACTTATACTTCCTTTATAAACAAATAAATGAATAATATTTAAAAAAAAAACACCAATCTAACATATTTGTGAAAGACAAATTAACGAAATTAATACTTCTTTTATAAACAAACTAGCAAACCCCGCCGCTTTGCTCGCGTAATATTTGAAATATGCGAAGTGATATTTATATGTCTAATTTTTTTTAAAAGGCACTAACTAAATTTTTATTTTATTAAAAGGTAATATTTTATTTTATTAAAAGGGATTTTTTTTATTAAAATGTAATTATTACTTTTAGGAATACTTCAAAAATTACAATTTAAAACACGGTTTGATTAAACATCATTATTACACTGCATTAGGCAGAAATGAGACTTAACTTAATAAAACTAAATAAAACTAAATAAATGTTAATTTAGAAAAAAATTTGAAACTTTTATGCTCAATTAATACGTTTCTTTCAGTATTTATTTGAAGTTTTGAATTTTTTAGAAACCAGCTTCTTACATCTTAAAATTAACTATCATGTCAAATTCCAAGTCCTACCACCTCTCTCAACACAAAGAGCTATGTTAAAATGGGAACAGTCACCATTAATTTGCCAACATTAATTTTGAAATCGGTTTATTAATTCCTAATATTCCACAGAAACGTAATTTAGAAAGCTTTTAAAGGCCTTTTTTAGAACGTTTGTTGTTCCTGTGAATCCCAGGAGGTAGAATCATCGGCATAAAATATAGCCTGTGTAGGATCAGAGACTGTTACCATTGATTCGCAACTATTACTTTTATATTCCCTGAAATTGCATAGAAATCGTAATTTAGGACTTTTTTAGAATTCTTTTGGCACCTCCCCTTCGCTTCAACCCTTTTCAATTCGAATTTTTTTTCAACAGTCCTTCGAGGGCATTTATATTTTATAAGCAACTACCATGCCATATTTACAGTTTCTAGCCTTTTCAGTATCACAGAAACCGCAATTTAGAAAGTTTTTAGCTCCTGGAAACCTCTGGTGATCGTGGCACAGACATAAAATATAGCTTATCTTTGAGCAGGTTCTATCACCAACAATTTGTCATCATCATTTTTTAATCGGTTTGGTATTTGATAAGGTTGCATAAAAATTGCAATTTATAACGCTTTTCGCTCACTTCATCTTTTTAAATTTGGAATTTTCTTTCGACTGTTCTTAGAAAGCAGTTGCATCTTGGACGTAAATACCAGGCCATACTTCAAAGTGTTAGACCCCTCAGTAGTGCAAAAAACACAAATGAGAACATGTTTTGCTTTTAAAACACTCAGAAGATAATGACGGCAACATAAAATATAACCTATGTTATAGCAGGGACTGTCACCATTGATTTGCAACCATTACTTGATATAGGTTTGATATTTCCTGAGATTGAGTAGAAATCGCAATTTAGAATGTTTTTAGAACGCTTTTCGCGCATTTTCACCCCTTTTTAAATTTCCAATTTTTTCGAAACTGTTCTTAAAATAATAAATATGTACCTTGCCAAATTTTAAGTTGCTAGCCCCTACCAATCACAAAAATCGAAATTTAGAACGCTTTTTTGCTCCTGCAACGTCTAGCTGATAGTGATAACGATATAAAATAGCGTTTATGTTAGAGCAGAGGCTGTCATCATCAATTTCCTATCATTTCTTTTGAAATCAGTTTGATTCTTCCTGAGATGTTGCTGACAAATTTGCATTTAGAACGTTTTAGAAAGTTTTTCGCGCATTTTGCTCCTGCATCTCCTCTGGGGCAGGAGAAACAGTTATAAAATATAGTCTATCTTGGAGCAAGATCTGTCACCATCATTTTTACACCATTATATTTAAAATCGGTTCAGTACTTCCTAAGATTGCATAGAATACGCAATTTTGAACGTTTTTTTACAACACTTTTTGCGCATTTTGACACCCTTTTAAATTTCGATTGTTTTAGGAAATGTCCTTAGAGATCATTGATATCTTATAACTAACTACCATTCCAAATTTCAAGATTCTAGGCCTTTCCGTAACGCAAAAACCGCAATTTAGAACGTTTTTCTCCTGCACCCCCTTTGGGGTAGTGGCACCGACATAAAACATAGCCTATGTTGGAGTAAGGGTTGTCACCATCATTTTGACGTCATTATTTTTTAAATCCGTTTGGTATTTCCCGAGATCGTGTGGAAACCACCATGTAGAACGTTTTTTAGAACGCTTTTCGCGCATTTTCACCCCTTTTAAATTTCGAATTGTTTAGGAACTGTTCTTAGAAATCCTTTATATCTAATAAGTAGCTAATATTTCAACTTTCATATTTCTAGGCCCTTCAGTAACGTAAAAATCGCATTTTTAGAACGCTTTTTGCTCCTGCACCCCCTTTGGGTTAGTGGCACCGGTATAAAACATATTTTATGTTGGAGCAATAGTTGTCACCGTCATTTTGACACCATTATTTTTTAAATCGGTTTGGTATTTCCTGAGATTGTGTAGAAATCACCATTTAGATCGTTTTTTAGAACGCTTTTCGCGCATTTTCACCCCTTTTAAATTTCGAATTGTTTAAGAACTGTTTTAAGAAATTCTTTATATCTAATAAGTAACTAATATTTCTAATTTTATATTTCTAGGCCCTTCAGTAACACAAAAATTGCATTTTTAGAACGCTTTTTGCTCCTGCACCCCTTTGGGGTTATGGCACCGACATAACACATAGCCTACGTTGGAGCAAGGCTTGTCACCGTCATTTTGACACCATTGTTTTTTAAATCGGTTTGGTATTTCATGAGATTGTGTAGAAATAACCATTTAGAACGTTTTTTAGTACGCTTTTCGTGAATTTTCACCCCTTTTATATTTCGAATTGTTTAAGAACTGTATTTAGAAATCCCCTATATCTAATAAGTAACTAATATTTCATATTTCATATTTCTAGGGCATTCAGTAACACAAAAATCGCATTTTTAGAACGTTTTTTGCTCCTGCATCCCCTTTGGGGTAGTGGCACCGACATAAAACATAGCCTATGTTGGAGCAAGCGTTGTCACCATCATTTTGACACCAATACTTTTTAAATCGGTTTGGTATTTCCTGCGATTATATAAAAACTACAATTTAGAACGTTTTTAGAACGCTTTTTGTGCATTTTCACCCCTTTTAAATTTCAAATTGTTTAGGAACTGCTCTTAGACATCATTTATATCTAATAAGTAACTAATATTCTAAATTTCATATTTCTAGGACCTTCAGTAACACAAAAATCGAACTTTTAGAACGTTTTTTGTTCCGGCACCCCCTTTTGAACAGTGGCACGAACATAATATATAGACTATGTTCTAAGTTGGACTAACGCCATAATTTTGATACCATTACTTTTGGAATCGGTTCGGTAGTTCCAGAGCTTACCTCCTACAAATAAACAATTTTTACCTCTTTATAATATGACTAGCAAACCCCGCGGCTTTGCTCGCGTAATATTTGAAATATGCCAAGTGATATTTATATGTCTAATTTTTATTAAAAGGTACTAACTAAATTTTTATTTTATTAAAAGGTAATATTTTATTTTATTAAAAGGTTTTTTTTATTAAAAGTTACTTGCTACTTTTAGGAATAATTCAAAAATTACTATTTAAAACACAGTTTGATTAAACATCATTATTACACTGCATTAGGCAGAAATTATGACTTAAATTAATAAAATGAAATAAAACTAAATAAATGATAATTTAGAAAATATTTTGAAACTTTTATGCTCAATTAATACGCTCATTTCAGTATTCATTTGAAGTTTTGAATTTTTTAGAAACCATCTTCTTACATCTTAAAATTAACCATCATGTCAAATTCCAAGTCCTATCTCCTCTCTCAACATAAAGGGCTATGTTGAAACAGGAACTGTCACCATTAGTTTGCCAACATTAATTTTGAAATCGGTTTGTTATTTTCTAATATTCCACAGAAACGTAATTTAAAAAGCTTTTAAAGCCCTTTTTTAGAACGTTTGTTGTTCCTGTGAACCCCAGGTGGTAGAATCACCGGCATAAAATATAGCCTGTGTAGGATAAGAGATTGTTACCATTGATTCGCAACTATTACTTTCATAATCGGTTTATATTCCCTGAAACTGCATAGAATCGTAATTTAGAACTTTTTAGAATGCTTTTTGCACCTCCCCTTCGCTTCACCCCTTTTTAATTCGAATTTATTTTCGACGTTCCTACGAGGGCATTTATATTTTATAAGTAACTACCATGTCATATTTAAAGTTTCTGACATTTTCAGTATCACAGAAATCGAAATTTAGAAAGTTTTTAGCTCCTGCAACCCTCTGGTGGTAGTGGAACAGACATAAAATATAGCTTATGTTTGAGCAGGTTCTATCGACAAAATTTGTCATCATTATTTTTTTAATTGGTTTTGTAATTTATAAGTTTGCTTAAAAATTGTAATTTATAACGCTTTTCACTCACTTCATTTTTTTAAATTTGAAATTTACTTTCGACTGTTCTTAGAAAGCAGTTGCATCTTGTAAGTAAATACCATGCCATACTTCAAAGTGTTAGACCCCTCAGTTTTGCAAAAAATGCACATTAGAACATGTTTGCTTTTGCAACCTCAGATGGTAGTGACAGCAACATAAAATATAACCTATGTTATAGCAGGGACTGTCACCATTGATTTGCAACCATTAATTTTGAAATAGCTTTGGTATTTCCATAGATTGAGTAGTAATCGCAATTTAGAACGTTTTTAGGACGCTTTTCGCGCATTTTCACCCCTTTTTAAATTTCCAATTTTTTCGAAACTGTTCTTAAAGATCATTTATATCTAAGAAATATGTACCTTGCCTAATTTTAAGTTGCTAGCCCCTACTGATCACAAAAATCAAAATTTAGAACGCTTTGTTGCTCGTGCAACGTCTTGGTGATAGTGATACCGACATAAAATAGCGTCTATGTCAGAGCAGAGGTTGTCAACATCAATTTCCTACCATTACGTTTGAAATCAGATTCATTCTTCCTGAGATATTGCCGACAAATCGGCATTTAGAACGTTTTTAGAACGCTTTTCGCGCATTTCGCTCCTGCATCTCCTCTGGGGTAGTGGAAACAGACATAAAATAATCTATCTTGGAGAAAGAGCTGTCACCATCATTTTTACACCATTATATTTGGAATCGGTTCAGTACTTCCTGAGATTGCACAGAAATCGCAATTTAGAACATTTTTTACAACGCTTTTTGCGCATTTTGACCCCTTTTTAAATTTCGATTTTTTTAGGAAATGTCCTTAGAGATCATTGATATCTTATAACTAACTATCATTCCAAATTTCACGATTCAAGGCCCTTCCGTAACGCAAAAGCCGTAATTTAGAACGTTATTCTCCTTCACCCCCTTTGGGGTAGTGGCACCGACATAAAACATCGCCTATGTTGGAGCAAGGGTTGTCACCATCATTTTGACCATTCACCATTATTTTTTAGATCGGTTTGGTATTTCCTGAGATTGTGTAGAAACCACCATTAGAACGTTTTTTAGAACGCTTTTGGCGCATTTTCACCCCTTTTAAATTTCGAATCGTTTAAGAACTGTTCTTAGAAATCCTTTATATCTAATATGTAGCTAATATTTCAAATTTCATATTTCTAGGCCCTTCGGTAACGCAAAAATCGCATTTTTAGAACGTTTTTTGCTCCTGCACCCCCTTTCGGGTAGTGGCACCGACATAAAACATAGCCTATCTTGGAGCAAGCGTTGTCACCATCATTTTGACACCAATATTTTTTAAATCGGTTTGGTATTTCCTGAGATTGTGTAGAAACTACCATTTAGAACGTTTTTTAGAACGCTTTTTGTGCATTTTCACCCCTTTTAAATTTCGAATCGTTTAAGAACTGTTCTTAGAAATCCTTTATATCTAATAAGTAGCTAATATTTCAAATTTCATATTTCTAGGCCCTTCGGTAACGCAAAAATCGCATTTTTAGAACGTTTTTTGCTCCTGCACCCCCTTTCGGGTAGTGGCACCGACATAAAACATAGCCTATGTTGGAGCAAGGGTTGTCACCGTCATTTTGACACCAATATTTCGACACCATTATTTTTTAAATCGGTTTGGTATTTCCTGAGATTGTGTAGAAACTACCATTTAGAACGTTTTTAGAAGGCTTTTTGTGCATTTTCACCCCTTTTAAATTTCGAATCGTTTAAGAACTGTTCTTAGAAATCCTTTATATCTAATAAGTAGCTAATATTTCAAATTTCATATTTCTAGGCCCTTCGGTAACGCTAAAATCTCATTTTAGAACGTTTTTTGCTCCTACACCCCTTTTGGGGTAGTGACACCGATATAAAACATAGCCTATCTTGGAGCAAGCGTTGTCACCACCATTTTGACACCAATATTTTTTAAATCGGTTTGGTATTTCCTGAGATTGTGTAGAAACTACCATTTAGAACGTTTTTTAGAACGCTTTTTGTGCATTTTCACCCCTTTTAAATTTCGAATCGTTTAAGAACTGTTCTTAGAAATCCTTTATATCTAATAAGTAGCTAATATTTCAAATTTCATATTTCTAGGCCCTTCGGTAACGCAAAAATCGCATTTTTAGAACGTTTTTTGCTCCTGCACCCCCTTTCGGGTAGTGGCACCGACATAAAACATAGCCTATGTTGGAGCAAGGGTTGTCACCGTCATTTTGACACCAATATTTCGACACCATTATTTTTTAAATCGGTTTGGTATTTCCTGAGATTGTGTAGAAACTACCATTTAGAACGTTTTTAGAAGGCTTTTTGTGCATTTTCACCCCTTTTAAATTTCGAATCGTTTAAGAACTGTTCTTAGAAATCCTTTATATCTAATAAGTAGCTAATATTTCAAATTTCATATTTCTAGGCCCTTCGGTAACGCTAAAATCTCATTTTAGAACGTTTTTTGCTCCTACACCCCTTTTGGGGTAGTGACACCGATATAAAACATAGCCTATCTTGGAGCAAGCGTTGTCACCACCATTTTGACACCAATATTTTTTAAATCGGTTTGGTATTTCCTGAGATTGTGTAGAAACTACCATTTAGAACGTTTTTTAGAACGCTTTTTGTGCATTTTCATCCCTTTTAAATTTCGAATTGTTTAAGAACTGTTCTTAGCCATCACTTATATCTTAAAAGTAACTAATATTCAAAATTTCATATTTCTAGACCCTTCAGTAACGCTAAAATCGCATTTTTAGAACGTTTTCTGCTCCTACACCCTCTTTGGGGTAGTGGCACCGACATAAGATATAGCCTATGTTCTAAGTTGGACTAACACCATCATTTTGATACCATTACTTTTGGAATCGGTTCGGTAGTTCCAGAGTTTACTTCCTACAAATAAACAATTTTTTCCTCTTTATAATAGGAGTATAGATGAAGTATAGATAAAAGAATGATATTGGAAAAACACAAATATAACATATTTGTAATTGTACAATTTAAATTTTTACATCACCAAATAGGATTTTTTTTTTCAAATTGAATTTGTTTGCAAAGTTCATCTCAGTTTACTGATTGTCTATGGTTTTAAAAACAATTTTAAAGCATGAAATATTTTTACTTTCTTCTATCTTCAATAGAAGAAAGTATTGTAATCGAAATTTTTTTCGACTTCCGGTTCTCGACGGATTTACATGTTTTAGGGGTTAGAGATTCCAAAAAACATGTTTATAGAAAATGTCTGTCTGTCTGTGTGTCCGTCCGTCCGTCTGTCCGTCTGTCCGTCTGTCTGTCGCCATTGTACCATCAAAAAGTGTATGAAGTTATGCATAGAATTAAACCAAAATTTTATTTAAAGTTTTTGGTTATGGCAAGCAGGTCCTTCTGGAATTTGGAAAAAATTCGCCGGTAGGGGGCGCTGATATAGGAAGTTTTGTGCGATTTTGAATATTGTACCATCCAAAAGTGTATGGAGCTATGCATGGAATTGAACCAAATTTTTATTTTAAGTTTTTGGATATGGCAAGCAGGTCCATCCTGAATTTGGAAAAAAAATCGCCGGTAGGGGGCGCTGTAAATGCGATTTTTGTGCGATTTTGAATATTGTAACATCCAAAAGTCTATGAAGTTATGCATAGAATTGAACCAAATTTTTATTTTAAGTTTTTGGCTATGGCAAGCTGGTCCTCCCTGAATTTGGAAAAAATGCACCGTAGGGGGCGCTGTAATAGCGATTTTTGTGCGATTTTGAATGTTGTACCGTCCAAAAGTGTATGAAGTTATGCATAGAATTAAACCAAATTTTTATTTTAAGTTTTTGGATATGGCAAGCAGGTCCTCCCTGAATTTGTAAAAAAATCGCCGTTAGGGGGCGCTGTAATAGCGATTTTTGTGCGATTTTGAATATTATACCGTCGAAAAGTGTATGAAGTTATGCATGGAATTGAACCAAAAAAATTTTTTAAGTTCTTGGCTATGGAAAGGAGGTCCTCCTTTAATTTGTAAAAAAATCGCCCGTAGAGGGCGCTGTAATAGCGATTTTTGTGCCATTTTTGCGCCATTTTGAATATTGTACCGTCGAAAAGTGTATGAAGTTATGCATAGAATTGAACCAAATTGTATGTGTTAGTTTTTGGTTATGTCACGAAGGTCCTCCCTGAATTTGGAAAAATTCTGCCGGTAGAGGGCACTATAATTGCGATGTCTGTACCATTTTCATTGTACCACCGAAAAGTGTATGAAGTTATCCATATAATTGAACCAAATTTTTTGTGCATCTTTCTGGCTATGGCAAACAAGTCCTCCCTGAACTTGAAAAAATTCCGCCAGAAGGGGGCGCTATAATTCCGATCTCTGTGCCATTTTCATTATTGTACCTTCAAACAACCTATAAAATTATGCATACAATTGAACCAAAATTTTTGTGCTTGTTTTTGGCTTTGGCCAACAGGTCCTCCTTGAATTTGGAAATATTGCGCGGTAAAGGGTCTCTGTGCTAACGATTTTTGTATACTTTTCTTGATTTTTCGTAGTTCTATTGTGCATCGGCGGCTCATGCAGCGGCGGGAACTCCCTACCTGCTAAGCCGGTTATTCGCAAACAGCTGATATTAACAAAATAAGGAAAAATTAATAATTTTATCAAATATCATGATATAGATTAACTCGTTTTTAGTCCGTTTAATTGACTCGAGCAGAAATTTAAGATGAAAATCAAAGTTGGAAAAAGTATTAACATGTGTCAAAGAAAAAGTATTAACATGTGTAACTAGGTTTTGAAATATTAAGATGTATAAGATAGAAGAAAGTTTTGGGATTGGCACATCCAACTAGTTTAATTTATCTATATCGCACGGAGCTCGATTACGAAAGATTAATCCGTTGCCCTTAAAACAAAATAAAGAGTTTATCATTTTCTTACGGCTAATATCCATAAAAAAAACTTCCCTTTGAATAAATAGATAAAATAATATAAATTAAAACACAAATTTACCAGGCATGTATAATAGGGTGGGCCGAAAAAAACTTTTTTTTTGATTTTCGATGATGGGTAGTGCGGAAAAGTGGCCACTAGTGGCACCAAGTTCACACAAAAAATTTGAGATTTTTAGGACAATTCCTATATTTGCCGCTTTTGGCTTGAAGTTTTGCTAAAATGCTGATTTTTGAACTTTTTTAGCAAAAATTTTAAAAATGTTAAATTAAACTTATTTTAATCGTATTTACTTGAAAAGGCATATTTAATGTTCCAAATGCATAAATAAGCTGTAATAATGTATTATTTAATTGCTATGTGTATTTTAAATTAGACGATTTTTATAGCCTTTTCGCGTTTAAGTGAGCAAAAGTTGCATGTATTGTTTGACTCTTTCAACGGTTTCTCTCTTTTGTCTTGTTTATGTCCCTTGGTCTTCCTTATTTTTTTCGATGCTTTAAGGGTCATATATTTGGGTGACAGACAGCAGAATCCCTCAGAAACAGATCTGGATGGAGAGAAGGGGGTGAGGCGAGAACTTAAGCGAATGCAGTGACTCACTGTGATGTTGGGGGAGTGAAGGAGGAAATACAAGATGGGAGAAAGTGCGATAAGAGATGCTTATTATTTCTGAGTGCTCGGTTTCCCTGTGACATTTGTTCAGTGTAAAAGTAAAACCTTTTTCTTGTGCAATACATTGCTTTTTGGATCGTTTAACGTGCCTTTACTGTGTTTTGTGCGTTTTATTACGACGAGTTTAGAAATGGGTAGTGCGAAAGTTCATGATTATGTAAAGGCATGCGATAGCGTGAAAAGTAGCCATTTTGGGGCACCGTGCAAATTGAAAGACTTGCAATTGCCAACTAATGCTGACATCATGTGCCACTACTATTGGTTGCGAAGCAATATAGAAGAAAATCGAGATATTTATCTTCAACCAGTGGATGATATTATTAAAATGGTAGGTGAAAAAGTTTCCGAAATCTGGATAAAATCTTCCATACCAGTGGTTTCCCAACGAACAATTAAAGGAAAGATTAAAAACTATTACACTGAATGTAGATCATGGGAGAAATCTTGTGATCATACGGACGTTAAGGGCAAGGCGATCCGCGAAGATTTCGTACGAAATGCGGAAACCTCTCTCTTTGACATTGCGGCTTGTAAGTGTAGAGGCTTGAACAATTGTAGCTGCGACATCAGACGTAAAGTTCCACATCGGGAGGTGAAGTTCTTGAAGGATCAAAGAACTGTTCGAAAAATGTTTATCGGAAATATTGATTTAAAAACAAGCAAAACTCTCGCAAAGAAAATATCGCTGAAAATGAAAAGGGATACAATTTCAACGAGGAATAGTGGTTCTGCGACAAAGCCTTCTACGAGTGGAGTTAGATCCAGATGGAAGACAGTTATATTGTTGGAAGATTCAAGTAGTGGGAGTTTTCAAGCAAGCAGTTCGATTGAATCTGAATTTGAACCAGGCTTACAAAGCCAAACACTCCTAAACGCATATTCCTGTCTCACACAGTGTCCGCCATGTCTCAGGGAAACTGAGCACTGAAAATAATAAGCATCCCTTATCGCACTTTCTCCCCTCTTGTATTTCTTCCTTCACTCCCCCAACATCGCGATGAGTCACTGCATTCGCTAAGTTCTCGCCTCACCCCCTTCTCTCCATCCAGGTCTGTTTCTGAGGGATTCTGCTGTCCGTCACCCAAATATATGACCCTTAAAGCATCGAAAAAAAAATAAGGAAGACCAAGGGACATAAACAAGACAAAAGAGAGAAACCGTTGAAAGATTCAAACAATACATGCAACTTTTGCTCACTTAAACGCGAAAAGGCTATAAAAATCGTCTAATTTAAAATACACATAGCAATTAAATAATACATTAACAGAGCTTATTTATACATTTGGAACATTAAATATGCCTTTTCAAGTAAATACGTTTAATTTAACATTTTTAAAATTTTTGCTAAAAAAGTTCAAAAATCAGCATTTTAGCAAAACTTCAAGCCAAAAGCGGCAAATATAGGAATTGTCCTAAAAATCTCAAATTTTTTGTGTGAACTTGGTGCCACTAGTGGCCACTTTTCCGCACTGCCCATCATCGAAATTCCAAAAAAAGTTTTTTTCGGCCCACCCTAATGTATAAGCTTTGTAATTATGAGAATATAAAAGGATGCCATAAGTAGCAAAATATTGGCAAATAACTCTTAGCATGCGGCTAATAAGAAAATATTGCATTTGATAAATTTCAAAAATTTATTTGATTGTATAGTAATTCGTATTTTCCATATGAAAAATGCTTTTTTAATGTAAGTGGTCAGTCTAAAAAATGTATTGCATATAAAAAATTATTAGTTTTCAATTTAAAAAAAAATGTTTTCACCTATATTCTTTAACCCGGGAAGCCAGGGTACGATCCTCTAGTATATATAAAAGCCGTTCTCTGTGTGCATGTCCTTTAGACAAATCTTCATTTTTTGACCGATTTGCAAGAAACTTCATGTACATACGTTGTAGAACGTGGAAAAGATCGCTGTCTACTTTAAAAAACCATCAGACCACTATTTATCTTTTTTTTCTACCACCTTCCATAATTTAACATTATAGAAATATATCTTTTATTTAATTTTATAATTCAATTATTTCTTTCCTGTTTCCACAACTTAAAAAACGGTGCAATAATTAAAATAAATTCATAACACTCGTACTTTCTTTTTATAAGCTAATAAAAATTCAGACTCAATCGTAATTGACGGAATGTTTTGAACGTTTTAACAAAATCACATTATTCGAAAAACGTTTTTAGAATTTAAACGACATTTCACTGCTTTATTTAAACGGTTAAATTATTATTTTATCATATAAGCAAAAAATATCATATTATTTGATTTGAGATAGAAAATAAGATTTCTTCTAAAATCTCAGTAATTTCTAATAATTGTAAAGCTAGTTATTACAACGGGGCTTGGTAGACCGATTTTAAAGGGACACAACAATTTGTAATAAACATATAATTACTTTGTTCAAGTTTTGTTTTAATTATCGAAAATTAATAAATTTAGTAGTTCAAAGTTTCAAGTACTTTACTTTTTTTATTTTGATTTTTAAGCTTCTCTTTTGTTATTCATTAGCATGTTCTAGCAATTTTTTCATTCATTAGTTGTATAAACGTAAAGTGTAATAAAACAGGAAATCTGTACATCATTGTACAATGTGCAAAATCTACCAAACGTCAGGTTTCTTAAAGCATTGAATACTATATTGATGATAATTTCTGGTGTTTTATAAAAAATCTGCTTCAAAGCTACTTCAAGCACGCAAGAAGTCACGCCTACAAAAAACCTCAATAAATCAATTTTTTTACAAATTTTACATATAAATTTAATAAGAAGGAATTTGCTAAAGAGAAATAGCAATTTTGTAATGAGTTATACTCAATTAAATATGGATATTATGACATTATTACTTATTTAACAAAACATGAATTCCATGTCAAATTCCTTTTAGTTCTTTAGTTATAGTCACTCCAAATATTGCTTCAACTATATTAGCTTAAGTTGTTCCTGAAGAAATCAAATGAATTACCGAACTTAGAATTATAAAATCATCTTAAAACATGTGCATTATCAAAATAGAAACACAGTACATATTTCTCAAAATATGAAATTATACGCCTACAAGAATACTATCGCACATTTATGTATCTTTTACACGACTGCAAAGAAGGGTTATGTGTTCCATGCGTATCTGGGTATGTGGATTTCTTTATACCCTCGAAACATCCCAACGGCTGGATGGCTTTTAATGATGAAGTCTCTATCAATTCGTCTTAACCGTCCTATGGTTAAAGGCTAGGTTTTGTTTTTATAAATTCAAAATGGCGGTAGAGATGAAACAAATTATGCACCGTATTGAGTGCCAGATCATTCGATAGGTCTTTCAAAATGAAGACGATGCTTCATTGACTATTTTACAGTCAGAAGCTCCGTTTAAATATTACACAACGTGGAAGTTGTCTAGGTAGGATCTCTAGCTTTACTGGAACTCTAACCTTCATAGACATCTACAGACCTCATCAAAACTGTGTTTATAGAAAAGAACTAACAATTACACAACTTAATAGCCATCAATACAAGTAAATAAAAAAAAAGTAAATAATATAAAAAATAGTTTCACATTTTCACATTGATGACAAATACATTGTTCGCTTTTTCGCAGTCGGGTTTTTTGATTTTTTAAAATGAATTTTTACTTGTCTATACTAATATTATAAAGAGGTAAAAATTGTTTATTTGTAGGAGGTAAGCTCTGGAACTACCGAACCTATTCCAAAAGTAATGGTATCGAAATGATGGTGTTAGTCCAACTTGGAACATAGGCTATGTCTTATGTCCGTGCCACTGGCCAAAAGGGGGTGCAGGATCAAAAAACCGTTCTAAAAATGCGATTTTTGTGTTACTAAAGGCCCTAGAAACATGAAATTTGGAATGGTAGTTACTTATAAGACACTAATGAGCTCTAAGGACATTTCTTTAAAAAATCGAAATTAAAAAGGGGTGAAAATGCGCGAAAAGCGTTCTAAAAAACGTTCAAAATAGCGATTTTTACGCAATCTCAAGAAGTACCAAACCGATTTCAAAAATAATAGTATCGAAACGATGGTGACAACCATTGCTCCAACATAGGCTACATTTTATGTTGTTGCCATTGCCCACAAAGGGGGTGCAGAAGCAAAAAAAGTTCGAAATGCGATTTTTGCGTTACTGAAGGGCCTAGAAACATGAAATTTGGAATGGTAGTTACTTATAAGATGTATTATCTCTAAGAACACTTCTTAAAAAATTCGAAATTTAAAAGGGTGAAAATGCGCGAAAAGAGTTCTAAAAACGTTCTAAATGGCGATTTTTACGCAATCTCAAGAAGTACCAAACCGATTTAAAAAATAATGGTGCCAAAATGATGATGACAACACTTGCTCCAACATAGGCTACATTTTATGTCGTTGCCATAACCCCAAAAAGGGGGTGCAGGAGCAGAAAAACGTTCGAAAATGCGATTTTTGTGTTTCTGAAGGGACTAGAAACCTGAAATTTGGAATGGTAGTTACTTATGCGATATATTTTGATCTTTAAGAACATTTCTTAAAAAAATCGAAATTTAAAAGGGGTGAAGATGCGCGAAAACAGTTCTAAAAAACGTTCTAAATGGCAATTTTTACGCAATCTCAGAAAGTACCCAACCGATTTCAAAAGTAATGATTGAAAGTGGATGATGACAGCCCTTGCTCCAATATACAATCTACTTCATGCCGGCGTCACTATCACCTTGCGGTTGCATTTTAAAAAAAACGTTCTAAATTGTGATTATTGTGATACTGAAGGGTCTAGCAACTTGAAATTTGGCATGGTAATTACTTATGAGATGTAAATGCTCTCTGAGAAGAGTTCCTTAAAAAATGTGAAATTTAAATGTGGTGAAAATAAACCAAAAGCGTTCTAAAAAAGTTCTAAATAGCGATTTCTACGCAATCTCAGGAAATATAAACCGATTTCAGAAGTAATGGTTTCAAATTGATGGTGACAGTTCCCGCTCCAACATAGCCTATATTTTACGTTGTTGTCACTATCACCTGGGTTACAGGTGCAAAAAATGTTCTAAATTGCATTTTTTGTGTTAAAGAGGGGGTCTAACATTTTAAATTTGGAATGGTAATTACTTCAAAGATGCAAATGCTTTCTAAGAATTGTCGAAAGAAAATTCCAAATTTAAAAGAATGAAGTGAGTGAAAAGCGTTCTATAAGCGTTCTGAATCACGATTTTTATGCAATCGTATGAAATACGAAACCGATTTTAAACATGATGGTTGCAAATTGATGGTGATAGAACCTGTCCAAACATAAGCTACATTTTATGTCGGTGCCACAACCCCTAGAGGGTTGCAGGAGCAAAAAACTTTCTAAATTGCGATTTCTGCGGTACTGAAGAGGCTAGAAACTTTAAATATAGCACGGTAGTTACTTATGATATATAAATGTTCTCTAAGAACAGTCGAAAATAAATTCGAAATTAAAAAGTGGTGAATCGAAGGGGAGGAGCGAAAAGTATTCTAAAAGAGTCCTAAATTACGATTTCTATGGAATCTCAGGAAATAATAAACCGATTACAGAAGTTGTTGGTTGCGAATCAAGAGTGATAGTCCCTGATCCTATATGCGCTATATTTTATGTCGGTGTCACTACCACCTATTAGGCAGGAACAACAAGAAGCTTTTAAAAACATCTAAATTCCGTTTTCTATATAATATTAGGAAATACCAACCGATTTCCAGGTTAATGTTGGCAAATTAATGGTGACAATCTCTGTTTCAAAATTTTCCGAGACATTCTATTTCAACTTTGATCGGCATTTTATGTTGGTGTCACTAACACCAAAGAGGTGGTAGGCTGCTAGACAAGAAGCTTGGATTTTGACATGATGGTTAATTTTAAGATGTAAATGTGTTAAGATGGTTTCTAAAGAAATTCAAAACTTCAAACGCATACTGAAATGAGCATAAAAGTCTCAAAATACTTCCTAAATTATCATTTACTCGGAATTAGTTTTAGTTCTTATTATTAATTAAAATCTCATTTCTGTCGATTGCACTTTTGTAATGAAGTTTAATCAAACTGTGGCTTAATTTGTAATTTTTGAATTATTCCAAAAAGTGTTACTCTAATAAAAAATAGTCATGCAAATATCACTTGGCATATTTCAACTATTACGCGAGCAAAGCTACGGGGTTTTCTAGTTTATTAATAAACCAATTTCAAGTAACATATCAACCAGTTCCAATGAGTTTCATAAAAACAAGATATGACAACATCATAATTTAAACATAAACAGAGAATAAAGAAATACAGTAGACGCTCTCAAATCCGCAACCTTAAAATCCGCAAACGCCTAAAATCAGCACCTTTTTACAGATGTAAATAATGAAACTTTCATTTCAGATGTAGGGGGAAAATTACACAAATTTTCAGTTTTATTTCATACCGTACGTATTTTGATATGAAGTTCTTAATAATATGACTGAACTCGTGGTTTTCCATGACGGAAGTGTAAATTTATTTCTGAAAAAAATAAAGTTATCGCTGATATCACTGGTAACCACAATCTTTTTACCAAATATATTTATATATTAATCAATCTTTTTTGGTTATTACTATGACGATTTTGATGTGAATTAATAGAGAGTACTTTTCAAAAGGTTCATTGAATAATTCAAGGAAAATGTATCTCATCTTTTTTATGCCTATTCAAATATATATTAATTATTTGACCACTTTTAATATTTTAATCAGTTTTTAAATTATCTTACATTTATTCTTTTAGTTTATTACTTTACTTAATTATTTTAATATTTTACTATATTAGAATCTTTCATTATAATTTTGCTTGCATTATTGCATTCAAATGACTGATTAAAAAATGTAAACAAAGCAATGACCTGAAATCCACACAACCTCTGATCCCAAGCTGTGCGGATTTGAGGGAGTCTACTGTATAGAAATTTAAATTTAAATATACAATATAGATTAACAAAAGCACTTAAATTACATATGAGTGATTCTCCGTAAAGAGACAAAATTGAGAAGCACTGAAGTGAAAATATGAATTACTTACTTTTTTTTAAATTATTACATAAATATTTCTTCTAATGTTAAATGAACATAGAAAATGCATCAGCAGCGAATGTTCTGAAAATTTTATAAAGTTATGTGGATTTTAAATTTTTATAAAAGTGAGGGAATGATACTTTGCATATGAGGAAATTCTTTAAAAAAAAAACATATATGTGGCAATAAGCTTCTTTTATTTTAATTTCTAGTTTATACACAAAAATCTAATATTTTTTCAATTTCTATGTTAATACAATGCCACGAAATAATTGTAAAATTAACATTACACCTAAATTAATCATAAAAGTGGGATAAATTCATTTAGTTAATGTAAACAAGGTAGCCCTTCTAACATAGGGCACTGGTGGTACAATTATTTTTATAATTAAAAAGCAGTAAACCAACGTTTAAAATGCAGGAATAATGAGTGAAAAGCAGCAAACAGCTGTTTCGTATCTACAGCGAGATTCTTGAGCTCAGCCTTGCTTTTTCTATCATGCTGTTCCTTTTCCCCTATCTTGCACTGAAGTGGAATGTCGCTTTAGATTCGAAACAGCTGTTTGCTGCTTTTCACGCATTATTTGTGCATTTTAAACGTTGGTTTACTGCTTTTTGATATTCTTGCACAAAGGCTTTAATTGCTATTTTAATATTTTTAAAATATCAGAATAACAGAAATATGATAAATATGAATATCTGGTTTTGTGCTGGCCATTTATATGTCTCTGGGGTTTTACTAGGATGCATTGCACTGATTAGAAATGTGTCATTTATCTGTGCTTTAACTTCTGCAGGCTATTCTTCATCTTCATACAGCAGTATCACCCAATCGATAATTTAAAATATATACTAATGTATTATGTGTAATAAAAATTACAAATTCTTACTATTACGTAAATAACTTTTTGAATCTTACATTTTTTTTTTTTTTTTTTTTTAGTAAATGACAAGTTTGGGCATTTGTAGATGTACTTATTTCCAAACCTCTGATATCCTTCCCCAAGGTGACAATGAGTGCAATCCTTTTTGTTTCTGTCAAAGCATCTCACACTTCTAAAAGTTATTTTAGGTTTCCCTTTCCTGAAAATAACTTGATATACCTTTTGAGTTCCTTTGAAGGCTTCATAGTTAGAATCCGCAGCAAACGTTTTTTTAGAAATCTCCATTTTTTCTTGCGTAACAAGAACTATTTTAATTGCTCCATATTTTTCTTTTATAATTGAAAAGAAAGTCTCAAAGTTCTTATCTAAATAGGATATGATCTAAATTATCTAAATAGATTGAAACCAAGAATGAAATTTTGTACTAAAGTGCTTAAATTTAGTTAGTTAGTGCTTTGAAACACTAAAGTTAAACTTTTTAAACTATTTTGATATGTTCTATCATTCCCTGACTTATATAGTTATTCCCTCATTTCAGCGAATGTGAGGGAATGATAGGTGATGGAATGATAAAATTCAATATGGTTGCCTTTTTCAAGTTACACAAAAGGGTTGCAAATGATTTATGATATAATATCTTAAAGTATTAGTCATATAGCACAATATTAGCTAGAAATAATTTTTTTGACTTACCTTGACATAGGTATCCTGTGTGAGGTAATGATGATTAAAAAAAACAAAACAAACATGCACATATATTTTTTTTCTTTGTTTTATTCTGCAATATACAATATCCACCTCAAACTAAAGACTCCCAAACAGAAAGGTGTAGGTGCACCAAACAAAGTAACCCAGTTGGGAATGCAGCCCTCTTGTGGCAGAAATTTAGATTTTTTTCAAAATGTGAGGGAATGATTTAAACTGTAGGGTAAATGGTAATTGTTAATGAAAACAAATTTTTAATTAAGTAAAAAATAAGAAACTATGGTTTATGATTAATATAATTATTTAACTTTGCTAAAACATTTTCATAATAAATATTTATTTTAATTAAATTTGAGAAAAATAAATTTGAAATTACATAGAAGGTGTAGGGAACGAATGAGGGAAAGACTAACTTATATTAAATTATTTAAAAAAAATATTATTAATAAATCATCTTGATGGTTTTATTTTGAAAAGAACACTATTGCGAAAATACATATATATATATAAGAACAACAGTTTTTTATAATATTTTTCTTGTTAGAGATAAGGGAATGCAATATTGCCTGTTTTCGGAGTATCACTCATATATTTAAGTTCTTGTCGCATCATCAGCATGATAGTTCCTGTATACAAGATTCAATTATTCAATAAAATTTACCTAATTTATGGGATGACATTATTTGAAATATTTTTGAAATATTTTATTTTTGAAATATTTTCTTTTCCTTTCCTCAATATACCGAAGCTACAAATTTAATCATATTCATTGATAAATACTTCAATTTTTAAGTAAATCTTTATTGCACTAAATAAATTTGCATATCTTGAGATTGTTTTGAATGATTTTGATATTAAAAAATAAAACATCAACAACAAAAAAAAAGCATCAAGAATGCCATACTAAAGAATTTTTGTAAATATATAGTATAATAGTACTAAGTATTCTTAACACTCGCTGTATACAGAATGTTTCATCTAAGAATTCAAAATTTAAATTCAAATTATGATACATTTTGTGCCTTTTTTATTTTAAATATATTTATATTAAAATTCTTATCACCATTTTTAAATAATATTAGAATTTCGCTACCGTAACGTACTAAGTACATGAAATGAGCCAAACATTAATAATAATTTAATTTATTTTACATGTAAATTTACGGCTACTAACTTTGCGTTAGGCTAAATTGAAACCACTTATCTTTTAGACAGCTTACTAAGTATGCTTGTAGATAATAATCATGGTCATTTATTATTTGTGAGGTCAATGGCGTATTATATTGTGATGGAGAAATTTCCTCGAGTAATAGTAGAGTTGTTTTAAGGTAGTGTTTCACGAATAAATAAACCTAAGCTTTTATATTGAGTTATTTGAAGAAATTTCAGGTAACTCTTTTATTTTCAACATTATTTCATCAAGCAATCGACTTATGTATATATTTTAATCATGTAACTTTGAATAATAAACCTATGAAACTTTTGCTTGATAAATAAACAAAAAGCAAGTTTTTTTGTTTTTTAAATATATATATATATATACATATATATATATGTGTTCTTACAGTAGATGTACAAAAAAGTTGAGATATATTTTTTAAAGTTTAACTAAAAACCGAACAAGTTCTGAATAATTAATAAATTATTTCTTAATATTTTTTTAATCAAAATTTGTAAATAAGAAAATTCTAACCAATAATGATATGAAAATTCCACGATGTCTTATCTATATTATAAAGGACAAACATATCTGTGCGTAACGCATACGTCATTTTGCGAATGGCAACACTTTCAAATTTGAAATAAAATTTTGGTTTTGAAATTTTCTCTACTGCAAATTTTTAAACTTCTAAACATCGCATATTTTAAATTTTTACACCGTTGTATAAGGGAAAAAATGCTCTTTTAAATGCAATTTGTTTGAAAACTGTATCTCAATTGATTTTTGAGATATTAATATTTTTGTAGTTTTTAATACCATTTTTCTAATCGTGGCAACAAAAGTACCCCATTTTTATTGAAAGTAAACGGAAAATAGTCGAAAATAGGAGATACTGTATCTTTTTGTTGCCATTTTCTCATAAAACTTGAAAAAAAAGGTTGAAATTAAAATACGAGCTATGTCAAGAATATTGTCTGTTATTCCGTGATAATGACGTCATATGCATACTTTTCTATAGACGAAATTTAAGACTGGATTGTAGAAGTGGATTGTTTTAGCGGATGCAATTGACGTCATTTTATAAAAAGGGTATAAATTAATTCTTAGACCCGATTTATGTTTTGTAGAAGTGCGTGATTAACAGCCCAGCTGCTTTGAAATTCTTATCAGATGATAATGCTTCACTTTTGAAAATATTGTAATCGAAATCACACACTAATAAAATGCAATGTCTTACAAAAATTTAGAAGTTTTTATAAAAGAGAGGTGACATGCAAATAATAGCAATTTATATTACAGAAATTGATGATTCTCGCCATGGTGGATTTGCTTCGCCGAGTTAGACAAACAAACAAATAATTCGAGGTTTAAAATAATATCATGTTCCTGAAGTTTTTGTTCGAAATTCTCTCGATTAATAAAATTTTAATGCTATTCTTTAGGACATTCTACTATAATTTTATCAAAATAACATAATTTGCTTAATTTAATTTTTCATAATTTTATATAATCTATATAATTAAAACACAAGTGTGTTTTTTTTAGTAATCAGTCCTGATCTTTCTGCTGAACCAATTTTACTATTTTTTTTTTTTTTTTTTAACTGAAAGCTGTTCATTTGTAGATGTGATCGAAATATCTGTTTTTTTTTTTTTTTTATAATCTCACTCCTATATTTTAATTTTAAAAGCATTTTATGAAATTTCTTCAAAAAATGGTGAGAATTAGCTTTCATTATTGCAGACAATAGAGAAATAATGAGGTATTGTTATCTTTATTCATGCCATTTTCTGATAAAAATTAAAAATTGTTGATAAAAATTGTTGTACAGGGTTTAGTGGCGCAAAATCCCATTAGGAGCAGAATATTATATTAGGGCATAATAACGGTAAATGACCTACTGCTCTTGAAAACACGCTTTTTTTCCACCTAAATAATCTATATTGATTTTCCTTCTGCACATCTAAAGATACTAAGTTTCTGACACTAGGCGAAATGCTTATTTAAGTGTAAATGAAGTCATATTTAAAATAAAACGATCCTTTTCTTAGCTAAAACTAAACATTTTAACACAAATGTGTCTAAAAAACATAAATTACGGAAATTTTTACTCTCCGGAATTGAGATTAGAATGTCCAGTAAACAGTGCGTCTGTTCACATAAAAGATGTCGTGACTTCAAGTTTTGAATTAAAATGATTTTAAAATGATAAAAAAAATACAATTTTTTTTATAAATAACGATAAATATGGATATGAGAAGTGCGTATGCAAATTTTGAGAAGGTGAAATTGCTGTTTTTCATTCCGGAATAACAAGCATAAGAGCCTCTATTGATAACCACATCCTAATAACTGATCCTTATTATATTTTAATGATTAAGTATCTATTTATATAAAATCCAAGTCTCTGTGTGTCCCTCACAATTCCGGTAGGACCGCCTCATTGAAATGAGTAATTGTTGAAAAATACTAATGCAGGGTTACCACAGTAGCGCCAAATGTTAGCCAACTTGGTGATAGCAGCCTAATTTGGCGAAATTCCCATTTAAAACCATTAATCTTTCATAAAGGTCACCGAAATTTGATTTAAACTTCGCTCTTTTAAGATATTTTTTCAAAATCTATGAGTGAGAATTTAAAGTACATCTTTACATCTTCCTCTCAATGCTACTAATAAAATAACCGCCAATAGACGACGCTGTACTGTGTGAGCTCCTAACTAGCGATTTTAATGTGCTTTAGGTACTTTTCCAGTATAGTGCCTGGCGAAAAAGGAAATTTCGCAACATATTTTCCGGGAACCTATACACTGTTTCATTTTATATACACACGAATTTTATTTTTCGATATTTATACGATTTATTTAACATAAAAAAGTCGTTTCTCTAATTTTATACAGAAACAGATGTAATTTGTACATAAAAACACCAATAATATGCATATAAAATAAACATATAAAACAAACAAAAACGCTCATCAAGTTTGTTTTCATAGCTGTTTATATGATTTTACAACAAATCTCGATATTTTTCCGTTATACGGACACTATGCCAAAATGTATGCTAATGCGCCAAAAATTTCAAAATGCTAAAAGATGTTTGTAATTTTATGCCAGCAGTTTAATATGAGTTTTATTTTATTGCTTTATTTTATAACAGTTATTTGCTCACTTATTTTAAGTATATATTTGTGATTTAATGAAATAGTTCGTAAAAGTTGGAATTATAAAATGTTATATTTTTTAAATGCTCACTTTAGTATCGACAATGTTTTTTCATTTATTTTTCAAATGCTTCAGTTTACGTGACTTTCATTTTGTGCCAACTATTATGCTTGGTGACAATGGTATATGTATAACGGAAAAGTACGCAAATCTCACTTTCTGATGCCCAAATTACACCAAGCTTTTTTTAAAAAAAACGCCGAAACCCCTACAGTGGAAAAGTACCAAACTATCTATTATTTTGCGCTATCTGTGTTATAGTTTGTACTATATGCAAGGGGGGTGGATCGAAGAGTTTAAACATTAAATATTAAAGTTTTGGCACAGATGTCATATAAGCCCCATATTCACGCGATTTTTTTCTGACGCCAATGTCATATACACAATGATACTTAACTGGCGCCAAAGTGTCGTTATTTTGCTTGATATGGTAACCCGGATGCTGTTGTTTATGCTGTTGATGTTTTCTCCAATTTGGCGTAAGAAAAAAATCGCGCCAATATGGGGCGTATATGGCAACTGTGCCAAAGTTTCTATAAAGCAGTATAAGACTAAAATTAAGAATAAAATAAATGCAAAATAAGACTAAAGAAGAAAGAAAAATCATGCGTTAAGAATAGAATATGAAACACTTTCCAACACATCATGAATGATTTAACAAAACTTCGTTATTTTGGGAAATAAGTTAAATAAGATAACTAAGTAAACATTTTAGAAAACGAATAAAAAATTTTAAAAATTGATTACAGCAGTTACCGTCCATAGCCAATAGTATCGTTATTACATGCCACTATTTAGCTAAAATTTAATTTAATGTACCCTTAAAACTACTGAAATCACATTTCCAGATATTATCATCCATAGACGGTTATGTATCCAATTCTTTGCGTGACCCTGTATATCATTTTATCTATATTCTACAAACATTTCTTAGTAAACTAAATGCAGTTCAGCGTAAAAATGCATAACTCCTTTAAAAACCAACTTTAAGCAATTTACTCTCATACTCAGTAACCCTTACGAATTCTTTTGTGTAGCCCTGCGTATGCACTGTAGCATTTATACACACAGTATAATATGCATAAATGTATTGAAACATATCATAATTAAAAATGCATTTCTAGCAATCATTGCTTATGTACAATACTTCGGAGAAAAGTTTCTTGGCGAGAAAGAAATTTGCCAACGTATTTTATGACAACATATTTACTGCTTCATACTCACAAGCCATTTTTCCATATGTATACAATTTATTTAATATAAAAAAAGCTATTTACCCATTTTTATAAAGAAACAGAAGTAATTTTTGCACAGTTGTCATATACGCATCGGGGTTGGCGTGATTTTTCTCTGATGCCAATTTGGCAGAAATCTCGCTTTCGAATACCAGTTACTTATATATTTTTAAATTATTTGCTATCATTTTGAAAAGAAAATAAATATTAAATAAATAAAATTTTCAATAATAACTATAGAACAAAACAGTTTATATAATTAAAAACAGAAAATAAAAGTAAATAAACAATTTATTAATAAATAAAGGTCAATAGCCGGGTTATCATAGCAGGCAAAATAACACCATTTTGGCGCCAGTTAGGTATACCGGTTCATATCTGAAATCTGTGCCGTAATTTGTATATAAAAAAAAATTATATATATTTAGAAACTATTTTAATATGTATACAAGTGCATA
This sequence comes from Maratus speciosus, assembly GCA_963932465.1. Classification (NCBI taxonomy): domain Eukaryota; kingdom Metazoa; phylum Arthropoda; class Arachnida; order Araneae; family Salticidae; genus Maratus; species Maratus speciosus. The sequence continues at coordinate 6,377,274 of OZ010786.1, read as the reverse complement.
TATAAACAAAAATAAATGTTCATTAGATTTGTTTTCATAGCTGTTTATATATTTTGGCAACATATCTCATTTTCTGATGCCTGAATTGCGCCAAGCTTTATTTAAAATGCGCTATAATGGAAAAGTACCTAAATAAATAATTAACAGAAATAACCAATTATACAAACTAAAACTTTTTATTTCTATATCAAAGCAGTGTTTTTAATTTCGATTAAAAATACATATATCCTTGGATAACTTCAGTTGAAATTAGGTTCACAGCTTAATATCTCATTCCATAAACCTAAACAAACACAAGTGATTCATTCATCGTGAACCATAAGAAAAAAAAAAAAATAAATAAATCATTGAGGTAATCATTCACAAAGTAAGTTTTCCAACAATCAATGGACAATATTCTAATGACGTCATAGTAGGTAAAATGGTGGCGGTATCGTTTGTTTATGGTTTGAAATCACAAAGATTTAATTTTGCAATGTCTCTTAGTTACATTATTTTATTATCATATTTATGAGCTCAGAACAAAAGCATATTTTTTTATTATTTATTTATTAAAGACGGAAAAATTATAAATGCATGATTTGAAAAATTTAAATAATTTTCTTCCTTAAAATAGTAAAAAATAACATCGGGAAGTAACAGCGGGTTTAAGTTAAATAAGTTTAACTGTTTAATTCTGTTTTAGTATTTAAAATAACTGTATTTATTAGATTTCAGTAAACAACATTAGGGCCCGATTAAACTTTGAAATTAGAGGAATTACAATGTCATTTCAGGACCTTTCTTTTGGAGAAGCTTTTCTTAATTCCACATATACATGGAAACTCTTCAGTGTTAGAAATATTATTCTTAGGACTGACATAACATGAGAACGGCCTGCAATTTTACACAAGTTTTTGAAAACCACTTTATATCAGAAATTTTACTAAAAACTGGTTACTTTTTTGTTATAGCGGCCCACACTATTAGGATTATGACAAGTTGCAGGCGATTTCGCTAACGTTGTAACCAAGATCGTGAAGCACAAACATATAATACCATATAATACCATTTCATGAAATCGTATACGATAATTTAATAGTTTTTACCTTAAAGGTATATATAAATATTATACAGACATACAAATAATAAGTACAATAAACCCAACTGTGGTCCCGGGTTCGATTCCTGGCTCTGACTAATTTTTCACTCCAGTTGGGTTTATTGTATTTATTGTTTGTATGTCTGTATAATATTTATATATACCTTTAATTGTTGAATGCTGGCGTTATTTATGTGTGTATGTGTGTTTTGATATATATTGTAGTATGAGTGTTTTATTATAGTTTTTACCTTACTTCAAGTGTGTAATTTATTTATTTTTAAGGCTTAACAATCTAAATTGTCCAATATATGAATTTTAAAAAATGTAAACAAAGATTGAATAGACATAACCGCAAAAAGCCTCAAATCTGCATAACACTTGGAACCAAACTGCGCAGATTAGTGGTCTTCTACTGTACACAGTTTTTCATAAATTTGTTTCGTTCTTAAAATGTGTTATTTTCATCTATCACTGCGGAACAAGCGAGAAAAGTCATATTCTTGCACATGAGTTGTATATACCTTTATATCTAAATTTCCGTCATTTTTGACGGGCTACCTTTCTAGTCTACATTATAAACAACAAACGCGTCTGTGCGTAACGCTGAAGTCATTTTACGAATGGCAACACTTCACGATCAAATTTCGGTCTTGAAATTTTCGCTACTGCAATTTTTCAATCTTCTGACCATCGTGCATTTTCAACGTTCGTCGTATAGGAAAAAAATTTACTTTCAAATGCAATTTGTTTAAAAACTGTATTAATTTACTGATGTATTATGTTTTCTAAAATAATTTTTAAGCATGGTTTTTTTTTTAAGTTTATCTTATCACGTGCCGGATTCACTACATAATAATAATAAACATTTTGCACATAAAGCAACAAACATTGTTCAGCATTTGTTTCTGACTCTTTCTGCATAACGAAATTAATACTTCCTTTATAAACAAATAAAAGAATAATATTAAAAAAAAACACCAATCTAACATATTTGTGAAAGATAAATTAACGAAATGAATACTTCTTTTATAAACAAATAAAAGAATAATATTGAAAAAACACAAGTCTAACATATTTGTAATAATATAATTTAAATTTTTAGATCACCAAACAGGATTTTTTTCAAATGGAATTTGTTTGCAAAGTTCATCTCAGTTTACTGATTGTCTATGGTTTTAAAAACAATTTTAAAGCATGAATTATTTTTAATTCATCTATATCAAGCGGAGCTCGTTTACGAAAGATTAATCCGTTTGTCCTTAAAACAAAATAAAGAGTTCATCATTTTCTTACGGCTAAAAACGTCCATTAAAAAAACTTCCCTATGAATAAATAAATAATATAATATAAATAAAACACAAATTTAACAAACATGTGTAAGCTCTGAAATTATCAGAATATAAAAGGATGCCGTAAGTAGCAAAATCTTCGTCAAATAACTCTTAACATGCGGCTAATAAGAAAATGTCGCTTTTGATAAATTAAAAAGAAATTTTTGATTGTATAATTCGTATTTTTCATATAAAAAATGCTTTTTTTAATGTAAGTGGGCAGGCTAAAACATTTATTGCATATAAAAAGTTATTAGTTTTCAATTAAAAAAAAAAAAAATTGTTTTTACCTATATTCTGTAACCCGGGGAGCCCGGGTACGATCCACTAGTATTAATAAATGTTTAAATTTTATGCCGTCGAATTGGTTATATTATTGAATTACCAGCTGATGACTATCCGTAATATTACAACAAAACGATGTGTGTAATAATCGCCGCAAATATTTACAGTCCCAACGGTAACAAAAACATTTCTTTTTACTTTCTTCTATCTTTACAAGAAGAAAGTATTGGATTCATGAAAATTTTCGAATTCCGGTTTTCGACGGATTTACACGTTTTAAGGGTCAGAGAACTAGAAAAACATGTTTTTACAAAATGTCTGTCTGTGAGTCTGTCTGCGTGTCTGTGTGTGAAACAAATTTTGTGGGCGCTCTATCTCAAGAACTAATGTAGTAATGTAAATTACTTTTTAGTGTAACTCACACAACAGGTGTCGCTGCTATGCTGCATTTTTAACGATTTCCGCAATGGCTCTATCTGAAGAACTAATGCACGGATTTTCATTAAACTTCAGATTCAGTTAGTCCTTGATATGACTTGTTGCTGATTACGTGTTGGTGCAAATCGCTCTACAGGTGGCGCTGCTATGTTGCATTTTTTACGATTTCCTCAATGGCTCTATCTCAATACAAAATGCACGGATTTTCATGAAACTTCACATTCAGCTAGTCCTTAATATGACGTGATGTGATCAGGTGTTGGTGTGAAACGGTCAACAGGTAGCGCTGCTGTGCTGCATTTTTCACGATTCCCGCAATAGCTCTATCTCAAAAACTAATCCACGAATTTTCATCTAACTTCAGATTTAGTTAGATGTTAACACAAGTTGTTGCTGATTTGGTTTTGGTGTTAATCGTCCAACAGGTGGCGCTGCTATGCTGGAATTTGCATGATTTTCGAAATAAATCTCTCAAAAACTAATGCACGGATTTTCTCCAAACTTCAGATTCAGTTAGACTTTGACATAAGTGGTTGCTTAGTAGTTTTGGTGTAACATAGGATTGGGTGTAAAGCACCCAATAGGTGGCGATGTTAGGGTGAAATTTGCTGGTTTCACACGATTTCAGAGGCAGCCATATCTCAAGAACTAACGCACGGAATGTCATATCTTTAGAATCTTCATGATGGACATAGATTGCTGTTTAATTTTGACAGTGTGATAGCGAATTTTCAAGTATTAACATGTATGAGATAGAAAAAAGTTTTAGGATTGGTACATCCGACTAGTTTAATTGTTTACATGGATAGTTCTCAAATTAAATGGACATTTCACTTTGGTAATTTGCAAAAAATATGGTAATTTGTAAAGTTGAAATTTTCGTGTTTAAGTTGTGTTTCCAACAACTTCCTAAAGATTTAAAGATATTTTTTTTTATTTAAAATTAAATTTATTTTTTATATAAACATAGAGGTGACACATTATTCCATGGAGGTGACAATCTTTAATATTAACGGTGAATATAAGTTTTATTGCACATTTACTAGATTGAAAAACATTTATGGTTGCGATATTACCTTTTTGCTGTTTAAGAGGTATAATATATTATTTCAACGAAATAAAGAAAGTTAAATAACACATCAAAACAAAAACTGGATTATAATACAGGTAAAGAACACATACTCTTGAGTAACATGGTAACAAAAAAGAGATTTTTTATTAAAAAATGTTGCTATTGTAACCGATTGTTCACTTTCGGCTTTTCAACCACACAAATCAAATCTTCATATCTATCGATTGCTTCTGGCTATTTACTAAAAAAAAAAAAAAAATTGTTCTTGGGTCCCGAACATTTTTCATAATATTAGCTTCTACGTAATCTTCAACTGAGGTCACATTTGCTAAATACAGCTTAACAGGACACTAACTGGAATATTGTGCATACTGAGGTACTTTATTATTATTTGTTTTAGATAGAACAAGTCCAAAGGCTTTCTTTGACTTTGAGACTTCTCAATTTTTCGAAATTTTTCTCAATCTGAGTATTTTAATGCTGAACCGAATTCAAGACATTTTCTGAATTTAGATGAAACATTTTCGACTTTCAATATTTTTTGTACCCGTCTTTTTTATTTTTTTTTTTATTTTACTTATGTTGTGTTGATATCTTTTCTTATATTTATCTTTTTCTCTTTTATATTTCAACTATTCAACACTTTCGTTTTTAAGCAATTTTCAAGCAATTTTATTCTTCTGTATGCGTTTGTTTTGTTTCTGTTAACAATTTTTCGACCTCTTTTTTACCCGACTAGTAACTGCTCTACCTATCACATCTTTAGCGTTCGCAATAGGAATGTTTATACTTTATGGATCATCATCTGTTTCTGGAGTAGTAGAATTTAAAAGAACTTGCTGCAATTTTTCTTTATTTGCTTTCTTTTCTCAACTTTTCCTTGTACTTTGTACCCAATTCTTTCTTTGTGCACATATCTGTTGTTTACTCAATTGACAAATGAGCTTTAATTTTTCCTTCTTGATTCATTTTGCAATAAATACCTTTGTGTTCTTTTTTATTACATTCTTCATGCAATTCTCGATTTTCTTTAATTTTATCCCGTCTTTTTTGCTCTGCTTCTCGTTTGATTTTTCTTTTCTTTTGTACAGAAATCTTTTTGCTTTTTGATCGAGCCATGATAAATAAAAAGATTTTAAATGATTAATATGCAGTTAGATTAAAATAAGTAGATTAATAGATAAATGGAAAATAAAACACTTTAAATACATGACTGCAGACTCCCCTAGTGTGCCCATATTATTTTAATATATTAAATATTGAATAAATATTTTGTGAGTTTTTTCATTTATCAAATTGCGTAGAACAGAGAAACTGAAAATTTAAATTTACTTCTTTTTTTATCTTTTTTATTTTTAAGTTTAGGAGATCAGGAAATTCAATAAGAGGCTTTAAAATAAAGTTTAATTAACTCTAAAATTTAACTTGCATTGAAAGAAATACTGAAAGGCTCTAATAAATTAAAGTTATACAAAATTGAATATTTTAGAATTAAAAATTTTCAGTTTCAAAGTTTTTTTTAAAAATATAAAATTATCCTAAATATAAAAATATAGATTCAGTAATTAAAAATATACTCTAAGCACCCTTAAAATATTATTTACATCAATAAATGTCACATCCATTGATCAATGTCATCTTTATGCTACAACAATGGCATGGAGGTGACATATCTGAGATTAGGCCTAATATTTTCTAAACTATGCACACAATTAACATAATGCTACTTGGATACAAAATTAAATAGAGCAATTTAAAGCCAGTTATCAACGAATTCGTCTATTTTTTAAACTGACATAATTAATGAAGCCATGGAGTTGACATCCAATTAAAGTACCCTATGGTAATTAAAAGTTTTTAAATTAAAACTAGATGAAATAACAATTTACCACGATTCAGAAATATTCCATCCAACAAGTAGCTTCCAGTAGTTAATTTTAATTCCAATTTCTATATTAGTCTACATCCAGTATATATTTAGATAACTACTAGGGGGCTCTGCCCCCTACGAGCTATACTCGCCAACCCCCATTCAGACACCGCAAACTCTAAAAGCAGGCTAATTTGATCGGCTTTAAAATATATCGCTTAAATGTATCGTTTTAAATCTGACGTAATTTTCACCAAAGTTTTCTTTCCCTTTTTAATATTCACGTGAAAATACTTTTGTTGTTAGAAAGGAAATATTATTTGTGCTGTCTTTGATTTCTCAACACGAGAACAATGGGACTCTTGTAGCCGCTTCAATAACATCTGCATTGGTTCAAAATACCTCAACAAGTTGATTTTCTGTAACAAATAAATCCTATTGGTTTACAATGGAAGTCTACGGGAATTTGCCGAAATATTAGGGATATCGCCAAGTTAGAGTCGCTTTTGGTGTCTAATTTTGGTCGCCAAATTTGGCGATATATCGCCAAGTTGTCACAAACATTGGCGGTATTTGGCGACAGAAAAGGGTCCTCTATGGTAACCCCCCTTATAGGTATGGAAGTGCATTAAATACTGTTCAATAACCAATGAGATGCGTTTCATTGATACGATAGCGCAATATATATATGTATAGATTAGTTTTAAAAGATTATCTCAAAGTATGAAATAAATGTCTGGTGCAAGTATATTTTTAAATGTAAACGGTTTAGCAATATTATGGTTTGGCAATTTTTATTAATACTGTAATTATCAATTTTTAATTATCAATATTGTCCTGTTTTTAATACGTAACCAATATAATTCCCATTTGAAAGTTTTTTTTTCTGTTTATAATTGTCACGTGTAAATAAATTTTTAATTTGAAGGAAGTATTATTATTTGCGCTGTTTTTAGATTTAGCAGCGATTTAAAATAATATCCTTTTCTGAAAGTTGTAAAAATTATCTCTCGAAATGCTGAAAATTTTAATTTAAAATAGAATTAAAACCTCAAAAAATACGTCAAATTAAAAAAATAAATGCAGTCTGCACACCGGGAACGTATAATGTATAAAATGATTTAAATTGATTAATTTCCTATGTACAGTTTTTGCTCGTATAAAACTTTTTTAATGGAAAGATTGTTTACAACTTTGGCATTAAATATCTCTTAAAATTCTTCGATTTGAAAACTGTCTGCATCAGCGTGTTTATCAGACATTTCTCTATAATACTACCGATTTTCGTATTTTTGTATGCAACAGTTTTTTTAATATTAACGAAGAAAGGCCATGCTTAAGCATTCAAATTGGATGCCGATCTGCCGGGAATATCTACGCAGATTTTCATTGGTCAATTTCCAAATCAAAACTTTTTTTATATATATAGAAAGATAACTGATATGTCATGGAAGTAGCTAAAATTCTGGGGGCTGAAGTGTCTTCGTCTGTATTATTATTATTTTTTAAATAAATATTCAAAATTTTCTTTTTTAAAGTAAATAAAGTATATACTTTTTTAACTTAATATATTTCATACTGTTATTTTCCTTTATTTTATGGAATACATTCATGTTGTAAAATAAAAACAGGCATGGAGGAACATACCATGGAGGTGCCATTTAGTATGATTTTAATTTTATTAAAATAGTTTTAAATTTCAAATTTATTCTAAAGTATTTTTTAATAGAAATTTAGCTGTGCCTTCATAGATTATCTATTTAAATGAACAATTATTTCCATAAAAGTGCAAAAATTTCATTGGGACTTAAATTTCCATTTAATTTCAGAACTACCCACATTACAACTCTATATTGGATTCAATAAAGGAAAGTCACTGATTCGGCCGATTTTGGGTCATTTTCAATATGCTACAGCCCATATAAATGTATGTGATGTCTGGAAACGTTTAGATTAATTTCTCTTTCGATTCTTTTGGCGCCAACGCCATACGTCACGTGGTATGCGGGCGCGCGCGGAGAGAGGGGCGGATATATATATGTATATATATATATATATATATATATATATTTTTTTTTTTTTTTTTTTTTTTTTCAGAAAAAGAGGGGTTTTGGAGAAGGGTAGACGAGCCGTGCATGGTTGACCGGCGTGTTTTTTTTTATTTGTGAAAACGGAAGTTTATGATTTTAATAATACGAGTTGCAACCCGTCGAAATTCGACGTACTAAAATGTTTGAAAGGAACTGTCAGATCGAAATTATAATAAACCTACAAAAATAATTACAACAAAAAAATCATCTTACATTGGTTGTCTAACTCTTAAAACAAATAATATTTTAAACCCAAAATTACCAAAATATTATTTCTACAAAATTCAAATGCTTAAATTATTGAAAAATTAAACTGTATTAGATTACGTAATCAAGATGAGTAATTATGATGAAGTTATCGATGAAGCTCTTATGTTTGTTTTTACGGGATGAAAAATCAGTAAAAAGGATTTCGCTTTGTAACATCATAAATGTTCCCCCCATAAAATCTAAACTGTACGTTATTTTCACATTCTTGTAATTTACATACGCACCATTCAAATTCACAATTTGAAAGTATTTTAACGCGCAAAAGAATAGATATTAATGAATGCATTTCCAAAGTTAAAGTCACGTTTGTCCGATACAACTTTTCATGTGAACATTCGCACAAACCTTAAGTTCTAATCTACCCGCGAAAAAAAAATTCAGAAATTTGACTTTAGTTGTCATAGTATTCGCCATTTATAGTATTGGTCAAATATTTAGTTTTATCAAAAAAAAAAAAATGATCGTTTTGTTTTAAATATATCATTTTTACTCAATGAATCATTTTGCCGAGCGCCTCAAACTCATTTATCAGCGTAATGTAAAAATATTAAAATGTAGTTGATTTATGAAGAAGAATGCGTGTTTTATTTAATGTCTGACACCATTTTCTGTTCAAAAATTATAAAAAAGTTTTTTTTTATTTCTAATGTGAAAATGGCATCAATAAGGATATAATGAATAAAAATAATAAACCATGAATATTTTCCCTTTACTTTCAATATAAATGGAGTACTTCAGTTGCCACAATTACAAAATTTGTATTAAAAACTACAAAAAAATTAATATCTCAAAAACAAATTGAGATACAGCTTTCAAACAAATAGTATTTAAAAGAGAATCTTTTTCCTTATACGACGGTGTAAAAAGTTAAAATGTGTGATGCATAGAAGTTTAAAAATTTGCAGTAGAGAAAATGCAAAACCAAAATTTTATTTCAAATTTCAAAGTGTTGCCATTCGCAAAATGACGTATGCGTTACGCACGGATATGTTTGTCCTTTATAATATAGATAGTGAAGTGTAGCTTTTGGGAGTGAAATATAAAGGTGGTGTACATTGCATCTATGTAAAACCTGTATATAGTGTATATAGCGTGGTGTCATCTGTGTCGTATTTATGTATTCTCATAAATAAACTATAATTTAGTGTTGTGTTGAAAACTAGTGGTCATTTTAACGAGGAATACACCACGTTGAGAAGGTTAGCGGAGCTTGGCGGCGGTATTACACGCTCTCCAATTTCGAGAAACAGAGCCCTTATTAAAAGTAAGATGCATGTTTACGTATTTTTAATTAAAGATAGTGTTTGAAGATATTTTAAGCAGATAAAGGAAATGTAATTTATTGTTGTGAGCTTGTGAATTTATATAAACGATTTAAATAGATAAAGAGAAAAGTATATGATTTATTTTTTTGATTGATTTAAGCATGTCAGACGAAAGATGCTATTTGTAGTATGACATTTATTGCTTGATTTATTTAGTTAATATGAGAGTATCTGTTATCTGTAGAGTTTTTTTTTTTTTTTTATAAAAGTGTTTGAATTGAAAAAGAAAAATGTTTAGCATTAAAGGGCTGAGGAAAGAAGATTTAGTTGCTGTCGCAACTGAGTTAGGATTAAAGGTTGAATCGGAACACAGAATTATAGATTTGAAAACGCTCATTGAAAGAAGCGATCAATACGCTAAGGATTCTGAATTTATAAAAGAATTTTTTATTACTACGGTATCGGATAGAATAGAAAAAGAAAAACGTGAAGCCGAGTGACTAAAAATTGAGAAAGAAAATGTGAAATCAGAACAGAACACTGCTCTAGAATTAGAGAGAACAAAATTAGAAGTCATTAAAGCCCAATTAGAAATGGCGAAGATAACAGATTATAAGAATTTGGATTCGGAGGGGGGGGGGGGGTTGATGGACAAAAATCCCATACTATTTCGTTAGAATCTTTAATTAAAAGTGTTAGAACTCTAAGTATGCCAGTCCCGACTAAACCGGAAGCGTGGAATTTATTTTTTAGTTCGCTCGAAAAGGCATTCGAAATGAAAAATATTTCGGAGGAGTTAAAAGTTGAAATTTTACTAAATTTAGTGGCTGAACGGGCGGCACATTTATTAGTTTATGTAAATACAAATGAAATGAAGAGTTATCCGAAGGTTAAGGCTTTAATTTTAAAAGAATTTCAACCTACCCGGAATCTTGTCTATAAAATTTACTTCCGGCAAAAAGAATGAAAAATGAAAACCATTTACAATTTGCAAGCAGAATCCGAGCTAATTGGGATTTTTATTGTCTGCTTAGAAAAGTAAATGATTTCGATACGCTTAATGAATTAATTGTTACCGATATATTATTGAGTTCATTAGATTCAGAAACACGGAGCTACGTTAAATTAAAGCAAATGGATGACTGGTTAAAACCACGAGAAATCGCGGAATTATGCGATAATTGGTTTACTTCAAAAGGTTGAACTTTTTCGGAATTATATGATAGACTGATAATATCCTTTCGCAACTATGATGAAACCGGAAGTGTGAATCATGGGAAATATATACCACATCATATCAGAAATAATGTTCTTTCTCGGGATAGGAAAACTAATGACATTTGTAGGCTATGTAAACAAACAATTCATTTACGTTTCTGTCCGAATAATAAAGATAAAAATAAAATGGGGAATTTTAGAAATCAAACGAAAAAGGAATCGGGTATTGAGGAAAATAAACATGATGAAAAGTTAGTTGCTAAAGTGACAGCGTTAGGTTCTGGGAATGGGGTAATAAATACGCAAGCCTTGCAATATCAGGATGTCTGGTTAGGGGGGGGGGGCGGAAAATGAATTCATTAATCGATAATGCGGCCAAAATGCCAGTAGTTAATTCAAATCAAATACCGGATTCATTTAGAAATAATGAAAATTCAAAAATTCAGTTGATATCTGCTTTTGGAGAAAAAAATAACCGCTGACCTTATAACTTTACCCATAGCTTTAGATTCCGGAGAGTCAAATAGTGTAGTTAATAGCGTAGATGTTTTGTTCGCAGCAACAGATAAATTATATGGGCCATGTATTATCACGCCAACGATTTATGAGTTATTACGATCAGTTCAGAGTGGAGGGGAAGAAAATAGATTATGTGATGTGTCGGTGCCTACGGAGGAGATGCAGTCGGAAAGGGGAGAAGAAATTAAATATCAAAAGGCACGGGTAGTGAAATGGAACAACAAAGTATCGATGAGAATTTATGTTTATTAAGTCAAAATGAAACTGCAGAAAAAGAGTTAAGGATTAGCTGTATTGAAATGAAAAATAATAGCTAAGATTTAAATGTGGGTCGTCAATGAGATGCGAGTATTTACAGGGCGCAACAGAAAAGTTGCGAATCGTTACAGGGAGCTTTCAAAGATGCAGAAAAAGAGAAAAATGGATTTGTTATGGTAGATAATTTGCTTCATCATAGGGAAAGAATTTCGGGAGATCAAGTTATGCAATTAGTGGTACCAAAGGTGAGGAGGGGGGAAATTTTAAAAATTGCGCACGAATCGATTGTCGCTAATCATCTCGGCATGAAAAAAACAAAAGAGAGAATTCGTTATTCATTTTTTTTGGCCAAGTATGTCGCGGGATGTGGAAGAATATTGTGCGTCGTGTAAGGATGGCAAACTACGGAGCAGGGAGAGGGCCAGCGATCAGATGCCCATCGGAACTTCCGTTCGACGTTGTAAATATTGACATAATTGGAAAAATTGAACCTCCTTCAGCGCGCAGGCATCAATACGTACTTACTTTGGTAGACCAACATTCGCGATGGCCCGAGGCAGTTCCGTTACGGACAATTACGGCTAAAGCTACGTGCGATGCATTGTTAGAGATATTTATGCGAACAGGAATACCCCTCGTAATAGCGAGTGATCAGGGCAGAAATTTTATATCAGGGTTAATACGGGAGTTTCATGCTAGGCTGGGGGCGGCTCTTAGATTTGCTACGCCGGGGCACCCACAGAGCTCGGGATTAGTTGAAAGGTATAATCAGATATTGAAACGTATGTTACACCATATAATTCGTAGTGACCCTAAAAATTGGGATAAACACATCCCTTATTTATTATTTGCGTATAGAGAAATTCCGAATAGCACTACGGGCGTATCGCCATTCAAATTAATGTACGGAAGGGAGGTTAGAGGGCCACTGGCGGTATTAAAATCTACATGGGCAGGCAAAATCCCACTACCTATAAATCTAGGAAAGAGCACGACCGAATACCTCCAGGAGTTAAAAATTAATTTAGAAAGGGAGGCGGAACAAACGGCAATAGTGTCGGAGGTTAAGAAAAGCTCGTATGCGAAGTACGCTAATCGAAGAGCGATTTACAAGGAATTTAGATCGGGGGACCAGGTATATTTATTAATTCCGGACTCCACGAACAAACTTTACGCGAGGTGGACAGGACCAGCCGAAATAGTGGCACGATGTAACACTGATTCTCACAAAGTGAAATTAATAAACGGGAATGTTAGAAATGTCCACGTAAATAAGATCAGAAAATTTACTCCTAGGGTACAGGCGGTGGGTGTGATCTTGAAAATGAGGAAGAATTAGGGGAGCCTTATCCCACCCCCAGTATGAAAGATAACTCTGACCTTTTCAATATAGATGAAGTTGATCTAAGTCATTTAGGAAATGTAGAGAGAAAAAAATGCTACATTTATTGTATGAATATAAAAAGTTATTTTCCAGAAAAGTCCAAATAGCTAAAGTAGGAGAGCATAAAATACGAATAAATGAAGTAGAAAAGAAAAAGCCGTATGTTTATAGAATCCCAGAGGCCTTGAAACCTCAAGTAGACCAGCAAATTGAGGAGCTATTGGAACTAGGTCTGATTGAAGAAAGTGAGGCAGAGGCGCCACACCCAGTAGTGTGCGTAATGAAGAAGGATGGGGCCTTGCGCCTATGCGTAGATTTTTGAGTGCTTAATGCTGTTACAGTGACTGATGATTTCCCGATGGAAAATGCCACAGATTTGTTGTTCAGTATTGGCAGGGCCAATGTGATAACCAGGATAGACTTACTCAAAGGGTATTGGGCCATACCACTGAAAGAAGAGAGTCAAAATTTAGCATGTTTTAAAACTCACAGGGCTCAATATCGCTTTAAAGGGATGGCCTTCGGGCTCAAAAACGCAGCTGCGACTTTTGAACGAGAAATGAACAGAGCACTGTCCGAATACAAGGAGTTCGCCAGAGCATATATAGAAGACATAGCCGCTTTCTCTGAAACATTTTCTGAACACCTGATGCATCTGGAAAAGATATTTTCTAAATTTCAGACTTAAGATTTTCAGTCAACTTGAAAAAATGTGAATTCGAAAAACCACAGATCAAGTACTTAGGACATATCATCGGGTCCGGCAGCCATCGGACCGACACCGGAAAAGTGGAGGCTATTCGAAGCCTAGCAGTGCCTCAAACGAAAAAAACAGTTGAAACTATTCTCGGTCTCTGTAATTATTATAGAGATTACATTCCTAAATATGCTGAAGTAGCATATCCTCTAACTGAACTGACGAAGAAGAAGAGTCCAGAACAGTTGTGTTGGTCAGAAGACCATGATCGGGCATTTAATGAGTTGAAAAGAGGTCTTATCGAAGCACATAGTCTACATACTTCCGTTATAGGAGTGCCATTTGTCATCAAGTGCGACGCATCTGCAGTCGGCATCGGCGCGTGTTTATCGCAGCGAAAAGCCGGAGTACTGTACCCAGTGAGCTATGCCAGTCAAAAGCTGACCAAAACTCAACAGTCTTGGCCGACGATCGAAAGGGAGGCCTATGCGGTCATCTGGAGTCTCAAGAAGTTTAAAACGTGGATTTTTGGATCACCTGTGGAACTTATCACTGATCACAACCCACTGACTTTCATCACCAAAAATGCCCCCCAATCTTCCAAACTGCAACGATGGGCATTAGCACTGCAAAAATATGACATTCAAATTTCGCACCGACCTGATGCTAAGTTGATAAATGCAGACGCACTGTCTAGACTGAATACTATTGGATAAGAGAATAAACTTTAAAAAAAAAAAAGAACTTTCACGAACTGATTGATAAAGGACCATGTTTTTTTAGTGACTTTAAAAGATTTATTCAGTGTGTTACTGCAGCTTTTGTTACATTTTACATGTGTTTTATTTGTCTTTGCATTTATTAATGTATGTTATTAAGTATTAATTCTTTTTATTGTATTAGTAGGTAAGAAGAGTTTTAGTCAGTGTGTCCAGGATATTCCAAGATGTAGTTTGTATTTTTTTTGTATATTTTTACATGTATTTATAAATTTCTATTTTTATTTGGGTAATTTGTTTAAAAAAAAGGTGAAGTATGAGGACGTCTCCAGACTAAATTTCAGATAGAAAATTGAGGGACCCCCTCCCCCATTTTTCAATCTTGGATGGGGGTGTGATGTCTGGAAACGTTTAGATTAATTTCTCTTTCGATTATTTTGGCGCCAACGCCATACGTCACGTGGTATGCGGGCGCGCGCGGAGAGAGGAGTGGATATTTTTTTTCAGAAAAAGAGCGATTTTGGAGAAGGGTAGACAAGCCGTGCATGGTTGGCCGGCGTGTTTTTTTGATTTGTGAAAACGGAAGTTTATGATTTTAATAATATAGTGAAGTGTAGCTTTTGGGAGTGAAATATAAAGGTGGTGTACATTGCATCTATGTAAAACCTGTATGTAGTGTACATAGCGTGGTGTCATCTGGTGTCGTATTTATGTATTCCCATAAATAAACTATAATTTAGTGTTGTGAAGAAAACTAGTGGTCATTTTAACGAGGAATACACCACGTTGGGAAGGTCAGCGGAGCTCGGCGGCGGTATTACAATGTCCAAATGACTTGAATATAACTTATCTACGTTTAAATGCAACATAGGAGTTGCATTCACATTTTAAGCATATTTCAGTCCGTGACTGTTAGGAGAATTGAGTTATTGCAGCTTATGGCCTGTGATCCCGAGTTTGAAATTTTTGCTAATTCTTTTAATTAAAACTCGTTCATTCTAATAATTATTTCCTATTATTAAACTTAAACAAGAAACAAAAATCATGCGTTAAGCATAGATTATGAGACACTTTACAACACTTCCTAAACGCTTAAACAAAACTTCGTTATCTATTGAAATAAGGTAAATAAGGTAATTAAGTAAGCATTTTAGAAAACGCATAAAACCTTTAAAAACTGATTTCAGAAGTTACCGTCTATGTATTCCAATTCTTTTGAACAGCCTGCAGGTTGATATACATATTATATAATGGGAACATTTAGTTTACCATGAAAACGCATAACAGGTTGAATTTTTTCTTTCAGCAATTTATACTAATAGATGGAAACACACCTGAATGCTTTTGTACAGCCCTGTAATTTACCTAGTACCTTTATTACACGCCTATATTTAGCTAAAATTTAATTCAAACTAAAAAACCCTTACAAGTAACCGAAATCCATTTCCAGCAATCATCGTTAATGTACACTACTTCGGACACAATATAGTATGCGAAATCTTTTGCGTGTCCTGAAAATGCTATGCAGTTCGTATTATACATGAAATAACTTATAGTAAACCTCAGCGACGTGTACCAATATCATTATACATGAAATAATTTAATATAATTAAAATACAGTGCAAACAATTCGCCCACCCCGTACATCATTATGTTACAGAATTATTTTGTGTGTCCCTGTAAATGAATAATAATTATTCCTTGCAATGCATATTATATAGAATGCATATTTTATTACACTTCATAAATGCATGTTCATTTTATTATATTTGAAAGCATGTAACATCATTACAAATCATCTAAAACGATTTTTTCCCATCGACCATAATGTAACTGAATACTTTTGACTGTCCATGTAAATGAACTAAACATGCTATAAACTTGAATTGAAATACGGTTCATGCTATGGTAAACGTCAATAACATCCAAAAATTTCAGGGCAATCCGAATATATTTACGAGTGTTACAGCGCGACCAGACGGGCAAACAAACTGAAGTCATAAACACTTTTCAACTATGTTGGAATGTGTTAAAAACACTGAGGGTTTGTCTTACATGAAATCACGGGAGGCGTACTATACGCGGTAAGTCATTTTGAAGCCAAAATAGTATATATTTTTGTTATTCTTGTTTAATTAAATGTTCATTAGTAGTATAAAAGTATTAAAAAAACCCATAAAACTGCTTTTAAAAAAGGACTAATTTAATTAGAATCAATGTAGCACGTGCGGTTCGTAATAACATAAAAACAGGGCAGACGATGTACTCCATACACAAAAGCCTTTTAAAGTCTAAATATCAAATTTTGATGATATTCTTCTTGAATGCACCTTTAAAAGTAACAAGCATCAAATTTATATTAGAAAAAAATACATGATTAAAAAAGAAAATGAACTAAATTACAAAAGTACGTTGTTTAATGAAAAAAAGTTTAGGAAACAGAGCAGAAAAAATCTCAAACATCAACATTAAACATGTTGAATATGAATGAACTTTGTAAAGAGTATAAATGAGGTGCAGGCGTTAAACATGCAATTATCTTGGAATTCTAGTTTTTTTTTTTTCTGAATCGAAATTACCATTTAGAGAAAGTTTATTTTAAAGATAAAACTAAGTGTTGATTGCATCCAAATTATTTTGGCCACAACTTCCCTTTTGAAGCGAATTTTTGCGCGGTGTTTGTTCCAAAGTTACTGATATAATCTATTAAAGAAATTTCGATTTTTTGACACTTTAAACGGTATGCGACACCTTAATAAAAATCGTTCCTAAACAGATACAGAAATTTCTAATTGCATGAATCGAGATTTTACCACAGCGATGAGAATTTTGAACAAAAACTTAAGTAAATGCTACATTTTAATTATGGACACTGTTACAAATACCGTGAAAAAATTTCTCTATTTTTAAATGCTATGTATTTTCCGATCAATGATAACGCTCTATAGGAGTTTATGAAGCGTTCTCATTTGTCATAAAATAGATAGCCCTTAAAAACTGAGGTAATTTTTCGCGATATTTTTAACATTGTATAGAGTGCGGGACGTTTGTTTTGAGACAAAATGCATTTTAAATACAGTATATGTTTTTTTACACCACTTATCTTTTAAGAAGCTCGGAAATAGACACTTTACCATGTTATAGGGTAATATATGGATTTTTCTTTTGCGAAAAAAAAAAAAAAAATGTGTGTGTTGAATTCGTAATTATAACATCCACTGTGCTCTAATATAAACCTTATGGTCACATTACTAAGCAGATGAACATACAGTCAGCAGTCGATAATTCGGTATATATGTGTAATAGTACGAAAACCAATTAAAATTTCTTAGCAAAAACTTTTAAATTCCCAGCGAAAATTTCACAACTTTAAAAACTCATAAAACAGGAAGAAATTATGATAAAGGAGTGCCGTTTGCAAGAAAGGGCTCACACGGCAGTCGTATGTTTTTTAGCAGAAAAAAAATATTTAAAAAATACATGTAGAGGACACTGACGACCCGAAATACAATGAACAGGACAAGAATACGCTCCATTCATTTGTTCTTCCAATAACAAATGTTCAACATGAACCTCCAGAACATTCTACGACGCAACTGTTGTCCTGTTCATTGTGTTTCGTGTCGTCAGTGCCCTCTACATATGAGTTTTAACTAAATTTATTTTGGCCTCTTAAAAAAAAAAAAAAAAAAAAAAAAAATCCGACTACCTTGTGAGCCCTTCTTTGCAAACCGTACTCCTTTATCACAATTTCTTCCTTTTTTCTGAGTTTTTAAAGTTGTAACGAACTTTTGGCTAACCCAGTATAAATAATTAATTATAAATTAAGAAAGAAAAATTTAAAAAATACATGTAGAGGGCACTGACGACCCGAAATACAACGAACAGGACAAGAATACGCTCCATTCATTTGTTCTTCCAATAACTTCTTCCAGTATAAATAAACATAGCAGTTGACAAGATCATCGATTCTTTACCCTTTTTTCACAAAAAATTGAAAAAATTAAATTTTCTAAAATATTCTTCCTTACGTTTTCATCCTTTATTCAACACTTTTAAGCAAGATTTTATTAATTTGTCAGCAAAAGTAGAAATCAGCCATTTCAAATAAATTCATTCCATTTCTAATTCTCATTTTCGCGGTCCACTTATACGACTCATTTCAACATTATTCTTAGAATCGATAGGAAATAATGACTACTTAAAAAATTAATATATCTTTACTTGATTTCGTTTTTAACTTCGAAATGTAATGAGAGCTTAATCTTTTTTGTCACTAACAAAAAACGTCAAATGATTATTATTTTTTATTTTTCATGGAGTATTATTCATTTTTTTTACTGTGTTCGTTACCAGAGAATTTTTATGTTTAAAACTAGCGAAACGATAAACATTTTCAGACATATATAGAAGTGTTTGAAATGTAATAAAATGTGGTCTCAGCTGGATTGATTAGCTAGGCTTGATATGTTCAACACTTCCCAATATAGTGTTTATGAGATATTGAAAAGTGCTTATGAATTCGATTTGTCTATCCGTCCGTCTGTCTGTCATTTTGTCTGTCTGTACGTAGACTAATTCACGTAAATATATTCCGACTGCCATGAAATGGATGTAGGTTATTGGGAAACACTGTTGGATATTCGGTATTCAAAATGAAGTGTTAGCGTTAACGGTTTATTTACATGGACACTCAAAATATTTCCGTTACATTACGGGCTATGGGAAAAATCGTTTGCGAGTGTAATTTTAATCATATTACTCTATTTTAAACATATTGAAATTGATATTTATCTCTGAAGCGTACTATATGGTTTCTACTATAGAGCATGGTGAACGTAGAATTTTTCGCCCGTTTTCATGGACACCCAAAAAAATTTGGCAACAAAAGAAAGTAAGCAATAATTCAACTATTGAAACCTACGGACAGTAATTGCTGGAAGTGCATTTTCAGTTGTAGCATGCGCTTGTAAATTTAATTATTTTGTAGCTGTTACTTGGTGTGTATAACTTATGTAAATCATATACAGGGCCGCCCAAAAAAATTCAAGAACATCTGTTTACATGCGGAAATTACTCAATGGAAATTTTCAGCTGTGCTATGCATTTAACTCAACTAACTTTTATCATACTATGTAGTATACATACGCATCAATAGATCATATATATGTTTGCACAAAAAATGTATATTTTCCCGACTATCCATGGTAATAGCAGAAATTGTGTTTTAAAATGCATTATGCGTTTTCCATATTGTTCGTTTACACATCATCATTCAACTTAATAAACTGCGAAATTTTCTTATAGTATTCTGGATGTGTTATAAAGTGTTTCACAATCTATGTCGTACACTGATTTTTAATTCTTTTTTTTTATCCAATAGGTTTTGACATATAGATTCCAAATATCTTAAGGTGCCACTCTTTTCATACATATTTTTGAGGTGGTTTTCAACATAGTGTCGGAGATGGCTGGCATTTATTAAATTCTTTAATATTTGTTGCATATTATTGACCAATATGTCAAATCATACGTTTCTGGAATCAATAAATACAAATCTATAATCAAAGTAGGCGTAAATTTAATTTTTCACGTGTTTTAAGTGATAAGATGCAAATAAAACACAAGAAACATGAAAGATATTATATATATTTGTCTTTTATTAACCAATTATACACAAGTGAAATATTTAAGTGAAATAGCATACATTATTGAACATATTGAACATAATTATTAAAAACAGCCTTTATGTGTATATACGGACTGATACATATCCTCTTCCCAGTCACTACTGCCGCTGTGGTTATATTCATAGTCCTTTGTATTGTTACAATCACTGCATTTTCAAAGGTCAGTACTAATCAGATAATTCGTTAAGCAAGAAGATTTCCCATCTGTACACACTCTCTTATAAAACCACATTTCACAAGTTCAAAAGCTCCTTTGGACGCAGATAGCTGCAGGCATTTGACTGGAGAAACTGCACCACTACAATCACCCAACTGCGATCAGGACAACCGTATTCTTTCAGTTTTTCGAGATTGTTTGTTGCAGGTTTTTGACATAATTGTCCCCCTTTAAAGTTCACTAAAAAATTCATTGTGTATTCGCAAATTTTATTACGTCATTAGTATGCGTAAGTATCTTCGAGGGAACACTTAGCTTTCACATCTACAACAAAAGAGAAAACTATCAATATTTGTAATTTTGTTAGTAAATTTATAAATAAATAATAAATAACTTACACATAACATTGCTCCTAGTTTGATTGTATATTTTTATTTCTTGAACCCCAAAAACATATAATCGGACATAAATGTCAATAATATGCCATAAATACTAAAGAAGTCAGTAAATGGCAGCCACCTTGGACGCCACGTTGAAACACACTTAAAAATGTGTGACTAAAAAATGTTATCTAAGATATTTGGAATCTACATGTCAAAACTCAGACTATAAAAAATTAATATAAAAAATCCAGCTGGAAAAATGCATCTGGCAGATAAAATAATTTCTGGCATAATTTGTCGTAAAAAAAATTCAGCTGAGAACAATTTTGTGAATTAAATTAATTTTCAAAATTTCTACACTCGCGTATAATATTCGTACTTACTTTAAAAAAAATAATGCTATTAAGACTTTTTTCAAATCTGAACTGCATTTTCCCGACACATTTTTATATTCATTTTTGTTCTCAAACACATGAAATCAGCAGGTTCTGGTATTTAGAAGCTATATAAACGAAAAGCGTCTACCATTTTTGGTAAAAGCAGAGAATATCTTTAAGAAAATACTGTCAAACTTGGCAGTTTGAATTCCGGACAAGATATTGGTGGAAAGTAAAAATATCTGCAATTCTAAAACAATAATTTCTACAACTGAAGTTGTAATTCACTATCAGTACAAAAATATATCAGAAAGTTTCACGTTCTTGGGTGGCCAAATATATTTTTCCCACAACCATCTTAGAAAATCATTTTTTTTAATTCCAATAATTAAAACATTAACAAAAATTATAAACATTAAAAACTATTAAATTTATAAATTTCTAAAACATGTGTGTCTCTACATAATACACAACTCTTTAAATAGATACTCCGAGTTAAAAATCAAAATTAATTTACTCATACATTGTTTAAAATACCACAAAGATGATAAACATTTTTAATTACTATGCTGTCTCAGTGATAAATAGTTTTAATTTCGCTTAACTACGGAGTCATTAACTGTTAAAAGGTATATAAATCTACGCAAAATTAAAATACTAGTCTCAAAATTTCGAAAATAAAGCAAAATTATCCAAGGAAAAGATACACATATTTAAAATTAAAGTTTAAAGTGTGTTTGTTGTGCTCGTTAATTAACGAATATTAGTTTTAAAATTTTATATAATATATGTAAAAAATGCATTCCTCATAGATATCTTTTTAAAGACTGCAAGTGCTTGGGTATTTTATTATAACGATTAATCAAGTACTGCCTCGTAACTTTCCAAATTTTTCACAAGACTGAAAAATCAAGTCGAAAAATATACGTCATAGTATACAATAGATGTTGCACTCTTATGTAAAAATGCATGAATACGAAATTTATTACGATTATATATATTAAATTCAGTAATACGGAATTAATATGACTCCATCTTAAATAGGACATAATCACCATGGCAACCTAGAATCATTACCAATCATAGGATATAATTGAATTATTAACGAATGATAGGATTTAATAGAATGAAGAAAACCTTTATTAACATCTTTTTAAGTTTTGACTCGATTTTCATAAAATAAATCACTCGACCAAATTCTGCAATGATTATATATGAGGACCCCAGAAGCCAAGTGATACAAGTGATAAAATTTAGATTTGGAGTACATTGAATTTAAAGTCGGAACATCATCGTAATTGACTGAATTAAAATACGACACCGTTGCTTATTTCACAGTGGTCTTTGAACTCGTATTTCAATAACTGTTAAAGAAAAGTGGTGTACAATATTTTTTAAAGTTTAGGTAGAGATTAAAGAGGTAAGTAGTTTAAAGAGCTTAAGTAGTTGATCTCTAGAACTCATCACACAATTAGAAAATGACTTATATTTATTTCGTTCCAAACAAATAGCCTTATTTACAGATAGCCTGTGTACTTAGCTCAGTTATTTTCAATTTTGTGACTTACACACCTTGACTTCTGGGTTCATCATATGTTAAATTTCAAACCATTCGGCTGGATATTTTTTTCGCTGTTATATGCGGACAGTCCAGATGACGACTATAAGTGCTACGTATTTATGTAATTACGATAGACCCAATAGACCATAATGTAATGGACTACTTTTCAGTGTATCTGTAAATAAACTATGAACTCTACATACTTTATTTTCAATACCGAACATGGCATATAAAATCTCAATAACATACATTACAGTGCGCTAAGAAATTATAAGATCACTCACGAATTGGTGCACTTTTGAAGAAGAAGATACAATATGCAAATTTTTAGCTTGCGTTTTTAAAATTGACAGTAGAGTGTTTTCTGTTATAATTGCTACATTAAAATTTAAGTTACATTTTATTGAAATCTTCTAACTTTTTAAAAACGTAAATAACGTGACTGTTAAGGAATTCTAAGACCACCTGAGGAAATTAGCATACGTCGCATCAGAATCATTATAAAACGCACGCGTTTGTCTAACATGAAAGTATTCCCGAGAACCAAATTTGCAGGTTTAGATAGTGTTATTTAAGATATATTTGAAGATGCTGCGGGATAAAGAGTTATCTACGACCGAAGTAAGAAAAATTTGGTTTTATAAGGGTGCTGGTAAATCTGAACGAGAAATAGCTCGGTTAATGAAGCGTTCTAAAAGTGCCATTCACAATGAAATAATTAGATTAAAAAATTCAATTAAAATTAAACGATCGGTAAGAAAAAGAATTTTGACAGCTGGGGATGATCGACAAATATTTCGATTATCAACTCAAAAAGGTCTTTCAACTCGGAAAATTTCGAACCTTTTTAGCAAAAGAAAATCACACATATCAATTTGGAAAAGTCTGAACTCAAATAGTAATGCAAAATATATGAAACTGTTGAAAACAATCAAAATTAATAAAATATCATAAAGAAGAAAGACTGAAATGAACAAAACATGTCATGTCATAGGATAAGAAATGGAAACAAGTGATATTTTCAGATGAAAAAAAAAATCTTACGGTCCGGATGGTTATAAACACTATGGCATGATTTGAGGAAGGGAACGAAAATATGCTTCAGTCGACAAATGGGAGGAGGATCAGTAATGGTTTTCAAAAACTTTTAGTCATGATGGATTATGTGATTTAACCAGAATTTTGGGACGTATGAACTCTGCACAGTATCAGGCTGTGTTATATGATCATTTGATACTATTTGGACCTTTTTTAGTGGTGCTAACTGGATGTTTCTGCAGGACGTCTAAATCCAGCCAGCAATGGTTTAAAAAAGAAAAAAATCATGTTGTGTCATGGCCAAGTTGAAGTCCAGACTTGAACCCTATGAAAAATCTTTAGGGTGTATTTTGTCGCTAAGTTTATGGTAATAATAAACAGTTTTCATCTGTCAATGTACTCGAAGTAGCCATTGCAAAAGAATGGCTCAATATTTCTGAATATGTACTTTATCACCTGGTCACTTCTATCAGAAACACAGAGAGAGTTTATGGTTATAAGGGAAAATGAAGGACCAGTATCGTATTAATTTACGCATTATTCTACAAACATTTCTTAGTAAATTAAATGCAGTTCAGCGTAAAAATACATGACATAAAAATACAACTTATTTAAAAGCCACCTTTAAGAAATTTACGCTCATACTCAATAACCCTTACGTATTCTTTTTTGGAGCCCTGTATATAAACTATAATATTTATACACACTATATAGTATACATAAATATAGTGAAACTTAAAAGGGCATATCATAATTAAAAATGCATTTCCAGGAATCATTGCTAATATACAGTAATTCGGATACATTATAGTATCTGAAATCTATTGTGTGTCCCGGTAAATGCTATGCAATCCGTATTATACATGAAATAACTTATAGTAAACCCCAGAAACGTATATCAGTTTCATTATATATGAAACAGTTTAACATAATTTAAATACGCCGCAAACAATTCTCCCCTATACCATTATGTAACGAAATTCTTTTGTGTGGTCCTGTATCTGTAAATTGTTAATAACTATTCTTTGCACCGCACATTCTACAGAATGCATATTTTAGTACACTTCGTTAAAGTATAGTAGTTTTATTGTGTTTGAAATCGTGTAACATCATTAAAAAACTTTTTAAAAGATTTTTTCACCATTGGCGTAATGTAACGGGATACTTTTGGCTGTACATGCAAATGAACTAAAAGTGCTACAAACTTCATTTAAAATAGGGATCGCGCTATGGTAGAATTAATAACATTAAAAAATTTCAGAACTATCCGAGTATATTTACGACAGCCAGAACACGGACAAACGGACAGACGGCCAGTCGGCTAGACAAACCGAAGTCATAGACACTTTTCAACTTGGTTTGGAAGTATTAAAAATGCACTTCGAGCAATCATCGCTAATATACAGTTCTTCGAATATAGTACAGTATTCGAAATCGTTTGTGTGTCCCTGTAAATACTATGCACTTTCTATTATATAGAAAGTAACTTGTAGTAAACCTCAGCAACCTGTATAAATTTCTAATGAAATAGTTTAACATAATTAAATTACGCCACAAACAATGTTTCCCCATTTACCATTATGTAACGGAATACTTTTGTCTGGCTTTGTAAATTAATAATAAATATTCTTTGCATAGCATAATCTACAAAAGGTATATTTTAGTGCACTTCACAAATGCATATAAATTTCATTATCTTCAAAAAGTTTTAACATCATTAAAATACACTTAAATCTGTGTTACCCCTTGGCTGTAATGTACAGGGATACGTTTGACTGCCCCTGTAATTGAACTATACATCCGATTTTCATAAAATATGAAATGTCTGGACAAAATTATGCATCAATTATATATTTTAAATTTCAAACCATTCGGTTGCGTTTTTTTGCGCTTTTATATGCGAACAGACAGATAGAACGACAGACTGAAGGATGGAGAAGACTATAGGTGCCACGTATTAATATAATTATAAATGCACCTAGAAACGTTGCTGTGTATATGTCCTAGGCTAACTGAGAATTCAGGTTGTTAACCCCCTCACTGACAAGCCCATGTTAATACGTTCACTACGCTCCAGGTTTCACTGCACTACAAGCAATATTTAAAGTAATATAATTCTATTGATTTAATGTATTTTTAATACATTGAACAATGATTAATACTTCCAAGGATTGCATTCATATTCGTTAAGTTTTTTTTTTTAAATAAAATGTTGAATGAATAGTCTTTTTTTTAGCATTTAAAACAAAATGCAGAGAAAACAATATTACAATTTTACCCTTTTCCAAGACAGTCAGAGGGTTAATTGGAGAAACATCTTTTATTTTTCAATTAGACTAACATTTGTTATAAAGTCGCCTAGAGAGCATTAGGGTAGTTGAAAAATGACCACTTTCTTCTTAATCAGCTAATTTTCTTTAGGCTTATTGCAATGTGTCTAAGCAGTTTTAGACTAATTAGAAAATGACCAGCTGTTTGTTCAACTTTTGCATTGAACGAGACCTAAACTAAAATTATATTTGAAGCCAACCAGAACCGAACACGACAAAATAATTTCTGTCGACACGCAACCCTACTCGAATCTGAGAACTCGTTTTGACACCAAACCACAATCTACTCAATACGACAAAGGAAATTCGTCCAACCACAACCTAATTAAAATGGGACAAAATAATTTCTCTCGAAATGCAATCCAACCCGAACCTACAAATTCCATTAAAGCTCAACCTGATCGAAACCCAATAAAAATATTTTCATCGACATGCAGCCAAACTGGAATCTGAAAATTTTATTTAAAGTCAACCCCCAATCCGACCTCAACCTAATAATTACATTAAACCTCGACCCGATCCAAATTCGACAAAAGTACTTCCGTCGATATGCAACCCAACCCGAAACTGAAAATTCCATTTTACTCCAACCAGCAATCTGACCAGGAACTGATAAAAAATTCTATCGCTTTGCAACCCGGTACGAAAATGGCAAAACAATTCCCGCCGACATTGAAGGCTACTCTAACCTGAAAATTACATTTGATGACAAATCGAAATCCGACCCTTAACCGAAAAACATCCCAACTAATCGCAATCCGATCCGAAACAGAACAATATAATTTTCGTCGACACGCAACCCGAACCTAAAAATTTCATTTGAAGTCAAACCGACCAAAAAATTTGTTCTAACTGCAACTCGATCCGAACACTGCAGAAATATTTCAGTCAACATGCAAACCGAATTGAACCTGTAAATTCCATTTGACGCCAATCCAAAACCCGACAAGTATATTTTATTTCTATTTTTCAATATAAAAGGTAAAATTTCTAGTAGTGATAAAACTGTAGACAACTTTTCATAATTGAATTAAAAGATTTCAAATAGATTTCTCCAGTTCGTGTCTGCTTGTATTTCGGCGATTTTTTTTCCGTGTTAGCATCAGGTTGTCATGGAATCTTCGATGGAACTTTTCATTGTTGGGTTTGAGTTGACTTTAAATGGAATTTTCAGGCTCGTGTCTGGTTGCATTTTGGTGGAGATTATTTTTTCGTGTTAGTATCGGGTTGCGGTTCGATCGAAGTTTACTTCGAAGGATCAGGTTAACTTCAAATGGAATTTTTATGCTCGTGTCGGGTACAAGAGGATATTTAGACAAACAGTTGGTTATTTTCTAATTCTCCTAACACTGCATAGTCTATTCGCAATAAGCCTGAAAAATATCAGGCTGATTTAAAAATACATGTTCATATTGCAATTGGCCCAATGCTGTCTAGGCTCACTGCAATAATCCTAAAAAATGTCAGGCTGATTTTCAAAAAGGTACGCGATTCTCCAATTAGCCAGGCTCTTTGCAAAGAGACTGAGCCTCTTTGCAAAGACCTGATTTCTCAATTTTCCTGCGACATATGTATACTTCAAAGGCTAATATATGGGTTTTTACTTTCTTCTATCTTTATAAGAAGAAAGTTTCGGATTCGTGAAATTTTCCAATTCCGGTTTTCGACTAATTTACACGTTTTAGGGGTAAGATAACCCGAAAAACATGTTTTTAAAAAATTTCTGTCCGGGAGTTTGTCTGTGAGTTTTTCTGTTTGCCCGTCTGTCTGTCTCTCTGTCTGTATGTGACACAAATTTTGTGGGCGCTCTATCTCAAGAAATAATGAATGGAATTTAATAAAACCTTACATTCAGATATTCCTTGATATAAATTGGTGCTGATTCCTTTTTGGTATAAATCGTCCAACAGGTGGCGCTGCTAGGATGTATTTTTCACGATTTCCTCAATAGCTATATCTCAAGAACTACTGCACGGATTTTCATAAAATATCAGATTCCGTTAGTCCTTTATATAATTTGGTGCTGGTTACTTTTTAGTGTAAATCATCCAACAGGTGGCGCTGCTATGCGGCATTATTCATTATTATCGCAATAGCTCTATCTCAAGAACTAATGCACGAATTTTCATCACACTTCAGATTCTGTTAGTCCCTGATATAAATTAGTGCTGCTTAGTTTTTGGCGTAAATGCCCAAAAGCTGGCGCGCTATGCTGCATTTATCACGATTTCCGCAAAAAGTGTATCTCAAGGAATAATGCATGAATTTTCATCAAAATTCAGATTCAGTTACTCCCTGATATAAACTGGTCCTGATTAACTTTTGGAGTAAATCGACTAACAGGTGACGCAGAACTCTTCACGGTTTCCGCAGAAGCTCTATCTCAAAAACTAATGCACGGATTTTCATTAAACTTCAGATTCAGCGAAAACTTGACATAAGATGTTGCTGAATAGATTTTGGTGTAAATCACCTAGCCGGTGGCAGTGTTATTCTTCATTTCTCAGGACATATTAATGGGGATTGCCACATCCAACTAGATTAGTATTATTGTGTTCCTGTTTCACTAGTTTTGTTTCTAATTTTAATAGTAATATCCATATGTTAATATAATAAAATATACAGGTTTACGATTAAATTATCGTCTTAGATGCTGTATATTACCTTGGCCGCCATCTTGGATGTTTTGAGATTTCTTGGCGATTTAATTTTGGCGAACTTTATTGATATGGAATACATGTGGCGTGTGTGTTCTGACGTGACGTGTTAAGGCAACCGTGTTTTTTATCGAGATTGTGTTGCGAGTAACCGAGAACGCCGTTTTTGCTTGTGATATCGTGTTGTGTTTCTGTCAATTATTTTAATGTTAAATTTATTGGATGTATTTGATTGAGTATGGGTTCTGTAGTCTGTTTAAATGCTCTTGCTGAAGTAATTAAGAAATATGAGGAAGTTTTGACGAATAAAGGAGGTTTGGTTACAATGCGTCAATGCGTATTCGTAAGCCTATTTTAAAAAATGACGATGATGCTAGCAGATATGTCATGCTTGAGTTTTCAACAAAGCAGAAGTTTGTTAAGGTATGTTGATAATATTATATATATTTTGTTGCCTTACGTGTTTTGTACATTTTCAGATTGCTACACAGCGAGAACTGCTGAATTTTGAGATTGCTACACAGAGAGAACTGTTGAATCCAGTGATTTTTTTTTTGTTAATGAGCGCGGAGCGCTCATACAACGATTACTCATTGCGACTTTAACGAGTTTTGTTTATTATTTACATTTTATTTTCGTTAAGCCTAACATGCGTATAAATCGGTGCTTTGCAACATTTACTACTTGGCGGAAAAGGGGTTTTCACGGCAAGAAAAATTCCAAGATGGCGGACCTGGGAATTTAGAACATCTGTTCCAAATTATCTATTATATAATTTATTTTTGAAGAATTCTTAGACGTGGTTTAGAAAAAGTGATAGAAAAGAATTTTTAATAGCTTCATTGAAAATTCCAACCCCCCTCATAGGATATATGATTGGAAAGCCCTTTGAATTTTTTTTTCATATTATGCACCTCCTGTCTCCCTCCCCCTAATCTCCCAGGTTTTTGTTTCTCTTATTTGTGTCCACACCCCTCAACTAATATATTTACAGGTAGGTTGAATAACAGGGTTTCGTTCGGATATAGGTTTGTTTTTAAAAAAGTGCGTCCATGGCTGTGAAATGTGGAACTAACAGAGTTTGCAGAGCGTGAGCAGTACGCCTTCTACAAACTGCCGCAGGTAGAGAGCAATCGGGTAAGATGTTAGCATAGAACATATTGCGCCGGTTACGTTATTTTTATGTTACGGTTATGTTACAGTAAGGGTACGGTTCGGTTAATGTAAAGTTTCGGTTATGTTACAGTTAAATTACTATTAGGTTACGGTTATGTTACTCATAGGTTACCGCTAGGTTACGTTTAGTTTAGGTTACAGTTAGGTTACTTTTAAGTTATAGTAAAAGTGCGGTTAGGTTACTGTTAGGTTACGGTTACGTTACTGTTAGGTTACGGTTAGGTTGTGTCTCATGATTGTGAAAGGAGGAACCAAAGGTTTTTGAAGTACATGCGCTGAACGAGCACCATGCGGTGCCGGTGACAGAGGGGACAAGTGTTGAATTTTCGTTCGGAATGTGTTTTTTTTAGAACAAAGTGCGCTATCTGGCTTTGGAAAGTGGAACTAAAAGATTTAGCAGTGTTTGTGCAACACGTCTGATATACGTTACCGCCGACAGCGAGGACACGTGCTGGATTTTTATATAGTTTATATTGCGCTCCCTGGAGTTGGAAGGTGGGACTAAAATATTTTGCAGCGAGGCACGCCTGTTATACGGTACCGAATAGAGCGGTAAAATAAGACGGATATTCGTAGTGTTAGAGGTTCGTATTTTGGAAAATTTTCGCATGATTTCGAGGTCCCGATGCATCCAGATTACCAAGAAAATAAGGTTAATTTAATGTTGTTATTTTCACGGGCAAACTATCAATGTGCGTTTGCCAAAGCTCCCAGGAAATTCAAAATGAAACAATTTTTTCGAGACAGGTTAATGATGCTGAATTCTGTATGTCTATTTTTCCATCATTTTCCATCATCTGAAAATTTTAATACTCTAATGAAGCTTACGGCTAAAATGGCAAAATAGACGGCACTGGTGAGATCGGCGGACGAAATCTTTTCGCTGAATCGCCATTTTCCGCACGGATTTCAAGCAACATGTATTATTATACCAATGAGGAGCTTGCCAAAATGCACTTCGCAAGGAAATGGGATGGCTTGCTCAAAAGTTGTACGTTGAACGATGTTCCCGGGTAATAATCCACCGAAAAATTGTGCATCTTCATTGGCAGTTGAGAGTGAGTGGATCGAATTATGCTTCCAGGCGTGATACGACCACCGGAAAATACCGCAAAATTCCTACAGCGGAAGAAGCAGTATTACGCACAGTAGAGGATAGTCCTCCGAGAGCTGTTTGGCGTGCGTTTGGTGTGCGCCATTTCCTTGCTTAATCGCTATACATGAAATTATTGTCAGCAAGCTCTGCATTGGTGAAACGATGCATATTGCTCAAAATCTGTGAGGGAACGAAGATTCGAGCAAGCGAAGCACTTTCATCCACCGAACTCAGTGCAATATAATGCCTCAAAGCTGCATGTCCGCACTCACATTCCTAAATGTAATCTGCTTATTTACGGTCTCTCTACCTGCTTTTAGATTTCTGACATACAGTTTTGAAGCAACCTGTAGTTAGAGATTTACATCTGCACAACACCAAATATATCTAGCGTAATATTTTGGAGTTTTGAAATATATTTTTTAATATATGAAAAGTGTCTTTTGGTAAGTATATACAGGATATTAAAAATATAATCTATGAAATAATACAGTAAAGGTGATATATTTGAAAAATAAAATTTATTTTGGAAATTGTTTTTTAGATATTGAAAATTAGAACGGTACACTAAATAAATGATTATTAATAAAAACTTAAACAGAAATTGTGCCCTGTTTTAACATTTTAAAGATAAGAATTCAATAATTTTGTGTACTTTTAAAATGAGTTGGTAACGCTTTAGACGATAACGTTTATATCTCATTCATCTTAAAGCGTTCATTTCTTAAACGACACATATTGCTAAAATAAACACTAAATTCTACAGGCACATTTTTATTATACACATCGTAAATGACAATAATGAATAAAATTTTTCCTAGTTATTTTATTCTTTTTCTTTGAATACGATACAAGGATTTATATTATGCAGGTTAATTCCAAATTCCTTCAGTGTGTTTTTTCTTGCACAACTTGAAGCTTTTTTTAATTCAATTTTTTTGCCTCTATATTTATTTTATTATACAAATGCTTTGCGGTTTCAATGTTTTTTCAATCTTTCAGACAAGTAAATAAATGGCATATTTGCAATATGTCAGCTGTTTTCTGAAAATGATTATTATTATTTTCTTTTCTAACGGTGAAGAGCATTTTAACAGAGTTACTTTAATCTAAAAGCCTCAGAACTATCATGTGGCAATGACCGAAATTTCCTACTCATATGCAAGTCTCCCTATCTATAATGTCTTTAATTTATATTTTACAAAGTTCTGAACTTATAATTAGTTTAACACAAGATTTGCCTTAAACTGGCTACTGTCGTTTTCTCAGGATTTTTGCGAAACAATATATAAACTGGTTATTGTTCCGCATACAAATTGAATTTTATATTTTAAAACCTTTCTATCAAACTATCTGAATAATGTCGAATGAAGTTACTAAATATTTCGATATAATTATGTCTATCAAGTAGTAAATAGTTTTTCCACAGATTATATTTAAAAAAAAGATTTCCAGAAAAATTATGAAAAACGTATTTAAAGTTTATATTTTCATGTTTCCAACTGTAGATTTTTTAAATGAGCCATAAAAATTTATATTTTTTGTAAATTGTCTCAGAAGTACAACATGTTACAGTAATAAGAAAAGATGCATAATCCATATAAATAAAAATGTAAATGTTTCTTTGTACAAAATTGCTATTCTCCGAAAGTTCTACACCGATTGCTTTGAAATTCACAGATTGAGTTGCATTCGAATACGAGCATGTTGTTATATACCTATTATAAACCTCGCTCCTTCCCTCCCACTTTTTCCTGACACCCATTATGTAATATGTTATTAGAAAACCCTCTGATTATTTTTTATACTATGCACCTCCCCTTCCACTCACCCCACTTTACCTCCGGTAGGCTCATTTCTATATAAATAAATATGCAAATGTTCGTTTGTACAAAATCTTAAATCTTCGAAAGATCTTCGCCGATTGTTTTTAAATACACTGTTTGCGTTGCATTCGATTGCGCACGTGTTTTTATGTGCATATTATGAACCTTGCTCTCTTCTCCAATCCCGCGCACGGGGGTATTTTTTTCCGGAACCCATTATGTGGTACATTGATAGAAATCCCCTGAATCGCTCTTTTATTTTATGCACGTCCTGTCACCACTCCCCTCACTTTGCACAGAGGCACAACGATCAAATATTTCGTTAGTATTTTTTATTTTCTCTGTTTTTTTGTTTTGTTTTTTAATTCGTGTTTTTTCCTTATTTATTTATTTTTTTTAATTTTATATGGTTCTATTATAAAATTCTTTTTTCTTTTTCAGTGCAATCCATCTGCTTTAGTTCTTCCAAATTATGCCTCGCAGAAGATCAAACTTAGGTTGCCGTACTCGCGGAGCGGAAGCAGTGCGACGAGTAATTGTAAATCAAACTGTGGAAGAACGGGCATCAGCGAACGAGCGGAATAGACATAGAATGTCTCAAATACGTGCCGAAGAAACATCAGAGCGACATGCAGCCAGACTTGAGGATGAACGACTGCGAGCATGGCGAGCACGTTCTGCAGCTCCATCTCTGCTGAGAGTATCTGAGAGATGTGAACGAGAAACTGCAGATCAGCACCAAACACGTCTCCGTGTTCAGTTACCACGCGAATACAAACGCCTTGCATTCCGATACTATCTTGCTGATGATTATAGTTTTAGCCGGCATTTTCTAATCGATCCTATGACTCAAATGTGTTCTTCTTGCAAGTTCTGAAATTTAATGGAGATACGATAGAAATGTGTTGCGCCGCCGAAAAAATTAAACTGCCTCAACTTGGAGAACCACCAGAGCCATTAAAAATTTTTCTTAAGGGATATATATTGCCGAATCAAAGACTTAACAATCTAACATTAGGAAATGCAACTCATGCTTCCAAATGACGTCGTTCATTACAGAAATCGTAACAGATCAAATCATGCCAACTTTCGATGTGAAAGAACAAATTGATCACGAAGCACATAAATGTGGAATGCTATAATTCCGTAAAATCGATCAAGTACATTTGTAAGAGCGTGAATAAAGTAAGTAAGTAAGCACCCACCCTGGGAACCCGCTTTTGGCTTATGGTTAGGTGTAACCTCCAAGCCCAGGGCAGGGAAAAGTTTTACTACCTGCGGAAACAAGCCCAGAACCCCAGTCTCCGGGAAAGAAGACTTCAGAACGACCCGCCTGACACGCCGAAGAGAGCACAAGAGGCAAGTGCCGTGTCCCCGGACCGCCTGTGAAAATTTATTATTATTTAAGATGGCGATTCTTTACCAATCACAATTGGCTACCCTATTGTTTCAGGGCGAGCCTAGAAATATATTACAATTATGATTTATATATTTTGGAATTTACGTACTATTTGAAAAATTTTTAAGTATTTACATTCATCTTTACATTTGATAAGAAATATTTTTTTTCCCTCTTTTTCACCCTTTTAAACAAAAATATTTTTACATATTTACAATATTTCTAGTGGTATTTAAGTTCTTAAAAATAAAACAATCTCAAAAACACCCTTCCATACACCACGTGGACCCATGACATGTCCACCACAGGCAATCAGAAGTGGTAATTATTGAATGTATTTATATTGAATAAAAGAATAATGGCTATTGAGAATATCGTAGTTAGCATAAAGTTTTTTAAGTTGTGCCGGGTCATTAATTATTTTTAGGATGTCCTGAAGGATTGTCGTTTCTGTTCTGTGAAATTTAAACTTCATGAATTTGCAGTTGCCGAAAATGTAATGCATCGGGTCTCCTCGACCACCACATTTACAAAGGTCGTCATCTTTTTTGCCGATATTATAAAGGAAAGACGGGAAGCTGCCACGGCCTGTTAAAAAGTAAATAGATACTTTATCTTTTGAAATTATTTGGTTCTGAACTTTTGGTACCAGCCCGTGCGTATATCTGCCACCCCCTGAGTGATCCCAGTTGTACTGCCACCTGTCCAGTAATTGGGTTCGAATACATTTTATAAGATAGGACCGAGGCAATTTAACTCCTCGATCCACTGGTAGGTCGCAGTACTGGGCGGCATCATTCGCCAGCTCATCCGCCAGTTCATTACCCGCTATGCCAATGTGGCCTTTTATCCAAGTAATGTAAAAAAATTTATTTTGATTTTATTTAATTAAATTATGGATGTAATAAATTGAAGGGTTAGTTGGAAATAAATTGTCTAAGGCTTTAATAGTAGATTGACTGTCACTTAATATTTGGAATTTTGTATAAGGGGAGTTAATGGCCCAATTAATTGCCGAAATTATTGCGTGCAGCTCCGCCTGAAAGATTGAATTTTCTGCTCTCAGTTTGACTGTTTTTTCATAAATTTTAATGTTATGATTGTAGGCTACCATTGCGTATGCTGTGCCAGAGTCCACCTTAGAACCATCTGTGTAAATCGAAATAAGATTAGTTTTTGTGATAATTTTGTCTGTAACTATTAAGTTATTTAAATGAATTTCCGGATTTATTTCATATTTTAGGATTTTATTTTCTATATCATCTTTACATATTGGTTTGGGTTCTTTAAGTAATAAGTTTTTATTGTGTAAAATATTGTATTTTAGATTTTTATATTCCAGTGTTATTAAGATTGGTGGTATTCCTAATAGGACCTGTAACGTATGTGTTGCAACATTTTTATATGTTTTGGTTATTGACGTGAGACAAGTTCTTTGGATGGATTGGAGAGCGCGTTTAACTTTTATCCTGAGGTCTCCAAACCACACCTCCGAACCATAATCTATAATTTTTTCTAGTACTGTTATGTACCAGGTTCTAAGATAGCCTCTGTCCACCCCCCAAGTAGCCGAGAAGACCCGTTTAATGGATGAGGTTAGCTGTAAAATTTTGTTTTTTATGCTAGTTATGTGCTTGTCCCATTTTAAAGTACTCTGGAATATTATCCCTAAAATTTTTATTTCCTTTAATGGCTTGATGGTATAGTTACCCAATTTAAAGGTTGGTGGACGTTTATCCAAAGTGTTTTTCCCC
Organism: Maratus speciosus; assembly: GCA_963932465.1. NCBI lineage: Eukaryota > Metazoa > Arthropoda > Arachnida > Araneae > Salticidae > Maratus > Maratus speciosus. The sequence continues at coordinate 6,341,330 of OZ010786.1, read as the reverse complement.
AACATAATAAAAGTCGTTTTTTCCTTTGAAATCTGTAAATTTAAGTTATTGCAAATATTATAAAAAAGTTTTATTTAATCGTGAATAAAGGCAGCGACATAGCAGTTTTTGACGTGCAACCAGAAAGAAGTGATAGGAATGCGATCCTACATATGAAATGAAATCGCACAGTATCCGGCTGGATGATACATAAGTAAAAAATCCCTGCCGGCTCGGGCCTACAGGCGGAGGTAGATTTCGAAGTTAAGTAACAAAACTTAAATCAAGATTAGAGATAAACCCAGTTCGTTCACTAAGAATGAGCTCTAGGGAGCTAAACATTTTATGAAAATTCTAATATACACGAATACATACGTGCGTGCATATGGAATAGGTTTAAAAATGGCTAAAACAAATTCAGAGAACCTCAAAGTGTTAAAATATGTTAATATTTCCATAGTCGGTTTTTTATCATGTTTTAATACGTTTCTTCAAACTCACATGACGTTACATATTCACCTGCTGAGGTCCATTATATTTCCAATATAACGTGATATATATTTTTTTAATTCGTCAAACTATTTATTTCATTTTGAGTTTTCATGCTGAAATCTTGCTCTAGAAATCTTATGACGTAATATTCAATTTGTTTTCAATTCGTCAAACTATATATTTAATTTATTTTTTCACGTGAATATCTTACAACAGAAAAGCAATTGTTGTGGTGAGAATTTTATTGTTTTTTTTATTATTGGCAACTGCTAAAAGAAAAATATTTATTTTTTCCTGTCATTGTTGTGAAAGAGCTAGTTTTATCAGAATCTTGTTAAGACGGTATTCAAAATTTTTAACCCTCTCCATTTCCATTCCCTTGGGTCGATTTTGCTCATTTTCAATCCCCGCCGAGATATTAGCCACCTCAAAGTTGTTGGCGAGTTTGAAGACGATCCGTGCATAATTGCGACTTTTATCGTGCGGACAAAATTATGTACATACATACATATATATATATATATATAAACTTTTTAGGTGGGGGTGGTTTGGGGTTCCTGGGGTCCTATAGTGAAATGTTATGAAGGAATTTTTCAAAAGTCGCACCATGGTAACGACTGCAATAGGTAGTATTTCTTACGAAATCTACCTAAAATGGTTGAGTTATAGCACTTTGAAATTTCTAGCATGGCTGACATTTTGAAACGATCTGATACTTGTCACGCGATAACACACGTATTTATTAACCTATTTGGATGTAAGAAGGCATTTGGATAGTATACAGCAATGTCTCGACCAAGTTCACTGGCCAGCTTCATCCGCCACCTTGAATCAAAATGGCGGCCATTAAATTAAAAAAAAATTATATTTAAAGTGAGGTGCAAAAATGTAGAAATTGAAAAAGTTTTCTTTCTTAAGTATTTGACTTTGATATAAGGATTCCGGAGCATTTTTTGTTTTGTCTTTATCTTAAAAAATGGCACAGATACAAGAGTGTGACATTTTGAAAAATCTGATTTTTTGCCTGCGACAGCACTCATATATATCAACCGATTCCGGTGTGATTGAGTGTGTGCACATTAATTACTAAGGTCTCGACCAAGTTCACTGGTTAGCCTCATCCACCATTTTGTCTTAAAAGGGCAGGCACTTCAAGATATCGCCGAATTCGGAAACCAATTTAACTTTAAATAAAATCAGCTTAGATAAAGCTGAATAATTTCGGCCGGAAGGACTTTTTAAACACCTAAACTTCGCACATTTTAAATTTTTACACCATCGTATAATAATAAAAAAAAAATCCCTGCCGGCTCGGACCTACAGGCGGAGGTAGATTTCGGAGCTAAGTACTAAATTCACCAATAAAATTTAAATCAAGATTACAGATAAACCCAGTTCCTTCATTAAGAATGAGCTCTAGGGAGCTAAACATTTTGTGAAAATTCTAATCCCATCAAAAACATCTCATGTAAAAAAAAGCCAATTCTCCTAACTCTTTGACAGTAAAAAGTTCTGAGATCATGTGTAGAACCAAGCTTAGCTCTCTTATTAAGCAGTATGCGCAGTTGGCACTGCAGATGTCTTATGAGCAGTAGGCACTGCAGATAGGATGGCAATCGAGGCAATGATGTCAGGTTTATTGCCGCTTCGCGGCGATTAGGCGGTCTTTCGCCCCGATGCCAGGTACTAAACCCGTTAAGCTGGGGCAACCCGGTAGGTAGGGGCCTGGTCATCGGTTAGAAAGGAAGGAAGAAAGCAAAAACTACCCAACCGAATTGTCTGAAATTTTACATATATGGTTTTTGCAAAATTTTATTGAGTCATTTCATATTTTATGAAAATCGGATGGATAGCTTAATTACAGGGAATGTTAATTTTTTTCCTTTATATTACGGTCAATGGGAACAAAATATTGCAAGTGCATTTTAGTGATGTTACAGCCTTCCGAATGGTCTGAAATTTTAAATATATAATTGATGCAAGATTTTGTCGACTCATTTCAAATTTTATGAAAATCAGACGTATAGTTTAATGACAGGGACAGTCAAAATTTTTCCGTTACTTAGGGTCAGTGGGAAAAAAATATATCAAATGCATTTTAATGATGTCAGCCTTTCGAAGAGAATGAAATTGATAGGCACTTACGAAGTGAACTAAAATATGCATTCAGTATAATATGCGGTGCAAAATTTATTATAAAACTTGTTATAGTACGAACGCACCTCATTTGCCACGTTTGACGAGCAATTTCCAACTTGTTACAATATATGCCCAATGATTACATCTAGTAGCAATGTACTGCTATCACTCGCCCAGCAACTGTAGGAACAGAACTTCCGCTTTTAGATAACTGAGAGCTGCACTTATTGAAAAGTTGGGTTAATTTACTGCATTTACATAATTTCCAACATTATCAGTAATTTCAACAGACTAGACTAAGCCTACTTTGAAAACTGATAAAATGTGTCACACGGTTTTCGATTATTTAGTTTCTATTTGCGTAATTTAAATGATACGTATTATATAAAAAAGGAACTCTTTCTTAAATTGTTCTTTGTACGTAATTCTTGAGAAGTTTAAGCAAAAATAAAATATACAAATTAAATTTCATTAATATTAACCTTGTGTTTATCATATCATATGTAAGATAGGTATTACTTTTATATTCTTTTTAAAAGTAAATTTTATTACATTTTAATAATAATATTTAAATTAGACTAATTTATGATTATTTTAATGAGTTGTAGAATTTTTTCTTCGACGAAAATACTTTAACCCTAAAGAATATTTAAACAAATATATTTTTTTATATCTTAAATTAAATTAAATGTTGTATGAAATTTAAAATATAATACGTATTAAAGCGATGTAATTGTATACGTAGATTATATAATCAAATTCGTTATTTTTTTTAATGTTTGAAAATTATAACACTTTTTGTTTTTTACAACAACAAATGCCGTTCCTAAATTCGAATAACACAATTGTTTTTTTAATTTAACATAGTTCTTTTTTTTATTTCAAATTACTAAGGATTATAAGAAACTAATTAAATTTTTTGTTTACTCTTTTTGGCGAAGAAAATATGATCTATTTTTATCGCAATAAATAGCATATGAAACTAGCATATGCTGTAAAAACTTAAATTAAAAGGAAGAGATCAGTACCTGATTAAAACATGCATATTATGTATAATATAAATTTTATCAGTATGTTGCGAACATATGAAGTAAATAAAATAATCAAGGATACAGACTAAACAATTAAAAAAAATCTTAGGACAAATTTTAAAAAAGATATCTGATCTTTTTTATCATCGTGCATTACGTAACAAATGTAACAAAAACAAAAATACGATTATTTAAGAATTTATTGATAGAATTTTAAAAGTGATATTTAATTTAATAATGCTGTTTCTAACGAATTGTAAACATCAAAATCCCGTTTTGGTCAGTCCGCAAAACGTAAAATAGAGTGCTATTAAAATTTTTGTAAAATAGTTCGGCATTAATTGGTGTAAATTCCTTTCATTTAAGGTTCATTTTATTGTTTTTTGTTTTTTGTCTTTCAAAAGGCTCTGTCGAGAATCTATTATAACTTTCATCATCTTTCAAAGAGTGTAACATTCTTAAAATGTTTTTCTGTTGAATATTAGTTAACGAAATTCTTTTGCGTCTAAACTTCCGGAATAGGAAATTAAAGTAATTTCTATTCCGGATTAATGAGCAGTATTTTAAAAGGACTTTGATTTTTTTTTCATTATATTTCTATTATTATTGTTTTAGTTTACTTTTGGATAAGAGATGGCATCACTGAGGTTATTTTAAAAGTTTTTATGAAATTTCGGTTACTTACCGATATTTCCAATTGAATATTGCTTGGATAATGTAAGAAGTAACTCTAGTCTTTTTGTATTTAAACAAACTAACTGTTGTCGAGGGTTTTAAAGATAAACCAAAACATCGAGTATAATTTTTATTTCTGTGAGTTTAATTTTTACATATGTGTTTAAAATCTCGGAATAAAGTCCATGTTGGATAGAAACTTGTATTGTTTTCACATTCGAGTATTGCAACGTAAGTCCTTATTTATTATGTGTAATTACGTACCTAATGTTTACTTGTAGTTCCATGACCTGCCTTTCTGCTGAGTTGTTTCAGTTAACTTACAAAATGCCGGAATAAATAAGATTAGTTGGGTCAAATGTGTCCGCCAGTTTTCTCCAAGATAGCTCAGCTGGTAGAGAATTAACAGCTTAAGCTAATAGGCCCGTGGATCGAGTCCGGGCCTGGACACTTTTTCACTTACAAGAAGTGAAATTCGCCGATTTTGACGAGAATGATATCGTTCGAAATATCTTGTCTACTACCTGTCGCAATGATCCGTTTTCGAGACATTCAACAATTTGTTTATTTATTTATTTACTATTATGTATTTGAACTATAACATACTTTATGTCGGTAGATTTATTATTTTTTTCTGTTAAATGGCTTCCTGAACATTCTTTATACGATTAGAAGACCACAACTACCAGTGAACACTACAAATTCACAGCACCAACAAAAACACACAGCACACAAAACAAAACATTTACAAGGCTGTCACTGGCGAATATTTTTTAATTCTATCTGGCACCCTTTTCTCATATAAAAATCTTTTACGTGTACTTTGACAACATCGGCAAGAGAAATGTGCTATAAAAATTATTTTTTCGAAAATAGTGGTACTACTAGAATATAAAAATAGTCATCCGTACAGCCCTGCCTTTATATTCATTAACTTAATTTAATTTTCTCCCAAGTATATTATTATTATTATTATTATTATTATTATTATTATTATTTTGCATATTTAATTTTCAAGCATAAATAAAATGATTATGTTAATAGGAAGACACTTAACATCAAAATTAATAAAAAAGACGTTAATTAAATGTAACAATATAAATATATTCTAATAAATAAATAAACAAATTGTGTGACATAAATTTTCGGATATCTCGATAATGTCTCATTTACATGTAGTTTTGTTCCTTGATTTTTTCCGCAAAAGGGGAACGATACCTCTCTCGTCAAAATCCGTGACATACACTTCTTGCAGTTCCCTGGTCATTTCGAAAAATGAAACAAGAATGATTTATTGGCCAATAGGGATATTTGTGTTAAACTAATGAACTATAAATACTTTATACTCCATTATCAATACCAAAAATGCTATGGCAAATCTCAAAAACGTATACCAATTACAGGACAATCCGAAATTATTTACGAAAATTAGACCACGGAGAGACGAACGAAAGTCATAAAAACATTTCAAATTTGTAGAAAAATGTTTAAAACTTTTAAAGCACTGAAAACAAATTACTTAAAAAAATTCCCAATTGAAATACAGCGCATACATTAATTTTACGAGGGGAACAATTAAAATATTGATTAAGAAATGTTGATTTACATTAAACATATGAAATCTAAATAAATATGAAAAATATTTTGAATGCAATAAGAATATATATTTTTTGAATCTTGAATCCAATGTATTTTTTTTTTTTTCTAAAAAGTAAAATTTTATCTCCGCAGTTCTTTAAAGTTTCTAGAAGTAAAAATAGTTTAGAAATCTAAACTATATTTTTGAAAATGTTCGTAAACAAAAATAAAAAATATTTATCCATGAACAAATTTATTAAATATTTCAAAACTGACGTGGGAAGCAATACTATTGTTCTTTTGGTAAAATATATTATATTTATTGAAATATATAAATTTTGCGCATTTTAAAGCGCACATATTCTGTTTCTAGTCTTGAAAGTACAGTAAACTCCCGACTATCCGGACCTCCGTACTATCCGGCCTAGTAAAAAGTTGAAAATACTACTAACAGTTGCAAATGGCAGAGACAGAGAGTTTCCTGTTTGTGGGAAAGTGCTGATTCACGACGGGAAGGGACAAAAGGGTATTGCAAAATGCAATTGCAGATAATTTGAAACATAGTAATTGCAAGATCTCGGAACATTCTTTAGGACCATAAAGGTGGACATAAACCCATGTCGGAAACTGAAGTGAAAGATAAGAAAGATAAGTTTCTTTCGTTGCTGAAAAATATGCCAGGCTCTGACGATGTCAATGCGAAGGACATTACAGAGTGCATGGCAAACAACGAATCTAATTAATTAACTGAAAACGACACTGTAGAAATGGTGACAGAGGGAGAAGTAACAGAAGAAAACAGGAGGTTGATTGCAGGAAAAATCTCATCCCACATTCGGAAGAGTTCATGACGATTGAGGCAGCACTGCACTACATTAGTCAGCAGGAGGGAGCGACGCTAGCAGTGATTGGGGATTTTTTTAATTCAGATTACTTGACTTTCACCACTTTTTTTAAAATAGTATAATTCACCTTTTTTTTCAGAATTTTTAATCTATTTTTAAATAGACTGAATATTTCTATTTAAAAAAAGCGGTGACAGTCAACAATATGGGGATAATAAAGTCCCCACTCTGCCAATGCTGATGTTAGCTGATATCATGTGCTTGCGTAAATGGAGGAACATTGCTTCGCAGAAGAGGATTAACAAGGAGAAGCAAAAAAAAAAAAAAACACTTTTTCAAGAACTAAAAACTGTAAGTTTTGACTGCTTTATCTAATGCATAACTTTTCACATAAGTGCAATTATATATTAATGAACAGAAAAATAAGATTTACTTATTTTCAACGAATTAGGCTTACGTTTTACATTAAAGTTTTGCTTATTCTTAAACTGTATGTACTTTATATAGGGAATTTTATATATACATTTTATTTTTAAATGTGTAATATGTGTTTGTAATATAATTCAGAGGGAGGGCATGAAAGGAGTAAACATTTGTAGAACTCCGGCCTATACGTCTTTTTTGTTATCCGGCCTACCCTTCCGCCACATTAGGCCGGATAGTCGTGAGTTTACTGTATGTTTTTTAACTTACTGTTTAAAACGGTGATTTCTTTGAAGGTTCTTTCATTTTAATAATAATAATAATAATAATAATAATTTTTTTCTTTAAAAAATATGTGATAAAATATATTCAGTATTAGAAAATTTGGCGTACATTGACATTTCCGGCTGGGAGCATTAGCAATATTTCTTGAAGTTTTAATAAATTACGAGTCGAAACCCGTCAAATTCTTAAAAGAACTGATGGACTGAATTTTTTTTAAAAAAATAACAGAAATAATTACGATAATTAATCAATCTTACATTGGCTGGTCTAACAAATATCGTTATTAACTAAAGTTTAGTTTCAGTTTTGCAAATTATTGAAGATTATTTTTTTTTCCTATACGTAATCAGTGATAACATGCAATTAAGATAAGAAATTAAGACGTTATTAATTGAAGTTTTGATCTTTGATATTACGTAATGAAAAATCAACAAAAATTGCGCAAGTATGACACAATTATAATATCTATTTCAGGGAAATCCAAAAATAACGTCTTCTTCACCTTCGAAAAAGTTACTTTCATGATTTACATATTCATATTCAGTATTTTAAAAACATTTGAACGTGCAATATCTTATTAACAAAAATATTCCCAAGCTTGGTGTCACAAAAGCCAGTTACAATTTTGCATGTAAACATTCAAACTCTTAACTTGAGGTTGAGGTTCTAATCTCAGTGACGGCGAAATCGACAAATTTACTTTTAGACGCATAGTAGTAAAATATTTAGTTTTATTAAAGAAAATACTCTTTTAGTTTTTACTATGACGTCATTTTTACTCTCTGAAGTCCTTTGAGATTAGCGTCTCAATCTCAGTATCAGCGGGATGAAAAAATATAAAATTGTAACAGCTTTATGAATAAAATATGTTATTTAAAATCGGACATCATTTTCGGTTCAAATGTTTAAAATAAGTTATTTTTTAATTTAATACGAATATGTCCTCCGTAGTGATATAATCCTCATTTGTTCCCTTCTCTATTTGACATTGTACCTAAACTGATTGTAACCAATGTTATGAACTTTTATAAAAGACATTTAAATTTAAAATTTTAAAATAGCGAGTGCGGGCACATCTACAAATAAAGTACTTTCATAAAAAAAATCTCTCAAAATCGGTTCATTTGAGAACTTGGGATATATGACTAAGAAGCTTTTAAATATATAGATTATAATTAAATGGAAATTTTCAGAAATATTTCCATTTGTGCACATCAAGAAACTTTAAACAAAATGCCATTTTAATTAAGAATTACTTTGCACGCATAAACATATATTATATATGCAAAATAAATAATTGAAATTTACATTTTACATTTTGGCCTTTCTAAATCATTATAGAGAATTTCATCTTTTACGTAAAAAAATGTATAAGCCTGTATAAATTGTTGTTCCTTTCAAATATATCTTTAAAACATAAATAACGTCAGAAAAGCAAACGTAGACGGATTTTTTAAAACTGCTTTATAAAAATGATTTAGTTGAACGTGAAGACATACATTTCAGGATCTTTTAGAAATTATACGTATATTTTTTCTGATTTTTTCAAATAAAATTATACTTATTAAATACTTAAAATATACTGTAGTATTTACGTCAATAGTTACGAAATGCATTGTAAATAACACAATAGTAATTTGTTGGAAATACGTTCAAATGCTTGTATATATTTTTTCAAACACTGAACTTAATGCTTATATTATATTCAAAATGTAAATTTAGTCTATTCCTAATTCAGGCTGTACAGTCGTGAAAAAAAAGTAAACACCCCCTACTAACTCCTCAACAAATTATCGTAGACGAAAGTTACTGGTACCAAACGATTAAAATAAAATTTACTTTTAAATGAGTATATAAAATTTGCTTAGGGGACCATCTACATATTAAAACGTATCCAAACTTAATTTTTTTTCAATGGCAATACCCAATTTTAACGAGATATTTCAAATCTTTGGTCCAAACTATGCCCAGACACGAAATTTCAAGTCATTTGAATGATAAGTTTTTGAATTATACACATTCAAAATTTAATGCTTCTAATGTTAAATTACATTTTCATATTTTTATTTATAACTTCTGAAATTATGGCCCTAATGTTTTAATTTTTTGTGTAGAAATAATACTAATATAACCAAACATGTTGAATAAAACCTAAATATGTTGAATTTGCAATTTTTATTGCAATTTTTATATGAATTATGAATTATGAAATCAATATTTAAAAAAAAATATGAATTGCAACCTACAATTTTTTGGATGGATTCAGATTTATTAAGTCCTGCTTTATAGAAATCCAAAATTTCAAATTTTTCTTGCAAGAGTTTTCAAATTACGCTTAAAAAACTGCAAAATGATGGTTTAAGGGGCCGTCTATAATAGAAGTGACTAAATATTTTGAAATTTCTTATGCTATCCTTTAATCTAACAGGCTTAATTGAGTGCTTAAGGTGCCTTGACCAAGGAGGGAGCTCTCTCGGTTAACAATCGAGTACTGAACTTCAATTTGGATACAGCCCTTAAAATACGCTTGTTTTAAAATAATCAATTTCTCGGAAACTTATGGTACGAATTGCATAAAAATTTGTTTTTAGACTAATTGAAGGGTGTAGAGTTCATTTATGCTGTCAGAATTGTGTGCTGCTATTGAAAAAACAAAGTTATGGTTCGTTTTAATATGTAGATGGCCCCCTAAGCAGATTTTATATACATCATTTAAAAGAAGACTTTATTTCCAATCGTCCAGGACCAGTAACTGTCGTCTACGATAATTTGTTGAGGAGTTAATAGGGGGTGTTTACTTTTTTTCCCCCCGACTGTACATTCGGATAATAAATGTTTTTTGATACATGGCATACTCCTATCTATTGAAGATTCAGAATGCAAATGTCTACGTAAACTCAATTTATGAAAAAGATATTCACGTTCGACAAATACAAATGCTTTTGTCTTAGTATGTACAATTGGATATTTATTGAATGGATTTATGGAAGCTTTGTGGGAATTTTTGCAATCACATTCTAGACGTGAAATGTTTTGTTTTTGTTCCTTCAATATTTTACTTTTGAAATGCAATTTTTCTTTGAGTAAAAAATAAGTTTTTTTTTTTTTCAAAAAAAGGATGTTTAAATTATATAAAACTGTCGAAATAGTTTCCCTGTCTAAAGAAAAATATGTTATTTAAATTCATGTAAAAAATGCATTGCTTATAAAAAAAAATTGATGATAATAAATATTCTTTATAATCACTGGTTACACTTCTTATTTTAAACGTTCAAAAAATTTTACCTAACTAAAAAACATCATTGTTATTTTTGTAAATCTAGAAATACTGTATTTATCAGAACAAATAAAGATTCAAACTGATAAAAAAAATCCTTATTTTTTAAAACTTTAAATAGCATATTTAGTGTTGTATCAGTGCGTAACAATGCATACATTCAAGTAACATGAGAATAAATTACATAATAAATTAGAATTTTATTTTACGCTGTTATAAGATGCTGACATTTCTCTGTTTGAAAAAAATTACATATATTAGCATACATCACATGACGTTTTCCATAGCTGCATTGAATTGAATGTTTTAAGTAAAGTTACAGATGTCGCGTCAATAGAAAAAAAATTGTAATTTAATAGATTACAAAGACCATTTGGAATTTATTTCGTCCACCAAATTCCGTCGCATCCTCTTCAACAACAGATCGCAAAGATCAAACTTCAGACGACCAAAACCTTCATCGATAAACTCTCGATGTCCCGTTTCGAGAAGAAAAACAGTTTACGAATCGAAAGCAGTTCCACCAAATCATCCACAGATTGCGACAAATTACCTACGTTGAGCTAAATTTTTCCCGGATAGAATCGACCGATTGTAAAACGCCGTGGATTGGAGCTCCTCGAGACACTATCAATCGATAAAAGATTAAATTGCTTCGTTTTTCGCGTTCGTCTTTTATTCTGTAATCGATTTTCATGGGCTACATAATCAGTTGAAGACCGCTATTTTCATGGGCTACATAATCAGTTGAAGACCTCGATTTTTGCTTTGCAAGACGATTTTCATTTCGGCGTCGCTCTTTGGGTTTCGATTTTTCTATATCTGATTATTTGCGCCTACCCATTTTGTAGCTTTTTCATTTTTTAACGATTTTATGCCTTTCGATTACCTATTCATACAATTTTTAACGATTTTATGCCTTTCGATTACCTACTCATACAATTTTTAACGATTTTATGCCTTTCTATTACCTATTCAAATAAAAATTCTTCTAAATGTAAAAAACATCGTTGAATTTTATTAAAAAATATAAAATGCGAGCATCATTTTGCCCCATTATAAAAATTATATCATTGCCCCCATATAAAAATTATATCAATTTGTAATTTGGCGAGTGGTTTGGCGATTTATTTAATTTGGCGAAATTGGTCGACAGGATAATCAAGTAGTACCGCAGCGGATTTGGCGTTAAAATTCCACAATCAAAGAGAAATGAATAGAAATTCGTTTATAGGGAGATCGCCACTGTTTTTTAAATTATAATTCAATCTTTCGAAATCTTTTTAAAGCCGATCAAATTAGCGTGCATTTAGAGTCTGCGGTGTCTGGACGGGGGTTGGCGAGCGTAGCTCGTAGGGGGCCGAGCCCCCTAGTGGTTAAAAAAGAAAGTAATATTATTTGTCGTTACAACAGATACATATGCAGAGAAAAGATACTAGTCCCAACCAATATTACTAAAGTTTTATATGTAAATGTCCTATTTGAAAGTTTCAAGAATTTGTTTTTTATAACCTAACCAAATATTTTTTCTTTATGACAGTTTGTTAACTTTCATGCTTATTAAAATAACGATATTAACACTTATTTGACTAATACTTCCTTCTTTATAATATCTAAAACTTAATGCATAAAAACATTATGCATACTAGGTGCTAATAGTAAGTGTAAATAAATAAAGTATCATATTATACGTGAAAATTACACACAAACTTTAAAACCTGTATGAAAAGGTTTGTGAGTAAATCAAAGGCTTTGTACTAGATTAATATTAACACAATTAGTAAACAAATCATATTAGATGTGAATTTCCAACTGGGCGAAAAATGTCCGGACCAGGAAAATTGTGTTAATATTAATCTAGTGTAATTTCGTATCCAGCGATTTCTGGAGTTACATTACCTGAGATTAATTCTGTTGAGCTGAACCAGGTTTCAGACCAGATGCTGTAATCATCAAGGTTAGCTGGGTGAAAAAAGTTCGACCATAATCGCCCGGGATAGCTCAGATGGCAGAGCACTGGCGGCTTCAGCCAGGAGGTCACGGGTTCGAATCCTGGTCCGGAAATTTCTCGCCCAGTTGGAAATTCACATCTAATAAAGGCTTCGTAGTCAGCCTATAACTTAAATAAAATTCTATAATATTTTTGTGAAAGGGTACCTTTTCTTTTTTTATTAGAAACTAGGGGGGCACCGCTCATCTGCTCGCTACGCTCACCAACCCCCGTGTAATCACTCAGCTATTCCATTCGCTATAGCGAAGCAATTCCTATTTCCTAGCCAACCCCAGATTATTGTTTGTGCTTAAAAATAATGTAAATAGTTCAATTAAGCTCTATTCATAAGTCAATATTAGTTTTTGTAGCATTGAAATATCTCAATTTGTTGATTTCCTGCATGCAAGTAAACCCTATTGTATTTCAATGGGAGTCTATGGAAAATTGGCGAAATACTGGAAATAGCGCTAAGTTGGCGTCACTTTTGGTGACAGAGAGACGGGTCTCCCCTTGGTAACCTCCCTTATAGCGTCATAAAGCTCTGACCAATCAGTTGCATTTCACGGTATCTACGCAGATTTCCATTATTCCATTTCCAAAGCATTACTTTTTGAAAGGCATACTTAGATACTACTACCGGCAGACCGATTTGCGTTTAATGTATGAAGTTGCTCGCCAGAGGACTCTGATACGCTGCCCAAAACAGAAATTTGACTCTGACCGTAACTTCAACGACGAGAACCAATCAAACCGCTCTGGGCAGTGTTCAGAGAATTCCAATGTGTTTACATTTTTTTCCCGTATAGATATGATTCAAAAGAGTTTAATAAAAATATTAACTCTAATCATCATAAAAAAACCATTATCATTTTAACAATTATCGCAATAATAAATGGTGCGACCGGAGAATACTTCCAAGGTTGCTACTTAATACCAAGTTAATACTAAATACCAATTTTGCCACTTTGGCGCATTTATCGCCAGGTTGGGGAGAAGTAGAGTCTAGAAGTAGAGACTACGATTCACCCCAATAAATAAAAACATGCATAGTCTAAAAACATCAATGTCACAAATTTATTTGCTATCTTTACTGCTGAAACAATAAAACTAATGGAATTTCTTTTAAATATATTAAAGTACTCATAAAATTCCTTGTGATAATTAATAAATATAATTTTTTAAGTAACAAATACACTTACATGATTTAATCAAAATTGCTTGGATAACATAAAATATTGCAACGATATTTAAATCTGCGGCCACCATTTCTTTCTATGATTAAAAATAAGAATATTTAATGTTTAAGGAAGATCGTCTTTTTTTTTTTTTTTTTTTTTTTTTTTTTTTACTATTATTATTATTATTTTGTTCGGACGATATCAAACACAAACATTTTACGGGTAGCAATAAATTCGTCAAAAATAACTGCTCCAAGCCAGTTATGAGAAGTGTAGTTTGATAAAAACCAAATTTGGCACAGATGTCATATTCGCCCATATTAGCGCGATTTTTTTTGTTGCCATTTTGGCGAAAACATCAACAGCATAAACAACATAATCCGGGTTACCACATCAAGCAAAATAACAACACTTTGGCGCAAGTTAAGTAACCGTTAGGGTGGGGCGAAAAAAGTCAAGTTGATAATTCCGAGTCGCTATAGTGCGGAAAAGTTGCGATTCGTCAATACAAGAAAAACAAAAAAAAAATTCTTTAAATTGTACTTTATCTTCCGATCCCGCAAACCGCCTAAAAATTCAAAAAAATTGAAAATTTCCGATTTTTTCCGATTTTTTTTTCACGTATATATATTTTTTACCGTTATAGTTTAAAATATTTGCAGATTATAATGTTTAATAATAATAATAGTAAACAGTTACATTTAAAGTATTTCTTCCGATCGCGGAAACTCAAAAAAAATCGGGAAAAAATCAATTTTCAGTGATTTTGATGAATAAGGAAAATAATCACCTGCGGTCAGTTTGCGTTCTAATGTTAACATTTACATGTAAATTGTACAGTTTTTTGCTTGTTTAGATATTTGATAATATTTAAACAAACCAGAACTCACCACGGGAATGTAGCTGCACTTCGAGTTCAATCCACACCTTTCCTTTCATCCAACCAATGAGGGTGTTTGCTATTTACATTACTTAAATACATAATCTGTTATAATCGAGTCAAAACACTGTATTAAAAAACAAGTGTCGTGACAGTATGGGATATATAATTTGTTATTTCATCTGTTTAAGTGCGACTTTTAGACGTAACATTGTACTGCAAATTGGTGGTAATGTCTGGTATCATGGACATTGATTTCAGTGTGGCCCTGATGAATCCATCTCTTGTTTGGGGCCCACATACTTTAAACGATGCTTCTGTTACCACCGTTTCACGCACAGCCTGACAGCTAGCTTGTGGCAGGGAATGTTTTTATCATCCCAGCCTGAGATATTATCTGATTGAACGAAGAAATTTATTTCTTCATTGGTTATTCTGCGAAAAAGAGGAGGAGATGATAATTTTGCTACATTCCAATCAATTAATTCTGTATAGTCTGCCTCAGTGTAGGCTTAAAGAAGGAGTGATAAATATTCAGATGCCTTTACCCTTTGAAACATTCTGCCTGCCTTTTAACACTCTTCTTAGCCCTAACTCTCTTATGTGCCTCCTCTTATCAAAGACCATTACCATTAGTAGTTTTTCCGGGTGAGCAAAGAACCAGTTTCGTTCAATATCAGGGACTAAACTTTCTTCAGGTTGTCACGCAAGTATCGTGATGTTTCTATTGCTCTGTACAGATGAATAAGACCTTCTGTACTTACTGCATTTTATTTCAAACCAAACTGGCATGTAGGATTTTAAAATAAATGTCAATATGGCTTTTAAGGCATCTGATGGGTTTTCCAAGCTCACGTAAAGTCGAAGGACTCTATTTGCACAAGTGAGCCATCTGGCATGTGAAATTGGGTCGGGGTTACACTTTGATAAGTCATTTGGAAAGTTGCCACTTTTTATTGCTTGACTTACGTCAATAAGATATCTTTGGTCCTTGCTCAATAGTTGTCTGTGTTCACGTCTGGAATTTCACAATCGGTCAATTGAAAATTTATCACCGAGAGCTTTTCACAACAATGGGATTCTGCCCAATTGGTCTACTAAATGATCTTGGGCCAGTTTTTTCACCATCCAAATGTTGAAAAAGATGGTGGAAAGGTAATTCGACAAAATGGAATAAATAAAAAACCCACTGCAGCGGTCGTCCGAGATGCATTTTAAGCTGTCTAATAGCACCACCTTTCTGTCCAGTATTGGTATTTGTACCACCACAGTCTACCAAATCTAAGTATTCTAGTGAAACCCCTTAATCAGTAAGACATGATACTATGAAAGCTACAATGTCCTTTGCAGACCTGGAGTTTGGAGACACATGGCCTAAATAAACTGAGTCACGTTCTTTTATGAATGATAGAATAGTGTCCCTCTTTAATAGTTCGACGAACCTGTTTAGATCGAATATTTGATCTAAGGATATCCTTTCTTTAACTGGGGTATTTTCTTCCGTCAAAATATATACCATGTAGTTGATCTGAATCCATTTGACTTTGCTGTAAATTTTATGGAGTTAGGTGAGACTAGGTGGGAGCGCATACACCGACTTCAGCGCTGTTTTGCAACGTGGCTAACGGCAGTTGGGTGAACTACTAAACTTTTCAGACCTAGAACGAACTCTTCGTGGTAAGTTCTAGGTTGTTTAAAAATAACTTAATATGCTAAATAGTATCAATTAACATTTAAATCTTAACCTGAGACCGAAAACTGACCTCAGTTGATTGTATTCTTAATGCATGAAAGTCACTCAAAATTGAAATTTTGCCGATTTTTATTGAGCTTGCGCGATCGGAAGATATTCGATAAACACAATTTTTATTATTATAATTATTAAACAGTACAATCTGCAAATATTTGTCACTATAGCGATAAAAAATATATAAACGTAAAAAAAAAAAAAAAAAAAAAAAAAAAAAAATCGGAAAAAATCGGAAATTTTCAATTTTTCTGAATTTTTAGGTGGTTTGCGGGATCGGAAGATAAAGTCCGATTTGAAGGATTTTTTATTCGTTTTTCTTGTATTTACCAATCGCAACTATTCCGCACTATAGCGACACGGAAATATCAACTTGACTTTTTTCGCACCACCCTAGTACCCGTTGCCTATATGATAATGGAGTCAGAAAAAAATCGCGCCAATATGGGGCGAATATGACATCTGTGCCCCAAATTTTTATTTTAAAACGTGTATATGAAACACAGGCTATGTTTATGTAAATACGGGACATTCAAAAATGAATAACAGAATGAACCAAACGATCAAGTAAACAATAAATAATTTAGCTAATTTTAAAAGTATGTGAACACTAAAATACTAGAAGCTGTGTAAAATATCTTTTTAAATCGAAGGAAATTGAAGAATATAAGTATTTAATTTATTATTTTGAAAATACGATCAATGATTCTGAAACTTCGACGATGAGAAACAAGCCGCTATCTGGGCAGGGTATAAATGTAAACAAAAAAGAGCATGTTATGATGTTTTGGTTCAGGGTATGAAGCTGAATCAGACTTCACTTTTTCGACGGTTTTCGGCGAAATGCGTGGGCCGTATATATCATAGTAGGCTATGCTTTTTGGTACTTTTCCGTTATACGGACAGTATTGTCGCCAAGCGCAGTAGTTGGCGCAAAATGAAAATCACGTGAATTGAAACATTTGAAAAATAAAAGAAAAACATTGTCGATAGTAAAGTGAGTATTTTAAATATATAACATTTGAAAATTACAGAATTTTACGAACTATTTTATTAAATCACAAATATATAATTAAAATAAGTGAACAAATAACTGTTATACAATAAAGTAATAAAATAAAAAAATCATATTAAACTGCTGCCATAAAATTACAAATCTCTTTGGCATAGATGTCATATTCGCCCCATATTGGCGCGATTTTTTTTCGGTTGCCAATTTGGCGAAAACATCAACAGCATAAACAACATAGGTACAGATGTCATATAAGCCCCATATTGGCGCGATATTTTTCTGACGCTAATGTTATATACGCAACGGGTATTTAACTGGCGCCAAAGTGTCGTTATTTTGCTTGATTTGGTAACCCGGATGTTGCTGTTTATGCTGTTGATATTTTCGCCAAATTGGCATCGGATAAAAATCGCGCCAATATGGGGCGTATATGACATCTGTGCCACAACATAATCCGGGTTACCACACCAAGCAAAATAACGACTCTTTGGCGCCAGTTAAGTACCCGTTGCGTGTATGACATTGGCGTCAGGAAAAAATCGCGCCAATATGGGGCGAATATGACATCTGTGCCATATCTTTTAGCATTGCAGTACACATTTCATTTTTTGAATGAAGACGCCGCCACATAAACTCTATGAGATACGACTCTAAATGATGACGATGTCTTTTGTTCCGCCATTTTGCGATGCCCCATAATCTCTCAACATTTTGAGTATGACATCCAGTGTTAGGGTCGACAAAATTGTATTTGTGATTTAATGTGAAATGATCATAACCAGCACTTCGCAGTTCTTCTGTTTTACATCCTTTCCAGTAATCTGTATAAATAATACTTCCATCAGCTACATTGGTTTCCATTGCCGCCATTAAAGTTTCAGCTGTGCGATCGGAAATAGGAGTAAGGAAACACCCTCGTGTTTCACGGCATAAACCATCTAACACTCATTGAGGAGGAAGAACACGCCCTACGTTGCTTTTTCTTCTGGAAAAAAGACTTTCATCTACTTCTATAATTTTATTAGGTCCACTGATTTTTCTATTTGGTCGTGAACATAAAGCATTTGCACAAACTTCTCTAAAATAACTATTCCAGTCCACTGTTGTGTTGTGGTTCATATCAAGTTGCAGCTCACAAAGCTCAATCGATGTCAACTCTTGGCACCATAAATATATAAACCTCAAAGCATTAAGAAAAGACAACCACGATCCTTCATACCATGGTTTTTGTCGGGCACACATGTCATATTCGCCCCATATTGGCGCGATTTTTTTTCGGTTGCCAATTTGGCGAAAACATCAACAGCATAAACAACATAATCCGGGTTACCACATCAAGCAAAATAACGACACTTTGGCGCACAATGGCGGCACTGCACCTGGTGCAGATGTTTTTCTGAGTATCGGATTTGTCACAACAGTCCACGGGGCGAATATTATTAGGCCGTAGCACAGACTTTGTAACGTTCTTTGTTGTGGTTTCGCCTTGTGTGTCCCTTGCTGATCTGTTTAGACTGGCGGGAAGTTGTCGTGGCAACTGGGCGTCGCATAGTGGCTTGAGGGACGGGGGATCGCTCCACGATCTCCTTTGAAGGACCGCATGGAGCCTTTCGGCTCCGTATCGGGGAAGTATTTAGTTTTTATCTTAAGCTGACACTGTGCTCAAATAATTATTTATGAGTTTTGAAGATGATGCTTAGAAACGAAAACCTTTTTAAGGCTATTTAGCATATTTCATACTGAATATTTCGAGGGCGTCATTAAAGAAGATAAAAATTCCAATCGTTCGCAAATATATTTTTTAATAAGCTGCAAATTTCTCTTTAATGTAATCCAATATCAGTACTTCTATGTACTCCAATAACACATACGGTAAACGAGAAACGGAGATTACAGAGATATATTGGAGTATTTTCTCTTACGTTTGCAGACCATAGCAATCTATTTATTTTCAGATGAACGAAAACTAAGAAATTTCTGGCAAGAAATTAATTACTATCTTCCGTTAAAGCATTTGCTGCGCACAAATTAATAAATAATAAATAGTTTATCCCAACAAAAAGTTTTCGGTAAGAAAAAAAAAAAAAAAGCACCAAGTTCTGTTTAATGTTTCGGCCAGAAAAAGTAGTGATATCTGAAGTTCGCACAAGTTAAAAGCCAAACATCCCAAATCTTTCATTGAAAATGGCTTCCTGCGATTTGGCCGTTAATGCCTTCTACAACATTTCAAAATTAATGACAGGAAGTTACGCATTTATGAATTATTTCAATATTAAAAGTAATATTAGAATGCGAAGAGGCAAATTCTCATAAAGACAATATAAGTAAAAGATTTCTGATAAATACCATTCAGTTTCAACAAACATTAATTTTAATTACAGATCATTTAGTCCACTTGTGGTTTAATTGTCATTTTGTACGGTCTAAAGCTAAAGTCATTAACGTAAAACCCAAGAAATAAAACAAAATTTACTGACTTCAAATCTCACAATATGTTACATTATATTTTATTGTATAATATTGAAATCTTGTGTATTGACGAAAGATATTTTTTTCGTTTGAACATTTATTATACCCTGTTCACACTAGAAACTTAAGATATCTTAGATTGCCAATTTTGAAGTGGTACCCTCCCGGAATTGGGTGCCTGTTCATATCGAGAAACTTTCCTTAAGATATCTCAGTAGCGTCACTGTGTCTGTGATCTGATCAAAAGTAAAGTATGCGCATCCGCTTAAAATAAAAACGGCCGCAACAGCCAATCAGTAAAAGCGAAGCTTCATAGCCAACGAGAGTGAGTGGTCTTTCCTGTATCTATCCGAAGTAATTCGAAACTTACTGAGAGAGTTTGTGGAACTCTCTCAGAGAGTTCGGCGGCCTAAGATATCTTAAGTATTGTAGTGTGAACATAGTATTATAGTTTGTTTGCATACATGAAGAAGTATTCGATTTATAAACTGTTAAAAGCTGTAACTAATTATGTTTTAGCAATTAGGAATATTATCTCCTGAATACAAGTATTTTGTTATTTTTAACTTCTAAACATTTAAATAGACCGAAGTTGTTTAAATGCTTTTTTCAAATGTGTATTTTATTTCTGTAGTCTGTGCCACAAAATGCCTAAAATAATAAAAAAAATGTAGTTGGCATGTAACTCATTTGTACATATTTTAAAATTTGGAAAACTCTCTCGAAGGCATTAACGGCCAAGTCGCAGGAAGCCATTTTCAATGCTTGTTGAGCTAAAACCATATTGGTGGGCCTCCCCGCCTGGCATGAAACTGAAACTGAAAGATTTGGAATGTTTGGCTTTTAACTTGTGCGAACTTCAGATATCACTACTTTTTCTTGCCGAAACATTAAAGAGAACTTGGTGCTTTTTTTTTTTTTACCGAAAACTATTTTGTTGGGATATCACTACTTTTTGTATGTTTTTTTCAAGTTTGTTATTCTAAACTATATTAATACTAGAAAGGTAGCCCGTCAAAAATGACGGAAATTTAGATATAAAGATATATACAACTCATGTGCAAGAATATGAGTTTTCTCGCTTGTTCCGCAGTGATAGATGAAAATAACACATTTTAAGAACGAAACACATTTATGAAAAACTGTGTACAGTAGAAGACCACTAATCTTCACAGTTTGGTTCCAAGTGTTATGCAGATTTGAGGCTTTTTGCGGTCATGTCTATTCAATCTTTGTTTACATTTTTTTTAAATTCATATATTGGACAATTTAGATTGTTGAGCCTTAAAAATAAATAAATAACACACTTGAAGTAAGGTTAAAAACTATTAAATTATCGTATACGATTTCATGAAATGGTATTATATGGTATTATATGGGTGTGCTTCACGATCTTGGTTACGACGTTGGTGAAATTGGCTGCAACTTGTCATAATCCTAATAGTGTGGGTTGCTATAACAAAAAAGTAACCAGTTTTTAGTAAAATTTCTGATATAAAGTAGCTTTCAAAAACTTGTGTAAAATTGCAGGCCGTTCTCGTGTTATGTCAGTCCTAGGAATAATATTTCTAACACTGAAGATTTTCCATGTATATATGGGATTTAGAAAAGCTTCTCCAAAAGAAAGGTCCTGAAATGACATTGTAATTCCTCTAACTTCCAAGTTTAATCGGCCCTGATGTTGAGTACTGAAATCTAATAAATACAGTTATTTTGAATATTACAACAGAATTAAACAGTTAAACTTATTTAACTTAAACCCGCTGTTACTTCCCGATGTTATTTTTTAGTATTAAGAAAGAAAATTATTTAAAATTTTCAAATCATGCATTTATGATTTTTTTCCGTCTTTAATAACTAAATAATGAAAAAATAGGCTTTTGTTCTGAGCTCATAAATATGACAATAAAATAATGTTACTAAGAGACATTACAAAATTAAATCTTTGTGATTACAAACAATAAACAAACGATACCGCCACCATTTTACCTACTATGACGTCATTAGAATATTGCCCATTGATTGTTGGAGAACTTACTTTGTGAATGATTACCTCAATGATTTAATATTTTTGACGTTTCACGATGAATGAATCATTTGTGTTTGTTTAGGTTTATGGAATGAGATATTAAGCTGTGAACCTAATTTCAATTGAAGTTATCCAAGGATATATGTATTTTTAATCGAAATTAAAAACAATGCTTTGATCTCGAAATAAAAAGTTTTAGTTTGCATAATTTGTTATTTCTGTTAATTATTTATTTAAGTACTTTTCCATTATTGCGCATTTTTAAAAAAAGCTTGGCGCGATTCGGGCATCAGGAAGTGAGATATGTTGCGAAAATATATAAACAGCTATGAAAACAAATCTAATGAACTTTTATCTTTGTTTATATATGCACTTATATACATAAAAAAATCGTTTCTAAATATATATAATTTTTTTAATATACAAATTACGGCACAGATTTCAGATATGAACCGGGATACCTAACTGGTGCCAAAATGGTGTTATTTTGCCTGCTATGGCAACCCGGCTATTGTTTTTTATTTATTAATAAATTGTTTATTTACTTTTATTTTCTGTTTTTTAATTATATAAACTGCTTTGTTCTATAGTTATAATTCAAACTTTTATTTATTTTTAGTTATTTCCTTTTCAAAATGATAGCAAATAATTGAAAAATATATAAGTAACTGGTATTCGAAAGCGAGATTTCTGCCAAATTGGCGTCATAGAAAAATCATGCCAACCCCCATGCGTATATGACATCTGTGCAAAAATTACTTCTGTTTCTTTATAAAAATGGGTAAATAGCTTTTCTTATATTAAATTGTCGGCACAGATGTCATATACGCCCATATTGGCGCGATTTCTTTTTTGACGCCGATGTCATATACGCACCGGGTACTTAACTGGCGCCAGAGTGTCGTTATTTTGCTTATAATGGTAACCCGAATGTTGTTTATGCTGTTGATGTTTTCGCCAAATTGGCGTCGCAAAAAAATCGCGCCAATATGGGGTATATGACATCTGTGCCAAATTGTATACATATGGAAAAAATTGCTTGTGAGTATGAAGCAGTAAATAAGTTGTCAGAAAATACGTTGGCAAACTTTTTTCTCGCCAAGAAACTTTTCTCCGAAGTATTGTACATAAGCAATGATTGCTTGAAATGCATTTTTAATTATGATATGCGCTTTTATGTTTCACTACATTTATGCATACTATACTGTGTGTATAAATGCTACAGTTCATATGCAGGGCTACATAAAAGAATTCGTAAGGGTTACTGAGTATGAGAGTAAATTGCTTAAAGGTGGTTTTTAAAGGAGTTATGCATTTTTACGCTGAACTGCATTTAGTTTCCTAAGAAATGTTCGTAGAATATAGATAAAATAACATACATGGTCACGCAAAGAATTGGATACATAACCGTCTATGGATGATAACATCTGGAAATGTGATTTCAGTAGTTTTAAGAGTAGTTTAAATTAAATTTTAGCTAAATAGTGGCATGTAATAACGGTACTATTGGCTATGGACGGTAACTGCAGAAATCAATTTTTAAATTTTTTTATGCGTTTTCTAAAATGTTTACTTAGTTATCTTGGTACTTCTTAGTTATCCCGTCGACAAAATTACTGTCGCCAAATTGTACGATTAATTGCCAATAATGGTTGCCATTAATTAATTAATTGTAAGATTAAATGCCAATAATGGCCAATAAAACCATTAATTCGACGTTTTATTTGTATTTTTGTTAATGTTTTACTATTGATTTGGCGATTTATATAATTTGGCGAAATTGGTCGACGGGATATCTAAGAAGTAACGTTATCTTATTTCCCTAAATAACGAAGTTTTGTTAAAGCATTCAGGATATGTTGGAAAGTGTTTCATATTCTATGCTTAACGCATGATTTTTCATTCTTCTTTAGTCTTATTTTGCATTTATTTTATTCTTAATTTTTTAGTCTTATATTGCTTTATAGAAATTTTGGCACAGTTGTCATATACGTTATCATACATTGGCGCGGTTTTTTTCCGACGCTAATTTGGCGAAAACATCAACAGCATAAACAACAACATCCGGATTACCATATCAAGCAAAATTACGACACTTTGGCGCCAGTTAAGTACCCGTTGTGTATATGACATTGGCGTCAGAAAAAAATCGCGCCAATATGGGGCGTATATGACATCTGTGCCGAAACTTTAATATTTAATGTTTAAACTCTTCGCTCCACTCCCCTTGCATATAGTACAAACTATAACACGGATAGCGCAAAATAATAGACAGTTTGGTACTTTTCCACTGTAGGGGCTTTGGCATTTTTTTAAAAAAAGCTTGGTGTAATTTGGGCATCAGAAAGTGAGATTTGGGTACTTTTCCGTTATGCGGACACCATTGTCGGTAAGCGTAATAGTTGGCGCAAAATCGTGAATCGAAGCATTTGAAAAATAAAAGAAAAACAATTGTCGATACTAAAGTGAGCATTTAAAAAATATAAAATTTGAAAATTCCAGACTTTTACGAACTATTTCATCAAATCACAAATATATGCTTAAAATAAGTGAACAAATAACTGCTATAAAATAAAGCAATAAAACAAAACTCATATTAAATTGCTGGCATAAAATTACAAATATCTTTTAGCATTTTGAAATAATTGGCGCATTAGCATACATTTTGGCATGGTGTCCGTATAACGGAAAAATATCGAGATTTGTTGTCAAATCATATAAACAGCTATGAAAACAAATTTGGTGAGCGTTTTTGTTTGTTTTATATGTATATTATTGATGTTTTTATGTACAAATTACATCTGTTTCTGTATAAAGTTAGAGAAACGGCTTTTTATGTTAAATAAATCGTATAAATATCGAAAAAAATGCGTGTGTATATAAAATGAAACAGTGAATAGGTTCCCGGAAAATATGTTACCAAATTTCCTTTTTCGCCAAGCACCTATACTGGAAAAGTACCTAAAGCACATGAAAATCGCGCAGTTACGAGCTCACACAGTACACCGTTGTCTGTTGGCGGTTATTTTATTAGTAGCATCGGGAGGAAGATGTAAAGATGTACTTTAAATTATCACTCATAGATTTCGAAAAAATATCTTAAAAGAGTGGAGTTTAATTAATTATTAAATTTCGGTGACCTCCATTATGAAAGATTAATGGTTTTAAATGGGAATTTCGCCAAATTAGCCAGCTATCGCCAAGTTGGCTAACATTTGGCGCTACTGTGTTAACCCTACATTAATATTTTTCAACAATTACTCATTTGAATGAGGCGGTCCTACCGGAATAGTGAGGGACACAGAGAGACTTGGATTTTATATATATAGATGAAAAAACTTAAATTTCAGTACTTTTATGTTAGCCGGGAGCAAATCTCCTCATTAGCCTTTTGTTTTTTCGCCAATAGCAGTTTTCATTTTTCAGATGTGTAAATCAGAAACAATGCTTTGATTTTCGAATAAAACATTTTGGTTTATGTTATTATTTCTTATTTATTTATTTATTTATTTCTATGTTAAATATTTTATTAAATAAAAGGAGGGAAATGAATCTATTTTAATTGAGATGACTGAAAAGTTTATATCTTTAAATGAAATGAATGCAATATGAACAATGGAGTTGGGAACAGTATTTGGCGAATTGCCACTTGCGCCCGGCTAACATAAAAATACCTAAATTTATTTTACTGAGCTTTACAAATTTATACTTTATTTCTTTTTATATTAAAGTACTAGCCGCCTCTAGAAAGCAGTATTTACCGTATTAATTCCATGTTAAACATTGCATCATGTTACTGTTATTCATAATTTAATTTACTTGCCCATTCTTTCGCCAAGTCGGAAGATTTTGATAAAGAAATCAAGAACACTTTACGATCATGGAAGCACATCATATATCTTGAGTTGTTATGTATTTCATCTTTCGTGACAAATATCTCTTAACTCACTTATGCATGTTTCCTTAGCAGTTACTATTCGTTCTCTAATGCGGAAATTTTTAATCCTATTAAGTAATCTTTTCTAATTGGGCTCGCTGCCAATTGTTGTATGTTAACTGATACGACTGGGTACGAGTGAAATGGACCTTTAGAAATCCTTTGGCAATATCTGCATTTGTATTAAACCATATTGATGCTAATATCTTTTTGTTTTACGTTAACCTTTTCAATAGACTCGATTACGGAAGAATAGAAGGTCTACCGGCTCACTGCCATGATCCATTTGAAAATCTATCATTCTTCTCATCTGATCGTG
The DNA here is from genome assembly GCA_963932465.1 of Maratus speciosus. NCBI lineage: Eukaryota > Metazoa > Arthropoda > Arachnida > Araneae > Salticidae > Maratus > Maratus speciosus. The sequence goes on along the minus strand of OZ010786.1, from coordinate 6,315,042 downwards.
TTGAAGAATTAGTCAATGTGCCATGGTTTTAAGATTTTAGCTAATTTTATTCGAAACCTGAAAACTAAAATGCGAGGAACCGGATTATAGAAGATTCATTCTAACGTACATATCGATTAACAGGTTACATATTATAGAATTATAATAACCATAAGGAGAACTGGCAGTTTCAATGTTTTAATAGTTTCCGTAAATTCTCTTTATATAATGCAGAAGTTTTAACGGTGTAAAGATTAACAACATAGCCACAGTAAATATAATAACAGTACAATATAATAACAATAGCAGAGGTTTTGGGCAGTGACGAAACTATTAGCACTTTGGAAATTTTATCATTGGAACACATTGGAAGTTTACACAACCTTTACACATTGGAAGTTTTATCATTTAACTATTCAGATGATATGCGGAAAAATAAAAATAGATGGCTCGAATTAATAATTAACTCATTGAAAAATAGCCACTAGCGTCAAATGTTCGCTAAGCTGTAATATAGCTTGGTAATATATCATGTCAATTCTCAAATTTGGCGACAAAAAATGTTTTGTTTATTCTGACGTCATAATGATACATATGTATTATGTATGATACACATACCTATAATATGTATGATGAAAATATATTACGTATTATATGCATATGTATAATATGTATGATGCATATGCATAAGTTCATTAACATCACTAAAACGCACATAAAGGAATAGTGTTCCATAAATAGTAGGGATAATTGCCAGATTGACCAGAGTGCTATTGAGATTAGAATTCCGACATTTATAATAGACGGGAAGCGCCTGTACACACCATCACCTCAACTAGTTTACAGCTGAAATTTTAGGATTAGTTAAAACTAGATTAGCATATTTAAATGCAAGTGGTCTGTTAAGTCATATCTTGGTGGAAACCACCTGAATACCTAATTTTAGTGGTTAACTGATAGGTTTACTATTGTATTTTCCTGCATCCAAAAGTTTGGAAACATGGAGGAATGAGTGCAGGAAAACACAATCGGAAATCCACCAATTAACCCGTAAAATCGGGTCTGTAGGTGGTTTCCACAAAGATATGGCTTGGCAGACCAGTTACATTTCAATACGTTAATCGATATTTAACTAATCTTAAAATTTCAGCCGTCAACTCGATGAGGTGATGATCTGTGCAGACGCCTCCCGGTCTTTAACAAAATTTGTCTTAAGGAAGTAAACGATAGAAAGATGGACAGACAAACTGAAGTATTTGCCTTATTAAGATTTTTGAAAAAGCATATAAAAATTTATTCAGCTTGAAATCATGTAATACCTTTATAACTCAGGCTAATTTTCTGTAATCGGGTTTTGGTGACCAACATAGCTATAATTATAAGCTTTCTTTTACAGATTTAAAATTAACAATAAATTAGCAGTAAGTAGGCTAATAATACACTATAATAACATTAGCAGCGGACTTCGGACGCCGCATCTGTCGCACATCGTTAAAGACAGTTTATTAGTTAAACATTTCATTTAATTAAAAGGAGATTTTTAAACTTTCATATGGAATTAGGATATTTTTCCACTATAGGGACCTTGGCATTTTTTTTTCTTAAATCTTGACGCAATTCGGACTTTAGAAACTGAGATATGTTTCCAAATGATATAAACAAATATGAAAACATGTTTATTAGTTACACATTTCATTTAATTAAAAGGAGATTTTTAAACTTTCATATGGAATTAGGATATTTTTCCACTGTAGGGACCTTGGTATTTTTTTTTTAAATCTTGGCGCAATTTGGACTTCAGAAACTGAGATATGTTTCCAAATGATATAAACAACTATGAAAACAAACCTGATGAACTTTTATGTTATTTATATATGTGTTTATATACATATAAACATTTTATTTATACATGTATAAAATATTATTTTTTATATACAAATTATTTATGTTGGTATATAAAAATAAATAAACGGGTTCCTTACATTAAATAAATTGTATAAATATGGAAAATATTGCTTGTGTATATGACATAGTAAATAGGTTGCCAGAAAATACGTTATTATCAAATTTCTTTTCTCGTCATGTCTATTTTCTGTATTTCGCCAAGGCTACTATATCGGAAACGTACCGAATTGCAGTTATATTTTGTTAAATGTTTTACAGTTTTAATATCGTAAAAATATCATAACGTATACTGATTAAAATTTTTAGGTATATTCATTTTTCCTAATTAACAAACATCTTTGGAAAAGCATATATATAAAATGTTATTCTGCTTAAAATCACGTGACCCCCTTCAAAACTCTGTAATCGAGTTTTGGCGACAAGTTTTTGGGAGATGTGTTAAGGAACTGTTTACGGCCAAATGAACACCCCCTGTTTGAAGGATTTAGAGGCGTAAATTCTGTGTTTTCAGATTTTTCTGGTTAATTGTGCTACAAACCAGACTTACTAGTGAAATTTCATGATTATACGACTTTTAGAAGTACCTTAGTTATTTGATGATGCGAATTGAGTCAGTGACAAAAAAGTGCTTTTTCGGAATTTAATATTTCGAAAGCTACTCAATATAGAAACATGAAATCGTGGAACCTTAGATCAGTTTGACCATACAAACATGTGTACAAAAGAAAAATTTCTATATCTCTTCGTAAAACGGCGTTATGAGGGGGTGAAAAGTAAGCCGAAATGGTTCAGGGAAAGGTAGCTTACAGCTTGTGCGAACTTGGCGGACGTACTGCCGTGCTCCCAGATTATTTTCATTTAGATGTATAGTAGCACAATTGTTATACATGGAAATGTGAGATTCAAAAGATTTTCAATGATTTTCAATACTGTTATTAAGTTGAGAATGTTAAGTCTCAAACTTGTAACAAATGGCTATTTCTTACATACTAATGAAATAACTATTTATGAATGAAAACGAGACGAACATTAAGCTCAATGCCACAAGAACCCTTCGATATCTTCAGGGCAAAGATCACAATCCTTCACGGCAACACTCAACGGAACGATGAAACAATGTACCGAGCGTCCCAAAAATGACTGATGGATTTTAAAATTCAATAACTTACAAACGGTGACAGATATTTAAAAAAATCTTCCTGGAGGGTTATGTATGATGTCAGGAGTTTTTGTACTGTGATTCTGGATTTTTGTAATAATTTCAAACAATAGATGGCACTGACAGCAATAGGTGCTCAATCCAGACCCGAATTTTGGTACTTTCGGATCTATTCAATACATTTAATCTCCTTTTATTCACATGGAAGAAGAGAGAGGCCAAAAAATTGAGCCTGGATTTAGCGGTTACTTCTTGCCGAGCCATCTATCGATGCTATTTGTAACTAAAACTGAGAATAGCAGCATGAAACCTTCTGACACCTTAGATAACACTCCTACGAGTGTTTTTTTTTTTAATATCTGTCGCCGTCTGCAAGTTATTGAATTTTAAAATTCATCAGTCATTTTTGGTACACCCGGTAATTACTTATAGACCAGGCAACAGAGACCGTATAGGTGCTCTACCGAGCAAAATTCATGGTAGTTCTGGAAAAAAGACTTACTATATGTTTTTTGGGTCGCTGAATCCGAATTTTTAATTTCCCACAAAAATTTCCCCCGGAACCCCCCCCCCCCCCAAATTTTGGTAAAATGTCCCCCCCCCCCCTAAAAGGTTTTTATTAAAAAAATCATTTTTTTATTGTTTTAAGGAAAAAGTATCTAAAAATTCAGAAAGTAGACAAAATTTTCAACAAATTAGATATATGACATTATGACTTAGGATGAAGGGGAACAGGGAATCTACCTCGGAACATGCGCGCAGTGCTGCGTGAACTAAGTTGCGCAATTCCACTTAACCACTCACACATTTACATTCGCCCTCTCATCTCCCCTCCGAACTTTCTCTATAAGGTTTACTTTAAGTTTTTTGGGTCGCTGAATCCGAATTTTTACCTTACCCCCAAAATTCCCCCCCCCAAAATAGTTGTTTTTAACTTAAATTTCTTATTGTTTTAGGGGAAAAGCATTACGAAATTCAGAAACTAGACAAAATTTGCAACAAATAGGATATATGGCATTATTACGTAGGATGAACGGGGAGGGGGAGGGCTGCCTCTGAACATGCACTGCGGCGCTACGTGCACTAAGTTATGAAGTCCAGGCAATAGGTGATTTTACCTGGAAAAATTAATCTATATTGATTTTTGGAAAATATATTTTTCATTTAAAAAAAAATAATAATACTAGTTCTGGATTTCAGCTCATTTTATGTTTTTTGAGTCGCTGAATCCGAATTTGTAACTTCCCACCAAAATTTCACCCGGCAACCCCCCAAAAAAATGATTTTTTGAAAAAATTTGGTTTTTGAGAAAAGCGCTCAGGGATCGTTCAGAGGCAGCCCCCTCTCTCCCCGTATATCCTACGTCATAATGTCATGTATCCTATTTGTTGCAAATTTTGTCTAGTTTCAGAATTTTGTAATGCTTTTCCTCTAAAACAATAAGAAATATAAGTTAACAACAACTATTTTGGGGATATTTCGGGGGGGGAATTTTGGGGGTAAGTTAAAAATTCGGATTCAGCGACCCAAAAAACTTAAAGTAAACCTTATAAGGAAATTTCGGAGGGGAGATGGGAGGGCGAATGTAAACATGTGAGTGGTTAAGTGGAATTGCGCAACTTAGTCCACGCAGCACCGCTGCGCATGTTCCGAGGCAGATCCCCCTTCCCCTTCATCCTAAGTCATAATGTCATGTATCTAATTTGTTGCAAATTTTGTCTACTTTCAGAATTTATAGATACTTTTCCCCTAAAACAATAAAAAAATGATTTTTTTAATAAAAACCTTTTTTGGGGGCATTTTACCAAAATGGGGGGGGGGTTCCGGGGGAAATTTTGGTGGGAAGTTACAAATTCGGATTCAGCGACCCAAAAAACATAAAGTAAGCCGATTTCCAGATTTACCATTAATTTTGCTAGGTAAAATTCCCTATTGCCTGGACTATTATGTGGACTACATAGTTTCGGAGCAACTAAACATTTAGTTTACAGATAGTTCGAATTGCTGAGGTATTAGGAAACCATAAAAAGAAATAAAAAGTTTAAATATTTCTTCAAATATATCAAAATAAGAGAAATTTAAAATTTAAAATAAAATCAATGTAGAAATCCGAGTATATTTATCATACTTTCAAGTATAACAATGTAATAACAGAAACAGAAAAAATGGAAAAAGTTAACAAGAGAGAAAAGTCCATAAATTCCATAAAGAACATATGAAAAGCTACCGAAGGAAAAGACGCCATATAAAAAAAAAAAAAACACTATTTTCAGAGACCATGTATTTAAGTTTAATAAGTTATATAAATAGCTATAAAAGTAGATTATTTTTTTTCTAAATAAACAAGGGCAAAGTAGACAAACAAAGTTTAAATATAGTTGAAGAGTGAGGGAATCTCATTCTTCGACATCAATTAAAAGTGCATATTTAGGCCGTTTATGATTTGCGGGTATGAGACCTCATAGTCTGGTAATTCACCAATTATTCGATTGGGAATGTTGTAAAAAGTTTTATAGAAATTTTTGGATAGGTGACTAATTCTTTTTTGGACTGAAGTAGTACCCATATCTTTACGGATGGTGATGTTTCTGAGGCAACAGGTAAATTTTCTATGCTTTAAACTTATTGCATTTTGTTTTTAAGTATGTCCAGTATCTTTTTACTTTTTTTTAAGCGACTGATGGTAGAAACACACTTCCTGATACATAAGCATACAAAATCGAGAAGCTGCATAAATAAATAAATAAATAAATATATATATATATATATATATATCATAGTATGTTTTGCAAAGTACTGTATACATATTAAAATGTAAATTTTGTTAACATATGTAAGACAATTGCACCATAAAATATAATCAGTAAAATTTATACGATAAAACACTTAAACATGCTCAATGCTACACTTAAAAAATAACATTTATATGAACTCGTACAAAAAAATTAACGATAAAGAATAACTTCGACTTTTCCAACTGCTTCTACAGTCGTTTTCCGGATAAATAGGATGTTTAAATGTTTAAAATTCAAAAGACGAAAGTTTCTTGTCGAGTCTTGATCAATTATATGAATAGAAAACTGTAGTGAGTACATCAGAAAATTTTAAAATGAAATTAGTTGAGATGAATCTAAAGCTCTTTTGAAGACCTTGGAGTGTCACCAATTATTAAGAAGAACGGATTACATTCAAACAAGGCCATTTTAAAGTATGGAAAATTGAAATATTTAGAATAGGAAAACAATGAAGACATTTTTCACGATATTAAGCCAGATTTTTGCTATATTATTAGATTAATTATCGTTACAGGCTTTTAAATATTTCAAAAGTATACCTATCCTGAAGACGACTGTTGAAGTAGTTCGAAACGTCGGTGTTATGCTCTATCGATAATTTTATTTTTACAAGTTCATAAAAAAGTTCTTGTTTATGTGTACCTTCGCGAGTTTATATGTTTTATTTCTTAATTTGTATCTAGAAAATGTTGCACTTTGCCAAACTAATACAGTCCTAAAATATTATGAAATGTGATACTTTGAATTGTATGAATTTTCAGTAATTTATGAAAATAAAATGCGCTAAATATATACAGGGAGCAATATGTTATCGATCTCCGACCTTTAATTTGTCAACAGGTTGGCCTTAGACATATAGTTCCAGTTACAAAAACGTTTCAAATGAGGTAAATATTCATGTTATGGCATTATTTAAAGTAAAAAATCAATTTTATAAAAATTACGAAATCTAACTTTTTATACAGTCCCCCAATCCCTATAGTTATATTTAGATAATGTTTACACATATCATAAAATATATAACACAAAAAGTTTGACATCTGTACTAAAAAAATTGACACAGTTATTAAATTTCAAAGTTGGAGATTTTTGCACATGATTTTATCTTTCATTGAGGGATCAGTTAAAAGACGAATTAAAGTAATTAGAGATCAAAATAAGGGTGCAATATCCCTTTTACGGCAAAACCATCTTTAGCCGGTATCGCCAAATCGGGGTATCACCAAAGAAGGTTATTTCGTCTAAAAATTTGAGCTGACTTTTAGGGGTCGTATATAAGCGAAGAATCAAATATTGAAATTAAACAGAAAAATAAATATCAATTTATTATAATAGCAGAAATTGGTCTACTATAAAAAATGAATACATCAAACGCCGGAATCTACTAGAGATACTGCTCAAAGTGTTCTCCATTGGTGCCAATGCCCAACTGAATGCGTGACATTACTGAGTCTTGAACATGTTAGAGCATAGCAGGTGTGCAAACTGTGCGACAATCAAGGATGATGCGCTATTTCAGATAAAACAGAGAAGTATTTCTGTCACAAAGATTTATGATTTGATGTAACTCCAGAGGTAGAAGTCAATGGAAGTCGAGAACGGCGAATGTGGTGGCCTCTCTACCGGACCACGATATCCAAGCCTCTGTTGGCCGAATTCGGTGGCCAGTTACGCCCGGACATTTTATGCGGAGAGGGCCCATCATGTTGAAGCTACCCCAGCTTGCACATCGGAAATGCAGCTCTTCATACCAGTCATGTACCGTGTTTTGTAGCACAGGTAACGGTCGCCCGTTACGGTCTCATCGTGGAAGATGGGTCCAAGAATCTGGGTTCCCCGTATACCGCACAACATTTGTCGTACTCTGCGGGCGATGTGGAGGTTTTCCAGAGATCAGTAATGCACATTGTGCATGTTCACAATGCCACCCCGTGTAAACATTGACTCATCTATTTACAGAATGTTACAAAGGAACGACGGATTTTCCTCTAAGTTGTTGAGCATGAAAATTACAATAATCAAATAAAATCGTCGTGAGTGGTCACTCAGCTTCAATGCTTGCATCAGTGTCGGATGTTGCGGATGCCCAATGCGTATCATTTGCATGTAAGAAATGTCAGACATGCTGATCACATGCCTTGATTATTTCCCCGTGCTCAGTTGTGGAATTAAAAGGGTGAATGCCAGCATCTCTTACGGTATCACTCGAACATTACACCTTCCCCATCTACTTGTTTTGTGTCGTGGTGAAACAGAGCCAGTCTCTCTAAGAAAGTGCAGTGGATCAGTTATAGTTTCATGCATTTGATGTAGATCCTTTGGGAAATGTTCTGAATAAACACTCGCAGCCTCTCTGGCATTCCTTAGACATTCACTATAAATAAGTTTCATTTCGGCATATTGTATGTATGCGTAGCTTGCCATCATGATTTGAACGTTGACAAACATTTCCACTGCTAGATGGCTCGTGTTTTATCCCGAACGAGTGGCTCTTCCAATTTTCACGCTTGTTATAACTCGGCTGGTCATTTGCATTCAGCTGTCATTTATATAGTAAATAGCGAGTATGTTTTATTTTCTGGTTGTCGATTCTACCTACTTTGACGTTTGAATGTTGTTCGACCCATAAAAATAATATAGGACCTAAACGGCCGATCGTTAACTACACCTGCTGCAAAACACGGCACATTACTGGCATAAAGAGGTTTCTCTCCGACATACATGCCGGATTTGGGTTCAACATGGTGGGGCCCCTTCGCATAAAGCATCAAAAATCCGTGCGTACATTGCAGAGCTATATCTCTCATTTTTGACGATTCAGCAATCCTTGAGCTATATTTCGTCGCTTTTGACGATTATATTGTATCAAAATCAAGTGACTTTAAGGAAATGCAAATTCTCAAATATTTGACGAAAGTTTTTTCTCACTCACAGCCATACTCAATGCATTTTAAGGAAACAATTGAATTGCGGTAGCTGTTTGCCCTGCAATTTTAGCAAGCAGATATATGCTTGTTTACATTATTCCTGTCACAATTTATTCAATAAACAGCACTTTTTAGCGCTTTACAGAAAATACTTAAATATAGATAATTTTAGTTTCTGCATTAGTTATATTTTTTAGCTAATAAAGTTTTTAAGATTTATTATTATTATTATTATTATTATTATTATTATTATTATTATTATTATTATATATATATTTTCTGTTGTTTGTTATGTTTAATTAGTTACGTTAATTATGTTTAATTAATTTAGTAGTTAAAAAGAAAACATTTCCTGTGTACAACAAAATCGTTCAAAAAGACACTTTGGTCAATAAAATTTCAAAACTCCAGGATCTCTTTTTCATTTATGAAATATATTTATATAACATTCAAATTAAAACTATGCATAATTGATCCCTCTCCCATTTATAAACAGTAGTAAAAATCTTAACCACTTACTCAAAGTGATAAAAATCTCCCACAATATGCACTTCAAAGTTCGTTATTTCTGATCGACAAATTAACCAGGCCATATTCTAATAATTCATTGAGCTAAGAAAATTTCTCTAATAAATTATATTAATCAAGCCATATTATAATTATTCCTTAAAAAAGGAAAATCATAATAATAAATTAGCTTTATTAGTTAAAACTTTCAAGAATTATAACAGCATCTATAAAATTACAATCAACCTTATAAAAATATAAACATACAGTAGAAACCACTACATGCATCTAAAACCACATCCATACGATGACTCATTTGCGAGATAGTTAGAGCAATGGGCTACCACACGGGAGGTCGTGAATTTGAATCACCCCGAAGACATTATATTTCCCCCTCTCAATAAGTACAAGTGCTTCTAAACTGTTCAATAGATGGCACCACCAGCAATCCTATTAAACACTTCGAACAAGCACTTTTCACGAAATTTGAAACCTCAAACAAGCGAAGAAAGTTATTTTTTCAATCTGACGAAATATTCTCTCGGAGCATTTCCCAGGAAACGGCTTCGTCAAAAACGAAAATAAATTCTGAAATTTGATTATCTATTTCTGAGTGTGCATCTGGCCACCGAATTCGGCCAACAGATGCTTGGATATGATGGTCCGATAGAGTGGCCACCAAGTTCGCCGAACTTTACTCTCATTGACTTCTACCTCTGGGGTTACATCAAGGCAGAGGTCTGTGTGACTGAGCTTACTTCTCGGGTTGATCTGAAACAGCGCAACATACTTACTTGTGGAACAGTTACACCTGCGACAAGGACTCAGTACTGTCACGCATTCGATTGTGCATTGCCACCAATGGAGAACCTTTTGAGCAGTATCTCCGTTAGATTCCTTCGTTTGATGTATTCATTTTTTATAATAGACCGCTTTCTGATATTATAATAAAATGATATTTATTTTTCTGTTTAATTGCAATATTTCATTCTTCGCTTTGTATACGACTCCAAAGAGTCAGCTCAAATTTTTGATGAAATAACTCTATATGGTAATACCAGCTAAATGTGCTTTTGCTGTAAAAGGGACACTGCACCTGATTTTGATCTCGAATTATTTTAATTCGTCTTTTAACTGATCCCTCAGTGAAAGACAAAATCATGTGCAAAAATCTCAAACTTTGAAATTTAATAACTGTGTCAATTTTCGTAGTACAGATGTCAAACTGTTTGTGTTATATCTGTTATGATATGTGTAAACTTTTATTAAATATAACCGTAGGGAGTCGGGGACCGTATAAAAAGTTAGACTTCGTAATTTTTATAAATTTATTTTTTTACTTTGAATAATACCACAACATGAATATTTACCTCATTTGAAACGTTTTTGTAACTGGAACTATATGTCTTCGACCAATGGTTGAGAAATTAAAGGTCGGCGACAGATAACACATTGCACCTTGTATAGTTGAAATTAATGCTTTTGATTCATTTTCGTCTGTTTAATTCTTAATTTAATCGGATTTATTTTAGGAATACAATTTTTTTTTGAAAAATTTCCCTCAATTTTAAAAGACGAGTAAATGAAAAATTTGTTACAAAGATTATCAGGGTCATGACTGAAGTTACACTGGCCTCCAAAAGTTAAGGTACAGGGACTGGATGCTTTCGATTTTACACGGTTTGTCGAGTATCTATCAACATTATTGGCGAATTGTTCTTGAACTTCTGGGGTGTAGAAAATATGTTTGATTTTATATTTCTCGATGAAGTTTTATCGGGGTACAATTAGGGGGCTAATAATAAATTGAATAATAAAATAATATTTACGATCACCTATGTAACAGAAAAGACTGGAAATGGTTTGTCACTGTGGTAAATGACTATTTGGGTCCTGTTCAACGTTTGTATGCATTTGTGTAAGCATAGCACATATATTCGTGAAGATGTAAACTTTTTGTGAAAAATTCAAAAGCTTTTTGTTTATAGCATACAGAGTTTTCAACCAAATTTAACACAGCTTTCCAAAAACCACACAAATAACAGTAGATACAGTATACTGCAATTAAAACGTGAATATATTGAATATTTGATGAGATATGGGCACTTGCATGAAATAATTTTTAACCGCGCATGCGTATAAGATTTAAAATTTTTTATTTCATAATTTGGAAGCCAGCTATTTTGGGTAACTTTTGTAAAAAGACCAGTCAAATATTGTGAAAACTCAGAAAGATATAGTGAGTTGATTGAAAAGTTGTGGAAAAACCCTTATAATAAAGCTAATTTTAGACAGCAAATCCCTATATCGCCGCTATTTTTGTGAAATTTCTCGATATTCTACTGGACATTTTTTCCTAAATAGCTGACTAGCAAATTATGAAATAAAAATTTTGAAATCTTCCACGCATGCGCAGTTAAAAATTATTTCATATAAGTGCCCATATCTCTTCAAATATCAAGATATTCATGTTTTAATTGAAGTGTACTGTTGTTACTGTTCTTTGTCAGGTTTTCGGAAAGTTGTGTTAAATTTGATTGAAAATTCTGCATGCTATAAACAAAACACTTTTGAATTTTTCACAAAAACGATAACATCTTTACGAATATGAGTGATATGCTTACACAAATTCACACAAACGTTGAACAGGACCCAAATAGTCATTTACCGCAGTGACAAACCATTTCCAGCATTTTCTGTTGCATAGCTGATCGCAAATATTATTTTATTGTTAAATTTATTATTAGTCCTCTAATTGTCGGCCCGACTAAATCTTCATCGAGAAATATGAAATCAAACATATTCTTTAAATCCCAGATGTTCAAGAACAATTCGTCAATAATGTTGGTAGATATTTGACAAACCATGTGCAATCGAAAGCATCTAGCCCCTGTATCTTAACTTTTGGAGGCCAGTGTATTATTTTAGGTACATTTGACGGTTGCACAAGGTGAAATTTTCGCATGGTTTACACAATTTTTATTCAGTGACTTCTTTTAACTAAATCAATTACTATTTTCAACTATACTTCCCCTGAAAAGAAATATCTTCTTTCGTAACTTCATTTTAGTATTTCTCTTAGATATCTAAAGTTTTTAATAAATGTCGCAAAATGAATTAAAAAGTTTTGTAATAAATGAAAATTTTTGTTCTGTATTGAAAATATTATACTTGGGGAATAAGAAATAGATCATTAAAGAAAAGACAAGTTAAACAATTTAACGGATTTTACCTTCTTGGCATGCTTTAACAAAAAAGCTTTCCGAATTTCAAAGTAAATTTTGAAAAGCCGAAAACATTTTATGTAGCTTAAAGGATGAATAATTCAACAGGTAACACGGTGAAAAAGCAATTGCTGTCGAATAATTTATTTTCTTAAAAACTGTAACAAGACTTTTCTGACACTTAAGTGAATGCTTTTCGTAGTAGAATCAATGATTTACCGGCAAGGAAATAAAAAAATTCGCATATAAGTAATAAATTTATAACTAAATTTAAATTTGTAATTTTCTTAATTACATATATTTATCAATTATTTGTTTGCGTGATTTGAAAAACATATGCTCAAGAATTAGAATTACAGTATAATCTCTTTTATCCGAAATTCTTTAAACTGAAACCTTTCGATTAACCAAAATCCATTTTTAAAGCATCTTTTATTATTATTATTATTATTATTATTATTATTATTATTATTATTATCACATTCCTTGTGAAGCTTTTCTTTTTTTAACTATCACATTCCTTGTGTTCAGTGGTCCTATCCGAACCACGAGTGCATATAAATATTTTCGTTCCCCTTTTTTAGAATTCTTTTGAATTTAACTTGGGTTCCCGTAAGCTGCGGAATGGAACGAACAAAATGAACAAATTAGCTAAAGCTTTTAAGTGTTTTGGAAAACTTTTGGCATGGCTGGAGTAGCAAAAAGACTGTGATACCGTTGAACTAATAATATTAAAAATACTGCTTCAAAGCAAAGGCAATCGAAACTACGACAGACAAAACATTGTTTCAAACCCTTGTGAAAGATACTTAATTTCAAAATTAAAATTCAGGTAATTTATTCTTGTTTCTATTTTGCTATTGCTTTATTTTTATTAAGCACTTGTTACCATAATATGAAATAGCACATATATTTCTCCTTTATCTTAAAATTGAAGCCTTCTCGATTATCGGAAAAATTCGATTTTCCGAAAGAGGGTCGGTCCCAATTACATCGGATAATCTTGGTTCTACTGCATATATATTTTTAATAATGTAAAACTTTTTTAAATATATCATACAACACCAGTAATTAAATAGTAATAACTATAAATATATTGTAGAAATAATGATATAAAGTGATTTATTTAAAAAATTATATTAGTTTCAAGAAATTTTTCGTGTATTTTCTTTTTTATCAAATGAACTAAAACCTGTTACTTGCATATGCTTATAACTATTTATAAACGTGTTGTTTTACATTAACTTCTTCGAAAACGATCTTTTTATGGTGAGAAAAAAATACTTATTTTTATTTTTTTTTTATTCATTACGATTTATTCATTTTATATTAATACTAATTCAAAAAATAAAATAAAATAAAACTAGAGAACAGGAATTCTGCTTTTTCAGAATTTAGTGTCGCCCCCGGCACTTCCATTACTTCATTTTCTTCTGGTGGACTGGTGGTTTCTGTTATTATGAAACATGCCATTATAAATGAAGCATTAGGAAAGAGCAGTCGTAAAAAGTTAGAACTCTGATTTTCGGGTCAGAATGGAAAAAAAAAATGGCCATAATTTTTTCTTTTTAATTTAAAAAAAGTTATGGCCATTTTTTTTTTTTCATTCTGACCAGAAAATCAGAGTTCTAACTTTTTACGGCTGCTCTTTCATCTTCACCTAACGCTTCGTTTATAATGGCTGTTTCATAATAATAGAAACCACCAGTCCACCAGAAGGAAATAACTCGGTTAAGCGGGACTCGGATAATCGGGACTCTACTGCAAAACATATTTCAATTTTATGACTTAAAGCACGCACTTTTATTTTATGTAAAATGACGTCATGTGCATTAATACAGATACTTAAAATTAAATATAGTTTTTAATAGCTCCATGTTTTATCATAAATCCTTCATTTATATTTTTCTCAAAATAGCACGTATTTTAATTATTTTTTTCCCCAATTTTTATGAGAAAATGGCAACAAAAAGATATAACTGCTATTTTTCAACAATTCTTTCTTTACTTTCTACAGAAATAGAGAACTTTGAGTTGCCAAAATGAAACAAATGCCGCTAAAAACCTAAAAAAAAATAATATTTCAAAAACAAATGAAGATGCAGTTTTCAAACAAATTGCATTAAAAAGTACTTTTTTCCCCAATACGACGGTATAAACATTGAAAATGTGCGATGCTTAGAAGTTTTAAAAAAAGCTGTAGAGTAATTAATCGCACAATGAAACATCTGCTTTTGTTTTACGGCTAGCAAACACAAGGTAACGTTATTTATTGGAGACAAAATAAGCTGGAAGAAAGAAATAGCATTTCGGGGGAATGTGAAATTAATGTGAAAAATTAATTAATGTGAAAAATAATAAACATTCACAAACAAATAACGACCGCGTTTGTTGCTGGTGAGCGTTAATGGTAATTTATGAGTGAAATGATTTTTTATAAAATGAAGAACTCACAGTAAATTTCTTTCTTACATTTCTACAAATTATTAAAACATAATATTTTAATATATATTACATTAATACTTATCAAATGTTAACGATTTGTTCAAATAATCCAACAACACAGACACAAAAATTACTTCACATTTTTTTTTTTTATATCTCTAACTGTACATCGGAAATAACATTATGAGTGGAGTCAAATCCTATTTTTTTTTTTTTTTTTTTACTTTTCTAATTGAGAGACTTTGTAGTGAATAAGCTATTATCAAGTTCTTGTTCTTTTTATTATTGACAGTAATTATAATAAAACAGTAATTATAATAAACAGTAAAAACTAAAAGTCCACATATGTGACAAGGGCGTGAATATACGCTTAAGCGTATACATCATGTTACAATCCATATCAATACAGATTCAATTTTATCATTCTCCAATACATGGAACAAGTTGTTTAATTTTGATATTTTTAATTTTTTTTTATATTAATGTTAAAATTGCACCTTAGAGTTTTTGAGTCTGCGCTCTTATATAGCGTAAGGATGTAGAATGTTAGGTACAGATGCATTATCGCCGGGTAGCATATTTAGTAGCTTTACTCGAGTAGGATAAGTACAGTAAGTTCCCACGAACGTGATTGGCTGGTTTCATCTGTGGTTTGCCTTAGCGGGATTGTTGAAATGGAAGACACTGCTTTTGGAACACTACGTACAAGGAATGTCTCCATACGCGCATGCCTAGAAAAATCTGAAAAACAAAATACAGCATTTTCTCACCATGCAGGTATATGTGTTTCTAAAATAATACCGACACACCTCGATAGAGCGTCTGTAAAAATATAATAAACAGTTCGTTTATTTGGCGGTTTATCACCTGTTGGCCACGAGATAATTAAGAAATATGTGTATGCAAAATACACGATATGAATTTTAAAGAGCTCACTGTTTTACTTAAAAGGAAACAAAAATATTAATAATATAGACGTTACAAGTTAAAAATTATACATTATATTTAACATTTCTTAATACTTTTGGCCTAAAATTACCGCGGCCATTGTCTGAGAATATTTTTATTTATATTATTAATTTCTGTTCCATTTATGCAAATATGTCACTTAGTTTGAAATCTTCGAGTCTATAATTATTAAGGAAGCTGAAAGTCTACATTTCAGCTACCTTAATAACTATAGACTCTCCAATTTTATTTTTTTCCTTTTTTTCCCTTTGTATTTCATTTTATTTTATTTTATTTTTATTAATCCCATTTCAAAGCATTTTTATTATTTACAAACTTACTACTGGAATTCCGCCACTAAATTTCACCTATCCTTTATTACAAACATTACTAATTTCATTAGCATTTTCTTTTTCAAAATATTCTGAGTATGCGTCTTTAGGAGACCTTCCTTGTTAGTAAAAGCTAAAGTTGACAGATCCTTTATCACATACATAAGTAGTTCCATTAGCATTTTTTTCCAAATTATTCTGAGTATGCGTCTTAAGGAGACCTTCCTTGCTAGTAAAAGCTAAAGTTGACGGATACTTTATCACATACATAAGTAGTTTGATTAGCATTTTCTTTTCCAAAACATTCTGAGTATGCGTTTTAAGGAGTCCTTCCTTGTTAGTAATAGCTAAATTTGATTGCTCCTTTATTACATACATAACTAGTTTCGTTAGTTTTTTTTTTCAAAATATTCTGAGTATGCTTCTTAAGGAGACCTTTCTTGTTAGTGACATCTAATTTTGCCTGATCCTTTATTACAAGCATAAGTAGTTTCATTAGCATTTTTCTTTTTCAAAATATTCTGAGAATGCGTTTTAAGGAGAACTTCCTTGTCAGTAATAGCTAAATTATTGCTCCTTTTTTACATACATAAGTAGTTTCAGTGGCATTTTTCTTTCAAATTATTCTGAGTACGCGTCTTAAGGAGACCTTCCTTGTTAGTAAAAGCTAAAGTTGACTGATCCTTTATTACATACATAAGTAGTTTCAGAAGCATTTTTTTCCAATTATTCTGAGTATGTGTCTTAAGGAGATCTTCCTTTTTAGTGATATCTAAATTTGCCCGATCTTTTATTGCAAGCATAACTAGTTTCATTAGCATTTTTATTTTTCAAAACATTCTGAGTATGCGTTTTAAGGAGACCTTCATTGTTAGTAATAGCTAAATTTGATTACACATATAAGTAGTTTCATTAGCATTTTTTATCAAAATATTCTGAGTATGCGTCTTAAAGAAACTTTCCTTGTCAGTGATATCTAAATTTCCCTGATCCTTTTTTTTCAAGCATAAGTAGTTTCAATACCATTTTTCTTTTTCAAAACATTCTGAGTATGCGTTTTAAGGAGGCCTTCCTTGTGTTTGTAATAGCTAAATTTGATTGCTCCTTTATTACATACATAAGTAGTTTCATTAGCATTTATTTTCAAAATATTCTGAGTATGCGTCTTAAGGACAACTTCCTTGTTAGTGATATCTAAATTTGCCAGATCCTTTGTTACAAGCATAATTAGTTTCATTAGCATTTTTATTTTTCAAAACATTCTGAGTATGCTTTTAATGAGACCTTCCTTGTTAGTAATAGCTAAATTTGATTGCTCCTTTATTACATACTTAAGTAGTTTCAGTAGCATTTTCTTTTTCAAAATATTCCGAGTATGCGCCTTAAGTATACCTTCCTTGTCAGTAATATCTAAATTTCTCTGATCCTTTATTACAAGCATAAGTAGTTTCATTAGCATTTTTTTCTTTTCAAAACATTCTGAGTATACGTTTTAAGGAGACCTTCCTTGTGTTTGTAATAGCTAAATTTGATTGCTTCTTTATTACATACATAAGTAGTTTCATTAGCATTTTTTTTCCAAAATATTCTAAGTATGCGTCTTAAGGAGACGTTCCTTGTTAGTGATATCTAGATTTCTCTGATACTTTATTACAAGCATAAGTAGTTTAATTAGTATTTTTCTTTTTCAAAACACTCTGAGTATGCGTTTTAAGGATATCTTCCTTGTTAGTGATACCTAAATTTGGCTGATCCTTTATTACAAGCATAAGTATTTTCATTAGCATTTTTGCACGGAATTTCACAAAACTTTAGATTAAGTTAGATCATGATATAAACTGGTGCTTATTACTTTTTGGTGTAATTCGCTCAGCAGGTGGCGCTGTTATGCTGCATTTTTCACGATTTCCGAAATAGCTATATCTCAAGAACTACTGCACGGATTTTTATAAAACTTCAGATTCAGTTAGCACATGATATAATTAGGTGCTAATTACTTTTTGTTGAAAATTATCGCCCATCATGTGGCGCTACTAAGAAAATGTACGATTTACGCAGTAGCTATATCTCAAGAACAAATGCACGAATTTTCATGAAATGTCAGATTGACTTTGTCCCTGATATAAATTAATGATGTTTAATTTTTGGTGTAAATAACCCAACAGGTGACGCTGCTATGCTGCATTTTTCAAGATTTCTGCAATAGCTGTATCTAAAGAACTAAAGCTTGAATTTTCATCATGCTTCAGATTCAGTTACTCCCTGGTATACATTGGTCCTATATAGTTTTTTGTGTAAATCGCCTAACAGGTGGGGCTTCTATGCAGATTTGTTTTCATTTTCTGCAATAGCTGTGTCTTAAAAACTAATGCACAGATTTTCGTCAAAATTCAAATTCAGTTAGAAGTTGACATAACTTCTCGAGGATTCGATTTTGGTGTAAATCATCTAACTGGTGGCGCTGATATGCTGCATTTTCAGAAAGTATTAGCATGTATGTTTTAGGACAGCCACATCCGACTAGTTTCAGTTGTTATGAGAAAATGACAACAAAAAGATATAGTAATCTACAGTAGTTAACCATACCATAATACATCTACTTCGTTGTGCGGTTGGCTTATGTAACGTAACGTTATTATTATTTTTTTTTTGTGACGAGACATTTTAATTGTTGCCTGAAAGAAATAGCGTATGGGAGGCGATTAAAACTTCGACTATATGCACTATTAGTTTTGATATTTTCATATTACCAAAAGAAATACCATTATTTTGCTATTATTACCATACGTGCGTGGAGAATTATATGTTTTGACGCCAAATGGGCGATAACGGGACAGCAATGGATCTATTGTTTGCGTAAGGTAACCCCTCCTGGGCTCATCGCGCGGGCTCTCTCTCTGTTTTCTTCGAGATGGTGTTGTTGAAAGAATATTCTGTTTTTAAGAACGCGTTTCGCTTTTGTAAATAAAATGTATTATAGTGTATAATAGATGTAAATATGTGTCTTCCAATTAAAAGAAGAGAAAATTTGATATCCCGTGGAATTAATTGAGTAAGTGCCAATTGATTTATTTTTAAGATAGTGTTAGTTAATTTAAGAAATCCACTGAACCAAAAACGGTCGCCACACTGGTGCATAAGGCCGGGAATATAAATTGATAACTACGCTACTGGCATTTCATTAAACGGGTAAATTATTTAAAATTTCTCTTAAACTTACGATATATTGGAAGACATAATTCTTTGAATGAGTAAATATAAAGATGAATCAAAGTGAAGTTTTAAAACGAAACATAGCAAAACGCGGATCAATTAGAACCACAGTAACGAAATTGATAAAAAAGATTGATAGTGAAATTAAAAAAGAAAGTGATTCCAAACCGGAAATAGTTGAGGACTCTTTAGAAGCATTACTTGAACACAAATTATCATTAGAAAAATTGGATGAGTCAATTGAATCGGAAATTGAAACCGATAATTTAGAAACAGATATAGAAACTTCGATAGAATATAAGGAAGCTATTGTGCCTTGCAAATCTAGAGCCAGTAGATATTTGAAAAATTTAAACATAAATTCAACTATCACGAGTGAACCAAAAGTAACTACGCCCTCCATATCAGACAGTCAATTAAAGTCGAATACGAAATTGCCGCGAATTTCTTTAAATAAATTTACAGGCGACATTTGCGAATTTCAAGAATTTTGGCCTCAGTTTAAAGTTGCTATTCACGAAAATGAAGCTCTTCAGCAAATTGAAAAGTTTACTTACTTAAAATCTTTAATTCCTGATTCAGCAGCTGCCGCTATTAATGGGCTTCCATTAACAAGTGAAAATTATGTAACGGCAATAAATATATTAAAGGACCGTTTTGGGAAAAGAGATGTTTTAATTTCCGAGCACACTAACAAATTATTAAACTTAGAAGCAGTACGAAGATCAAATGACATACATTCTTTGAGAAAATTATTTGATGAGATAACTATACAAATACGATGTCTCGAAGCGCTTGATGTGAAGTCAGACCAATATGGTTGCTTATTATTACCCATTATTTATAATATACCGAATGATCTCGTATTACAATTTCACAGAGAACAATGCGATAAAAAGCATGTTAGTGTAAATGATTTATTGTTGTTTCTGAAACGTGAAACAGAAGCGCGAGAAAAGGCTATTAATGTTACTTCTATCAGTTTTGAGAATACTAAATCCCATGAAAATAAATTTAAACAAAATTCTCCCAAACACTTTCACCAAGGAAAAATAAAAAATCCTTCGGCATTCACATTAAATACAATTACTGAAAACCTTTGCCCCTTTTGCTCTCAAAAACACGACGCAAATTCGTGTAAGTTAAATTTGGAACAACGAAAAGAATCTTTATTAAAACAAGCTAAATGTTTCAGATGTTACAAACGGTTCCACCGAAAACAGAATTGCAGAAACACTGAAATTCGTTGCACAATTTGTTTTTCGAGAACGCATCAAAATTCTCTTTGTAACAAAAAACAAAAAGAAAGATCATCGAATGAAAATAAAATTGACCTTCTTTCGACTGAGCGTGAACCGGGGGGAAAGGAAAATAAGAAATATGAAAAAATAACAGTTTCATCACTTTGTTGTAATCCAGATGAATATATTTACTTTCAAACATTGAAAGGAATTATGATTGGAAAGAATCAAAATATTAATGTTCGAATATTATTAGATAGCGCCTCGCAGCGAACATTTATTGGGAAGAATTTATCTAATCGTTTAAATTTAGAGGTGACAGGGCAGGAATCATTAAAAATTCATACCTTTGCTGGAAAGAAACCTATTGTTGATAATCATAATAGAGTAAAGCTTTTCCTAAAAGACAATAATTCGGACAATATAATATGTCTGGAAGCGTTAGAAACGGAGAGAATCTGTTCCGATATAATACGAGCACCAAGTTCTGAGTTATATAAAAAAATTAAAAATATGGGTATAGAGTTATCAGACGTTTCTAATGAATTAGATGATGGTGATAATGAAATAGATTTATTGATTGGTAGCGATTACTATTGGTCAATTATGACAGGAAAATATAAACGTATTTCACCAACTCTTGTTCTGAATGAAACTAAATTAGGTTGGACACTTCACGGCAAATTCTCAGAGGAAGTTAATAGAAATAATTTAGTAAGCGCTATGTACATATCTATTTGGGATAATAATAAAGATGATAAAATTTCAGTTCAACTTGAAAAATTCTGGACTATAGAAGGGTTGGGAATTCAAGAAGATAATACGAACAAAGATTTGTGTGATAAACAAATACTAGAACAATTTGAAAATTCGATTGAATTTAAGAACAACAGATATGAAGTTAAACTACCTATGAGATATGATAATCTTGATCTTCCTAATAATTATGAAATTGCCAAAAAGAGAATTGAAAGTTTAATTAAACGATTTATGAATAATCCTGCATTGTTTAAAGAATATAAAGATATAATTAATGAATATAAGGCTTTGGGAATAGTAGAAGTTGTTGAACCCCAGGAAATAAATTCGACCAATGGTAATTTGACATACTATTTACCCCACCACCCTGTGATTAGAACGGACAAACAAACAACCAAACTGCGCATCGTTTTCGATGCATCATCTCACGCTCCTTCTGAACCTTCTCTAAATGATATGCTCTTTTCAGGTCCGAATTTGAACTCTGATTTATTTGATTTAATTTTACAATTTCGAAGCAATAAGATTGCCGAAGTGGCAGACATTGAAAAGGCATTCTTGCAGATAAGCCTTGCTGAGACTGACAGAGATATGACACGATTTTTGTGGATCGAAGAACTCCCTCAAGATAAAAATGCTCCATTAAACTTTATAATTATGAAAATGTGCCGCGTATTATTTGGCGTTACTTCGAGTCCATTCCTGTTAGGAGCAGTAATTAAGCATCATGTGAAAAAGTATGCAACTTCGTATCCGGAAACTTGTTCCAAAATTAAATCTTCCATGTATGTTGACGACCTTTTGTTAGGAGCAGATACTGTTAGTGAAGCTTTAAAATTTTCAAAAGAATCGTTAGATATTTTTCAACAAGCAAATATGTCCTTGCGGAAGTGGCAAAGTAATTCTACTATTTTAAAGGAACATTTAAAATCATTAGATATGAACGTTTGCCCTGATACATCAGCTGATACAATTCCATTTAAAATCTTAGGCTTAATATGGGACACGGAAGAAGACATTTTTAGATTTGATAATCATAGTCTTTTAGAATTTGTTCATTGTCAGGAAAAGTCTAAAAGAACTGTAATTCGAGCGGCTGGGAGAATTTTTGACCCCATTGGGTTTTTATCTCCATTCACGATTTTAATAAAAATGATTTTTCAATCATCATGGGAACACGGTATCGATTGGGACCAGAAATTGCCAGAACATTTAGAGAAAAAATGGGATAATTGGTGCTCACAGATTCCATATCTTAGTAAAATAAAAATCCCAAGGTATTATTTCCAGGACATCGAATGTTTTGATAATGTAGAAGTCCACTGTTTTAGTGATGCAAGTATTAAAGCCTATGGAAGTGTTATTTATCTTAGATATAACAACAATAATAGCATAAAGACAAGTTTTGTTACATCAAAAAGCAGATTAGCTCCCATAAAAAAGTTAACTTTACCACGTTTGGAGTTAATGGGTGCTATGATTGGAGCTAGACTTGGAAAACGAGTAATGTCCATTCTCAAGATAAGTGAAAATAAAGTACACTATTGGACTGACTCGAACATCGTACTTCACTGGATCAAGAGTTCATCTAATATTTGGAAGCCATTTGTCAGCAATAGAGTATCGGAAATACAAACTTTGACAAATCCGATGAACTGGCGACATTGTCCCGGTAGCTCAAATCCTGCTGACCGGCTTACGAGAGGACTCTCACTTCTCGACCTCGAGAGCGATGATCTATGGTGGTCAGGGCCTCCATGGTTAATTAAGGATTCAAATTTATGGCCCAAGGAAGATACAGAAGTAGATGAAGATATGAAGCAACTAGAAGCTAAAGGAAAAGTAATTTCCCAAAACCTTTGTTCATCAGAACAACAGAAACCACTTATAGAGATTGAGCGTTTTAGTTCTTTATTGAAGGCAATTAGAACAGTGGCAAGAATTAAAAGATTTGTCTTCAATCTAAGAAGTCCAATTAAACATAAAGGTGTATTATCTGCTGAAGAATTGACAGAAGCTGAAGAATTATTAATTAAAGAAGTACAAATGAAAAATTATAAGGAAGAAATTGAGTCATTAGAAGAAGGAAATCCCATTAAGAAGACCTCAAGAATTTATTCGGTATGTCCATATTTGGATAAAAATAAAATTTTACGAATCAGAAGCAGACTTAATGAAGGCTCATTTAGTTTAAATGAAAGCAATCCAGTCATATTGCCAAAGAATGAAAAATTTACCGAGTTGCTGATTATGCAAGAACACAGAAAATTGTTGCATAGTGGAGTTTCTTTGACACTTGCACAAATCCGAAAAAAATTTTGGATTCCTCAAGGAAGACAATTAATTAGGAAAAGTGTCAGGAAATGTTTAATTTGTAAAAAATACAATGCGAAAGCAGCTGACCAACTAACTGGCCAACTTCCGAAGGAAAGAATATCAGAATCTCCTGCGTTTACCGTTATAGGATTGGATTTTGCAGGGCCGATAATCGTAAGAACAGAGAATAAAGAGACGTCAAAGTCATATATTGTACTGTTCACCTGTGCCACAACAAGAGCAATACATCTGGAAGCAGCCAGGGATATGACTACAAAATCTTTCCTTTTGTGTTTTCGTCGATTTATTTCAAGACGCGGAAACTGTAAAATGATTTTTTCGGATAATGCAAAGAGTTTTAAGGCTGCTGATAAAGAATTACAACAATTTGAGAAAATCATTAAAGATCAAGAACTCCAGGATTTTATATCGAATAAAGGTATGACATGGAAATTTATCGTCGAGCGTGCCCCATGGTGGGGAGGGTTTTACGAAAGGCTCGTAAAAAGTGTAAAAGAACCCTTAAGAAAAATTTTGGGAAGAGCTCTCATCACATTTGAAGAATTGGCAACAATCTTGACAGAAATAGAAGCCATAATAAATATGAGACCGCTAACCTACACAACAAGTGATTTCGGCGAGCCAGAGCCACTTACCCCGGCCCATTTCCTTCAGCTAGGAAGAGAGAACATCAGTTTTCCTCTACATTTTGCCGAATTAGAAAATAAAATTTCTACTAAAGAAACTTTGTTAAGGAGAAAACGATATCAAAGTAAGTTGTTGAAACAGCTCTGGATTAAGTGGAAGGAACAATACTTATTGAATTTAAGTTCAGTTCATGAATTTAAAACTCCTGAAAGACACAAAAACTTAAAAATTGGCGATGTTGTTTTAGTAGATGGTACTGCTAAATCTAAACTGTTGTGGGACTTAGGAATAGTTAAGGAAGTCATTATTGGCAGAGATAAACTTATTCCTGCTTGCATAATAAAAACTGCTAAAGGACTGCTGAGAAAACCAATACAACTTTTGTATCCTTTTGAACTAGATATCTGAATGATAAGTGATTTCAGTACTTGATTTGAAATTTATTTTTTCTACTAGTGTTTGAATATCAAAGTGTGTTTGTTTTATAAATTCATGTTTGGAAATTTTTTTTTTTTTTGGGGTGTGTTTTGCAATTTGTTGTTTATTTAGTAAAAATCTTTCATTTATGCATAATTGTACTTTATTTCAAATTGAAAAGATAATTGAATTAATAATGGTATTTAATTTGTTTATATTATGTATATATATATATATTCAGTTAATCTTATTCAGGTAAAATATCTGGCCAGATATGTTCATGTAGCTACATGTTATAAGAGCATCATTTTTTTTTTTTATTTATATTGATCATGACTTTATTATTTTATGTTTAATTCTTTATACTTCAACGCCTGTAGATTGAAAATTTTCTATTTTATCATTTGAGTTGTCATTTAAGGTCAAGTTTATTATAAGAATGTTTATGTTGATTTATCATTATGTACTCTCATGAGTCCAGGTGGGGAGTGTGTGGAGAATTATATGTTTTGACGCCAAATGGGCGATAACGGGACAGCAATGGATCTATTGTTTGCGTAAGGTAACCCCTCCTGGGCTCATCGCGCGGGCTCTCTCTCTGTTTTCTTCGAGATGGTGTTGTTGAAAGAATATTCTGTTTTTAAGAACGCGTTTCGCTTTTGTAAATAAAATGTATTATAGTGCATAATAGATGTAAATATGTGTCTTCCAATTAAAAGAAGAGAAAATTTGATATCCCGTGGAATTAATTGAGTAAGTGCCAATTGATTTATTTTTAAGATAGTGTTAGTTAATTTAAGAAATCCACTGAACCAAAAACGGTCGCCACAGCTTACAACACTTGAATTTTTTAATGCTGTATGCAATATGTTATGTAGATTTGTTCTATGTAACCTAATTAAACATAACATTAATGATAAAAATAGTGATGATGATAAATTCTGTTCATTGTTCGGTTTTAAAAAGAAATTTAATGCGCTTTGTGGAAGTTCTGTCGCTAATAACTGCAGTAATTTGCCTCTTTTTAACCAAAATGCTGTTGTCAATCTTTCTAGTGTTCCATTAAGTAACAATCAGCTCGATGCTCTCAAATTGAATAACAATTTTTCTGTCTCTGCTATTCCTTCTTTACCTAATCTTATTGCTCCTATTGAAAGAGCTTTTAAGCATAGCGCTCTATCTTCTTCTCAAAAAGAGTCTATTAGGCATCTCATTGCCAATACTGTTGATTTCAATTCTATTGTTTATAAACCCAATCTTAAACATCCTGTTAAACAATGTCTGAAAAATTTGCGTTCTGATCCAAACTTAATTATTACTAAGGCCGACAAAGGTGGTCAGATTGTTCTTCTCGACAAATCTGCGTATTTGGAAAAAACCCATAAATTAATTAATGATGGTCCGTATGTGGATATCCCTAAAGACACTTCCACTAGTGAAATTAACTCTATTAAGTCTGCCATTAAGTCTTCTTCCATTATTCCTGCTAACTTTAAGAAGTCCCTTATTCCGTCTATTGCGCATTGTGCCAGGTTTTATGCTTTACCTAAGGTCCATAAACCTGACATTCCTTTTAGACCTATTGTCTCTAGTATCGGTACAGCTTCTTATAAGCCTGCCAAATATTTAGTTTCTGTTTTTTCCCCACTTTTGAGCAGTAACTGTTTCACTGTTAAGAATTCTTTTGATTTTGTTAAAAAACATCATAATTTTAAGCCGCAGGGTCACATGATGTTTTTTTTTATGTTAAATCATTATTTACAAACGTTCCGGTTGAGGGGGCTTTAGATTGCCTCAAGAAAAGGCTTTGTGAATTCCATTTCTCTTATTTTGAAATCGAGGAACTTATACTTCTCACTCGCGCTTGCTTGTCGCAAAATACTTTGGTTTTCAATGGTACTTTCTTCCGTATGATTGACGGTTTGGCTATGGGTAATCCTCTTAGTCCAATTTTATGCGATATTTATATGCACTATTTTGAGGTCAAGCTTTTTGAAATCTTAAAATTTCCGTTCTATGTTCGTTATGTTGATGATGTTTGTGTCCTGATTGAAATGAATTCGGATATTAATCATATTCTCTCTATTATGAATTGCATTGATCCCTGCATTCAATTTACCCCTGAAATTGAGACCAATAACTGTCTTTCTTTCCTGGATGTCCTTGTTATTCGTTGTGAAAATGGCTTTCAGACTACCGTCTTTCGTAAACCTTTTGCTGTCAGTCTCCCACCTCACAGGTATTCTTCTCATCCCCCTAACCAGAAATTCGCTGCTTTCAATACTTTTGTTTTTCGGGCTACTAATATTTGTTCCACTCCTCAGTTACTTAGTGCTGAACTTAATTACCTCAAAGCTATTGCTGTCGATCGTGGTTATTCCTCTAATATTATCGATTCTATTTATAAGAAATTGACGAAATCCGACCATTCTGAAAAGCATTCTAATTCCAACTCTAATACTTCAGTTGTATTACCATTTTTTCCTAAAATCAGTCAGCAAGTTGCTAAAATCCTAAGAATGTTTGATTTTAAAGTTATTTTTTCTCCTGTTAATAAAATCCTTTTTTCAAATCTCAAACACCCCGTTGATCGCCTAGATAATTGGGGCATTTACCAGATCTCTTGTCAGTGTGGTCTTTCTTATATTGGTCAGACTAAACGTGCTCTTAGATTTCGTTTAAAAGAGCATGAAGGTTATGTTAAAAATCAGGAGCTCAAACGTTCTTCTATTGCTCAACATTCTTGGTCTTCTGAACATAGGTTCGATTTTTCCTCAGCCATCATTATCCAAAAATGTTCTTCTAACCTTGATCTTGATTTTTGGGAAGCTTACCATATCATTAAAAATTCTCACTCTTTAGTCAATGACTTATCTAGTACTCCAGATTTTCTAAGTATTTGGAAAGCGTTAATTTAATTCCCCTTTTTTGGTTTCTTTTCTCTGCTTCTCCGGTAGATGTCGCTACTTGTCCACCCAGTCGTTTCCACTGCTTCTCTCTCATTGGTTGTTTCGTCGCCTTCGCCACCCGCATAGGGTATAAAAGCCAGCGCGTCTCTGTCTATGATTTTGATCAGCCTTGCTTTTTCTAGCACGCTGTTCCTTTTGCACTGAAGAAGAATCTCGCTAGTAGATTCGAAACAGCTGTTTGCTGCTTTTTATATATTATTTGTGCATTTTAAACGTTGGTTTTTCTGCTTTTTAATAACATTAATGATTTTGTTTTATTTTTTATTTTCTAATAGATTTATTCTTAATGTTTCTTCGCATTCTGTACCGAATATTGAAAGTGTTGCATTTAAATCAAATTATAAATTATCTCTGTTAAAAGTTTTTTTTTTTCTTTTAATGAACACCCGAACTAATATTTTTTAATTTTATCGAAACCTTAGAAATTTTCTAAGATTTTGTAAACCAAAAAAATTAAATATGTAAATTAAGCATTCTTTATTTTGAATAACTTGTGAAATGTTTATTTATTGCCTTTAATTGAATGCAAATCTCATGTTGAAAAATAGATTATCTTACACTTTATTTATAATGGTAGTCATTATTTGCACATTTAGTACTATTCTCTAACCCATGAGTGATTTAAATCTATTGAAAGGGAAGGGATTTACCATATTTTAATTTTATAAATACATAAACCTATCACATTTCATATATTAGATAAAAGTATTATTATACAAAATAGATGCTATTTAAACAAATTTCATTTTTAAAATTATCCGATTCAGTAAATATTTTTTATATGTCTAAGACAGTGAAAATGCATAGATTTGTATTACATATTTTCTTTTATCCATTTATAATGACTTACAAGTAAACTCTTCAACGTTGACTATTATAACATTTTTACAAAAAATAAGCTAATCTTATTAATGTAAAAAAAAAGGTGAAAATAAATTATATACAATTTAGGATAGAGTTATAAATATTAAGTACTAAGATCTGATATAGGAGTTCAAAAGAAATAAGTGATTTTTTACTTTTGCTTTAAAGGTCTAAATTTATGTAACAAGATAAAATATAATAATGTTTTAAAAGCCATTTAAAAATCCACATTATTAGTAAGTAGATTTATGATGTTGTTTTCTGAAAATAAAATCTAAAGATAATTTAAAACAGTTTCTTTAAATCCTTAAATAATGGGGATATTTTAAAGATTGCAAAAAGCTTTGAAGAAATTTGCAATAACACAAAGATAATTTATATAACGCTGAAATAAAAATGATTACTAATTTAAACAAAACAAATCTATATTATCAAAAAAAAAAAAAATGTATAGCACTAACTAATTTTTTAACTAAACATCGTACATTTTTTGCACCGCTGAATTGAACAAAATATTTTTTTTTATTATTATTAAAATTTTTAATTTATTTTAATAATACATAGTTGACAGTTGCACCATAAAATATAATAAATAAAGACACAATCTTGCTTAATGTTACACAAAACACGAACTTTAATAAGCTAAAAGTTAACTTCTACGTTTCGAGCTCTTTTTATAGCCGTCTTCAGGAAAATATGATATTAAAAAGGCTCAAAGTTCAGAGAAGAAAGCTTCCTGTGCAAGAGATAATTAGTCGAAACTTGACCAATGATTTCAATACAAAATGTAGTTTTGCCATCTTGTGAAAATAAATAATTATTAATGAACTGACATCAAAGGAATCAAAAAGGTCTATTTAAGAAACCACGAGTGCCACAATGTACACATTGAAGGACGAAACCACGTTCAACTGAGTTTTCATTCAATTTTTGGCAACATAATACGAGTTTAAGCAATGAAACGTTTAATTTGATAAACATTTTCCAATTAATACAAGCACCATTATGGCAAGTTTAGACTTAGTATCTCTATATCATTCCATCAATATGCATAATGTCATACAATATATTAATACGATCATAGATAACAATTCAAATATATATCAAGATATAAAAAACTCACTAAAATCTGGACTTAACCTCATAGTTTACAGTAACATTTTCATTTTTAATAAGAATATTTATAGAAAACTACACGGTGCACCGATGGGATCACCAGTTTCCGGTTTATTTGCAGAGTTTTCTTTAAGGCCTCTAGAACATAAGATCTTTGATACGTTAAATTTGAAACCCCAATGTTGGTTAAGATATGTTGATTATGTTTTCATCTTATGGAACTACTGTTTATCTGATTTAACTGATTTTCTTCAAGATATTAATAAATTAAGTAACTGTATAAAATTCACCCTTGAAATCGAAGAAAATGCTTCACTTTCATTTTTAGATGATCAAATTAATAGATGCAGCTCTGGATTAAACTATTAAGTCTGTAGAAAACCCATTTAAAAAAAAAAAACACTGTTATCCCTGTTTCAGGAAACGTACCTTTTCAATATAAAATATCTGCATTTCAGTCATTCATTAAAAGAGCATTTATGATTTGCTCAGATGACCAATTAAATGAAGAAATCGAGTTTATACAGAAAATAGCATTTGATTACGGTGTTTACCAGCAAAATATGTAGATAAGATAATTCAGAAGCACAATGCTCCACCTCCTTCAGGTCAAAGACAGGATAATAATCAACTTATGGCCTAGAGAAAATTTCACTACATTCCCACTATATTCGAAAAGCTAAAGAAGATCATACAGAAATATAATATAAAGTTGGCTGCTATTCCATCTCCTTACCTCATTGATATCGTCAGTGATAAGATCGATAGGATCCCAATGGATCAAAAATCTGGTATATATGAAATCAATATCACTTTATCTAGTAAAGTGGAAAAAGTCTACATCGGCATGACAAAACGTAAGCTATCAGTAAGGATTATGGAGCACCGCAGAGACATTAAACATCGTAAATAGAATACAGCTCTTTCTAGGTTCTACTTAGCTAATGAAGTCTGCCACATTAACTTTGCTGAAGCAAAAATTATAGCTCCGTGCAATAACCCCTTTGAAAGTAAAATTAGGGAATCAGTTGAAATCATTGCACGTGAAGATAAGCCTTGTAACCATAATTCATCCTGTAATATCCCAAAAGTCTGGCATAATATCATAAAGTCATAATTCTACATATATTTACAATATTTCAGCTTAAACTCAAATTATGTTGCCAAAAATTGAATGAAAACTCAGTCGACAGCGGTTTTTTTTTGCCCTCATGTGTAAATGGCGGCACTTGTAGTGTCTTAAATCAACCTTTTTGATTCCTTTGATGTCAGTTCATTAATAACTAGTAAATCTGCAAATCAAGAGCCTCAACGTCAGCTCTGCAAGTCTTTTTTTAAACACAATTTTGTAATATTCAATTTCCTGCAAAACGCAATTTAAATTTCTCGAATTACGTAATTATTTATAAGAATAAAAATATACGAAGTTTTCAGACATTAGAAGCGTTAAATTGAAAACGTTGTTATGTAAGGATATTTTGAAAATTTCATGAGCTACTAATTCTGGTATTTTTTTAGATAATAAAGTAGATTTCTTCAGGGGGCGGAGCCCCCCTGAACCCTCCCATGGTCTCATTAAATTTACATATATAACTTTTTATTATGATTGCGCTAATGGTTATTGTAAATCTTACATTTCTTTTTACACTTCCGAGGCTTATTTTTCAATACCGGTGGACAGAAAATGAATTACATTGAGGCTATTATATTAAAAGTTTAGGTTTTATGAATGAAAATGTAATTTACTTTTAAAAATAAAATACTTTTCATTGATATTTTCTGAAATGAGGCTGCATTAAGAAGTAACACTCGTCAAAAAATATTTTTTCAGGCAATCTAGTTAATGTTTGGTTTTTAAGAATGAAAATATTTATTTCCCGATACAGTGACGTCATTTTCGACAGAGATCATTTTGCGGTGCATAATTTTGACATTTACTATCTATTTGCTTTAAAAAAAAAATTTTTTCTCATTGAAATTTTCGATTAAAAATTAAACATCTCTGTTAGCCGTGCAGACGATAAAACGTGAGATATTGGCAATTTTTTTTTTTAATAATCAGAATTAATATCATAACACAAGGCCCTTTTATTTCAACCTCAAAGCGTATTCGTTTTAGTTTTGATATATGAGGTCAAATTCACCTTCTTTTCGTACATTCGAATTAATTTCCAATATGAAGACGTATTCATGCCTATTTTTTATTTCATTTTCCTCTTGCACATGAAATTTTTTGAAATTAAAATTAACTGTTTAGGATAAATTATTATTCCGCGATCTGATTTCCTTTGCAACGGTAAATAAAAAGATATTTTATAGCAAAATGTCAATTTATTCCTTTTGAAAATAATGAGCTTTTTAATTTAAAAGAAAAACATTTGGACAAAATAAATACAACACAACCTGTCTATATTTCTGGGGTAAATTCCATCTATATGTAAAGACACAAAGGCATTAATTAATTCATCCCTTTTGACGTTGATTTGACTTCAAAGAATTACACACACTTACACATTTACGATATTTTTAGGTGTAATTTCGTTGCTAGGTAACAATTAAAAGAAAATTAAAACAATGAAATATGGGCATTTATTTTAATTAAATTTGTAAAAGAAAATATTTTATATTATTGGAACAAACATATAAACTCCCTCCATATGTTATACACCGAAGAAAAAAAACTCTGACAAATGTATACACAAAATTTCAAACTAATATGAATAATGTATGTTTCTAATTAGGAAATTTCATCATCCATAATTTACCATTTAAATCCTTCAATCATATTAGCCATTTCCTTTCAACAAATGAAAATGGAAAAATCGTCTGAATTGCTATAGAAAAGCATTATTGCGCAAAATAAAACATTCTATATTTTCCGAACGAATGAACCAAATATAACAAAAAACTATACAGCTAAATCCGAGTACTTCACCAACATACCCACTTAATTTCAAGCTAATCGGATACTTTTTGTGGCAGTTATCGCGGAACAGACAGACAGACTAATAGACAGACTAACGGAAACCAAAACTTTTCGTGTCTCCACAGTAAGCCTTCACTGACGTTTCGGCAACTAGTAAACCTGCAGATCAAGAGCCTCAACGTCATCTCTGCAACTCATTGTTTTTATCAAACTTTGCGTAATATTAATCTTTCTACAAAAACAAAATTTAAACTATTTAAATTACACAAACATTTATAAAAGGAAAAAAATATTTCGATGGCTTCAGACATTAAAAGCGTTAAATTAAACACGTTGTTATGTAAGGATATTCTGAAATTCTCACGAGCTACTTATTCTAGTAATTTTTATATAATAAAGCAAATTTCTTCAGGGGGGCTCTGCCCCCCCTGAACCCCCCGTTGTGTAATTTATTTTGCATTTGTAATTTTCTACTGATTGAGTTAATGATTACCCTATATCTTAGATTTCTTTTTACACTGCGATTTATAAGGATAAGCAATGATTCGGTCAAGCATTTTACGTTATCCTAATATCCATACAGCAGTATTTACTTGCCTACTAACCACAAATACCTGTATCTAATGGATAAAGAACTTTTGGAAATGTAAACTGAAACATCTAATTTAGAAATCTAATACCTATATAAATTTTATTTATAAAAAAATAATTTTGATCACCATTCTGCAATATTTATATCTAAGATCTAATCTAAATATCAAAAAATGTACTCGATAGCATTAACTTACTAAAATCACCCTAAAGTAGGGGGCTTCTAAACCTAACAGTTAATAATTCATCATCGTTAAATAGATAAACATGATTTGGCGCCTTTAAGTATTTTTTGTGGTTTTCTTTTAATAGTATCTACATTTAATTTAAAATCGTGATGTTACAAATACCGTTGAAATTTGACGCAAACCTATGTTCAGGTCAAATTACGAAAGGTTAACTAACATTTCATTTCCCTTAGCCGGACTTTCTGTTTCATTTTTCGTAATAAGGATTATTTTAATAATTTAATTTATTTTACACTCTACAAGCTGTTACACGGACGTTGTTCACGTAGCATTAAAATAGAGATAAATGCATTAAGTAAAACATTTCACTCCCCACCAGACATACCAAGTCTCAAGCTTTTTGCACATCACTATTATCTTAGAGAAAATGTTCTTTTAAATCGGGCAAATGTTTCAATTAAATAAAGTAACATTTTCTGTATTAAAATACTGGTATCCAGAACGCCGGAGGCGTGGCAGCTCTGCTCCTCTTAATAAAAACATATATGATTAACCAACACTTTATCACATTTTATAGGAGACAATACGGAATTTCTTATTTGTATGGCCTTACATATATCTCAGTCATAAAAATGTAAAATTTTGTGCCAATTAATGCACGCAATTGCGAAAATGAAATCGCAAAGAATGAGAAAAGGAAGGCCAAGTAAAATCGTGTAAATCGGGGAATCTTTCTTCGTAGTGCTGGGAAAATACTGCTACAAAAACTATTTTAGGTGGTATTTGGTGTGAAATGTTTATATGTATTCATTCCTGTCCTATATATCCTTTTTTTTATTTTTTATTTGCTTATTCCATTTTTCTTTTGCACGTGAAAATCTTACAAATTAAAATTAACTCTTTGGGAGAAATTGTTATTCATTTTTTTTTGGCAACAATAAAGTTTATAAAATTTAACAGAATAATGCCAGTTTATTCTGTATGAAAATAACGAACTTTTTCATTTATAATCAAATAGTTGAATAAATAAATGAAAATATTATTCTATATAGTATATAAATACTATTTTCATTTCTGCGTTTAAATCAATCTATATGCAAATATCTATACAAAGGCATTCATTAATTCATTCCTTTTGCTTTGATTTGACTTCAAAAAACAATACATACTTTCACATTTATGATATTTTTAGATGAGATGCTGTTGCTACGCAACGGTTAAAAGAAAAAATGAAATATAAGTAAATTCATAAAATAAAATGTTTTATATTATTCGAACACATGTATAAAATTCTATCATAAGTTATACACCTAATTTAAAAGCTCTGACAAATGTTTTGACAAAATTGCAAACTAATAAGAATAATTTAATACTCTTATTTAAAAATTTCAGCATCCAAAATTTACCATTTAAATCTTATTATTCATATGAGCGATTTCTTTCAACAAATGAAAATTTGAAAATCGTCTGACTTCCCATACAAAAGCATTATATCACAAAATAAAATGTTCTGTATATTCCGAACGAATGAACCAAATTTAACCCAAAACTATACAGCTAAATCCGGGGAGCTCATCAACATGCCCAGGGAATTTCAAGCCGATCGGATGCTTTTTGCGGCAGTTATCGCGGAACAGACAGACAGACTAACAGACAGACAGACTAACGGAAACCAAAACTTTTCGTGTCTCCACAGTAAGCCTTCACTGACGTTTCGGCAATTATTTATTTTCACTAGATGGAAACACTACATTTTTGTATTCAAATCATTGGTCAAGGTTTAACTAATTATATCTTGCACAGGAAGCTTTCGTCTCTGAACTTTGAGCCTTTTTAACATCATATTTTCCTGAAGACAGCTGTAGAAACAGCTCGAAACGTAGAAGTTAACTTATTAAAGTTCGTGTTTTGTGTACCATTAAGCAAGATCGTGTCCTTTTTTAATTATTTTAAATTTATTATTAAAATTTTAAATTAATTATTTTAAATTAATTATTTTTTAATACTGTATCTACACATACTCATTTTATAAGATTTAAAAATAATTTACAAGCAGGATTTATTTTAAATCTGCTACAACTATTGTGTACAACTTGATTAAGAAACACTTATCGTTTGCACTTAAGACAACATAAATAGCCCAGAATTTTATTTCCGAAACGCTTTTAATATACTAGTCTTGAAAATTAAAGACACAACTATAGAAATATGATTCATTTAATTCTAGTATGCTAAGTTAATAAAATGCAGAACGGGGTGCAAGCGGTTAGTTCACTTTCCAATTTCATGTATTGTAAAAGTACGGCGATAAAACGTTAGAATGGGGAAGGTGGAATATGCTGTAAAAGCCTTTGATGGATTTTTAGATATAGAGTTTAATGGAAAAAATTGAAAATGAACAGGCATTTGAACCGGTCTGTATTGACGTAAAAGTAGTCAAAGACTCATTTTTAACACTTTCCAGCAAAGCTTAAAATTGTTTATGACTTCGGTTTGTCTGTCCGTGCTCTATCTCTCGATAATATACTGGGATTACCCTGAAATTTTTGGATGTTATTGCCGTTCACTATAGCACGATCTCTGTTTCAAATGAAGTATTTGGCGTGTTTTAGCAACAGTCAAAAGTAGTTACATTACGACCAATGGGAAAAATCGTTTAAAATGCATTTTAATGATGTCATATCCTTTCAAAGATATAAAAATTTATATGTATATATGAAGTGCACTAAAATATGCATACTGTAAAATACGCGGTGCAAAGAATGGTTATTATTCTTTTACAGGGCCACAGAAACGAATTCCGTTACATTATGTTTTGTGTGTGGGGGGGGGGGGGATTTTCTGCGGCTTATTTTAATTATGTTAAACTATTTCATATATAATGAAATTGATTTAAGTCTCTGAGGCTTATTGTAAATTATTTTATTTATAATGCGAAGTACATAACACTTACAGGAACACACAAAAGATTTCAGATAGTGTATTCTATCCGAAGTACTGTATAGCAGCGATGGTGACAGGAAATGCATTTTTAATTATGATATGCGCTTTCAAGTTTCACTGTATTTAATGCAAACTGTATGGTGTGTATAAAAGCTATAGTTGATATACAGGGCTACATAAAAGAATTCATAAATGTTACTGAGTATGAGCGTACACTGCTAAAACGTGGTTTAAAATGAGTTTTTTATAATGGTAAAATAAAATATTAATTTTATGATAATTAATGATAATTATAAAATGAGTATGAATGTATTTTTAGGCTGAACTGCATCTAGTTTACTAAGAGATATTTGTAGAATATAGATAAAATTATATACAGAGTCACACAAAGAAGTCACGCCATTTATGGATAATAATAACCGGAAATGTGATTTCAGTAGTTTTATGCGTGTCTTAGTTTGAATTAAATTTTAGCTAAATAGTGGCGAGTAATGAAGGTACTAGGTAAACTATTTGACAGTACAAAAGTATTCATTTATGTTTCATTGTATTAGTATAAATTACTGAAAGAGAAATTTCAACCTGTTATGCATTTTCTTGCTAAACTTAATTTTCCCATTATATACTATATATATCAACCTGCAAGGCTGTTCAAAATAATTTGTATACATACTTGGGTATGGACGGCAAACGCTAAAATCAGTTTTTCAAATGTTTTATCTGTTTCTTAAAATGTTTACTTAGTTATCTTATTTACCTTATTTCCTTAAATAACGAAATTTTGTTAAAGCATTTCGGAAGTGTTTGAAAGTGTTTCACAATTTATGTTTAACGCATAAATTTTCTTTCTTGAATAATCTTGGAAGCGGTTCTAAGACCAACGTCAAGTAGATTCTCAAGACAGGTATTGGCAACGATTGCTAAAAGAAATAATCAACTCATGATTTTTGACATTATTTCAGCTACGCAGAGATGTAGAAATGCCATCATATTTAAATTATCAAGGAATATAACAAAAATCACTTCTCATAATAGTATCGTTTTAGTTTAGAGGATTATTTCGAATGAGTTGCAATCTGAAGAGGTCCAAACACTACCAATAAATCTGACAACATTCCAAAACACATGGTACAAAGGTGGTGGAATGCTGGTACAGGCGGTCATCATTTTGAATATTCGCACCAATCTACGAACGTTTACTAATTCAGACATAAATACCGAAATATATAAGCATCAGGTTGTTTTTCCTTACGTCAAGTTGTTTTGCGGTGATTTTGGTGGACGAACGCAGGGAAAAAGAAAATCTCGTTACCTTGACAACGAATATGTGACATGAAAGGATTTCGTCAGTCATGACGTACGCAGTCAAAAGGGAAAAAATTCATTCGTTTCTGTGTGTCTGTTAAAACTAGAAGTTTTTATTGTTATTCTAAATGTGAAATCTTTTATTCTTTCGGTATCAGAATAATTGACGCGATACCATTCATTCTGAAGTTGCGTTGCTAAATAAGTCTAGAAAAGATTATACGTTGTTTTATATATCACATTAACATAACCACTTTGGTGGACGTCATGGGCATTTAGATTCATCCTATATGAAAATCCTCATGCTTAATACAAGTCAATCACGATGTCGTATTGAAAATTCTAATTCAAGTTGAAACATTCTTCAATTTTTATTGTCCTCTGTATTGTAATAAAAAATGTGTCGTTTTACCCAGCTGCAATTCTTCATGTGCCTGTGCCCGACTTTATTTGGGAGAAGGGGTAAGTCAGTATTCCTTAAACTCGTTTGTAGTATTTTAAAAATTAAAATCGCATTCCTTTTTAAATTGAATATTGAATTAAATCTGTTAAATCCCATTCTTGTGTAGCATATTCATATTTATTTTCGCTATTTCGATTTTTTTCAAAATTTATTCTTAAACTCTTCTATGCAATTGGTAATTGGAATTTGGCCACCATCCTGATGCACTCAATACCGAATATCTTGAGAACTAAGACATTTAGCGGATTTAATTATTCTCCGGATCAAAATCTGATAGATATGGGTAAACACACTTGCACACCTACTTGCATCGCTGCAAACCCCTAACAAGCATTCTTAAATAACTTCAAAAATCTGTTCATCATGAATGCAGTTTGTTACGGGCGGTATTGCTGTACAGTCTAACAAAGATAATGAATATATTTTTTATCATTATTGTTGGGCGTTTTTTTTTTCAAATTAATTTCCATTGACATAAAGATATTCAAATTATTTTATTGTTAAATCACACAAACTGTTAATAATTTTTAACAAAAATTATACAAATAATTTTGATTTATAAAAGTAAATGATATTCAATGGCTTAGTTTAAATGTATTTTCGTTTAGGAAAAAAGTTCTAAATTGAAACTGAAACTTTTTGTTCCCGGCCATTAATTTATATCTCGATTCTTTTTTTTCTCTTAATGAAATAAAAGACATTATAATATTCGAAAATTTATATCGAGTTACATTTTTCAATCTATTAAAATTCCGTACGTCAATGTATTTTTCTTTTATCCATGAAGCATATGATGATCAAAGTTAGGAATTCAAATGATAACGAAATTAAAGGAATGTAAAAATGAAATAGAATAGTATTACAATTTTTTTTTTAATGATTTTAATGATTTTTATATCGTATAACGAGTTTGAATTAGTTTTTGAAATTTTCCGTCTATATGTAATGAGTTTTTCCCTTTATTTTTAAACTTTACTTGTTAAAAAGGCAAATGTAAAAAGAAAAACCATTTTTACACCGTGAATTTCGCATTTAGACATAAAGACGAATAAAAAATTATGCATCATGTATAAAATACGAAAATGTTTTCATCATTCTTAGACTATTGCAACAAAACATGTTTCTAGATACAATGAAAATAATACAATGACAATATGAAAATAAATACCTAAATAAATAGTATAGACTAACACATAACATAATAAAAAAATCATATGTAGCTATTATTCTCCTTAGACAGTAATGTGTGTGAAGTATTTTCTGAGAGCTGTATTTGATAAATAGAATTCTGTGCTTACCACATCGTAAAACTAAAAAATAATTCAGATGGTAAAAGCAACTGGAAACGTTTCCAGGGCAATTATCTCTAATACACTGCAAGGTATCTCTATGAATATATGGGCAACTCAGCATATGACTTTTAAACTCCCACCAATAGTATAGTAAAGTTCAATTCGGTTAAACAGTGGGTAACACATTTGAAAGTGCTTTTCACCTAGTCCAGTCCAGGCAAGATAATTAATATTGAATGAATAGAATTGTTTTGGGTATCCCTCTCTATGTTGTATAGAATATATACACATCGTATTACATAATAAAATTTATTTAAGCGTGGAAACGCATAACAGAACTGAAAATGTATGCTTTGCGATTATTGCTGATAAATTATCAAAATTTTTGTGGGGGCGCTGTAAAAAACAATAACTGTTACGTATCTTATTTTCTGTGTGTAGGATGTTATCGTGCCTTTTAATCAGGCTGCGGAGTCGGTAGGTAAAATGGACGAATGCGACTCCGGGAATTTTAACAGATCCGATTCCGGCTCTTTCGTTTAAAAATGGGCCTGACTCCGAATCCGACACCGATTCCGGGAATTTGAACAGATCCGATTCCGACTCCGACTCTTTCGCTCAAACATTGGCCTGACTGCGACTCCGACTCCACAACCCTGCTTTCAATCAAGTATATCAATGTCACAAAGCTCGATACAAACAATCGCAGTTAACTGAGAGTGATATATTCGTATTATTTTGTCTATCCTTGTAAATGAACAATTTATTAAACGCATTCCGTTTTCGATAGAAAATATATTATAGTGTGTATCGACATTCTATATAAATTTTTCTTAAAGTTTTCAGAAGTTTAACATAGTTAAAATGTACCTAATTTTTTTTTTTTGTCCGTAGACCATAATGTATCCGATTTCTTTTGATTGTCGAAATGCAGATGTTACACACTTCAATTTAATTAAAGAACTTGAAATGGTAAACATAATAAATATGTAGGGATTGTTTAAAATTAATGAGATTTTTTTTCTGACGTGAATGTATGGACCCACCAGAGCGCATGCTCCAGGTGGATTCAATGAGGCGGAAGCCAGCTTCAAAACGTGCCAGGCGTCAATCGCCTACGAGCTTATATGTGGTTTGTTTGTTGGTTTTAATGGACCTAGTCCCTATCCTTGGTTGAAGTTCTATCGAACACCGCTACGTCATTAAAGTATGTGTGGATCTCGGAAAATTGACTATGGAGACGTTAGCGATGATTCAAAAAGTGTTTGGAAGTTAAAGCTGCTATTTGGAAGCTGAAAGATGGCAATGAACCAAGCAACACCTATTTCGTAGTCGACGATCATCTGACCCAGTCAGAACGGCGTCGCAAGGAAATTCCCCATCCCCATCCCCTCTACAATCCCGATCTGTCTCAGGCAGATTTTTTTCCTGTTCCCCCGAGCGAAGACAGCCTTCAAAGGACACCACTATGGGATCGTAGCAGAGGTTGAAGTACCTTCAACGTGCTGCTTGCAGGACATTCCTAATGTCACTTCCAGCCTTCCAAGCGGGGACAATTCTATGGCAGAAGTGTGAGGACGTCCAAGGTTTTCATGGATCGCACGCCTCCTTGAAATTTGCAGACCAGAAAATTTTTCGGCACCAATATGAACTTATATAAAATCTCTTCTTAAAAGAAGGCGGAATTTTGCGAGTTTTACCAAGATTTCTTTTTCTATAAAAAGATACCAGAAGTTTTCCTGGAGAATTAACAGTGTCCGTACGAACTATGGTTTTTTATTTTGAGAATTTCAATTCTTTGTAGCAAAATCTTCAACATATATTTTTTCCTGCATTTTGTCTCATTACTTTCCATACACACCCTGCACATTTATAACATAGAAATCGAAGTACATTTACGAGAGTTAGAAAGTACATAGACAGAAGGTCAAACCAGAGTCATAAACATTTTTTAAATATGTCAGAGTGAATTAAAAACTTTTTTTTTAAATTTAGTGTTTCTTAAAATTTTTCTTTAATGTAATTTATAGATCATATTTTATAAATCTGCAGAAATAATAAAAGAAATAAAAGTTAAATTTTATCATGAATAAGTAGGAATACTTAAGAAAATATGTTCTAAAATAGAACATATAAACAAAA
Organism: Maratus speciosus; assembly: GCA_963932465.1. Classification (NCBI taxonomy): domain Eukaryota; kingdom Metazoa; phylum Arthropoda; class Arachnida; order Araneae; family Salticidae; genus Maratus; species Maratus speciosus. The sequence goes on along the minus strand of OZ010786.1, from coordinate 6,273,428 downwards.
GCTTGATTTGAAGTAAGAAAACTCTACTACAGATTTCGTTCAGAAAACAAGAAATTCAACATCTCTGAAGACTGTATTTCAGCAAGTTTGGACATTGTTTCCCTTTATCCATCCATAGATGCAATAAAAGTTACCAAGAACCTAGAACATTTTGTCGATAATGAAGAAACCTTTTATCTGTCAATGAAGAACACTTTAAAGAGTGGTTTAAACTTAATTATTTCAAGTATTTTTTTTTATTTTTGATAGTGTTATATATGGATAATCATGTGGTGCTCCAATGGGATCCATAATATCTGGCCTTCTGGCGGAAATTAAATTACGCCCCCTCGAATCTAAAATTTTCAGCACTTTTGAGGTAGTTCCTTTAGTATGGTTACGTTATGTAGACAATATTTTTATTGTTTGGCGAGGTAATATAGATGAGTTAATGATTTTCATACAACAGTTAAATTAACTTGACAATAACATTAAGTTTAATTTTAAACTGGAAACAGGGGGGAAATTACCTTTTTTAGATGTTGAATTACAGAGAAAGGGGAATGAATTAATTCGTTCAGTTTGCCGAAAGCTTATCGCAGATTTAAACGTTACACCTTCCGATGCATGCACCTCAATGCCTTATAAATTATCCACCTTCAGGTTCCTAATCAATGGTGCTTTCAAGATTTCTTCCGATATAAATCTGGGGGATGAATTAGAGAAAATTAAACGTATTGCTACTGATAATGGATATCAGGAAAAATTAATAAACAAATTGATTCAGAGCTCCTTTGATACTTCTAAAAAGAAAAATAAAACTATCAATGAAGTTAATATGAAAAGAGTTGTAGAAAATTATTTCCCGTGTTTCTTTGAACATGTAAAAAATCATTTAAGAAATTTTGGCTTATGTTTAATCGCGAAGCCGCCTCCGAAATGAAAGATGCTTTTAAATACTAAAATTGATCCTTTTAATAGAGATGACCTATCAGGAAATTATATGATTCCATTTATTAGGGAAGGAGGAATCATAAATAATTATATAGGTATAACCCAACAAAAATCAGTATCAGATGTAAAGAACATATAGCGGACATAAAATACAATAGGGGTAATACTGCTTTATCCCGGCTAAATCAAATAGAGAACATTAACATACTTTTTAACAAGAGTAAAATAATCTACAGGTCTAATTTTTATTTACAATTAATCATAAGAGAGTCCATTGAAATTTAATTAAGAGTTTCAGGAGTTTGTAACGATGCATTATCTTTTCGTATCCCGAATTTATGGGTTGAAAAGGTTGGACAAATTACGGCATCGCGACATAGAGGGAACACGAGCAATCGCAAAAATGTAGGGCGTGTTATATGATTACTTGTTTATTTTCGATTATTTTTTCCATTTTTCATATGCATTTGTAATTTTCTGTTATACATTCTGACGACGACTCAGAAAATGAGTTGAAACATGTAAATATAGATTTTTAACTTACTTTTAATGTGTTTTTATAACGTCTTTTAATCAAATAAATATTTTAATGTTATGATATGATTAGTAATGGACATAATTTTGACTTACTACTCGCACTTATTTACACAAATATTCTCTATGTTTTTTTTTCCTTATATCATTAAAATACATGCGGAACTATTCCGCTACTCAAACACGATTGTCGCCAAACGTAATGTTGGCGCCAAATGAAACATTGAAAAAAAAAACCTTTTTGGTGCTAAAGTGATAATTTAAAACTATCATCATTTGAAAGTACTGTACATCAATGTTAATATGGACATGGCTATTTGCTTATAAATTATCTAAAAAATATATAAGTATGAATTTCTAATGGTTATTCACATTCCAGTGTTTTACTTATACTTCTTTTTAAAAAATCTGATTATCCAAGTATATTTATTTTTCTAACTTGGAGAAAAACGAAAAAAAAAAACACGAATGGTTATAGTATTTACAATAACATTGACATAAAAGTTCATATCACTAAATGAAATTTCAGTTTGTATTCGAATGAAGCCATATATTTTCACATGATAATATATAAACAATTATCTTCTTTCTATTATTGAACAGGTAATCGGAATTTTTCATAATAACTAGCTATTGGCAAAGCTTGTGAATAACTGATCTAAAATTGTTTAATATTTATCTCATAGACATATAGACATATGCACTCATGAAAATCTTTGAGTTAAAAAATTACTTTCAAATACCACGTAGTGTGTACATGCATCTGAGATTCCTTAAATATCATTAATTTTAAACACTTATTTTAAGCAATTTAAAATTATTTATATATTTTTTTAATAAAAATCTCTCAATTGATTATTATTAGATTAAACACATATTGAAATCCAAAAGCAAATCATTCAGAATCGGAATTTAAAACCTAGTATAGGTAGCTATCAGAAAACTTTCTACTATATCATTTTAATACATTAATTTATAATAGTCTCAATAATTGAGAATAAAAATCGTATCCCATTTCTTTAAATTTAATATGTGTCAGTAAATTTAATAAAACACACAATCCATCTCGGGTATTAAAATTAAAAATTAAATCAACATATACATTTTTAATTAATAATCTCGAACGTATACTTTGGTGCATAATAACACGGTAAAGTACAGTGTTCATCGCAAATAGCGTTGGGATAATCAAGATCTAACTGAAAATTATGCACATTTGATTCATTTTTCTGCCACTAATTGTGAGATACAGTTATCAAGGTAATCGTGGAATTATAGCAGAACAGCGATAGTTGTTTGGCGATCTACAACAGTAGCTAATGAGCATCTGTTTATATCAAGATCTAACTGAATATGCAGATTAATGAAATTCCGTCCATTAGGTATAGTGGATTTTCTTGAAAACTGCAGTTTAGTAGAGTCACCTGTAGGCCGATATACAACCAAACCTAATCAGAAGCAATGAATGTCGAGATCTAACTGAATCTTAAGTCTTGTGATATTTAGTTCATTTGTTCATTAGATAGAGCGAGCTGCCAAAAAATTATGTTGCACACAAACAGACAGAAAGACTGACAAATATACATTTACTAAAGCAGTCAAGCTGTGTTCAGGACATCCCGAAACCTGTAAATCCATTTTTTAAAAGTCGCAAATTTTCACCATTTCAGTACTTTATTGTTATGTATATTGAAGAAAGTAAGAATACAATTCCACTTTATATATTTTATGCATACAACAGCTATCTAGGTATTTTATCACAAGATTAAAATTCCAAATTCAAGATTTTTAATTTTATTATGTTACAAAAAGTTACTAGTCATTTTAAAAACATTTTTTTTTTTAGAAAAGAAAGTAAAAATCTTTTTCAAAGCTATAGCGAATGAAAAAAAAAATTGTCGCAGAAGAACTAGAAACTTTAATTAACCGATAACTTTTTGCTTGAAACTTTGACAGAATGTGGGGTAAATTATTCAAAAACTGTCGAAAAGTTTCAGAAAAAATGGAAATCGTTTTATCTTGTGTAGTTCAAGTGAAGCGAAAGAAGAATGCTTGCATTTGTTTCTTGGTTAAATTCAATATAATTCTGCTTAAAGTTTCGTACTTTCTTAAAATTTAAAATGAAATTTCGTATTCTTTATTTTAGTAGGATAGGTAAATTATAAGGATTGTTTTAAATCTAAAAATAATAATAAAAATTACTTAAAAAATTAAAAATATATAAACATATTACATAAAATTAGAAGAATTTTACGAAATATTTAAATAAGTCAGAAAGACAAAATTATGAAATTTTGCTAACATTTATTGTGATAAATAGGCATTTTTAATTACTAACATGGACTTCTTTAGGTTAAATTTTAACTTTTAAATTAAGAACTGTACTTAAAAGTAATTTTCAAAAAATGGACTATAAAAACCCTTTAAAAGCAATAAATAAGTATGGAATGTAAGTTTATTAAGTTTATTATTAGGTGTGTTAGTAATTATACAAATACGTAGCACTTACTACAGTCGTCGTCTGGTCTTTTCATCTGTCTGTCTGCCCTTCTGTCCGCATATAACAGCGCAAAAACTAGCCAAACGAATGGTTTGAAATTTAATATATATAACCGTTTCAGAATTTTGTCAAGTATTTTCAAATTTTATGAAAACCGAATCAAAACTTAAAAATATATTTATAAAAGTTTTTTTTATTCAATTAAATACTGCCATACGTAATTAATTCAATGATATCCAATGATAGATAATGATTCTAAGTTGCCACGGTGATGAAGTCCTATTTACGATGAAGTCATATTATTTCCGTATTCCTCAATTTAATATATATAAGCGTAATCAATTTTGTATCCATGCTTATTTGCATAAGCGTGTAACAGCAATAGCACCACAAGATATGAATATTTATAAAACTAATAAAGTGGAACCCGGTTAAGACGCTCACGGTTAATACGCGATTCCGCTTAATATGCGGATTTTTTCCGGTCGCTTGAATATCGTTCATAAGGCTATTACAACAATATCACGTTTAATACGCCACAGGTTTTCGGTTCTTAAAAAAAAAAAAAAAAAGAAAAGAAAACGCTTAAAGGGTCTCTTAAAATTGAAACAAAAAAGAAAAAAAAAAGACCATTTTCAGCATTTAATATCTTAAAATGTATTTTATTTTAAGGCACAATTTTAATTGGAATAAAATATATATGTATGTTCCTTCATTTCATGTATTTAGAAAATTATAAGATGCAGAATTAGCATTTACAGGGGGCTCCAAACTGTTAGATCTTTTTCGAGCCAAAAATCGGCATAACAGCTTACGCGCACGATGCAAAATAAGTGTTGCAACTACAATGATAATTTTGGTACCTACTTATACTTCATATTATAATAATTACCCTGAACCTAAATAAATTTGTATTTAAAGCTTTTTTATATTTTTAATACAAAGTTGTATTTAGCTAATGCAAAATTAATAAAATTTCAACAGTATAATCACATAAAAAAATATTGTTTTGAACAATAAAAAGGAAATTTTAGGTTCAGTTTATACAGACTGACATGAAACATATGTTTTGAAAATTTCATGAAAAAATATTCATCAGTTTTTGAGATATCGTGCGCGTTATGCCCAAAAACGTCATTTGGAGAAAAATGGCTCCAAAGTTTCCGAAACGACGCTTCAGCTATTGAACGTGTATAAATGTAAAAGCCACAACTTCAGTTCTAATAGGAATTTCAAGGAAACAATTATATCAAAATGTTCAGAAAAGATAGGAGTTTAACATCTAAAAAAAATAACATTTCGAAAATTCTAAAGCTTTAAGAGTCCTGAGACCCCTTAAGACGCGAATTCGTTGATCAAGAGGCGAATTCCTTGTCTCTTCTTCAATGTTGCCAATTTACCAGATTTTTTTTTTTATTCGAATAAAAAAACACTATTTACTAATAGAAATATTTACTTTATTTAATAACCGTTTAATTAAGACGAACATTATTAATCGGAAACAGTGGCAGATATTTGAATTTTATAAAACCCGCTAAATTAGCAACACTACAATTCTTGTTTGGTCTCGCGTACTAAAATTTTATGTCTCTCGCTTGGTGTATGTTTCTACTGTAGTAGAGAGGCATGATAGACGAATCGGGGATACTCAGATTTGTCATGAAGTTATTACGATTTAAGATTAGCATACCTATTGTTAGTGAGATTTTAAATGTACGTTATATCACGACTATGTTTCATGATTACAGGAAAAAAATTTAAACTCGTAAAGATTAAATAAATATGACTGCGGTTGCTTAATTCTTTTATGTTTTCTTTACTCCTTGCTTTGCTAACATTTATACACAAATACTATTAATTAGGATAGTTTTCTCTTATAATGAAAAGAAGGACAGATTATAATTGCACTCATATCACAAGTACTAAATATGATTTTTACAAGTGCTTCAAAGGGTTAACATTTTTTTTTTTTTTTTTTTTTTTTTTTTAGCTCTGTTAAAAAAGATTAGTCTAGAAGGAAATTATTATTCTTATTTTTAGTTGCAGCATATTAATCCATAATAAAACCGTTTGAATTCACTTTTTATTTTCAGTTATTATTCCATTTTTTTTGTATAAAGACACAATGAGTTAAAGTTGAATTAAATTAAATTTTAATCTAAATATACCTAAAAGATAGAATTTTCGACCGTAAACATATATATGAAAGTTCTACAGTTTATTTAGACTATTAGATATAGTAAATAAGTCCAGTTCCTGCAACATTATATAAATCACGTTTAATACGAGATCCTGCTTAATACGCGCCTTTTGCCCACTACTTGAAACGCGTCTTAACCGGGTTCGACTGTAGTACGAACGCATCACATTTGCCACATTTGACGTACTATTTCCGACTTGTTATTTTTGTGAAATTATTGTACAACAGATTTTTTCTGTAAAGTTAAAAGAATTTGAATTCCATTTTTCCCTTTTAATTATCAAATTCCTCTTTTATTTAAAAAGCGGTTAATTAGTGTTATTAATTTACATGTTATATATGAATTGTTATACTTTTCTTTTGTTTTCATTTAATATCACTCTCTCTTCAGTACGGGCTGTCATGCTGATTCATTTCTATTAATGTGCGGATATTAATTTGTGTGCATAATGTAATACGGATTCATCTGTCATCATGAGAAGAACTCGCATTAGAAGGGCACAGAATGGGAAATAAATCAAAGGAGGAGAGACTGAGGTAACATTAAAACTATTTTTGAGTCAAACAGCCTTGCTCCTAAAAGTTCTTGAGCTGTTTGAGTTAGTAAAGGCACTTCTAACAGTGTACTTTAGACATTCTTTGTACTATTTGAATAAATAAAAAGAACAATTTTACAATTACCTTCACAATTCTTATAGCCCTATGTTGTTGTCTCCTTCCTCAGAGAAATCCATCTGTAAATATGAGGGTGGAAGGAGGAGTTTCCATGCTTCAAAAAAATAATAATAAATTGTTATTGTTATTAATTTGTATTATAAGACGAAAATATTTAAATATTTTTTTGGTGCATACTTTGAATTTGCTACTAGACGATTATATAATCATTCATTTTATGCTAATTGATACTCATTTTGCTTCAAAAGGTATTAAAAGTTTTGCTTTTTTGTTGTTGTTGTTTATGATGTCTTCTATCAATGATTTTCATTTTATCCACTATAAGCCATCCAAGTTTATAAAGTAAATTTATTCATAATCATATGTGAGCATTTGCCCTCACAGATAGGATCCAACAATAGATGTTTTTGTACTGGTAAATAGATTTTTTTTCCTCTTTATATATATGCATGAGTATACGTGAAAAATACCATAATGATGATAAACTTTTTTTTTATTAATCCTTACTAAGTGTTTTTAAAAATGAATTGTATAAATGAGGTGGATGCAAGCAAGAATAGGATTCTTCTGGAGGCATCTTCTAAATTTCCTTATTTAAACTGCTTGAGGAACAAGTAATTGTGCTTTATAATGTTGAAGTTTTATCAGAAGTTTCAAAAAATGTATTTCAAAATAAAAAAAGTGCGTTTTACATCTTTTTTTCCATCAAGGTTACAAAATTAAAATTTGTTAAAAAATTCTAGTACAAATCTTGATTAAAATTAGGTGTAACAAAAAAATATCCCATCCTTTAAAGAGCTAAGAGACAAATCCCTATGTTGCTAATGGAATAGGTTACAGTTTAATATATGATATGATTATAAACTAATGATAATGATGATAAACTAAAAATATGATGGTTAATTAAAAGAAAATCCGTTTTCGCAACTTCTTAAACGAAATAGTTAAACGAAAAATATGCAGCAGTTTCCAACTGCTGCATATTTTTTGACAGTCAAGAGTAGTTAGCATGAATAAAGTTTTTAAACGTAATGCAAAACATACAATGCTCAAATGTTTTGCATCTGGTGTGTAAGTTGACCATTGCTTGCTATTAATAGTGCTCATTTACAAATACGTTGCAACTAGATCGCTAAAAACATGCACACAATGTGAGATATTAGCAGAGAATGTGGACCCGTAAGTATAACAAAACAGGTTTACTATGCGTTGAAATTCCTTTTACAGCCGTGGGAAAAAAGTAAACATCCCCTACTAACTAAACTACAAATAATTGTAGAAGAAGTTACTGGTACCAAACGATTGGAAATAAAGTCTACTTTTAAATTATATATAGAAAACTTGGATAGGGGGCCAACTACCTATCGAAACGAACCCAAACATTGTTTTCTTTTCAATAGCGATACCCAGGTTTGACACCATAAATAAATTCTACACCGTCAATTAGACTAGAAACAAATTTTCATAGAATATTCTTTTCTGCGCATCGTAGACTGCCCCTTCAATCACTATTTTAACATTTGTTAATCATAAGTCGAATAATACTTGAAAGAAAGTTTTAAAATTGAGAATTCACATAAAATATGACATAATAAATATATATCTATTAAAAAATGTTAGTTACAATTCATATTTTTTCGAATATTAATTTCATAATTCATATTATAAAAGTTTAATAAAGTAATTTGTATTTTTTAGTATTATAACCGCAAGAAAAATTATCACACTAGGACTATAATTTCAGGAGATATTAATAAAAATATGAAAATGTAACTTAACATTAGAAGCTCTAAGATTCGAATGTTTATAATTCAAAAACTTCTTATCCAAATATCTTGAAATTTCGTTTATGGGCATAGTCTGAATCGAATATTTAAAATATATCGTCGAAATTGGGTGTTGCCATTGATAAAACAAAGTTTGGTCTGGTTTTAATTTGTAGGTGGCCCCTTAAGCAAATTTTAGGTACATCAATTAAAAGTAGTCGTTATTTACAATTATTTAGTATCAATAACATTTTTTTTAAATAATTAGTTGTAGAGTTTGTAGGGTTGTTTACTTTTTTTTTCCACGACTGTACAAATCTCTGACATGTTGCAAAACTCTATTGAACATGACGACGACATACAATTTAAATACTGCCCCTTTGTAAGATAGAGTGAGTGAAGTACAGATCTTTGGTTATTGCAATCATTCATATTATTCTGGAAATGTTTTATAAACAATGGAGAAATAAAAGTATGTCAGTTGAGGTAAATGTTATAAAAAAAGTTGTTTTTAAATTCATATTTGGTTTGTAAAAAAATATATTATTTCAGTCTGCAATATATATATATATATATATATATATATATATATAATATATATATATATATATATATATATAATATATATATATATATATATATATATATATATATATATATATATATATATAATTGGCAAATAAACTTTGATCCTAGCATCTCAAGAACATTTTCCATTTTCAGCAATAAAATATCCAATTATTACAGATAATAGAATTTTAAAACACATTGCTAATTAACCATGAGGTAAAATAAGTATATTTACTTATAGATGGGTATTAATTTAAGCATAATTTCACGTGAATCTGTTTAAAAGTGTTTTTAGATCACTGAAAATATTAAACAATGGATTTAAGAGATGAAATACCCTGGATTATGGCTCCTTCATGAATTAAAAAGGGAAACTGCAATTTCCGTTACTCCAAACATATAATCTTTCTAAGACAGTGTGAAATACGGAGCTCCATTCTCTTTTGCGAACTTAACTGTCTATTCCTGATTTTAAGAATCTAAGAAATGTAATTTGTTGTTTAGTTCAAAAACTCCGACCTATAATCCAATCCATATAGTTTGTCCGAAATTATTAATATTTAAATTACTTAAGTTTTGAACGTTGCTGCAAAATTCACCAACTGCTAAATCCATCTATGCACTCATTCATGGACTCAACAACATTGATGTGAAGTTTACTCAAGCATCACGACCTGCGTAGGCATTCAATTTTTCTGTATTGGTTATCAGCTATTGGTCAAGATAAGTCTTCTTCTGTTAAACAAACAAAAATCCTCTTCTAAATCAACAATAACTGTGTTAGTAACAATTTTAGCCACGATTTCGGGTTTCTATTTCTCTTCTGTTTTTCAGTCACTTTTCAAAATTTCCTGTATAACAGTCGGTACAAAGTAAACATAAGCAGAACGGTACAAAGTAAACATAAGCAGAAAGTTGCATCTTTTGCGGTGACTGTACATTAATTTATAAAATTTAATTCAATTTTAATAAAATGATTAAAATCAATTTTGTTAAAACATAATAAATTTTAATAAAAATTCTTTTTAAAATGAATAGTTTTAGAGCACTACTTCACATTAACGCGAAATGTTACATAAAGAAATATAATAAAATTTAAAAAAAATGAATTGTTTCCTGAGATTTTATATATATTTTTTAAATGCATAGGTTTTTAGGTTCTAAATTATTAAATTTATAATGATTTGTTACAAAAAAAAAAAAAAAAAAAAAAAAAAAAAAAACCATGATGTTAATCCTGAATAGGTGTTTTACGCTAAATAATAGATAAATATTTTAATATAAATACGTTCATATTTATTTTAAATATAAAGTTTTTTCTCATCCTTTCAACCAAGTTATCTCGTTCAAAATTTTAAAATGACTACCAAGTATAATAATTTAGCCACAAATACTTTATTTTTCATTCAAAAATCACTGACACCTGTAACACACTAATTAGGCAAAACGGTTGAAAAAAACTACAATTTGTATTTTTAAAATATACTTATTTACCCCACTTGGCCTTATGCAGTTCTTTCTTGCGAGTATGTACTGCCCAAAGAATGTATTGAGCTAAGAGATGTAGTTTCTATTAGTCAGCTGTTTCCTTTTTAGGTGCGTTCGTAATTATATAAATACATATCATCTATAGTTGTTGTCTGGTTCGTCCGTCCGTCTGTCCGCTTATAACAGCGCAGAAACCACCCAGCAGATTGATTTAAGGTTTAATATATACAGTCGTTCCAGAATTTTGTCGAGTCATTTCAAACTGCATCAAAATCAAATAAAAACTTAAAAAGTAATTAATGAAAGTTTTCTTCATTCTGTTAAATCCTATCGTACGTAACTAATTCAACGATATACCATGATAGCTAATGATTCTAGCTTGCCATGGTGATTACTGGCATATTTACGATGTAGTCATCTAATTTCTATATTACTGAATTTAATATATATATTCGTAATAAATATTTATTCATGCATTTTTGCATAAGAAGTAAACTATTGCAAAAGACCTGAACATTTATAGAACTAGTTATATTACGGACGCACCTCAATTACCACGTGTGAAGTACAATTTCTGACTTGTTGCTTTAATTATAGCTTTAAGGTTTTTTGTACAAAAAAAAAGTCCAATCTTTAAACCTATTAAAAATATCTTTGAATATATTTTTTTAAGTTTTCGGGATTAAATTATTTTTATTTAACATTTGCATAATAATATACAAAAATATATTTTTTAAGTTGATAATTTTTTGATTTGCGTTTTGGTTGTCGAACCCCCATAACAAAACACTAATATCTTTTTTTTCAAGTTACATTTCTCATGAAACAGATTTTCATGTCAAAACGGTCATCCCTAGTAGCACAAATTAATGCCGATTTGTTGAAATGATTAGAAAATGGCAGGGTTGGGAATGGTAGTGTTAAAAATTTGTTCCGAAATGGTAATTCACTTAATTTTGAGCTTATTTCAGGAGCTAACGATTGGAAAGCTGATGTGTTTTATTGCCAAATGATTAGTGGGACACTGGTACAGCAAAGCAGATACCTCTTATTGTGGGACCAACATGTAACAACAACTAGGCAATAATTATCTCAACTATTTTGTTCTTCTTGGTATAGGTATAGCCACAAACTTTTCTCTTTGGTAAACAGTTTGTGTCAATAATACAAAATATTTTATGTTTACCAATGAAATTACAGTATTTGAAAGAGGAAAAGACTTATCGTAAGTACAATGCTTTAATTGTTAAAGTCGTTAACATTGTTTAAAATCGATAGTCTCATTTCTGAGTATGAAAAAACTTCATCTTTCCATGTCACCCCAAAATTATTGAAATCAAAATATTGCATTAATTATTACAATATTTTTTCGACGTAGTTATTTTTTATAGTTTAACATACATACAAGGCATATATTTCAATTTAAAAGTTCATTTTTAATTTAACATTTATACATAACGATTACAAAGGATTTAAATATAAAATTAAATTTAGATTTGGAAATTTATTTTTTGTAATTCTAAACATTTTATAAATATTTATTTTGTTATTTAAATAAATTCTAAAATACAAGTAATCCTTATTTTCATTACACCCAGAGTATTTAAACTTCTATAAATAATATATGCATACATTTTATAATATTAATGGAAACATATTTCTATTATGCGACATAAAAATGTATATAATATTGACTAAATATTCATGATGAAAATACATTTGTAATAGCATAAATAATTCTATGTAAAATATTTTTAAAGATACTCATATCCAAAATTTTCATCAGAAAACATATTTGTTAAAAATTATCAAAATTTATAGATAATTGTTTTCGAAATGGCTTTTGTAATATTCTTGATACTTTCGTAAAAAGTGAATTTAGTACCCCTTATTACTGCATATATATTCTATACATCCGAATAATAAATGTTATCTCGCTCATGCCATACTTTATTTCCGTTAAAGATTCGAAGGCCAAAGTCAATAAATGTCTGAATAAATCGAATTTATTCAAGAGATATTCACCTGTGACGAAGACAAATCTTTTTGTCCCATTTTGTACGATTGGATATTTATTGAATAGGCAAGAAAATTTGTTGGATTTTCGTTAAACATACTTTTGTAGACATGAAGTACTTTTATTCGATATTGTAATATAATATGTTTGAAATAAAATTTCGTTTTATTTAATTTGGAACTTTTTTTAAAATTTTACAGTTTACAAAGTGTTGGTAAAGCTCAGGAAATTTTTCTTAAGTATATTTAGTGTATATATAAATATAATACTTAAAAAAAAAAAAAACTTTTTTTTATTCCATGAACTGTCTATTGTATCACGGAACATGCATTATGATAAAAATTAGATGTACGTATTCACTTACGTAGTTTATATATCCGTTATTTTTATATAAGAGCACTTGAAATCCTGAAATATTTTTGAATAATCTAACTTGTATTAAATAGAAATTTATGAAAATACAATCCTTAACAGTTAATTAGAATGTAATTATTATTTTTTAACTTGTATATTGGTATTTATCTTGTATAAGTATTGGTAATATAACTTATGTAAAATATTTAAATCTAATTTTTATACTTATTCTAAAAGATGATCATACGGATTATCGAACAAAGTAAAAGGTATAATCTAAGAATTTTATCACCATAGGAATATTACTGAAAAATAATTTTAAGCAGTTAATACCTCTGAAAAGATTGCTTCAAAATCAGCAAGCCGCTATGTATTAGCCGTGTCTCCAGCTTCCAAGTAAAACGTTCAGATAATTTACTAGACCATTATAAGCGGACGATGTGGCTCTGTTATCTAGACGACATAGTGTTCTGAGACTTTTGAAGAAACCTTTAGAAGACCAAAGACAACTCTACGATATATTCAAATTATTGGACACCTTTTGAATAAAAAAAAATACTTTTTATTACAAACAAATAAATTATGATCCTAGGACATCGTGTATGAAAAAAAGGAATCAGGTCAGAACTAGATAAAGTAACAGTGTCAAGAACTTTCGCAAACTAAGAACATGCTCGATATTAAACACTTCTTAGGCCTGTTTGTTTTCTACCACAGATGCTGCAAAGATATCTGTCAGAGAGATCGATTGCTCCAAAATTTGTTGAACATGAAGACATAAATGTTTACTGTATTCCTGATCAGAAAAGATATTTTCAAGATTTAAAAATAGCCTTAACGTCTCATCAAGTACACTGATTTTTCGACGAAACTCATTTAACTGAATTACAGATTGAGGAAATTGGTGATGCAATTGTGCTGTACTCGTCCTGATAGCTTTAAGAACGCCTCGGTAAAAAGTTTGACTTCAGATCTTTAACGAAAACTGAAAGTAATTAATTTATTACAGAAAGATTATGTCTTGCATCCGCATGAGCCATTAATAACTGTCAGTCGTACCTGTTTGAAAGATATTTCATTATACTGACCGTTCATTTCTCATTCGCTGGTCGCTGATCCCAAGGATCCATTTAAAAGATTTGCAAAATGACCCTTGCGACTTTAACCTTTACTGCGCTATTAAAGACTGGTCAAAAGCACTAGAACGCTTATAGTCTCTCATGAAATCTATTGGAAAATAATGCCTTACCGTCAAAAAAGATCGTGCAAACATTGTTTATTTCCACGTACCCTCAAAACAACTCAGTGATCATGTTCTGGCACGTATAAAGCGGTGTCCAAAAAAATCTGAAAATGGTTAGACTGAATAGTAATACCAGCCAGTTTACGACATTCTTTGCAAAATTAAATCACGATCTTTTCAGAAAAAATCGTTTCATGGCATCTCGACCTGTCTTGTGAGCATGTTAGAGCAGTTATCGAGGAGCTTAAGAATTGAAATTTTACGATTAGGTTTGGTGAGTGTATGTATGGAGAAAAGTTAACAAAATTTTTAGGTCATGTAACTAGGGGTGCAACGCAAGCGCCAGATTTAATTAGAAAATAGGAGTAATAAGAGATTGGCAGAGATCAAAAACTAAAAAGGATCTGTTATAGGATTAATGGAATTTTACCGATCTTATATTCCAAATTATGCTGAAATTGCGATATCTTTAACAGAGTGAACTAAAGGGGAAGTCAAAACTACTATACCATGGGATGAAAGAGCAGAAAAAGCATTCAATACTATTAAAGATGAATAGTATAATGTAACGCGTTTGGCTACACCTACAGTAGGGCTGGAATATCAGCTTCATGCCTATGCTTCAGACCTGGCAGTAGGAAGTTGTCTCGCTCAAAAAGATGAACAGGGTCAGTTTAAGCCAATACCTTTTGCCAGTCAAAAATTATCAGCGGCTCAGCGTGCTTGACCGAGTATAGAGAAAGAGGCTCGGAGAGTTCTGTTTGGGTTGCGGAAGTTTGAAATATAGACATATGGAACGAGATCATCACTGGTAATAATCTATTAAAATTTCTCACCGAAACAACCCCAAGGTCTCCCAAACTCACTAGAAGTGATCTTGCCTTGTAACGGTGGAATCTGAGTATTTCTCATCGCCCAGGAGTGTAACATTTGATCGCTGACTCAATTTCTAGACTGCATAGAAAGAGCGAGGAACAGGCAGTGACTACTCCAGCTGCGTCAATCGCTAAATAATTAACAAATAGTAAAATGTAACCATCAAAATTTGATTATTGTTTTGCGTATGTGTATTTGTATTGGTATCTTGTATTTATAGCAGTGTATTATCATACTGTGTAATTGGTGTTTAATAAATCATATTAGCACGCGGTTCATTAGAGATGTAAGTAGTTAATGTTCAGACACCTTGAAATAAGTTGGTAGTGACAACACCGAACGAACCTGCAAATGAACTGTTGTATTTGGCTAATTTCATAATTTTTCTACATGTATCATACGTTGTAGATATAAGTATGCGTTTCGGAAAAAAATAGCCCCTGAATGGCATATTTTCCACTAAGTTGGGGAGTGTCCGTTTTCTGACGCTAATAAGCAGTTAACTAATTAAGATTATTACTATTATCTGATATTATCTTTTTATATGTTTATTATATTTCATATGTATCAAATCCTGCGTACACGGGTCAAAAGTATTTTTTTCCTTATCTTGAACATGATCCAAGCTATTGTATAGATGCTGTTGTATGAACAAGTCCCATTGAATCAATGAATTACAGATCCTCTTACTATTCAAAAACGTAGGTCACAGATTAGGGGAAAAAAGAAATTACCGTCCTATCTGAATGAGGAAGAAGTTTTAGATAAGAAAACGGTATCGCAGAAAACATGAGGGATCCCCCCCCCTTTTTTTTTCTTACAGGGATAACTCAGAGAGATGGATACTTCTGGCGAAAACCTCAAGAAGTGAGGTTGGTGTGTTTTTGGTTGAGTTTTCGGGAGTAGAGCGTAGAGAGTTTAGGGATTAGGCCTGATGTTCGTACGGAAAAAGCCGGCATAACGGGAGGTCCCGGGTGTTTCAATAAGTTGATCCAGTGCGCAGGAAATACTTCATATATTTAACTTAGTATCGCGCCGTATCGTCTACATCCAAGCTCTTAAATATAAATAATGTTTGGTTTCTATGTAAATAATTTGTAAATAAATTATTCTTTAACATTAATTGAATAAGGTTAGCAGTTTTGATAATCTTTCTCACATTGTGTCCGATATCACGCATTTATATCGGTGGGGGGGGGGGGGGGCAGCATATCGAATGAAAGAACATTTTTCCGAGAAAATTCATCAGTGTGTGGGGTAAGTAAGATTACAATAACGGCCATCAAAATTATCACTTTTATTACTAAAAATATGCTAATATATATACACGTATGTATACATATATATATATGTGTGTGTGTGTGTGTGTGTATTTTAAAGTGTAAAAAGCAATTAAATGTTATATTGATGTTACATAACTTGAAAGCCTTAGCGCTTTTGCCACATCAGTCTTTCATCAGTCGGAAGCGCTCGAGTGTCAAGTTTGTAACATCATTTTAAAACCTATATCTATACTAATATAATAAAAAAATAAAAATTGTTTGTATGTTTGTTAGAGGTAATCTCTGGAGCTACCAAACCGATTTCAAAAGAAATGGTGTCACAATGATGGTGTTAGTTCAACTTAGAACATAGGCTATGTTTTATATCGGTGCCACTAACCCAAAGAGGGTACAAGAGCAAAAAACTTTCTAAAAATGCGATTTTTGTGTTATGGAAGGGCCTAGAATCATGAAATTTGGAATGGTAGTTACTTAAAAGATATAGGGTCACCCGGGGTAATTCCTGGTCAAAAAGCATCAACATCTAATTATTATAAAAACTATTAAAGGTATTGTTTCCAATTTTTTTTGTGGAATAAGCCCCCTCTGATGGCTATATTATAAAATGCTTACTTAACGATATATGCACTTATAATTAAAATAATTATAATTTTTAAATGACCAAGAATTACACCGGAAATGGGGTAATTCTTGGTCACTTCTGGGATAATTATTGGTCAGCATCCTTTTTCGTGTAAATAAAGTAATACAGTTAATTTTTTTTATGACTGAGTAATAAAATAAGTAGAATCTATCTTCTAAAAGTTTTGTTCATCTCATAATTGTGGAATAATAAAGCATAGACTTTGTATTGGGCATAAATACAAAGTTATTTGACGTGCAAAAGACTCTTGTACATTTTACAAATCATTAATTAGCCAAAGAATTTTTATGCATTTTTACAACATTTATAAGCAGTATTTATTACTTCATTAGTATCCACTGTGAATGGATTTATTAATAACTTGCAAATTTATTGGTCCATAAAAAATATAACTGAATGTTTGTTACCAATTTTATTTTGTTTCAGGTCAACTGAAGTTTTCGGCTACCTTTTCAAGAAATTTTCGATACAGACCTTTAATATAATACACAACATAATAATTAGGTTCCTCTATTGCATTAAGTATATTTTTATGTACCAGTTTGGCATTTTGCAATGAGATAGCATTTCTACTTAAATTGTTTAGTCATAGAGTGTGTCTTATTCTCTGAGCACTTACTGTTTTCTTCTTTTAAAAGTGTTTAATATAGTAGAGGAAAATTTTATAATCTTTTTTAAAGACTGTGATATGTCATTAGTTGAAATAAAATAATCAAAACCTCAAAAATGACTGATCTGTTGTGAAATGTGTAAAAATCAAGATCGATGTTTTACAGAAAGTTGAGTAGCAGTTTTGAATCTAATTTTTTTTAATATTTAATTTCAACTATATGAATAATTAAGGCATATATTTCAAAGCAAAGGATTCAAAGTATCTTTGAGATTTTTTACAGTTTCATAAATTGTTATAACAAAAGCGAAAATGATCAAGAATTACCACAGAAACTCAGTGACCAGGAATTACCACGGGTGACTACTTTATTCAGAACTACAATTAACTAAAATGTGGTGAACAGTGTGGTTGCAGTTAATTCTCAAAGGTTTTGCGACAATTAAAATCGCTAAATATGACAATAAAAGGGAATTAAATGATGATAAAAATATTGACCAGGAATTACCCCGGTGACCAAGATTTACCCCGGGTACATGGGGCAATATTTGACCAACTTCTGTAAATTATTTAAAATAGTACAAAAAATTTCAAGATTGTTTTTTAATAGCTAAAGTAGTTGGTAATTGAACCAAAAAGAAAGAAAACAAAAATATTTAAAATTTGAGTTGTGACAAACATTTTTGTAAAAATGTATCATAACTAAGGCCAATGTTATTTTACAGAAATTTAACAAGCCATTTCAAAAAGATTTTTTTTTCAAAATAAATAAATAATAAACTCATAATTAAGTAATAAATTCCAATGAGGATAGTTCAGAGTAGCTCTATCATTTTTTTCATTTTGGTAAAGTGTTTTTAAAACATAAAAAAGACTGTGACCAGGAATTACCCCAGAAACTTGGTGACCAGGAATTACCCCGGGTGACCCTAAATGATGTCTAAGAACATTTTCTAAACAATTCGAAATTTAAAAGGGGTAAAAATGCCCAAAAAGCGTTCTAAAACACGCTCTAAATGGTGGTTTTTACAAAATATCAGAAAATACCAAACAGATTTAAAAAATAATGGTGTCAAAATGATGGTGACAACCCTTGCTCCAAAATAGGATCAATTTTATGTCGGTGCCAGTACCCAAAGGGGGTGCAGGAGCAAAAAACGCTCTAAATTGCTGTTTTTGCGTTACTGAAGGATCTAGAAATATAAAATTTGAAATATTAGCTACTTATTAGATATAAAGGATTTCTAAGAACCGTTCTTAAACAATTCGAAATTTAAAAGGGGTGAAAATGCCCATAAAGCGTTCTAAAACACGTTGTAAATGGTGGTTTCTACAAAATATCAGAAAATACCAAACCGATTTAAAAAATAATGGTGTCAAAATGATGGTGACAACCCTTGCTCCAAAATAGGATAAATTTTATGTCGGTGGCAGTACCCAAAGAGGGCGCAGGAGTAAAAAAAACGCTCTAAATTGCTGTTTTTGCGTTACTGAAGGACCTAGAAATATAAAATTTGAAATATTAGTTACTTATTAGATATAAAGGATTTCTAAGAACCGTTCTTAAACAATTCGAAATTTAAAAGGGGTGAAAATGCACATAAAGCGTTCTAAAAAACGTTCTATACACAATCTCAGGAAATACTAAACCGATTTAAAAAATAATGGTGTCAAAATGCTGATGACAACTCTTGCTCAGAGAAAGGCTATATTTTATGTCGGTGCTAGTACCCAAAGTGGGTGCAGGAGCAAAAAAGTTCTAAAAATGATATTTTTGCGTTACTGAAGGACCTAGAAACATGAAATTTGCAATATTAGTTACTTATTAGCTATAAAGAGTTTCTAAGAACAGTTCTTAAAAAATTCGAAATTTAAAAGGTGTGATAATGTGCGAAGAGTGTTCTAAAAAACATTCTAAATGGCGTTTTCTACTCAGTTGTAGAAAATATCAAATCGAAGTATCAAATTTCAAATGAAATGTTTGCAAATTGATGCTGACAGACCTTGCCCGTTCATAGACTCTGTTTTATATTTGTATTACTACCACCTGGGGGTTGCAGGAGAAAAAAAACGTTCTAAATTGTGGTTTTTGTGTTATGAAAGAGCCTAGAATAATGAAATTTGGAATGGCAGTTACTTATAAGATATCAAAGATCTCTAAGAACATTTCCTAAAAATATCGAAATTTAAAAATGGTCGCGAAAAGCGTTGTAAAAAGCATTGTATATTGAGATTTCTATACACTCTGAGGAAGTACAGAACCGATTTCAAACATAATGGTGTAAAAATGATGGTGATAGCTCTTACTGCAAGATAAGCTATATTTCATGTCTGTTTCCAATACCCCAGAGAAGATGCAGGAAAAAAAGTTCTAAAAATGCGATTTTTGAATTATGGAAGGACCTAGATTGATGGAATTTTGCATGGTATATATTTATTAGATATAAATGATCTCTAATAATATTTATTAAAAATTTGAAATTTGAAAAAGCGTTCTATAAACGTTCGATTTGTGAGCAATCTCAAGAAGAATCAAACTGATTTCAAAACTAATGATAGGAAAATTCATTCTGACAGCCTCTGCTCTAACATAGACGCTATTTCATGTCGGTGTTATTATCAGCAGGAGTTAAAAACTTACTAAATTGCGATTTCTGTGATACTGACGAGGCTACAAACTTTAAATATTGTATGGTAGTTATTAATAAAATATAAATGCCCCCGAAGGACTGTCGAAAATAAATTCGAGTTAAAAGGGTTAAAGCGAAAGAGAGAACCGAAAAGTGTTCTAAAAAATCCTAAATAATGATTTCTATGCAATTTTACGGAATATAAACCGATTATAAAAGTAACAGTTACGAATCAATGGTACCAGTCTCTGATCCTACACGGGCTATATTTTATGCCGATGATCTTACCACCTGGCGTTCACAGGAACAACAAATGTTCTGTTAGCAAATTAATGGCGACAGTTTCTATTTCAATATAGCTTTTTATGTTGAGATAGTTGGTAGGACTTAGAATTTGACATGATGATTAATTTTAAGATGTAAGAAGATGGTTTCTAAAAAATTCAAAACTTCAAATGAATACTGAAATGAGTGTATTAATTGAGCATAAAAGTTTCAAAATATTTTTTAAATTATCATTTATTTAGTTTTATTTCTTTTTATTAATTTAAGTCTCATTTCTGCCTAATGCAGTGTAATAATGAAGTTTAGTCTTAGGGTGTTTTAAATAGTAATTTTTGAATTATTCCTAAAAGTATAATTTTTTTAAATAAAAATTAGACATTTATATTACTTGGCATATTTGAAATATTACACGAGCAAAGCTGCGGGGTTTGCTTGTATATATATATATATATATATTAGCACATTTTTTAGTAATAAAAAATCATAATTTTGTTTTTGTATGTTTAAATGTCAGATATTAAATTTCTCAGTGTTTATGACTTCGGTTTGTCTGCCTGTCTGTCCGTGCTTTGACTCTCATAAATAAACTCTGGTTGACCTGAAATTTTTGTATGTTATTGAACTTCACCATAGCACGTTCCTTATTTCAAATACGGTTTGTAGCATGTTTAGTTCATTTACAGGGACAGTCCTTTACATTACGGCCAACGGGGAAAAAAGTTTCAAATAATTTTTAATTACGTTACATGCTTTGAAACATAATAAAATTGATATGCATTTATGACGTGCACTAAAATATGCGTTCTGCATAATATGCGGTGCAAAGAATAGTGATTATTCATTTACAGGGCCACACAAAAGAATTCTGTTACATAATGATATAGGGGTGGAGGGAATTTTTTGCGGAGTATTTTAATTATGTTAAACTATTTCATATATAATGAAATTGATATACGTCGCTGAGGTTTACTATAACTTATTTCATGTATAATACGAAGTGCAATTTACAGAGGCACACAAAAGTTTTCAGATACTATATTGTATCCGAAATACTGTAAATTAGCGATGATTGTTGGAAATGCATTTTTAATTACTATTTATGTTTCACTATATTTATGCATACTATATAGTGTGTATAAATGCTATAATTCATATACATGGCTACCGAAAAGAATTCGTGAGGGTTACTGGGTATGAGGGCAAATTGCTTAAAGGTGGGTTTTAAATGAGTTATGCATTTTTAAGTTGAACTGCATTTAGTTTACTAAGAAATGTTTGTAGAATATGGATAAAATGATGTACAGGGTCACAGAAAGAATTGGATACATGGCCAACCATAAATGATAATTGCTGGAAATGTGATGTCGGTAGTTTTAAGAGTGTTTTAGTTTGAGTTAAAATTTAGCTAAATAGTGGTGTATAATAAAAGTTCTAGGTAAACTAAAGGGTTGTACAAACGTATTCAAGTATGTTTCCATCGATTACTATAAGTTGTTGAAAGAAAAAACACCAAAATGTCACATTATATATCAACCTACAGATCGAATATAATGCTTCTCAAAAGATTTGGAATACATTTTTAGCTATGGACGGTAACTGCTGAAATTAGTTTTTCAAATGTTTTATGCGTTTTCTAAAATGTTTACTTAGTTATCTTATTTATCTTATTTACCTGAATAACGAAGTTCTTTTACAGCATTCATGAAGTGTTGGAAAGTGTTTCATAATCTATGCTTAACACATGATTTTTCTTTCTTGTTTAATTCAGATTCAGACTTAATATCTTTAGTTGTTTGAAAATGTTTATTTTGGAATATAGGTGTGTAGGTGTGAACGGTATTTAACGATAATGCTGAAGTTATATAATCGAACGCTTCTAATTTAAAGTAAAAGGACGCGGAAACAAACTTAACGCCACTCTAAACGTACGCAAATGTGGACCTCTATTTTTTTCTCATAAAAACTAAGTGTTAGATTTTTTTTTTTTTACTAGCATTCTATAAAGCTAGATCTTTTTTCTTTGTTTTTCTTTGAAATGAAACTAATAAATGTCAGCATGGGATGCTAATTGCGTCATTACACAAATGTTATTTTCATATATATATATATATATATATATATATATACTAGCAGCCTTCGCCCGCTTCGCTGGTCTGTTTTTCCATGAATCAAACCATGAATCAAACGAAATATATCTGTGAATTTCATTCGTTTGAAAGCAATATAGACATTAACCTGGCATACCCATCCGAATTGCTACAAACGATATGGACGTCATTATACTATTGTATTTTCTATTGAGACAGGCAAAATTTGAGCTGCTAAGGATCAACTTCTTTAGTTGATCCTTTACTGAAGGATTTGATAAAGTACGATAGAACAATATGTAATATACATATACCCTTCCTCTGAAAATTTATCAATGCAATTCTCATCAGATTCCGTCCAATAGAACATATGAAAAAGGCTAATCTTTCATAATTGGTTTCACCTCACTCTAGAACTTTCATCCAAAATCCTATAACCAAGCAACCTAGAACGATATGCGTTTTATACTAAAATATTCCCTGAAAAATTAACTAACTGGGCAAGTTCCACCAAAATCCACTTAGCAGAATCTTTTAAACTGGCAAATGTACCAAAACGTTCCCTAAAAATTATATAATTAGCAGTTTGTCTTACCAGAATCCACCCCGCAGAACCTTTAAAAAAGCCAATCTTTCATAATCGTCTTCTTCTGATTTTGAAATTTCTCCCATAATTATTTAAGTAAATTACGTAGAACGATTTAATGTAAGTCCCATCAAAAATCTATTCAGCAGAACTCATGCTGTAAGCGGCCCAAACGAAATTTCTCTTTGCATTTCATACATATTATAGATAGTTAAATTTAAATATATCTTCCATAATCGTGTTAACCAGATTATAGAACTCTCAGGGATGTAGGGATAGGTCTACTTTATATACCCACTGGATTTTTTAAGAAACCCTGCACACCTTTATAGAATATATATTATCTAGTATATACACCATGCATATAGCGTACATCCTCTTATAGTAATTTACTACACCATAGACAACTTTCCAGCATAGCATTAAAATCCATTTAGTAGAACTTTACATTAAAGGAAATCTTTCATAATCGGTTTTACCAAATTTTAAAAGTCCCGTACTTATCACTAATTCAAAGTAGATCTATTTTTTTACATTAAAACACTTCTAAAACAAATTACTTAACTAACAGAGTACGTTCTACAAAATTATGTTCAGTAGAACTTGAGTTATAGTCAATCAGAATGAAATGAGAATTTGCGTTTTGTAAATATAGTAGATGATGATGAGTAAAATTGTAAGTATTGGTATTTGCGATTTATAAAATTCTATTGGCGAGATTTATGCACGACTAACATAAAAATATCCATTTTTTCTTTTTATCGATAGGAGCAAATGGCAAATTGCTAAATATTTTTCTAATTAAACCTTTCAATATGAACACATTTTTAAACACTACAAACATGCTTTCATACTTAAATTAAATATTTCCGTTTAATAATATTTATTTCTTATTAAACCGTTTTTCTTTGTATTTTAAATAAAATCAGTAACTGTTTTGGTATTTTTCCGTTATACCAAACACCGTTGTCGCCAAGCATATTAATTAGCGCAAAATGAAATGAAATATTTGAAAAAAAGATAATTTTGTTGATACAAAAATGAGCATTTAAAATATATAACATTTGAAAATTACAGACTTTCACCAACTATTTTTTTTAAATCAATACAAATCAATACTTAAAATAAAAGACAATAAAATAATAAAATAAAGTCAATTTAATCTGCAGGTCTCGAATTGTAAATGTCTTTCAGGCTATCATTGTAGCGTGGCGTACGTAATAAGCATATCTGTCATTCCAGTAAACATTTAATTTTTTGAATGAAGACGTTCAACGTTTTTTTTTAAAAACATTTTTATAGGTATAATTCCTAAGTTCTGAAATGATTTTATTACTCCTTCCTCGTCATCAAGTAACTGCCAAATCGTTAAATCCATGTCAGTGTCAGTAATAAATGTAAGTTATAATTTAAAAATAAATATTTTCTATTAAAAAATAACAAATTAAAAAGTTTTACGAGATTCTGATGGAATAATACTCATAAAAAATGTTCACGTTCAATAAATAGCAAATGTTAATCTTTGGCACGGTTTGAAATAAAAATCGTTTGCACCCTAAGGGTAGAAATAAATGGCGCGATACCATACAATTTGGCATAGTGTTGATAGAACGAAAAAGTACAACAGTTTTTTTTTAATTATTATTATTTAGTTTTAGTTTTTGAGGCGTTTATAATTTTTTTCCTAACTGACATAATTGTTTTAAATAGTTAAGCAAAAGAATTGATTAAACAATTATTCAATTTGAATTTCTTCGCTTTCTATGGTAACAGAATTTTTTTAGAAATTATCACTTGAAAATTTGAGGTTTTGGCGCCAAAGATAGTGTCAAATTACAAAAATGTGTAATATCTCATGAACTAATAGACTTAAAATAATTTGGTTAGTACCATTCGATTCCGCGTACAAAAATACACTAAAATATGTTATCAGTTGAAAAATAACTATAAAATCAGATTTTTAAGGAATTTTTTAAAAGTTCCTTCTGTTTTTTACCCATTTTAGGGGTGGAATTTTAGAAAATCCTTTCTTAGCGGCACTCAATGTCATAAGAAGTATTTTTACCCCATGTTTCAAGATTTTAGGTTCAGTAGTTTGGGCTGCGCGTTGCTTAATGCAAAATCCAGACTTTCTTATATATATATATATATATATATATCAATTCTTTTCAGACAGTGTGGACAAGAAAGCGAGTAATTTTCATATTATTCAACGAGAGTTTCTGATCTCAAAGCTGGTAGAAAGGGAGGTGGTGGGTTCGAATCCAATCGCGCTCGTCGGCCTAATCGTTCAGAGTTTTCCGTTGTTTTAATGGAACCTTTGATCTCCTTGCGTAAATGCGGGTTAAATTACCTTAGAAAGACTAATACCCGTAAACAGCGCTTCCCAACATTTTTTCTTCCACCTACCCCTTCTTAGGAATTTTACTTTGGAGTATCCCCATTTCTCGCAAACATGCCCCCTTCCCCCTCCACTGAACTATAGATTACGCATGCTTTTTATATTAGTAATATTTTTATCAAAACTCTTTATTACCCCCCCCCCCCCCCGGGGCGGCACGCGTACCCCAGGGTATAGCTGCCCTAAAGTTCCAATTTTAGAAAAAAAAGTTACTTCTGCAATCAATTTCTATAGTGTGATTTCGTTTCTACAAAAGCAATGAATGTTCATTTGCAGTATTGTGAGGTAGCTTTCAATACAAAAAGTAGAAAGCTACCTATTGTAGCCGTCCGGTGTAAAGCACTTCCGGAAAATTTTCGTATATTTGCAGCGATCGTGACCCCCCAGAACGCAAAACCACCCTTTGTTAAAATATGACTTATATATATATATATATATATATATATATATATAAACGTTAAGTATAATAATCAATAACATTTTTCAACGAACATAATTTTGCATTTTTTACTGTGTTCCAGATAAAGCATTCATTTAATAATGTGGCGTAGGTTCCGGTGTGGGAACATGTGATAATAGCCATCGAATGTTTAACATTTGATTTTACTACTCACTGTTCTAGCCGAAACCCACTGCCACTAATACATATTTTGTGGTGTATTTATAGTGGTGGGAGTTCATGAAAAGTCTTATAGGCTTTAAATATACTGCTTTTATTCAACAACTGGCAAAGGGTTCACAGACACGATCTCATAAATTTCGCCCTTACTCCGTGATAGCAATAAAACAATCTTAATTAAATATAATGTCAATAGTTAACTCACGTATCTTCATTTATCCGGAGCGTGTTTAAGCTGGGACGGCGGGATTCATTTCAAATCCACATCTAGATTTCATCTCACTCTAAATCTGTTCTTGTTCCCAAGCTAAGCTCCAGGCATACAGGCCGTTTCTCCACACCAAAACTACTTACGTCAACTCACACTCTACCCAACGTCTAACTAAACACTGACTAATCCCTTAACATATTTTTGCTCCCCTATTTATACTCTGGCAAAATGAGCAAATAAATTTTCATACGGTTACCGCTAACTCGCGAAACAGTGAATTCCTAATTAAAAATGCACCGCTAGAGTGCCTCTAGGCTAGAGTTACGTCTTACACCATGTTTACCTTCAAACCACTAGAGAGACTCTGTACAAAGTTACTGGCTAATTTGATATACAATTTTTGAATGCTCGGCTGCTTTTGAAATATAACCCACTGCTGAGGAGGCCGTAGCATGTTTTTTCTAGTTTTTTCAGTATTTTACTTGTTGAAATTTTAATTTTTTAAAAAGTTATATTTTTCTGGTTCTGTGAGGGGGGTGCGCTAATTCAGGCTAAACGCAATCTTTTACTGGTTTATATATATATATATATGATTTTTGTCATGTTATAACTCTACTACTACTATAACTCTACTATAACTCTCTTATTAGCCGATCTGGACGAAATTAATTGTATGCATAGTTCATACCAATGTCTCGACGGAGTTCGTTGGCCAGCTTTATCCGCGATCTTATTTCAAAAAGGCGACCATTTGAAAAATGTGAAAATTTAAAAAGCGGTGCGAATAACTTAAGAACTGAAAAATGACCTTAATTTCCGGAGCATATTTTGTTTCGTCTATATATATATATATATTTTAAATTGAGCTATAGCTGTTTGAATTTCTATGGCGGCTGACATTTTCAAACGATCTGATTTTTGTCATGCGATAACTCTTGTATTTATTAACCGATTTGGAATAAAATTTATTGTATGCATAGTACATACCAATGTCTCGACCGAGTTCGTTTGCCAGCTTCATCCACAATGTTGTTTCAAAATGGCGGCCATAATGAACCATGCACTGCTGCTCGATGCTTAAATATTATTAATATCTGTTAGCTTTAAATTCACGCCAAGCTTGCTGACACTTGGGGAAATATCGCCAAATTTGGCAACCAAAAATAAGTATCCATAAATGATGCCAATTTAGCTATAGCCTACTAATTAGACGCAATTCTCATTTAAATTCAGTATTGACGAATATTCTCTTATAGTGTTTGTCGCATTTTAGATTTTAAAATTTGAGTAAAATTAGCATCGAGTAATACTTTCAAAATTAAAAAGCTACCTCTAACTTCCAGCACTGGCCGAAAGGACTTTTTTAATTTAGGTCTAGTGAATTTAATTCACCAAAAAAATTCATACAACACAAACATTTTTATATTATTTAGTTAATTTTTCCCACTAATAAATCCCACTAATTTAAAGGTTACCGAAAAGATAATTTTAAAACAATATTAAGATGAAAAAACACACCAAATGGCTGAATATTTTCTGAGATGAAAATCGTTTTATCAAATTATTTCTTGCGAATAATCGTAAGTATATTAATATATATTTTTCTTTTGTTATGTGTCTAAATACGAATCGGAACAAAAATATAATTTGCCGAATTAGGAGACTGTAAAATTGAATTATTTTAATACACGAACTTATCTTTTGTGTGAAACAAATATGATGTATTTGTATGAGAACAAAGTATTATAACAGATTTAAGCTCTTAATTGAAATTTCATTTAAAATAGTAATAAATTCAAAATTATTTCAAGTGTTACTTCATTATACAAAAATCTATTTTTTTTTTTTTTTTTTTTTTTTGTGTGTGTGTGTGTGTGTGTGGGGGGGGTATCTTTTTATAATTAAACAAGAACAGTTTTCATTAATACACAACGAATTTCTAAATAATATTGTCTGCGAAAAATAATAACAGTTATTTTGTAACAGAAAATTAATTTTAATTTTATGCTATAGTACAGGTAAATTAGTTTTTTTTTTTTTTTAAACAACTCACAGTGATTCAGAAAAATTTGGGAATAACTTCGTTTTGGCACTAGAAATGAAGATGCGAGGAGTCCCCCCCCTACCCCCCCCCACACACACAAATTAAAGTTCTTTCACTTATTTATTAAAGTTCTTTTTTTCTTTTTTTTTCGGAGGGGATTTTATCCCAGGGAGGGATTTAAAAAAAAATAGTAGGTTTCTTGTGGTAACGTTTCGAATGACTCCATCCAGAAGTCAATACGATTATTTTTAACAAAGTTACGGCAGGTTTTATTAATACAAAGTAGAAAATTATGCTTTATGATAATAAAATTGGTTTTTAGCGCACAGGCTATCAAAGCTTGAGAGCTAATATGCCCACCGGTTCTGTATTTATGTATGTACGTATGTGCGTATGTATGTATGTACGTAACGTGATATCCCTTGATAGAAATATCCCATTTGCTTCAAATTTTTTTGCTAGGTTCACTCTGATAAGGCGCTTCCCTGATTAGTTTTGAGTGTTTATTGGTTAAGTATAAAGGGGTGAATGGGGTTAATCCAACCTTAATTCAGATAAATGTGTTTTTCATTGACAATTATCAGATTTTCTTAAAGTTTGGTATACCGGTTAATTCTGATAAGGCGCTCCCCTTAATATATTTGGAAGTTCATTGGTTAGATATAAAGGAGGGGAACGGGGCCTAATACCCTCTTAATTTAGATAAATGGGTTTTTCAATCCGGCTTCAAATTTGGTATACCAGTTTATTTCGATAAGGGGCTTCTTTATGACATTTGGAGGCTCATTGGTTAAGTATAAAGATTGGAAACGGGGTATTTTTCGAGGGTCATAATTTTTTTAAATAAGAATATAATATACAATTAGCTGGGCCCTTTTCTTTTTGTTACAGTAACAACTGATGACCATTCACGAAAATTTGGGAAAAGCATCGTTTAGGCACTAGAAATAAAGATCCGATGAGTCCCAAAATTTTATTTTTGCAACTCAGTAATACAGAGCGTTTGCTGGTGTCTTCTTGCCTGCCGAGTTAGATCTTTCATTTGCAACTTTAACATTAATGAAGATATTTTATTGACATACTCAACATACTTCATTCTGTTTGAAATGTGACAAATATCACGGGAAGTGCACTGTTATTCGATAAGTGATCCGTATATACCGTGAGATACACACCGAATTACGAGTTGTGCCTATCACTATTACTTGAACGCAAATCATAGCCATTTCCAGCAATTATTAGGACGTTATCACATTATAGTACAGGTAAAATAGAAATTGGAGTGACAGCCGATGGCCTTTCACCAAAACTTTGGAAGAAGTTCGTTTTGTCACTAGAAATAAAGATTCGATGAGTCCCCCAAAATAAAATTGTTTTTCCGTGTTTTGGTGCAAAAGATGAAAGATTTTAAGTCAGGGAGCGGAGATAAATATTTTTTTTAAGCAGGTTATGTGAGGTATTATTTAATGTGCATTTTTTAATTATGAATAAAATTATCTTATCCGCAATTCGATACAATCATTCGTAACAAAGCTATGGCAATTTTTACGAATATAAAATCATGAATGGTCTTATGAATACAACGATTTTAACATTTTTGTTGTTCTTGAAGAAGACTCAAATGTCCTTGATTTTGATTATTGTTATTTTGAGAACATTTAATTAGTTTGAGATTAAATTATTTAATGTGCTATAAAATGCATGATTTAAACGTAAATAAAATGTAACAATGAAGTACTCAATAATAAAGTATAATTTTTGACTTTGTATTCATAATACCTGCAGTAACTTTGTAACAAATAATCCTATCGAATTGCGAATGGTGTCATAATATTCAGAATTAAAAAAATACATAACAAACAATACCCCAATTGACTTATTAAAAAACTTTGTTTCACCACCTGAGATATCCCCCCCCCCCACACACACAAAAAAAAATCAGGGTAAAATAACTTTTATAAAAACTTTTCAAAATAACAGACATTACATTACATTACAAGATAAAAAACACTAAAAACAATATGAAAGGACGTTTCGGATTCATTCTGAATCCCTCGTCAGCTAATTCCTAACGTAAAAATTAATACTAGATTTTAAAGTTCAACAAGTAGAAAAACATTACATCAAGTTGCCAAAAAAGTATAGTTAAAACAAAACTGAATATTCTATTGGTAGAAATGCAGCCTCGTTAATTGCTAAATCAGCAGTTCTCGTGTACCAAGCTTCCAAAAACATACGACTTGCATAATTAGCTTATATAATTAGATCAGGCTGCAGCATTTATCAAGGATGTATTATTCAGGTAACTAAGGTAAGCAATACAAAGGTGGCCAGAGTTCCTAAAGTAGCCCACCCCCAAAAAGTAGAATTATTTTCCTTTTGAATTACAATATTGTGCTTCTGCTTTGTAAATAATGCATCTGCAGTACACGTGGGTGAATTCGAAAAGATCAACTTGATCGTCCGTCATTGTGTGCAGTGATTTCACTTTTGAGCAGAAGTCTTTTTTATTTCTAGGTAAGAAGATATTTTAATTTACATGTGCTTAAATTCTTACAAATGTGAGTTACGAAACTTTCTTTGAAATATTATTTTTTTCTCTTTTACCACATTTACATCAATTCTAATAAATTTATCAAATTAATAGTTTTACGTCGTGCAAATGCGATGATATGTATAATCTGAAGGTGGCCTGACAAGAAAAAGAGACAATAGACTATTGGGAAAACGACTCTTGCTGTCTATCAAATAATGACTATTCTTTGCAGGATTCTAATAAATCCGGCAACCTTAGTTTTAGTTATTCTGAGATTTCTCCAACTAATTCCGCACTATTGAGAACACCTGGGATCCTCAAAAGTCAGTAACTCCCAGAAGAAAAACCCTGAACCACCCGGTACAAAAAGTGATTCAAAATCTTTTCGTGCCAGAGATAAGAAGATTAAGAAAAAAAATCTAAAGATATCGAAAGAAAGAATCATCAGAGCATAATCGCAAGCAAAATAATAATAAAATCAAAACCCAATCCGATACACTGCAAAACGAAACTCACAAACTGACACTGCAATGACTGGCACAAGTGGTAGGATTTTTTAAAATTAAAAACTGTGATATTAAGTGTAATACGAGTATATCAGTGTAAAAAAATATAGATAAATTACTGACAGAACTTTTTTTTATTTATTAAATATATATATATATATATGTCAGCTATGTCAGCTTTAATGGAACAAATTTTAAGGAAAAAAAACCACATATTATTTAAAAGTGTTTTATGTCATAATGTTTCTATTTTTAATCATATACATTTTCTTCCTCTGAATAACTTCAAATACAGAATTAAGTATAAATTCTTAACGTCAATACTCTTCAAATAAAATCTGAAAGGTAGTGTATTTCTTTCATCAACTCCATGTAAATATTACATGATAATTTTAGAAAAAAGAAAAGAAAAAAAAACATTTGTTAATGTGGCTTTGATGTATAGAAAAATATTTATCCTAATTTAAACAAGGCAAAGTCTTTCAATTTTATTAAAACCTCCTAATACTTAATTTAGAAGTTTACATCACGCCTATAATTTAATAATAAAAAAAAGTTTTATGCATAATTAACCACCTTATGTACAGTAGAAAAATGTAGATGATAGTTCACTGAGATGAAACAGTAATAAAATGCTTGCAGCGAGTAAATGATCGAAAAGAATGTTTATTCACCCGTTTTTATGTAAAGAATATAAATTAAGAACGATGCTCTACTTCTGTGTAGTAAAAAATGCCTACTGAAATGAAACTTTGTGTCAGTATATAGAAATTCGTGACAGGAATATCAATTTTAAATTTATAAAAAGTACGATTCTATCTTTTCTGGTTAAAACATGGAGCATCGTTTGTAAAAGGAACTGCGTACGTGCTGCAAGCAAAATAATTTATGGGTAAACATGAAAATGTTTTGCTTCACTAAATATAAAATATTGTTTAGTGCATAAAAATTTAAAGATTACTAAACCTATCTCTTAGAAATAATTAGTTTTAGTGGAATTCTTATTTTTTGCCTATTCTATATTTCGCTAAAACATATAATTTGCCCTATTAGGAAGAAATAAAAAAAAATACTATGAGTTTTAAATACAGAGAAATATGTAACTTAAATTAAAGGAAGTCTTTCCATAAAAACTAGATGATACGTTCTTAAGAAATTGCAATGGATATAGTTTAAATTGTAACTAATATTACACTAAGATGGAATTATAATAAAATTCTTGTGACTTGTATCAATTGAAAAAACATTTTTATTCCGTCATTTTTATGTAAATAATATACATTAACAACGAAATGTTTTAAGGTATGGCCACTCGAAAGAAAATTTATTTCAGTACAGAAATTCGTGACACGCATATCAGTTTTAGGTTTATGAAAATTATGCATGTATTTCCCTTTCATTTTAGATGGACTGGGGAAAATAGTTTCCGAAAGAAACAGTTTACATGCTTAAAGTAAAATAATTGGTATGTAAAACATGAATTTGTTTTGTACTACTAAATGTAAAATAGTACTTAATACACATATTCTTTTATGATTATTATAACTTATTCTGAAAAATATGATTCTTTTGTTTGTTTTGCTTTTACGATTCGCCTAATCTTAATTTTAATAATATATTGTAGTACATAGAAAATGATATCTAAATTCTAAGTTTCTTTAATAAATATACTAAATTATGATGATTTTTTTCCAATTTAAACTTAGTTTACGGCTATAATTACAGGTTTTTCACAAGCTAAAGAATTAAAATATACTAAAAAAAACTAAAATAACATCGCACCTTTTTTTGCAATAGGAGTTTTAAAAAATAGGTTATTAGCATTATTGGATAGTTACAGTATCTGCGGTCAACATGACGGCTGTAGAAATATTTGTAGGTTTCATAAGGGCAAATCTAAGTATAAAAAAATTTACCGTAAACAAGGACAACTTTGCCAAATTTTTCTTTCTTTATCATCCTTTTGCTTTCTCATAATGTTTATTCAGGCTTAAAAATAGTCTTAAACCATTAGTCTGGAACTCTAGTTTAAGAAATATGTGGTAACTTGAGTAAGCATTTCTATTTCTTTTTGCGCGTTAAACAGTGTTGGCAAAGTTACGGGGCAAATTGGCCAAGTATCTATAAAAACCAGTGAAAAATATTAAAAAACAGAAGGCAAGGTAAATTTAAATTTCATTTAACATATTTAAATGAGGAAATTTCAATAAAATAGAAAATAAATAGAATAGCAGTTATAAAAATAGCAAACATTCTTGTCAGAAAAAAGGCATTTTTTTCTCTATTTTTATGAAAACAGGTTCAACAAAGTACACAACATCGGCTACGTTGACGGACACCTGATCTAAAACACTAGGAAAATGGAAACTCCAGCCATTGACTTTCTTTCTAAGGTATGATACCTCAAACTCTACATGTCCGTAATAATAGGGGATTTTTGCAGCACAATGTTTGACACTTTTTTTTCGAAAAAAAATTATCGATCACAAATATACCAACCTTCAAATGTATGGAGTTCTTACCATCTTGGTATAACTTGATGGCTTCAGTCATTGATGATTGATTATCATCTTGAGGAACCATATCCTGCAATAACTCTTCATTGGGATCTTCAAATTCCTCGTATTAAGTTCTACTTCATCCTATGGTAGTACATCTTACTCGAATTTTGATTCAGATGTGTCATGCAAAGAAAATGCATAAATAAAACTAAATAATAATTGAAAACCTCCGATTTGAAGATAAAGTTTGAAAGAATCTAGGAAAATGACAAATATTTAGGTTGGCAAAGTTACCCCACTCATCCCAAGATTTCTAGTGTAACTTTGCTAACTCATATTATCAACCGTAAAAATAACATTAGATCAAATTTCAAAAGCGAGTCCGAAAGCTTAGTACACATTCTATCAGACGCAATAAGCCGTTTTTACTTACGTTCGGATAATAAAGAACGGAACACTTTTTTAGACGTTCAAAATGACCTTTTTCGCAGTTACAAAATACCCAGCAAACACATACCTTTCGGCGCACGATCGAACCGCAGCCGGCAGTGTCGGTTAAGTGTC
The DNA here is from genome assembly GCA_963932465.1 of Maratus speciosus. Taxonomy (NCBI): domain Eukaryota; kingdom Metazoa; phylum Arthropoda; class Arachnida; order Araneae; family Salticidae; genus Maratus; species Maratus speciosus. The sequence continues at coordinate 6,238,766 of OZ010786.1, read as the reverse complement.
GGCATCGACACAGTGGTTTCGGTGAAGTTTCGGCAGCATATCGGCAACTGAAACTTAAGAATCTGCTTTTCGACTGCCGGTTACCGTAATTGCTCTCCTTATGATTACATATCGGCAAGCGACTTATACCGGCAAGTGACGCAGGACCGATATGTGATATCTGATATTGGTACGATTAGATGAATACCAACATCGGTCCGAATTCGAATTTTTAGTCTTAGCCGACATTTTTTCTTTTACTTAATTTTGTGTGAGTTTGAGTTTTGATAAGAGTTATATATTTCACATAAAATTCTAATAGTGATAAACATAAAAATTGTCAAAAAAAGCCTATATTTATTTATTTAAAAAAAATGTTTTGAATTCATTTTTAAAAGGATTTAAAATTTTTTGAATCATCAAAAGATTTTTTAAAATCGTTCCTTAAAATTATTATTCATTATAAACTTAATCGTAGAAAGAAAAGAAAAATACTTCATAAGTTAATTCAAATTATTTTCCAATTATATATTCATTTTAAAAATAATAGCTAAGTTTCTTATTTTATTTAAAAATCAAATTATTAAAAAGCTTTTAAAATTATTTTACAAGCTATGAAAATATCAAAAAATATACACATCTTTTTAGCATTAAAATTTAAAAGAAAAGATTCCGAAATTTCTCCCTTCTAAAAAATTATTTATTAAACAACAACAACAAAAAAAAACATAATATTTCTATTTTATTTTAAGATTAAAAAATGCTCATAAGTAAAAGAATAAATATTGCTACATTGTCATTAAAATATATATTCTACTTTAAATCATCAACTGACAGATAATGAATTTTTATTCTAATTCAAATTTTAATTAAAGTGATTAATTTCCAACTTTATTTATTAAAATAAGTTTTTCCATGTTAAAACTAGTACATGGGCGTAATCTGGCGGGGGCAAGAGGGGGGCATATGCCCCCCCAGTTTTTTAAGAGCAGGGGCAAAACATGTATTTTGCCCCTCCAGATTTTGTCTTGTTTTTAAATTTCTGTATTTCCTTTTTCGCTTTTTTTTACCCCTTTAGTTTAATAATTTATATTACTATCTTGGGTTTGAACGAGAATTGGATACAGCAAAATCAAAACAGCCAGAATTAATGTTTTCACGTTGACATAAGTAATTTTTCTTATGTCTTGACAAAACCTTCTGCTATAATAACAGTTCAAGAGAATTTTTTTCCGTCTCCATTTTTTTTTCCTTTTTGTACAAAGTACAAAACTTATTTTCCTCTTCATTTCCAGGGATGTTTTTTTTTTTTTTTGGGGGGGGGGGGTGGTGCACGTGTGGGAAGAGGTGGGAATAGATATCACGATTACGGTGTCTTGACTCTGACCATTGTCCTTTTTCGTAAGATAATATAAGCACAAAACAAGAACTTCCTGGCCCTCACGGCTCTCGACTATAGTGGCGCTCCTTGAATATACTTGAAGCGTCAGTCCAGTACTGGTGAGCTGAGGAAATTCTCATGGCGTCTGGATATACAGATGCACACACATTCCGTTCTCCCGCGTACATCAGGGACTAGAATCTTACACATGTCGCGTTGTACCCGGTTGTACCCTTGGGCGTAATCTGGTGAGGGCAAGTGGGGATCACATACCCCCTAGTTTTTCAGGAACAGGGCAAATACCTTTTGCAGCTACAGTTTTTGTATCGCTTTGTAGTTAAAGTCCAGCTTTCTATTTCATTTTTTTTTAAATTTAACCATTTATATGCTATTTTGCGCACGAACTGGCATAAGCATTGGATAATTCAAAATAACCAGAATTAACGTCTTCACGTTCATAGAAGTAATTTCTGATGCAGTAGTCAAAGCTCAAGTAAGAATATTTTTTCTGCTCTATTTTTCAGAAAAGCGGAACCATTTTTTCCTTTTTTATTTTCATAGAACTATTTAAATGCACATGTGGGATAGATCTTTTGATTATGACTATTGTCATTAGGGTTTCCTTCATCTGACGAAACTTTATTCGCAGATCTGCCAACCTTTGAAAATGAGAAATCGTAGCAGATAAAATTAAAATTAATCTGGAGGTTGGTTGGTTATTTTTAGTGTTTCGCAGTCATCTTTTGACATTAGTAGAAGGAATAAGGTTTCAAGTCTTTGAACTCAGTACAGTGAATTTTTTCCTGAGAAAATTTTTATACAATTTTTAAGAGTTTCTTCTCGTTTCAAAGTGTTTTTTTTTTTTTTTTTTTTTTTTTTTTTTTAAACATTTGTAAAAGGAACCTGGTTCCAGTTTTTTAGCCCAGTGTAGTAAATTTTGATGAAATTCGCAATTTTTTTCCCGCGATCATTTCAGGATATTCGCATTTTTTTTTTTCGCACAATCGTAATCCACATTTCTTTAATCACGATTCTTTGCTGAAATACTCACTTTTTACGACGAACTTTTGACGAAATTTCCATTTTTTACCGTGATCTTTTTGTGAAATTTGTGTTTTCTTACTGATCTTTCAATGAAATTTGCATTTTCTTACTGATCTTTTGACGAAATTCGCGTTTTCTTTCTGCGATATTTTACAAAATTCACGGTTTTACCACAATCCTTTGACGAAATTTATTTTCTCCTGCGACCAATTGACGAAACTGATTTTTTTACACGGCCATTTGTCGAAATTCGCGATAGTTTATCGCAAAATCGCCGATCGGCAAAATTTTCGATGTCTTTTCTCGACCAATTAAAAAAATTCACTACTCGTTTCCGCGTCCTTCTGACGAAATTTGCAATTTCTTTCTGAACTCTGAACGGAATTAAGGATTTTATTCGGCGACCAATTGAAGATAATCACTATTTGTTTCTGAGATCTTTGACGAAATACCCGATATTTTTTTACACGATCATTTGAAGAAATTCTCATTTTTCCCGCGATCGATTCACGAATTAATTTGGAGAAATTCCATATAAGAAAAAAAAATCGCGGACTTCCAAGAAATTTCTAAATATATTCGCAAAACAATAATAGGTGTGTGGAAGAATTTGCAGAGGGAAATACTGCACAGCATTTTTTCCTTATGCAGGACTTTCCTTTCCAGTGTGCAAATCGTGAGATTTTACACACTATTTCAAATCTTGTCTCTCAAAGAACCCCCCCCCCCTCCAGAAATTCTTAAAAGGGCATGCATCCCTGTTTCTAAGGAAGGGAATTCCTGTATAAATATTTACAAAAACACGATTCAATCGTGGTTAATATACATAGAGAGGGTTTTATGTTAAGAAGTTTGTTTTGCAGTCCAGATTTTTTTTTTCATGAAACATTTTTTAATGTCCAAATTTTCGGACTAAAGAAAATTTTTTTAAACTTTCGGAAATGAATATTTTGAAACTTTGTAAATTTCGAAACAGAATCACTCCTGAAAAACAGAATCACTCCTGAATCCCTGCGCGGGATAAAAATCGCAACTAGAAACAAAAAATGCGTTTGTGTTTTTTGCAAAAAAATCGTAGTTTAAGACCCATTTTCGTAGCATCGTAGTTTATAGGTCCAAATCGTAGCAACTACGATTTTTTCGTAGCAGTTGGCAGGTCTGTATTTGTCTCACTCGTCTGTCTGTCCGTCTGTCACAGTGCCCGTAACTATATATATTGGAGACTTGAAATTTTGCATACTTATAGCTGAACACCTCACATCAAACGACAAATCGTAAAAATTTGAAAAAGTAGTAATTAATGGACGTTGTTAATTAAAAAAAAAAAAACCCAATTACAAGATCTGAAAGGCATTCATGATTCAACAAAAGCATAAATTTTTTATCGAATTATAAAAACTATCTCTTCTATCGATTAAAACCAGGTGTCATTTTAACGGCAGATAAGGACTAGCGATTGCTTTAAGGCGCTTTTATTTCTTTTCTACTCATCCCAGAAATTCGAAATAATTACCACAAGACGGGGGAAAAAATAAGCTTTCAGAAATTCTAAAAATTATTTCGATCGTACCATAAAAACTTTGAAATTCGTTTAAAATCGAGAAAAAAATCTTTTATTTTCCTTCATTTGTGAAGGCAACAGATGTCTGATGAATTGAATTTTCGGTGATAACCAGAAAATATAAAACAGGTGCTGTCTTGCGGTCAGAAATAAACTCAGAATTCAGAATTTTTATATAAGACCAAATTTAAATATCGATTTTCGAGCTATGATTTTTATGCCATTCACGTATGGCCACATTTTTGGCAAAATGGCACTTGACACGTGTCTGGCACAGATTTTGTGCCGACTAAAGTGTCTGTCATTTTCAAAATATTTTTTTCTAAGCATAAATATTATTCTACCTCAATCTCAGCGTGCCTCAAATACCTTTTTCGGGTAGTCAGAAAATGGCACTTGACACGTGTCTGGCACAGTTTTTGGGCCGACTAAAGTGTCTGTCCTTTTTAAAATATTTTTTTCTAAGTATAAATATTATTCTGTCTCAATCTCAGCGTGCCTCAAATACCCTTTTTGGGTAGTCAAAAAATGGCACTTGACACGTGTCTATAACAGGTTTTGGGCCACGATCCTTCAGCCAGACATTCCATTTTGTATTCAGCCATTACAAAAGAAGTGTTGCACAAATTTTCAGGGTGCCTCAAATACCTTCCCTAAAATGTTTAACAGCTCTTGGACTATAATGTGTCCGCATGTTCTGTGTGTACGTATGTATATACGTAACGCGATAATTCTTGATAGAAATATCCGTTTTGTTTTAAACTTTGTATAATATATAAAAAATTGAAATATGGGAGGGGATGATTTTCAGGGGGACGTATTCCTAAATATAATAGTGCTGCCATTTATGTAGGAATTATAAATTTTCTATTAACAATTTTGATTTGTTAATTTAAGGATAAAGTGTTTTGAAAGAGATATTAAACGAAATCCTCTGCATATCACACTTACCCATTTGTTTTCTTTAGGATAAAATAATCCATAATTGATGATTTTTTATGGTTTTCTGGTTGGTTTTCTCCTTACGTCCGGAAATTCGGTTCAAAACTCTAATTGGTAGTATTTTCTGAAAGATCATTTACGTTTACCAAAGAATTGAAAACGTATTTCGATTACATAGTTTCTGAATAACAACACCTGCCTATTCCATGCTTTTCCGAACAAAAATAAATGAAAACTTGTGTCATAAAGTTGACCCTTTGGATTTGAGACCAGCCTTAAGTACAATTGAAGAATATGGTAAAAAAGGAAATATGCTTTCGATAAATCGAAGCAGAAAACTTGACATTTTTTTCTTCATTCTTCCATCAAAATACTATAAATTACATAAAATTTTGTATTTAATATTTTGAAAGTAAAAACATTATATAAAAATACTGAATATTTTTATTTAGGTCTTTAAGGGGAGCCCACTTTGAAAATGTGAAAAATTAAAAACATTCGAATTAAAATAAACATTAAAATCAGTGTTTAATTTAAATTTTTGTATTGCTAAATTATCTGGATTCATCTTAAACTAGAATGAGTGGGATCGTATCAAAAGTGTTTTTCGCTAAGAATGGCGGTTGACTTTCAGAATGTTTCTCTGATAACGGGTTCTGAACTCCCCAATTAATTACTTTTTTCACACTACATTTGAGGTTGTTTCAGAGCTTTGATAATCAAGAACGAAAAGAGTGGGAAAAACGAGTTATCTGGAATTGCCCTGGAAACTAGTGGACTATAATAGTCTACCGCCAGTTGAAAAAGAAAATGAACTATTAATGTTACTAGATTTAAACAGCTCTAAAATCTAACCGATGATTAAGATGTCGCATACGAATTATTTTTTCAATCAATACCTTTCAAATTTCTCCTGTATGCTAATTTTGTTTTTTCACCTTAATAAATGTGTATCAGTATGAAAAAGAAGAAATAATTATCAAATGAATTATTAAGGGGAAATGCCAAAAAAGATCGCCCAATTTGAGGACAATCTATACTAATAAAAACAAGTAAGAAAAATCATGCATTAAGCATAGATTATGAAACACTTTCCAACACTTCCTGAATGCTTTAACAAAACTTCAATATTTAGGGAAATAAGGTATATAAGTGAACTAAGTAAACATTTTAGAAAACACATAAAACATTTGAAAAACTGATTTCAGCAGTTACCGTCCATAGCAAATATGTATTCCAATTCTTTTGAACAACCCTGTATTTGATCTGTAGGTTGATATATATACTATCCCGTAAGGCATGGTGACGTCACGTCGACGTCGTTGTGACGTCACGCTGTGACATTGTGACCGTCGATGTGACGTCACGTGACGTCGATGTGAAGTCACTGTGACTAGAATGTGAGGTCGTTATGGCCGTTTTAGAGCTCTTTTGTGACGTCACATTGTGACGACTTTGTGAAGTCACGGTGTGACAAATTTGTGAAGAGTGTGTCATTTGTGACTATTTTGGTATTAACTTTGTGACGAATTTGTGACGAATGTGACAATGCTTTAAAGTCACATTGAGATCAATTTGTGAAATATGTGTCATTTTTGACGAAATTGTCTTTAACACTGTGATGATTCTGTGACGACAGCGACACTGCTTTGAAGTCACATTGTGATAATTTTGTGAAAATTGTGTGATTTGTGACAATTTTGTCATTAACGTTGTGACGAATATGTGACTAGCGGCAATGTTGTGAAGTCACACTATGACATATTTGTACAGTTGTAAACACGTATGCATGTCACACATAGTCATAATTATGCATGTTGTAAAATCATTAACATCTATAACGTTAATATACTTCGGCGATACATCGCAATTAAAACTTGGGGGCCGATATAACAAGGGTATACCAAAAGAATTTTATTGAATCAAAATGCAATGCCCCGCAGACTTCAATTTTTGTTGCACCTTTCTTTCCTATTGCAATAAATGAGAATATTGAAGACAACTGAATGATCGATCTATCACATTTTTTTTTTCAAAATTAGCTATTTGTTAAAAGCATTAAAATTACCAAAGAAACAATTTGTTTAAATTTTCAAATCTTTATCAAGATAAAATTTGTGTTGAAAATATAATATTTTATAATATATACAGTACTTTTCATATTCTTTAAACTATAGAAAATACTGAATGAAATTAATTTATTTCATTTAATACGCATTACAAACTCGAAGTCACTGGTGAGGTTGAATTTTTTTCGATTACACAACATTTATAATAAAAAAAATGAAAGATAAAAAGAAATACCGATATTAAGTAATTAAATTTTATATGTTTTATGATATTGATTACCATAAAAATATATATATATATATGATTGTAATTCAAACAAGTTGGGGCTGAGAAAATAGGAAACTTCTTTATTTTAGAGGCCCCTATAAATTTGATTATGCAAAAATTGCAGTAACGACATTGCTAAGATCATTGTGAAGTTTATGCATGCGTTATATACATATATATACACTCGAAACGCTCATCATGTGCCATATAGTCATTATATATGTATTGTTTACGTCTTTTATGCCCCATACATGCATTACAAAATTTCCGAAGTACATTTTAGCAATAACCATTTGAAACTACTCAAATGAAAAATACAGCTTTGGTATAGAAAATTAACTGAGTATCACCAGTATCATTATGTTGAGAATTCTAAGAACAATTTCGGCAATAATCGTTATGTTGGAAGATAGTAGCAATAAATAAAATCGTATTTTTATGCTCACTGTAAAAGTAAATAAAACTGTTAGGTATGCATAGAACGGTGATACAAAGGGTTAATTTATTTTACATCAGGGTTTGCTTGGAGTAAAATCCATATATAAAACAACTTTTTGATTATTAAAAAATAACTTTAATAATTGATTGCCAAAATTACATTTTTATTTATGAAATTATATATTATAAAAATAACTCTTACTATCTAGGATTTTTTAAAACAATAATACTTTATTGTTTATAAAACACAGCACCGCAGCTACTCTATTTTGCGTCTAATGTGAAAGTTTTTATGTTTTGCCAAAGATGTATCTGGCTGGATATATGTTGCCATGACATCTATAACTCTGATAGTGTCATAAATAGTACAAACAGATTAGAATCTACAACGAAATTTTTAGAATAAAGTCTGGTGAAAGTTTTATAAATACAGTAGAACGCCGATTATTGGAACTCCAATTAACCGAACTTCCAATTATCCGAACAGCATATTTCTCTCAAAGAATTCTTTTTAACCGAATTTTCAATTATCCAAATATTTGTCTCTCTAAAAAAGAAAAAAAAAAACACCTAACTTCCGATTTATTTTTTGCTTAAATTATAATCTCTGAAGTTTAGAAAATGATAAAAGAAAAAAAAATTAAATAATAAGTAAACAAAAAACAATTAAAAAAAAACAAAACAATTTTTAAGCACTCCAGTACTAACTGGTGCTGTCAGTCCTAAACCTAGATAAAGTGTGAAGGTTTTAGAATAGTCAGGAACATCCCTTAAACTGTCTGCCCATTTATCCGAATTTTTGTTTATCCGAACTAGGGTCGGTCCCGACTTGTTCGGACAATCGGCGTTCTACTGTATATATTGTATTAGAATTACAAATAATCATATTTATTTTTATATGACACAATAAAACAAAATAATGAACTCAGTATCAAATGGTTAACTACTTTTTAATGTAAATAAAGTATAAAAATTGAGCCCATAAACACAAAATAGAGCCACACATAGGTTCATTATTATTATTAATATTTTATTTACAAGATTATGGTAATTATAAATAAGAAATCCATTTTAATCACGCTGTTTATAAAGAGTGTATAATATCGATACTTTGAAATTTATCTCGATAAAATCATTCAGGAGATAAAATGATAAAATTATCCAGAAAAAAAAGTAAATAATAAAAGATGATTATTACATTTTAGATTCATACCGTTCAAGTATTTGCGTTATTTTTAAAGTAAAATCATATTTAAACACTTACTGATTGCGTAACTTCTATATTTTCATTTGCCAACAGACTTCTAGTTCACTTTGAAAACATTTCAGTAAGAATGTTTAACAACTGAAAAGCTTTCACCCGCTATGACTATTTCTTTATAGATTTTAAAACATTTCTCAGGTTGAATAATACATTAAATAATCATTTTTTTTCTTAACATTACATATCTACGATCTCTTTTAATAGTATACGTTTCCGTTGTGTCTTATTTTTTATAAATTCCTCTTCTGAGCAGATGCAATTTTTTTTTAAAATACAAACATGCAATTCAAATTGTTTAAGACCATCACTTAATACAAAATTAAAAAAATTATGTTTGCCAATAATTTTATTCCATAAAAAGACTTTTTTTTTAAATAACTTAATTATCTTTAAATGTTTATTAATTATATTAATGACTGATTACAATACGTATCCATATACTTTCATATTTAGGACACTATGTGGTTTAAACCAAATATTTAAATAAGAATATAAACCAGATTAAAATGCAATTTAAATCACTAATTTTAATAATCTGATCAAAGCTGTTGAAAAGGAAGTTAGATATTTTAACAAAATAAAAAATAAATGTAATGAAATATTTGTGTTCTATAACATATTTATTAGAAGATAACTAAAATCATTGTAATTAAAAAAAAAAGCAAACAGGGAAAATAATATTTTAGATATTTCAACAAAATAAAAAATAAATGTAGTGAAATATTTATGTTCTACAGCATGTTTATGAGAAGCTAACTAAAATTGTTGCGGTTAAAAAAAAGCAAACAGGGAAAATAATATTTTTACTTACCTAATTTCATTGACGTTGTACGTGATACTTTGATTTTGGGGAACCAATTAAATCCGATAATAAGTACCATAGCATTGACTTGAATCATCTTCAACAAGTCAAAGCTACCGTAATTTTCTCGGGTTTATATTTTGTTAGCTGAACTAACTTGGATCCTGAGAACGTTTTTGTTTCACTTTTTAAATCCGTGTCAACACGTCTATGCTGTCCAGTGTCCACATAACTTCCCGCGTTTATTCTAAAAAGCTTCACTGTTACTTTTATCCGTTATTCTGCGGTGAGTCGTAACAACTGAAATAGTGCAGATGCAGACGATTTTTAAGTTTCGAAGTTCGAAGCAGATGTTTTTTCGGTTTTATTTGTTTTTCTATACAACAGTTTCGGAAGGAAATTAAATGCGTAATAATTTTATCAAATTGTCTCTAATTCAATTTCCTGTTTGAAAATGTTTTATTGTATTTCACCTTTTATTTTTATCAGTTTTATTGAATTGTAAAGTTTCATTTACGTAAATTATAATAATAATATTATCCATAATTAGAGTTTACTAGATAAAATATTGCTTAATTTTTCAAAATATGTATAAATTAATTTAATGGTAATAATGATGACCCCTCCTTTTTTTTAAAGTAAAATTTATATCACAGGTAATATATACAAAATATCTTCTTAAAAAATACAACAAGATTATCGAGAAGAGATGAGTTTTTCTTTGCCAATCTGTCATTATCTTAATATTAATTTTCTGTAGAATAAAACATCTTGTAAAATAATTTTTAAAGATATACTTTGAAAACAAAAAATAAAATATGAATAATTAATTATGTCATGGGCTTTGCCTAAATTTTGTACATTAATTTTATATTCGGAAAATGTCAATTTTATTTTAAACGTCTGAATGAAGTAGAATTAAAAAAAAAAAGTTACTTAAAATAGTGAAACACTAAGAGGAAAAAAAAATGACTTGAATGCAAATTATAAAGCAAGAAATGCATATATGACTAAACTTTGAAGACGCTTTCTGCGTGCTCATTAAAAGCTGCAGACTCAACTGTAATAGAAAGTTTTTAGTTTGAAACCACAGAAATGTTTCGACTACTCTTTGAGAAACTTCTACTATAACAGATGATCATTTACAAAAATCTTTATAAAAGATAAGTCGGGGTCTGTTTACCTAAACCATTTTTTTAATAATATGAAATTCGCATAATTAGGAAATATTTTTGTGTCGCTGATGAATTAATTACATTTTATGTTATATGAAAATAAAAAGTTTTGGTTAGAGGCACAGAGGCAACTTGGACCACGGTTTAAAAAAATTTTAAATCCGGCAGAAAAATATTTTTTACAGTAAATAACATGATTTAATAATTTTTGTAATTTTTTAAAAGTTTTCTAAGAAGTTCACATCTCAGTCACAATGTGACATCACTGAGTGGTGGCATTTTGGTCACAGATGTGACGTGACCACAGTGACTTACAGTGCGTCACAATGACGTCACTGTGACCATGCATGCTATGAGGGATATAATTGAGAAATTTAGTTTAGCAAGAAAACACATAACAGGTTGAAATTTCTCTTTCAGCAATTTATACTAATAGATTTAAACATACTTGTATACTTTTGTAAAACTCTGCAGTTAACCTAATACCTTTATTACACGCCACTATTTAGCTAAAGTTTAATTCAAAGTAAAACACTCTTAAAACTACCGGAATAACATTTCCAGAAATTATCATTTATAGACGGCCAAGTATCCAATTCTTTGCGTGACCCTGTATGTCATTTTATATATGCTTTACAAACATTTCTTAGTAAACCAAATGCGGTTCAGAGTAAAAATGCCTAACTCATTTAAAAATCACCTTTAAGCAATTTGCAATCATACCCAGTAACCATTACGAATTCTTTTGAGTAGCCCTGTATATCAGTTACAGTATTTATACACACCATATACTATGCATAAATATAGTGAAACATAAAAGCACATAACATAATTAAAAATGCATTTCCAGCAATCATCGCTACTTTGCAGTACTTCGGGTACAATATAGTATCTGAAATCTTTTGTGTGTCCCTGTAAATGCTCTTGTAGGGACTTAGATATCACTGGACAAGAGTCTATGGTAGCGTAAGTTACTAAAATCTAAGTCCTTTATTAATAACAATTTCTCGATTAAATATGAATATTTACAAGTTAAACAATATTTGTTTGGGTTCTCGTCATTATAACAGGATAAAAAGTTCCATCAACGGGCAGCTTCCACAGATATAGTGCTTCAATCGGAGAGAAGACTGATCGGACGACCATCTATCTCATCTCCTCGCTTTGCTCCTTCACCACTAGGTCCAGCAAGACCTCCTCGCCAGCGTCATCCCTCTCCCACTTCTCAACTCCTTCTTCCTTCCTCCCGCGTTGCCACCTCCCCTCTTTCGAAGGCTGAAACTCCCGGTCCTAGGGAAAACTAGTCTTTTTCCCTCTTAGCCGTTGCCACCGCCTATTTCTCGAAGGCTGAAGCTCGCCGCTCTAGGAGAAATGGTCTTTTCTCCCCTTAGCCGTTGCCACCACTCATTTACTGGACGGCTGAAGCTCCTGCTTTCTCTGTGATTCCACGGAATTTTCAACTCGCGCCGGAACGAAATTGTACTGTCTTCTCCATTTATATTTCTAGCCTTGATGGCACCATGGCTTTGTTCAGAAATGACCGATGAGATTTAGCGTGGGAAAGTTTAGAAGATCCTTTCAGATGAATCTTCTCTCGAATAATAGTTCGTGAATAAATAGTCTTTAGGGGTAATTAGTAAAGTTCTTACACTCTGCATTTCGTATTATCCATGAAATAAGTTCTAGTAAACCTTGGCGACGTATATCTATTTCATTATACATGTAATAGTTTAACATAATTAAAATACACCGGAAAAAATTCCCTCCACTTCTATATCATTATGTAAAGGAATTCTTTTGTGCGGCCCTGTAAATGAATAATAACTATTGTTTGGGCCGTATATTGTACAGAAAATGCATATTTTAGTCAACTTGATAAATGCACATCAATTTATTATGTTTGAAAGCATGTAACATCATTAAAAATCATTTTAAACGATTTTTTCCCATAGGCCGTAATGTAACGGAAAACTTTTGACTGTCCCTGTAAATGCAGTAAACATGCTACAAACTTCATTTGCAATAGGGTTCGTGCTATGGTAGAGGTCACTAACATACAAAAATTTCACAACGATCCGAGTATATTTACGGGAGTTAGAGCGCGTACAGACGGACAGACGGACAGACAAACCGAAGTCATAAACACTTTTCAACTTTGTTGGGAAGTGTTAAAAAGTTTCGCTTTGTGTGTGTGTGTGTGCCTGTGTGTATGCGATGGCAAGCAAAATCTAGTGTAAGTACGAAGCTGACAATTTTTATGAAAGTAGCACAAAGTCTCTTCTAATGCACCTCAGATTCAGAATTTTAAAATTCTAATAATTAGTTGAGTTATTAATTAAAATTTTCAAATCACTCTCATTAATAACTCATCTCGGCCCTTGCGAAAGGGAAAAAGTGATGGCGCATGCGCAGAAGCCTTATTTATGCATCGGGAGAAAATGAAGTTCGAAAAGGAATTTCGGGAGTATTTTGTCATTATTTATTAACTTACATCAGTCAAACTGCTTAGTAAAGTTAAAAACGGATGACATATTCTATAAGATCGTACTCTTATGTCTCAAATGCCGCAATCAATTGAACAAAATATCACAGTTAACCCTTTGAATTTTTTTTTTCCAAAAAGGCTCGTTTTTTCCGTGAAGCGTTTTTCTGTCCTGTTGCAGCGCCCCTCGAGGAAGCAATTTTAGAGGTACCGACAAATTAAAAATGTGCTCTCAAAGCTAAAACCTTCTAATCGATGGTTTTAAAAAAATATGAATTTTAACCTTTTCAAATACACTGGCGAACTCGGGTCACTTCGCGTTTTATGGAGACGATTTTTTTTTATAAAAAAGACAAGACAATATTAAGACATTCTATTCATAGAGCTTTCACAGATTGTACCCCCGAGCAGTTAAATAATGCAATAAATAAAATATATGATATTTCAAGAAACAATGGATACAAATAAAGCACCATAGAAAAATTAATTGTGAGCTTGAAGAATGAAAAGAAAAGTAATTTCAATCCACAAAATTCCAAGTTATCCACTTTACAATATTTTCCTGGTTTCTTCGAACGTTTGAAATATAAACTCAATAAATTCAATATCTCCTTAGTCGCGAAACCTTCTATGAAATTGAAAAATATAGTATGCAAGAAAATAGATCCAATAGAGTCAAACGAGTTATCCGGAGTATACGAAATACCTTTCACAAAGGAAGATGGAACAAAGCAGTTTTATATAGGAACGGCAAGTAGAAAACTTAAAACCAGAATCAAAGAGCACATAGCAGAAATAAAATACAACAGAAGAACCACAGCTTTGTCCAGATTATGCAGCGAAGAACCTCTACGGATCGACTTTAAAAATAGCAAGTTAATTTACACATCAAGATTTTATTTACCATCCATAATTCGAGAATCAATAGAGATATTTTTACGCAACAAGAATATTTGCAATGATTCAGTATCCCTATATTTACCTAAAATTTGGAAAGAGATGCTGTATAATTTTAGTAACAATAGTAAAAATTAATACACGCTAGCAAATAGCCAAGATAATTTTAATTTTTGTTTTATGTTATACAATATTTTTTCTTTATCCCTGTTGTCTCGTGACATTATTCACTATGTTATTGTTTTGTTAAATTATATGAAAATTAATCCGCGCTCACAAATAACTAATTTAATTTTATTTTATGTTTACAACGTTTTTCACTATGCATCATGTCTCGTGACATTGTTTACAATGTTTATTGTCTCTCTATTCTAAAAAAAAGTAACTACCGCTGTCACCGCCGCCGCCGCCGCCGCCGCCGGTTTTGAATTTTCTGTGACTGGAGGTCTTTCTTCGTTAATATTAAGAAAAATAATGCATACAAAAATATAAAAATCGGTGGTTTTATACAGAAATGTTTGATAAACACGCTGAAGCAGACAGTTTTCAAATCGAAGAATTATTTTAAGAGATATTTAATGCTAAAGTTGGACAAAATCGTTCCACTAAAAAAGTTTTATAGCAGCAAAAACTATACAGGGCAGTGTAATCATTTTTAGATCATTTTATGCGTTAGAATTTGCCGGAGTGCAGATTGCATTATTTTTTTTATTTTGACTCATTTTTTGAGGTTTTATTTCTATTTTAAATTCAAATTTTCAGCATTTCTAGAGATATTTTTTACAGATTTTAGAAAGTGATATTAATTTAAACTGTTGCCAACTGTATAAACAGAGGACGCAATAATGTTTGCTTCAAAAAAAAAATATTTATACGTGTAAATAAATTAAAAAATTATTTACACGTGACTATTATAAACAGAAAAAAAACATTTGGAATTAGAATTAAATAATTATGTGCAAAAAGCAGGAACTTATTAAAAATTACGTCATAAAAACTATAATTACACGTGAATTTTAAGAGAGAAAGGAATTTGTAAAATAATAAATTTGTTAACATGCGTTAGAAGTATTAAATAGGAGAAATTACGTCATATTTACGTCACATTACAGTTATTACATAAAATGAACGCAAAATAATATTGCAAAACGGTTTAAATTTAAAAATTGCGCTAGACATTTATTTGATATTTTGAGAGGATACTTTTCAACTGGTATTTTCACGTGAATATTTAACAGAGAAAGAATAGCTTGGTAAAAATTACGTCAGATTAAAAACGATTAATTTAAAATGTCTCATTTAAAAGAACTTTCTTTTCGCTTTGTTAAAAAATACCAGGATACAAAGACTCTGTTTACTTAATTCCTTTTATATTAACTTATTTTGAAATGTTGTTACACGTGTCTACGTCATCAAGTTATTTTTATTTCGACGTTTTATTTGTATTTTTATTAATGTTGTACTAATTTATTTGTTCTTTCGTTATTTAAAATAAAAATTATGTCAATTTGTATAATTTGGCGAGTGGTTTGGCGATTTATATAATTTGGCGAAATGGGTCGACGGGATAATTAAGTAGTAACGCAGCGGATTTTGCGTTAAAATTCCCCAATCAAAGAGAAATGAATAGAAATTCGTTTATAGGGAGATCGCCATTGTTTTTTAAATTATAATTCAATCTTTCGAAATATTTTTAAAGCCGATCAAATTAGCGTGCATTTAGAGTCTGCGGTGTCTGGACGGGGGTTGGCGAGCGTAGCTCGTAGGGGGCCGAGCCCCCTAGTTTTTTAAAATTTGTGAAAATATTTTCTATCGTGTATGATTTTGAAAATGTCGCCGTTGGTGCGACGAAACGATCGTCAATCTTAATAAATGACATGTTATCACTTTATAGCATTATTTTATTTAATCTATTTAATCAAGATATTTTTTTAACCCTAAAAGTAACAAAACGTCCATACTTTAACACACTTTACTTTTTACTTTAAACACCATACTTTTTTTTTCTGTTTAGAGCATCTCTATAGACCAGATTTACATAACCTACAAAATTTTTGAAACGTTCGGACGGGTATAAAATATTTTTTACAAGATAAAATATGTGAAAAACTCGATGGAAATAAAACAAGTTGGAATTTGCTCGTCAAACGTGGCAAATGAGGTGCGTTCGTACTATAACTAGTTTTATAATTATTTTTTGCACCTCATATTGTACTGAATGTATACTTTTTTGCACTTCATAAAGCGCATAGTCTGATACATCATTAAAATGCACTTCCAATAATTTTTTCCCATTCCCCGTAATGTAACGGAACACTTTTGACTGTCCCTGTAATTAAACTATACATCCGATTTTCCTAAAATTTGAAATAGCTCAACAAGACTTTGCAACAATTATATCTTTAAAATTTCAGACCATTCGGAAGGCTGTAATATCATTAAAATGCACTTGCAATAATTTTTCCCATTCCCCGTAATGTAACGGAACACTTTCGACTGTCCCTGTAATTAAACTATACATCCGATTTTCCTAAAATTTGAAATAGCTCAACAAAACTTTGCAACAATTATATCTTTAAAATTTCAGACCATTCGGAAGGCTGTAATATCATTAAAATGCACTTGCAATAATTTTTCCCATTGGCCGTAATGTAAAGAAAAACTTTTGACTGTCCCTGTAATTCAACTATACATCCGATTTTCCTAAAATTTGAAATGGCTCGACAAAATTTTGCAACAGTTATATCTTTAAAATTTCAGATCATTCGGAAGGCTGTAATATCATTAAAATGCACTTGCAATAATTTTTCCCATTGGCCGTAATGTAAAGAAAAAATTTGACTGTCCCTGTAATTAAACTATACATCCGATTTTCCTAAAATTTGAAATGGCTCGACAAAATTTTACAACAGTTATATCTTTAAAATTTCAGATCATTCGGAAGGCTCTAATATCATTAAAATGCACTTTCAATAATTTTTCCCATTGGCCGTAATGTAAAGAAAAACTTTTGACTGTCCCTGTAATTAAACTATACATCCGATTTTCATAAAATTTGAAATGGCTCGACAAAATTTTGCAACAATCATATATTTGAAATTTCAGACCATTCGGTTGGGTAGTTTTTGCTCTGTTACATGCGGACAGACGGACGGACGGACTGAACGACGACTATAGGTGCTACGTATTTATATAATTACGAACGCACCTAAAAATTGAGTGTTTCGCCCCTTCAGGGCACAATTTTAGAGGTACCGACAAACCAAAAATATGTTCTTAAAGGTGAAACATTATTCTAATCGATGTTATAATCGAATTTAAAAAATAAGAATTTTAACCCTTTCAAATATACCGGCACGGAGGTCACTTCGCGCCTCACGGTGGCGACATTTTTTCTATGCTAAAAGTAACTAAACGTGCGTATTTTAACAGAAACTTTTTAGAGCATTTGGATAGACCAGATTTACGTCACCTGCAAAAATTTCGAAACGTTCGGACGAGTATAAATATTTTTATAAACTAAAATATATGAAAATATCTACGAAATCAATAAAAACCTGGGTGGTTTTGCGCGGCAAAAAAAAAGACGTCTTAATTTAAGTGTATGTGTGTGGTGATAGGGAGGGGGGGGGTATAAATATTTAAAAAAATGGCCTTAAAATGTTTGCCCCCCCCCCCAGTCTTAGAGCCCAAATTACGCCTATGAACTAGTATGTTGTGGCCATCACAAAACTTTCTTCCATATAAATCACGTCAATTAAATAATTTAAATAGTAGAAGAAATTACATCAATTTATCACCAATTCATATCAAAGTATATCTGAATTTCAAATTTGATGAAAATTCGTGCATTAGTTCTTGAAATAGAGCTATAGCGGAAATTCTGAAAACATGTAGCATAGCAGCGCCACCTGTTGAGCGATTTACACCAAAACATAAACAGCACCAATTGATATCAAGGTATACCTGGATATGAAGTTTGATGAAAATCTGTGCATTAGTTCTTGAGATAGAGCTGTTGCGGAAATCACGAAAAATGCCGCATAGCAGTGCCACCTGTGGCGCGATTTAGACCAAAAACTAATCAGCCCCAATTTATATTAGGGACTACTGGAACTACCACAAAATTTGTGTCACATACAGACAGACAGACAGACTCACAGACAGACATTTTGTAAAAACATATTGTTTTTCGGAATCTCTGACCCCTAAAACGTGTAAATCTGTCGAAAACCGGAAGTCGAAATTTTTCATGAATCCGATACTTTCTTCTTGTAAAGATAGAAGAAAGTAAAAATATGTTTTATAAATTAACGCACGACATGTAATTATATTATAATAACTAATAAGAAAATTTTATTAACTGAACAAAATCTCTAAAAATAATTAATTTCATTAAATATTTAATAATTTTTAAATTTATAAAAAAACCCAATTCGTTTGCTTTAACTAGTTCGTTAAAATATTTATTTCATTCATTTAAATACTAAATTAACTTTGAAATAAATGCGGATAAGACAATTAAAAAACAACAACTTTAAAACACTTCAAAATTCCAATTTTCCCATCTACGATCTATCCACAACAACAAGCTATCACTTAAGAAATGTCTTCCCCGTATTACCCCATAAGAATCCTCTACGCAGCAAGGCTCAGTGGCTTAGTGGTTAAGGCGTTTATCTTCTGTCCTTGGGGTCCTCGGATCGAAACCAACCTGTTCCAACGCCGAAATACGCTCCCTTGAAATATTGACAAAGACACATGCCAAGATGGCTAATAGATGGCGCCATCAAAAATGACTTTTTTTTTTGAATTTATGCTGCTGTCGGGCTGCAGCCGGCATAGTATCCTGCCGGCAGTCTCGCCGATCCTGCCGGCACCGGTCCGACCAAGTGCCAGCCCAACGGACCGACTATCGTCCGGGGGACCACAAAAGTGTTGGAACCGATATCGGCAATCTGATACCGTGCCGTTACCGCCAGAATCAGCAAGCGGCAGTCGGCCGATGGCTCTCCGATAGCTCTGTGTTTGTTGGGTACTTTATCAGATAACGACCATAAACTAATGGACAAGACAAAAAAAAAAAAAAAAAAAAAAAAAAAAAAAAAACGTGGGTATAGTATCATACAATGTCTTATTTGCGAAATGAAAACATTCTCGTCTATTTTAATTGGATCTGGAACTTCCCAGCGTGTCAAGTAACATATTTTTCAAAAAGTGCCAAATTTGTCCTAAGGCAAAGTTGTCCCGGTTGAGGGCAAGTCTAAAGACAGACGGTCGTAGGTTTTGTCTGTTCGTGTTGTCTAGGGAAATTTATTGTTTGCAGAGATCTGCAAATTTTGTTGAACATAGAAAACTGCGAAGTCAGAACCCGAGGTACCAGAGATTTAGATTTTAGATTCGATATTTTCAGATTCGTAGAAGGAACCCAGTTTAGATCTTTTACATCAATGTAGTAAATTTTGTTCTCTCTTCGGTAATTTTTTCGAAATTCGTACAGCGATTATAGATTAGTTTTCGTAATTATAATTTAAAGGGTTCTTTTTTTTTAAATAGGCCATTATTTTTAATTAACCATTTTTATTTGCAATATTAGTCCTTTAATCTTATATTTTAAATATCTGTAAAGAACAAGCATTTAAGAAACTAAAAAAACAAATTGAAAAATATAAATAGTTTTATTAAAGTAATTTTTAAGGAAAGCAAGCTAATCAATTTTTTTATGAATCGGAAGGAAGGATTGTTATACGCTGTTGTCACTTTATAATGTCAAAATGTCAATATGGTTACTTTTTGTTTCGTCAAAGAATTTGTTATACTGTTTATTATTATTATTATTATTCGAAGCAAATATATATATTTTTTAATTTTTCTTGATTTTCATTTTTAGTATTTATTTATCCTAGTTAAATTACCTTTAAATATTTTGAGAAACAAATATAATTTTTTGGGGGGAGGGGGTATTTTTAAGATTCTTGCTAATAATGATTTCAATAAATTAGGCGTTGATGGTAATACCAAGTAATGACAGGAGCTATCAATTGAACTTTAATGAAACAAACAATGCTTTTGTTTATAATAAAACACACATACTACAATATATATTAAAACAAACATACACACATAAATAACGCCCGCATTCAACAGTTAAAGGTATATATAAATATTACACAGACAGACATACAATAAATACAATAAACCCAACTGGAGTGAAGAATTAGCCAGAACCAGAAATCGATCCCGGGACCACAGTATACAAGACTGCTGCTTTAACCACTGAGCTACTCCGGCCGATACATGGGTCTGCAATTTCTCACTAATAAACCATGTTGGGGAAGTCACCAGCCATCTATACGACAGCCTTGGATGACCGGAATACGATGAATAAATTTTACTATTACATCGATCTACGATAAATATAATAAAACACATATACTACAATATATACTAGTAAATCTTCAGATCAGGAGCCTCAACGTCAGCTCTGCAAGTCATTGTTTTTTAAAACTATTTTGGTAATATTCAGTTTCCTGGGAACGCAATTTAAAGTTTTCGAATTACATAATTATTTATAAGAATAAAAAAATACGAAGTTTTCAGACATTAGAGGCGTTAAATTAAAAACGTTGTTGTGCAAGGATATTTTGAAATTTTCATGAGCTACTAATTCTTTACTTCGCCTTCTGAACCCCCCGTGGTCTCATTAAATTTACATATGTAACTTTTTATTGATTGCGATAATGATATTGTAATTCTTAGATTTCCTTTTATATTTCCGAGCCTTATTTTTCAATGTCAGTGGGCAGAAAATGATTTACATAGAAGCAATTATATTACAAGTGTACACTGCAAATAGAAGCGTCTTAAATTTAGACACATATGTGACTGAAAAAGAATTTTAGACACTTAAGTGTCTTAATCTGAAAATTAAGACACTATAGATGTCTTAATTTAAGATACATAAGCGTCTTACTATGACCATGGTGTAAACGAACTGAGAATAATGTCTAAAATATCCGCAAACGTCTTATTTTAAGACACTTCATTGCTTTAAACGTGTCTTAATTTAAGACGTTTTGATTCTTCCGACGCAATAACCACCAGGGGGCACTAGCACTCCCAGTTGCGCATGCGTTTTAGATGTCTTCGTTCGAAGTGGTATACGTTGTAATTCAAACAAAGTTTGTTTTTATGTACGCGTGTATTTTAATTCGTTTTTTGCGAAATGTGAAGTACTATGATTTTAATTCGTATTAACTTGGATTATTTATTAATTGAATACATACATCTGACGTGTGTGCTCGACATCAAATGTCTCTTAGAAGCTGTCGTCGATACAAGGGCGGGATAGACACAGAACAGAAGTAGACGACGGTTGAAGATTACACCCGGAAATTCTACAAAGCGTGTGCAATGGGCTTAGTGTTAACTCGTATCAATTTATATCAATAATATTGTGTTATTCATCTTCGTCCTGTCGAAGCTGGCAAAAAAAAAGAAACTTTTGTCTGGCGGGTCCTGTTTTTAGGATGAAACATCTCATTCTTTAAATATGGCTAGTCGGATGTATTATGGGATTACCTTTTAAACTGATGAAAGTCTTTCTCCCTCACTGTGGTTGTGGTAGTTTTTAAAATTTCAAATCGAGGAATATTTCTTACCTCTTGCAGCAACTCAAGTAAGTTTCTTTATAGTAGTAAAATTAGTGTATTTTATGATTTTATTTATTGTACTAAACAAAATCCTGCATGAAATTTAATTAGTTTTGAATCTGTTCGCAAAAAACCCCACTAATTCTAGAAGTATATATTTTTAAACTTACGACGTTCTTTTTTATTACGAATTATATATTCAATGTCAGTTCTTAGTTTCAATGGATAATTTTTATCTCGCAGTAAATGACGGCCACAAGGAAGTAAAGAAAAAAAAAACTTTGAAAGATGACCTAATGCTTTCTTACTTCCTGGCATAAAACCGCAGATTAAAAAAAGATAAATAAAGAAAATGAGACTGGTCTATTATATGAAGCTGCCTGTAAAAATATACATATGTATTTGATTTGCAATCAACTCTAATACTGATTTTTTTATTATTTTTAATAAAAAAGTAATTTGAAATTTATAATGGGAAAAAGTAAACACCTCTAACTAGATTTCGTATTTAAAATTGTGGTAACTTTATTTATATGCACTTATACGAAAAATACAAAAATGACAGATGTTACTGTATATATTTAAGACGAAAGAAGTTTGGAAATCATAAGTTATTTTTTCCTCATGTTTTTAATATAGAATATGTACTTATTTGTTTTTATTGATAGTTGAATAGCTTTTGTGAGTACCCTCTGATCTACATAAAAACTTGCCCATGTGGAAATATAAATTTTTTAAAAACATAATTTTTAAATAAGTATTTTCATTTTTTTTGGGGGGTGGGTGGAGGGGGGGATTTTGCATGAATTTTTGTAAAGCTGATATCTTAAATCTTGCACTGATTATAATGAAAGTTTTGAACTTTTAGAGTAGGACAAGTTTAAAAACGCAAATATATTTAACAAAATACCAAAGTCATTTTTTCCCCAATGTTATTAAAGTAGAATATTTATTTATTTATTTTCATTATTCATAGTTAAATGGCTGTTGTGATTATCAAGTGATGTATATGTAAAATTGCCTATGTGGCAATATATATTTTTATATTTTCATTTTTTTTTGGGGGGGGGGGGGATTTTTGCAATTTTCGTACATCTGATATTTTAAATCTTTTTCCACATTCAACCGAGTATAATAAATATTTTGAACTTTTAGAGTAGGACAAGATTATAATATATATATATATATTTATCTATGTACCTTAAAAGCCCTTAATAGCGAACACTTCGGGACCGCGGAATTTGTCCGATAATTGGAGATGTCTACTTTTTTGAGGTAAAAATATACAAATATGTATGTCTGCTGATTAAAAAAGTATTCGTTAAATAGAGGTGTTCGCTATTCGAGAATGTCCATTAACCTCCACAACGGATACTCCCGAATACCGGACATCTCAATTTAGACAACTATAATGCAGGGTTGCGTTTTTTGCAAAAGTACTTCTTGATTAAAGGAAGGGCAAACTGGGAAGTGCCCCGTCCCCCTACGACTGTAGTGCCCCCAAATTTGATGTGCAATATTTGTAAAGCTTATATTTTAAATCTGTTTCGAAATTGTACTGATTATAATCAATATTTTGAACTTTTAAAGTAAAATAAGGTTAAAAACAAAATAAATTAAAAAAAATCTAATATTTAGATAAATACTTTTTGTTTTTTAATCTTGTTCTACTCCTGAAGTTCAAGATATTGATTATAATCAGTACAATGTCGTAAAAGATTTAAATTATCAACGTAACGAAAATTGTATACCAAAACTGAGAGCACCAAAAAAATCAGGCTGTATTGGGGGGGGGGGGGCAGGACCACAGCCAAATATTTTTCCAGGATTCAACGTGGTCAAACATGGCTACGTATGATGCTTACAAAAAAATGGATGCGATTCAGACGTTTGAAGTGTCTGAAATTGAGACGCAAAAAGTGTCTGAAAAAATTCAGACATTTTAAAATGTCTGAAAATTGAACACTCCATTTCAGACACTTAAGTGTCTGAATCTCAGACATTTTAATTTAGAGTGTAGGTTTTATGAACGAAAATGTAATTTCCTTTTAAAAATAAAATAATTTTCATTCATATTTTCTGTAATGAGGCGGCATTAAGAAGTAACACTCGTTAAAAAATATTTTTCAGGCAATCTAGTTAATGTTTGGTTTTTAAGAATGAAAATATTCTTTTCGCGATACAATGACGTCAATTTAGACAGAGATCATTTTGCGGTGTATAATTTTGACATTTACTATCTATTTGCTTTTCCAAAGTTTTTTTTTTTTTTATTTCTTATTGAAATTTTCGATTAAAAATTAAACATTTCTGTTAGCCGTGTGCAGACGATAAACCGTGAGATATTGATAACATTTTTTTAATATTAAGAATTAATATCATAACACAAGGCACTTTTATTTCAACCTCAAAGCGTATTCGTTTTATTTTTGATATATAAGGTCAAATATACCTTCTTTTCGTATTTTCATTTTAATTCCAATAGGAAGACGTATGGATGTCTATTTTTTATTTCTAAGACGTCTATTTTTTATTTCATTTTCCTCTTGCACATGAAAATCTTTCAAATCAAATTTAACTGTTTGGGATAAATTATTTTTCCGGGATCTGATTTTCTTGGCAGCGGTAAAAAGAAAAAAATGTTAAATTTTATATCAAAATGTCAATTTATTCCTTATGAAAATAATCACCTTTTTAATTTAAAAGAAAAACATTTGGACAAAATAAATAGAACACAACTTTTCTTTATTTCTGGGGTAAATTTCAGCTATATGTAAAGACACAAAGGCATTAATTCATCCCTTTTGACTTTGATTTCACTTTAAACAATTACACATACTTTCAAAATTTACGATATTTTTAGGTGCAGTTCCGTTGTTAGATAACAGTTAAAAAAAATTAAAACAATGAATATGTTCATTAAAAAAAAAAAAAAAAAACTTGTAAAAGAGTATATTTTATATTATCGGAACACATATATAAAGTCCCTCCATATGTTATACACCGAATTTTAAAACTGTGACAAATGTATACACAAAATTTCAAACTAATATGAATAACGTATGGTTCTAATTAGGAAATTTCATCATCCATAATTTACCATTTAAATCCTTCAATCATATGAGCCATTTCCTTTCAACAAATGAAAATGGAAAAATCGTCTGAATTGCTATAGAAAAGCATTATTGCGCAAAATAAAATATTCTATATTTTCCGAATGAATGAAACAAATAATAACAACAACAACAACAAAAAAAACTATACAGCTAAATCAGGATACTTCACCAGTATACCTACTTATTTTCAAGCTAATCGGATGCTTTTTCCGGCAGTTATCGCGGAAAAGACAGACAGACTAACGGAAACCAAAACTTTCCGTGTCTTCACAGTAAGCCTTCATTGACGTTTCGGCAATTAAAACACACATACACACATAAATAAATTGGTATTTTTGTGATATACTATTCATGTGTGTATGTGTGTTTTAATATTTATTGTAGTACGTGTGTTTTATTATATTTATTGTAGATCGATGTAATAGTAAAATCTATTCATCGTTGTCCGGTCATCCAAGGCTGTCATATAGATGGCTGGTGACTTCCCCAACATGGTTTATTAGTGAGAAATTGCAGACCCATGTATCGGCCGAGTAGCTCAATGGTTAGAGCAGCAGTCTTGTACACTGTGGTCCCGGGTTAGATTCCTGCCTCTAGCTAATTTTTCACTCCAGTTGGATTTATTGTATGTATGTCTGTATAATATTTATATATATCTTTAAATGCTTTTGTTTATTTGGAGACTTTACTTTACGTTTTTGTACAGAACAGTTTAAGTAGGGGCATAACGAAAAGTCCTAGGGGCGAGGTTTATCCCTTAAACGTTACGAACGCACTCAGCGCTTTTCCCTTAATGTTAGGGAGGCGACACACGCTTCTATCTGTAT
Organism: Maratus speciosus; assembly: GCA_963932465.1. Lineage (NCBI taxonomy): Eukaryota > Metazoa > Arthropoda > Arachnida > Araneae > Salticidae > Maratus > Maratus speciosus. The sequence goes on along the minus strand of OZ010786.1, from coordinate 6,212,869 downwards.
TTTTCAGTTTTTTAAACTTTACGAATGCATTTATGACGTTCTAAATTCATTGTTTCGCTCATGAATGCACGGAAGTAATAAATATCATTTGAATATAATTTTTATCCTTAAAAAGTAGATTTTTTGGTGATTGTTTTGAGAACACATATAGTATAAAATGGTGTCAGTTTCATATCTCTGAAAGCTAAAAGCGATTCGAATAGACCTTTCAAGTGATTCCGGGAGTGATTATTCAAATTTCTTTAGGACAAAATTAATGATAGCTTTAGCAGTGCATCATTATCTACTCTCAATTCAGAGAGAAACGATAACTCAGGTGATTTTTGTGATTACGAGACAACGGAAAAAATTGCCTTCTGTTCCAGAGAACATATTAGCCACGCCATCACAATTTATTTTCACAAAACACCAGATAGGTCCCGAATTAAGTATAGCAAATAATACCATAACAAGATATTGTTAGTCACAGTCGTCCTCAAACTAATTTGTTTATTAAGAGGTTTTCCACATTTTCGGTTTCAATGACTGGATTTTTTATTGCGTAAATCGGTTCTTTATAGTCTCAAAAATGTCTGAACAAAGCGATTTTTTTTTAGTGTTTTTTTTTTTTTTTTTTTTTTTTTTTAAATACGCGTAAGTATGAGACAGTTCACGGTGCATGAATTTAGTCCACGACTGACCACTGGCAATCAATTTGTAGTTGGCCATGAAACATATCTACGAGCATTTATCTTCTGACAAATTGCTCGAAAGATGTATTGAAACAAATACCCAAAACTATAAATAGAGATTAAATTCGTTGATTTGGACATTTGCTCCGAAACATAATCATTGTGGTAAAGTTTTTATAAAAACAGCTACTTTTATTGCCATGTGTGTATTCGACGACAGATTTTCCTCGATATTACTTATTACGAATACAATGGATATTTAAATAGGTTCAACACCTATAACGTACTGCCGTAATTGCAATGAAGTCCACTAGTATTGCTCAGAGTCTGATTACGTAAAGAAAGCCATTTCTTCCGAAGAAGAAAATATATTGAAGAACATTTTGTTGAAATAAGAGGAATGTTTTCTTATGGCATCGGAATCACTGATTAATGTAAGTTAAAAAATGTAATGGTTTCTGGTAAAAAAATAAATAAATAAATAAATAAATAAATAAAAATAAATAAAAAAATAAGAATTTTAAACAAGTTTCCTTAAACAATATTCCAGTCACAAAGACATATTTACAATTTGAAACCAGAATCAAGAATGGAAAAGAAACACTTCTTCCGCAAGGCTTAGTCTGTTACCTAACTTTTAGGGTGTTATTAAGAAGTTTTTTCCCCTATTCTATCATACCAGATCGTTAATTATTCTATAAGGTATAGTTGTAATTGTCCTGCTTCTGGAATTTTATCATTTTTCCTGTAATCTTTTGTACACTTTATATGCTTTCTCCTGCTATTAAAGTGGAAACAGGTGTTTTTTGCGCATTAAGAAGAAAAAAAAATCTCTCCGAAGGCCTAGCGCATTTTCTAATTTTCATAGTGTTATTAAGTTTTTTTTTTTTTTTTTGCCTTTATTGTATCATGAGAGCTTGTGAAATATTTTAATGTGATTGTCTTGCTTCTGAAAATTTACGTTTTATAGGTGTTTGTTATACCATTGCTCCTGCTTTCAAAGTGGTAGCACGTATTTTTTGAACCTGAAGAAGAAAGATATAGTTCTTTAGAAATACCTACAAATTTTATAATTTTTATGGTGTTATGGATATTGTCTTTTTCTTTCTGCTCTTATTGAATCAGACCAGCATGTTCAATATTGCTTCTGCGAGATGTTATAGAAATTCACACTATTTTGTGAGTACATTTTTATTATTATTGAAGTTATGATAGAAATATGCGGGTACGGATTAGAGTAAGTCTCTTTGCATTTTCCATTGAATAAATATATTGTAACACTGGCTTCGTTTATAAAAGTTGTTTGTTTTAATCTGTTCTAAAGTTTTTGAAGCCCCATGAATACTTCTTCATGTTCAAAGCATTATTTTCTCGAGATTCTTTACGATATATCGGAGAATTCGTATTAACTATTTCAAACATTAAGTTCCGTTTTAATTTTAACCATTCAATTAAAACCAGTATAAAGTGGAAGCATAAATTAGAGATAACTTTCTTTGGAAAAAACTGGCAAGAAATAATTATAACACTTAAAAAAATATATTCCAATGCAAGATACACTATGACGCAAAAGTTTAGACAATGACGTCATTCAGCTTTAAAATGTAGAATTATGACGTCAGAATTACAAAAACCTGTAAATATATTCAAAAACTGATTTAAAACGCTATGTACAAAAGACAGTCGTTTTATTTGCTATAATACTAATTTTTTTCATAAAAATTCAAATGTGCTTGTCGCAAAAGTTTAGACACTATTCTAAATTTCTTTGAATATTCGCTGGCATATGCAAATTTAGAATCGATGATGTCACAAATTTGGAGTACTTAAGTTTTGCAAACGATTGCGCTTCATAGTCGACATGCCGAGAGCTAAAGAAATTCAAGTGAATGAGGTTTCAAGGATTTGGCAGTTGAAAGGTGAATGGAAGAGCGTTTCTGAAATTTCTGCTATTATTAATAGGTCAAAAAAATCTATTTATCGAGTTTTATCGAGTGGTTCCGAATATAAAGCAAAATGTCGGTCTGGGAGGCCACGTGTGACAAATGTACGAGAGGATCGCCTCATACAAAGACTAGCGAGTACTCAACAAATGAGCGTACGTGGAGTTCAAAGGTCATCGGGACTCTCTGTATCAAAGGATACGATTCGTAGACGAATTTTGGAAAAAGGAACAATCGTTTATAGCAAAATGCAGAAGAAACCAGCTCTGAAACCATATCATAAGTTACAAAGACTTATGTGGGCTCGAAAGCATATGTCATATGGAGAGAAATGGCAGTCAGTCATATTTAGCGATGAAAAAAAGTGGAATCTGGATGGTCCAGATGGTTGTTTATCGTATTGGCATGACTTGCGGAAGGAACCTCGACGTTTTTTTAGTCGCAGACAAGGAGGGGGCTCGGTGATGGTTTGGGCAGCCTTTTGCTATAATGGACAAGTATCTCTGACCTTCACCAGTGGTCGTCAAACTTCACAGCATTACACACAGACATTAGAAGAAAACCTACTGCCATTTGCTGGGCTTCTAGGGGGTCCTCAGTGGGAATTTCAGCAAGACAATGCTTCAATTCACACTGCAAAACATTCAAAATCTTGGTTTAATTCCCATAATATAAGAGTTCTCGACTGGCCAGCATGTAGCCCAGATCTTAACCCTATAGAAAACCTTTGGAGCATCATGTGTCGCAAAGTTTATAGCAACGGTAGACAATACTCTTCTGAAAAGGAACTTAAGACATCTATTGAGAATGCATGGTACGATATCGATCCACAAACTATGCAAGATTTAGTTTCTTCCATGCAATCTCGTGTATATGACGTAATACATAAGCATGGATGCGCAACCAGGTTTTAAAAATTGTTTATTTCGATTTTATTTAATTTGTGTCTAAACTTTTGAGACAGCAGTTTATTTTTGTTACCATTTAATTTATTGCAATATGCACAATTCCACTTTTCTTTGTTATAAATATTGTTTATATGTACAGCACATTAATTTCAAGCAGTGATTTGAAAATTGAATAAATATTTTTCAAAGTATGTAAGAATTTCTTCATTGTCTAAACTTTTGCGTCATAGTGTATTTACTTACATGATTATATTTCGTTGAAATTCTATAATGTAAGCTAACAAACCGATACAAACACAAATAAATATGTGTCACAAAAATATTCTCTGATATTTTGTAAAAAACTATTTTTTGTGTGTCTGTTTCAATTTTTATAGTTACTTTCAAATAAAATTTCAAATAAAATTAATCCAGATTAATAAGATTAAACAAAAGTACTAAGTTCATTATCTTCCTTTAACAACATTATTACCATTAAGAAAACCTTAGAATGAATGAGACAAGGGTCTGTGAACCTCATTTTAAATCCATTTTAATTATCTTTTATTGAATTACTGGAACACACAGTATAATAAAATCTTTATGAACTAGCGCGCTGCAATTAAATATTATTGAAATCTGAGATAAAGGATTCATTAAATTAGTTTTAAACGGTAATATAATTCCTATTTCGATAATTGTAGGAATTCTGTTTCAGAATTTCAAATTTCTAGTAGAATATTGATATTATTCTTGCATAAATGAGTTTATAATTTAAGAAATCTTAAGGTTTAAATGTGAATATTTTTTTCTTGAAATTTATGATTTTAAAATCCCTGAAATTATTAGATTTTGGATTGTTTAATATTTTATTCTAATTATTGCATTATCTTAAATTCTACAATCTTTGGAATAGATAATAAACAATCTTTTATTATTTTATCATAATATTCAAGTTTTTTTACTATTATAATTAGAATAGAAACCCTATAATCCGAACTAAATGAGAAAGTTGTCTGTTCTGATTACAAAAAATTGGGATTACCCAAAATTCCAATACAAATAGAAAAGTAAAAGATTATTGCTAAAAAAATGTAAGTTATAAGTACTCAGTAGTACATGAAATATCCTCTTATCCGGCATCCTAACGTCCGGTAACCTGGATAATCCGGCAAGACTTTCGAAAAATAAATAATATCCCTTGTTTAATGACCCCTGATGTTTATAACAATCCAATGGAACTTCTGAATGACGAATTACCTAACAACCCATAACGGTTCAAAATCACGAATCTAGAAATAACTGAGTCACCACGTCGACAAGGGGTGGAGAAAAACATTTCTCTCTGTAAGAAAAATAAATTATCATCTGAATTTAATACTTTTTGCATTTTGGAAATTCGAATTATCCACTGGCAAACAAACTCATATTCGAGATTTTTTTAAGATGGTTTCTATGAGTAGGTCTAGAGTGCACGGTTTCATTTTATATTCGTGTACATATGTTGTAATTTTACATTATTCATTTTTTTTTATTATATTCAAGCTGTTTAAAGAATTTTGAAAAATACTTTTCTGTCATTTCTTTGCTTAATTCTAACTTGTACACGTTTTTTCCCGGCATTCATCCTGTTATCCGGAAAATACCGTAATCCGGCATGCTTCAAATCCAGAACAAAAATAAAGTCGATATAAAACAAGCCGAAAATAAAATCGGTTCGGATTAACCGGAATTTCGGATTAGCAGTGTTCTACTGTATTACTAACAATAGATCCGTAGAAGAATGTTTAAAATCTGTGGAGCACGGTATATGCATGCTGCGAAATGCTTTCAATCACATATTAAAGCGCAGTTTGTGAAAATTTTAACTTTTAGGCGCATCTTAAAACAATACTCAATATTAATTAAAAAAATAACAATGTAGTAATGATGTGTGCATGTATGTATATCAAAGATTGTCTGTCATGAATATTTTTTGATTTGTCTGTTAAATTTAAAGATGAAATAAATAAAGGAAAAATTAAAAAAATAAAATGTTTTTGTTTAGTTGGTCTTTTTAACACTTAACGTGTTTATGACTTCGGTTTACCTGTCGACCGTCTGTCTGTCCGTGCTCTAACTGGCGTAAATATAGTCAGATCACATGAAATTAATACATGTTATTGACATTCAATATCGCATGTTCAGTATTGAAAATGAAGTTTGTAGCAGTTACAGTTTCTTTACAAGGACATTCAAAAGAATGTCATTATATTATGACCTACGGAGAAAAATCGTTTGCGGTGATTTTTAATATTTTTTTACAATTTCAAACTCATTCAAATTTATATATATCTCTGAAGTACACTACAAGAATCCTACTACACGACATGATATGGATAGCATCCATCGTTCATTTACAGGGACACTCAAAATAATTCCATTACATTACGGTCGACGGGGAAAATCGTTTGCGGTGAATTTTATTCGTGTTACACTATTTCAAACATACTGAAATTGATATATATCTCTGAAGTGCACTGCAAGATAGTTACTATAAAATATTATGTGCAAGCATTCATCATTGATATACAGAGACATAGGAATTAAATCGGGTACAGTACTATCTGTAAACAATAAATGCTGGAAGTGCGTTTTTTTTTTTTTTTTTTTTTTTTTTTTTTTTTTTTTTTTTTTGTGGTACGTGTTTTCAAATTAAACATTATTATTATTATTATTTTTTTTTAGCGTATATAAATTCTATACCCATGCAGGGCTGCACAAAACATTTGTAGTACATTCCCGTTTATTGACAGAAATTGCCCAGCAAAGAGGAAATTGCTGGTTGTTAGATAAAAAATGAGACTGAACGTAAAATAACATTAATCACATTCAATCACAAAATAAAGATAAGGTAAAACTCTTTACCTTTTGGTTCTTGATCGTCCACGTCGAAACCGGTAATTTTCTTCAGAATATCCATTGAAGAGCTATATCTATATCCACTGATTATTTAAATATAATGAGACGTAAAAAAAAAACTATGTTTTCCTTTTATTCTTATGTGTTCCTTATTATGCACAATGTATCCCATGGATTCTTCAGAATTTTAGTTTATTATACTATATTTTATGTATCTTTAAAATTACAAACTGGAGCATACATTTTTTCTCCTTCCTGATTACATTTCAAAATAAACACTGAAGAAAATTATAACTTACAAAAAAATATTATTGATGTATGATTAAAAATAACATAAACAAAAAAATATTGATTAAATATATTAATAAAACAATCAATATTATTTAGAGTCTATAAATTATTATACTTCTTTCATCTGTCACAATTGCAGTCATTTAATATAAATGTTTATCAGTTTTTGATTGGCATATTACACAAACAAGTAAGTAATTTTGTGAAGTAATAATCAAGTCTTATTTATGACAGACAAAGTGCTTTTGAAAGACAGGAAAAACAGTTTATCTTGATTAATGATGAGTTTATATAATTCTGAAAGAGATTAGTTTTTCTAACACTGGTCAGCAGCAAGATAGGTACTGGCAAATGGTCTACAACTGCACGACCACTGTTGGACAGCTTCCGTCAACTTTGCTCTTGGAAATCATCAGATAAAATTCGAATCAGCCTTCGTTTTATCTCATGCGCTGGCCCACAACACCATTGAAGCACTGCAAGAAAAGTGCCGTATTGAAGTAATGTGATGGCATACCTATACTGGCCTGCTGTTGGCCATCACTGATGGACCACCTACATTCCGCACGGGCTTTTTTTTTACTGGTTTAACTAATGGCACCATTGTGCTTTACGCTGATTGTGGCGTAAAGTGCTGGCTGCCATCTTTTTTTCCAGCTGATGGCCCACTGTTTCTTTCTTTGCTGGGTGGTAAGAGGGAATTTGCAACTGTTCAGTGGCGTTTTCTTATTGAACAAAATTTTTGCATACTATATATTATATGACAAATCAATAGTTCATATGCAGGGCTGAGCAAAAAAATAAGATGTATTGTTCTTTACTTTTGATGGAAATTGATAAAATTGTGTATTCAAATGTGTAATGCGTTTTTCAAATTGTTTATTTGGACATCATTTCATCTTATTAAACTGTGAAGTTTTATTATGGTATTCTGAATGTGTTATAAAGCGTTCCATAATCTTGCTTAATGCATGATTTTGCGTTCTTTTTTTATTTATATTCTTTATTTTCTAATCTTGGTCATAAAAAGTTTAAAAGCTTGTATATACTAAATTGACAAAATGAATGTATAACGAAAAATGCTGAAAATAAATACTTTGCATTCTGTAAGAATATTATTCCATACTTTACGTCCATTATAAAGAAATTAAAATGGAAAGAAAGATTTTCTATTATTTTTAAAAGTGTACTACATCTTTAAAAATTTTACATTTACAAATATAAACATTTTAAATATTTGCACTATGCTCCAACATAAAAATGAAATAATTAAAGACCGCTATTTTCAATACACTATCAGAAAAACTCGTCAATAAACATAAACTTATTCCTCATTTTTTAACAAATAATTTCCGCACTCTTATAAAACATGTTTTATCCGTGAATTCTTCCCCAAACATTGAAAAAGAAAGAGAAATTCCCTTCATTGATATTACGCAGGTGTGTTGGTTGTATTAATATTAAATCCAAATTTATTTAAAAAATGAAACACCAAAAATTCTATAAATTAAAATTTTTTATTAAATTAAAAAAAGAAAAAAAAAGTTTTCGAATTTAAAAATAAATAACAATTATTTTTCTTATAGGTTCAAAAGTATTCACAATTTATTTTTTAAAGTTTAAAAAGTTTAATAAAGTTAAATAAAGTTGTTTATACATAAATATTCGCATTAAAAAAATATTTTAAATGAACACATTTAAAAGATATTTTAATTAAAATTTTAAATAAAATAAAATAGCATTACTCAAAAAAAATTTTATCGATTAAAAATATAATATTCATATCTTACATCTAGTAATCAATCTACTTTAAAATATTTATATTACATATTTTTATTCTATATTAATAATAAAGTATTAAAACCCGAGGCACAATCTCATTGAGACGAAACCTTCCCGATATTAATTTCAAAATTAAAAGATTTTTAAAGAAATTGATCAAAATACTTATCTGAAGCAAATATATTTGTTTCAAAGTATTTCGCTGCTGTACAACTGTAGCTCAGTGGTTAGCTTGCTCGTCTTGCAGCACTAAGATGGCTGGTTCGAATCCAAATTCGGCATTTTTCTTTTTTTTTTCAATTGACGGATATTTTACCGCCTGTGGCGGCGAAGAAAAAACAGATATTCGTCAATTAACCGAAAATTTCCAGTGAATTGAAGAAATCATTTATAAGTCTGTACGTACATGAGCTAAGCAGCAACGAAAACTTTGCTTAAAAAGTAAAACCTAAAAAGGAATACACATCTCTGACATTATTTGACAGTTTGTCAAATTTAGAGGTTTTAAAGCAACTCTAAAAGTAATATTTAAATAACTTTTGTAGCAATGATAAAAAGTATTTTTCCTCCTTATGCAAGTAGGATTTATACAGGAATGTGGCCTTCATTTTTAAAGTTTTAAAAAATTCAGTCTTTATTTCGAAAATGGAAAATAAAGAAAACTTTTAAGTAACAAATTGCAAGATTACAAAAAGTTAAGGAAATTAATTTTTAATTTTCTTAAACGCCTTTTTTTTTTTTTTTTTTTTTTTTTTTTTTTTTACTTTCTCAAACCTTCTTTTTAAAAATTTAATGAAAATTATAAATTATTATAGTTAATAAAATTCTGATATATATATATATTACGAAAATCAAAACCTAATGTAATTTTTTCCTATCTTAAGAAAACTTCCAATCATTCATTTTACTTAAATTCATTTCTATTTAAAATGCGTATATTAATATTTTATTTATCTTTCAAAATCTATTTTCAAAAACATTTCACTTACTATTACTTTCAACGTCTTCCAATTTTCATTTCAATTTTAAATACCGATATGAATTCTATTTAAACTAGGACTTCCCTCAGAGGGATTAGTCTGAGCGATATTACTGAGAACATAGATTTAATAATAACATGTGGAAGCAAAGAAAATGAGATGTTATCTTTAATTGTCCATATATTGCGAAAAATTGAAATGATGAAAATAAACGAATACTAGAATTACAAAAATTAAATAAATTCGTAGAATTATATAAATTCGTATACACTGTTTAAAAAAATGGGAAATCAAACCATTCAAGACAGCCATGCATGGATATAAAATTGAAAGTACGCAATATATTAAAAGTAAAATAGAAAATGAAACGCTAGTTTACTTATATCGGAATTTTAACTGTATAAAATGATGTCAAAAGCATAATCAGACGCTCCGCACCAATTTGAGTAACTTTAAATGACAAATGTATGATGTTTAAAAAGAGTGGACTATACTCTATATGGTGTGTGCTCCCCCGGAATAGTTAATATTGTACAATATCTGTTTTCCACGGATGCAATGAGGTTGTCGGTAACATTTAAGGAATTCTCTTCTCAAAATCTAATATAGTATCAAAGTACCGAATACATCAAAAGTGGCATGCAATGCTTCGTTAGAGTGTGTTTTAGATATGCTCGATCAGATTTAAATGATGAGTGTATGCTGGCCACTACATACGCTGTATTGTTTTGTTTTCAAACATATTCTGCACAAGTTGAGCTGTATTTAGCATGTATTAAATAAAAGAAATCGACAATGATTACAACATAAAGTATGACACAAGATCTGAATATATCGTCTGCATAACTTTTGAGCTGTCAAAGTGTCATTTGGAGTAATTTACAAATCCATACATATTTATTCAGCAAATCATGCAAGCTAACATACGCCAATATGAACCCGATTACAAAATTTCACCAGAATAAGTTAATATATAAAAAATCTACTAATGATAATTGAGAATATGACCTCATGATAAAATGTCTAGAAAAATGAATCGGATAAAAAATTCATATCACATTTAAAACGGCACTTCCCTCTGTTAGTGGCCTTGGCGAGAGAGAGAAAAGCCTAGAGAAGGAACACTTTAACAAGTACTTTCGGGCAACCTACTCACTGTTTTATACAGGTCTTTGTTCAATATTTACACAATTTATTTAATGCTAGGTGGGTATCTATCAGTTTTGTTGCATTTAAATCGCATGTTTTGCGGAGGAAATGCAGCATTATGAAATATTTAAAGTTGCTGTACCTAATAATTCCAAATTAATGGTAATTGAGATCGCTTTCCGTTAATTTCATCTTTTTAAATTTTAAATTTTTTAGAAACCATTCATAGAGACAATTGTATATTTTAAAACTAACCCGAAAAAAATTTCAAGATTTTGGGTTCAGCAGTAACAGAGAAATAGAAAAATTTTGAAAGTTTTGTGTTTCTGCACTGTTTTTTATAGCGACATTTTTAGAAATTGTTCTATTGCGAGAATTTACGTCATGATAAATACAGTTATGTCAATTTTCATGTTTATATTCCTAACAGTTCCATGTTCTTCGTTACTTAGATCATCTTTAGATCTTTTTCCGCTTTGTTTAGTCTTTCTATTTTTTAGAATTCGTTCTACAACGAGCATTTACATCTTATTAATTACTACCATGCCAAAGTTCTAGTTTCTAACCCCAACAGTATCACAAAAATTTCAGTATTCCAAATAAATCATAGTTTAGAACCTTTCTAGAAATTTTTACGTTTATCCGTCAAATTGAACCTTTTTGAGAGCGTTCATTACGAGTATTTACATCTTAAAAGTAACTACCGCAACAAATTTAAAGTTTCTAACCCAATCAATATCGCAGAAATCACAATTTTAGAACTTTTTTGCTCCTGCAGCGATGTAGGTTCTTGCACTGACATAAAATAGTCTTTTTTTCGGAGCAGAGATGGCCACCAACATTTTTTTAAGTTGGCTATGTATTTTGAGAGATAACACCTCACAAACGTACAAGCATTAATAATATTATATACTTTATAATATTATAACGCTTTATAATATTAGCATTAGATGTACAGATACAAAAGCCATTTATCTGTTACAAGCTAAAGTGCCGGCGTTGCCCAGAATTTGAAGGATGTTTGTTCTGAAAAATCAATTTCGAAATTTAACATACAACGCAAAACAAACATTAAAAAAAGCAGTCGAAATGTTGTTGAATGAATCATATGAAAACGCTACATAAAAATGTATAAATGTATATAACAGACGCAAAAGAATACAGCTATAAATGAACTTATTTCAATTTATAATTGGAGCAATAATGTTAAAATACGCCAATATTTCCCTAATCGGGTTTTTATTATGCTTCAATACATTTTTCACACTCATATGACGTTATACTATATCCACTATGCCCTTTATACTTCCAATATGACGTAATATTTTCCTCTTTCACGCGGAAACCTTGAAATAGAAAAGTTATGAAGTTATATTCACTTTCATTTAAATTCGTCAAACCATTTATTTCATTTTCATATTTCACGTGAATATCTTACAATAGAAAAGTTATGACGTAATATTCACCTTTTTTTTAAATTCGGCAAACTATTTATTTCATTTTCATTTTTCACGTGGAAATCTTGCAGTAGAAAATTAATTGTTGTAGTAATAATTTTATTGTGTTTTTTAATTGTTGGCAACTGCTATAACGAAAAATATTTAAATTTGAAAAGAAATTCCTGTTAAATTGGTGGTTTTTTATTAATTAAAAATTAACTATAAGTTATTTCGATTCCGGATTACTTTAGTTGTCTCGGCCATGTTTTAATACACATGTACGTATCTCTTCACAATTTTGGCTTCCAAAATGTGGATTTTTTATAGAATTACAAACAGACAGATAGACAAGTTTTCATTTTTATGTATCTCTCTATTCTATGAAAAGTAACTAACGCTGTCACCGCCGCCGCCGCCGCCGCCGGTTTTGAATATTTTGTGACCGGAGGTCTTTCTTCGTTAATATTAAGAAAACTATTGCATACAAATATATGAAAATCGGTGGTATTATAGCGAAATGTTTGATCAACACACTAATGCATACAATTTTCAAATCGAAGAATTATTTTAAGAGATATCTAATGATAAAGTTGGACAAAATCGTTCCATTAAAAAAATTTATAAGAGCAAAAGCTATACATGGGAATTTAAACATTTTTAGATCATTTTATTCAATAGAAGATCCCGGTCTGCAGATTTCATTAATTTTTTTTTAATTTGACTCATTTTTTGAGGTTTTATTTCTATTTTAAATTCAAATATTCAGCATTTTGACAGATATTTTTTACATATTTTAGAAAATGGTATTAATTTAAACTTTACCAACTGTCTAAACAGCGCAAACAATGATGTTTGCTTCAAATAAAAAAAAATTTTACACGTTACTATTATAAACAGAAAAAAACCTTCAAATTACAATTAAATAATTAGGTATAAAAAGCAGGCACTTATTGGAAATTAGGCCATAAAAACTATATTTACATGTGAATTTTAAAAGAGAAAGGATATATTAAAATAAATTCATTAACATGCGTTAGAAATCTGAAATAGAACATATTACGTCACATTACACTTATTATGCAAAATGAACAAAAAATAGTATTGCAAAACAGTTTAAATTTAAAAATTGCGCGAGACAAAATATTAGAGATTAAATATTAGATTTTTTCAAAATTTTATTATTTGTCGTTTGATGTGAGGTGTTCAGCTATAAGTATGCAAATTTTTATGTTTCAACATAATTAGGGGCTGAGTTAGAAAAATTGCTTTAAATACACAAGTTAGAGCCCAGAGGGTTAAATATTAGACTTTTTCAAAATTTTATTATTTGCTGTTTGATGTGAGGTGTTCAGCTATAAGTATGCAAAATTTCATGTCTCCAACTTAATTAGGGGCTGAGTTAGAAAAATTGCTTAAAATACACATGTTAGAGCCCTGAGGGTTAAATATTAGACCTTTTTCAAAATTTTATTATTTGTCGTTTGATGTGAGGTGTTCAGCTATAAGTATGCAAAATTTCATGTCTCCAACTTAATTAGGGGCTGAGTTAGAAAAATTGCTTAAAATACAGAAGTTAGAGACTGGAGGGTTAAATATGACTGTTTCAAAATTTTATGATTTATCGTGTTATCGCAAGTTTTCAGCTATAAGTATGCAAACTTTCAATTCTCCAACTTAGTTAGGGGATGAGTTAGAAAAATTGCTTAAAATAAATAAGTTAGAGCCCAGAGGGTTAAATATCAGACATTTTTCAAAATTTTATTATTTGTCATTTGATGTGAGGTGTTCAGCTATAAGTATGCAAAATTTCATGTCTCCAACTTAATTAGGGGCTGAGTTAGAAAAATTGTTTAAAATACATAAGTTAGAGCCCAGAGTGTTAAATATTAGACTTTTTAAAAATTTTATTATTTGTCGTTTGATGTGAGGTGTTCAGCTATAAGTATGCAAAATGTCATGTCTCCAACTTAATTAGGGGCTGAGTTAGAAAAATTGCTTAAAATACAGAAGTTAGAGACCGGAGGGTTAAATATGACTTTTTCAAAATTTTATGATTTATCGTGTTATCGGAAGTGTTCAGCTATATGTATGCAAATTTTCATGTCTCCAACTTAATTAGCGGCTGAGTTAGAAAAATTGCTTTAAATACACAAGTTAGAGCCCAAAGGGTTAAATATTAAGCCTTTTTCAAAATTTTATTATTTGTCGTTTGATGTGAGATGTTCAGCTATAAGTATGCAAAATTTCATGTCTCCAACTTAATTAAATTAGGGGCTGAGTTAGAAAAATTGCTTAAAATACACAAGTTAGAGCCCAGAGGGTTAAATATTAGACTTTTTCAAAATTTTATTATTTGCCATTTGATGTGTGGTGTTCAGCTATAAGTATGCAAATTTTCAAGTCTCCGACATATATAGTTTCTGAGAACGGGCTCTGTGACAGACGGACAAACAGACAGACAAAGGAGTCAGACAGGTAGGGTTTCGTTAGATGGACGAAACTCTAAAAACATGCTGCGGATGACTGTAACAACATCCTAAAATTACATTACCATCAGCGATCTACCAATCCCGAATTTAGTTTATATTCGTTTCATATATTCTTATTCTTTTGTGCGGCCCTGTAAAATGATTATCAATATTATATACAGTAAAACCTCTGAATAGCGGACACCCCGAGAATGCAGAATTTGTCCTCTATTTAGAGGTGACCGCTACTGAGAGTAAAACATGTACAGTTATTTAAGAGTTGGTAATCGAAAAAATGTCCGCTAAATAGAGGTATCCGCTAATCGGGTGTGTCCGCTATGGAGGTTTTACCAGTAAAACTTCTGAATAGCGAACAGCTCGGGAGGGCAGAATTTGTCCTCTATTTGGAGGTGTTCGCTACTGAGAGTAAAAAGTGTACGGTTATTTAAGGGTTGGTAATCGAAAAAATGCCCACTAAATAGAGGTGTCCACTAATCGGGTGTGTCCGTTATGGAGGTTTTACTGCATAATAATATCATCCTTTACAAGAAAATTGCATGCTGTATGATAGACAGACATACATCCAGAGAAAGATAACCTCCGGATCAATAAACACTGATGTCTTTTGTTTTAATCATCCACAATTGTATGTCAAACAACATTCCAGATTTTATACAACAGGTTAAAAACGGTCACCGTGGTACGGAATACTGTATTATTATTTGTTTGTCCACCAAAACTGGTTGCCACGGGTTGTTGCAAGGTTTGTGATCACGTGGTTGAAACTGATCTATTCAATATTACTGCGTGCGTATTTTTTTTATTTGCTCCATGTGTTCAAACCAGTTGTCTACGAAAACATCAACCGGTGAAAGTGACGCACACCAAATTTCTGTGACGTATGCAGATAAAATGTGCTTTTTTAAGAGTTTTTTATATATAATTTTTAAACGGTTTGGAACTTATTTTTCATAGTAGGTGCATTCAGTAGGCGACCTTCATAGGTACCTTCTGGTGCAATCAGAAACGAAATCCGACAAATATTTTTTGAGTTATGCTTGACGAAAGGTTTTTATTAGGCTTTTTTTTTAGTAGGACATGGCGTTAATATCCATCGTAGTAGTAAAGTGTCCGGACAGTAATATTTCGCTGAGTATTAGCCTTCGCTTCGCTCAGACAATTATCTGTTCTGCCATTCCCATTTTTTACTCTTCCTTTGTTTATTTATTCCAAAAACCAAGATTTCAGCTCGTGTTTGGAAAAAGCCGTTTTCCTTCATTTTTCTGCCGCGCTTAAAAATAGAGTTCCGCTTGTTCGCCATTCTCGTTGGCAAGTTTGCACTTCTTCATTGCTGTAAAAGCTAGTGAGACAGCAGGTACTATTTATTAATAAAACATGAGTCAGCAGCTCGGATTTTATGTGTCTCGATTTGTTTTCAAAGCTCACGTCTATCATTGGGAAGTGATACTCTCAGAATAATAGAGAGACTTATTTAATATAATTTAAAATGTACTTTATGATGGATAGCTACTAAAAGCTTCAGCAGTGAACAGCCGTAATATTGTTTTATCGTTATGACTAATGCTTTGACGCTTTATGATATGCTACTGATTTAATAAAGATGTTTTCCGTAATGGATACCTCTCTTCCTCGATTATGGAGAAACAAATTTCTTTTCGGCACTGTGCCAAGTAGATAATGATGGTTGCAATCTTGCTATATTTACACGGCGGCTGCTGATTTTGTACTAATAATGACGGCTGCAATTTGTATAAGTTGTAAAGGTATGAATTCCTAAATTACAGAATGGTGTGATTATTTTAAGTGGAATCTTTATAATAGACCTGGAGAAAAGTTATTGTGTCATTGCTCAAAGCTTATCGTCATCATTACAAAATATTATAGCATCCCATTAAAGAAAGAAATAGTGGGCAATCAGCTGGAAAAAAGATGGCAGCCAGCACTGCCATCAGCGGTAAAGTGCAATGGTGCCATTACTTAAACCAGTACAAAAGTGTCCGTGCGGAATGCAGCTGGCCCATCAGCGATGGCCAACAACAGGCCAGCATTGGTATACCATCAAATTACTTCAAACCGGCACTTTTCATGCAGTGCTAGCACCTATCATACTACTATTCCTTTGCTGGCCAAGCACTTTCCCTTACAAAAATCTCTTATAGAATTCTATAAAAAAACGTATAGAAAAAGGGCCCATTTATCTATGAGCTAATTTCATCAACAGCTGTAAAAGTGTCTGTAATAGAAATGTCTATAGAAATATTTGAACTTACAGCTGTTTCCATGTGGTCATCATCCCAAGCACTAACCACCCTCAGTACTGTTTAGTTTTCGTGATCGGACATGATCAGGCACTTTCAGTGTACCCTACGGCCGCTCGTTGTTTTTAAGTTCTTATTACACTATTTCAAGCTCTCATTACACTATTTCAAGTTTGTTTCTTTTGTGATTTGCGTTCCCGATCATTAAACACTATAACATTTATAAATTATTGTATTGTATACAAATCCTATATATTTTATACGCTGATTGATTCTCAACTGTGTAAATTACGAAAGCCGAAATCCTTTGTAACTTAGTAAAACCAGATTTAAGAAGAAAAAAAAAGTGCGTTGAAATAAATAATTTATTTATTTATTCATTTAGTTATTTATTTTGTTGGTGGTAGAGGTGATATATTATTTACAGTTTTTAAAAAATAGCTTGACAGCTTAAATTGTGTTAAGATATTCATTTCAAATTTGTGTTCAAATTCATTAATCTGCCGCGGGGTTATAAAAATAACTCTTATTTTAAAATAGACTTGACAAAGTATTTAAAAGTCTAATAAATTATTATTTGTTAAACTTGAAACGTAATTGTTTAAATATTTTTACACTTGAGATTAAAATATTTGAATAAAAATTACGATAAGTGAATTTTTTTAAATTTAGATGAATTGCGCCACCTAGCGCAAGGGTTCCCAGCAATAATGCTGCAAAAGTTCGTGCATTTCCATGGTGTGGTGGACCAGCGCAAGAGATACAACGGAGGCCCATCAGAATTTTATCTGATGATTTCCAACAGCAAAATTGACTGAAACTGTCCAGCAGTGGTAGACCCTTAGCCAGCACTTCTCCATATCTTGCTGCTGGCCAGCAATTTCTTATTTGCTGGGATATATATTCAGTGGAGTCTTGAAAACTCGACGTTATATGGGCTGAGCGGATGAAGAGTACCCCAAATGGCTTGCTTTACAGTATAATAAGTGTATTTTTCATAATCCGTAACAGTTTACTGCATATTACTTTTATGGCAGTAATCATTAAAGTACAATTTTCCGTAAACAATTGTTATAAGTTTAAAAAATCTCACATACAAAATGAAGATTACCATAATTAAATCAGACTTTTTAACCAATAAATTTATTAGACTAAGCATATTATACTTTCAAATATTAAACGAGATTATATATATATATATATGTAATCAAATATATGCATTCGATCTTATATATTATCATATTATGTATTCAATTCTTGCGATACGATGGCAGAACGATACGATGGTTAGTTTTCAAAGAATAAATATTCATAGTATACCCCCAAGAACATAGTCAAATATATTAAAAAAAATATTTTTTACAGTGAGTATTGAGCACGATATCACTTATATTGAATCAAAGTTTAGGAAAATGTAGATAACCATTCCAGTTTGAATCGTGCCATCTATATATATATATGAAACACAAGGCTGTTTTTTTTCAGCCATCTGCCTTGAGCTTTCTATTGAACAGCTTTTGCTAACTATTTTTTCTTTATATAACATAAATTTATTTTTAGATGTGCCCGCACTAGCTATTTTTAAAAATATTCCCATTTTGATATTTTAAGTTTAATTTTAAATGTCTTTTATGAAATTTCTTCAAAATGGTAACAATACGGATTATTTTCCTTGTTTAAGATAAAAGAGAAATAATGAAAAATAATCAGACACTTTGCTTTATCGATGTACACTATATTGCCATTAATGACCGGCAACTTTCAATTTTATATTTTCAATTAGACATTTTTTCGAATATTTAGAATTATACTTGACAGATTCTTCTGGAATTTCAGATTTGAAAAGAACAAGTATGACCTCATATTTAGTAATGCCGATTTGATAAGGGAGGCAAATAGGGGGCCAACAAAAAATCGAAGAAAAAAATAATATTTGGGATCACCCTGTAAAATAAAATGCACGAAATGATCTATCGCTACCGAATATAAATAAACAGATATTGTTCAATATGTATATTCTTTTGTGTAATAATAGCATGTATATTAAGAGAGATATAGCGATTTATTTACAAAAATTTAAAAAAAAAAATTGCATGTTTTTTGCTTATAACATGCAGGGTTTTCAACCAAATTTAACTTCGGTTTCAGAAAATTTGACAAAATATAGCAGAAACAATATAGTGCAATTGGAATATAAATGTATTAAATATTTTAGGAAATATGAGCAGTTGTATGAAATAATTTTTATCTGCGCATGCGCGAAAGATAACAAGGATCATTTGGCATAATTTAATAGTCAGCATAATTTAATAGTCTATACATTTATAATTTTTATTTTTTTTTTAAATTTTCATTTCTTATTCTTGCTTTAACTCTACTTGGATAACCTCCAGAACGAGCCTATACCGTGATCAAAAGCAGTATCAAAATCGAATCATTTTTCGAAATCTACTCGTTGATACTCACTAAATACTAACTTTTTCTGAAAATCAGTTAATAAAAAATAACAATTTGTGTAAAATCCCTTATCATTCAGCTGCTTTTAGAGAATAATTAAAAATTTGCTCACTTTAACGCCGATCTTTTAACGCCGAATTTTTATCTTTCTGAATTTTTACGATATTTGACTAGATTTTTTTTAATAAGTTGCTCGATTGGGTTGACTATTAAATTATGTAAAATGATCCTTGTTATCGTTCACGCATGCGCACATAAAAATTATTTCATACAACTACTCATATTTCCTAAAATATTTAATATATTTATATTCCAATCGCACTATATTGTTTCTACTATATTTTGTCAATTTTTCTGAAACCGGCGTTAAAGGGTTTAGCCGTATAAACATAGTGAAATGACCCCCCACGGCCGATGTTTGAAATAACATGTGTGGTGTTAAAGCTTACCATGAGAATACAATATGGAGTGTTTTTAGCCCTGACCTTGAACTGTCCTTGAGATAATCGGCGAAGTATACGCCGGCGCTACTATTTTTCAAATATGTTTTTCTCAAAAAGTACAACAGTTACAACAATGGAACTAACGTCAATTATTGAAGAATATATCAGTTCACATTATATATATATTTTTTCACATTTTTACACCAATTTTAACATAGAAAAATAAACAAAAATATTTAAAAAAAAATTATTAATGTAGTAATTTTATATATACACCGACCAAAAAATTACAAAGTAATGCTCAAAGTATGTACTTTTAAGAAAAAAAATTTCGTTAAAATCGAAGATGCGCTTTTTGAGTTATAACAAAAATAATGCTAGCAACTTGCTAAAATATTCCTAAGTTTTGCTGTTTGTATTTGAAGAAATACGCTGCTATTAATGCATTTGTCGATTCGTGACATTTCCACTCGGGCAGGATGTGCAGTGCGCCAAAATAAGAGAATGTTTCCATGCATTACCACTTCCCAATAGGTTTGTTTCGTGTTTGTAACTTTCTGTTATTTTGTCGTAATGTGTATCCTTCTTGCGTAATAATATCAAGTCGGTGGTCTAGTCGATTGTACAGGTGAAGCCGAAAAGGGGCTGTAAATATATAAGGTTATCAACTTTTTGGCAATTTCGGACCCCCCTCCCAACCTTCCGAAATCATACGTTATCATTTCCTCCAATCACCCTTCCCCAAATAATATTCTTATCAGAGTGTCTAAAAATTACGATTTTTTTTTTTTTTTTTTTTTTTTACTTTTCTTTTTTTTTGTACGTTTGAAATGATATACAGATATGATTGTACATTTTTTATTCGCATATTTTACTGATTTAAATAAAGAGAATAAATTTGTAAAATATATTTGTTACATAAGAAATAACTTTATATCAAATAACATTTTAAAGAAATACTTATTTAAAAGTTTTTAATAATTGTTATTTGTTACATAATGCATTAAACAGTGATATTGTCTTCTTGCACTTCGCCCTTGCAAGAGGCTAAACAGATGTTCTTGTAAACAAAACAGGTGGTTTCGCTAAAAATGGATTATACACGCATATGGCAGGATAATACTACTGGTGTAAGTTGGGTTATTCCATATTTTGGAAAGAAATGTTTTATAATCATTCAATGGTTTTAATAATAACTTTGTATTTGCATAAAAAGAAGAAAACAGACTTAAAAATTTTAAGATAACCGGTGTAAAGAAAAAGATAGCAAAAAAGTAAATTTTGGTTTGATCAAAAATGATATCGATATCAAATGACAAATCTCCTCCACCCTACGTAGTCCAGGCATTAGGTGCTCAAAAAGGACAAATAGGGGAAAGTTTTGTGTAGTTTTGATATTTTGTGCCTTTATGTTTTGTGGGTCGCTAAACACGAATCTGAAGTTTGCCAACAAAATTTATCCCTGAAAACACGTTTTTTTGGCATAAAAACGGGAAAAAAACAGGATTTTCTTTGTTTTTTTCCGAATAATTTCAAAATTATACATTTTACGCATAAGTCCTCAATGCATAAATTAAAGATGATAAAATTACATTTTACTTCCTACATTTGTCTACATTTTACGTATTGAAAGTTTTTTTCTCTGATCAATAGTTTAGCCGTGACAATGCCACAAAAATGAATGAGTGAAAATCAAAAAATTCAGAGAAAACGGGAATTGCGCCACTGTACGTAGATTTAACATGAAAACTGACCATGTTACTCAAGCATTGACTATAAATTATACTAAAGATTATGTGAATGACTACATTTTACAATGAAGTTGCTGATAATAAATAAAACGACTCATTATGAATCATTATTTAATTATAAATAAACATGTACATTAGTAAGTACATTTATTTAAAAAACAACAACAAAAAAATATTTCCGCTTTCTTTTACTTGAGGGTCCCTGCTTTTCACCGACATCTACAGCATAGAAAATAGACGTATGGAATTAGTTGGTGTTTTTATTACTACGAACAGTATAAAATAAATGTTTTTTTTAATAAAAAATATTTGATACCTTCTGGCATGACTTTTTCTTGACATTTTAGTTCAAGTACCATTTTTTTTTTTTTTTTTTTTTTACATCAAAGACAGCAGAATTTAACTTAGTCACATAAATAAACTTTTGCACCATTATGCAACGGCAACAAGATTTAAAATGTAACGAAAATGTGAATTTGGTTGAAAATATTTTGTTTATAGAGGAAAATTACAATGAAGAGCACATGAAGTTTTGCAAGAGCGAAATGTTTAAATTTATGACCAAATTTGAACAAAAATTGTCAGTTGTATGTAAATATATCGAGATAAAATCATTTAAAATGTATTACTTGGCTGCAAATTCTGAGTGGTTACAAAATTGATCCAGACAAATTCTCTAATTTCAGATTTGATACAATGCAAATGCAAAACATAATGTAGGCGTTTTCTCATGATATATTAAACATGATATCTTATGATTCCCTATCTTTACATAAGGTTCCTGTTAGGTTTCCTGTAAGGTTTGTGCAGAAATAAATATGAATATACCACAGGATATGCATCACAGCAATTTTCATTAATGCTGTCCAATGTTTGTCCCGTACCTTAAATTTTAGAAAAAGAAATTTTAGAATTTGTTATAATAATAATAATAATAAACAGTTTTATCACTTTAGCTTCCAAACCCTTAACACAGTATCATTAAAATTATCAAGAAGAACGCAAAATCATGCGTCAATCAGGTTATGGAACATTTTTGAACGCAGTCGGGCTCTATAATAGAACTTCATAGTTTAATAACTTGAAAAACGATGTCTAAGTAATAATTTGTAAAACATATAACACGTTTGAATTCACAATTTCAACCAAAATCGAAAAAATAGCTGAAAATTTTGTACGTCCCTGTATATGAACTATAGATTTATCATATAATTCACAATATGCTGAAATTTAGAACTGTTAAGGAACGCATAGCACAGCGTTAGCAATTTCCGGCAATAAGCGGGTATATATATGTATTGTGCAGCCCTATATATGATTTATAGAATTTATACACGCTAAATAGTATGCAATTTTTAAAATTTAAAAAAGTGTTCCACAACTGAAAACGCAGTTCCAACAATTATTGCTCATACAAAGAAAAATATAACTGATTTATTTTGCGTGCCCCTGTATATGAAAGATCAATGGCACATTATATTCAATAATAAGCATCTTATAGAGCACCTCGGAGATATATATCAATTTAAATACTTTTGAAAAGGTCTAACATGAACAAAATACACCACAAACAATTTTTCTCCATAGACCGTAATGTAACATAATTCTTTTTTAGTGTCCCTGTAAATGATCGATAAATACTACCCATACCATATTCCATAAGAAATCATCTTGTAGTGCACTTCATAGATATGTATATAAATTTCAAAGTGTTTGAAATTATGAAACATTATTAAAAACCACCATAAACGATTTCCCCCCATAGGACGTAATATAATGAAATACTTTTGAATGTCCCTGTTACGAAATTATGACTGCTACACGCAACATTTTACAATACCTAACATTCAATAGTGAATATCAATAACATTTTTTAATTTCATGGCGATGCGACTATATTGACGCCAAAAATAATTTTGGACAGTTAGAATCGGTAAATCCCCCAACGTGCAGTGCCGTAATTCCCGTTTTTTCAGATTTTTCTTTTTTTTCACACCAATTTTTGCGGCGTTGTCACGGCTAAACCATTCATCAGAGAAAAAAACTTTTAATACGTAAAATGTGGGAAATTTTATTTTCTTTAATTTATGTATTGCGGACTTTTTTGTAAAATGCATAATTTTGAAGTTATTATGAAAAAACAAAGAAAATCCCGTTTTTTTCCAGTTTTTTGCCAAAAAAAGTGTTTCCCGGGATAAATTTTGTTGGCAAACTTCAGATTCGTATTCAGCGACCCAAAAAACATAAAGGCACCAAATATCAAAACTACACCAAAACTTTACCCTATTTTCTACCAAATGACTGGACTAACAGTTATCTTTCGATGTCAAGTGCCAGACACCCCCCCTCCCAACCCCACACACACTCTCACCTAAAGTGATACGTTACATATTTACACTGTACAGCCCCATAGCCTTCTTCTATATGCTGATAATGGTAGGCAAATGTTACAATTTTGTTTGTCAGTTCTTAATATTATTACGCGATAAGGATGCGCCAAAATAACAGAATATTTACAAACACGAAACAAACTTATAGGGAAGTGGTATGCATGGAAACATTCTCTTATTTTGACACACTGCGCATCCTGCCCGGATGAAAATGTCACGAATGGACCAATGCATTAATAGCAGCGTATATTTTCAAATACAAACAGGGAAAGTTAGGAATATTTTAGGAAGTTGCTAGCATTATTTTTGTTATAACTCAAAAAGCTCATTTTCAAATTTAACGAATTTTTTTTGTTTCTTAAAAGTGCATACCTTAAGTATTATTCAATAATTTTTTGGTTGGCGTAAATATAAAATTACAACAGTAATAATTTTTTGGAAAAATATTTTTGTTTATTTTCTTATGTTAAAATTTGTACAAAAATGTGAAAAAAATATATAATGTAAACTAATATATTCTTCAATAATTGGCCTTGGTTTCATTTTTTTTAAACTTTTGTACTTTTTGAGAAAAACGTGTTTGAAAAATAGTAGCGCCGGCGCATAGTTCGCCGATTATCTCAAGGATAGTTCAAGGTCAAGCGCTAAAAGCCATCTGTATTGTATTCGCATGGTGAGCTTTATTACCACACATGTTATTTCAAACATCGGCCATGGGGGCCATTTTGCTATGCTTATCCGGCTAGACCCTTTGGTTGAAAACCCTGCATGTTATAAGCAAACTAGTATGTTGTGGCCATCACGAAACTTTCTTCTATATAAATCACGTCAATTAAATCATTTAAATAGTATAACAAATTACATCAATTTAGAACCAATTCGTATCAAAGTATACCTGAATTCGAAGTTTGATGAAAATTCGTGCATTAGTTATTGAAATAGAGCTGTAGGGGAAATTCTGAGAAATTCAGCATAGCAGCGCCACCTGTTGATCGATTTGCACCAAAACACAAACAGCACTAATTCATATTAAGGTATACCTTGAGTCTGAAGTTTGATGAAAATCGGTGCATTAGTTCTGGAGCTAGAGCTATTGTGGAAATCACAAAAAATGAAGCACTGCAGCGCCACCTGTTGAGCGATTTACACGAAAAGGTGCAAAACATCATTTTATGTCAAGGACTAACTGAATATAGAAACTCGATACGAATGTTTTAACTTCTACAGTGGTATGCTGGATTAGGACGATTGTTAATAATGTTAATATTAACTAGTATGTTGTGGCCATCACTAAACTTTCTTCTATATAAATCACGTCAATTAAATCATTTAAATAGTACAAGAAATAACAACGATTTAGCACCAATTCATATCAAAGTATATCTGAATTCGAAGTTGGATGAAAATTCGCGCATTAGTTCTTGAGATAGAGCTATAGCGGAAATTCTGAAAAAATGTAGCATAGCAGCGCCACCTGTTGAGCGATTTACACCAAAAGTAAACAGCACTAAACGATATCAAGGTATACCTGAATCTGAAGTGTGTTGAAAATCCAAGCATTAGTTCTTGAGATAAAGCTATTGCGGAAATCGCAAAAAATACAGCATAGAAGCGCCACCTGTTGAGCGATTTACACCAAAAATTAAACAGCACTAATTTATACATCAATTCATGTCAAGGACTAACTAAATCTGAAGTGTGATGAAAATCCGTGCAATAGTTCTTGAGATACAGCTCTTGTGGAAATCGTGAAAAATGCAGCACAGAAGCGCCACCTGTTGAGCGATTTACACTAAAAACTAAACAGCACTAATTTATACATCAATTCATGTCAAGGACTAACTAAATCTGAAGTTTGATGAAAATCCGTGCATTAGTTCTGGACATTGAGCTATTGTGGAAATCGTGAAAAATGCTGCATAGCAGCGCCACCTGTTGAGCGATTTAGACCAAAACATAAACAGCACTAATTCATATCCAGGAATACCTGATTCTGAAGTTTGTTGAAAACCCAAGTATTAGTTCTTGAGATAGAGCTATTTCGGAAATCTCAAAACATGCAGCATAGCAGCGCCACCTGTTGAGCGATTTACATCACAACAGGCAAAACGTCAAATCATCATGTCAAGCACTAACGGAATCTGAAGTTTGATGAAAATCCGTGCATTATTTCTTGAGATTGAGCTATTACGAAAATCGTGTAAATTTTACAAAATGCAGCATAGCAGCGCCATCTGTTGGGCGATTTGCACCAAAACGTTACCAGCACCAATTCATATCAAGTATTAACGGAATCTGAAGTTTTATAAAAATCCGTGCATTAGGTCTTGAGATAGAGCTTTTGCGGAAATCCTGAAAAATGCTACATAGCAGCGCCACCTGCAAGGCGATTTACACCAAAAACTAATAAGCACTAACCTATATCAGGGACTACCCGAATATAAATTTTTATTAAATTCCGTGCATTAGTTCTTGAGATAGAGCGCCCACAAAATTTGTGTCACATACAGACAGACAGACAGACAGATTCACAGACAGACATTTTGTAAAAATATGTTTTTTGGAATCTCTGACCCATAAAACGTATAAATCCGTCGAAAACTGGAATTCGAAAATTTTCATGAAACCAATACTTTCTTCTTGTCAAGATAGAAGAAAGTAAAAACATGCAAGAACATTTTAATTTTTTTAAATAAATCGCTATATCTCTATTAATATACGTGCTATTCTCACACAAAAGAATACACGTATTGCACAATGTCTGTTTATTTATATTCGGTAGCGGTAGATCATTTCGTGCATTTTATTTTACAGGGTGATCCCAAGTATTATTTTTCTCTTTGATTTTTTGTTGGCCCACTAATTGCCACCCTTATCAAATCGACATTGCTAAATATGAAGTCATACCTGTTCTTTTTAATCCTGAAATTCCAGAAGAATCTGTCAAGTATATTTCTAAATATTCGACAAAATGTCTAAAATTGAAAGTTGTTGGTCATTAATGGCCATATAGTGTACATTTTCATTTGCAATTTATTTTGGTAAAAAGAATTATGCTCGTGTACTTTATTTTTATAAGCGATAAAAATTCATATTTACTGCTACATCACGACAAGATTGTTTATTGGGTTTAATTTATATTTAAGCATTATGTCTTTTTTAGTTTTTTGCATTACAATTAAATAGAAAATGTGTTTTATTTGATATAGTGCGGTCAAGTATAAAATTGCTTTTATGGAGTTTAATTGAAAAGTTTGTCCGATGACGATATGCTTAGCTTGAAATGTATTCTTACATTAATAAAACTGAATAGAAAAATTTATATGATTGTGTCAACATGACGTAATTTTCACTGATTTTTCATTTCTTAATTCTAAACATTAAAATCGGAGCCATTATTGATCGTTGAACTATTTCAGTAATTGAATATTTATTTAAAAGCTATCCTAACCATTTGTATTTGCAGATATCATTTGTTATTTTTAAAGTGTACTTTTCTACAATACAAACCTTTCGATAATAATATCTTCATGCTGTTTATATGTTTGAAATCTTGTAAAAGTGAAACGCATATTATTATTTCGTCATTTTCGACGGCGTGTTATATGCTAATATAGAATAATTAAACAATGTGCAATCTATATTCGACATGAAACCCTTTATTTATTTTCTTAAATTTTTTATATTGTGTTCCAATAATATTATTCCAAATTTAATGTTTTGATTTATAATCAGATATCATTTAGAACTTTTAAAAACTCATCTTCGAGTTATAAGGAATGTGGATATATTGGGAGCCGAGTTATAAAAATTCTACCGCGTACTGTCAATTATAAAGATGTGCAAGGCGACGTCACGAACAAGTTTTTGCTGCAACTGTAGGACAGCTATTGCTACTTTTATAAACGCTTTTTTATATTTGTTTGTCCTACAGATTATTCATTATTAAAGGTAAAAATGAAGTGATGTGAACTGCTCTATAGCTATGTAAATGATCCCTAAGTAAAATAAAGTGATTTCGATGAGACTGCTTATAGAACCTCCTAGCGATACGATTAGGAGTTAGCGTGCTTATGACGGAATATATACGATATACAGGTAAATAGAAAAGTACAATGTTGTAGATGGATTCCGTACGTAATATAGCTTTTGTGTACTAATTCTAAGAACTGAACGTAAAATACTCATTGACATTTTGTTATAGTGTTCGAAATCACGAGTATAACTTATAATCACAAAAAATATTGAAGACATTTAAGATGTGGGTTTGTCTGTTTGCATATTTGTTCATGATTTAACTTTCTCAAAATACTGGAATAAAATTCATGCTATCCGAAAACACCTCAGTATGATATCTCTTGGGCCTAAGACATAAATCAGTTATATTTAATTTAGGACCTGACAAAAATTTGAATAATTTATCCTCTGAGGACGGTCACAGTTTTACGTTCCATTAATACGCAATATTTATATCTAAATTACAATGAAAACGAATCATCACTAGGCTAATTTAAGAGTGATTAACGTTTACACGCCATAACCTTCTTTAACATCTGTATTGACAATTTTTAAATAAATGTTTACTTACATTTACTTTTAAATGGTTACCTTATATTTCAATGAAATACTATTTTGAAAAGAAGGATATTCCAATTAATATGCATTTCTTAAATATGCTTCCTCTCAAAAAATGAAACCTTTGTCAAAACTTATTTAAATATTTCAATATTTAATCTTTTCAGTATGTTCTTTACAAATTATAAAGTAAAAAAAGAACTTCAGGAGAAAGAGGAAAAGAGACATGTTCTTTTTCTTTGATAATGTCATTTTCTTTTATGGTAAAATAAATAAGATCTTCAAAAAAAAAAAAAAAAACTTCTGACATGTTGTTTAATGTATGCCTTTTCAGTTGTTGAAAAAGTACGTATTTTTAAGCTAATATTTTAAATAATAAATCACTGTCACGAAATAATGTATAATCTAATAGAGAAGGGGAAGCTTTGTTAAAAAATATATGATCGATTTTTACTGATATATTTTCTTTAAAGTAGTTGTAAAAAAAAACCTGCACTCATGTTTTGTTATCAAAAATATTACTTCTCCTTAAAAAAATCGCCCTTCACATAAGAGATTTCAGGAGAAAAGAAATGAAATCGATATAGACATGAATATGTATTAATATGCTTGCATTTCGAAGTTTATTAAACTTAATTTCATTTACCTCTGGTGGTTTTGAAAAAAAATAGAATTTATTCTTCATAAACCACATAAAATAATTAAATTTTGAGAATAAGAAGATTAAAAAAAAAGAAATCAACATGCGCTCGGAGCCCTCATCTCCTCGCGGAAGACAATCTTTAATTATTATTTTTATTTTTATTTTTATTTTTATTTTTATTTTTATGGTTTTTTTTTTTTTTTTTTTTTTTAATTATTATATTAAACTGCGGCTTCAGGGAACAGAAGTCCTCTGAAGAAGCAGTGCCTAATTTATTGTTTTGAAGATAAAATCTCCTTTATTTTTCTTTATAGATTTTTATGTTGAAATGTTTGAAAATTCTTCTGTACGAATAATTCTGACTAATACATATCGTTTGACTTTTTTTTATTCTCCAAACTTCATTTTTAAAAACGCACCCAGGGCTGCGAAATACAGGCACTCCAGTTGAAAAAATATTTATTTTCCCTCGAGTTCCTTCTGGCAGTGCCTATGTGAATTGCATTGATTTTTTAAGGAATCTACATTTATATATATGTATTTATTAGGCCTGGCCAAATAATGATTTTCATTTACGCTGGATGATCACGAAACGAAATTTTAGCTTTTATACCTGGCCGGGGTGACCGCTGAGAAGAATTAAAGTTCCCTGCTCAGCCCGAGCATAACGTTCTGTCCTGTCTGAAAAAAATAGAACTGTGATCCAACCCGTTTAAACAAATCGTGGCACGGAAGCAGACTGCAGAAAAATGGACGCCCGGTCGCGAAAAACCGAAGACCAGGTCTGGCCCGTAAAATGTGAAGACCAGACACTCCCGTCCTGGGATCTCGGCCATGTAGACGTCTTAAACGTGACATTATTAAACAAGTTACATTACCGTGTATGTATATTAATTTCCGAAGGTACGGTTTTGTTTGTGTCATACGATTTTTTTCCAAATTAAATTATAAAATAAAATGAGACGCGTTAAAAACCTGTGCATAATGTGCAGGACAGAACATGGCAGTATTATTCAAGTGTACTGCCGTTTATTTCCGGAAAGTGTCATTCAGTTTAAAACTGTTCTTTTCTTTTTGTAACTAATGTAAATATTAACTCTCTGTGTAGAGTATATACATTCCTATAAATGTTGCAGAATGATGCTCAAAAGAATTCAAGCAGATTTTCTACTATAGACATCAATTGCCGAAATATGTTTTTAATGGGTGTTTTGGGTTTACTAATTTGTTTATTTAGATACTAGCAGGCTATGCCCGCTGCGCTGGTCAATATTTCCAAATGGACTTTGGATTAAACTAAATGGTGAATTTGAACTTGTATTTTAAACAATATGGATCTTCAGCTTGACCTTGCTCATCGCTGAAAACGATGCGAACGCCATTGCGATATAATGTTATCTTAAGCGTTGGACAAAATTTAGCAATTAAGAAGTAATTGTTTTAGTTGATTATAAACAGCGCACTTATGGTCGGGTAATGAGACCGTTATGACAACAGGAATTAATACCTCTGTAACTAATCAACATATAATGAAATCGTATATACTAACACCATTCCTAAAAGTCATGCAACAGGGCCACTTGTAACAAAATATGGTCTGTAGATTTTTTTAAAAAGGCTAAACTTTCATAATCAGGTTCACTTAATTTTTGAACTTTTACTGTTGCTCTATAACCAAGTACCCTTGAACAATATGTATACACTAAAACCTTTCCAAAATTATTACCTAACTAATTGTGGTATATCCTACGATAGTATTATAAACAATCGGAATGAAATACAAATTTCCGTTGTAAATATATAGTGGATGATGATGATGCGATTTTGTGTAATAGTAAAGTTTTCGCTTCAAACATAAACGATGCTTTCAACATTAAAGCTAATACACCAATATGTTAAGTATCCGAATACGGAAGGTTAACTTAAATTCTCATGAGCAACTACTCGAAGAAAAGTGAATATGTGGCTTTTGTGATATTTTTATGTCAGCCGGGCGCAGATAATAAATCAATAAAGATTGTTTTCATAGCATATTCTTATTTTATTATTTTCATTTAAAACACAAACCTTTCACTCATTTCATTTAAAATGCATGCCTTATACTAATTTCATTTAAAAAACTGAAAAGATAAACAATAACAGAAAATAATGCCATAATTAAAAACAAAAAAATATTTTTAATTTACATACGCAAAATGTAACTACTGCTACTGGGAATTTTAAAAATGCTATCAGCGAAATGTGCGCACGGTTGTTATAAATGTAACCATTTTTTCTTCTTATCGAGGAGCAATTTATAAATCGCACAATATTATTCCAATTCCAATTTCTTTCATTGAGGAACCTATGACCGGAAAAAATGGAAAAAGACTTTTGTAGATTCTTCGGATGACGGCATCTGACGCCATAAACCGAGTTTATATATATGAAAATAATTTTTAAGTCGTTACAAACATTGCTTTCATACTTAAATATTTTCATTGGTACTACTTGTTATCCCGTCGACCAATTTCGCCAAATTATATAAATCGCCAAACCATTCGCCAAATTATATAAATTGACATAATCTTTATTTTAAATAACGAAATAACAAATAAATTAGTATAACATTAATAAAAATACAAATAAAACGTCGAAATTAAAATCACTTGATGACGTAAACACGTGTAGCTTGTTTAAATTCAAGTGAATTTGATATTTACGATCAACCATTATTGGCATTTAATCTTATAGTTTGACGATAAATTTTTGGTCGACGGAATATCTAAGTAGTGCATTTTCCATTTTTGTTTTATAACGCTAAATTCTCAGTAATTTTTTTCCTTTTATTTTACATAAAATCACTATTTTTTTAAAAAAAATTAAGATGCTTGCATTTTTATTTCAAACTCATAGAGTCGTTTTTATTTTTTAGCCAAAAGGGTCGATTTGAATTTTTTCCGTTGCTAGAGTAACGGATGTAATGATAGATATTTTGAGGTTTAGATGCCAAAGACACCGCCAAATTAGAAAAATATGAAATGTGCCATGAACTGTTGGCTTATAAAAATTTATTTGGTAGCATTCGATTCAGCATACAAAACTACATTAAAATATGCTATCATTTGACGCATAATTTTTATATTCGATTTTTTTCCCCTCCACGTGCAAAAACCATTAGGGGTGACACTTTAGAAAGTCCTTTCTTAGCAGAAGTCTATGTCATAAGAAGTACTTTTACCACGATTTTCAAGATTTTAGGTTCAGTAGTTTGCGCTGTGCGTTAATTAGTCACCTAATCCAGACTTTATTTTATATACTATATTAGATATTCCATTTTGCGGTGAATCGATGATCGAAAATTAGTCCAATATCATTTGAAATATTACATAACAGAGGAGAAAGTACGAAGAAAGACGAAGAAGAAATGACGAATTACAAAAGACTTGTATTTTTTTTTCAAAATGTTGAATTTTTCGATAGTAATAACGTATTAAAACATAAATTTCCTTAAAAATTATCTTTATTTCCTAGATTTCGAATATGTGAATTTTCCTATAAATGAAATTGGCGATATGACTTGAGAAAAAATGAAATAAACAATAGATAATATTTGCTTATATAAAATGGGTAATATTCGTTGATCTGAGTTCGAGTTTATAAATATCACATGCTTTCGGAATTACGGCGAAAAACATTTTAAAAAGTATGAAATTATTTTACAATATGTATGTGTGGCAGAGATTCACACTGAAATTTAAGCATTCGATTCCATTTTTAAAATATTAACTGATATCTATATAAGTTACAATTGAATATGAAAATGTACCCAAAAAATGATCTCTTTCACCTAAAAAAACACCATTTGTGAGAACATCCTCAAGCTAATGTCACGCTTATGCATTTTTGGCTTAAAATCACATCGTTTGGCGACAAAAGAAAAATAAAAAATTGTAAAGAAACAAATAGTAATTACACATGTGACTCACAATTACATCTGCTTGTTTCTTCTTTAAGTCACGTGATGGGACAATTAGATATAAAAAAAAAAGAAAAGAGCAGAACAGAAAGAAAATGTCGTTAAAATTTCATCTAATCAAATTTTCTGATTCGTTTCCATATCTAACGCAAGCGATAAAGAGCCAAATATTGCGTATCAAGTGTAATATTTCTTATTAAATTAATTTTTAAGCATTACAAATATTTCTTTCAGGTTTTGATTAAATGTTTCCGTTTTTTAATATTATCACTCATTGAAACGGATTTTCTTTTTCTTTTTTTCTTTTTTTTTCATTTAAATAAAATTAGTAACAGTTTTTCTTTTATTTTTCGAGGTTTAATAGCCGTTTCAATTTTTTTTTTTTTTATCAACGATGAATTTCGCCAAGAAATAAAATGGTAACCTTATCGCCCAAAATAACAGAATTTTCCGTCATAATTCTAAAACTAATATAGGTAGAATAATGTGTTATAGCTTAAAACCTTCCCTGAAACAATACCTATCTAACGGTATAAGTTCCGTAAAAATCCATGCAGTAGAACTCGAAATCTAGGCGTTCGGAACGAAATTTCCGTTTGGATTTTATATATATAATAGATAATAGAATAGATAATAGATTTTATATATATATATAATAGAATAGATAATAGATTATGTGTTATGAACTATCTCAAAGTTTAAAACAGATCGCATTGTTAGATTTCCCAATTTTAACAATATCGCGTTATGTTAGTTCCACATTCCACCACCAGGGAGCGCACTCTATTCTTAACGAAAGCGTATCCGAACGAAACTCCTTCGTGCAACCTTTCCGTAGATACATGAATCGGGAGGGTGGCGGTCTTAACGAATAATGTAAGATAATTGCTGAAATTACTACGAAAAATATGTTAAAGGGGCCCTACGCGGGCCCCTAATAGAGTTAGAGGAAATCGGAAGACGGCAAAATAATCGCGGGGAAAAGTTTGCTTGGGTGCTTCGGAGCTACTTTTGGCGCGAGATCTAAGCTCTACGACCAACAGGAGCCCAGATATTTAAGGAAATATGAAGTTACAAAGTTCAATATAAAAAAAAATTCCGTAATAATTCTATAACTAATCTAGGTAGAATGATGTGTTATAGCTTAAAACCTTCCCTGAAACGATACCTATCTAACGGTATAAGTTCCGTCAAAATCCATGCGGTAGAACTCGAAATCTCGGCGTTCGGAACGAAATTTCCGTTTGGATTATATATATATAACTAGCAAAAGCCCTGCTTTTTTTAGATTCGCGAAGCATTCATTATTTAATAAGATAAACATTTGAAAGTAACAATATTTTTTTAATAATATTTTTGCATCGTTATTAATCAAAAACGTTATTTTATTTTTTGCCGTATATTAATTTTAGAAATGTATATTCAGCCAAATAACTAAGAATTTCCTCGGAATTTTTTATTTATGATACTAGCAGGCTATGCCCGCTGCGCTGGTCAATATTTCCAAATGAACCTTGGATTAAACTAAATGGTGAATTTGAACTTGTATTTTAAACAATATGGATCTTCAGCTTGACCTTGCACATTACTGAAAACGATGCGAACGCCATTGCGATATAATGTTATCTTAAGCGTTGGACAAAATTTAGCAATTAAGAAGTAATTGTTTTAGTTGATTATAAACAGCGCACTTATGGTCGGGTAATGAGACCGTTATGACAACAGGAATTAATACCTCTGTAACTAATCAACATATAATGAAATCGTATATACTAACACCATTCCTAAAAGTCATGCAACAGGGCCACTTGTAACAAAATATGTTCTGTAGATTTTTTTAAAAAGGCTAAAGTTTCATAATCAGGTTCACTTAATTTTTGAACTTTTACTGTTGCTCTATAACTAAGTACCCTTGAACAATATGTATTCACTAAAACCTTTCCAAAATTATTACCTAACTAATTGTGGTATATCCTACGAAAGTATTATAAACAATCGGGATGAAATACAAATTTCCGTTGTAAATATATAGTAGATGATGATGATGCGATTTTGTGTAAAATTCATAGTAAAGTTTTCGCTTCAAACAAAAACGATGCTTTCAACATTAAAGCTAATACACCAATATGTGAAGTATCCGATTACGGACGGTTAACTTGAATTCTCATGAGCAACTACTCAAAGAAAAGTGAATATGTGGCTTTTGTGATACTTTTATGTCAGCCGGGCGCAGGTAATGAATCAATAAAGATTGTTTTCATAGCATATTCTTATTTTATTATTTTCATTTAAAACACAAACCTTTCACTCGTTTAATTTAAAATGCATGCCTTATACTAATTTCATTTAAAAAACTGAAAAGATAAACAATAACAGGAAATAATGCCATAATTAAAAGCAAAAAAATATTTTTAATTTACATACGCAAAATGTAACTACTGCTACTGGGAATTTTTAAAATGCTATCAGCGAGATGTGCGCACGGTTGTTATAAATGTACCCATTTTTTCTTCTTATCGAGGAGCAATTTATAAATCGCACAATATTATTCGAATTTCTTTCATTGAGGAACCTATGACCGGAAAAAATGGAAAAAGATTCTTGTAGATTCTTCGGATGACGGCATCTGACGCCATAAACCGAGTTTATATATATGAAAATAATTTTCAAGTCGTTACAAACATTGCTTTCATACTTAAATATTTTCATTGGTACTACTTGTTATCCCGTCGACCAATTTTGCCAAATTATATAAATCGCCAAACCATTCGCCAAATTATATAAATTGACATAATCTTTATTTTAAATAACGAAATAACAAATAAATTAGTATAACATTAATAAAAATACAAATAAAACGTCGAAATTAAAATCACTTGATGACGTAAACACGTGTAGTTTGTTTAAATTCAAGTGAATTTGATATTTACGATCAACCATTATTGGCATTTAATCTTATAGTTTGACGATAGATTTTTGGTCGACGGAATATCTAAGTAGTACCTTTTCCATTTTTGTTTTATAACGCTAAATTCTCAGTAATTTTTTCCCTTTTATTTTACATAAAATCACTATTTTTAAAAAAAATTAAGATGCTTGCATTTTTATTTCAAACTCATAGAGCCGTTTTTATTTTTTAGCCAAAAGGGTTGATTTGAATTTTTTCCGTTGCTAGAGTAACGGATGTAATGATAGATATTTTGAGGTTTAGATGCCAAAGACACCGCCAAATTAGAAAAATATGAAATGTGTCATGAACTGTTGGACTTATAAAAATTTATTTGGTAGCATTCGATTCAGCATACAAAACTACATTAAAATATGCTATCATTTGACGCATAATTTTGATATTCGATTTTTTCCCCTCCCCGTGCAAAAACCATTAGGGGTGACACTTTAGAAAATCCTTTCTTAGCAGAAGTTTATGTCATAAGAAGTATTTTTACCACGATTTTCAAGATTTTAGGTTCAGTAGTTTGCGCTGTGCGTTAATTAGTCCCCTAATCCAGACTTTATTTTATATACTATATTAGATATGTGATTTTGCGGTGAATCGATGATCGAAAATTAGTCCAATATCATTTGAAATATTACATAACAGAGGAGAAAGTACGAAGAAAGACGAAGAAGAAATGACGAATTACAAAAGACTTGTAATTTTTTTTTTCAAAATGTTGAATTTTTCCATAGTAATAACGTATTAAAACATAAATTTCCTTAAAAATTATCTTTATTTCCTAGATTCCGAATCTGTGAATTTTCCTATAAATGAAATTGGCGATATGACTTGAGAAAATAGATAATATTTGCTTAAATAAAATGGGTAATATTCGTTGATCTGAGTTCGAGTTTATAAATATCACATGCTTTCGGAATTACGGCGAAAAACATTTTAAAAAGTATGAAATTATTTTACAATATGTATGTGTGGCAAAAATTCACACTGAAATTTAAGTATTCGATTCCATTTTTAAAATATTAACTGATATCTATATAAGTTACAATTGAATATGAAAATGTACTCAAAAAATTATCTCTTTCACCTAAAAAAACACCATTTGTGAGAACATCCTCAAGCTAATGCCACGCTTATGCATTTTTGGCTTAAAATCACATTGTTTGGCGACAAAAGAAAAATAAAAAATTGTAAAGAAACAAATAGTAATTACACATGTGACTCACAATTACATCTGTTTGTTTCTTCTATAAGTCACGTGATGGGACAATTAGGTATAAAAAAAAGAAAAGAAAACAGAACAGAAAGAAAATGTCGTTAAAATTTCATCTAATCAAATTTTCAGATTCGTTTCCATATCTAACGCAAGCTATAAAGAGCCAAATATTGCGTATCAAGTGTAATATTTCTTATTAAATTAATTTTTAAGCATTACAAATATTTCTTTCAGGTTTTGATTAAATGTTTCCGTTTTTTAATATTATCACTCATTAAAACGGATTTTCTTCTTCTTTTTTTCTTTTTTTTTCATTTAAATAAAATTAGTAACAGTTTTTCTTTTATTTTTCGAGGTTTAATAGCCGTTTCAATTTTTTTTATCAACGATGAATTTCGCCAAGAAATAAAATGGTAACCTTATCGCCCAAAATAACAGAATTTTCCGTCATAATTCTAAAACTAATATAGGTAGAATAATGTGTTATAGATTAAAACCTTCGCTGAAACAATACCTATCTAACGGTATAGGTTCCGTAAAAATCCATGCAGTAGAACTCGAAATCTAGGCGTTCGGAACGAAATTTCCGTTTGGATTTTATATATATAATAGATAATAGAATAGATAATAGATTATATATATATATATAATAGAATAGATAATAGATTATGTGTTATGAACTATCTCAAAGTTTAAAACAGATCGCATTGTTAGATTTCCTAATTTTAACAATATCGCGTTATGTTAGTTCCACATTCCACCACCAGGGAGCGCACTCTATTCTTAACGAAAGCGTATCTGAACGAAACTCCTTCATGCAACCTTTCCGTAGATACATGAATCGGGAGGGTAGCGGTCTTAACCAATAATTTAAGATAATTGCTGAAATTACTACGAAAAATATTTTAAAGGGGCTTCTACGCGGGCATCTAATAGAGTTAGAGGAAATCGGAAGACGTCAAAATAATCGCGGGGAAAAGTTTGCTTGGGTGCTTCGGAGCTACTTTTGGCGCGAGATCTAAGCTCTACGACCAATAGGAGCCCAGATATTTAAGGAAATATGAAGTAACAAAGTCCAAAATAATAGAATTTTCCGTAATAATTCTTAACTAATCTAGGTAGAATGATGTGTTATAGCTTAAAACCTTCCCTGGAACGATACCTATCTAACGGTATAAGTTCCGTAAAAATCCATGCGGTAGAACTCGAAATCTCGGCGTTCGGAACGAAATTTCCGTTTGGATTATATATATATAATAGACTAGAAAGGTAGCCCGTCAAAAATGACGGAGATTTAGATATAAAGTTATATACAACTCATGTGC
This sequence comes from Maratus speciosus, assembly GCA_963932465.1. Lineage (NCBI taxonomy): Eukaryota > Metazoa > Arthropoda > Arachnida > Araneae > Salticidae > Maratus > Maratus speciosus. The sequence goes on along the minus strand of OZ010786.1, from coordinate 6,174,365 downwards.
AAGAATATGAGTTTTCTCGTTTGTTCCGCAGTGATAGATGAAAATAACACATTTTAAGAACGAAACACATTTATGAATAACTGTGTACAGTAGAAGATCACTAATCTGCACAGTTTGGTTCCAAGTGTTCTGCAGATTTGAGGATTTTTGCGGTCATGTATGTCTATTCAGTCTTTGTTTACATTTTTTTAAATTCATATATTGGACAATTTAGATTGTTAAGCCTTAAAAATAAATAAATAAATTACACACTTGAAGTAAGGTAAAAACTATTAAATTATCGTATACGATTTCATGAAATGGTATTATATGGTATTATATGTGTGTGCTTCACGATCTTGGTTACGACTTTGGCGAAATTGGCTGCAACTTGTCATAATTCTAATAGTGTGGGCCTCTATAACAAAAAAGTAACCAGTTTTTAGTAAAATTTCTGATATAAAGTAGTTTTCAAAAACTTGTGTAAAACTGCATGCCGTTCTCATGTTATGCCAGTCCTGGGAATAATATTTCTAACACTGAAGAGTTTCCATGTATATGTGGAATTTAGAAAAGCTTCTCCAAAAGAAAGGTCCTGAAATGACATTGTAATTCCTCTAACTTCAAACTTTAATCGGGCCCTGATGTTGTTTACAGAAATCTAATAAATACAGTTAATTTGAATATTACAACAGAATTAAACAGCTAAACTTATTTAACTTAAACTCACTGTTACTTCCCGATGTTATTTTTTAGTATTAAGAAAAAAAAATATTTAATTTTTTTAAATCATGCACATTTATAATTTTTTCCCGTTTTTAATAACTAAATAATGAAAAAATATGCTTTTGTTCTGATCTCATAAATATGACAATAAAATAATGTAACTAAGAGACATTGCAAAATTAATTCTTTGTGATTTCAAACCATAAACAAATGATACCGCCACCATTTTACCTACTATGACGTCATTAGAATATTGTCCATTGATTGTTGGAGAACTTACTTTCTGAATGATTACCTCAATGATTTAATATTTTCTACAGTTCACGATGAATGAATCACTTGTGTTTGTTTAGGTTTATGGAATGAGACATTAAGTCGTGAACCTAATTTCAACTAAAGTTAGCCAAGGATATATGTATTTTTAATCGAAATTAAAAACAATGCTTTGATCTCGAAATAAAAAGTTTTAGTTTGTATAATTGGTTATTTCTGTTAATTATTTATTTAGGTACTTTTCCATTATAGCGCATTTTTAAAAAGAGCTTGGCGTAATTCGGGCATTAGAAAGTGAGATATGTTGCCAAAATATACAGCTATGAAAACAAATCTAATGAACTTTTATTTTTGTTTATATATGCACTTATATACATAAAAAAATCGTTTCTAAATATATATAATATTTTTTTATATACAAATTACGGCACAGATTTCAGATATGAACCGGGATACCTATGGCTCTAAAATGGTGTTATTTTTCCGGCTATCGTTTTTTATTTATTAATAAATTGTTTATTTACTTTTATTTTCTGTTCTTAAATTATATAAACTGTTTTGTTCTATAGTTGTTATTCCAACTTTTATTTATTTATAGTTATTTCCTTTTCAAAATGATAGCAAATAATTTAAAAATATATAAGTAACTGGTATTCGAAAGCGATATTTCTGCCGAATTGGCGTCAGAGAAAAATCACGCCAACCCCGATGCGTATATGACATCTGTGCAAAAATTACTTCTGTTTCTTTATAAAAATGGGTAAATAGCTTTTTTTTACATTAAATAAATTGTATACATGTGCAAAAAATTGCTTGTAAGTATGAAGCAGTAAATAGGTTGTCAGAAAATATGTTGGCAAACTTTTTTCTCGCCAAGAAACTTTTCTCCGAAGTATTGTACGTACATAAGCAATGATTGCTAGAAATGCATTTTTAATTATGATATGCGCTTTTATGTTTCACTGCATTTATGCATACTATACCGTGTGTATAAATGCTACAGTTCATATGCAGGGCTACACAAAAAAATCGGGAACAGATGTCATATTCGCCCCATATTGGCGCGATTTTTTTCGGTTGCCAATTTGGTGAAAACATCAACAGCATAAACAACATAATCCGGGTTACCACATCAAGCAAAATAACGACACTTTGGCACAAGTTAAGTACCTATTGCCTATATGATATTGGCGACAGAAACAAATCGCGCCAATATGGGGCGAATATGACATCTGTACCAAAAATCGTAAGGGTTACTGAGTATGAGAATAAATTGCTTAAAAGTGGTTTTTAAAGGAGTTATGCAGTTTTACGCTGAACTGCATTTAGATTACTAAGAAATCTTTGTAGAATATAGATAAATTGATATACAGGGTCACGCAAAGAGTTGGATACATAACCGTCTATGGATGATAATATCTGGAAATATGATTGCAGAAGCTTTAAGAGTAATTTAAATTAAATATTAGCTAAATAGTGGCATATAATAACGGTACTATTGGCTATGGACGGTAACTGCTGAAATCAATTTAAAAAAAAATTATGCGTTTTCTAAAATGTTTACTTAGTTATCTTATTTACCTTATTTCCCTAAATGACGAAGTTTTGTTAAAGCATTCAGGATGTGTTGGAAAGTGTTTCATATTCTATGCTTAACGCATGATTTTTCTTTCTTCTTTAATCTTATTTTGCATTTATTTTATTCTTAATTTTTAGTCTTATACTGCTTTATAGAAACTTTGGCACAGTTGTCATATATACCCCATATTGGAGCGATTTTTTCCGACGCCAATTTGGCGAAAACATCAACAGCATAAACAACAACATCCGGGTTACCATATCAAGCAAAATAACGACACTTTGGCGACAGTTAAGTACCCGTTGTGTATATGACATCTGTGCCGAAACTTTAATATTTAAAGTTTAAACTCTTCGCTCCACTCACCTTGCATATAGTATAAAATATAACACAGATAGCGCAAAATAATAGACAGTTTGATACTTTTCCGCTGTAGGGGCTTTGGCGTTTTTAAAAAAAAGTTTGGTGTAAATTGGGCATCAGAAAGTGAGATTTGGGTACTTTTCCGTTATGCGGATACCATTCTCGCCAAGCGTAATAGTTGGCGCAAAATGAAAATCACGTGAATTGAGGCATTTGAAAAATAAAAGAAAAAATATTGTCGTACTAAAGTGATCATTTAAAAAATATAACATTTGAAAATTTCAGACTTTTGCGAACTATTTCATTAAATCACAAATATATTCTTAAAATAATTGAACAAATAACTGTTATAAAATAAAGCAATAAAATAAAACTCATATTAAACTGCTGGCATAAAATTACAAATATCTTTTAGCATTTTGAAATAATTGGCGCATTAGCCTACGTAGGTACTTTTCCGTTATACGGACAGCATGCCAAAATGTATGCTAATAGGCCAATTATTTCAACACTGATCGTAGATTTTTATTGTAAACCATGCGAAACATTGTGATTTGTTATTTATGAAACGTGAATCACGTGAATGATTATTGTTTAACCTTAATCTTGGAAAGCTTTTTAATCTGCTATTAATCGAATTAAAAATGCTTTTTTTTTTATAAAAGTGTAGTTTACTTTTACTGCTGATGCTGAGATGGATTTTATCATTTGGCAATTACCAGATGATGAGAAAGTTGTGATAAAACTGTTTCAGGAATTTGGAATTCTGCATAATAAAAGATTGTGTTCAAAAAATCATGAAATGAAATTATGGATGAGTTCCGGAAATCCGAAATTGAGTTGTAGTTTACGATCATGCGAAGAAAGCGTAGGAATACGACAAAAAACTTGGTTTAAAGGATCGCGGGTGTCTTTTCTTAATGCTTTGAGGATTATATATTTATCGTGCAAAGAGTTGACATCGATTGAGTTTTGTGAGCTGCAACTTGATATGAACCACAACACAACAGTGGAATGGAATAGTTATTCGAGAGGTTTGTGCAAATGCTTTATGTTCACGACCAAATAGAAAAGGCACAGATATCATATTCGCCCCATATTGGCGCGATTTTTTTCGGTTGCCAATTTGGCGAAAACTTCAACAGCATAAATAACATAATCCGGGTTACCACATCAAGCAAAATAACGACACTTTGGTGTCAGTTGCGTATATGACATTGGCGTCAGAAAAAAAATCGCACCATAAGATCTGTGAAAATCTGTGCCATAGAAAAATCGGTGGACCTAATAAAATTATAGAAGTAGATGAAAGTCTTGTATTATTTATACAGATTGCTGGAAAGGATATAAAACAGAGGAACTGCTAAGTGCTGGTTATGATCATTTCACAGTAAATCACAAATACAATTTTGTCGACCCTAATACTGGATGTCATACTCCAAATGTTGAGAGATTATGGGGAATCGCAAAATGGCGCAACAAAAGACATCGGGGAGTCATCATTTAGAGTCGTATCTCATAGATTTTATGTGGCGACGTCTTCATTCAAAAATGAAATGTTTACTGCAATGCTGAAAAATATTTATAATTTTATGGCAGCAGTTTAATATGATTTTTTATTTTATTACTTTATTGTATAACAGTTATTTGTTCACTTATTTTAAGTATATATTTGTGATTTAATAAAATAGTTCGTAAAAGTTTGTAATTTTCAAATGTTATATTTTTAAAATGCCCACTTTACTATCGAGAATGTTTTTTCTTTTATTTTTCAAATGTTTGAATTTACGTGATTTTCATTTTGCGCCAACTATTGCGCTTGGCGACAATGCTGTCCGTATAACGGAAAAGTACCGCATAAATTTTGGCATGGTGCCCGTATAACGGAAAAATATTGAGATTTGTTGTCAAATCATATAAACAGCTATGAAAACAAACTTGATGATCGTTTTTTTTTTATTATATGTTTATTTTATATGTATATTATTCATGTTTTTATGTACAAATTACATCTGTTTCTGTATAAAATTAGACAAACTGCTTTTTTAATCTTATAAATAAATCGTATAAATATCGAAAAAAAAATACGTGTGTATATAAAATGAAACAGTGGATAGGTTCCCGGAAAATGTTGCCAAATTTCCTTTTTCGCCCAGGCACCTATACTGGAAAAGTACCTAAAGCACATTAAAGTCGCGTAGTTAGGAGCTCATACAACACAGCGTCGTCTATTGGCGGTTATTTTATTAGTAGCATCGGGAGGAAGATGTAAAGATGTACTTTAAATTCTCACCCATAGATTTTGAAAAAATATTTTAAAAGAGCGGAGTTTAAATTAAATTTTGGGGACCTCCTTTATGAAAGATTAATAGTTTTAAATGGGAATTTCACCAAATCAGCCAGCTATCGCCAAGTTGCCAACATATGGCGCTACTGTGGTAACCCTGCATTAGTATTTTTCAACAATTACTCATTTCAATGAGGTAGTCCTACCGGAATCGTGAGGGACACACAGAGACTTGGATTTTATATAAATAGATAGATAACTCTTTGTCTTTTTAAACGGTGAACTTTCCTTACAGTATATTAGACGCGTTGGAAAATGTTTCATAAACAGCGCCAGACACATGACTTTTCTTTTCTGTTCTTATTAATAATTTTAATATTTTTTGGAATAAAAAAAAAATTTAAGCATAATTTTCTTCGATTAAATTTTTACTTTATTGATATCTTAATTATTTGAAGGCTTATACACACAACACTCTGACACACACACGGGCGATTCTCAAAAGGTGGGCACTGGACACAAGTCATAACTTTAAGCCTTTCAAACATAACTTTAATTATCATTGACTTTATTATTATTTTTTTACACTGAGTTTTTAATTCTATTCAGAGATAGAAAATGACATAATTTATTGTAAAAGCTTTGTATAAATATCTTAAAATTTTATTATTTTATGCTAAAGAGGCCAATTTCGGACATTCATAACGGTAACTGCTCCAATGTACCACCAAGAAAAAGAGTTTTAACCTTTTTCCAGGTGGTTCTAATGGTAAACAACGAATGCATAAAGGAAACGGATGATTTTTTGATAATTTCGTTAAGAGATGGCAGGCAGATTTATTGCTTTTTTCAAGATAGAAGAACTTTTCTATAAAGCATTTTCCTGCATTTTGTTATGTCCGAAAGTAACGTACGTAACAAAGCATTTGATTTTACTATTATTATTACTGGATAACAAAAAGTTAATTATACATATATATATGTATACAGACACATTTACTACATTCTTAGTCTTAAGAATTTTTTAAATACTAAGAGCAACGTCCAAAATCTGCAAATGTCCAAAATTTGTAACGTACACAACTGCTAATTAAATGCTTTTATCCTTAATTTTCCAGAATAGTTGCTGTCTTTTAATGTTTGTGTATAATTTTGTAGACATACTATTAAAATATTTATATATTATATTTATAGACAAAATACTATACTATTAAAAAAAATGGTCTTAAATTTGAAAATTTTAAAAATTGCATATAGTTAACGTTTAATGATCCCACCTTTTGAGAATCTCCCACAAATATTATATGAAGACGTGAGCTCCAAAACTCGCCTTTTCCTAAATTTAAAAAATCGAGTTTTCTCTGTAAATCCACTGTGTTGGTGAATCTGCAGCAAGAAGACACTACAATCCGGGAGAAAACTAGGTTTATTCTGCATTTCTGGTGTTGGTATACAATAAAAACCAATGAACGCATGTGGGTTTTTTTTTTGCGAATTCCCAAAATTCGATTTTCTGGATAAGGCGAGTTTTGAAACTGAATTCCTCGTATATATTAACAAAAGATTTAAATGATTTGAAAAGAGCACTTAAAATGGCTTCTTTTTGTGTACCATGGTTTAATAACTACTTTAAAAATTGACTCTATTCAAAACCCTCCGAGCGTCTTGATGGCTTTCCTGTATTTTTATAAAAATGCTTATTTAAATAACCTTAATTTAAATTTTCTTTACCGGTTTGTTTCTAAAATACACTTCATGCCCCTTTATTTTACATACATTTAAAAATGTAATTCTGTTTAAAATATTTTTTTCTACAATGAATTTAATATGTTTCTGGAAAACGGAAAAATACGGGTCAACCAAACAGTGTGTTTATATGCCATTAATTATTGTGTAATGGAAATTTTATACTATCAAAACAATGCATCTGTACATTTCTAATATTTAATCAGCTTATTCATGAATTATTTTGCCAATTAATTTATGAAAATAGGGCGGAGATGCACTATAAATCGTTTATAAGAACGTATCCCATAAAAGATTTAAAATGTAACTATTTCACATTTTCATTAATTTTTGAATTATTTGAGTGTACTAATATTACCTAGGTATAAAATTCTAGCTAAAATATTTGAATACTTAAACGGCATTATGAGACAATTTCATTTTTGCAAGTTTAACAAATAATTACTGAAATGGCAGTTAAAACTTTCGAATATTTTAAAATTAATATTGCTTACCGAAAATGCATATTATCCATACCAGACGTAAGTATAAATAATTTTCCTATAACTTCTTGAAAGGCGTTGAATTTACACCCATTTAAAAAATGTAGAGTTTTTTTTTTTTTTTTTAGGAAAATAAACTAAATCTAAACTTATAATAAATTAGTAGTAAATAAATAAGTAGTGTAATAGTATAAGAAATTAGTAGTGTAATAAATTAGTCTAACTATAGTATTATATTATTCATATCTGAAGTATTTGTTTCATACACAAATAATTCTCAGAAAGATTCATTCTCTTTGAATTTTCTTTTACATTTATGTCTTCAGAATTTCAACCGATGCAGCAAACTAAGATATTTTCACTAAGAAATATCCAAGATATATTTTCACTTTATTAAATAATTTTCTAGCTTATAAGCGCGTTTAACTCCATTGCTCTTAAATTTCCACTTTCAACTACAATATTGTTTACTGTTTTATTTTATGACTAGTTTTGTTTGTTTTTTAAACAATTTCCAACATAGTTGAAAAGTTTTTATGAATTTGGTTTATCTATCTGGCTGTTCACAATCTGACTCAAGTACATATATTCGGATTGCCTCGGATTGCCTCGGATTGCCATATACCTTATTAAGATTTATACATCGGTACTGGAAACGAAGTGTGTAGCATTTACAGGTGGTACATAACCGTGTATATTTAACCATTATTTTTGCGTGGAAAATCGCTCTATATGGAGTAATTTTTTAGTTAGTTGAAAAACATATTTCTTTAAAACTGTAATTTTAATTCATTAGACTAGTTACTGGTATATGCGTTTTCTATCATTGTTCAGGAAAGTAGTGTCTAACAATTCCACTAAACATAACTCATTTTTCATTTCTTTACATTTTTTTAGAAGTTTAAATAGATAAATTTAAAAAAAATGTCCCTGCGCATCTTCGTCAAATAAGTTATCCCTATGCTAAATTTAGAATTTCTAGGATGAAGGTTTCAGAGAACTCACACTGAAAGCAAAATTGTAGAAAGTTTCCTCCTATTTCAAGTATTTGAAATTTGTCTGTTTTTTAAACTTTTGTCTGAAAAAAATCACACTCTAATATGAGGGTGTATCAAAAAGTTTTTGCTTTCATGTAGACATAATTGAGGGAAATTTATGAAATTGCTACATTGCATTAGATCTGTTCTATGCAGTCACGTGCACAGTAACACATTTCTGCAAACGTTATTTCAAAGAGAGATTTTGCTACCTGGGGGCATGAAAGATGTCCGCTAAATTTAGAAAAATGCCCCCCGGAGAGAAAATTGGTGAGGGGAGGGTTCGGGAGGTGCATAGCATGAATAAGTGGTCACAGGCCTTTCTAACAATACGTCACATGTGGGAGTCGGTAAAAGTTAGAAAAATGCCCTCCTTTGGGTCTACTATCGCGCCGTAGAAACCTGCATGTTAAATTAAAAATTTCTAGTCTCGATAGTTTCTGAGTAATCACGATTTAGGATGTTTTTTAATTACTCCATCCTTTTAAATCTCTAATTTTGTAACATGCGTTCTTATTTTAACAAGTGTCCTTACTTTAGCCTATTTCTTTACAAGAATATACGTGTTGAAAATGACCTCCATATCTAATTTCATGTTTTTAACATTGGCGAAACGAAAGAAATCCGAATTTTAGAAGGTTTTTCATTCTTGCACCTTCTTCACATTTGTTTGCAAAGAAATAAAATAGAACCTATCTTTTAGAGGAGGCTGATATCATTATTATTATTCTGAGGGAAGATTTTAAATCCGTTCCGTAGTTTTAAAATAATCGTTATTTTAGAGCGTGCTCCGTTTTTGCCACCTTTTTAAGTTTCGAAAATTTAGAAACTATTCGGTACTAGAATAGAATGTCTTTAAAGTAATATTCATGTCGAATTTCCTAACCTTTTAAAATTTCAAATGAATCCCAATTTGGAATATTTTTAGAATGTTTTCCGATAATTTCACCTTTTTAAATATCGATATTTCTTTAGACACCATTCTCATAGCGATCTTTTACAAATTAAAATACTGAAATTTTCAATTTTCTAGCCTCAACAATATCACAAAAATCACAAATTTAAAATGGTTTTCCCGTCAACAGTGTTTTAAATTCGAATTATTTAGAGAGTGTTTGGAGCATTTACGTGGTAAAAGTAAAGGCCATGTCAAATTTCCAATTTCTATCATTGGCATTTACACAGAAAGAGAAATGTAGAACATTTTCAGGAAGTTTTTCATGCATTTCATCCTTTTAAATTTCGAAGTTTTTAAAAACAATCTTTAGCAAGCATTTGTATCCTAAAAAAAGCCAGCGTATCAAATTTCAAGATTCTATCACTAAAATTGCCATTTAAATGAAAATTTAGAATGTTTTTAGTGCATTTCACCCTTTTAAGTTTCGAATTTTTGAGGAACATTTACATCTTATAAATAACTACCATGCCTAATTTCAAGTTTGTAGACCATCCAGTATTAGAAAAATAGGAATTATCGAACTTTCTTGTAGCATTTTCTCCGGAGACCTTATTGTAAATTTTGCCCCCTAGATCTTTGACATAAAATTCAGCTTATAGTGGAATAGACACTATCGCCAGCATTTTGTCACAATTAAGTTTGAAATCGGTTCAGTAGTTCTAGAGATTACCTTACAAATAATTGATATAGGTATTCTTTTTGTAAATTTGTATATTTAATTTTGAATTAATTATTATTAACAAAAATGAAGTTTATATTTATTTGGTAAAAATTTTATCTAATGCTAAAATAAATTTTAGCATTAGATTCTATGTCTTTGTCTTATCATTTTGCTGTAAATCAACAGTATTAAATTTAGACTATGATTTTCATTCGGTTTCGTAAATAATATTATATTCCCATTAGAACAAAAATTATGATTTTTAGAATTATACCCACTCAAGAGCTTTGCGGCGCTTCCGAAACTTTGAAGTCATTTTTCTCCAAATGGCATTTTTCAGCATAACGCGCAGGATATCTAAAAAACTCCTAAATAAGTTTTCATGAAATTTTCAACACATACGTTTTATGTTAGTCTATATAAATTGAACCTAAAATTTCATTTTCTTTGTTCGAGAAAATACTTTGTTTTAACTTTTTTTTATTATTCTTTTTTCTGTTTTAGATGCTTATACGGTTCAAATATTTAAAATGTTGTATTAGCCAAATAGAACTTTGTACTAAAAATATAAAAATGCTTTACATACAAATTAATTTAGGTTTAGTTTAAGTATTACAATCTGAAGTATGCGAGTAAGTAGTTATCTCAATTTTCTTCTCGTGAAATGTCTGTCAGTTTGGAGCCCTAATAAATGCTAACTCTATAGCTTGAATTTTTTTAAATACATCCAATGAAAGAACATATATCTTTCCTCCAATAAAAATTGCGTTTTAAAATCATATATATTTTAAAATATTAAATGTTGAAAATGATATTTCCCCCCCCCCCTTTTTCAAATATTAAGAGACTTGAGATACCTTAATCATAGAAGAAATAATCTTTTCAGATTATTTTTTTATTACAAGATAATAGTATCTTATACATTTAATAAAATTTTATTTTTTATCTTGGTGTTTATTTGTAAGAACATTTTTTATGAAATTCCCAGTAACAAATACTCACAAATAAATAATGATGAAATTATTCGAGGAAAGCCTTCCTAATTAGACCTGCTTTGTTATGCTCCACAACAATATTTGGAATATTACAATTCACATAAATTAAACATCAAACGACAAACTATTAACATAAACATAGTTTCACTTAATTTTTGATATATTATAAACTACGTTATATGTACAATAATTCTTAGAGATTATTTAAGACTTCGCTTCACTGACTTTTATCGCATGCCTATCAGCAATATTAATAAATCAAATTTTCTCATAAATTTTACCTTTGGAATTATACACCATACCAAACCCTAACTTGTAATTCTATTTATTTTTATTATCTTTAACTTGAGTTGACATTTTGATTTATAATGCCTAAATATAAAATATGAAGCGCGTATTATACTTAAAAAAATAAGCATTTAGGAACAAAATAAGAATAGGCCGATTTCGCCTATTCATTTTATGCAAAATCAATATATTACATTACGCCAATGGATTATTCAAAAATCTAAAGATTTAGAAGGTTTCAGCATTTTATGGGTAAAATATATCACATTTTAACGGAAAAAGACTTTCAATTTTGATAAGAAATTGCAGATTTCAAATAACTAAACATATCACGTCTGGATCAGACTTTAAAATTAAACAAATGATCATTCATATCAGATATTTAATAAACTAAAAACCACATTAAGATAAAAAGAACTTCTGAAAAACACCATTAAAGTTCATAAAAAATGCGGAAGGCCTTTCGAAAGAACTAGTCGTCCTTCATGAGGCGTAGAGAACAAGTCCTAAAACGTTCAAAACAGCATGAAGAGTGCACTCTTGATGGTGTTTCCAGATTAGTAGGACTTGTTTTCTGCGCCTGATTAAGAAAGACACGGTTATTTCGAAAGGCCTTGCGCATTTTAAAAAACATTTACGGTGTTTTTAAGAAGTTATTTTTATCTTACCATTTCACACCAGCTTTTTAAATTATTTAATGTAAAAAAACCCACTGGTATTACGAAATAAAATAAAAAAAATACTGTAGACGTTTTAGGCTTTATGCAAGCTCCTCATGAGCATAAACGTAAATTGAAAACCAAAGAAATTGTTCCCAAATGTTTACTTGCAAAATATAGGAATTTGAAATAATAAATCACCATGGACATCACAGTAGGATTACATAATCTGGTGAAATTGTGCATGCTTCGATTAGGGTAATTTTCTGTAATATTGTAAACCAATCTTCTAAAAAAAAATTTACCTCGTATTTGATTTTGAACGGATTATCAATTAGAAGTTTCCAGTTGTAGGTGCATGCGTGCCGCATGGTGCGTCTAATATGGCAACATAGAATGCGTTGGTAAGGACGTTTGCAAGTGACGTCTCCTCATGCTATATCTTACTGGAACATATTTTAAGGGGACGAGGGATCTTAACCCTTATGTCAATGACCAAAATTTGCCCTTCTGTCCAATGACCGGCTTACCCGGGTACCTGCTGAGATTTTAACATACGCAAACATTAAATCACCTCTGTTTCATACAGTGTAACTGTCCCGTCTTTAGAGAAGAGAAATTTGGTGTATATTTATAAATATTAATTACGTCATGTGCCAACAATTCAAATATAAATCACACATTGGGAATATGGAAAGCAAACTCATATCCGTATTATCGAGCAAGTATGAAAGTAACCGATTCTGGAATTTCTTTAAATTTATTCGTTTTGACAACCAGAACACATCAGTGGAATATCTACAAAATGTTAAAGCTGCAACAATTTTATTGACTATGCTATTGTGATTTATGGACTATGCTAAATCCTGACCTATTGAAAAAATACAAACCAACGAAAAACTTAAAGGTTGATAAGCAGTTATTTACGCATCGAAGAAGAACAAGATTCACTTAATATATTCCGTCTAAACTGGCTAAATATGTGATCGAAATAAATCGGGTATGTGATGCAAATAATTATTAATATCTCAACGGCCAACTATGCACCGAAAAAATAGGTACAGATCGTGCAATAAACCAAGATCAAAGAATTGTGAAAACTTCGCCTCTCCTTTCAAGGATTCTGGACGAAACATCACATTAGACAACATTTTTCTTCTCTTTCTTTGGCCAAGCATTTATTATACTGGAAGCTCACAATGGTTGGCGCTTTGAGAAGAAAAATAAAACTTATATTCCGCAATAAATGTGGTCGTGTAAATCCGGCAAGTTTTGTCCACAGAATTTGAATTTCATGATGACGTAAGTATTTGTCTGTATATTCCAAAAAGGAACAAAGCTGTCATTCTAATGTCTACTACGCATTATATTAAAACCATCACAGGACAGAAAGATAAACACGAAATGATTCAGTTTTACATTAAATGAAATATGGAGTGGATATAATGGATAAATTATTGGGGCAATATTCAATACATAGCCGTACAACCACATGACTACTTGCATTATTTTTCTATATTGTGGATATAGCATTACTTGCTACTTACATTATACATACTGCAAATAATGATATAGTTATAAATAGAACAAACAATTGTCGCTTGTTTTTACGGGGATTAGGTGAGATTTTGAGGCTTCCAGAAACTCGAGATCAATGGCAAAAATACACAGGCTAGGAGACATTTTTTTGATCAAATCTGGAATTGAAAGTACACTGAAGAAACACTTTGCCCGTATTTGAAGCTTCTACATGTTCAGTACCCAGTCCAAATAGCTTAATGTGAGGTGAACAAGAAGGAAAAAAGCAGTTGGCGTCAGAAGTTCTAGTTAGAGCCTCAAAAACGGCGCAGAAAATCATGTAAACAATTTTGAAAGTCAGAATGTAATGTATATTCGTACACCTTTTGCTATTGTACGGCTTGTTCACAAAATTTCACGTAAATGAAATATTTTTTACCTTAAAAATATGTCTAACTCTTATTTTCAAATTATTTTCAAGTTTTATTGATATAAATCTAAATAATCTCTCAATTTCTGTATTTTTCCACAGAAATTTCGCATGGGTACCCTGGTCATTGATGACAGGAATAAAAATGTTTAATTTCCCAAAGTAGTAATAAAAAAATTCCGAATTTTAAAGTGATTATACTAATGGACAGTGAATACTATAAATAATGGAGATCTAAATTCATTTTAGTTTCTTTTGATATTAACACCCTGAAAACGGGATGAAAAGAGGAAAAAGGTACCCGGGTACCCGGTCATTGACATAAGGGTTAAAAACCTTAAAAATCAATTTTTTATTTTTTTTAAATTTCACTTTAAATATTACTCAAGGGTACATTATATGCATTATGGCATGCATTTATCACAAAAAAATATTTTTGAGAAAAAAAAATGGAATTTTACTCGTCGTATTAGAAATCTTCGAAATACCCCTGCGCGTTCCATATCAATGAAAATCCCCAATATTTTTTATAAAAGTTTGTTTTATATATATAAATAAAACTGTTCATTGAATTTTATATATTTGAATATAAAGCTAAAAAAAAAAAACTGAATTTTTTTCGAAAAAATTTTGAAAATTTTCAAATTTTTTTAACCTTTATATTCAAATATATAAAATTCGAGGAACAGTTTTATTTATATATATAAAACAAACTTTTATAAAAAATATTGGGGATTTTGATTACGCGCAGGGGGCATTTCGAAGATTTCTAAGACAACGCGTAAAATTCCATTCTTTTTTTCTCCAAAAAAAATTTTTTTTGTGTTAAATGCATGCTATAATGCATATAATGTACCCTTGAGTAATATTTAAAGTGAAATTTACAAAAAATAAAAAAATGATTTTTAAGGTCCCTCGTCCCCTTAAAAACAAATAAACTATAGAAACAAACTTCTAAATCTATTTTTTTTTTCATTTAAAAGGAGAACTCCAATAACGTATTGTTCGTAAATAGCAATTGTTCCTCATATCCGGTAATGTGTGGGAATTCTTTCGTGTGGCCCAGTAAATGATTTATTATATCTATCAATTTATGCTCACCATGTAATATAGTAAAAGTTAGATGTTTAAGAATGACTTCCATGGCGAAAAGAGCTCTTCCAGCAATTATCAGTCATAGTCCTCAATACCGTAAAAAGAATTCCTTTAAGTGTCGATGTAGATGGACAATAACTTTTACGCACTCCATTATATATGGAAAAGGTGCTGTAGTACACCTGAGAAGACCTTTTTAATATCAATTTTTTTGAAATATCATAAAATAAACCAAAAGCACCGCAAAAGATTTCATATTTCCCATATTGCCATAGATCCTAATGAATTGGAATTATTCTCTGCTGCCTAGTAAACGAATAAATGCTACTTCTTCTATACACCTGAGAAAAAATATTGTCAGAATCATTTTCATGTCGGGACAACCTGCATATAAAAAATGCTATAGTACACCTCAGAAGCCCTTTTTCAATTCATTATGCTTGAATTATCATAAGATCATTAAAATACACCCCCTAAACTTTCTTTCCATAGATGTAATTGAATTCTTCTGTTATTCCTCTTAAATGAACTATAAACACTACTTATTCGGTACACCTGAGAAAGAATGTTGGAGTCCGTCTCAGTCCGGCACATCTCGCTGTGGGAACCGTTGTCTATACAGTCTTTTAGCTGCTCGTGCATTGACATCAGCCAATCGTATACCAAGTGAATGTCTGCCAGCATCCTGTTTGCAAAATGTTGCATGTTCTTCCCAAAGCGACTACTGATCGAATGACTGCAATAAAGCAGACATTTCCACTCATGTTCTCGTGAACAATACGACTTAGTGGCGTATGATGACGTTTCCGGTCAGGGTTCCTACGCCATTCTCAATTATTTTTATATGGTGTGGAACACCCTGTATATAGAAAACATGTTGTCGTACACCTGCGAAGTTCTTTTCATTTAATTATGTTTGAAACATCAGAAAACCATTAAAATGCTCCCCATATGGAATTCTTCTGTTATTCCTTGTAAATGAACTATAAACACTAATACAGTAAAGCGCCAATTATCGAAACTCCAATTAACCGAAGTTCCAATTATCCGAACAGCCTATTTATCTCAAAAAGTTTTTTTAAAGAACTTACAGTTATCCGAACAGAATATTTCTCCCAAAAATTTTATTATCCGAAACCCCAATTATACATCGGCTTGGAATAAAATTTTAAATAAACTAAAAACTGATAGTGGAACAGAAAATGTAGAATGTAAAACAATAAAGGAGATGGGAAGAATCCTATGATATGAAGAAAATGAAATTAACGGTAGGTTAAATAGGGAAGTACATGACCCTGGATATCAGATTTCAAATGATGATGAGATTGTGGATGAGATTCATGATGAAAAAGAAATTTATGAAAATGAAAACGAAAGCTCTGAAAATAACCCAGGTCCGCCACATAAGAAACCTTTAAATGTTTGAAAACAGCTATGAAATGGTTCGAACGGCGGAACAACATTGATCCTATTCAACTAACGTGTTTAAGAAGAATTAGAGATATGGCAGCATTCAAAAGAATGTCTTCGTTGAAGCAAGCAAAAATCATAAGAAATTTTTTGATGAAATTATAATCTTTGGAGTTCAGAAAATGATAAAAGGGGGAAAATTAATGATAAAAATGTAAACAAAAAGGAAAAAAAAATATTTTTAAACATACCAGCACTAACTGGTGTTGCCAGTCCTAATCTTAGATAACGTGTGAAGGTTTTAGTATAGTCAGAAACATCCCTTAAATTGTCTGTCTATTTATCCGAATTAGGGTCGGTCCCGACTTGTTCTCATAATCGGCGCTCTACTGTACTTATTATATATACCTGAGAAAGAATCTTATAGTCCACCTCAATGATGAATGTCAGTGTTATTATGTTTGAATCGTTTTCAAAATGCACCACAAATAATAGATTATAATGTGACGGTATTCTTTAAAATGTTTACTGTTTTGGGTACTCTTAAAAATGAACTAGAAATGACTACACACTTCAATCTTAATGTCGACTCATCAAAGTAAAACGTTGTTTCTGGGCTGAAGTTTTAAAAACCGTTAGAGCCATGCGATTATTTCCTTTGGGGATTTATAAAAAGATCATGTCTACGTTCCGCAGATACCTAATGATTTGCCGGAGTTGAGATACATAATTGAAAAGGCTATTGCTTCTATTACCCCGGACTTGTTAACCGAAGTGTGGGATGAATTGGACTTTATTTTGGATGTGTGTGGTATAACTAAGAACTAAAGAAAAACTGAGAAAAGCTAGATTGGTTTACCTTCAATTTCGTGTATAATTTGTTGTAAATAGTCTGCATGAAACTGTTACAATATACGATTGAAACTGGGACATTCTTTTGTGAATACCACGTATTCTGTGACCAGCCAAAGAACTCGTAATATTTAAGTGCAAATACTTCTCTTTAAAAGATTCAAATGTTCTACACCGACGCCACGCCAAATACCAATGAAGAATTGAAGATCGAATAAACCGTCTGCAATCACGTATCGAATTTTCTTAATTTGAACTATGTAAAAAAATTGATTAAAACAAGAAACAAAACTTTTATTCTTTGGTAAATACCTTCCCTTAAAGAATTAAAAAATATTTTGTTCACATGCAAAAAATTAGAAAAATACATCTTATTATTATTTGATACAACATACCAGAAATTAGTCATTGTTTTACTTTAAAAGTGTAGAAAACTAGTTCTTTCACAATATACCTTAAAACAATATCTAAAGCAAAAATGCATTATCTTTGTTAAGTTTTATAAACACGAAGAAAAAATACATTATGCTTCACCGCATTTTTTTTTCTTTTTTCGGATTAAATTTTCTGTTTCTTTTCTTCTGTTTTTAAACGAAAACGTTCTTATCATTTATTTTATTAGTTTATTTTAAGAAAGATTTTTTTCTTTTAAAGATTGAATTAAAAAAAAAAAAATATTGCAACATACTTTTTCTTTAACGTTAAGCAATGTTTAAAAAAAATACATTTGTTTGAATATATTTAATTATAAGCTAATTAATTCGTACAGTATGCTTTGAAAAACCAAATCATATTATTTTTTATTCTATTTTTATGTACAAATATTATTACCTCTGCAAAGATCTCGATAATTATTCTGTAAATCTGATATCTCCTTTAATTTCGTATTACTCTTTTGTACAATACAAGAAATGGAAATAATGCCTAAAGCATAGATAATGGAACACTTTCCAATATATCGAGGATACGATAACGCACTTTCCCCGTTTAAAAGTGCGAAAGACGACGTCTAAGTAAACAGTTTAGAAAATTATAACTCTTTATGAAACACAATTTCACCAATAATCGCCCTTAACCCGAAAGGTACTCGACATTTTTGGTGAACCCCTGAACATAATTTATAGATCTGTATGTAGAATATATACTGTGTAAACAATTCACTTTCAGAAATTTCCACCAATAGGCAGAAATTCCCTCGAATAATTTTGTACCGCATGGATATTACAGATTTTTACACATTTTTCATATTATATTGAAATATAATTTAGCACAAAACAAAAACGCGATTGAAGAATTATTTTCAAAAATAACCATCCATATACAGATTTGTTTCCGGATTTTTCATACCTCTGTAAATGGATTCATTTATATTCTACATGTATCTCATATACCTAGAAAATGCGTAAATAAATTGAAATCACCCTTAAGTATAAGTAATTCACGCTATCCAGAGCAGCTTAGGATATATTTTCTGCTGCCCTGTAGATGATCTACAGAATTTAACATAGTGTGCGTACCATGCGGTATATAAAAGTTAAGTTAAAATTCAAAACGCATATATCAACTGAAAACACATATCCAGCGTTTATTGCTCATAAACAGTAGTGTAATCGAAATTCGCATTATATGTCCGATTATATGAAAAATAACTGTTATGCACGTCATATTCTTGAAATATATATAAACTTCGAAATGGTTTAACCTTTTACACGCCGCATTATAAGCTGCTTCTCAAGTTAATTTTAAAATGTTTTTGAGAGGATTTAGAATAATTCTAAGATTGTATGCCGAATTTTGGGATGTTATGTAAAATAGAAGTGGAGTAACAGGTATGTTTCACTTGTGTAACGTTCGCGGTACGAATAAAATTTGGAAATTTTGGCAATTTTCCTCTTGCAAATCGTACCAGCATTACAAACATGTGTAAACAAAGGAAAAAAAAGGTAAAGTACAAAATGTTTTCAATTTTAGGAACATGATAACTCGCCACTAACAGCAAAATGTTTATGAAAGACTTGAAAACATTTTTCATGCATACGCTTTCCAGAATATAAACACCACTCCTTAGTGTTTTTTCTGATAATTGGAACATCTTCCTTGAGCGGTAGATGACAATCAATGGCCACTGGATGAGGTGATAATATCCATACTTACTGGAGCAGTAGAATCTCGTATTCTCTTTCTCAAAACATCAAATTGAACTTTCATGGCAACAGTTGTAATTTTAACGACAAAACTCCAAAGGCTTACGGCTTCTTTTGAGCATACTGTTAAAAAAATTTCTGGTATGTTGAACCAGATTTTGATGCTCCAGTAGCTGCCACCATAAGATGGTGAAATCTTGAAGCAAAATTTGGATCTAAGGTTTAATCTGAGCTCCAAATCTTGGAGTGAGATTTCACCATTTTATGGTGGCAGCTACTGGAGCACTAAAAGTTGGTTTTAACAGTGTACTGCATAACAATGCAGTGCACAAGCAGCAACAACAGTCATACTAAATTCATTTGCAAACAGATTTCATCACCATTTTTTTAATCGAAGTACTGGACAATATGTTCCGAGCAAGGAATCCAAAACATCGACACAATCCACATTCTGATTACACAATATAATCATTAGAGTTGTTTAGTTGTATATTCTAGCGTCAATATTTGAGAATATTCGGTTACACTTTGTGTTAGGAGTGCTCCTTCCCCATTTGATATAACAGTAAAGACACATACACAAACAACTTTGCCATCACAGTAATAATCACAATCTCCTCGTTCTTGCTTGAGCAATTCTTTTAAAGATTTTATTTGCCATTTATTGTTTCAAAAATATTTCGTAGACAATTTGATAACAGGTGTAAGAGATATGTATGATAAAATTTATTTTTTTTCTAATACTGGTACGAAAAAAAAAATAGTCGCCCATGGGAGCCCAGTAAAAATTATCAAAATCCTAATAAAAGAAACACTAAGATAATTTTATACTCTGAAGCGCCAACGTTCCACATGTAGAAAATTGACATTCAGATGATAATAAAACAAAATCAAAATAAGATGAATCATTCATTTATGCATAAAACTTCATAAAGAACATGTAAACAATACAGTAACCATCATCACAGCACCCATATTTGAATTCTAAAGTAATAGACGGAATAAAAAGCACAGCCTACAAAATTTACGTTTTTTGTTACATTTCAACAAGATTCCGGATGGGAACCACAAAAAATTATTAAATAATTTATAATCCGTTAAAACATATCTTTAAAAAGTTATATTTAAAATTTCAAACAGTTTGAATAAACACTTAAAAAGATACAGCATCACGTAATTGATGTTCACTTGTGGAACGTTGGCGGATAAAAAGTTAAATAGTGTAACATCAGTAAAAAAGTTTCTAACCCCCCCCCCCCCCTCTTGACTATTAGGAAACCTAATCTTTGTGACCCTGTAGATAAATAATGAATGCTTTGTACTCTATTTTCAACAGAAACGTTTCAGTGCGCAACAGAAATTGATATCAATTTCATTTTTTTGAAGTAGTGTAACATCATTAAAATACACCGAAAACAATTTTTGCCCATAGACATTAAATTAACGGGATACATTTGGGTACTCCTGTAAACGATATATAAATGCTACTTATTCCAGTTTGAAAAGTGAACATACTATAATAAACATCAATAACTTACCAATTGCATGTCAATTTGAGAATATTTACGAGAAAAATACAGCACCAACAGACCACAGATACGCAAACTGGAGTATTTGGAAAGTGTTAAAAATATTAAATAAAAGTAAGCATGTGTTATGAAATACAAAATTTGAAAGCGAATGAAAATATTCTTTAGAATTAATCTAATTTAAACAAACTAATGAAAATGTTAGTACACCTAATCATTAACAAAAAAAAAAAAAAAAAAAAATGTGTGCTTGCGTAAA
The DNA here is from genome assembly GCA_963932465.1 of Maratus speciosus. NCBI lineage: Eukaryota > Metazoa > Arthropoda > Arachnida > Araneae > Salticidae > Maratus > Maratus speciosus. The sequence goes on along the minus strand of OZ010786.1, from coordinate 6,153,095 downwards.
ATTTTACTTTTAGAACATTTAAACTTATATCCACATCATAAAAAATAGAGTAAATTAAATAAAACATTATTTTAAAAACATTTCTGTAAAAGTTGAATATTAAAATGCCAAGCAGAATGTGCAAAACAGTCAATTAAATAGTCAATAATGTACAACAGCTTTTTACCACTTTGAATTTTTTTCGGGCGAAATATAAAATAGCTGTTTCAAAATTTTCAACGTAATTATATCTTTATGAAATATTTTCAGTTATTTCTTTTTATTATATTTTATTTTATACAAGGATAATATGATTTTTAAATAAAAAAACCATTTTCTGCAATGTAACCTATATTTAACCAGTTAACTGTGCTTTTGATGCAACCGATATTATTCAAAAAACGTTATTTGTTTAATTATCATAAATTAAATCGGAGCGGTTTTAAATTTTGTGGCCCATTATTTACTAATATTATTTTTCTCTATTTACGAGGGCTGTTCAATAAAGAATGAGGATAATTTTTTATTAACATGCACTGTAAAAAAATCTGTAACGATACTAATTTTTTTCTAGGAAACTGGGATTCCTAAAACTTTTATGCAACGGCAACATCCAGAATTTATGTAACAGATACACTTTTGCAAAGTGTTTTTTCGTAAAGCAAACAACCATTAAGGTTAATCCAATCATCTACCAAATTTGAAGAATTGATTAAGAAACTGGGATGCCTAAAACTTTTTGTGTAATTGCAATCTGGGTTACAGATACAATTTTAGTAAGATTTCTGTAATTTTAGTAGTTCCTTTTGTAAAGCTACAAATTTCTGTAGCTTTACAAAACTAGTTCTGTAGATTTACATCTTTTTTCTACAGTATGTATATTATAAAGGACAAACATATCTGTGCGTAACGCATACGTCATTTTGCGAATGGCAACACTTTGAAATTTGAAATAAAATTTTGGTTTTACAATTTTCTCTACTGCAAATTTTTAAACTTCTAAACATCGCACATTTTAAGTTTTTACACCGTCGTATAAGGAAAAAAATGCTCTTTTAAATGCAATTTGTTTGACAGCTGTATCTCAATATATTTTTGAGATATTGATTTTTATGTAGTTTTTAATACTATTTTTCATATCGTGGCAACAAAAGTACCTCATTTCTATTGAAAGTCATTGAAAGTAAACGGAAAATAGTCGAAAATAGGAGATATTGTATTTTTTTGTTGCCATTTTCTCATAAAACCTGAAAAAAAGTTGAAATTAAAATATGGGCTATGTCAAGAATACCCTCTGTTACTCCGTGATAATGACGTCATATGCACACTTTTCAATAGACGAAGTTTAAGACTTGATTGTAAAAGTGGATTGCTTTAGCGAATACAAATGATGTCATTTTATGAAAAAGTGTGTATTTTTATTCTTAAACCTGAATTTGTAGAAGCGCGTCATTTTCACAGCCCAGATGCTTTGAAATTCTTTTCAGGTGAAAATGCTTCACCTTTGAAAATAATGTAATCGAAATCACACACTGATAAAACGCAATGTTTTACAAAAATTTAGAGTGTCTTTATAAAAGAGAGGTGGCTTGCAAATAATAGCGATTTATATTTCAGAAATTGATGATTCTCCTCTGGATGGATTTGCTTCGCCGAGTTAGGGAAGCAAACAAATAATTCGTCGTTTAAAATAATATCGTGTTCTTGAAGTTTTTGTCGAAAATTCTCTCGAATAATAAAATGTTAATGCTATCCTTTAGGACATTGTACTGTAATTTTATCAAAATACCATAATTTGCTTAATTTAATTTTTCGTAATTTTATATAATCCATATATTTAAAAGTTTTTTAGTCATCTGCCCTGATCTTTCTACTGAACCAATTTTACTAATATATATATATTTTTAACTGAAAGCCCTTTCTCTGTAAATGTGATCGCACTATCTGTTTTATTTTAAATATCACCACTTTTATATTTAATTTGAAAATCATTTTATGAAATTTCTTCAAAATGATGAAAATTAGATAGCCTTTATTATTGCAGACAAGAGAGAAATAATAAGGTATTTTTTACTTTATTCATGCTATTTTCTGATAAAACTCAAAATTGTCGTATAGGGTTTTTGTGGCGCAAAATCCCATTATGAGCAGAATATTATAGTAGGGGCATAATAACGGAAAATGACGTACTGCTTTTGAAAACACGCATTTTTCCTCATAAATTTTCTGTATTGTTTTTCCTTCTGCATATGTACTGATACTAAGTTTCAGACACTAGGCGAAATGCTTATTTAAGTGAAAATGAAGTCACATTTAAAAGAAAACGATCATTTTCTTTGATAAAACTAAACATTTTAACACAAATGCGTCTAAAAAACATAAATTACGGAAATTTTTACTCCCCGGAATTGAGATTAGAATCTAAATTAAAGAGTGCGTATGTTCACATAAAACATGTTGCTGACAATCGGGACTTCAAGTTTTGGGTTAAAATGATTTTTAAATGATCGAACAAAATACAATTTTTTTTAAATGATGAATATGGATATGAGAAGTGCGTATGCAAATTTTGAGAATGTGAAAATGGCTGTTATCATTCCGGAAATCCAATCATAAGAGCCTCAATTGATAACCACATCCTAATAACTGAACTTTATTATATTTTACTGATTAAGTATCTACACTGCTCAAAACAATTAAAGGATATTGCAGTTTTAGGTGGATTTTGTATCTGGTAAACTGTTTAGCTGATTGATACATGGTCGACAGACATAGTAGGTTATATGAGAATAAATTACACATGTTTGGCAGAAAAAAATGCATTTTATTGCGCATTTGTGTACTAAAGGAAAAAAACACAATTTGTGCATATGAGAAAAAAAGAATAAGAAAAGGTGTTTTCTTCAAAGAAAATCATTTTCAGTAGGGGGTATGGTTTCCACGGGCGGCCAGTAACGTTAAACACCTTTGAGGCATGGACTCAATGAGGCTATTAATGACGAGTTGGGGTATTCTGCCCCACTCTTCCAGAAAAGCTCTTTCCAGTTCTTGGAGAGTTTGTGGGGGTTGTTGGCGGCCAGAAACTCGTCTTCCTAGAGCGTCCCAAACGTGCTCGATTGGATTCATGTCTGGAGAACACGCTGGCCATTCCATTCGAACGATTCCTTCCTCGAAAAGGAAATCCTCCACCAGGTTTGCACGATGTGGCCTGCAGTTATCGTCCATTAAAATGAAGTTATCTCCGATTGCTGCAGCGTCAGGAACTACAATAGGTCTGAGGATCTCATCCCTATATCGGCGACCAGTCAGAGCTCCATCTCGAATGATGTAGAGGTCAGTGCGCCCGTCAATGGAGATTCCACCATACACCAACACTCCTCCACCGCCAAATCTGACACTTTCGTGCACGAACGCAGGATTATTCCTACTGCCACGGTCCCTCCAGATGAAAATACGCCTATTATCCGGATGCACAGAAAAACGGGACTCGTCAGAAAACAGAATATTGCTCCATTCATTTCTCCTCCAGTTGACATGCTCGGTTGCCCACTCCCTGCGGTCGCGACGATGCCTTGATGTTAATCTAACACATACCATCGGTCGGCGAGCATACAGACCTACAGCATGGAGCCGGTTTCGGACAGTCTGAGTTGAAATCGTGGTGCCTGTAGCCGAGCGAAGATGTTGTTGGAGAAGAGTAGCGTTCATGTTTCGGCGTCTCCGAGCTGTTAACGCTAAATACCGATCTTCATTGGGCGTTGTTGCCCGTCTACGACCTTGCCCTGGTCTTCGGCCTGCACATCCACTCTCCAAAAAACGGTTCCAGATCCTGGAAATGACACTTTGTGACACTCCAATTCCTTGCGCTACTTCGGCTTGAGTTTGGCCCCCTTCTAACCTACCAACAATTCTCAAAGCTTCTGAATCTATCAAATGACTTCGCTGAGACATCGTACTCATCGAAACAAAGCAATCACTGAATGCCGATCATCCTTGTCTTTATTCTCTTTTATCCAGTTGAAAGTCAAATTTCATTCGCTGCCGCTGAAGCGACGTTTTTGACGTCGAACTCAAAATTTGCATACTCCACAGTTTGAAAACCAGAAAAATTTGCATTTGTGATTCTCTTCTTCTATTTTCGGCAAAAAAAAATTCGTTTATATCATTATTTTATATAAAACTTCAAATATCCTTTAATTGTTTTGAGCAGTGTATATTATAAAGAACAAACGTATCTGTGCGTAACGCTAACGTCATTTTGCGAATCGCAACACTTCACGATCAAATTTCGGTCTTGAAATTTTCGCTACTGCATTTTTTAAATTTTCTGACCATCGTACATTTTCAATTTTCGTCGCATAGGAAAAAAAAAAAACTTTCAAATGCAATTTGTTTAAAAACTGTATTTATTGACTGATGTATTATATTTTCTAAAATAATTTTTAAGCATAATTTTTTTTAAGTTTATCTTATCACGTGCCGGTGTCAAGACATAATAATAATAAACATTTTGCACATAAAGCAACAAACATTTTTCAGCATTTGTTTCTGACTATTTTTGCATAATGAAATTAATACTTCCTTTATAAACAAATAAAAGAATAATATTAAAAAACCACCAATCTAACATAACATTTGTGAAAGACAAATTAGCGAAATTAATAATACTTCTTTTATAAACAAATAAAAGAATAATATTGAAAAAACACAAATCTAACATATTTGTAATCGTACAATTTAAATTTTTAGCTCACCAAATAGGATTTTTTTTTCAAGTGTAATTTGTTTGCAAAGTTCGTATCAGTTTACTGATTGTCTATGGTTTTAAAAATAATTTTAAAGCATGAAATATTTTTTAATTTATCTATATCGCGCTGAGCTCGATTACGAAAGATTAATCCGTTTGCCCTTAAAACAAAATAAAGAGTTCAGCATTTTCTTACGGCTAATATCCATTAAAAAAAACTTCTCTGTGAATAAATGAATAAAATAATATAAATAAAACACAAATTTACTTAAAATAAGCTCTGAAATTATCAGAATATATAAGGATGCCATCAATAGCAAAACCTTGGCAAGTAGCTCTTAGCATGCGGCTAATAAGAAAATATCGCTTTTGATAAATCTCAAAAATTTATTTGATTGTATAATTCGTATTTTCCATATGAAAAATGCTTTTTTAATGTAAGTGGTCAATTTAAAAAAATTATTGCATGTAAAAAAATTATTAGTTTTCAATTTAAATGTTTTCACCTGTATTCTTTAACCCGGGAAGCCCGGGTACGATCCCCTAGTCTATATTATAAAGGACAAACATATCTGTGCGTAACGCATACGTCATTCTGCGAATGGCAGCACTTTGAAATTTGAAATGAAATTTCGGTTTTGCAATTTTCTCTATTGCAAATTTTTAAACTTCTAAACATCCCACATTTTAAATTTTTACACCGTCTTGTACAGAAAAAAATTTACTTTTAAATACAAGTTGTTTGAAAGCTGTATCTCAATTTATTTTTGAGATATTAATTTTTTTATAGTTTTCAATACCAATTTTCTAATCGTGGCAACTGAAGTACTTCATTTCTATTATACTGATGCCATTTTTTCATTACAATTAAAAAAAGTTTTTTCATTCCGCTGATATTGAGTTTGAGACAATAGGTAAAATATTTCAGCGACTGAAAATGACTTCATATTTAAAAGAAAACGAAAATTTTACTTGATAAAAAGAGATATTTCTTCTTGAATACGTCTAAAAATTATAAAATTCTGGAATTTTTACGCGCAGGTACAAAGATTATAGTAAATCTTCAAATCACAAGTGGTAATTTTCACATGGAAAGTTGTAATAGTTGACAAACGCGACTTCAAGCTTGAAAATATATTTATTAATAACTTATTGCGTTATAAAATGTTTTTAAATGGTTAATATGGATGTGAAAAGTGGAAAATGACTTGATTCGGTTTAGATTTAAAGGGGAGAAAATTCTATGATTATGTCGTGAAATCATTTTTGCTGATTTTTCATTCCGTAATACCAAGCAATAATTGATAACTTAATCAAAATTACTTATCTTGATTATATGTTACTTATTACGCATATGAATAAAGTTTAATTTTGCAATAATTTTAACAGCAGAAGTTTATGAAAAAAGTATTTAATTACGCTTAGGTTAAAATATGTCTTTGGAGAATTAAACTAACAAGTGTAAGATGGATTTTTTATTCAAATTATTTAATTGTTGTCGATGTATTATAAATTTGATGCAACAGTTCCTTTGTAAACATTTTCTTTCGTCAAAATTCGACGGGATCCTCCTCGTATAGATAAAATTTCAGTAAGCATACAGATTTCTGTAATTTTACATCTGTGGAATTACAGATTTGTTTTTACAGTGTACTTTATTGCACAAAAATTTACTTTGAAGTTCCATTGTCAGCTTAATGTGTAATGAATACGTGGTTTCCTTTTATTTATTTACAGTAGTATGTCAGAAGCAGCCATGAAAATTCTTATACTTTCACTATCGCCTACGGGAACGATAGAGACAACACGCGATGAGCAGTATGCTCTTGCCTACGGAAATTTTTCTTTCGCCTGAAGAAATCATCAATCGACGCGTATGCTATAGGAGACATGTCGAGAGTCTGTTCTTCCTTGTAGCACCAGTTAGAATACGGTTTCAGTTGTTTAACACGTTGAGCGCCACTGTAACTGACACTGAAGCGCTGAAAATTTCCAATGTTTAAAGTAATTTTTAAGAAAGTATAATCCTGTAATAAATAAAGGGTAGGTAAATTTTAAATATTTGTTCAGTAATTATGTAAAACAATGTATATTTTTTCAGTTTTGTATCATATTTTAGAACTCAGCCATCGGTGAATGACGCGTTTTAAAAAGAAAGTTCAGTGTCAGCCACCGGTGGCTGACGTGGCGCTTAACGTGTTAAGGAGGAGGAAGACAATCATAATTAAAGGAAGATTGAACCCGGTGTTCCTGTAACTACGCACACAGAAGTCAACATTAAAACCGTCGCTATTATTGTCCTAGAAGATCGTTAGATGTGAGAAGTGTTAAAAATATTGCAGTTATAATGGCGTGCCATCCACACATCGACAACTGAAAAGTGAACATGAGACGTGTTTGTGCGCGGTGAGTTCAGACACTCCTCATACCCGAACAACGGGATGTTCGCGTGGAGGTTTGTTCAGAATTAAAGGTGATGTTACAAGAACATGAGATGAATTCCCTAATGTGATGGAGCACATTCGTGGCAAGTATGTGTCACCATTAGGGGCATTAATAAAGACGGCGGAGGCGATTTTGAGGAACCTATAAAAAAGTGGTTTCCAGCAGTGTAAAAAAATGTGGCACAAGCGCACTGCATTGAATATGAAGGGGAGACCGGAGCAAGTTGACGAATGTCTTAATTTTTTGTTTTCCACTAGGTAACAGCATCAACCGGACACTACTGGCTCTCCTATCGGCCATTCGTTAAACAATAGTATAGAGACTCTGAAATCGCCATTTTTGTGTTAGGTGGGAAGCTTTGATTGTTTACCGCTGCTACGTTATAACTTTTATGCATGCGTAAATAAGCTCTGCTACAGATACAGGTAAGATATATCGTTTCTCTTTAATATTTACGAGTAACTTAGTTTAAATACTACCTATTACCATGAATAAATGTCAATTAATCGCCTTCCTTCAAGGCAATAAAAACGAGTATTTTTAAACAGGCTGTCCGGGGCAAGATGACGAGCTCGTCATCCTCAGACCCTGGTAGTAGAAAACCAACGTATAAACCCTCCAGAAGAACCAGAATTTATGGAAAATGCTGCTTCCGATTCACCAAAGAAGCCTGTTTGTGTTTTTGATTTCAAACCATTGCATAAAGCAACACAATGTAAGAAAAAAAGCAAAAACAAAAATTGAACTCAAGCACTCTTACAAGCACACTCATCAAAGAAATGTTAGAACAAAGGGAAAAGCAGAAGGAAGAACAGGAACGTTTAAAAAAACAGAGTAAAGAAGCTCGTGAAGCTATAAAGTGAGTAAAAAATCTGAAACTAAGTTCCTGTAGGCCTAAGTCTATTAAATCTAGCCCAAACAGTGCAGTTGCATCAACTTCAAAGAATGGTGTTTTCAGATGTCCTGCTTGTGACCAGGAATAATATGACCCACCAAAAGAAGAATGGATCCAATGCTGCAAATGCCAAGAGTGGTGGCATGAGGAATGTTCCAGTTATGAAAAATTGGCATTTTTATCTGTGACTATTGTTAGCTGCACAACTAAACACTTCAACATTACGTTACAATGCATTACGCTTAGCTTGATACTTTGTAAGATGTAAAAACACAGTTATCAATTCTTAAACCATATAACATATTCAAAAGATAAAATATGTTAACACTTTTTCAGTGTTGTTATCTTGCACCAGGGCCAAAGTCATCTTGTCCCAGTACTGGGTCAAGATGACGATTTGTTAATGTTATGAAAAAATAAAATTATCATTTATTTTATTTTATTTTTGTTTTTGGAAAATTAAATGGTAATATATTTAAAACTACAAAGGGATACTCTAACAGTTCATGTAAAATTAATTTTACAATACTTAAAAATAAATTAATAAACAACAAAAATTTTTAACATAGTCATCTTGCCCCGGTCTCCCCAACTACTTTGAAAAGCTTTCTTAAAATTCAGACGATGAGTGAGAATATCTTGATATATAAAATTATCATAATTCTATATTGAATAGTCCTGGTATAATGAGAGATTTTTCTCTCCTTAAATAAGACAAAAGACCAATATTTCGAAAAAGTTGTGCTCAAAAGCCATGAGTAAGCGACGGAGCAGTGCATACGGTGCGGAAGTAAATCAAGGCAATTACACATGCGGCATACGAACAGTGTGCGGAAAAATCAACTATGTGGTAAAATTGGTGTATGAGATAATTCCAAGATCAAATGAATTATGAAAAATGAAAAAAAATTATATCCGTCATTTTAGTCGCAAAATGGATTTTAAACGAGAGTTTTGAAACTCCTATTATTCTTCAGTCTTTGAATGTTATTTTGAAACTGGAACCGTTAAACAGCATCAATAATCATAAACAAATTTTATAACCAAAATATTATAATAAAACATATTAAAATTTAATTTTTAAAATAAAGAAATTATTTACACAAAATGTGAGTTTTGAAAATATTATGAGATATTTTTACTATGTATCATTTATTCGAAACATCTCTGATTAAATAAAGAAAGTGTCCAGTTAAACTGATGGCATTGAGCTCACAGACTATTCACACTAATTGTATATTACACTTTCATTTGAAAGAATTATGCCCCTAGAAATATAAAGAAATATTTAAAAAAAAATCCCTGCCGGCTCGGGCCTACAAGGCGGAGGTAGATTTCGAAGTTAAATACTAAATTCACCAACAAAAATTAAAACAAGATTAGACATAAACCCAGTTCCTTCACTAAGAATGAGCTCTAGGGAGCTAAACATTTTGAGAAAATTCTAATATACACGAATACACACACGCATGTATATGGAATAGGTTTAAAAATGGCTAAAGCAAATTCAGAGAACCTCAAAGTGTTAAAATATGTTAATATTTCCATAGTCGGGTTTTTATCATGTTTTAATACGTTTCTTTAAACTCACATAGCGTTACATATTCGCCTGCTGAGGTCCATTATATTTCTAATATGACGCAATATTTTGTTTTTATTTTAATTCGTCAAACTATTTATTTCATTTTGAGTTTTCACGCTGAAATCTTGCTCTTGAAAACTTATGACGTAATATTCTATCTGTTTTCAATTCGTCAAACTGTTTATTTAATTCAATTTTTCACGTGAAATTCAGCAATACAGGATCAATTGTTGTGGTGAGAATTTTATTGCTTTTTTTTTTTAATGTTGGCAATCGCTATAAAGAAAAATATTTATTTTTTTGCTGCCATTGTTGTGTAAGAGCTGGTTTTATCAGAATCATGTTAAGACGGTATTCAAAATTTTGAACCCTCCCCATTTCCATTCCCTTGGGCCGATTTTGCCCATTTTCAATCCCCGCCGAGATATTAGCCATCTCAAAGTTGTTGGCGAGTTTGAAGACGATCCGTGCATCATTGCAACTTTTATCGTGCGGACAGAATTTAGTACATACATACATATATATATATATATATATATATATATATATATATATATATATATATATATAAACTTTTTAGATAGGGGTGGTTTTGGGTTCCTGGGGTCCTATAATGAAAAGTTATGAAGGAATTTTTCAAAAGTCGCACCATGGTAACGACTGCAATAGGTAGTATTTCTTAAGAAATCTACCTAAAAATCTACTTAGTTAAATTCAGGGGGGGGGTTAGCTCCCCCTTTTCCCTGTTTATACTTAACTATTGAACCTCCAAATCTCATCAGGGATGCGCCTTATCAGAATAAGCTGGTATTTAGATCATCAGATAATTCCGCATGAACAATCCATTTAACTAATATAAGGGTGGGTGGGTATAACCGAGTTCCCCCCTTTATATTTAACCAATAAACCCCAAAACTAATCAGGGAAGCGCCTTATCAGAATAAACCGTTACATCAACTTTGAAGCAAATCGGATAATTGAAAAGGCATTTATATAAAATAAGGGGTTTATATCCCCATTCTCCCTTTTATACTTAATCAACGAATCAAAAACTAATCAGGGAAGCGCCTTATCAGAATGAACCTGTATACAAAATTTGAAGCAAACCGGATGTTTGTACCAAGATTTATCGCATTACGTACATACAGAACCTGCTGGCACATTAGCTCTCAGGATTTAATGGTCTGAGAGCTCATAAAAAATATTATAATTGAAAATGTATTTTCTAGAAAAAGTGATTTATATAAAATTAAAATACTGTATATCTTAATTAAATTCATATAACAGCACAAATACCCGAACAAGATTTACTTCCAGATGCATATATATAAGTTATATGTAATTATATGTAATATCTACCCTATCTATCTATATTATAAAGGACAAACATATCTGTGCGTAACGCATACGTCATTTTGCGAATGGCAACACTTTGAAATTTGAAATAAAATTTTGGTTTTGCAATTTTCTCTACTGCAAATTTTTAAATTTCTAAACATCGCACATTTAAAATTTTTACACCGTCGTATAAAGAAAAAAAAGCTCTTTTAAATGCAATTTGTTTGAAAGCTGTATCTCAATTTATTTTTAAGATATTAATTTTTTTGTAGTTTTTAATACCATTTTTCTTATCGTGGCAACAAAAGTACCTCATTTCTATTTAAAGTCATTGAAAGAAAACTGAAAATAGTCAAAAATAGGATATAATGTATCTTTTTGTTGCCATTTCCTCATAAAACTTGAAAAAAAGTTGAAATTAAAATATGGGCTATGTCAAGAATATTGTCTGTTATTCCGTGATAATGACGTCATATGCACACTTTTCTATAGACGAAGTTTAAGATGGGATTATAAAAGTGGATTGCTTTGGCGGATGCAAATGACGTCATTTTATAACAAAGCGTGTATTTTAATTCTTAAACGTGAATTATGTTTTGTAGATGTGCATCATTTTCATAGTCCAGCTGCTTTGAAATTCTTCACAGGTGAAAATGCTTCACTTTAAAAATAATGTAATCGAAATCACATATTGATAAAACACAATGTTTTACAAAAATTTAGTGTCTTTATAAAAGACAGGTGACATGCAAATAATAGCGATTTATATTACAGAAATTGATGTTTTTCGCCTGGAGCAAACGGTTTAAAATACAAAGCAAACAAGCAAACGGTTTAAAATAATATCATATTTCTGAAGTTTTTGTCGAAAATTCTATCGAATAATAAAATTTTAATGCTATTATTTAGGACATTCTACTATAATTTTATAAAAATAAAATAATTTGCTTAATTTAATTTTTCCTAACTTTATATAATCTATATATTTAAAACACAAATGTGTTTTTTAGTCATCTGACGTGATCTTTCTGCTGAACCAATTTTACTAATATATAAAATTTTTTTAAACTGAAAGCTCTTCCTTTGTAGATGTGATCGCAGTATATATATATATATATATATATATATTAATATCCCCACTTTTATATTTTAATTTTAAAAGCATTTTATGAAATTTCTTCAAAATGATGAAAATTAGATAGCTTTCATTATTACAGACAAGAGAGAAATAATGAGGTATTTTTAACTTTATTCATGCTATTTTCTGATAAAAATTCAAAATCGTTGATAAAAATTGTTGTATAGGGTTTGGTGGCGCAAAATACCATTAGGAGCAGAATATTATGTTAGGGGCATAATTACGGAAAATGACATACTGCTTTTGAAAACACGCATTTTTCCTCATAAATTTTCTATATTGATTTCCTTCTGCACGTGTACTCATACTAAGTTTCAGACACTAGGCGAAATGCTTATTTAAGTGAAAATGAAGTCATATTTAAAATAAAACAATCATTTTCTTAGATAAAACTAAACATTTTAACTCAAATGCATCTAAAAAATATAAATTATGGAAATATGTACTCTCCGGAATTGAGATTAGAATCTCGAGTAAAGAGTGCGTTTGTTCACGTAAAAGATGTTGCTAACAATCGTGACTTCAAGTTTTGAGTTAAAAGGATTTTTGAATGATCAAACAAAATACAATTTTTTAAAAAAAATAATGAATGTGGATATGAGAAGTGCGCATGCAAATTTTGAGATGGTGAAAATGGCTGTTTTCATTCCGGAAATCCAAGCATAAGATCCTTAATTGATAACCACACCCTAACAACTGATTTTTATTATATTTTACTGATTAAGTATCTATATTATAAGGAACAAACGTATCTGTGCGTAGCGCTGACGTCATTTTACGAATGGCAACACTTCACGATCAGATTTCGGTCTTGAAATTTTCGCTACTGCAATTTTTTAATCTTCTGACCATCGTACATTTTCAGTTATCGTCGCATAGGGAAAAAAAATTACTTTGAAATGAAATTTGTTTAAAAACTGTATTCATTGACTGTATTATATTTTCTAAAATAATTTTTAAACGTGATTTTTTTAAATTTTATTCTTATCACGTGCCGGTTTCAATATATAATAATAATAAACATTTTGCACATAAAGCAACATACATTTTTCAGCATTTGTTTCTGACTATTTTTGCATAACGAAATTAGTACTTCCTTTATAAACAAATAAAAGAATGATATTAAAAAAACCACCAATCTAACATATTTGTGAAAGAGAAATTAACGAAATTAATACTTCTTTTATACACAAATAAAAAAAATAATATTGAAAAAACACAAATCTAACATATTTGTAATCGTACAATTTAAATTTTTAGATCACCAAATAGGATTTTTTTTTTTTTTTTCAAATGGAATTTATTTGCAAAGTTCATCTCAGTTTACTGATTGTCTATGGTTTAAAAAACAATTTTAAAGCATGAAATATTTTTTTATTTATCTATATCGCGCGGAGCTCTATTACGAAAAATTAATCCGTTTGCCCTTAAAACAAAATAAAGACTTCATCATTTTCTTATGGCTAATACCCATAAAAAATTGCCCTATGAATAAATAAATAAAATAATATAAATAAAACACAAATTTACCAAACATGTATAAGCTCTGAAATTATCAGAATATAAAAGGATGCCATAAGTAGCAAAATCTTGGCAAATAACACTTAGCATGCGACTAATAAGAAAATATCGCTTTTGATAAATTTCAAAAATTTATTTGATTGTACAATTCGTATTTTCCATATGAAAAATGCTTTTTTAATGTGAGTGGTCAATCTAAAAAATTATTGCATATAAAAATGTATTACTTTTCAATTAAAAAAAAAATGTTTTCACCTATATTCTTTAACCCGAGAAGCCCGGGTATGATCCCCTAGTATATGTAAAATCCTAATGAAACGAATTTATGAAACGGAAGCATGAATCGACTGATTAAACAACTGATTATGATTTCACGGCGATTTCTACTAAAATATGGAATACTTTGCGATGAATTTACTACCAAAAATCAATATTGATCCGCAGATCTCAAAACCGGTATTAGAATTTTTAAATTAGAAATAGTTTTCGAAATATAAATTTTTTTCTAATTTTATATACATTTTCTAAAGATAGCAACTCAAATTTTAATCATAACAGATATTTTGTTTTCAGATTTTAGAAAAGGTTACCATTTTAAACTAATTTGGCGAGAAGTTTGGGTCTCCTTCAATGTATGCTAAGAAATGTATCATGTTACTTTTCTTCATAATTCATTTTGTATTTCATTATTATGTTATTTAATACAAACATATACACATATAATATATACATTTAAAATAAATGTCTTTCATTTCTTTATTTTTTTTTTAAACGGAATGAAAAGAAAAATATTAAGCACAGATGTCATATACGCACAGGGGTACCTAATTGGCGCCAAAATTAATGGCATTATTTTGGTTGACATGGTAAGCCGGCCATTGCTGTTTATTTAATAATAAATGTTTATTTACTTTATTTTTTTTTTTACTTTCATACACTATTTTTTCTATAGTTAATTATTTTTTTTGGTTATTTTCCTTTAAAAATAATATAAAATAACTAAAAAAATACGGTACTACTTAGTTATTCCATCGATCTATTTCGCCAAATGATATAAATCGCCAAATTACACAAATTGACATAATTATTATTTTAAATAACGAAAGAACAAAGAAAATTGTATAACATTAATAAATATACAAATAAAACGTCGAAATAAAAATCGCTTGATGACGTAAAGACGTGTAACTTGCATAAAGTCAAGTGAATGTGACATTTATGATCAACCATTATTGGCATTTAAACTTATAGTTTGGTGATAGATTTTTGGTCGACTGGATAACTAAGTAGTACCAAAAATACATACGTAACTGGTATTCGAAAACGAGGTTTTCGCCAAATTTTCGTTAAAAAAAATCACGACAAACACAGTGCGCATATGACATCTGGCCAAATATTAAATGATGTAACAATCGATGACATTTAATTTCAACTTCAAACAATGTTTTAATTTACCACTCGAAAAAAAAAAAAGAAATGCTAACTTGCGAGTTTAAAAATAGCTATTGGCGAGATTTGCACCAGGCTATCGTAACAGTACCAATGATTCTTTGCACCATTGAAACTTTTATGTAGTTTTATTCGAAAAAGAAATTTGATTTTTTAATCAAAAGGAAAAACTTTCGGCACAGATGTCACGGACCCATATTGGGGCGATTTTTTTCTGACGCCAATGTCATATACGCAACGGGTACTTAACTGGCGTCATAGTATCGTTATTTTGCTTGATTTGGTAAGCCGGATATTGTTGTTTATGCTGTTGATGTTTTCCCCAAATTAGCGTCGGAAAAAATCGCGCCAATATGTGGCCGTATATGATATCTGAGCCAAACTTTCATATGAAAAGCGAAGGGATCAGGGTGTATTTACTTATGGCAATTACATGACTTGGACTATTATAATATAGATGAAATGATGGCGATAGAATAATATTTGGCGACTTATCACCTGTACCTGGCTAACATTAAAGACCAAAATGGCACTAGGAATATAAAAAGCGAAGTGGTTCGCCCGGAACTGTTGATGATAGTCATAGATAGTTGTTATAGAAATTGTTTTAAAATACCGGGAGACAAAGACTCTGTACACTTAATTCAATTTTTTGGCTTATTTTCAAATATTTAACTGATCCTCTTTAATCAAACGCGAAAAGAACCATTGGATGTCTTAACAGCAATTGATTCGGCCTTAAATGTTTTAAATCAAAGGAATTTGAATGGAAACCCGTTTACAGGGAGATCTGCACATCTTTTTTCAGTATAAGTCAATCTTCTATAACATTTTTAAAACCGATCAGATTAGCGTGTTTTTAGATTCTGCGGTGTCTGAGCGGGAGTTGGCGAGTGTAGCTTGCAGAGGGCAGAGCCCCCTAATTTATATATAATTTATATTTTATCAAAAGTAGCTCAAACTCAACCTATGAAAATAGATTTTAATAAATCGAAAATTATATTCCGTACAAATAATTACCAGGAAGCTATTATAAGAGAATCGATTGAAATAGTCGCCAATAAATACACAGCTTGTAACGATGCACTATCGTACGATATCCATGGAGTATGGAGAAATTTGCTGCATAATAAATGAAAGCTCGTTTTGTTTGAAAATTTGAATAACTTTATCTGGCATCTCACCTGACGTACAACTTTTAAATTGACGATTCTCGAATAAGTGCAATGAAAAAGAAAATAATAACATTTAAATCCCACTGACTTGTGAAGGTTGAAAGCGTTCTGGGTTTTTTTAATATATGTTAAGACATTTTGATGTATTTTAAATACTTATAAATTATATATATGCACCTGGAAGTAATTCTTGTACAGGTATTTGTGCTGTTTATATGAATTTAATTATTTCACTCAAGGTGAATTGAACACTAGAATTTTCACTTCCATTTACTGTATTTCTTTTTAAGGAAATTGCAACTAAATTCGAAATGTCTAAAAACATAACGATTTTAGAAAATTTGCAAATTCTTCACTTTACGAAATAAAATAATGCGTCTGGAGAACAACTTTAATAGATTAAAATTATTTACACATTACATGAATTCCCTTATCGTAATTTATCATTTTAAATAGTGTATTTTTCATACTTATTTTTATCATTCTAATTTTTGCTACAATTTTATGTAAAATTACTGTAAATCACATTTTTTTTAAACAAATAAAAGATAAAAGTAGAAAAAAAGTATTATAAATTAGTTAAATATCTAAAAACCATTTCTCTTTCATTTTTCACAGTTTCAAAAAATGTATTTAAAAAAATAAAGTTCATCATTTCGTTTTCAGCGAATCTCTATGGAGATTTAAATTTCTCTAAAATATTAACATGCGTAATAGCTGTTTGTGAAATGTTTTAAATTACAGTTATTATTCTTTTATCAGCTTTTCTCGTAAATTTTCCTGATGTGTAACTATTTAAAAAGTTTTTTTTTTTCTTCAGTAATAATTTCTAATTCACTGTGGAATGCTTTTTTTAAAAATGAGTAAACACAATTCCAACTTAACTTATTGCTTGTTATTTTCTGTTTGACTTATATCTCATGCAAATACTCTGAATTTTCCTTTCTATTTTAGAACCTTATCTTGTTTGAGAAAAGTTTTTTTTTTTTTTTTTTTTTTTTCTCAATTGATTTCCATAAGTTTCTGAATAACGATATTAAAATATCCGAATTTTAATTAAATTAAATCCGAATTTAAAGCTATGCATAAACACCATATGGTCCTTAATGACCGGACACTTTCAATTTTAGACATTTTGTCGAATATTTAAGGGGGTCCGGGACACAAAAATCCTCAATTTTTCAATTTTTTTTTTACTATTATTGGATTAAAATTTTCAGTGGTGTTTTCTGCTTAAAGTGACGTTTAAATCATGATTCCATCTTAATTAGAACAGGAAATATTAATTTTTAGCTCACAGGCTATCAAAGCCTGAGAGCTAACGTGCCCTCCCGTTCTGTATGTATGTATGTATGTACGTATGTATGTAAGTAACGCGATAACTCTTGATAGAAACATCCGATTTGCTTCAAAATTTTTTTCTAGGTTCATTGTGATAAGGCGCTTCCCTGATTAGTTTTGGGAGTTCATTGGTTAAGGATAAAGGGGGGTTAGTCAACCCCCTTAATTCAGATAAATGTGTTTTTCATGCAGAATGATTCGATTTGCTCCGAATTTGGTATACCGGTTTATTATGTTAAGGAACTTCCCTGATTTGTTCTGGGGGTTCATTGGTTAAGGATAAAAGGGGAAAAGGGGGTTAGCCCACCCCTCTTAATTCATATAAATGAATTTTTCATGCAAAATGATTCGATTTGCTCCGAATTTGGTATACCGGTTTATTATGTTAAGGATTTTCCCTGGTTAGTTTTGGGGGTTCATTGGTTAAGGATAAAGGGGGGAAAGGGGGCTAGACCACACTCTTAATTTAGATAAACGAGTTTTTCTTGCAGAATTATTCGATTTGCTCCGAATTTGGTATACCGGTTTATTATATTAAGGAACTTCCCTGATTAGTTTTGGGGGTTCATTGGTTATGGTTAAAGGGGGGAAAGGGGCTAGTCAACACACTTAATTTAGATAAATGGGTTTTTCTTGCAGAACTATTCGATTTGCTCCTAATTTGGTATACGGTTTATTATGTTAAGGAAATTCCCTGATTAGTTTTGGGGGTTCATTGGTTAAGGATAAAGGGGGAATGGGGGCTAGTCCACACCCTTAATTTAGAAAAACTGGTTTTTCTTGCAGAATTATTCGATTTGCTCCTAATTTGGTATACCGGTTTATTATGTTAAGGAGCTTCCCTGATTCGTTTTGGGAATTCATTGGTTAAGGATAAAGAGGAGCTAGTCCACCCCCTTAATTTAGATAAATGGTTTTTTTGCAGGATTATTTGATTTGCCCCAAATTTGGTATACCGGTTTATTATGTTAAGGAGATTTCCTGATTCGTTTTGGGGATTCATTGGTTAAGGATAAAGAGGGGCTAGTCCCCCCCCCCCCTTAATTTAGATAAATGGTTTTTTTGCAGGATTATTCGATTTGCTCCAAATTTGGTATACCGGTTTATTATGTTAAGGAGATTCCTGATTCGTTTTGGGGATTCATTGGTTAAGGATAAAGAGGGGATAGTCTACCCCCTTAATTTAGATAAATGGTTTTTTTGCAGGATTATTCGATTTGCTCCAAATTTAGTATACCGGTTTATTATGTTAAGGAGCTTCCCTGATTAGATTTGGAGGTTCACTGGTTAAGTATAAAAGGGAAAACGGGGGCTAATTCCCCTTCACTTTTTTTGAGGGGCATTATTCTTTAAAATAGGAGTATAATATACAATTAGTGTGAATAGCCTGCGAGCTCAATGCCATTAGTTTAGCTGGGCACTTTTATTTTTTTATTTCGTTTTGGTTTGTTTTAAAAATCTACCTTTCAAGCTATGGTTGTCATGGAAGCGACTTCTTATGAAATTGCGTTTTTCTTCATGATGGGTTTTTTGACCATTGGGTCAATCCATTTCAAGTGATCTAGAACTGGTTGCTCGACCATTTTTAAGAAATCTGAAATTTTTTGTACAACAACCCTAACATGTTGCAAGTTCAAAATGACTATTATTTTAATTTTATTAACTAGGGGGCTCGGCCCTCTACGAGCTACGCTCGCCAACCCCCGTCCAGACACCGCAGGCTCTAAATGCACGCTAATTTGATAGGCTTTTAAAAGATTTCGAAAGATTGAATTATAATTTAAAAAACACTGGCGATCTCCCTATAAACGAATTTCTATTCATTTCTCTTTGATTGGGGAATTTTAACGCCAAATAGGCTGCGGTACTACTTGATTATCCCGTCGACCAATTTCGCCAAATTATATAAATCGCCAAACCATTCGCCAAATTATACAAATTGACATAATTTTTATTTTAAATAACGAAAGAACAAATAAATTCGTACAACATTAATAAAAATACAAATAAAACGTCGAAATAAAAATAACTTGATGACGTAGACACGTGTAACAACATTTCAAAATAAGCTAATATAAAAGGAATTAAGTAAACAGAGTCTTTGTCTCCTGGTATTTCTTAACAAAGCGAAAAGAAAGTTCTTTTAAATGAGACATTTTAAATTAATCGTTTTTAAAACCCTCCGACTGTCTTGAAAAAGGGCAAAATTGTAACGTTGTTTTCTCTGCATTTTGTTTTAAATGCTAAAAAAAATGATTTTTTGAACATTTTATAAAAAAACTTAATAACGAATATGAATGCAATCCTTCGAAGTATTAATTATTGTTCAATGTATTAAAAATACACTAAATCAATAGAATTATATTACTTTAAATATTACTTGTATTGCAGTGAAACCTGGAGCTTAGTGAACGTATTAACACGGGCTTGTCAGTGAGGGGGTTAATCTGACGTAATTTTTACCAAGCTATTCTTTCTCTTTTAAATAATCGCGTGAAAGTACTTTTGTTAGCAATGAAATATTATTTGCGCTTTCCTAAAAAAAATAGTTGAAAATATCCTCTCAAAATATTAAATAAAAGTCTAGCGCAATTTCTAAATTTAAACTTTTTTGCAATATTATTTTGTGTTCATTTTATGTAATAACTATAATGTGACGTAAATATGACGTAATTTCTCCTAAGACTTCTAACGCATGTTAATGAATTTATTGTTTTACAATATCCTTTCTCTTTTAAAATTCACGTGTATACTTTTTATGACGTAATTTTTAATAAGTTCCTGCTTTTTTTACATAATTTAATAATTTTATATTTAATTCTAATTTGAAAGTTTCTTTCCTGTTTATAAAAGTAACGTGTAAATAAATTTTTAATTTGAAGCAAACATTATTGCTTGCGCTTTTTATACAGTTGGCAACAGTTTAAATTAGTACAATTTTCTGAAATCTGTAAAAAATATCTCTAGAAATGCTGAAAATTTGAATTTAAAATAGAAATAAAACCTGAAAAAATGAGTAAAAAAAAAATTAATGCAATCTGCACTCCGGCAAATTCTAACGCATAAAATGATCTAAAAATGATTACACTGCCATGTATAGTTTTTGCTGCTATAAAACTTTTTTAGTGGAACGATTTTGTCCAACTTTAGCATTAAATATCTCTTAAAATAATTCTTCGATTTGAAAACTGTCTGCATTAGCGTGTTTATCAAACATTTCTGTATAAAACCACTGATTTTCATATTTTTGTATGCATTATTTTTCTCAATATTAACGAAGAAAGACCTCCGGTCACAAAAAATTCAAAACCGGCGGCGGCGGTGATAGCGGTAGTTACTTTTTTTTTGAATAGAGAGATTCACATAAAAATACTTTTGTTAGAAATGAAATATTATGATCATCTTAAAATATCAAATAAATGTATCGAGCAATTTTTAAATTTAAATTGTTTTGCAATATTATTTTTTGTTCATTTTATATAATAAGTGTAACGTGACGTAAATGTGACGTAAATTCTCCTATTTAAGACTTCTATCGCATGTTTATGAATTTATTATTTTACAATATTCTGTCTCTTTTAAAATTCACGTGTAATTATAATTTTTCTGACGTAATTTTCAACTTGTTCCTGCTTTTTATATATTCTGTTTATAATAGTCACGTGTAAAATAAATTTTTAATTTGAAGTAAACATTATTGTTTGCGCTGTTTATACAGCTGGCAACAGTTTAAATTAATAACATTTTCTAAAATTTGTAAAAAATATCTCTCGAAATGCTGAAAATTTGAATTTAAAATTGAAATAAAACCTCAAAAAATGAGTCAAATAAGAAAAATAAATACAATCTGCACACCGAGAAATTATAATGTATAAAATGATCTAAAAATGATTAAATTCTCATGTATAGTTTTTGCTCCAATAAAACGTTTTTAATGGAACGATTTTGTCCACTTTAGCATTAAATATCTCTTAAAATAATTCTTCGATTTAAAAACTGTCTGCATCAGCGTGTTTATCAAGTATTTCTCTATAATACCACCGATTTTCATATTTTTGTATGCAACAGTTTTTTTAATATTAACGATGAAAGACCATGCTTAAGCATTCAAATTGGATGTGGCTCTACCCGGAATATCTACGCAGATTTTCATTGGTCCATTTCCAAATCAAAACTTTTTTTTACATATAAAAGGATTTTTGTTTGTGCATGGCGACCACCTTTTTTCATCGTCTGCAGCAATTTTCTCACATGAAGGGTTTATGGACTTGTAAATAATTCATCGTTATCTCTCCAATTCAAGTGCGGATTAAAGCAATTTGTACATAATACATTGGGCTAAAAATCTGGTAACAGGGTAGTTTCTGAAACTAACTGCTTATTGGTGAAATTTAAGCATAAAGCGTCAGTTTTTTTTTCCAAAATTTGTCCGTTTACATGACGAAATTTTTCTAGCAGGGAAAACTGTCAACATGAGATAATTTGTTTTAGAAATAGGCCGAAATTATTTGTACTCACACGCCAAGTTCCAGATCTGGGACTTGCTTTCTCTTCTCCAAAAAAAATCACAAATTTTTCAAAAATGTCAAAAATCGCACATTTGAGGCTTTGATATCGCTGTTGGGGCACGAGATAAATATCTGAAGTTCTGATTTCTGAGATTACTGTATGGTAGTGTTATGCGCAAGAAATTTCAGGATGGAGATTTGACTACAAGCTGAGATATGGCAAGGGCAACATGTCAAAACAATACTGCCAAACTATTGTTTTGTTGTAGTCACAGGTAAGTATTTATCTCAGAGTGCCATTTAAATTTATTTCTTTTTTTATCTTTAAATAATAATAATAATAAATAAAGCCTTTTGAAAAGCTTAGCAATTAATTTAAAAAAATAATTATGCCTAAGTCCTACATTTTGTATGGTTTTAGTAATTTTTGTTGTAATTTTAGTAACTAAAAGAAACCTCAGAACTTTTACATAAATATATATATATATATATTTATACAAGACCTGAGACAAAAACAGAATAGGGAAATAGAAAATCTGTTAATGTTGCATACTTGTTGAGACATGATCAAACGTGTCAAAACACATTCCTGCTTGTAGGTTTAAAAACCACAATTTTAATGCTGATTGCCAGTCCCAGAAACTTGTTCCTAACTTAAGTATGTTCCTGTAAATGAAACATTATATAATGTTACCATGCATCAGCCTCAAGTAATTTCAGAAAGTAAATATATCCAAAGCCCTTTCAAAATTTATACTGCAGACAAATGACATTTTTGCATAAGAAGTAAGCTAGGAATTATTAATGAAGTGAGACTTGTACATAGTGATTTCAAAGTTTATTTCTATGAGACAGCAGTGCCAAGATCTTCAATCAAGTTATCAAGAGATGACAAAACTTGGTTCCTACAAATAAAATTTTGAGAAAGATCAAAATTGTAGTTTTTAAAGCAACAAGCAAGAATGAGTTTTGACACAATTGATCATGTCTCAACAAGTATGACAACATTAAAAGCTTTTCTCTTTCCCTATTCTGTTTTTGTCTCAGGTCTTGTATAAAAATATTTTTCTTTCTTTATGTAAAAGTGCTGAGGTTTCTTTTAGTTATTAAAATTACTTACAACAAAAATTACGGAAACCATACAGAATGCCTTAAGCATAATTATTGTTTTAATTAATTGCTAAGCCTTTCAAAGGGCTTTATTTCTGTTACTATTATTTAAAGATAATAAAAAAAAATAAATTTAAGTGACACTCTGAGATAAATACTTAGCAACAAAACAATAGTTTGGCAGTATTGTTTTGACATGTTGCCCTTGCCATATCCCAGCTTGTAGCCAAATCTCCATCCTGAAATTTCTTATGCATAACACTACCATAGAATACTGTCAGAAAACAGAACTTCAAATTTTTATCTTGTGCCCCACCAGAGATATCAAAGCCTCAAAAGTGCGATTTTTGACATTTTTGAAAAATTTGGGATTTTTTTTAGCGAAGAGAAAGAAAGTCCCAGATCTGGAACTTGGCGTGTGAGTATAAGTACTTTCGGCCTATTTGTAAAAAAATTATGTTATGTTCACAGTTTTCCTTGCTAGGAAAACTTCCTTTTGTAAACAGACAAATTTTGGAAAAAAACTGAAACTTTATGCTGAAGCTTCTCTATTACCAAATTTTTAGCCCAATGGTTTCTGTACACAGTACTTTAATCCGCACTTACTTGGAGAAATAAACGATGAATTATTTACAATTCCGTAAACCCTTCTTGTGATAAAATTGCTGCAGACGATGAAATAAAGATGGCTGCCATGCGCAAAAAAAATTTAAATAATAGTCATTTTGAACTTCCATCATGTTAGGGTTGTTCAAAAAATTTCAGATTTTTAAAAATGGTCAAGCAACGAATAAATGATTTTCTGGACCACTTGAAATGGATTGATCACATTACTCTTATTTAAATTGTTATTGATCAAGAACCGTTACAGATAAATGGGTGAAATTTGGAACATGTCTTTTTCATTAGTTTTGCTTTAATTTAGATTCAGCAAATTAAAAAAAAAAAGTAATAACTTTTGAAAATATTTTTTTTAAGTCACATATTTTTTTTTCTAATTTTTACGTTAAATATTTTAATTTTTTTTAAAATTAATATTTCTTAAAATCCTGAATCTAAATTAAAACTTACATATTTCTGTTTATCTAAAGGAAAAACAATTAAATTCTACAAATAATATTTCGAGTTATAACGATTTTAAACTACCCCACTTTTTTAACAAAATTTAAATTTAATTTTTTTAATTATGAGAAGTTTTATCATGCGATTTTATTTACAAATGATATGGTTAAACATCACGAATTTCGAATTTTTATCTCAATAAATAAAAAAATTTGGAAAATGTGTCCCTGACCCCCTTAAAAATATATACTATATTATATATATCGGATTTTTCTGGAAATTCAGGATTGTGAAGAATATGTTCTACTTCATATCTATCAACGGAAGTTTGATCAGAAAGAAAATTAGGGGGCCAACAAAAAATCAAAGAAAAAGAATAATGTTTGGGATCACCCTGTAAAATACAATGCACAAAATGATCTATCGCTATAGCTCACGAATATATGGATAATAAACAATACATATATTCATTTGCGGTAGAATGGAACGTACATTCATGGAGATATATCGATTTTTCTAAAAGGTCCAAAAAATTGTTTCATGTTTTTTGTGTATCATGCAGGGTTTTTATTTTACCAAATTTAACGCCAGTTTCGAAAATTTGACAAAAAATAGTAGGAATAATGTGGTGTAATTGGAATGTAAATATATTAAATATTTGATGAAATATGAGCAGTTGAATGAAATATTTTTTATGTGCATACGCGCGCACGATAAAAAATATTTTTTTTTCACGATTTGATAGCCAACTCTATGGCGCAACACATAAAAAAAAGCCAGTCAAATATCGTGAAAATTCCGGAAGATATCGGCAATAGACTTAGCTGATTTTTAGTTGTTCTCTAAAAACAGACAAAAGATAAGGGGTTTTCCATAAATTGTCGTTTTTAATTTTTATTTTTTTTATTTTCATTTTTTATGGATGCTTTAGTTCTTCTGGGAAAATCACCAAAACAAGCCTATTCAAAGGGGAAAAAAACCAGAAGTATCAAAATCTAAGCATTTCTTCTAAATTTTCTCGTTGACGTTCATTAAGTACAAACTTCTTTGCTGAAAGCTAGATAATAAATAAAAAGAAAAGTGCCCAGTTAAACTGATGGTATTAAGCTCATAGGCTACTCACACTAATTATACATTATACTCTTATTTCAAAGAATAATGCCCCTCAAAAAATAAATGAAGTGGAATTAGCCCCCGTCTCCTTCCTTTATACTTAGCCAATGAACCTCCAAATCTAACCAGGGAAGCTCCTTAACATAATAAACCCGTATACCAAATTTGAAGCGAAATTCTGCATGAAAAAACTATATCACCAATTTAAAAAGGAGGGGTTCCCCTTTACTTAACTAATAAACCTCCAAATCTAATCAGGAAAGCTCCTTATCCGAATGAACATAGAAAACATATCAAAGTAAATTCGATAATTCTGCATGAAAATCCATTTATCTAAATTAAGGAGGGACTAGCCCCCTTTCCCCCTTTATACTTAACCAATGAGCCTCCAAAACTAATCAGGGAAGTGCCTTATCAGAATGAACCTAGAAAACTTTTTTGAATCCAATCGGATGTTTCTATCAATAGTTATCGAGTTACGTACATACATACATACGTACGCGCGCACATACACACATACGTACGTACGCACATACATACATACAACGTACGTACATCCTGAACACGATTTGATGTTTTTTAGAAAATGTCTGTCTGTGAGTCTGTTTGTCTCTCTGCTTTCACTCTGTCACTCTGAGAGTCCATATGCGACAAAAATTTTGTGGGCGCTCTATCTCAAGAACTAATGCACGGAATTTCACAAAAGTTTAGATTCGGATAAACCTTGATATGAACTGGTACTGATTACGTTTTGGTGTAGATCATTAATCAGGTGGCGCTGCTGTGCTGCATTTCTCACGACTTCTACGATAGATATATCTCAAGAACTAATGTACAGATCTTCGTAAAACATTAGATTCAGTATGTCCTTGATAAACGTTGGTGCTGATTACTTTTCGGCGAAAATAGTCCAACAGGTGGCACTGTTAAGCTACATTATTTATGATTATCGCAATAGCTCTATCTCAAGAACTAATGCACGAATTTTCATCAAACTTCAGATTGAGTTAGTCCCTGATATAAATTAGTACTTATGAGTTTTTCGTGTAAGTCTACCAAGAGGTAGCGCTGCTATGTTTCATTTTTCACGATTTCCGCAATGGCTGCATCCCAAGTAGTAATGCATGAATCAAACTTCAGATTTACTTAGTCACTGGTATAAATTGATCCTAATGAGTGTTTGGTGCAAACCGGTTGGAGAGCCTGGGGCTAGTTGGCTACAGGGGTAAGTAGGCGCAATCTTCATAAATCGCCTGTTTGGGCATAGATTGCGCAACCAGTCACAGAGCACCTTTCTTCTTGCCTTTTACAATTCTCATCGAAGTTTTGCAGCGTTACCTACGTGCAGTGGACATTTATTACGATTTTTCTGTTTTTTGTACTCATAAGTAATTTTTTGTTGCTTCATTCTTTTTCTAATTTCTAATACTTATCCTAATAATTGCGATTTAATTTGTGCAGTTTTTCTTAGTGTATAATGAACTGTACCTACCCCATTTCTGATTTACTTGGATTATTTATGTTTAGAAGGTTACGTGTCCCTTTTGTGAAGAAATTTATTATGGGGCTAGTAGGCGAATTGAACACGTGGAAAGTTGGCTCGGTGTCTGATGTGTGGTGGTAGCTTGAAAAACAGCAAACACCGAGAAAAGTGGTTGCAATGCAAGATTTTGGGCACAATAAGGCTAGCCCGAACGGAGACAGACGAATTTTTATTTGTGACGACTGCAACTCTGATGATGATATCGAGTATGATAGAAGTTACTCAATGTTAACGTTTTATTCATTATTTTTATGTTTTTATATTTTAGAATTTACATTTTACGGCGATAACGCATTTTTTAAAACTTACTGGTAATACTGAAATTGATTTCTCTTAACTGCGTGTCTTATTTGAGTTTTATTTAAATTTTTATAAAGCGTGTGCCAACTTACCCCATAGGTATAGGCAACTTGCCCCGTGACGGGTTAGGTTGGCGCACAATTTTTCTTTTACTTTATGCTTCTGCTAAACATAAACTACAAAAGCTATAAACTCAAAACTCCGAGGTATTTATAGCCAAATGCCTGTTCTTTAAAAGTAAGTAAGTAAGTAAGCACCCACCCTGGGAACCCGCTTTTGGCTTATGGTTAGGTTTGAACCCCGAGCCCAGGGCAGGGAAAAATACTATTACCTGTAAGACCCTCTAGTATTTAAGACACTTAATAGAATACAATACAATTGAAAAAAAATGAAAAAATTAAATTAAATTAGTTTTTTTTTTTTTTTTTTTTTTTTTTTGCAGTCAGCTGCTGGCCCCTCTAGAAATATGAGATAAAAATTACTAAAAATATTTAAAGATAAATAATCTAAATTTAAAGATAAAATTACAATAATATATAACTTAAAGGCCAAAACAATAGCTGTAGTAATGAATTTATATGTCCAGCACTCCTGCTCACTGCCCATAACTCGGAGGAGGACCGTTGAACTGATATATTGATCTATGAGATCCCTGTTCATATTAAACCTTCTGAATGATATAAATATAGTTTTAAGCTAGATTTGAGATTAATTACTGTGAGCTATATATAAGTACAATAACATATAGGGAAGGTTTATCGGTTACCCACAACGTACTAGAGCAAGATTAAAGTTTTTAAGAGCTGAATTTAAAGTTTAAAGAGTTTATCTGAAGTTGCTATATATCACGAAAAGTTCAACTGGTTATCACAGTGACATACAAGTTTACAAAAGCAGGACACCATTTTTGAAGATATTAGCCTTTGATACTCATATTAAAATCTTTCGCTGATGAGTTAATGGAAGTATTTTGTAAGAGATATTACTGTAGATATTTTCAAGATGAATGAAAATATATATATATATATATATTTTTTTTTTTTTTTTTTTTTTTTATGTAGATACTTTATCTGAACCTCCTGTCCACCAATTGAGAATGAAATATAGGACACAAACTAGAGTCTGCTGTATGCTTCCTATAGTTTTCTTGATAATAGCAATTAGTACAGCGATGCTGTGATGGATCGGTGATATAAGGACAGTTGAGAGTTTGATGACCCATGGCACATTTGGCACATATGGAGTTCCTTCTACAGTTAGTCTTTGTATGCCCGTAAAGTTGACAGTTCTCACATCTAAGTATGGGTCGATATATTCTTATACTGCAATTATTGAGGCCAATTGAGATACTTTTCTGAGCCAGAAATTTTTTAGCTGCATTTACTTCTAAATTCAGTACCATATGATAACTTGTGGATTTTTCTCTTTGTATTATTTTTAATATTGTTAAATTCTTGTCTGTTGAACGATCTTTTAAGTAGTTAATTATGTCATCAGTAGGTATCATCGATGGTATTCCTGTAATTATTATCCTTGAGTGTTTTTGCAGGTTGTAAGTTAGTTCTACTATTTCTGAAATGTTTGGGATTTTTTCAATTCTTTTCAATAACTTCTCTGTGTTGTTATCTGTATCTGATTGAATTGTCAGTGTATTGATTTGTTTTGTTTGTTTACAGAATATTAGTAGATCATTTTCTTTAATCAATTCGGTATTTAACAGTTCTTTCAATTTATTTGTTGATATTTTCTTTGAGATATTTTTTTATAATTATTGTCGAGTTTGAATACTTTCCTTGAGAATTAAATTGTTTTTGTTCTTCGTTATCTTGAGATCTTTCATATTTCTTTGTATTTTTGTCTATAAGATTTTCTATTATTAGTTTTTCAATTTTGTGAATCCTTCTTGATAATTGTGGTATGTCTGTATCTATATTATTTTCTATATCTCTAAGCTTGTTCATGCACTCTTCTATTATTTTGTCTTGTGCTTTTAATTGTTCTTCTCTTGTAGCTATTTCCTGCTCTAATTTGGCTATTATTTCTTTGGTTGATTCTGTTGTTTGTTGTTGTTGCTTATCCATTTTTGTACCAGTCAAGATTGTCTGAGTATATTTTTGTTGTGTTTTTATTTGTATTTGTGTTGCCTTTTCTTTTGTTTCCGATTCTGAATGCTGTTGTTTGATTAAGTTCTTTAATTTTTTTATTTCTTCTCTCATTTCCTCTTCTTTGTGTTTGAAAATGGTATTTTCTTTTTCTTTTTCTATGAGTTTTCCTTCTAGTCTTTGTTCCATCTTGGAGCTTTCTTCCAACTGAGCTTCAATTTTATCAATTTCCTCTTCCAATTCGCTTATTTGTCTTCTGTCTCTTTGTATCGTTGTTGTATTTTTATATCTTATTATTCTAGATTCATCATTTTTTGCTCTTGTAAATATTGCATTAAGATATTTCTGTTCTTCAAGATGTTTCTGTGCTTCCTCTGTAGTTCCTTTCACCCTTTTCCTTTCTATCCTTTCATATTCCGAAATCAATTGGCTTATCGGTAGGCTTTGCAGCGGGTCCTGTTTTTCAATAGGTCTTTCTGGAAGTCTTTGATATTGTTCCGTATATGACTTTTGTATGTTTATGCTTTCCGGAGAGTCCACTGTTGAGTTCAACAAGGAATTCATTGTTGAGTTCGGTGTTGTATTGTAGATTAATTGTTTTGGTGTCTGGTCTAATCTGACCAAACTAACTTTTGGGTTGTTTGTTAGAATTTCTTTCTGTAATCTTTGGTTAGGATTTATATTATTTTTCTGTGAATGTTTATTGGAATTCATTATTTGCAGCGTTTGTTTCAGAGGCAATGGTGTAAATTGAGTTGCTTCGGTCACTATCCCTTTCTTCCTTGTCTCTATTGTTCTTTTCTCCTCCTCCTTAGCTGTGTTTAGTTCTTTTTCCAAGATATTTTTCATCATATCATTTGAATCGTCGAGACCAATCAGTTGTTCGCATGCTATCATGGTAATTGCTCTGGATGGTGATAAATATTGATATGAGTGTATGCATGATGTGTCCGAAATTGCTGAAGATCTCGTACTCGTTTCCAATGAATCTGATTTATTTCCTGACTCATTTATTGGACTTCCAGATGATTCCATGTTCCAATCTAGGTCGTGCTTAGTCGGATTTACCCTTGGGTTTTGTTGATTATAGATTATTCTACTTTTATATGGTGTCGCCATTTAGAAGATGATTTAATAATTCAACTAGTAGTGGTAAGGCCATTATAGATATTACTTTTCAATTAATCAGAGAGATACTTTTATATGGATTACTCAGAGCTACTGGTAACTATATTCAGAGTGATACTTTTAAATGATAAGGTATACGTTCCAATGCCGGAAGCTAAAAATATTAAGATATATTAAAATATAATGAGATAATAATTAGAGATAAAGAACAGGGGTCCACTAGGCCCCGACCATACATCATTGAAGGATAGGGAATATAGAAAGTAGAAAGCAAAAACCGAAAATGACTAAGAAAAAATTAATAGCCAAAGATGGGGAGAATTTTTGAGAAATAAAATCAAAATAAAACAAAACAATGATAGTGATAGAAATTAACCAAAAGGGAGAAGAAGGAAGCGGGTGGGGGGAAGGTACATGAGTATGCTTCCCGTGTCCATAAGCTCATACACTAAAATTAATAAAAACCTGGTGCCATCGTAACAAAGATCAATTGACCTTAACGACTTGCTCAATAAAACCCCCTTTACAAATACTCTGTCTCACACCACTGCATTGACATATTCAGATATGCAAACAGAGCATGAGAAAAGCAAAATAAGAGATAGTGAATGTGCTTATTAAATGACATATACGAGATATAAAACAAATGTATTAACAATAGATATATAGAACTGACTATTGAAGCAATAAAACAGATTTGTTTACAATAGATATATAGAACTGAGTAATGAAACAATAAGTAGATAAACACTTAATATATACTGTGAATAATATGTAGCAATATATGTGAGATAAGCTAGTAAATATTTACAGCACAACGCGATACCAAATACTTGAAGCTGTGTTATACCTTGTAACATTGAATCCGATGTACTTGTAAAATATGTTAAATAATTTCTATAACGCTGCACAAAAATGTGTTCTATCAGAAACTCCCATAGAGAGGGAAAAATAATTTTTACTAAAGATTTACTGGGATGACAGCGATTGGGTGGACGTAGGATGACTAGTAAAAGAGAAAAAAGTTTAAGTAACAGCAAAACACTTACCTTACTCAAAGGTCCCGCTGCACTTGCCAGTAAATCATGTTAGTTAGAGCATCTAGATTATTACGGAGTGTTGCCAATCATTATTATGATGCTAAGTAAATACTGTAGAATACCCGAGATCAGTGCAGGGACCGCCAGAAATAAATTAGAGTGGTTTGGATAATTAATTTAACGGAAACCAATAAGTAGTATTAAAAGACTGTAAAGAAAACATTTTAAGCAAAAAGATGCCATTGATAGGGAAAAAATATAAAATATTAAAAATTTTAAGTGGGATAAGATCTCCACTCGAAAACCCCTGTGACGTCGCAAATTGGAAGGCCGTAACCCCAAAAGCAAAAAAGTTCCTATTGTTAAGCAAGTTGAGATGTGACTGGAAGTGAAATTTTTAGTGGGACAAATCATTGTAGTGAAGGCAGTTAGCTGTGAGAAAAAACTAGAGAGATAGCTAAATAAATAAAAAAGTAACAAAAGTTAAGGATTAGGCCTAACCAATACCAAACACATAGATAATGAGTGGGGCAACTTTAGAAAGTGAAATTAATATAATCAGAAGTGAAATCAAGTCTCTAGCTCAAAAACAAAAGTTGGTAATGTTAAAGATAAGTAAAAAAGGGGAAAACAGTAGTGTCAAAGTTGTTAAAGTTGAGAAACAATGTAAGGTAATAGAAAAGTGGGCAAAAAATGGATTAATACTATAGTTATAAGCTAAAAACAATGAGAGCCCTATTCAGCCCCCTCTGACGGGGCCCCTAAATGAGCTAGAGATAAACGAAATGTCGGAAAAGAAAGGGGGGGGAGTTTCCTTAGTCGGTTTGTAGCTGATTCCGGCGCGACAGAATTTCGCTAAAGTTGATAGTTTACGAGATAATTGGACTTT
This sequence comes from Maratus speciosus, assembly GCA_963932465.1. Taxonomy (NCBI): domain Eukaryota; kingdom Metazoa; phylum Arthropoda; class Arachnida; order Araneae; family Salticidae; genus Maratus; species Maratus speciosus. The sequence goes on along the minus strand of OZ010786.1, from coordinate 6,120,690 downwards.
TGTCCAAAAATCTCAACGAAAAAACCTATGAAAAAAGAGAAAATGGCGAATTCTGTGACCCATGGTGGCTCAACGGGTAAGTAACACCCCTAAAACTTATAGACAGTCCCCCAAAACATATTTACTTCGAAAAAACAATAATAGTAAAATTTATAGTTAACATTATTTAGTAAAATGTGATATTGAAAACAAAACTGAAAGAAACAAAATGGAGGACTACACCTTAACAAAAGTGACTTTTACAAGATATTACACCATCACACCCCTGAAGACCACCCAAGTCCTAGGTGACCATTAATTTTTTAATTTTAAAAGAATTCGGTAGGCTAAATGTTACTTTAAACCTAATACATTGCTTTTCGCATAGGGAAAACTACTGTGGGCAAAAATGGCGTCAGCGGCCTTAAAGGGCCAACTCAGTAAACTTAAAAATACTGCATGACCCCATAAGACCTATGTTTAGTTATTACAAATATTAAAAATTTAAGTGACGTCAAATGAAGCTCTCAATTTTAAAGATTAACTAAGATTTTAACTAAGAGTTATAATTCCGATAACAAAATGCCCTTACAGAACACAGTAATTAAATGAGCAACCAATATCGACCCAACCGCAGAAGAACAGATTTTACCAATTTTCAAACGATAATTAAAAATACTTAGAGTTAACACTTTTTAATAAAAATAGTACCGCTAGATAGAACAGAATTTAAGCTTTAAGAGGATATAAATAGTTAGTGGGAGAGTAATGGTTAAGTGGGTGAAATATTGTACACAAAAAAAGTAAACAACTAATGTAACTCTATGGGAATTCTGAACAAAATTTTACACTTTTTCAAAAAATCATTTCATACATAAAGTATCATCCTAGAAAAGAATGGGTGGAGGCGGAAGGAAGCTAAAGGAACAAAGTAACTGAAACTTAAGATAGTTTTTCAAAATAATCAAGAAAAGTAAGAAATTAAGCTATGTTAAAATTGGTATAAAAAGCCTCCAATATACCATGCTTTTCTATGGAGATGAGGGTTAAACAGAAAAGAACAAAAAGAACACTTTTTCTTTTGCATATTTTACACATAAATCCTGCAAGTTTCTCAACAAACTTTGTATTAAATTAAAGCTTATGAGCTAAACTAAGAAAATGACACCATAACTTTTAACTGAAAGCACTTTTTCATTAATTAATTTACGTAAGAATTTGGTTGTTTACCCCATAGGAATAACATGGGGAAAACAGAAGTACTTTCACAAAGTTTAAATACTCATATCTTTTGAACCCCTACACATAATATCAAGTACCTTATATCAAAATGTTCAGCATAAAAAATAGAAGAGAATGATATATAGCACAAGGCTCTAGCTTACCCCATTCTCGAAAAATCTAAGTATTCATCAGGAGCTTGAATTGCACGATGCTACTGTGTTCACGGCAATGAAGGAGACTCGCTTTAAAAGTGCAGTTAAAGTTTGTTAAAAAACTTAAACAAAAAAATTAATAAAAATTCATAAGTAAAAACTGCGCCTACTAGCCCCGGTCTCCCCTATCGCTGATATGTAGAATTTTCAGGAAGATATGAGGGAGATATATGAGATAGAAGAAAGTTTTTGTATTTTCACATCCGACTAGTTTTTTGTATCTTAGCCGTGATTAAAAATTATTCCTTTTAGGTAGATTTCGTAAGAAATACTACCTATTGCAGTCGTTACCATGGTGCGACTTTTGAAAATTTCCTTCATAACTTTTCATTATAGGACCCCAGGAAGCCAAAACCACCCCCACATAAAAAGTTTATATATATATATATATATATATATATGTATGTATGTACTAAATTTTGTCCGCACGATAAAAGTCGCAATTATGCACGTATCGTCTTCAAACTCGCCAACAACTTTAAGATGGCTAATATCTCGGCGGGGATTGAAAATGGGCATAATCGGACCAAGGGAATGGAAATGGGGAGAGTTCAAAATTTTGAATACCGTCTTAACATGATTCTGATAAAACCAGCTCTTACACAACAATGGCAGGAAAAAAAAATCCCTGCCGGCTAAGGCCTACAGGCTGAGGTAGATTTCGAAGTTAAGTACTAAATTCACCAACAAAACTTAAATCAAGATTAGAGACAGTTCCTTCACTAAGAATGAGCTCTAGGGAGCTAAACATTTTGTGAAAATTCTAATATACACGAATACATACACGCATGTATATGGAATAGGTTTAAAAATGGCTAAAACAAATTCAGAGAACCTCAAAGTGCTAAAATATGTAAATATTTCCATAGTCGGGTTTTTATCATGTTTTAGTACGTTTCTTCAAACTCACATGACGTTACATATGCACCTGCTGAGGTCCATTACATTTCCAATATGACGCAATATATATAATTTTTTTAATTCGTCAAACTATTTATTTTGAGTTTTCATGCTGAAATCTTGCTCTAGGAAACTTATGACGTAATATTCAATTTGTTTTCAATTTGTCAAACTATTTAATTTTACACGTGAAAATTTTGCAAAAGAAAAGTAATTGTTGTGGTGAGAATTTTATTATTTGCTTTTTTTTTAATTGTTTGCAACTGCTATAACGAAAAACTTTTATTTTTTTCCTGCCATTGTTGTGTAAGAGCTGGTTTTATCAGAATCTTGTTAAGACGGTATTCAAAATTTTAAACCCTCCCCATTTCCATTCCCTTGGGCCGATTTTGCCCATTTTCAATCCCCGCCGAGATATTAACCATCTGAAAGTTGTTGGCGAGTTTGAAGACGATCCGTTCATAATTGCGACTTTTATCGTGCGGCCAAAATTTAGTACATACATACATACATATATATAAACTTTTTAGGTGGGGGTGGTTTTGGGTTCCTGGGGTCCTATAATGAAAAGTTGTGAAGGAATTTTTCAAAAGTCGCACCATGGTAACGACTGCAATAGGTAGTACTTCATACGAAATCTACCTAAAATATTTTTTGTTATAGCAGTTGCCAACAATTATAAAAAAGCAATAAAATTCTCGCCAAAACAATTGCTTTCTATTGCAGGAATTTCACGTGAAAAATTAAATTAAATAAATAGTTTTACGAATTGAAAACAAATTGAATATTACGTCATAAGTTTTCTAGAGCAAGATTTCCGCATGAAAACTCAAAATGAAATAAATAATTTGACGAATTAAAAAAATATATATATATTGCGTCATATTGGAAATAAAATGGACCTCAGCAGGTGAATATGCAACGTCATGTAAGTTTCAAGAAACGTATTAAAACATGATAAAAACCCGACTATGGAAATATTATTTTATTTTAACACTTTGAAGTTCTATTAATTTGCTTTAGCTATTTTTGAAACATATTCCATATACATGCGTGTGTGTATTCGTGTATATTAGAATTTTCACAAAATGTTTAGCTCCCTAGAGCTCATTCTTAGTGAAGGAACTGGGTTTATCTCTAATCTTGTTTTAAGTTTTGTTGGTGAATTTAGTACTTAACTTCGAAATCTACCTCGCCTGTAGGCCCGAGCCGGCAGGGACTTTTTATTATCCACAGGACGGTTTTCTTTTTATAAATATATTAAATATTAATTCTATCTATGACAATAATATCTCTTGTTGATACGTTTATATACCCCGTACATTGCGCAATTGTATAAACTTAAATATTTTGCATGTTCAAAAAAATAATTTATTATCTTACGCAATAGTAACACATAGGGGTGGAGGGCGTTATATGTCTGCAAAACACAAAGTTTTACGTAAGCTGCGCAAAATGCGTTATTTGTGTTGCATAAGAATTATGTTGTATCTTTAAGCTTGATGTACTGCAAATAAGACAAAATTTATCTGTAGAATCAATAATCTTTAATTAAAAAAAGAGCAGAGATATTTTACAGCGAATCTTTCTATTACCAAACTATTTGAAAACTTAGTGTGCAATCTGCTCTTCTCAGTATATGGGGCATTAGAGCAGATTTTTGTCCTGTGTTGACTTATAACGTACGCAAATGAATGTCGTAGTTTTTAATGCTACATCCATTCAGTAACAAAAAAATCCCATGAGAACGGTGGTGTATAATATTGCACAGAATTTAAAAGAAGGCCCGAAACAATTTTTAATAAATCTTGCGGCTGCTACATTAAGCGGAGTACTGTCCGCTCGTCTCAGTATATGAAACTTCAAACAACATCCGGTATTATACCAAAAGGCTTTCCTCTGAAAATAGTGTTTTGTTAACACTCTATATTTTCATTCAGTCACTGGACATGATACGGTGATGGTGATGCATCATATTGCGAAGAGAATATTCGCAATGCTAGCATAGTAAAGCTCCAATCCGTTTAACCCTTTCAGGGGCGCCGTTTGCAGCCTGCAAACGCTTAATTTTAATGCTCAAACTGCCAAATGGCACCAGCAGTTTTTTAGTAAAATTTCAATCTTATAATATACGTAAAAAAAAAAAAAAAAAAAAAAAAAAAAAAAAAAAACCTTTCGATTATTTTCAAATAAATTTGTTCGTAAATTGCGGTGTGAATTAATTATTTGAATATTTTTGCAGCAGAAATCCCTTGTCCCTGAAAGGGTTAAGAGATTGCAGACAGATATAATTAAGAACTGCGAACGGAGAATCATGTATTAAAAGTACAGTCGTGGAAAAAAAGTAAACACCCTTCTAACTCTTCAAAAAATTATTGTTGATGGACGTTACTGGTACCGAACGATTGGAAATAAAGTCTATTTTTAAATGATGTATATAAAATTTTCTTAGGGGGGCATCTACACATTAAAACAAACTCAAACCTCATTTTTTTTCAATGGAAATACCCAATTTTAACACGATATTTCAAATCTTCGGTTCAAACTATGCCTAGATACCAAATTTCAAGTCATTTGAATGATAAGTTTTTGAATTATAAACATTCAAAATTGAGTAGTTCTAATGTTAAATTACATTTTCATATTTTTATTAATATTTCCTGAAATTATACTCCTAATGTGCTAATGTTTTGTGTAGCAATAATACTAATGTGCCCAAACATAAATACGCTGAATTTGCAATTTTTATAATTTTATGACATGAATTATGAATTATGAAATTACTATTCGAAAAAATTATGAATAGCAACCTACAATTTTTTTGATGGATTTAGATTTATTAAGTCCTGCTTTATGAAAATCCAAAATTTCACATTTTTCTTCCAAATTGTTTTCAAATTATGCTTAAAAAACAGTAAAATGATGGTTTAAGGTGCCCTCTATGATAGAAGTGAGTAGATATTTTGAAATTTCTTCTGCTGTCCTGTTATCTAACAGGCTTCATTGACTGCTTGAGTGGTGCTTAAGGTGCCTTGATCAAGAAGGGGGGCTCTTTCGGTTAACAATCGAGTACCGAACTTCAATTTGGATACAGTCCTTAAAATACGCTCTTTTTAAAATTATTAATTTCTCGGAAATTTATGGTAAGAATTGCATAAAAAATTATTTTTATGCACATTGAAGGGTGTACAGTTCATTTATGCTGTCAGAATTGAGTATTGCTATTGAAAAAAATCAAAGTTATGGTTCGTTTTAATATGTAGATTGCCCCCTAAGCAAAATTTATACACATCATTTAAAAGTAGACTTTATTTCCAATTGTTCGATACCAGTAACTTTCTTCTGCGATAATTTGTTGAGGAGTTAGTACGGGTTGTTTACTTTTTTTTTTCCACGACTGTACATTATAAAACACTTCACCATTTTATAAGGTAAAACATGAAGTCTATGTAAGCAATTTGGAAAATGCATAACACATTCGAAAACCCAATTTCAGTAACTACCGTCAATAATCGGAAAAATAATCGAATTCTTTTGTGTAGTCTTGTTTTATGATCTACAGATTTGTATACAGGGTATATCTGAAAAAGTGGGCAAAACTTTACGGGCTGATAGAACGCAGCTATACGAACAAATTTTGTTAGAGAATGTATGGTCGGAACGCAAGTCGTGGGAAGTTAAAAGGTAGTTTTCCACTGACCCGGGGCGATGGATTGATTGAGGTGGTCCCATAACCTGGCTACCTAGATCGCCTGATCTCTCATGTTTGAACTTTTTTTCTGTGGGGCCATATAAAAAGCCTAATCTATGATTTTCCGATTGAAACTGATATGGGTCTAGTCGCCAGGATTGCCGTTGTTGCCGGCGATAATCGGGAAATGCCTGGTGTCTTTGCAAATGTGCGTCAGTCACTATCCCGCAGGTTTGAAGCGTGCATACAGCCGGCGGAAGATCTTTTGAACAATTTCTTTGCGCATGTACATTCCGGTTAACAAAGTGTTTTCTGAAGTATCTCCCCTCCTTCTTGTGTTAATTCTTTAACTGCGACAGTTGAAGACTACCTTTTAAATTCTCATCGCTTGCGTTCCAATAATAGATTCTATGGCGAAATTTGCTCGTATAGCTGCGTTATATCACCCCATAAAATTTTGACCACTTTTTCAGATACACCCTATATAAATTTTAGTTCAGTTAAGAACAAATTCAACTTCAGCAGTTTCTGTCAATAAACAGAAAGGTACTTGAGATCTTTTGTGGAGCTCCGTATAGAATTTATAGAATTTTTAAACACCAAATACAAAAAATTAATTATAGTTAAAAATGCGTGCCAGAATGGAAAACGCACTTCCAGCAATTATTGTTCATGTACAGTACTGTAATCGAATTATTTGTGTGTCGCTGTAAACGAAAAATGTTTAGAAAACCTAAAACGTAGAAAACCTAAATAACGCACATTTGTTGCATGGCAAATGGAGTATATTTACACGAGTTAGGACACCGACAGACAGACGAGAAATAGAAAGACAGACAAACAAGATTCATAAACACTTTTCAACTTTCTCGGAAAGTGTTAAAAACAGTTATCTGCTGCATGTGCTGTTAAAAGACGTTTATCAAACGACGACGAATGTTTTCCATGTTTATATATATATATACCATATATAAAAATAACCTCACATTTTGTAAATAAATTTTCTTGTTCAAAACATGTGAATTTGTGTTTGATTTCCTTGGCTGTTAATTCGATTTAACTTTGATTTACAAAATAAAATGGAATTCAGTATGCTATCTAATTTTAAATCAGATAGGATAAACCAAAATCATAAAGATACTTTTCATTTATGTTAAAAGCAGACCAAAAAACTAGTCGGATGTGGCAATCCCAAAACTTTCTTCTGTCTCATACATGTTAATGCTTCCTGAAAAATGCAGCATATCCGCGCCACCAGTTAGGTGATTTACACCGAAATCTAATCAGCAACAACTTATATCAACTTCTAATTGAATTTGAAATTTGATGAAAATCTGTGCATTAGTTTTTGAGATAGAGCTATTGCAGAAACCTTGAAAAGTTCTTCATAGCAGTGACACCTGTTGGGAAATTTACACCAAAAACTTACCAGGATCAATTTATATCAGGGACTAGCTGAATCTAGAGTCTGATGAAAATTCCTGCTTAGTTCTTGAGATACAGCTATCGTGGAAACCGGCAAAAATTCAGCATAGTAGCGCCACCAGCTGAGAAATTTACATCAAAAACTAAACAACACTAATTTATATCAGGGACACTAACTGAATATGAAGTTTTATGAAAATCCATACATTAGTTCTTGAGATATAGCTATAGCAGAAATCGTGAAAAAGGCAGCATAGCAGCGCAACCTTCTGGGTGATTTACACCAAAAAGTAATCAGCATCAATTTATATCAGGGACTAACTGAATATAAAGTTTTATTAAATTCCATTCATTAATTCTTGAGATAGAGCACCCACAATATTTGTGTTACGCACAGACATACGTACAGAGAGACTCACAGACAAACATTTTGTAAAAACATGTTTTTCGGGATCATTGACCCCTAAACCGTGTAAATCCGTCGAAAATCGGATTCGAAAATTTCCAAGAATCCAATACTTTCTTCTTGTAAAGATAGAATACAGTAACAAAGCAAGCGATGCTATAGAAAAACTATATTAAATATGAAAATAGCATCATCAATTTGATAACAGCAAATGGAGTTATCAAAACGACAAAATTTGATAACAGCAAATGAAGTTATCAAACGACATAATATATCAGTTACTCAGAAAAACATATTAAGTAAAAAAAGCAATCGTTAGTGGCTAAAAAATTCCAAATTGATTTTAATTAAAAATCTTATTACTGAAGCTTTTTACACTAATAAAACCTTCATCCAACTTGATTAAATTATAACTTTAATTTCCTTACAACCAAATTTCTCTGATCAAATAAAATTGGGAACGCAAAGACTATTTAATTATTTTTCTCAAAATCGTTTCTCATGAAATATGTGCATACTTTTATCCAAATAAAGAAAATTAATTAAAAAAATACTTTATACATAAAGAAATGGATGTAAAAAATATAAACATAAAACAGGAGACAAATTTTATCTCATTTCCATCTGCACCTCATTAAAAAGGTTTATAAATAGTATTTTTATTGTTTTATATTCAGTATTTTTTCCTTTAAAGGTTTACAATATAGTTACATTGTTTATTAATGCAGTTAAAGAAGTATTTCTGTGTTTATTAGAAAAAAGATAATAAATAATTAATTAAATTGTTGTAGTAAAATTTTCAAATGAGACATTTATGACATAACAGAATAGCGTTCTATTTAAATTTCATTTTTACAGAGTGCCCACATATTTATGTAACGGTTTCGACATTCTCTATGTTTTAAAATCAAATAAAAAATAAATAAAACCTATATAGCCTCAATTCGGTTTTTAATTATCATCTGCAACATTAAAAATATTTTTACTTTGAAAAATTGCAGGAATGTAATAATAAAATGTACAATGAATCGAGGGCTACGCATTTGCGCTATACTAAGAGAAATACATTCATTAGATTATTTTTTTTAAAGCATGAAAAGTATAGTTTTAATATTTGTACATGTAAAACTAGTATGTTGTGCCTATCACAAAACTTTCTGCTATATAAATCAAGTCAATTAAATAATTTAAATTATTAGTTTATTAAATTACAGAAATTTAAAAGTTGACCAGTAGAGAGTTTTCGCATCCGGGCTTTCAATGTAATGTAAAATTATTTCCATGCTACAAATACATATACGTTCAGTGCTCTTATAGAAACTATTTTATGCAAAAGTTTATAAATAAACGTTAACATTAAAATGTAAACAACTGCCTTTACATTCTCGTGCTGCGTCATTGCCAAGTCACAAAATAATCATTTACTAAAGGTGTAGAGACTAGGAGTAATTTGTGAATTAAAATATCAGAGTTAATAAGAGAGCTAAGCTTGGCTCTACACATGATTTCAAAACTTTTTACGGTCAAAGTGTCAGGAGACTTGGCTTCTTTTTACATGGGATGTTTTTGATAGGATTTCACTTCTTTTTGTAAGGAGAAAGCATAAAGAAAGCTTTTCCAGTAGCGCCGATTTCAATTACACTATCTTTAACTTCATAGACTTTATGGCTCCTGATTGCTTCGATGTTCCGCTTTTCCTAGAAAAGCGAATTTGTCATGTGTGCTACTGCTTGAAATCCATTCATTTATTTTTTCTAGTAACTATATTAGTTTTTGTTTCAATTTATCAGCTGTTCAATCAAAGTCCTCCAAAGTTAATTCTACTGTGCAGAGTCCATTTTATAACTTTGTCTGCTTCCAGTCTATTTCCCATTTTTTTTAGTTATAGCTCTCGTAATGTTTTCTAAAGTGTATATTTTAAACTGCAAATTACTTCTAGACCTTTTTCGTCAGTAAGCTCCAATATTTATACCAGGGTGGGCAACAGAACAGCGCGAGACTTCTTAAGTGAGCTACGTCTTCCCATTTCAGGGTGTGAATCGCTGTAACGCTTTAATGTGTGTTTTTGTTTTCGAAGATGATTTTGACGATTTTGCGACATTTACGATCATCCATTATTGGCATGTAATCTTGTAGTTTGGTGATATTTTTCGGTCGACGGGATAATCAAGTAGTACCTTTATTTGTTCTAGTCAATTAAAACGAATTTTACTGTATTCAAGACCCAGCTATTTCGTTCTCGATTTAGTATAGTTAATTAACCGATGGTTTAGTTGACAAACTGCGTTTTATCGTGTTGATGTGATCATCAACAGTATTGGCAAGAATTCCGATTACGGAAGATAAATGATTTTCGATTTTTTTTTCGAATTTTCCGAATTTTTTAATTTTTCCTTTATTTGTATCCCAAATACTACCTTCTTACCAAATTTCAATTTTCTAGAGCTACAGGATGTACCTCGGATTTTTGATGATCGGTGAGTCAGTCAGTGTCGAAAAAACGAAACTTTGAGTTCATATATTTTCTGAACTAGAAACGATAGAAACACGGAAATACATTTGCTTCCGCTTGAAGAGTACTTTTAGAAAAAACAAAGTTTCAAGTTCCTGGGAAATTCCAGCGCAGGGATATGGGGCTGTCAAAAGTACCCTGAGTTGCTTCCAGAAAAGGATGCTTACGGCTGTGCTTTCTCGACTTGGCAGGGGCACTGCCATGCCCCCAGATGTTGTATTTGACTGTAAATAAGGTAAGGTAATATGTTGTGGCCATCACAAAACTTTCTTCTATATAAATCAGATCAATTAAATCATTTAAATAGTACAAGAAATGACATCAATTTAGCACCAATTCATATCAAAGTATATCTGAATTTGAAATTTGATGAAAATTAGTGCAGCGCCACCTGTTGATCGATTTAATCCAAAACATAAACATTACTAATTGATATCATGGTATACCTGTATCTGAAGTTTGATGAAAGTTTGTGCATTAGTTATTAAGATAGAGCTATAGTTTGATTTCTGAAAAATGCTTCATTACAGCGCCACCTGTTGAGCGATTTGCACCAAAACAGAAACAGCAGAAAATCATATCAAGGTATACCAGAATCTGAAGTTTGTTGAAAATCCAAGAATTTGTTCTTGAAATAGCGCTATTTCGGAAATCGCAAAAAATGCAGCATAGCAGCGCCACTTGTTGTAAATTTACACCAAAATGTATAAAACGTCAATTCGTGTCAAGGACTAACTAAATCTGAAGTTTGATGAAATTCCGTGCATTAGTTCTGGAGATTGAGCTATTGAGGAAATCGTGAAAAATGCTGCATAGCATCGCCACCTGTTGAGCGATTTACAGCAAAAACTAATCAGCATCAATTTATATCAGGAACTAACTGAATATATTTTTTTAATTAAATTCCTGCATTAGGTCTTGAGATAGAGCATCCAAAAAATCTGTGCCACATACATACAGACACACAGACAGAGTCACAGACTCACAGATATACATTTTGTAAAAATATGTTTTCCAGAATCTCTGACTCCTAAAACGTGTAAATACGTCGAACACCGAAAGTCGAAAAATTTCACGAATCCAATACTTTCTTCTTGTAAAGATAGAAGAAAGTAAAAATGCCAAACAGACGAAGGTACGTTTGCTGCTTGTTGTATCTAAAGCCGCAACTGCATGTTTTTCCAACGTCCAAATCCAACGTCCCAAAGAGCCTTGAATTAATTTTTAAAATATCTGTATAAGCTACAACCAAAATTATAAAATTTGTTTTAAAGCTAATCAAAATAAAAAATGAAAATATGATGTTCACCACTTAGAAGTCTATTCTAGTCACGGAAAGAAACGGTCATGCTAATGATAATCCTATAGAAACCATGTATACAGATTTCTCCCTTGCATTTTAAAATATTAAAATGATTCTTTACATACGATAAATGAAGTCAATATAGTATGTTATTGGACTTTTGTACTTTTTCGATTTTAGTTACAATTTTATTTATATGTACATACTTTCCATTTGAAGCCGGTTAGAACGGGTTCTAAATTATTCATTTTTCCTATCGATCTTTAAAATTCTGAATTCTTTGTGAGCAGATATTATCAATATCAACACAATTATTAACCAAACTTAGGGATAGTGCAAAGTAACTCAATTTTAAATTACAGTTTTCTTGAAATTACTTAACATATATCAGATAAAGATGGACAGTATAACCTATTTTAGAGACAACAATGCAAAAGTTTCTCATGTCTTTAAATCTGAAATAACGACACAATGATCATATGTTAATCCTTGAAAGGCATGTTATGCTATTACGGAATGACAAAAGATTACTCTATACTGTTCTTTTTTCAAAGATTTCACCTCAAAGCATTCCATTATGAATACAAAATGAGTTTTAACCGAATGGGTATTTAACAATAAACTGGACAATGACTTTCGTTCGCCGATTTGAAAATTTTGTTGCATTTGAACTCTTGAAGTGTAGAATAAAAGAGAAAGATAAGAGTATATTTTTTTTATGTGTAAAGAATTTCAAAGTGAAAAAAATTTAAAATTCACATATATTTCAAACATTTTATAAAATGCACTTACAAAACGCGTATGAATTTAGAACACAAATAGAAAATAGTGGAATATTTAAAAAAATACGTTATAACTTGCGAGTATAAAACATTATTAACGATTCATAAGAATTAAAAAAGCATTTATTATATTATTTATTGTTCATAGATAAATAAGCAATCGTAGATTTTGTTTGAACACAGAGGTCCATTTAATTAATTTTGTCCCTTTAAATTTAATTTTATGTGACATTATGTTTAAAGCCAAGTTACAGTGTGATAATTTAAAAAAAACATTTTAAAAAAGATTTCATGAGCCTTAAAAATGATCATCAGCTCTATCACTAGACTTATTCTTCGTTGGTTTCACTGTCTAAATGCACCGTAGATTGAATAATAGGGGGAAATAAGGCCTCGTCTTCCCCAAGATCATTGATCCTCTTGATGGCGGATCACCGTTTCTCTCCTACTTTGAATACCCAGTATGTTATATCTTTCAATGTGATTTAATTTCGATTGAAAATAAAATATTTCGGAAATGCATTGTTATTCCTTTTAAATATCCATTTTAAAATCGCCTACATGCTAATTTCATTTCAGTAAAATAGTATTTCAGTAAAAAAAGAATTTGTTTTCAATTAAACATAATTTAATGAATTTTTTCTATTATAGAGTTTATTTCACGCATATGTTTTTCAATAGCACTTGATCGCATACATCTGATAAAATCGTGGCTTGTAATGATTGAGCAATATGTGTATAATTGAGGTTTTTATTTCATTTTTCGTTTCATCTTCTATGCAAATAGTATGTTTTTTAATTAATACTTGAGCGCAGGTATTTCTAGAAATTCTAGGTAAATGTTTTAATATTTTAAATGCAGTGATAAAATTCTGCGATTTACATCAAATACCATATGTAAAATCTACTTTTATACGATTTATATTAAATTGAAATTAAAACATAACAGCAATTTTTTTTTGAGTTGGCTTTCTCATTTTAAACAAAGCTTCATAGATTGACGTCATTTTCATGTTAATCGCTGTGGATTTGGATTTTATGATTAATGTGAGTTTCCGTTTAAAAATTATAGGTAATGAATCTTAGGATACCCGTGTTTAAAAGTATCTGATATACAGCGCATTAAAAAAACATAAATAAAAATCGTTTTTAATTTGAAACACTAATATATTTAGTGTATTTTTTAGATTTCTCAAAAACTACACGAAAAAGCATTTTTGGTACTTTCGTATTATAGCGAGCAGTTAATCGTGAATATTTTTCTATAATTCCCTTAAAATCTGAGTAGCACATTTCGCTCGATGTGCTGGTAAGTTTCTCCAAAAATACGTAGTACCTATAGACATTGTCTGTCCATCTGTCCTGTCTGAGACAGTCGATCTGTCTGCCTGTCCGCCTGTCCGCATATAATAGAGAAAAAATTACCCAACTGAATGGTTTGAAATTTTAAATATAAAATTGTTGCACAATTTTGTCGAGTAATTTCAAATTTTATGAAAATCGTATGTATAGTTTAATTACAGAGATATTCAAAAGTTTTCCGTTACATTATGGCTAACGGGAAAAAAATTATTGCAAGTGCATTTTCATGATGTTACAGCCTTTTGAACAGGATGAAATTGATATGCACTGATGAAGTGCACTAAAATGTACATTCAGTACTAAATGCGGTGCAAAAAATATTTCTAAAACTAATTATATTACGAACGCACCTCATTTGTCATGTTTTACGTGCAATTTCCAACTTGTTAAGGCTTACAAACTTTGAGAATGGATTGCTCAACATTTATTATGTGCTATATGTGACATAATGAAGATCCGTAACTATTTCTAAGTACTGAATATAGTTTTATAAGGAAAAATATTTTCAAAAAATGAATAATTTTTTTCTTGTGACACTAAGATTTATTATACGTATGATATTTCAATATCAAATACCAGATTTATTGTAAGTGGAGTGGAAATTGGATCAAATTTTTTCAACAAAGAATTTCCTGGTTTAGACATTTTAGATTATGTTGGGAAATTTTTTTCAACATTAAAATACAAAGAATCTAATAAAATTATAATGCTTGTATATAAAATGGATATTGGAAGGGTACTTCGCTTGTTGGTGTATCATCGTTTACTCCGTCAACCTCGAGCATCATTAATAATTTTTAAAATGCACAGAAATTGTGTCATGGATTTTTTACATCTTCTCTTTATGGGTCAATATCACAAAATACGAAAATTGCAGTCGGCAGAATAAAATTTCTATTTAGTCTTATATATTGCAATTTTGTTTTTTACATTCTAATAAAAAATATTCTTAGACGTATTTTTAAGACATATTATATTCATAATAACGCAAAAATAAAGCAATTAAAATACTTAAAGTTTCAGATTGTCATTTTCCTGGCATGTCACACTGTGATTTGTGCAAAGTAAAAGGCTTTCGGCTATCATGTACAAATATCTTTTTCTAGTTTCTTTTTAATTTCTAATTATTAATTTTACACCTGATATAACAAATATATGAAGAAAGTAACAAGTTCTGTATATTACAAATAATTTTCCATAATTAAAATATGATTGACACTGAAAACTATGATTGCCACTGGCCTTCTCATTTTTGTTCCTTGTGAGGTATAAAATAGCGCTGCAGAGTAATTCTTCTTGTTCTTGAAATAGTGCAAGTCAGAAGTAATAAAATCATTGCTACCAGCAAGATCTTTTAGCTATTTCTTTGAAAATAATGTGTTTAAAAGCTTTGTAAAAATTGAGTAGTCTTTTATTATGTCATTTTTCTGGCTTATATAGATTACAAATAAAACTGAACATTACACTGAATTTGAGGTACTATAGAGGAAACATGTTCCTTTAAAAAAAATTAAATTGTTAGATCTCAAAAAAAAAAAAAAAAAAACAAGAATGTAAAAATGTTTTAGAATGAAATTATCATTATCCTGGCATACATATGTCAAGAAAACGACATATAATTATAATTACAAAAAAAATGAACTTAAGCTCTTCAAACTTTAACAATATTACGTATAAATCCCTTTATTCAGCTGTTCAACCAACATTTAAAAAAAAATCAGAAGCTTTAAAACGATTTATATTTTAAATTTTTTTTTCAAAATCTCACTTTGTGATTTTCACACTTATACGTTCATCTTTTTTATCTTTAAACTGGTTTCGTGTTCACCACTTTTAAAACAAGTTCCGAACTAAAGATTTATTAATGTACTATTACACAGGATAAGTTGGAGCGACAAAAACTGCCGTGACTAGTAAGACTTCCAAGCATTTTAATAACAGTTCCGGGCGATATTCTTTTAGTTCGATGATCACTTACTTAAGTAGACACTGCAGGTGTCAAAATGTCTGTATCAAGAATGTTTCTTGTTTTTGGAGCAACTCTTGTAAAGGCATAGGTTAACTTTGTGTTGCCCGAAAATAGCGGCAAGTTTGTCATTTCGTGTATTAGCACGTAGCAGCCAATTCCAAACGAACGCTAAAAATTTAGCTGCACGTCCATTTGTTACTATAAAAATTTCTTTGATTTTTCACCTCATGAATTTCTAGTTTCCCTTATTCCAATCATCGAATGTCGAGTTTTGGCAATTTGTAGATTATTGCAGTTTCGTTTATTAACGTCGTGTAAAGAGTGGCTTCTATTGCCATTCGGTAACAGGACAGTTCTTGAGACATCGACGAACTCACATGGGCGACGTCATTAAGGCAGCATCCTTAATGATTTGTTCAAGATCTTTACAAGGTGCTTTCAGCCCAATTTGCTTGTCCGTTGGTTAGGGTACTGGATATTAAAAAAAGTGTGTAAGATTTGAATCTCGTCTCAGGAATGCATGATTATAGTGTATCAGCCTACACTTTAAAAGGAGGTGTTCTGTTCAGCCCTTATGTGCCAAACATGTTAGTAGAGTCACTAAGAAAACAAATCAACCAGTGTGCTTCCCTACTTCCTCTTCCCTCTATGGAAAAATTAGTTATTATCCATGACTTCCGTAATTTTAGGTCTCTAGTGTTCATCTGGATACAGATTTAATCTATGTTTTCGTACAAAAAAATATTGGTTAAAGTGATTATGTTAGTAAATTAGTTTAAGGAAATTTATTGTAGACAGGCCATTTCAGGCTTGACTTAAAACGATTCGTAAAATGAACAAATATCAGTTTGTTTTTATACCAAAATATATCACACTTTTTTGAGGCATGTGGTGAAGCATAATTATTCAAAAATAAATCATAGAAAACGGAAAATACCATTAAATCACATATTAATTACATTTTTGCTTCTTATTGCTATTGGTGAGTGCTGTGCTACGATGGGAGATCTACCAAATATGTAAAAATATTTATCATGTTTTGTCTCAAAATATATATGCTTACTTGATAAGCAAATATCTGTTTATTGAAATCAATTGTACAATAATTCAACAATCCCATTCTTCTTAATTTTCTTTTCTTGTTAATTATGACTTCATTTTTACAATAAACTCACTTATTTCTGTATCTAACGCTATTTATCCGCCACATATAATTTTAAATTATTTGAACTTTTCGTGTCAAATATAGCTGCATATTCACCTACTTTTTAGTAATTTACTTCTTTTAATTTTTCTTACATTTTCATTATTTACCCAAAAATATTTCATTCGAAAATTAATTTTTGCAGGAATATTTTTACTCCAAATTTTAAAGAAGAATTTTAAAGTATAAAGGAAAAATCATATTTTTATAGAAAATAACTGAAGTAATCCTACATAGAAAAGAATAAAAGTTTCAGTTTATTTTAACAAATACATGCCAAAATGAAATAACGAAGATCTTATATTCTTTTCTGGATTATAGTTCTCCTGTATGTAAACTTGCAAAGTCATCAGCCGGTTTGACCTTGTGTTAAGCCAAACATTCAAAGACACTCCCACATTTATAATATTAATAGGAGCCTCTTGGGAATAATTGCCCGAATGTTATAACAAAGGCTCCTCACGATAGAGTCAACTGTTGAGGTTTCGAGGTACATTGTGGTTCATTTTTTCGCTCTATCCTGACTCACCATTAGAGAACAGTAAAGGATAAACAATTGAATCACAGACAAGGCTGACACTAGGCAGCGACTATTCTTCTTAAAGGGTGGAGAAGTATAGTTAAAGTTTTTCCAACTTAACGAAAAATGTCTTGAACTGGACTCGAACCTGGATCTATTGACTTTGTTTGCTAATGCTCTTACATTTGAGTTACTCAGATGTATCCTATTTGGCATAATGCACTCTTATTTGTTGGACATGTCTGCGAACTGCAACGCTAGTTTCGTTCATCAGAGCTATAACTAAAGCATTTAAAAGTGTGTTAACACAAGGAAAATCCTGTATACAATGTAATTAGGTTATAATCTAGAGAAGGAAATTTTCCAACTAGTTATAAAAAATTTCTTCCGTCGATTATATCAAGTCAATGACTTTTGGCCATTTTGCTTGTCGTGAAAATCATTCTGAAGATGACTAGGATCTCCCCATCCACAGACCTGAAAAATCTTGCATTTGCATCAGCGGTGGGTTTGTTATAGATGCTATTGTTCATTGACACGTTATCGATGGATGGTTGGTCGGGTCTTTCTTTACCAAAAATGAGCTCTAGTTTTAGTTGCGGTCTATTAGGCTCCGAACAGGTGTTTTGAGCGAAAATACTTTGCAAAGCTATCAAAACCATTTTTGATAATTCAATGCCTAGTCGACAATTAGTTGCTGTACAGAGTACAACCGTCCGTACGAAGGATCTTCACTATTGCTTGGAATCAAATCTAAAATGTAGCGTGAATTTGAGTTTTATTTTAAACCACCTTCACATACAATTTTTGCATTATAAACATATTGCCTACCATAATACCTTTAAGGCCAAAATTATTATTTGTTCTATTTTAATGAAAAGGTAAATTTAAAAGGATTTTTTTTTTTAAATTGGGAAATCAAAACTTCGATTTTTAAAACACCGATTGCTTTTTATATTTTACTATAGTTTAACGTTAATAGACATTTGAACTATGTAAATTTTATATCAGCAATCTCGAATTCACTAAAAAACATAAATGACACTGAATAGATTTCTATCTAAACTACTTCTATTTCAGTTCTGACAATTAAGGTTAGAATACATGAAAATTAAAAAGATCTGAAGAATTCAATGTTACATTTTTATTACACTTTCTAACCCCACAGTGAAAAAATTTTTATTAAAACATAATTCACTTTACATTCCAGGAAAAAATAATGGCTTTTCTACAACACCAAATATCAAAAGTGACACACTTTAACAACCTGCATGACAAAAGGGGCACAATTCATCATGACGCGTGTAAAAGTTCCTCTTCAAACGATTCTGCAGTTTAAAAGTGTGCCATATTTATACCACTTAAGCCAAAATGTTTTAGAAAATAGTGTATATAAAAAAAAACTGTTACTCACGACATAAATGTTAAATAGTTTTCAAGCAAAAAATATAAAAACGAAAAGTTGTATCATAAAGAGTTTGAATTTTTTATTCCATTATATCGTTTATGGAGGCTGATTTGTTAGTTTGTTAAAATTCTCTAACTTATTTTTGCTTCTTCATTTTTATTAGCCAAGATTTTCTTCATATTAACTAAGGGAAAAGGAATAAATACAAATTTCGTTTGTTTTTTTAAGTAAAATCTTTTAGGAGCTGTTAAAAATACTCTATCATGGAATTGGAATTTATTGCAAAAACTTATACTTTTTATATATTTATTAACCACTTCTTGAACGCCGATTTATCTATAGAATAGAATCTCTAGATTTCACATACAGACTCTTTCCAATAATAATAATAAAAAAATAGTGTTTAAAATAATCATTTTCATTGATGTGATTTCATTTAATCGAAATATCGAAAACTATAGGATATAATCTTTTTTATTGAATCTCTCAAAATAGTAGAATGTATTAATATCTTTTTGATCAAACACTGTATTGCATAAACTTTTCATTTTGATTAAGCAAATATTATATGCTGTAAATGTGATCGATAGAAAACTATAGAATATAATACCCTTTAAATGACAATTTTATAGAATTCTGTTCAGACTATAATATTTTGTAGAATCTCCTAATTTCTCATATAATCTCTTTTTAATAAAAACAACATTGCCAAAAATTCATTTTTATAGATGCGATTTCATTTGTTCGAAACATAAAGGACTATAGAATGGAATCTCTTTTATAGAATCTTTCGAAAACTGGAATTTCTTAATATCTTTTAATAAAAAGCAACATCAACTGTCTAAAATTTTCATTTTGATTAGCAAAATATTATACAGTAAATGTGATGGAAGCACAGAAAATGTAAATGATATCAAAATCATCTGCAAAAACATTTTATTTCGTTATTCCACCATTAAAAGTTGCTTTCTAAATTATAAGAAACTAACATTTTCACTTGTAAAATACGCATTAAATTACAAGATAACAATTTGTACCAAAAGAAAGAGTATACCAAAAAAGGTATACTCTTATTCAAGTTTTTAAAAATGTTGTGAAAAGTATGGTTATAATTTATAATATAACTCTTTTTATAATTTAAAAATTTTTTTTGTTATTTTTAAGTATACACATTCATGAAAATTTAACTAAATTATTAAACTCTTGAGATTTTACTAAATTGCAAACTTCGCCAGAATAGCAGAAATGCAAGAATTCTAAATGGAATTTGATGTTGTTAAATTAAAATCGCATTATTATCGGAATGGGAATCGGATTTTCATTTTAAACTAATGTTGTCTTTATCTTGGAATCTGATAATGTGTAAATAGAACTTCGCTCGTTTATTACGATTTCATAATGCTTTCTGAATGTTGGACTTACATACTG
The DNA here is from genome assembly GCA_963932465.1 of Maratus speciosus. NCBI lineage: Eukaryota > Metazoa > Arthropoda > Arachnida > Araneae > Salticidae > Maratus > Maratus speciosus. The sequence goes on along the minus strand of OZ010786.1, from coordinate 6,100,365 downwards.
CTGCATAATGTAAATGGATTTAAAATGAGAGTGCAGAGTTACATTTAGCCTAAGAACTGATTAATAATCACTGTTGTGACAGAGCAATAATGGACTTGGTACTTTTGTTTAATCAAATAAGAGCGAATATACTCGAATAGCAAGTAGTTTTAATAATTGTTAAAATAGAAAGATTTATTAGAATTATAATCATTTTTATCAATACTTTAAATAAATGAAAAATATATATAAATATCTCATTGATTATTTACATATTCTTACCTTTATGTTTATTTAACAGCTTTTTAATGTTCCATTCAATTTTTAGCCCACCAAGACTTCAATAAAATGTAAAATATACAGAGAATGTCCACACATTTGAGTAATGATTTCAATTTTCTTTATGATTTAAATTAAAATGAAAAATATTCCTTTAGGGCATCGATTCATAAACGCTTTTACTTATGACAGCACCATTAAAAATATTCCTTTTATTAAAATATTGCTGTTAAATAAATAATGGTTCAAAGACTATGTATGTGTGCTTTCTGAAGAGATATGGGGCATTCTCAAAATCTTTTGACTTTCAGGAATAAAAATCTGGTGAAATTAAACTTGCTAAAATAACACATTTTAATCTGATAGACTTATGCCTTATGATTCAAATTAAAGAAAAATGGTCAGCAGCGAAATTTGTTTTATTTAACTCGGGTTTAAATTAAACTCTCTAATTTAATTTTAATTACCATTTTACCACTATAACTTTTTTTCTTCTAAATTTTTACTTATAAATAATGACTTTGCATAGTACCCACAAGACATTCAAATAAGAAATAATAATAATGTAGTATTTTTAGTACAAAATTTTGGTATAATATTGTCTTAAAGGGGTGTTAAAGAAGGGATGGAAGGGAAAAAAATGGATGGTATAGGGAAAAAAAACGACAGTAATCGGAAAAAAAGGTATGGTAAGGATGGGACGGAAAGGTAAATTACCACAATTTTTAGGCAAATCATTTTAAAACTAAGTGATAGCTACAATGTTCATTGGTTTTTAGAAATAGGTATTTACAATGGATTAAATTAAAGAAAAAATTTAATTTACTTCGAAAAGTGCAAGAATACACCTTGGGGACGGTAGGATTACCAATAAAGCCACTATGCTTGAAATTGATATTTAAATGCTGATTTAAATTCTGCAGAAAACTTACTGTCAAAGAATTTTAGACATTTTTTCTCTATCATACTTCTGCATGAGAAAATCTTGAAAAAAGTTCTGCGGCTGCATCTGAAGTGATTTTCTGTGTAGGTTTAGCAAGAGGGATGGTAAGGAATCTAAAACCCAGGGACAAAGTTCAAAAATTAATTTCCATTGTAAAAAGTTTGTTCAGGTTAATTTTTTGCTACATATCTATATAAAACAATTGTCCCAGTTTAAAAAAAAAAATTCATCTAATTACTTTTATTGAATTAATTTTATACAGACAGCTCCAAACTTAAAAATCAACACCCGGGACGGTATAGGGGTTTTCCTGGTATTTGGGCCCCCAAAACATCGTCCAAAACTTATTTATCTCGTTAATATTGTTATGAAATCGTCCAATGGGATGTTCCCCAATGTATAAAAAAAACACAAGAATATATAATAAAATAAAAATTATTATTCAGGGACTTAAAAGTCAAAAGATTGTGAGACTGCCCCATATACTCTTACTCAAGTTTTAAAAAATGGTGTAAAAAGCCTCGTTTTAAATTTTCTAAACTTAAAAAGTTTACATTTGACTCGGAAAAGGGTAAAAAAAATGCATAATCAAGAAAGGTACTTTCACCGCTTCTTATATCTAAAGTAGCAGCTAATGTTTTAAATGAAAATACACCCACCTCAAAAAACCCTTCGCAGAATCTTTAAACAGAGAGGAACTCTCTACAATAGGAACTTTAAACATAATTATAAAATCTGATTTATAGCTAATTAAAAATATTACATTATGTTCGCCGTGTGTATTTCTAAAACATGTTGTACCATAAATGTTCTGCTGCATTTTTAGAAAATATGAGAAATGAAACAAGAATTGAGAATATTCCATTTAAATGCATGTTAATGTCATGAGGAGCGGCCTTTTATTCTACTCTTATTCCGACTCTTTTTGTGAAAGCCAAGTTGAGAAAAAAAAATCGAAAGTTGAAACTGGACAAATTTAAAAGGGGAATTGCATAAATTAAAGACAAATGTTTAACACATGAGGATAATCCATATCCTCGTGTGTCTCCTATTGTATACTTGGACTATTGAAACAGAGTCTTTATAAGCGGTTTGACGAAACATTGGATGCACTCTGGAAGGTCAAGTATTGAACAAAATGAACCTTATTGATATTTCAAAAAGATCTCTTATCTTGGAAATCAAGACACCATTTGACCTAAAATTGACGTATTTATATGAAAATTTATGTTATTTTTATATTAAAATAATATTACTTAAATATCATTCTCTTTCACAAAACTTGCTGCTTTCCTGAGAACATGATGCATTTATATCGCTTGTCATTTATTAAAAATTCCTTTTCTAAATAGGCCCCTCATTTTTGGGTCACCCAGTATGATAGTTCAATAAAATGGCTATCAGATTGAACATATTAGAAAGTGAAATCCTGTTTTTAGGTGCGTTCGTAGTTATAAAAATACGTAGCGCCTATAGTCGTCGTCTAGTGCGTTTGTCCGCATATAACAGCTCAAAAACTACCCAACCGAATGGTTTGAAATTTAATATATACAATCGGTGTAGAATTTTTTCGAGTCATTTCACATTTTATGAAAATCGAATCAAAATTTAAAAAGGTATTAATAAAAGTTTTCTTTATTCTATTAAATCCTATCATATTCGATTTATATTTAATATATACATCAATAATTTATATATATATTAGATGATATCCCATGATATTTAATGATTCTAGGTATCCATGCTGATAACGTCCTATTTAAGATTGAAATCTATTATTTTTGCATTACTGAATTTAATATGTATAATCGTAATAAATTTTGTATTCATGCACTTTTGAATAAGAGTGCAACTACTATTGCACCATGATCTGAATATTTATGAATGAACTTCATTTTTCACGTCTCACGCACAATTTCCGCTTTGCCAAAATAGTACCGTCATTTTTTTGGGACACCTGGTATGATAGTTCAAAAAAAGGACTATCAGACTGAACATTATAAAATTTGATTCTTTTTCAAAAAAATTATTTATACATTTGCTTAATCTAAACTAATAACAAAAAATCTGCGAATGCCTCCTGCAGTATTTTGTCCAAGCTGTAATCTATTCCAGCTCTAATATGTAACTCATACAACACATTAGCAGTACTGAGATAATATTGAATTGCAGCTCTATTTTCGGTAAATGGTAGTCATTTTTTACTATATTGTGATGTTGATAAATTTATTATACCTATTTTAACATTATTAAATTACTGAATCGCCATCTCCTTTTAACTTGAAACTGCAATTAAAATGATAATAATTAATTGGGCAATGTCTGGAATGTGTGAATAAGTGACCAAGAATTGTATCGTCGTAGAATCGCGGTGCATATATAGTAAATTGATATAAAAATGATATCAGTGACGTGTCTTTGAAACTCTAAATTCCTCTTAACAAAACCATGAACACGTTTTCAAATCACCTCCACTGTTGAAAATCTGTAGCTTTTGCTGCATAATCACTCCACCGTTGTAATAGAAATCTATTTTAACACATGGAAATTATTCCAGAGAAAACATTCGCCTTGCATACAATATTTCAAATGAAAATCTAATTTTCAAATTTCAAAGTAATTGCTTAAAAGGCGCAAAGGCCAACATAGTGAAAAAGATTCCAAGCCGGGACTCGATCCCGGGCCATCAGTATAGCGCACCGACGTTCCACCGACTAAACCACTTGGAACGATACCCAGCAAGGAAAATTTCTCACTATTATATGTTGGCAAGTTTGCAAACGCAGCACAAGATGGAATATTTATTATTATTGTTGGCCTTTGCGCCTTTTAAGCAATGACTTTGAAATTTAAAAATTAGATTTTCATTTGAAATATTGTATGCAAGGCGAATGTTTCCCTCTGGAATAATTTCCATGTGTGAATATAGTTTCTATCGATGCTGGATTTAATTATGTTCCGTGTTTGCCCCAGGTCGGTGGCTCACGGTAAATATTCCATCTTGAGCTGCGTTTGCAGCCTTGCCAACATATAATAGTGAGAAATTTTCGTTGCTGGGTATCGTTCCAAGTGGTTTAGTCGGTAGAACGTCAGTGCGCTATACTGATGGCCCGGGTTCGAGTCCCGGCTTGGAATCTTTTTCACTATGTTGGCCATTGCGCCTTTTAAGCAATTACTTTGAAATTTGAAAATTAGATTTTCATTTGAAATAGAAATCTATTACTTGACTATATTGTGGAGCATTCTCATTGGTCAGAATAGAGATATTATATAAAAGCGATGGCGTGACTATGCAACTAAAGCTACAGATTTTTAACAGTATACAATTTAAATCGAATTTTGATTGTATTCACACACAATATGTGTAACACACACAATTTTTGCCTCAGTTGAATTTTTTATCACAATTCGATAACGTTTGAGCTAGCAAGTAATATTTTGTACACGTTCTCTTGCGCTGCGTCTGGGATGTTTTCAATTTATGCAGTTTGATCGAAATGTTAATAGATGGCGCTTTGAAGAAAAACAAGATTCTGTCGATAATGCACCGGTGCTGAAAGAAACTGCTGTTCAATAATTTCAAGTACAATTTCGCTATCCATAACAGCTTGCCGCACACATCTTTCTTGTTTTAAAGTCTGGTATCATCTACTGTGTTGTACGTTCTTTAACCCCTTAATTCTTGCTCCCGTGATATTCACTTTGATGTGTCTTTTATTCAGATTGTTTGATTCCCACCTGTTTTATAAAATAGTGTAATTGGCTTTAATAATAAAGCCAATCGTTCCACCTGTCATTAAATAAGGTGAATATTTCTTTTCGAAAAAGTGGCGCCGATAAGCAATTTGGATTTTTAAACCGTAAATTAATGCGACCGTTAGGGGGTTAACAGAACCAGCAACCTTCACTTTGTATAGCTCTTCAGTCACTGAACTTCCAATAGATCCTTTGAATGAAATAGAACACAAAACAGCAAGTATTTTTTGCCTTTAAGTCACTCATATAGCAAACTACAAAATATATGCAAGTGGATAAAACTGATAACGAATATTAAACATTTAATCTGTTCTACCAAACAGAAACTAATGGGCAGAAATTAGATGAATTATTTATCAAATAGTGTTAAATAAAAGCTCTTTTTAACACTTTCCAATAATGTTGAAAAGTGTTTATGACTTCGGTTTGTCTGTCCGAGCTCTAACTCCCGTAAACATACTCGGATCGTTCTGAAATTTTTTGGACGTTAATGATCTCTACCATACCGCGACCGCTATTTCAAATGAAGTTTCTACTACGCTTAGTTCATTTACAGGGACAGTCAAAAGTTTTCCGTTGTATTACGGCGTATGGAAAGAAAAAACGTTTAATATGATTTTTAATGATGTTACATGCTTTCAAACATAATAAAATTGATATGCATTTATCAAGTGCACTAAAATATGCATTCTATGGGATATGCGGTGCAAAGAATTGTTATTATTCATTTACAGGGCCACACAAGAGAATTCCGTTACATACTGATATATGGGGGGGGGGGATGTTTGCGGCGTATTTTAATTATGTTAAACTATTACATATATAATGAAACTGATATACGTCACTGAGGTTTACTATAAGTTATTTCATGTATAATACGAAGTGCAGAGCATTTACAGGGGCACACAAAAGATTTCAGATACTATATTGTATCCGAAGTACTGTACAGTAGCGATGATTACTAGAAATGCATTTTTAATTACGTTATGGGCTTTTCTGTTTCACTATATTTGTGTATTGTATATGGTGTGTATAAATGCTGTAATTCATATACAAGGTTACACAAAAGAATTTGAAATGGTTACTGGGTATGATTACAAATTGCTTAAAGGTGGTTTTTAAATGAGTTATGTATTTTTACGCTGAACTGCTTTTACTTTACAAAGAAATGTTTGTGCAACATATATAAAATGATATACAGGGTCACGGAAAGAATTGAATACATGGCCGTCTATTAATGATAATTTCCGGAAATGTGATTCCAGTAGTTTTAAGAGTGTTTTACTTTGAATTAAAATTTACCTAAATAGTGGCGTGTAATAAAGGTACTCGGTTAACTACAGAGTTGTTCAAAAGTATACAAGTATGTTTCCATCTATTAGTATAAATTGCTGAACGAGAAATTTCAACCTGTTATGTGTTTTCTTCCTAAACTAAATTTCCCTATTATATAGTATATATATATCAACCTACAGATCAAATACAGGGCTGTACAAAAGAATTGGAATACATATTTTCTATGGAAGGTAACTGCTGAAATCAATTTTTCAAATGTTTTATGCGTTTTCTAAAATGTTTTCTTAATTATCTTACTTCCCTTATTTCCCTAAATAACGAAGTTTTGTTAAAGCATTCAAGAAGTGTTGGAAATTGTTTCATAATCTAATCTTAGAGCATGATTTTTCGTACGTGTTTATTAATGCTATGCATTTTACAAATCTTGCATAATTATTGTTAAGACGTATTTTGACTGTAACCAAAACATATTTCGATCGTCAAACATTATGATTGTTAAGATATGTTAAATAAATATAATTTTTTCCTCAATCTGATTTTCTGTAACATTTGGATATCGTTTTACTTCGCTCGGAAATATTTTGCACACGTTCTTTTGACGTTGCTTCCGAGATGTTTTCAGATCAAAGAACTGATTGAGGTGTCGATATATGTTGCTTTGAGTTTCTGCCAATTGTGCACGGGTGCTTGAATTAGACATTTCCGTGAGAGAAAATACAAAATAGCACGAATTAATTGTTTATTTTATGTTCACTGGTATAGCAATCTATAACTTCACATGTAGGTCAAATCACTCAAACTGATAACAAATATGAAACCTTTAATTTGTTCTACAAGAATAGAACTAGTCAGAAGAAATAACGTGAAGAATTTATGATGTACATGTTTTCAAATAAAAGGCAAAAAAAAGGAGACTCATTAGACTCAATACTTTGTCCACACATTTTCCACCATCTCAAAGCGGTTATAAACAGTTTATAATGACTATTTATCATGAAATGCCATTTGAAATATAAAATATCAGATATACACGAGACCTGAATAATTTTTCAATAATTTTTATCTTTACTTTATTTTATTTTATTTTGTAACAAATAACCTTTTTTACATGAATAAGTACTGCTTTAGTTCAAAAAATCTTAATAAAAAACAAAGACGTACAGGATCGATTGATCTTATCATAATGTCACATTCAATTACATATAATTCGATTTTTTCAGCTACCGAACAAGATTCACACTTCAACATAATATTTGAAAACTTTCAGAACCTAAAGCATAAAATTTCCCTAAATATCAAATTGACATTAGAGTAATGTTGACAGTCTTAATTTAAACATTTTGAAATAACGTCAGTATTAATAATGTGATATGGCTTTTCAACAGTAACGGAGAAATAACTTGTAATATGAATGCATTTATAACAAATAGAAAAGCTCATTTTGGAATTACTTTGTTAATACTTACACTTCATTTTATTACTTTTAGCGAAATTAATATAATTTCAAGAAGATTGCAAAGAAGCAAAACTTAAATTTTCCATTATAGAACAACGAGATTTTATATCTAGTGACATTTAGACGTAGATTTAATTTGGAAAAGCTTATTTTGCTTATGAATTACATAAAAGTGTTCCTTAACATAGCTTGGTATATTAATGGATTTTTTTTAAAATATTTTATGTTCTAAAATTAACTCTTATATTTAGATATGTAGCAGGAGATTTATGGGTGAATATTCAGATTTAAAATCAAATGTACCGTATATTTCCGTGTGTAAGCCGATAATTTTGGGCATTTTTCTGGCTCCAAAGTGGGGTTCGGCTTATACACGAGTATAAGAAAATTTCCGAATTTGATATTCTAAAATAAAAAAATGGTAAACATAAAAATCATACAAAATGCTTCCATTGAAAAAAAATACTTTAATACCTCCACACTTTTGCAATAAAAAAGTCACCAATCACATTTCACTATAGCTAAGTCATTATCAGAATTTTCAAGAAACTCCTTGAAATCACTTTCTTTCATTGGCACATTAGTATGAATATCGCCAATGTCTAATTCATCATCATGTCCATCTTCTTCAAAAATGGCATCATACTCAGATCCATCCAACTCATTACTGACGCAACATTTTTTGAAAGATAGGACAATCATTCCTTATGGTAATTCAAGCCAAAATTCTTACACCCATTTAGAGATAGTGACGATGTCAACGTTATTTAAATTAAAGCAATTTGTCATACTGTATCCACAGATGGTGCGCATTTAGACAACGAACGGAGTTTGTCTTTAAATGGCTCATTTATGTATACTTCCAGCGACACCCAATTAAACAGATTTGGCAGTGCGCTAAAACAGAATAGGAATTTAGTAGTAATAGAATAGTCGGATTTTTTTTTTCTAACGTTTCTATTGGTTTTAGGTAACTGAATTTTTCATAATCTTTTTTTAACGTCGGCTTATATATGGGTTTTCGATTTTGAACTATTTGTCAATGAAAAGTCGTATACTCGGCTAATACACGGAAATATCGGTATTTATATATTTTTGAAAGATTGGACGATCATTCCTTATGGTAATTCAAGCCAAAATTCTTTCACCCATTTAGAGGTAGTGACGATGTCAACATTATTTAAATCTGTCGCATTCTGTCGCATCTATTGCATTTATTCTGTCGCATTCTTTGCAAGCTCTACTCTACTTTTCAGTTCATTTTTGACATTGTCCCCTTACGGACACGTAGCTGATGACGAGCTGTTAATATTTTTAGCTCGAAACGCGTCCTATATATTGTTTTTTATTTTATGGTGATTTTTTACAAAGTTTTATTATTTTAGTTGTTTCATATCCTCAGATTTTGGTGCTGTTTCGCTGTATTTATATATTGGTTAAATCTTACTTAGGTAATTTAAATTTTGAGCTGTAAATTCCTATCACATTTTGACAGTTCATTCTGATAATGAAATAAATGAAAAACAAGAACAATCAATTCACACATTCTAGAACATCATTTTTTAGAACAATCAAATTAAATAATGATCTATAGTATAACATAGGATTATAAACTTACCTTCTGTTTAATAAATTGTCAAAATTAAAAATGCTGCGTTTTTCTTATAAGGTATGTTGTGTTCTTATATCTATCCATACTGCAACTCGTCCATTATCTTTAACTTCATTATTTAATTTTGTTCATTTACAGTTTCATTCTTTTACAGATATATTTACATTACTATCGAACACTAATTATATTCTGGAATAATCTCTTTCATTCAAAACTCAAATGCAATAATGTATTATTGAATGATTTTCAGAAATATTTGTCAAACTCACTTATGTAATCGCATACAAAACTTCCCTGGATGCATTTGGGTTTCATATTTTACTTTATTTCCATCCTCATTAAAAGAACAGCAGTTAACACAAAACTAAAGTCTTTCTCTTGAAAATCAATTTTCTTCCTTATCAAGCAAAGTTATGATAAAAAATATTTAAAGTTTCTCTGTTTCTTTCTTTGGAATATTGGAAATTTAACTACTTTGGAAAATGAAAGATGTAATATGATGATTCCTGCGGTGTATAGAATTTATTTTAATTTCAAAAACCATAGCAATGATTTTTCCTTTTAATATCTGTGACACACAGCTATCTTTATAAAATGTATAATAAATAAATAGGCATGGATAATCTTCTTTATAATTAAGGGTAACCTCAGTTGAAAAAAAAAGTTTCTTTTTACTTTTGTGAAAACACCAGGCATTGAATAAGCATTGTAAAATAGACAGGCGTTTCTTAATTTAGGGAAATATAATTTCTCTAATAAAGAAAATATACCATATTCTCTTAAGAGTTATCCGCAATTTTGCAAAATATTCTAAACATTTGCTAAAACACCCGGCTTTGAAGATGCATTGTAAAAAAAATCATATGTTTCTTAATCTAGAAAAATATAATAGAACCACAAACGAAAATGTACCACAATCTCTTCAGAATTACCCACTTTTGCGAAAAAATCTCCAAACATTTTTGAAAGAAGCAGGCATTGAATATGCATGGTAAAAATTTCAGATGTTTCTTCATATAGGAAAATATAATAAATCCACAAAAGAAAATATACCATAATCTATTCGTATTTTTCCACTGTTGCAAAAAGTATTCTTTATCTTTAGACACATTAGAAACAAATGTATTTTAGAGATATAAAATAAGTTTCTTTTGCTGCAACTGGTTTTCGGAAACTTTTCCGATTTTTTTTTTTTTTTTAATGCATTATTTAGTTTTCTCAACTCGTAATACAGATAGTACAGAATGTTTATGAGGTAACTATTTTAATGTTTAAAAAAAAATATTTAACAGACAAACGGGATAAATTAGCAGTATTTATATAAACATTAAAATTAATATTATATTGTTAATCTTGTACGTATAAACTCAGTTACGCCTCTAAAAATGTTAAACTTTTCAGAAAATCAGTAGCTACATGTTTTGAAACGTTAACGAGTAGTTTTTCAGCCCATTAAACTTTTTATCTGATCCCAGAATAAAGGTGTTTCGGATACTATCCATTCTCAAGTAAATATTTTAAAGTTCAAAGTTAATTAATAAAATTTTAAATTTAATGGGTTCTTCTGGAATTAAAACAAATGAATAAAATTTTCTTAAATACTAAAACAAACATTTTAAAATCAAAGAGAAATTGTGAAAAAAATTATACAGGATCATATATTATTTGTTTGTCAGGAAGAGACTAAAGTAAAAGTGATGTAACGTAGTTTAACAGTACACAGCCAGCATTTACTGTATTTAATTTAATGTTGAACCGGTTCACCTTCATCCGAGTTTTTAAGTGTAAATAGTGCTTTGTGATTTGTAAATAGTGTGTAAATAAACTGTTAATTTAGTTAATTGAAAGAATTGGTTTTCATTTAAACAATCCTCTCAAAGCGTGACCGATATCGCGTAATCATAACGGTGGTGACAGCATATAAATAGCAAATGATTTCTTCAAAGTTTTGCGGACTAAGAGGAAACTAAGACAAATACATTGAAAAGAAATTACTTTTGTATTGTTTTCTGACACATTTTGCTATTTGTAAAAAAATATTTTTTTTTCATTCTGGCTTCCGCTAGAGAGGCTTATATTTGGGACATGGCTGGGGACCTACGAATCTTGCTTCCGCAAAAGAGACGGAATAAGTAGAAGAATAAAGGGCTGCGGACGAAGAGAGGTCACTTGCCGCGGCGGTCTGTATAGTTTGTCTGTTTCACAGACAAACTATATAAATTAGCAGTATTTATTTAAACATTAAAATTAATACTATTTTGTTACTCTTGTACGTATAAATAGAATTACGTAGCTGAAGATGTTTAGTTTTTAAATACTGATATTCGCATTTCAGAAAACACATTAATATACTATAATACACTGATCAAAACAATTAAAGGATATTGCAGTTTTAGGTGGATTTTGTATCTCGTAAACTGTTTAGCTGATTGATACATGGTCGACAGACATAGTAGGTTATATGAGAATAAATTACACATGTTTGGCAGAAAAAAATGCATTTTATTGCGCATTTGTGTACTAAAGGAAAAAAACACAATTTGTGCATATGAGAAAAAAAGAATAAGAAAAGGTGTTTTCTTCAAAGAAAATCATTTTCAGTAGGGGTATGGTTTCCACGGGCGGCCAGCAACGTTGAACACCTTTGAGGCATGGACTCAATGAGGCTATTAATGACGAGTTGGGGTATTCTGCCCCACTCTTCCAGAAAAGCTCTTTCCAGTTCTTGGAGAGTTTGTGGGGGTTGTTGGCGGCCAGAAACTCGTCTTCCTAGAGCGTCCCAAACGTGCTCGATTGGATTCATGTCTGGAGAACACGCTGGCCATTCCATTCGAACGATTCCTTCCTCGAAAAGGAAATCCTCCACCAGGTTTGCACGATGTGGCCTGCAGTTATCGTCCATTAAAACGAAGTTATCTCCGATTGCTGCAGCGTAAGAAACTACAATAGGTCTGAGGATCTCATCCCTATATCGGCGACCAGTCAGAGCTCCATCTCGAATGATGTAGAGGTCAATGCGCCCGTCAATGGAGATTCCACCATACACCAACACTCCTCCACCGCCAAATCTGACACTTTCGTGCACGAACGCAGGATTATTCCTACTGCCACGGTCCCTCCAGATGAAAATACGCCTATTATCCGGATGCACAGAAAAACGGAACTCGTCAGAAAACAGAATATTGCTCCATTCATTTCTCCTCCAGTTGACACGCTCGGTTGCCCACTCCCTGCGGTCGCGACGATGCCTTGATGTTAATCTAACACATACCATCGGTCAGCGAGCATACAAACCTACAGCATGGAGCCGGTTTCGGACAGTCTGAGTTGAAATCGTGGTGCCTGTAGCCGAGCGAAGGTGTTGTTGGAGAAGAGTAGCGTTCATGGTTCGGTGTCTCCGAGCTGTTAACGCTTAATACCGATCTTCATTGGGCGTTGTTGCCCGTCTACGACCTTGCCCTGGTCTTCGGCCTGCACATCCACTCTCCAAAAACGGCTCCAGATCCTGGAAATGACACTTTGTGACACTCCAATGGCTTGCGCTACTTCGGCTTGAGTTTGGCCCCCTTCTAACCTACCAACAATTCTCAAAGCTTCTGAATCTGTCGAATGACTTCGCTGAGACATCGTACTCATCGAAACAAAGCAATCACTAAATGCCGATCATCCTTGTCTTCATTCTCTTTTATCCAGTTGAAAGTCAAATTTCATTCGCTGCCGCTGAAGCGACGTTTTTGACGTCGAACTCAAAATTTACATACTCCACAGTTTGAAAACCAGAAAAATTTACATTTGTGATTCTCTTCTTCTATTTTAGGCAAAAAAAAATTTTCGTTTATATCTTTATTTTATATAAAACTTCAAATATCCTTTAATTGTTTTGAGCAGTGTAAATACTCGGAAACGTTTCCCAAAATCAGTGGCAGGAAATAAAACTTTTTATTTATTTTTCTTATAATGTCGAAAATATATTAGTTTCCCAGGTTTCTAAAGATACTGAACGCTACTGACTCAAAATTACTGACTTAAAATTCATATAAGAAAGCACAAATAAATGTACTAAAATTACTTGCAGTTGCATCCATTTAATATAAACTTTCTCAAAATACATTAGAAATATCTTAAAAATACATTAAACAACATAAAAAATACAAAATGTTTTCAGCCAACACAACAGCTGTCGCCAGAGATCATTTAAATGTTGTTATTACTTACTTCTTTGCACTTACTCTATAATCGTCTAGAAGAAATCTTTGTAATTAAGGGTTGTACGGCAGATAATATGCCAGATAAAGTTATTCAAATTTCTAACAAAACAAGCTGTCATCAATTATGCAGAAATTCTTTCGAAACACATGGCTATCGTAAGATAGCGCATTGTTACAAGCTACATCTCCTTCGATTAGGTTTTATAGTGAGTTAAACAGTTTTCTCAAAGTGGAATATCATTTTTCGGAAGTTATTAATTCCAAATAAACATTTTAATAATCTAGGACATGCGTTAAAGACACACAATATAAATTTACAGAATTAACATTAACATTAACATGAACATTAAAATTTATATTGTTGTGTTAATTTAGCATGTAATAAATTCAATTACCCAGCGCAAATATTTTAATAAATTCATTCGAGAATTGATAACATTCTAAAAAACGACATTTCGCGTTGAGAAAAATAATCAATACACTAGAAAAATGACGTGGAAGCCTTTCGAAAAAGCAGTGGAAGCAAAAATACCTTATTTTTATAAACGCTTCTTGAAATCTCGAAAATATAATAAATTATGAGATTTCTAATGATACAGAACGCTTTTCAGAATCGTGGGTAAAATAGAACGGGTTATTCTATCTTTTTTCTTCATGATTATATCATATTTTCGTCGATTAACAAATTTTGTCTTTTTTTACAGTTTTTGTATGATATTGAACTGTTGCCGTATAACATTTTTGGAGTTAGGCCGTGTGAACTGAGTACAGACATCATGAAGAAGACGTTTTATTTCAGTTTGCAATACCATGATCCAATTCAGAGAGTCACACACCGAGAAAATTCTGACCGCAAGCGACCGGTAGCTGGAGAGGGGAGCAGAGTGTTTTACATTTTAACTTGTCGGCATAACAGTCAAAAGAGGAGTGATAAAATTACATTTTCTCAAAATCATCGGATATTGGCAGAACTACATATACAGACATATAGCCAATAATCTATGACAGCGGTTCCCAAACTTTTTATTTGTGCTGACCACCAATTTTGTAAAAATAACTTTGAGGGCCACTAACTACTTAATATACAAGTTAAAAATATGACAAATACACACCTATATACTATATACTATATACACATGACGAATATATATATATATTATATCAGTAACCAGTAAAAGATGCTGTACATGAAGAAAAAAATATTTTATATAAAGAAAATAACTTTATTTATTGTATTCACTTAGCTATCACAATTATATAAAAACTCAAAAAAATAAAATAAAATAAAAATAAAAATAAATAAAACAGTGATTAAAAAAAAAACCCTTAATGGGATTTTTGACACTGTTTGTCCTCGACGAGAGTGTCAATATCTGGATTGAAACTGGATAGTTTTAGTCTCAAACCACTCTCGGCATTCATTTTATTTCTCTATTTATTTTTCAAAAAAATTAAAATTGAAAAGGCTCGTTCACATAGATTGTAGAAAAGACCATGATGTGTCTCAGTGCAATTTTGGCAATAGCTGGATAGTCTTGCTGAACTTTTATCCAAAATGAGACCAGTGGTGTTGTCTTAAAAATCGATTTTAAAGTCTGATCACATGATAGTTCAATTAACAAGTCTTCTTCATTTGAAGATAATTTTAATTTTTTAAGTAATTTTCTTCAAAGGGTTTTCTGATCCATTGTATTTCATCTTCAATTTTAAAGAAGAAGTTCCTAAAAAATATGAAAAGGCTTAATTACTGCTTCTATTAGTGTTGGTAGATTTCTCATTCATATGAATGATTAATAAAAGTATTAAACAAAAACATAATTTGCAGGAAAAATTAAAAAATAAAACAATTTATTTCCTGCATTGTTCAAGCCCGAGAAGGGACAGATATTAAAATGTTTCATTGAGTTAGCTCTACATTTAATGTTACATATTTGTAACAAATAAGTTAAACCAATTGAATATTAAAAATTAAAAATTAAATTCAAACAATATGATACTTTAAACACCCTAAAAACTTGGATTCCGTTCAAATGAAAGCGAAATAAATCTTGGACTTTTTTTAAAGGTTTTAATTTTAGACGTGCCTTATGATTTTATGTGCAATCATCATAAACATAATACAAAAATCTGCCATACAAATATTTACAACTAATAAATGGAAAAAGCCTAAGATTTATTTCGCTTTCATTTGAACGGAATCCAAGTTTTTAGGGTGTTTAAAGTATCATATTGTTTGAATTTAATTTTTAATTTTTAATATTCAATTGGTTTAACTTATTTGTTACAAATATGTAACATTAAATGTAGAGCTAACTCAATGAAACATTTTAATATCTGTCCCTTCTCGGGCTTGAACAATGCAGGAAATAAATTGTTTTATTTTTTAATTTGTTCTGCAAATTATGTTTTTGTTTAATATGTCAAGTTTTTTAATAACTACTGCATTCAGACAAACTCTCAGATGAACTCATTTCAAAATTAACGGAATGAACCACCATTATGGTTTGATTATCGCATCACAATTTGTGGTGTAATTTACCAATGATTAGTCCAAAATGGTTCATGAAAGCAATAATACAAATTGTCATTGTTTGGACAAAAACTTGCAATCTGAGCATAAAAAACCAAAACTTACTTAAATTTAATTACCCCCATTTTCCACTTGGGAACGCTATGAATACAGAAATAGTGTTATATCTTTAATGCTAATATTTAACAACAGTATAGCTGTTATACAGTAAGTCATAAAAAAAGCCAGTTTTACTTTTAATATATTTACCCTTTTTGCTCGCAGGGAACGGTGTAAACTCAAAAGGAAATTGTTGCCTAAGTTAAACTTCTGGTATTTATTTTGCTGCAACACCAGTAATTTCTGTGCTGGGCAAAAAAATGACAAAAAAAAAAGACCTTGAGGGAAAATTTTAGATAAAAAATGCCATAGACATAACGTTAAAAGTCCCCATCTTTTTAAAATTTACAAATAATGGACCCCATCAGTGGTGACGTCAAAGGCCACTCAATTCCGCGTACCAACAATAAATTGCATCCAAATAAACCACAGATTTCAGAGACAAATAGGGAGGAAACGTGATGGTTCCGCATGAAGCTAAAAATGTATTCTTGAAATCAATTAAAACCTGCCACAATTCGGTCCAAACAATTGAGGGTACATTTAAAAATCTCTCCCATTCCAAGGAATTCAACCCTGGTTCCCCGTGCTCGTCTTGTTTTGGCCGAATGATTTCAGCGATATCTGGCTTCATATTGCAAGCCTTTTTCACGCATAGTGCATTTCCTATACACTCTTAACTTTCTGGGTTTGTTTGGATCCAATTTGCGGCTCATACGCGGAGTTGAGTTGCCTGTGACGTCACACTGATGGGATCCATTTTTTTTTTTTTTTGGTTGATACAAAAAAGTAATTGCCTATGAACAATACATATATTACACAGTGAAAATGTGCGTGTGTAACACTGACGTAAATATTGACGATGAAACCGGCAAAATAAATTTCATTTATTTGAAAATTTATTAACTTCTAAACGTCTGAAAAATTCAATTAATACGCCGTCTTAAAACAATAGAAACAGTCCAGAATTGGTTTCCAGCTAATATTACTTAACGAAATTAAAACTTCATCTATAAATAAATAAAAGAAAACATAAATAAATCACATAATTAACGTCTTTTTAGTCGAACTACGCGCTCGTCTGTACGTAACTTATAGCCACGTTTAAAAATCAGTATCGGTAAAATTTATTTAATTTTTTTGACGTCATATTCACCTATTTACTCATATTAATGTTTCTTGTATTACTTTTATTTCCACTATGACGCCATATTCATCTTATTTTTAATTCTTAAAAAAAATTATTTTAATTCCGTTTTTCACATGGAAATATTTCAATTGAAAATTAATTGCTAAAGACAAAAATTTATCACGGCATTTGAATTTTTTGCAAGAATAAGAAATAATGTTAAATTTTATGGGAAAAGGTCCATTGATTCTCAATGAAAATAGCGAAATTTGTAATTATGAAGAAAAATATTTGAATAATTTAAATAAAACATAGCCTGTAATACTTTCTGGGTTATAATCCACCCATGTGCAAAGACATTTTGTCATCCATTTTCTGTCTGATATCAGGCAAATATTTTTAGACTTTAAATTTATAAGATTATTAAAATTAAAAAAAGAATAAAAAATGAGTGGCATCAAAGACAAAAAGGTGGAAAGAAAAAATCAAAAAGTTATGATCTCCATAGGCTTTTCTATGTTAAATTAACATTGAGAAGTGACACTGGAAATAAATAAGTATTGCGCTGCCGCGCAATACTTAAATATTTTTAAGACAATGCTGTTTTTTTAGTCATGAGCTCCTTAATTATTCTTATTAATTTTAACGATAATTAAAATTCGTGTTCTAAAATCAGTATGGGTAAGATATATTTCAATTTTTTTCGTTAACATCTGACGTCATTTTCCCTTGCTTTCTGTATTTAATAATATTAATACTCTTTGTATTATTTAGAAATGTTTGAAAATGTCCTTTTATTTCCACTATGACGCCATATTTTTTTTAATTCTTAAAAAAAAAAATCCATTTCAATTAAAATTTTTCACGTGGGAATCTTTCTACTAAAACCAAATAAATTATTATTACGGCTTTTGAAATTTTTGCAACAATGAAGAAAAAATGTTACTTTTTCTAATAAAAATGTCTGTTGATTCTCAATGAAAAAAGTGAAATTTGGAATTATTAAGAAGAATATTTGAATAATATACAAACAAATTGGCCCTTGTTTCTCTCTGGGTTATAATCCACACATATGCGAAGGTATTTTGTCATTCGTTTTGACCCTGACGTCAGGCAAAAGTTTTTACACTTTAAATTTATAATATTATTTGAATTAGTAAAGATTAAAAAATGAGTGGCATCAGGGACAAAAAGGTGGGAAGAAAAAATGAAAAAGTTATCATCTCCATAGGATTTTCTATGTTAAATTAACATTGAGAAGTGACACTGGAAATAAATAAGTATTGCGCTGCCGCGCAATACTTAAATAAGACAAGTAACTAAAATTTATTCATTTTAAAAAGGTACTATTTGAAAAATTTACTAATTTAAAAAAAAGTTACTGTTTAGGAAAATAAATGTTTTTAATTAAGCTTATTAAAAAATAATAGAGTAAAATTAAGGAAAATAAATAACTTTAAATTACCTGAGGTTAGAGGCCAAAGATTCGAGGTGCTCTTTTATAGTTGTTGCTGTTTTTTTATCCATTTTGACTTCTTTGGTTTCAAGAAAATCATGTAGGACTGGAAATGCGTCGAAGGAATCTTGCTCCATTTTTTGAGCCCATCGTTGACTTTTCTTTATGATTGCTTCTATCTTGTCTTACACAAAAAAACTTATGAGAGTTCTTGCCCTGCAGCGTTAAGTTAAGAACATTGAGAGAACCAAAAATATCCGCTAAATATGCCATCCGTTCCAACCAGTTTTCATTGGTCACACACTCTAAGTAGGAATTTGCAAGTTTTCCATCATAATCTTCCTCCCTTAAGAAAACCGTGAGTTCATCATGGAGTTCGAACAATCTTGTCAACAGTTTGCTTCTCGACAGTTACCGAACTTCGCAGTGAAGTAGAAGCTGTTTGTGTTCACTGCCCATTTCATCACACAAAACACCAAACAGTCTGGAGTTTTTAGGTCTTGCTTTAATAAAGTTAACTATTTTTACTGCATCGTCAAGAGTTTTTCTTAAACTCTCGTCCAAAAATTTAACTGCAAGAGCTTCTCTATGTAGGCTACAATGTGTCCATTGAACCTTGGGAGCAACTGATTTAACTTTGGCGAATAAACCAATATGAATTCCAGACATAGCACGTGCCCCATTCATTGTAAAACCTACACACTTACTCCAATCCATTTCATTTTCTTTTATAAAATTGTCAATAGATTTGAAAATCTCTTCGCCAGTTGTTTTTGTCGGCAAAGATCGTCAAAACAACATTTCTTCTTCAATATTGCCATTCAACTCAAAACGACTAAAAGCTAATAAATTAGCTTGACCAGCAACGTCTGTACTCTCATCAAGTTGCAGCGAAAAATATTCACTTTGTTTCAAAAAAGTAATGACAGTTTTTTCACATTTTACGGCATTTATCAATTCTTCTTTTAACGGTTGTATTTGATAATGGAATTTCGTTTATTTTATTTGTACATATTTTATCAAACAAAGCATTACTTACTATTTTTGCTGCGGGTATAATAAGTTCCTCTCACAAGGTGTGAGCTGAACCCTTCTTTACGATTAACAAAGAACGCTCATAAGAAACTCTGGTGCTTAGTTTGTTCTGTTTTGAAAAATTTTCCATGATAGAATTAGACATACAGAAATTTCTTTTCTTGATTTCAAAGAAATCCAAAGACTTTCCTACACATTGAGGATGTTTAGTTGACAGATGTCTTTCAAGTTTTGAAAATTTCATACATTCGTTTGATAGTATTTCGAAACAAATCACACACTGAGGCATAGGCTCTTCTTCAGAACCAGAAAACACAAACCCACATTTTAAAAAATCAGGGTTATATTTATAAAAATATATTTCAGTTTTCCTTGCTATTTTTTTACAACTTAGACTGGATTTCACCTTCATTTCAAACTCACTGTTTGTAGAAACAGATGTAGAAGTCTCTTCATCACTTGCCAACTTCGTCTTACGACAAGACACCGTCCGCAAGCAAGCATGCAGATTGACGTGAAGTAATAGTGGTTCACGGTACGCACAACGATGTGATACATCAACAGAAAACCACAGCCACTGACATAGGAGTCAATAATAAAAGTACGGAATGCGGACGTTGTGGGGAGAAGGGTGAATAATGTCGTAGGGAGGAGAGCGTTGACCTTGATGACTGACGAATCACGATGACGAAAGGACCAGCGATCAACCGCCAGCGCTTCTGTAGTGAATCGTTCCGAAAAACCGGTTATTAGACACCAAGATTCTACGGCCCATACCACGGTGCTCGCGGCCCACAAGTGGGCCGCGACCCACGTGTTGGGAACCGCTGACCTATGATATGGTGACAATTGATTGAGCGGAGGCATGTGTTCTTTCTCCGTTAGTTATGACTCAATGAAAGGCGTCAAAGTGCAAAGTATGAATTCATTACCGCCAAATAATAAGCGGAGAATTATGGGGGTACCGAAAACCACAATGCCAAAATTCTACAGGGGGTTGTCAAAAGGAGCGTGGGATTGAAGCCCCAAAAACGAACGTTAATAAAATGAAAGAAGTTAAAGGCAGAGTACCAATAATGAAATAATTTATCTGTTGCAACTTGAGTAACGGCTAAAAGCGAAGATGTAAGGTGTCTGGGTAATTTCTGCATAGCAACAGAGTTAAGCATGTGCAAGAAATGTGAAAAATGTTGCTAGGTGGGTGAAGGATCTCATTTCTTTTATTTTTAATACAGTGCATTGCGGTTAGAAAATTAGAGAGAGAATTAAGACTTTGCTGCTTAATTTTATAAAAGGAAACGACCGTTACAAAATAAATTGAATACAGACTGATAATTAAAGTTAAGAATTCAGAAAAATACATAATTTTAAAGAGGGGGGAAAGGGGAAAAACGTTAAATTAATACGTGAAGGTAAACAACTTTCACAGTATGGATATGGAATGCATTCGTATTTTTCAATTTTCTTCTCTGAAGATTGAAACTTTCGGCGGTTTTTCATGTGTATGTTCTTCTTGAAGAATGTTTCGTTCTTTCTTGTTTAACAAATATTTCTAAAATAAATAGTTTTATTTCATGTGTCAAATTCTTATTTGCAAATAAAAATTTTAACACATAAAATATAAACTACAATTTACATTTTAGAAACATTTAGTTAAATAAAAGAGAAAGCAACATACTTCAAGTACAGTGTAATGAACAAAGAAGGTACAAATGTTAATTTTCAGGGATGAAATTAGCAAAATACGAAAGCATTCCGAGCCCACCTGTTTAACATTAGAGAGGGCGTTTGTGGTCTAACTGATGAAAAGCCTTAATTTTGAGTTATCGTTAGATAACATTTTTGGAAATTATATGTAAAGATTAAAAAAAAAGCAGAAAATGTAATAAGTATAGTAAAAATATACATATATATTCGATTTGATCGACAAATTCGTTAAATGGGATAAATTTTGTATTGGCTGTGTAAGTGAGGTCATGTGACATATGAATTTTGTATTAGGCTGTCACGTACATGAGAAAATATAACAACAGAAGAACATAACAATGTTGATTAATGTCCATACAATAATTATGTGAGAGTTTTAAATGTATAAACCATACACCGTAAAAATAAACATAAATGTTTCTTAATGTAAAAGAACTAGAAAGATAGCCCATCAAAAATGACGGAAAATGAAATATAAAGATATATACAACACATGAGCAATAAATGTGTTTTTAGTGCTTGTTTCGCAGTGATAGATAAAGTAAAACCTTTTAAAAACGAATCACATATATGAAAAACTATGTATGTAATGAGGTAATTTTAAATGTATGTAATATACATTAAAAATGCAATTTAAGGATACATTAAAATTTGACCTCAAAACTTCAGGATATGCGATGATTATTTTTATAAATTTCTTTCGTTATTTAAATGCTGTCCTTTCTCTTCAGTATCTTCGACATAAATTTTTAACTACCCTTCCTCTTTTCATCTTGAAATATTTACATATAATTGTCTATGAGAATAAAACTGTTATTTTAAATATGGTACTGCCAATGAACTAGAAGCAGTCATCGTAAAAGAATGACATAATATTTCTGAATCTGTACTTAATCACCCGGTCACTTCTATGCAAAACAGAGTGTTTTAGGTTATAAGGAAAAATGGAGGACCAATATCGTATTAATTTACACGTAATTTTGTTTTTAGACAAGTGGTTTTATAATTTGTTGACAGTGTATTTTCAATCATTGCTAATATTTTTGTAAACATATTTATTGTATTATTCAAAATTATTGCAAACTAATTTTAATAATTATGTTATATTATGATATCTCATGTGTTTGAACTACAATTAGAACCTTTATTTGGTTCAAAATTTTCAAAATCAAAGTGGTCTGATAATTTCTTAACGCACTGTATTTTTTAATTTATTTTTTTATGTCTGTACTGTGTACACTCATTAAAGTGGCACTAATACTCACAACATTTGAAGAAAGAAGCATTGTACACGACTCGTAATGGTGTGCTACTTGATTCTGTACGGAACACGCAATGATGTGGAATATAATAAGTGACTTCTGGCTCTTCAGATTCCATCACTTCTTCCATGTGACCTATACTTAGATATTCTTCCATAAATACTTTATAAAGATCATTAACTTTAGGTTCTCTCACTAAGCGCTTCCATAATGAATTTAAAATATTCATTGCCTTTTGTATTGATTCGCCAAGACAAGACGGATCTTCCTTTAGTGACATTTTCACCATATATTGTCCATTTTCAGTTCTACAATAATTTTTCAGAAAATGTTCTTCACAAATTTCTGCTTCTTAGTTTTAGAAATCTCAGACTCTCTCTCTATGTTTTCTATTTCCCAAAACTCTCTAATTATTTTTTCTAATTCCAAATTGTCTGTAATTAACCCACAATGTATATTACTTTCACCCCTAGCCGGAAGGCTTCCACTGACAATATACCCGAATACACTGTTTTGTAACACAATTTTAGTATTTAATGTTTGCGGATTAATGTGGCCTGGTCTTAAAAATTCATAGAAATTGTCTGCACCTAAAAGCAAATAAAGGCCTGGGACATTAAATTTTTAATCGGCTAGACGGCGTAAATTCAGTAATTTTCGGAACGACTAAAAAGTCTAATTTTAAATGAAAATCCTTATCTCTATTTGAAACAGTTGTGTTAACCCTAGATCTAACATTCAGCGAAAAATTATTTATGTCTGAAATAGAAATGTTAGTCTTTTCTCTTTTCAAATTAAGTTTATCTACTAACCTTTTACTCATAAAGTTAGAGCCTGCGCCAACATCTAATAAACCTCGTACTTCATGAAAATTACCCAATTCATCCTTTATTAAACAAACAAACGTGGTAAGTAACACAGCTTTTAACTCATTAGACAAATTAAATGTCGTTGAAAATAAACTGTTTTGATTATTAGCTGGGAAAGGCTGAAATACTGGAGCCGAAACATCCAAATTAGATGTATTACCTCCTTTGTTTATATGACTCATTTACTGTGAAATTACCTCTTGGGTTTCAACTTTATTTATTTTTTGTTCGTGAGCAAAATGCAAAGTTACATTGTGCCTTTTCCTACAAATAATACACGAGAACTTAGATTTACAATCGACTACTTTATGATTCATAAGACAGTTAAAACAAAGATTTTTTGCCTTTACCAGCTCAACTCTACCACTCACTGACATATTTTTTATAAACAGGACAATTATGCAAAGGATGATTTTCATTACATGACAAAATACATTTAGAATTTTTTACATCAGTTAGAAAAACTTTAGAAACTGGCCTGGAATAATTATTTTTATTATTCGACCTAGAATTATCAACCACCGGTTTCCCCTTTGATGTGTAATATAAATCTATCTCCCGAGATAACTCAATTGGGTGAAACCAAGCATCTCCTTGTCTAACGTTTATAAAACACGTAACATCCTTATCAAGCGTCTGACAAATTTTATCAGAAATCACAAACTTTTTTAAAGTTTCAAAATCTGTCACATTTCTCAATTTTAAATAATAATCCCAACTCGTTCTAATTTGGATGCAAATTGTACACACGTTTTATTAGGTTGACGTTGTGCTTTTCTAAATTGTTATAAACAAGTTTGGGGAGTTGGCTCAAATTCTCTAAGTACGATAGCTTTCACCTTTGAATAATCTTCTAATTCACCATACTTAATGTATGTAATACCATTTGTTACCCTTTCCCCTGTCAGATTTAGAAGAATTTCCGTTTTATACTTTTCTGGGACATTTTTTGAAATAAAGCCCTTTCTAAAGACGAAAAAAAAAAATACCCCCAACCTTCCGTTCTAGACGGAATTTTGATTGTAAGTGTTCTTATACTTTTAATGAGAGAGTCTAAAGATTCTATGCTTTCGCCTTTCTCGAAATAATTTAATTTTTCACTTTTGGTTTCATCTCGGGCATTAGCTAACTCAATCTCTAATTTTGTACGTTCAATTTTTAATTTTTCAAGTTCTAGTACCTTCGCTTCCTCATTTTTTTCTCTCCTCTATAATATTATTGGCCATTTCTTCTACCAATTTAAAATCTGCTTTATATTTTTCACTTTCTTTTATTAAATTCATTAAATCATAATTAGCTAATTTTATATCAGAAATATCAATCCCTAACTCAAAAGCTATCCTCTGGTAGTCTTCCTTTTTCGTGATTTTGAACATTTTAATAATTAAAGTTCACAATAAATAAATAAATAAATCTCACATATCTCCAAAAATAAAGGCGAATCACTTTTTCCAAACTGCTGAACCACGGCCGAATAATGTTTTGTTTCTTTTATTTATTTTATTTTTTTTCTCAAAATCAGCATTTCGAAATAACTTCGTTTATTCTCTGCGTCAAATTATCATTGATTATGATTGCGCAACACTCCACTAAAAGAGCATAATTATATTTTTTCTTGAATCAAAACAACTGCTTGATATAAACTCCTCGTATTAAGTTTTTTTTTAGTATCACAGTATTGAAGTAATATTATAATAACTTATTACATTTATACTAATAAACAAACGCCACAAATCTCATCAAAAAGAAAACACTTCACCAAGGTATCGTATCGGTACACTTGTAACTCGTAGAATCGAAACTTCACTTAAATACGTAATTAAATGCTTGGTTTTTACTCCGGGTAGAGGGGACCAAAAATAGATGTTCCCGCCAATAGCTCAATTTCAAATAATTACTGCACACAACTCACAATAAAAATAAACTTGCGGACTGTATCATTATTTTTAATTCTCAAACACTATAAAATTTATCGAGAGCCGATGTTATACAGTACTTCTCGGATCGGCCTCTCGAACTCAACTCACAAGTTTCCAAAAAACCACATAGATGGTGCTTCTAGCGGCAACAAGTGTAGAAAATAGGTAATACCCTAACAGCACAACCAGTCATGTGAACTCACCTTGTCATCACAAATCGTCACAAGCGTCACAGTCACTACAACGAACTGAAATGTGATATCTTTTATTTATCTTATTCTTACTCTCAATTGGTCACTCCACTGAGAAGTCACCATGATTGCTGTTTTGTGAGGAGTCAGCAAGTGACTTTACAATGAAGTCACCTAGCGGCTCTCATGTGACCGTCATTTTGAGACTCCATTGTAAAATCATCATGACAGCTGTTTTGTGACGAGTTCTCAAGTGATAGAAAATGAAATTATCTGGTGACTTTTCCCAAAGGAGTGCAATGATGACTTCACAGTAGTTTTGCTCTCCTGAAAATCACCACGTGACTTCACCGTGACATTATAAGGTAACACATTATAATGCATTGCTCACGATTATTTCAAACTGAGTCTTCAAATGATAGTCACATGAGAATTACAAGGTGACTTCGTTGTAATTTTATCTGGTGACTCATCAAAAAGCAACAGTCACAGTGACTTCTCAGTGGAGTTGTCATATGACGATTATTTGATACTAATAATGTGACGGATGAAAGATATCAGATTTCGCTTCACCGTAGTTACTGCGACACTTATGACCATGTACGGCGTGAAGGGGATGTCACACCGACTAGCTGTGCTGTAGGGATAGTTCATATTTGAATTAAATTGTTTTCTTTTGAGTATTCGCGCCTCGAAAAGTAGCATTTTATGATGGTTGCTTAAGTTTTGCAAACCAGTGTATTTAAAGATAAAATATTTAAAAATATAGTTTCTAAAAATGATAAAACATACGTATTTTGTTCGTTCAAATATATGTCACAAAAAATCAAATGTATTCACGCGTCATTCTAGAAAAGACTTTTCAGAAAATAAAATACAATCTAAAAACAGAAGTTGACGCATCTTTCAGAAGTAATGCTCTTGATTTAATAAGTAGATTTAATTTATCACTTTTATGTAACACATTTCTTACTTTTAAAGTGCTTCTTTCATTCAAATCTTTTATCGTGTAAATAAAATGCATCGAGTGTCACTTCAAAAGTTTAGAAAATGTTTCAGATTTTGAAATTAACTTATTATTGATTTTGACAAAACATTAAAAAATGTAGACTTCTCATTTCGGAAAGATGTCAATAAGAATAAACTTCAAAATAAAAGCAGTACACTTTAATTAAACTGTTAAAATATTTTTGAAATATTATGATGGAGAATACTGTCACTTGCTGCTTTATTTTATTTTATTTTTATTTATTTTTTTAATTTTTACTTTTATAAACCTTAATATGGTCTTGGAAACTCATACCGTAAAGTACATTTATATAAAGAATTTATTTGAATAAATTCAATTGTAGAAATTCAATTGTAGAAATTTCATAATCTAATTAAAACTCATAATATATTTTAGCCATTAAAAGATACAAAATACGTCGCGTTTTGTTATTAAATGGTTTTAAAAGCACTAAATTATTGTCACAATATTAAAGTTTAAAGTTTTATCTTCTATAGCGAAAATTTAAAAGTGAAAACTTTTTTTAACCTTTTGAAATTTTACACAGATGATTTATTTTTAAGTTTGTATGTACGGTGTCTTATATTAAAAGCAAAATTGTAAATCAGGAAAACAATCATTGTAAATAAAAAATTTTACTTTTAATATTTGCAGTTTTTAAATGTCAGTGTACAATTATGTACACTGTTATTGTACAATTTTTATGGTCAGTATACAATTTCATTAATTTAACTGACCATAATGTTTGTAACATACTTGATATTTACAAATTTAGATAAATAACACAGGGGAACACACATTTTGTTGACTTAGATCTGACACTGGCTTTTGGCTAATTATTTGGCATCTAAATCCAAAAATGACCCCAGTTTTTTTTTCTATCACGTCAACATTTTAAGCTACAGGATACCCCCAAAATCATACTTAATGTGGATACATAGGAAATAATAAAAAAAATTACCAAATATATTATTCATACAACGGCTTATAAACTTACTAGAAGCTACACTGTGTTCATACAAGTAGTAAAATCCTTTTACAAAGCGAAATATGTACATATTAAGGTAAGAATTTTTGCTTGTAGCTTTTTCTGGAGTGTTCAATTTGTGGACAATCTCGCTTGATGCTCCAACAAAAGGTCAGCCATCATATGCTCTTCTCATCTACCTTGATACCGTTCTTCCATGAACTTCAAATCCTTGTGGAATCACTCACCCTGCTCATCACTGACTGCACCAAGATATTTTGTTAAGTTATCAAGATAGCTATGCAGAAAATGAAGTTTGATACTCATGTAGCAATCAAGCATTTTGAAGCTCTCTAAAAGTTGCTGAACAATTTCGGTATAATTTTCTACTTGCGCATTTCCAAGAATGTCTTTGACAAGTTTTTTGAAATTCAACCAAGCACTCTTTTGAAGTTCTGTCATTCTTTCGTTGAACTGTTCATCTATAATGAGCTGCGAATCTGTGGAGCATCAAATACACCTAATTTTATCTTTTCAAAAGACAAATTTGGAAATTTCGAAATGAGGTACTTGGAACAGTCTCCTTCAGTTGACAAAGCTTTCACGAACTGCTTCATTAGACCCAGTTTTATATGCAGAGGTGACAATATGATGTTCTTTCTGTTACAAGTGGATGATGTAAAATGTTTGGATCACCAGGCTTGAGGTCAGATTTTGGAGGTTAATTCGACTGGAACCAATGTTTCTCTGGAGCTATGCTCTCCCCCATACACAAAAACATGGATACTTGGTATATCCAAATTGCTAGCCAAGAAGGAAGCAGCAATTTTAAGGTCAACACAGAGGATCCATTCGTGCATGTGATATTGCAATAAATCAATGGTTCTCTTTATGTCCTCATATTCTTTGCATGAATAAACTGAGTGGCCTATTGGAACTGCTCCAAATAAATTTCCATTGTAAAGGAGCATGCACTTCCAGCTCCTCTTTAAGCTATTGATGAACAATCGCCATTTAGTTCTAGTATAGGGTGGAATTCCCAACTCCTCCATTAAACGATGTACATTATAGTAATAAACAAATCCAACGTGACTTCGAAAGTATTGATGAAATTCACTTTCGCTTGATCGAAAGTAGGATACCTTAGTTACTTTTCACCCGACTGCCAAAAATGGTTATGTGTTTCACGCGTATCTGGGTATGTGGATTTCTTTATACCCTCGAAACATCCCAACGACTAGATGGAATTTAATGAATGTTGTCTCTATCGATTCGTCTTAACAGTCCAATGGTTATAAGCTAGGATTTGTTTTCATAAATTCAAAATGGTGGCCGTAAAATAAAAATGGCGGTAAAGAATAATTTTTTTTTTTACACACCATAGTCAGTGGCATATCATTGGATAGGTCTTTCAAAAGGAAGTCGATGTTTCATTGACTATCTTACAGTCAGAATCTCCGTTTAAATATTACACAACCTGGAAGTTGTGTAGGTAGGATCTCTAGCTTTACTACAACTCTAACCTACATAGACATCTATAAGCCTCATCAAAACAGCGGAACTAACAATTAAACACAACTTAAAAGCCATCAATACAAGTAAATAAAAAAAATAGGTATGCAATATAAAAAATAGTTTCACGTTGATGAGAAATAACTAATTAGTTCGGTTTTTACGCAATCGGTTTTTTTGATTTTTTAAATTAAATTTTTACTTGTTCAAAAAAAATGTCTTGTACAGTCTTCATGCTAAGAGCTATGCAGCTTTTTTTTCCCATGACTCACGCCCGATTCACTGTAGAGTGGTCACAATAATATAAACTGTAGGGGAAAAATTGACGTGATAGAAGAAAACTAACTGCAGTTTTGAAATCAGCACGCTTATTTTTTTTTACTTAAAAACAGCTTAAAAATCGAAGTTAACAGAAATTGTGTTAAAATATGTTCCCCAGTGCAATGAATAAAATGTTATACAATGATTATAACATAAACTTATATTCCCTATATTCATGGAAAGTTTTAAATTTGAAAAGAAGAATACATTTTTAAATTCACTTAAAAAAAAATCATAGATTTTCTTAAAAAATCTTTCAGGTATTAATAACAGTGTTTACTTCTATATTTTAACTCGTTGGTAGGTTAAGGTATTTCTCCTGTAAGGAGTATTCTGTACAGGCATTCTGTACAGACCTCGAATCCCACGTAAACTTATCGTTGCTTAGTCAAATGAGTTCTTAACACCTTCCGCTGCATTCAGCCTTCATTCCCTATTTCAGTGCTACTTTTAAGCTCTGGAAGATGATCTAGTTTTACTATAATAAGTTTTACTACAATATGGCATAATTTTTATATATCTCTACGTTACAAAATTTAATTTTCAGGAAAGAATAATGAGGGATGGTCATAGTATTTACTAATCCCAGAAGAGATCGAAATAATGGGCTCCAAGAAGAAACTATAGCTTAATTGCGACAGCTACATTTTAAGAATCCCACATTTGATAACGGAACAAAAAATCGTACATAAATTAGAGGGCATTTGATTGACCAATCCATCTTCTAATGTAAACAAATGCTACATTAAATATAAAATTAATTTAAGACGTGTTACAGATGTCTCATTCACATTCCAAGTAAAGCAAGCTGTTGCTATCATCATTTTATTATTTCCTGATGATAAATCCCCTAGGTGACTAATTTAAAAGTTCCACATATGTTTTTAGACGCATCAGAATTTGTTAGTTGTTTCTGATTGTTGGATAGTCCTCCAACTTCCTGCGAGACGGCTTAGTTGATAGAGAATTCGCGGCTTCAGCCAGGACATCCGTGGTTTAAAACCTGGCCCGGAATTTTTACCACCCACTTTGAAATTTACAACTGTTTTCAGAATACGATAGTTTTTTAATTGACTGTAGAACTTGAACTTTCAGCTTTCTGTAATTTTACCAGGAGTGATGCATCTCGCTCTTTATACCCCCACACACATATACCACTACCAACAAGCCACTTCTATTGTACACACTCCTCACTGCAATTGAATCCCCTACAGACATTCAGTGACAGAGGATGAAGACATTGCAAACCATTCAGGTTTACCCTACACTGTAAAAAAAATCCGAACAGTATTCCTGTAGGAATCGGGAAAATAGTTGCCCTTATCGTAAGGCAAAATTTTCCGACCCAGCTCGGAATAAAATCCGTAAAAAAAGGAAACATTCATTAAAACGGTACTCAGCGGATTTTATTCCGATTTTACGGATTTTATTCCGATTTTACTGATTTTATTCCGAGCTGGGTCGGAAATTTTTCCGGTACGATAAGGGCAACTATTTTTCTGATTCCAACAGGAAATCTGGTCCTATTTTTTCATTCAATTCCTACTATTAGCTCACACTCTCCCTATATTTATTTATATATTTATATATTTATCTTGTACAAATTTTCAATCGTTCATAAAATACTCATTATTCATCCTATCAGGTTGAAATAAATTTTTTTAAAGTTGTACTGGATGATAATTGATGTTAATATAGTTTTTTCAAATATTAATTAATTAATTTTTGTTTTGCATGGGAAACAAAATGGCCGCCATTGGTTATTGAATTTCAATGAAAGTATTTTCAACTAGCAAACCCCGCGGCTTTGCTCGCGTAATATTTGAAATATGCCAATTGATATTTATATGTCTAATTTTTATTAAAAGGTACTAACTAAATGTTTATTTTATTAAAAGGTAACATTTTATTTTATTAAAAGGTACTTATTACTTTTAGGAATAGTTCAAAAATTACTTTTTAAAACACAGTTTGATTAATCATCCTTATTACACTGCATTAGGCAGAAATAAGACTTAAATTAATAAAATGAAATAAAAATAAATAAATGATAATTTAGAAAATATTTTGAAACTTTTATGCTCAATTAATACTCTCATTTCAGTATTCATTTGAAGTTTTGAATTTTTTAGAAACCATCTTCTTACATCTTAAAATTAACCATCATGTCAAATTCCAAGTCCTACCACCTCTCTCAACATAAAGGGCTATGTTGAAACAGGAACTGTCACCATTAATTTGCCAACATTAATTTTGAAATCGGTTTGTTATTTCCTAATATTCCACAGAAACGTAATTTAAAAAGATTTTAAAGCCCTCTTTTAGAACGTTTGTTGTTCCTGTGAACCCCAGGTGGTAGAATCACCGGCATAAAATATAGCCTGTGTTGGATCAGAGACTGTTACCATTGATTCGCAACTATTACTTTTATAACCGGTTTATATTCCCTGAAACTGCTTAGAATCGTAATTTAGAACTTTTTTAGAATGCTTTTCGCACCTCCCCTTCGCTTCACCCCTTTTTAATTCGAGTTTATTTTCGACGTTCCTTCGAGGGCATTTATATTTTATAAGTAACTACCATGTCATATTTAAAGTTTCTAGGCTTTTCAGTATCACAGAAATCGCAATGTAGAAAGTTTTTAGCTCCTGCAACCCTCTGGTTGTAGTGGAACAGACATAAAATACAGCTTATGTTCGAGCAGGTTCTATCACCAAAATTTGTCATCATTATTTTTTTAATCGCTTTGGTAATTTATAAGTTTGCTTAAAAATTGTAATTTATAACGCTTTTCACTCACTTCATTGTTTTAAATTTGGAATTTACTTTCGACTGTTCTTAGAAAGAAGTTGCATCTTGTAAGTAAATACCATGCCATACTTCAAAGTGTTAGACCCCTCAGTTGTGCAAAAAACGCAAAGTAGAACATGTTTTGCTTTTGCAACCCTCAGATGGTAGAGACAGCAACATAAAATATAACCTATGTTATAGCAGGGACTGTCACCATTGATTTGCAACCACCACTTTTGAAATAGCTTTGGTATTTCCTTAGACTGAGTAGAAATCGCAATTTAGAACGTTTTTAGGACGCTTTTCGCGCATTTTCACCCCTTTTTAAATTTCCAATTTTTTCGAAACTGTTCTTAAAGATCATTTATATCTAATAAATATGTACCTTGCCTAATTTTAAGTTGTTAGCCCCTACCGGTCACAAAAATCGAAATTTAAAACGCTTTTTTGCTCCTGCAACGTCTTGGTGATAGTGATACCGACATAAAATAGCGTCTATGTTAGAGCAGGGGCTGTCAGCATCAATTTCCTACCATTACGTTTGAAATCAGATTCATTCTTCCTGAGATATTGCCGACAAATCGGCATTTAGAAAGCTTTAGAACGTTTTTCGCGCATTTTGCTCCTGCATCTCCTCTGGGGCAGTGGAAACAGATATAAAATATAGCCTAACTTGGAGCGAGATCTGTCAGCATAATTTTTACACCATTATATTTGAAATCGGTTCAGTACTTCCTAAGATTGCATAGAAATCGCAATTTAGAACGCTTTTTACAACGCTTTTTGCGCATTTTGGCTCCCTTTTATATTTCGATTTTTTAGGAAATGCCTTCAGAGATCATTGATATCTTATAACTAACTACCATTCCAAATTTCACGATTCTAGGCCCTTCCGTAACACAAAAACCGCAATTTAGGACGTTTATCTTCTGCACGCCCTTTGGGGTAGTGTCACAGACATGAAAAATAGCCTATGTTGGAGCAAGGGTTGTCACCGTCATTTTAACACCATTATTTTTTAGATCGGTTTGGTATTTCCTGAGATTGTGTAGAAACCACCATTAGAACGTTTTTTAGAACGCTTTTCGCGCATTTTTACCCCTTTTAAATTTCGAATTGTTTAAGAACTGTTCTTAGGAACGCAAAAATCGCATTTTTTGAACGTTTTTTGATCATGCAACCCCTTTCGGGTAGTGGCACCGACATAAAACATAGCCTATCTTGGAGCAAGCGTTTTCACCGTCATTTTGACACCCTTATTTTGACACCATTATTTTTAAAATCGGTTTGGTATTTCCTGAGATTGTGTAGAAACCACCATTTAGAACGTTTTTTAGAACGATTTTCGCGCATTTTCACCCCTTTCAAATTTCGAATTGTTTAAGAACTGTTCTTAGAAATCCTTTATATCTAATAATTAGCTAATTTTTCAAATTTCATATTTCTAGGCCCTTCAGTAACACGTAAATCGCATTTTTAGAATGTTTTTTGCTCCTGCACCCCCTTTGGGGTAGTGACACCGACATAAAACATAGCCTATCTTGGAGCAAGCGTTGTCACCATCATTTTGACATCAAGATGTTTTAGATCGGTTTGGTATTTCCTGAGATTGTGTAGAAACTACCATTTAGAACGTTTTTAGAACGCTTTTTGTGCATTTTCGCACCTTTTAAATTTCGAATTGTTTAAGAACTGTTTTTAGACATCATTTATATCTTATAAGTAACTAATATTCAAAATTTCATATTTCTAGGCCCTTCAGTAACGCTAAAATCGCATTTTTAGGAAGTTTTTTGCTCCTGCATCCCTTTGGGGTAGTGACACCGACATAAAACATAGCCTATCTTGGAGCAAGCGTTGTCACCATCATTTTGACACCAATTTTTTTTTAATCGGTTTGGTATTTCCTGAGATTGTGTAGAAACTACCATTTAGAACGTTTTTTAGAACGATTTTTGTGCATTTTCACACCTTTTAAATTTCGAATTGTTTAAGAACTGTTCTTAGACATCATTTATATCTTATAAGTAACTAATATTCAAAATTTCATATTTCTAGGCCCTTCAGTAACGCTAAAATCGCATTTTTAGAATGTTTTTTGCTCCTGCATCCCTTTGGGGTAGTGACACCGACGTAAAACATAGCCTATCTTGGAGCAAGCGTTGTCACCATCATTTTGACACCAATATGTTTTAGATCGGTTTGGTATTTCCTGAGATTGTGTAGAAACTACCATTTAGAAAGTTTTTAGAACGCTTTTTGTGCATTTTCACACCTTTTAAATTTCGAATTGTTTAAGAACTGTTTTTAGACATCATTTATATCTTATAAGTAACTAATATTCAAAATTTCATATTTCTAGGCCCTTCAGTAACACGTAAATCGCATTTTTAGAACGTTTTTTGCTCCTGCACCCCCTTTGGGGTAGTGACACCGACATAAAACATAGCCTATCTTGGAGCAAGCGTTGTCACCATCATTTTGACATCAAGATGTTTTAGATCGGTTTGGAATTTCCTGAGATTGTGTAGAAACTACCATTTAGAACGTTTTTAGAACGCTTTTTGTGCATTTTCGCACCTTTTAAATTTCGAATTGTTTAAGAACTGTTTTTAGACATCATTTATATCTTATAAGTAACTAATATTCAAAATTTCATATTTCTAGGCCCTTCAGTTTCGCTAAAATCGCATTTTTAGAACGTTTTTTGGTCCTGCATCCCTTTGGGGTAGTGACACAGACATAAAACATAGCCTATCTTGGAGCAAGCGTTGTCACCATCATTTTGACACCAATATTTTTTAAATCGGTTTGGTATTTCCTGAGATTGTGTAGAAACTACCATTTAGAACGTTTTTTAGAACGCTTTTTGTGCATTTTCACACCTTTTAAATTTCGAATTGTTTAAGAACAGTTTTTAGACATCATTTATATCTTATAAGTAACTAATATTCAAAATTTCATATTTCTAGGCCCTTCAGTAACGCTAAAATCGCATTTTTAGAACGTTTTTTGCTCCTGCACCCCCTTTCGGGTAGTGGCACCGACATAAAACATAGCCTATCTTGGAGCAAGCGTTGTCACCATCATTTTGACACCAATATTTTTTAAATCGGTTTAGTATTTCCTGAGATTGTGTAGAAACTACCATTTAGAACGTTTTTTAGAACGCTTTTTGTGCATTTTCACACCTTTTAAATTTCGAATTGTTTAAGAACAGTTTTTAGACATCATTTATATCTTATAAGTAACTAATATTCAAAATTTCTTATTTCTAGGCCCTTCAGTAACGCTAAAATCGCATTTTTAGAACGTTTTTTGCTCCTACACCCCCTTCGGGTTAGTGGCACCGCCATAAGATATAGCCTATGTTCTAAGTTGGACTAACACCATCATTTTGATACCATTACTTTTGGAATCGGTTCGTTAGTTCCAGAGCTTACCTCCGACAAATAAACAATTTTTTCCTCTTTATAATAAGAGTATAGATAGATATAGATAATGGTTACCATAGGGGGGTACCCTGTTCTGTCGCCAAATACCGCCAAGTTTGTCGCCACCTTGGCGATATGTCGCCAAATTTGGCGGCCAAAATGAGTCGCCAAAAGTGACGCCAATTTGGCGATATCTGTAATATTTCGCCAAATTCCCATAGAGTTCCATTGTAAACCTACTTGCTTATAGAAAATCAACAAATTGAGATATTTTAATGGAACAAAAACTAATATTAGCTTAAGAGATTATGTTAAATTTTTCTTTGATGGCCTAAGTAGGAATTGACTTTAAAAACAAAATATTTATATTACTTGTTTTTTTTTTTTTTTTACAAAGTAATTGTGATAGCATTTGTAAAACTGGCTTGAATTGCTAATCGCATGTACTATTTATGCTTATTGCAAGTGTCATAAGCGTAGGTAGTTAGTTTTGCCATGATTACTTTTTAGTATACTATCAGGTTAAAAGTTTTTAGTGCATCTGAAGTATGATTGAAAAAATCCATTTTAAAAATTTTCTCAGATCTAAGGTAAAACATAAAATACCACTCATTAATATTTATGCAAATTTGATTTCCAAAACACTTTACTCGAAAGTATTTTTCTGTTCTTCCAAATTTATTTGTTCCTTTTTCACCGTCACTTTAAACAACTAATAACTTCGATATTTCGAACAGTCAGATGCTAATTCACTTCTCTTTCAAAAAGGAAGAACAATAAAATAAATAATGAAGCACAGAATAATATTCTTAAAGATGCGTGAAATTCATTAAATTAAGTACTCGTATGTTTTCTGTGTATATGTTTCAATTTATTTAAGATTTATTTTAACCATTAATTAGTAGGAATCCAATTAGAAGAAACACGAAGACATTTCATTTTATAAAATTGATTTTCTTTAGCACGTAAATGTATATCCGGACAAATATATGAACAAAATAGTTTTGTCTGCTTCGCATTTTTAATTATTTGAAGTATAATTAATTTGAAAAAAGAAACATATAATTTATACTGCGGAAATTACTTTTCTAAATCTAAGACATAGAAGGTTTTAATAGAAAATTTCGATTACAAATTATTTAGAATATTTTTGGCGTGCATCTAAATTTACATTGATGTCCTCCAGTGCATCTTTAATAAAATGACCTCGTTTTTCTGCACTATTATATACAAAAATACAGCTACACAATGCAATTGCTCAGATTCACCATCAATGTCAACTGCTCGTTAAGCGACTAAACCTCACCGTAATCTCAAATGTTATTCGCGATTTATGCGATTGGATTTCAGTGCCGATCATGTCGAATCAGGTTAATGGTGAATACCATTTGAGCGTTTAACAGAGGTTTTCGGCCGAACTGGCAGTTGCGGCAGATGGGGAATATGAATATTGAGTTTCTGTAGATAAATATTAACACAACTGAGAGGCATAGAAAGTATAAATCACTTTATTATAATAAATTGCCTTCATTTAAGCACTATAGTGTATTTTGTCTTCTGAAAACAACAATTCATGATACGGTACAATCCTAGATCGAATGTGTAAAAATTAAAAACGAAAGACTGACCATATCTCTTTTATCAATTCCAAATTTTGCATTAAATAATATTTATTTTTAAATAATTTACGTTTGTATTTTTTTCAAGTGTTGCATAAATAATTCTCTGCACTTAAAAAAATATATATAACAATCTTATTCTAGCTATTATATTTCTTAAGGTTTGTTGCCTGAAATTTTCAAGAACGTTTCTGGGTAGTTTTTACAGTCTATGTTTTTTATGATGCTATCAATTTTCTGTGGTTTTCAAAAATCCTCGAATTTTAAACCATGTGAGATTCAGTGAAGGATAAAAGCTATTCAATCTGTTTGTTATAATTAACTATTTTTAAATATAATCTCTTTTTTCAAAGAATGAATTATTTTTTACACAATCCCAATCGCTGAGAAACAAATCATATGAGTTGTAACTATCACAACTGTGTCCAAAAATGGCCATGCGGGGATTTGAGCACAGGACTTTGGCTTAAGTTGTTAAAACTAATAAGTCACGGTCCTGGATCCAAATCACGGATTGAACACGTTTTACACACCTCTTAAAAGCACAAGGTTCAGATTAAGAAGGATGTAATAACAGAGAGTAGTTGATAAATACTTAAAAAGTAGCTCATTTTACTTAATACGTTATTATTTATTTAAAGTTCAGCACTTTTGAATAATATTTTATTTATATTTTTACTGTCATTCATTCATTCAAATCTTTTACCTTTCAAATATAATGTATCGCACGCCTCTATAAAATATTGCACTTTTTATTTTATTTTTTTACTTTTATTCATTTGAATCCGTCACCCTTTGAAACAATGCCTGGAAATCCTGTTCATTTCAAAAATTCCTGAACATTATATGAAAGATTACAGATAAATTGCTCTATTATAAAAATATATTTTTGACATATATAAAAGTTATATTGAACATACAATATTTACACCATTTATATTTTATTTTTTATAAAATATTTCCAAAGCAATTATTTTAAGTAAAATATACTTTTTGAAATTTCAGAATTATATTATAAATTATGTTGTAAAATAATAAACCAACATAGCTTATCGCTTAGCACTTCAACATGTTGTTACACATTTTAAATAATGATAGAATTTTGTATCTGTTCTTATTCATCAAACATTAGAAGCACAATTGCATTTAAATACTTTGATTTTTTTTTCATCTTATCCTTAAAGTATAAAATTTCTTTTTACATTTTTGTCATAAATTCCGGTCGAGGAATTTATTTGGAGTTAAAATTGATTTTTCTATCTCATTTCTATTAGTATGAATGTATCAAAAGAGTTGACGCTTGGAAAAAAAAATATTTTTTTTAAGTTATCGACCTCGAATTTAATTAGATTTTTCTTTTGTTATTATCTAATTATGTTGAATGACGAATGAATTTCTGTCATATAAATCTATAGTTAAAGTTTTAATTACTTTAAAACGTTAGTATAATGACATAACATTTCTGCATTAGAATAACGGTAACGAAAAGCATATTTCTTCACAAATACAATACTCATTTTTTCCCTGATATAAGATGTGTTATTTCCAAAATTCGTTTTTACATGCGCTTTCATGACTTGGATCAACTCAACAGGTATGAATGGATGAGATATATAGGTATGAATGTCAGTTTTTGAAACTGGTGTAGATTATATGAGGGAATAAATGCGTTTTGTGACAATCAACCAAAAGGTAAATCATAGTAATCTAATAGATTAAAAATTTAATGCATTGTTCAAACATAATGCATAAAGAAAAGTATTTTTATATTTCTTTAGCAAAAATTTGTTTTTATATATTTTCAAATATTTCAGAGTTTTTCATATGATGTGAACAGATATTTTTCAATTTCGCTTTTACTTTTCTTGTGTTGTCTAAAACATTTTCGATCACTGTATTCCCTAAAACATGCTTTTATAATCTTGCAGTAAACAGGCGGCCACCTCACCTAGTTACAAACAATGAAGAGCGTCATTATTCACATGATTGAAAACATGCGACAAAATTATCTAATTGTAATAGCGGCATAGCCTTATTAATACAAGGACGAATTTCCACCAGTATTTTTGAATAGTAACACGAGTTGAGTAAGTGATACACAGCCAATACTGGCTATCACATGGTGCATTACCAACGATTCCGGACGCTGCGATAGAATCCTGTACAACTCATAGAACAGGGGGCCCAGAACAGGTTCAGCTTAGAGCAGCCGTCACATCGCACCAAACGTTAAACATCACAGAAGAATCCTACTACGTTGGGACTAGTGAGGATCACAATAAAGTACTCTACTGCCAGACACGAACGAGGACCCTCTGTAAAGACTACCACTGATATCACAGTCAACGGATAAGACAAAACAAACACATAAGCAACATAAACTTAAAATTGATCTAAAACTGTCGATCCCCTCATGTAACCACTTTATGTTGTAAATTTTCAAATATCCTGGCTTAATGGTTGCTTATACAATGTAAGGAACTTGCCTTCAAAATTTCCTTGTCCCAGGAAGAACGCTTGAGGCTCGGCTTTGATTATGATCTAAGCAGGACATACTATTTTAAAAGTGTGGATATTAGCTCCTTCATCTTTGTAAAATAAATTAAGCACCGAATAATGAAACGAATAGACGACAACGTATGTAAATATCAAAAGTGCTGAAAAATAATATGCGTTTACTTATGTAAAAGGTTTGGGTTTAAATTTTTAGATAGAAAGTTTTATA
Organism: Maratus speciosus; assembly: GCA_963932465.1. Lineage (NCBI taxonomy): Eukaryota > Metazoa > Arthropoda > Arachnida > Araneae > Salticidae > Maratus > Maratus speciosus. The sequence continues at coordinate 6,060,262 of OZ010786.1, read as the reverse complement.
CTTAAAATTAATGTTATTCATAAAATGACACAGTTACTGAATTTCGGAGTACTTCGTCCAACAGCTATCATTTATATGCTGTGTTTTATCTAATTAACTAAGACACAGAAATTCATCAAACTTCGCATTGAGTTATATCTTGATATTAGTATGCGCTGATTTTAAATTAACTTATTAATTAAACTATGCGAAGTACTGATAAAACTTAACTAAGTTTAATTATCACTATCAGAAAAGTAACCATAATCAATCAATTCTTATTTAATTTTTACAAAATATCTAATTCTGTTCACACACTTTAAATTCGGTTTCGGTGGAAGAGTAAATAAATATAACATCAGAAAGCTTAATTAAATCCTTAGAAACTAGCAGATACAATTTGCATATTATCACATTCCATGATTACGACTACATAAGCTTAAAATGAAAATCCGATTCTAGTTTCGATAATAATGTTAATTTAATTTTACAATTCATGTTTATTTTCAATATAGACATTTTTTGCTTATTTCGGTGATCTTAATGATGTAATATACTTTTAAGAATTAAATAACATAATATATTATGTATATTGTATTTACTCAATTTTAAAGATCTATTTATCCTACGCCAAATTATAACAAAATAAATTTTATTCAAAACTTACTTTTATGCTGCGATTGTCTTTTATTATGTAAATTCGTAATGTGCCGAATCATTTTTCGGTTTTTTTGATAGTCTTTTACCTGTATATTTCATAAGTAATTTTTTTCCGGCATTGCAGAAAAAAATAACTGCTATATCAAAATACTGATAAATTTAAATTTTAAAAAGAGAACTTCATGTTTCTCATAGCACAATTTTATGATTCATTATTTTCAATTCTTATACCAGTGTTCAAGATGAATTATAAAATTTAACCTGGAACATAATTTTTTAACGATTTTCAAATTACCTGAAGCTGATTTATGATTTCGGTTTTGCTTTCCTTCATCCATTTATTTATGGGCATATCATACTGCACATTAAATTTTCAGAAAATACCTGGTTCACAATGAAATTTTAATATGTTATTATGTTGATAATAAATTGCCTCATTTAAAGTTGCATGCGTAGTTTTAAATTTCGTTTACATATCTGCAAAAAAGAATTCAAACACATTGTTACCCTATCATCGATTACTTACTTGGTATGTGTTTTAATTTTGTTGCATTTTTCACGGTTAGTGAAATTTTGTTTTTATTTTACAAAATTACGAATTAATAATTTGAATTTATAAATCTTTGTCGGTTAAATAAAAACAGAAACTTCATAACGTTTTATCGACAAGAAACGAAGAGAAAAACGAAAATAGTCATTTCATTGCGATTTATGTCATCTTTAATTTTGTGTTAAAAAAAAATAAAAACTTTGTTGAGTTGCCTTCATTTTACAAACTTAATTTTTTTATGAACTTTTTACTTTGATAGTGTATTTGGATTTTGTGTGAATTTTACCTGGGGATATCAAATGGGGACATATTCGCTGAGTCAGTTTAGTAATTATGCAGATTTATGAGCGGAAATTTCGGATTGATATAATTGAATCTTCTAGAAATTAGTTATTTATAGTAATTTTTATAGATTACCATTTTTTCGAAAAAATGTTATGTCGTTATTAATTATAGAACTAAAATGGTAGCAAATAAATCCAAATAAAGCAATTATTGTTAGTTCTAAGTAGTCTTAATAGCACATTTTCTGATTCTCCAGTATTTTTTTACAAAACATTTAACCGCAATTTATCTTGATACCATGGATATTGTTTATACAATTGTCAATTTTGCTCATCCAGAAAATGTATAATGTTTATCTATTTCTTCAATTTTATATGAGTATCCTCTTTTCTTTTGTAGAATTTGGAATTTCCAATACACGGTGCCCGCAATTGAAATATAACCTTGAATATTCCGCTAAAGAAAATGCAATTAAAACAATTTCGTGTTTCATTTATTAGGAGATGCAGAAAATGTTAAAGTTTGTAATCGTAATGGTAAAGGGCGCTGAGTACATCATAAGATGAGAAATGTCATTAAACACGGAAAGTAGCAAAAATGGTTACGACACAGGAAAAAGCAGCGCAATAGGAAAAGTCATATATTTTGCACTGGGCTTCGGATTTGGATGTACAAAGTCTTTAGATCAACATTTATCCCGACGTTGGAATGGACGTTGAAGGTTCTTCGAAACAATGATAAACAATTTATCTTCGAATCAGATCTCTATCACACTAATTGAATAAACTATTCTGAACGACGTTTTACACATTAAAATATGAATCATGAACTCTGATAATAAAATACTCGGTGATAAATCAATATGAACAAATTTATTATTACTAAACCATAAGCCTGGTTCAGATAAAGCCGGCGTCGGCCACTCGCTTCAACAGTTAAATTACATCTATATTAAAAATGAAAGGCTGTAAATAAACAAGTTGGAAATTGCTCGTCAAAGTGGCAAATAACTTTCGTACTATAACTAGTTTTATAAATATTTTTTGTACCGCATATTGTACGGAATGTATATTTTAGTGCTCTTCATAAGTGCATATCATTTTCATTCATTTCGAAAGCCTGTAACATCATTAAAATGCACGTGAAATATTTTTTTTCCCCATTGGCGTAATGTAACGGAACACTTTTGACTGTCCCTGTAATTAAACTATACATCCGATTTTCATAAAATTTGAAATGACTCGACAAAATTTTGCAACGATTATATATTTAAAATTTCAGACCATTCGGTTGTGTAGTTTTAGCTCTGTTATATGCGGACAGACGGACAGACAGACAGACGGACTGAACGACGACTATAGGTGCTACGTATTTACATAATTACGAACGCACCTAGAATGAGTTACAATAATTCCTGGCAATTCCTCTTTTCCGTCAAGCCTTCAACAGAAAGGTGGTTTTAACAGACGTGGAGACGCAATGCCACAGCCACCTCGGCGAGGCGAGAAATGCTGTACTCCAGTGCTATCAAAATTCTCGTATTGTCATGACCGACAAATTGTTCCAAGTAGTGTCGGGGCAAAAAATCAATGGGATTCAGGTCTAGGGATCTTGCAGACCAAATATGACTAAACTGATAACTGATGACACGAGCTTCGGTAGAATGCTTCTTAATCATCGATGGTACTTTAAAGAACGATTAAAATAATCTGTTATAAAATTCATTTAATAATTCGATTAGTAATGATACAGTTTAGAATGAGGTATAGATACTTTAATTTATCTGGTTCGAAAAGCATTATTCGTTGCACAAAACAAAATATTTTTAAAGGGATGATTTCGTTTACCTTTGAATATTTTCGACTTTCTTGACATTGAATGGTTGAGAAAATGAGGGGGGAGGGGGAGTTTCAGTTCGTAAACATTTCTATACTTCTATTGTGAGAACATTATGTTTGCACATTCCTAATTCTACAAAATACCCAAATAAATATTTTAAATTACAGGTTTGAGTGAACTTATAAATAATGCACAAAATCGCTATAAATTCAAATTTGATTAATCAATTTTAATTGACGAAAACTTTCTAAAATTTATTAAATGATTATTTAAATATTCAAAAGTAGTTGAAAAAAAATCTCGAAAAATGCTTCAGAAGATGAAATTTTCAGGAATTCATAATTTGAGACACAAAGGTCTTAAGCGCATTTTTAACGTAAGTGTGAATGTGTGAGAACGCCCCACGTTACATGCAAATTATTTTGTCAAGGTAAAGGCGTACTTGTAGGGACGGTACTCTGTTACTCTCAAGCAGCGATGCACAACGATTCCCAGTTATGCCTTTAATTTTTCCAAGAATTTGGATCGCGTAACTGCTGAATGTGCTATTTTGCGATTTAAAACGATACTTTAAAAAAATCCCTGCCTTCCCGGCCTACAGGCAGATGTAGATTTCGAAGTTAAGTATACCATTTTCACAAACAAAAACCAAATCATGATTAGAGATAAACCTACTTTAACAATTATATCTGGCCGCTTTTGACGAGTTTTTATTTCATTTTTATATTAACTAGTTTTATCAGAATCATGTTAGGGCGGTATTAAAAAAAAAATACATTTCCATGCTCGGCAACTCGAACTTTTCTGGCATAACTCCAGATTAATTTTTAATAGGAAAAATATGAAACTTGTTGACGTGATTTTTGAAGAGATTTATAAACGACCTGTGTTTTTAATTTTCGTTCAATTAATTAAAACTTGATATATAAACAATTATTTTCTCAGTAAGACCGCATTTTTCGTTTCTAACACAATCGCTTCGGGAAATTCCGTTCAAAATACCCACGTTGACATCATTTTTTGAAATATATTCTGCCTCTGTCAAAAAATCGATCATTACGGTACGTTATATAGTTTCTGAATAAGCGAATCTACCAATTAAATGCGTTTGAGAGCAAAAATGAATTTAAAAATGAGTCAGAAAATAAGCAATAAGCAGTTTGGATTTGAATACTCCCTAAATACGATGATTTTTCCAGCACAATCCGCTTCGGGAAATTCGGTTCAAAAGACCCACTTTGACAGCATGTTTTAAAATATATTCTTCCTGTATCAAAAAATTGACCATTACGGCATTTTGCATTTTGCATTTTGCAAAGTAATTATTAGAAACCTTCAACACGTTTTAATTTTTTTTCAAATGCAACGGTATATGTCGTGTACTACATTCTTAAGAAATTATATTCCTTTACGTATTAAATTTCATCTATCCGCGGTGAATATTTCGAAAGGTTTCATAAAGTAAACTTGTTTCAAAGCTTTTAAAATTTTCCTGCAGCAATATGTTTACGTACTTATTTGCGTTTCTTCTCTTCAATGGGCATGCGGGAACAAAAATGTTCATCTAAATTTCAAAATTTTACACACTCTGTTACTTTGGAATAAACAATAAAAAAATAGTTTGAAACGCATTATACATTGTTAGATGCTTAAATTACTTCTACTTCATAGCTTTTTCTACTAAATTTAATGTCTGTAGTATCTAAATTCATCTTTTCTTTTTTTATAAATATTATTTTTCCTTAATTCAGCAAACAATTTTTGTTTTTTCGTGTTCAACAAAATAATATAATGTTCCAAAAGGTAGGAAATTGAGAAAATAAAAAATATTAGGAGGGAATAGAATAACTGATATATATCATTTAGGTTCGCTTGGTAAATTATAACTTTTATATACCATTGTTTAAATTATGTATAATATTTGAAAAATAAATGAAATGATGAAATAAATGAAATAAATGAAATGATGAAATAAATGAAATAAATGAAATTATCTTTCTAATGTAATCTATTCTTAAGTAGGGTTTCAGAATGTATTTAATTTTTTTAATGTGCACTTGTGATTGTGTGTGTATGTATGCGTGAGTATGTACGTGTGAGTGTGTGTGAGTACTTGCATACTTGCTCTGTCCCATAAGTAAGTTGAATGACCTAGATCCGCAGGAGCAAGCTACTAGCAATGCGCGCACAGTGACGGGGGATATGTTGTGTGAGGTTTAGGAAAACCAATGTTACCCGCGTCAGATTCCTGTATGCCAGCGGTTCCCAACCTTTTTAGTTGTGCGGACCACCAATTTTGTAAAAATAACTTTGAGGACCACTAACTACTTAATATACAAGTTAAAAATATGACAAATAGACACCTATATAGTATATACACATGACGAGTATATATATATATATATATATATATATATGTATATACATTATGTCAGTAACTACTAAAATATGCTGTACATGAAGAAAAAAATATTTTTTATAAAATAACTTTATTTATTGTATTCACTTAGCTATCACAATTATATAAAAACTAAAAAAAAACAGTGATAAAAAAAACTCTTAATGGGATTTTTGACACTGTTTGTCCTCGATGAGAGTGATGAGAGTGTCAATATCTGGATTGAAACTGGATAGTTTTAGTCTCAAATCCCACTCGGCATTCATTTTATTTCTATATTTATTTTTCAATAAAAAAACTAAAGTTGAAACGTCTCATTCACATAGATAGGTTGTAGAAAAAACCATCAAGTGTCTCAGTGCAATTTTGGCAATAGCTGGATAGTCTTGCCGAACTTTTATCCAAAATGACACCAGTGGTGTTGTTTTAAAAATCGACTTTAAAGTCTGGTCACATGATAGTTCAATTAACGAGTCTTTTTCATTTGAAGATAATTTTAAAATTTTTTAAGTAATTTTCTTCAAAGGGGTTTCTGATCCATTGTATTTCATCTTCAATTTTAGGGAAGAATTTCCTAAAAAATATGAAAAGGCTTAATTGCAGCTTCAGTTAGTGTTGGTAGATTTCTCATTCATATGAATGATTAATAAAAGTATAAGACATGTAACTAAGATTTATTAATTTTAAAAAGTTACTATTTGAAAAATTTACTAATTTAAAAAAAAAGTTACTGTTTTAGTAAAATAAATGTTTTTAATTACACTTATTAAAAAATAATAGAATAAAATTAAGAAAAATAAATAACTTTAAATTACCTGAGGTTAGAGGCCAAAGATTCGAGGTGTTTTTTTATAGTTGTAGCTGTTGTTTTATCCATTTGGACTTTGTTGGTTTCAAGAAAATAATGTAGAACTGGAAGTGCGTCGAAGGAATTTTGCTCCACTTTTTGAGACCATCGTTGAAGTTTCTTTATCATTGCTTCTATTTTGTCTTGCACAAAAAACTTATGAGCGTCCTTGCCCTGCAGAGTTAAGTTAAGAACATTGAGAGAACCAAAAATGCCCTCCAAATATGCCAACCGTTTCAACCAGTTTTCTTTGGTCACACAGTCTAAGCGGGAATTTGCAAGTTTTCCATCATAATCTCCCTCCGTCAAGAAAACCGTGAGTTCATCACGGAGTTCGAACAAACTTCTCAGCACTTTGCCTCTCGACAGCCACCGAACTTCGCACTGAATTAGAAGCTGTTTGTGTTCACTGCCCATTTTATCACACAAAACAGCAAACAGTCTGGAGTTTTTAGGTCTTACTTTGATAAAGTTAACTATTTTAACTGCATCGTCAAGAGATTTTCTTAAACTCTTGTCCAGGCCTTTATCTGCAAGAGCTTATCTATGTATGCTACAATGTGTCCCTTGAACCAAGGGAGCAACTGATTTAACTTTGGCGAATAAACCAATACGGATTCCAGGCATATCACGTGCCCATCCGTTGTCAAACCTGCACACTCCAATCTATTTCATTTCTTTTAAAAAATTGTCAATAGATTTGAAAATCTCTTCGCCAGTTGTTTTTGTCGGCAAAAATCGACAAAACAACATTTCTTCTGCAATATTGCCATTCAACTTAAAACGACTAAAAGCTAATAAATTAGATTGTCCAGCAACGTCTGTACTCTCATAAAGTTGCAGCGAAAAATATTCACTTTGTTTCAAAAAAGTAATGACAGCTTTTTTCATATTTTCCGACATTTCATCAATTCTTCTTTTAACGTTTGTATTTGATAATAGAATTTCGTTTTTTTTTTTTTGTTTTTTTGATTTTTTCAAACAAAGCATTACTTATTATTTTTGCTGCGGGTATAATAAGTTTCTCTCCCACGGTGTGAGCTGAACCCTTCTTTGCGATTAACAAAGAAAGCTAATAAGAAACTCTGATGCTTAGTTTGTTCTGTTTTGAAGATTTTTCCATTGTAGATTTAGACATACAAAAATTTCTTTTCTTGATTTCAAAGAAATCCAAAGACTTTCCTACACAATCGGGATGTTTATTTGATAGATGTCTTTCAAGTCTTTAAAATTTCATACATTCGTTTGATAGCATTTCGAAACAAATCACACACTGAGGCATAGACTCTCCCTCAGAACCAGAAAACACAAATCCACATAAAAAAATCAGGGTTATATTTACGAAAATATATTTTAGTTTTCTTTGCTATTTTTTTACAACTTAGAGTGAATTTCGCCTTAATTTCAAACTCACTATTTGTAGAAACAGATGTAGAAGTCCCTTCATCACTTGCCAACTTTGTCTTACGACAAGACACCGTCCGAAACCAAGCATCCATATTGACGTGAAGTAATAGTAGCTCACAGTAAACACAACGATATGATACATCAACAGAAAACCACAGTAAATGACAAAGTAGTCAATAATATAAGTGCGGACGTGGTGGGGAGAAGGGTGAAGAATGTCGGAGGGAGGAGAGAGTTTACCTTGATGGCTGACGAATGTATTCCCAGCGTTCAACAGGCAGCGCTTCTGCAGTGAATCGTCCCGAAAACCGGTATTAGACCCTAAGATTCTACGGCCCAGTACAACGGTGCTCGCGGCCCACGGTTTGGAAACCGCTGCTGTAGGCTGTTCCACAGTGCGCATCGCTGCTAATTCGAAACCTTGTTTTAGTGACTCGTCGGAATTTCAAGAAGCTGCGTTTCAAGTACCAGCGTTACGCGATAAATTTTTGTCTAGCGCTCAAGAAAACGGACGCCAAAATCGTTGCCATGCTGAGCAAAGATTATGTGAGATAATATCATGTCCCAAAATATGGTTTACCCCTGGCACAAGATGTTCCGAGAGGGCAGAGAGGACGCTGAGGACGAGGACAATTTTGGATGCCCGTCAACGTCAAATTCCAACCAAAATGTGAAGAAAGTGAGGGACATACTGAACTCCGATTCATTCTCAGTAATAGAATGCTAGCAGGTGAGTGTAATATCCCTAAAAGTACTGTTCGTCGTATTGTTACCGAAGATTTGGGCATGCGGAAGATGTGCACGAATTTGGGCCCCAAGGTCCTTTGCGATGAACAGATGGGTAATGGTGGAAACGCGGTATGGCATCACTGCCCCAGACGCCGTACGGCCAGAACTTGGCACCGCCGGACTACTTCTTGTTCCCGAAGATAAAGACGGAACTCAAGGGCCTGCATTTCGTGATTTTGGTAGCCATCAAAGAAGCGACGACGATATGCTTGAAGAAGATCCCCGTCGACGCCTTCCAGGGTGCATTCGGCGCCTGGGGAAACGCTCGCGACGGTGTTCCTACCCGAAAAGAAGCTACTTTGAATAATTTTAGTTTCTTGTACTGTACATTTATTTGCAATAATTTTTTTTCCTGAGGTTATTCAGTTTACTTTTGGGACACACCGTGTATGTGATTATGTATATTTAATTCTCGAATGTGTATGTGAGCATAATGTGAGAGTAAATTGTTTTCTATTTCAGATAATAGAACAGAAAAATAACATTATCTACCTATATCTTATATGGACGGTCAAAAATTAAATTGATCACAATAATTTCAGTGGAATTTTTACAGCGTGGACAATATTTTATTCCGTGCAATAGCAAATATCTCTAAAATCTTTATTTAGATATTTTATTTTAAATGAAAATAATTTAGCATATCTTCAACAATATTTATCAAAGATAGTTTTAAGCATAATTTTCTCTGAAATGTTTAGTTACACCAAATTAAAAAATAACACAATTAGACATATGTCTGGTAGGGGAAATGAAGGATGAAAGGGAATTTTGTATTTATAAGGTTTTAAAATAATGAGATTAAAATATATCATTCTCATGTTTGCGCCTAATTCTCGTCTAAAACCTTTGCTTTAATACTAGTAAAACATGTTATCCTCAAGTACAGTAATTTAAAATCTGTATACATTTTTATAACTTGGGAGAAATGTCCCTTTTAACCCCATTGTAGTGGATGAAAGGGACACTGTGCGGGGTTGAAAGGGACACACATAAATTAAATACATTTATGAAAAAAAATTCTGTTTATTTGCGATTAAATTTTTCAAAAATAAAAGATAATAATACGGAAATAAAAATAAAATATATTGCACCATATAATAAAACAAAAACAAGAAAAATAACTTGTTTAGGCTTTTTTGACATAAAAAGACTTATAAACAAATAAACAAATAAAAATGTTTGAGAACGATTTAGCTCTACATGTCTCACCACCAGTTACAGATTCAGGTAACTTCATCACAATATCAATAATATTCACGTCATTTATGTCAATAGTATCTATCACTAAATACAAAGAGGTTTCATTCTTTTTTTTTCTGAAAAAATGTTCTTTGAATTCATTCCGAGTATTTTTCTGGAGTTTGTGGATAAAGTGCGACAGGAATGTCACCCTAGTTATCAGTGGTGCAACACACTGGTGCAATCGTGTTTTATGTGGTCCAGACTACCACAGTTTCCACAGAGCTCGGCGTTGTGGCAGTCTCTCGCCATGTCGCCATACTTCCAGCACTTATAACACTGGTGGGGGCGCCTCTTATCGCTGAAAGGCTTCATCTCCCAACCAACGTTTAGTCTCCGCCTTCCGGCGATACACTTAAATGAACTCGGATCCAGGATGACTACCGCATTCAGCCCTTTTCTCCCCTGAAACATACGTTTACAGTAGATTTCAGCATTTTCCAATGCCGGATTCTAATTCTTCAGGGCTCTCTTACCAGTTACTGAATGATCCCCAAGAAAGGCTTTCGCGCTGAGTAGGACAAGCCAAGTATGCTGTCGGGTGATAAGATTCTCCATGAGAGCTAGGGAGTCCCCAAATTATGACTTCTTTGGGGTCGTCAGAGTCTTGAGCTTGTTCAACTCTATGAGGACTGTCGCACCTAAAGAGTGTGCTCCTCGACAAACTTCGCCGAAAGATCGACCATCCCCTTAAGAGGGATATCGATCGATCCCAAATAGTTTGCCTCATCTTGCTTACCTAAATTCGACGACTGAGTGTTACCCGCTTGGAAAGGTCCAAGCCTGGAGGGTCATTCGTACTACTCACCGTAGGAGATTCGGAGATATCCCCCCCTCCCCTGGACGGTACAGGAGAATTTTCTACTTCGCCTGTCAGAGACATGACACTATCGAGAATTTACGAATGAGGAGTTCGAAAAGGCGTTCAAGATCAGAACACGGAAATGTGTGACTGACCAATCCAAAAGCTATCGGTCCCAACACTACTTACTGGGCTGAAAGCCAGCTTGGAATATACTCTAAGATTTTGTCATAACGGTAGGAAAGAGCGATAACTATTTAACTATTTAACTTTGCTAATATGCGGAACTGACAGATTTTGGTACCTTTTTAATGGGTGTACCGCCCAACAATTTTAAACAATGTAAAACAAACACAATTTGAAGGGGACATTTCCAAAATTTTATAACTTGTCATGTGATCGTCATGTAAAATTTCAAGTCTTTAACTTCTACACTTTTTGAAAACAAGCTCTGTGACAAATAGAGACAGGAGTGAGATGAATAGAGTATCGTCAGGCGAATGAAACCCCCCATAAAGATGATTTTGGGGATTAGAGTAAAAGCAACTTAAAAGTCATTGCAGTTAATCATTCGAGAATTTAAATCATTTTGAATTTTATTAATAACTATTTCTTCCGAGACATTTAACTTAAAGTATAGAAAAATAATTATTTCATTCTGTATTAATATTTTTAATATGGAATTTCATTCATACATAATAGTAAAAATTATGCAAGTTATCTGAAGCGTAACATTCTCTAATATATGATATATGCATTACATTTTAAAAATTATTTATGACTGTAAAAAGACGAGTTACGTATTTTAAGAAGTGTAGGTCATAAATTATTTTTTTCAAATTTTAGAGCCATTTCGGAGAAGGGGGAGTTTAAGTACATCAATCTGAATTTGTGATCGTTTATATTTCATCCATCATAAACCCATTAAACTAATATATAATTTTAAAGCTGAAAAATTCTGATTAAACAATGTTGTGAATTGGATATAGAATTACTCTTCAGGGAAACATATTTCATTGTTTATCTTATCTTTTTTGTTGTGTAAATTTGGGTTATTTTTATTGAGTTTTCTTTTCTTTCTTTCTTTCCATTTTTCTTTTTTTTTAACATTTTCAAAGATAGATGAAAAATGCTTATAGATTCAGTTTTTCTGTCCGAATGTCTAGCCGTCTGTTTAGCAGTATTTCCTTTCTCAACAAACATCTGATTTTTGACTAGGCCCCTCAAAACAAAAATCGCGGGGAGTGATGTCAGGGCTGCGAAGAGTCCATTAATAAAGAGCAAGAAACAGGGCTGCTCGGCGACCTATCGCCATCTTCGTAAACTTTCCACTGTTATTTTTGATTTTCTATGAACAACAATGTTGCACTTTTTTTTAAAAATAGTCCTGTAAAGTTTTGTTTTGTCGTTTATGTAAACCCTATATTTTACACATCTGCGTAACATCGCTATAATGTACTTTATAGAGTTCAGATTCAGAAAATACAAGGAAACCTCTACAGTCCTATAACACCCCACCCCCCTACTTCGCCTTAACTTTAGAATAACAAAAGTTATAATCAAAAATGTGTCCTATACTTATAGTAACGATGCCAAGTGGTGTACGATAAGAGGCTTACAGAGTACTTTTAAGGCAACCTGTGGGGATAGAGTTCATATTTCGAAAACGGTGCGAAACATAGGAAAAAAGTCTTATAGCATCTCCGATTAAGTATAAAATCATACCTTCAATGTAAAAATGCAATCCCTGTAATGTAAGTTAATTGATATCCAATAACAATCTTAAGTACGCTACTAATTCCACGAGGAAGTGTGGCCATTTATAAGATATGCTCATTTAATAGTTAAACTAACATATTTGAGCAAGATACAGTTCATTTTAATAAGAAAAATAAAATCATGTTAATAGTACTCAATGCGTACACCACCTGAATCACCCGAGAAGCATGATGCATTAATTCCGATCGTAGATACATTGAGCTTGAGCATACTTAACATGATTCTCTCACTATAATTCTGGCATACGCATGAGAGCAGACACATTGAATTTTATACATAGTCAAATTTTAGATTAAAAAAATTGCTCATTCAAATCAAATCGGGAAGGGCTGTGATAAAGCTATTTGATTTAGCCAATTCTCTGCACTTAACGGTAATATAGATCATAAATCAACGCTCACTAATACAAAAATTGCAAGATTAGTAATTTCTAAAACTAACTACTCACAAAACATAGGTTGCTTGAACGACAATCGCAAATAGCTTCGAGTTCTAGCGCAACTATCGCTGTAAGCCATCGATTAGCTAACGACTTCAGTAAAATGTTTAAATGTCCCACTTTTGCATTCAGAAAATTGACCAGTGTAACCAGAAACTACATTGAAAACTATTAATTGTCGATTCAAAGACCCACAAACAGACTTCCGAAATTTAAAATAAAATGAAGGACAGATGTCGCTTTTACGCACGCATGTTAATATCGACAGAACGTTATAGTTCAATAAACTACACTCCCTTTATAAGAAAGTTTCTAGTTCGCTACAAAATAAGCCGTATCATGCCTACGCGCATCAGTTTTTAGCAAATAAGCGTCTGTCATAAAATGCTACAATTCTGCGTGGAATTAGTAGCACATTTAAACTGGTAACTGGATATAAAAAATTATCTCACGTCATCTAATAAAGTTATTTTTATGTGTAACACATCATTTAATACTAAATCAAGGACGTACTACAACTTTGTGATTTACATTTATCCCGTGTATTGAAACGGTTTCAAGGTTGGAACTCTTAATTCAGCAGTTTTTTGCTACATGGCGAAACAAGCGTTCGCCTAGAAAAGTGTATATTCACTTTTCCTTACCCAACCACCACGTTTAAGACCTCATTATCACTGATCAAATGCTAACGGGGACTTGACGATAGAGATTGACAGGTTAGACGAGTTTAGTGAGCATTCCGTATAAATATTGCAAATCGCATAACAAATTAAAAGCAAGCACAAATATATAAGTGCTCACCGATGCTGAGTTTGTTTGCTTTCATGTTTCGCCAGAGGATTGTGTGCTCATGAAGACTGTTCCATCTTATGCTGCAGTTGCAGCATTACCAACATATGTGGGAAATGCTAAGCTGAGCACCGCCCTCGTATCATAAATGGTACAGCACTTGGAACGCTATTCCAAGGGTTCCGGGTTCAATTCCCGGCTTGGACATTTTTCGCTTTGTTGGTTCTATGCCTCGTTAGCAAGGTCAAGGTCATAATTCACGTATTATAATTTCAATATTAAAAGCAATTGTAATCAAGTAATCCAAAGGATGTAAAGTACTGAAGTTAGTTTATACGACGTTATAAAATAATATTTGATATTAAGAGAGATTTAGAGGTGGGCCATTAGTGATGGGAAATTGTGTATTGCGCATCATAGGAAGTTGAAAATTTCTTCAGAATAAAAAAAAGCATATAAATATTAATAATCTTTGAAATAAAGATTAGTGATGAAAGCATTGGTATTTACATAGAAATTGTGAAAACATAAATGCAAAATAAATAAAATTAGTAAATATATTTATATATATATATATAAATATAAAGTGACAGTACTTGATAATTTAATTTTATACAAAATTAGATAAATATTATAATAATTTAAACTGTATATGCACATTCATTCTGCAACATAAATGTAAATTGCGAATACTAAAACATCAAACTAAACAAATGTTTCCCAAAATGAAATATAAAAATAGTACGCAATATGTCTACTAAATTCTCATAACTACAATTTCTGAAGTCATCCTACTTTTTGTTACAAAAATCATTAGATACTGCCTGTAATAAAAAGTTAGCCCATTTTGAAACGTAAAATATATAAAAATTGGACTTCATGCTAATCATAATTGCTGCAAAATTTTTTGTATAATGTAGTTCTGATTTGCTTCATATAAACTGTAAAGAAGATAATTTTTGTTTTTGTTTTTGTTTGTTTTACGACTGCAATAAATAAAAAGATAAAATGCATGATATAAATACATTTTATATTAAAGTAATTCCATTATCTTCAAAAATAGTTTTATTACAGCAGAGAAAATCTTACGCTAATTTATCTGAAGGTTGGAATATTTAGCAGGTGTAAGAATGACATTATTCATTCTAATAAGAGATAAAATTAAAGCTTTTATAATTATAAAAGTAATTATCCACTGTTTTAATTAAATGCTTAAACAAAACTGCAGATTAAGAGCTAAAAAATGTTTAAGCAGTTATATATTTTTATTTTTGCGGAATTAAAAAATCTTCTTAAATGATAAGAAAATTTTGCTTTTAATAGTTGTTAATTTATAAAAAGATAAGAAATCTGAAATGTAAAATTAGAAGCTGATGAGTATAATTATAACGCATGCATTTATTCTTTCTAATTTTTTACATAATGTCTAAAATGTACGTTTTTTTTTCCATTTTCACGTCATTTCTTAATAGTTGAATGCTTTTTGCGTTCAAAGCAAACGAATAAATAGCTGCATCTAAGCTTATTCCTACATAAAATAAATGTTATTTTCAAATGAGTTTGCAAAATGCCTAAAAATGCCCAAAAGACAGTTTGAGAAAGAAAGTGAGAAATTTTCATAAGTATTTAACTTAAATCTTTTTCAATAAAACATTTTGAGGATTTGTAGATTATTTACTTGTTTAAAGCTCTTAAATTTGCGATTGCGTTCATTTAAGTTAATAGTTATTAAATTGATGTTTGTAAGGCAGTTTGTAGTTTTTGATTCATATTTTTGAGCATAAATTACTAAGCGTCTAAAAGATCAATTTCAGAAAAGACATTTTTCCTGTTATTTACGATGTCATTTTGTTTGTAAAAAACTAGTGAATAAGCATTTGTATTATTATTTTAGCTGCAAAACTGAAGAGGTTAAAGTACACTGTTGAAATCTGCAAATCTAAAATCATTCGATATCTCTTGAGGATATCAGAATAAACGGAAATACGCAAAACTTATTATTCAAATTTACAGATTATGATGCCTTATATTTCCTGGTCTCAACTGTGTTCTCGAAAAAGGTAAAAAAAGAATGAATTACAAATAATAGAAGGCCGTAGATTGGAAATGAACTGGAATTAGGAGAAACTAGATAATCAAAAAGATAATAAGTCTTTTTATTGATTTCAACGTTTTTTTGTAGTATTGTTAAGAATAATGAAAAAAAGAATATGACGTACACTTTGGCAGCTAATCTTTTATGCATGTTTAGTATTTAAATTGAAAATAACGTATTAGTTTTGAAGTAATATCTTTTACTCAGTATAATATAATTTTAATTTATCTAAAAATTGTTTAAGCAATATTGAAGAACTGGTAAAAACGTTTAAAGTATTAAACTGTTTTGCAAACGCAATTATATTACACACCCGATATGCTATTTCTTTCGAGCAATATTTAAAATGTCGTCCCTAAAAAATAACGTTAAGTTATAAGCCAGTCGTAAAACAAAGCAGATGTATCATTGTACGGTTAAATACTGTTCATTTCTACTGCAATTTTTTTTAAAATTCTAAACATCGCACATTTTCAGTTTTCACACCTTGGTATAGGAAAGAAAAAGTCCTTTTAGCTGTTTGAAAACTGCATCTCAATTTATTTTTGAGATATTATTTTTTATAGTTTTTGATGCAATTTCTTTAATGGTGGCAACTGCAGTACTCCATTTCTGTAGAAAGTAAAAGAAAAATAGTTGGAAAATAAAAGATAACTACATCATTTTGCTTCCCTTTTGTCATAAATTGAACAAAACAATTGTAAATAAAATTCGCGCTATTTTGAAAAAATATATATATATATAAATGCTTTCTGATAAAATATGGAGCTATTATTAGAAACTATATTTATTTTAAGTATCCATATTAATGTTACAAACAAATGAAGGTATAAGGTAGACTTTTTTGTGGACTTTCTAAGATCGCCTTTTGCTGGGTTTGTGTATTATTCCGCGATAATGACATCATATGCATTCTATAGATATTGTTTAAGACTGGATCGAAAATGTGAAATTATTCAGCTGATGCAAATTACGTCATTTTATGTAAAATAAAATCGCGTATTTTAAGTCTTAAATCTGAAATAAGTTTTGTAAATGTGCATCATTTTCACTCCAGCCGTTTTTGAAATTTTTCAAAGGCGGAAATGCTACACTTTTCAAGCAACGCAACTGAAATCGCGTACTGATAAAACGTAAAGTTTTACAAAAAAATAGAGTGTATTTATGGAAGAGCAGTGACCTTCAGATTAAAACAATATTTGGATAAGAGTTAGACTAATCGATAAAAGATGCACTGTTTATTGTAACTAATTTTGTAGGTTTATTATAAATTAATGAAACAGTTCCTTCTTAATAATTTTCTGTCGTCGAAATTCGACGGATTCCACCTCGTAATAATAATAATGATTTGTTTTTCTCATCGGGGACGACACTAAATTCTCAAAAAGCAGAATTCCTGCCTCCTGCTTGTTTATTTGTTTATTGATTATTGTGATTTTTTTTTTTACTTTATAAATAATTAATAATTATTATTTTATTAAAAATATGGTACTTATTCCGATTTTATTAGTTTCACTTCTATTTAAAGCATTTAAATCTGGTATAATTCTGTACAATTCTGAATATGATATTGTCTAAAAGCTATTTTTACGGATAAATAATAATAAAAAAAATACATTTATTTAGAACAGTAAAGCAAACGGATATTCTATTTAAATCTGTTTCATTATTTATTCATTAATTACTTTCTTTAATAATATATGGAGAGAGATATATACACATTCTAATTTATTATTTAATCTCGAGAATTTGTTTATGAGCCTCAGTCGTCAATAATTGAACAGCTGTTTACTTACGCAAAGAACTGGCAGATACATGTAGGAAAATACTGGAGGAAGTTGGCGAAATCGAATACACGATGAAGCACACAAATCTATACTATTTCTCTCTTTCACATTATTGTCCCGTAGGTTTGTTAAAACGTCTTATTGTCAAGCCCGATATATCTCATTCATCGAGCTGCAGCTATCACTTCAGTAGGTGTACTGTGGTGGATATTTTGAGCCCGTCACTTAAGAAAGTAACCATAACTCGGAAATGAAAATAAATAAAAAGAACAGTGTCCAGTTAAACTGGTGGCATTGAGCTCACAGCTTATTTACACTAATTGTATCTTATACTCTTATTTCAAAGAATAATGACCATAAAAAAAATAGAAATCGACAAAAAATCCATTTAGCTAAATTAAAGGGGGGGGGGGGTTGATTAGCTCCCAATTTTGCCCTTTAAACTTAACCAATGAACATCTAAACCTCATCAGGGAAGCGTCTTATCAGAATAAATCGGTATACCAAATTTGAAGCAAATTGGATAATTCTTTATCAAGAACCCATTTATCTAAATTAAGGGAGATTACCTACCCATTCCTTCTCTTTATATTTAACCAATGAACCTACAAACCTAATCTGAGAAGCACTTTATCAGAATAAACAGGAGTAAAAAATATGAAGCAAATTGGATAATTGTGCATGAAAAATCAATTATCTAAATTAAGTGGGATTTGCTCCCGTTCCTCTCCTTTATGCTTAACCAATGAACCCTCCAAAAATAACCAGGAAGAGCCTTATAAAAATGAACCTATACTCAAAATTTGAAGCAAAATTGGATATTTCTACCAGGAGCAATCGCGTTACGTACATACATACGTACATGCATACAGAACTTATGTGCACATTAGCTCTCAGGCTTTGACAGCCTGTGAGATAAAAACAATTAAAACATTATTTAAAATCAATAGCCAAGGAATATAGCATTAGAGCAGGTCAGTTAAATTAACTATAAAATTCTAAGATCCGGCACTATTAAAAAAAGGGGGGGAATGCTAAGCACAAGAAGTTCTAAAAATTCTAACACTAACTCCAAACACAAAAGCTGATGGAAGTCCGGAACCTAAGAAAGGTTCACCACAGCTCGCTACGAAACTGTCAATAATAACACTGAACAAGTTGGAAATTGCTCGTCAAACGTGGCAAATGAGGTGCGTTCGTACTATAACTAGTTTTAAAATTATTTTTTGCACCCCATATTGTACTGAATGTATAATTTTTTGCACTTCATAACGCGCATAGTCTGATACATCATTAAAATGCACTTCCAATAATTTTTTCGGAACACTTTTGACTGCCCCTGTAATTAAACTATACATCCGATTTTCCTAAAATTTGAAATAGCTCAACAAAATTTTGCAACAATTATATCTTTAAAATTTCAGACCATTCGGAAGGCTGTAATATCATTAAAATGCACTTGCAATAATTTTTCCCATTGGCCGTAATGTAAAGAAAAACTTTTGGCTGTCCCTGTAATTAAACTATACATCCGATTTTCCTAAAATTTAAAATGGCTCGACAAAATTTTCCAACAATTATATCTTTAAAATTTCAGATCATTCGGAAGGCTCTAATACCATTAAAATGCACTTGCAATAATTTTTCCCATTGGCCGTAATGTAAAGAAAAACTTTTGACTGTCCCTGTAATTAAACTATACATCCGATTTTCATAAAATTTGAAATGGCTCGACTAAATTTTGCAACAATCACATATTTGAAATTTCAGACTATTCGGTTGGGTAGTTTTTGATCTGTTACATGCGAACAGACGGACAGACGGACGGACTGAACGACGACTATAGGTGCTACGTATTTATATAATTACGAACTCACCTAAAAAGCACTATATACAAGACTAATAGAAACTACACCATGTCACTAATTGAAAGAAACCCCTCGAGTTCCAATATACTCTTACTTTAAGTATTAATCGTGACATCTCACTACGTAGGAAAACTCTAAACGGAAGAAGCTTATACTAAACTCAGACAAATCGAAACGTCGCTGCTAACGGCTCTGTCACGGCTTAATGAAAGCCCAATATAGTCCAAATTTGCCACGACACACGAGATCTGATAAAACCTAACTTCTATCACAGTAGTTATACAAGCTAGACAACAACATATACCTAATTGTCACAAATCTGCGCAAAATAACCGTGAAAGTCCGATTCTGTGATATTCAACAACACTTTGCGAAAGTAAAATAAATTACACAATCGTTGGCTTGTTCACGCACAGATGTTAGAAGCAGGACGGCACGTTGGCACTCAAAACTAAACAATCCATTTGACCCTAGAATAATTTCTAAGGAAGTAGTTTGACATCTATGCTACAGTACTACTTAAATTTAAACATTTTAATGATTTAACACAGTTTTAAGACATGGAGCAATGGTTAATACTCTCAAGATGTATCTTAAGACATGTAACTATACCATGAGTTTATTTTTTGTTTTTAGCTTGCTAGGATAATCGTTATTTTATAGAGCATTTTAACTAAACTACAGAGAAAACAACATTAAAACTTTCTCTATTTGCAGGGCAATCTGACATTTGTTAATATTGCCATTCTTTTAAGTAGAATACAAGTGTTCATTTATAGATTAGTATAATTAAAGTAAAATTTATTTTATTTCACACTGCATGCTTATTTAAATACTAGCAGTAATGACCGAGCTAAGCTCGGTCAAAATTAGCTTTCTGTTTATCTCGATATATTTTTCCCACTAAATCATTCTTGCTGTTTTAGATGCAATTAGATAGACCGTGGAACATAGTGACACAAAATGACCCACTAATCGATTTTTTTCGAACATGCGACCTATCACAATGCTCATCTCGAGCGAGAAAACGATGGAATACAAAATTTAGTGAAAGTCGTTAGTCGTTTTCTAGGTAAAATAAGTTTGATCCACGTTGATTCAAAAAACCACTAACCAAAATTCACCGACAGATGTGAACTATTTCAATGGTCTTTTTGTACTGTGAAACGGTATAACAAAAAAAAATTGCCAAAATTGTTTGAACCTTTTTGAGATGTCGTTAGCTTGACCGCGACCCATTATCACCAAAATGATCCACTAATAGAATTTTCTTGAGCATGCGACCAGCCCCATGGTTTTATCTTGTCCAGAAACGGTGTAGAACAAAGTTTTGTCAAAATCTTTTGAGCGGTTTTTTAGATATAGTTAGCTTAAGCCTGATCCATTAGGACCCAAAATGACCCATTGATGGAATTTTCTTGAACGTGCGACCCTGCTAAATTCTCTTATCATGCCCGGAAACGGTATTATACAAAATTATGTCAAAATGTTTTGAAGCGCTTTTTAAATACAATTAGCTTGACCCTGATCCATTGTGATCCAAACTGACCCCCTAATAAAATTTTCTTCAACATGCGACCTAGCCCAATGGTCTTCTCGGGCCCGAAAACGATAGAATACAAAATTTAGTCAAAATCGTTTAAGCCGTTTTTTAGATACAATTAGCTGGACCCTGACCCATTGTGACCCAAAATGACCCACTAATCAAATTTTCTCGAACATGTGACTTAGCCCAATTCTCTTCTCATGCCCAGAAAAGGTATACGTAATATAAAATTTGGTCAAAATGTTTTGAGCATGTTTTTAGATTCAATTAGCTTGACCCTGGCCCATTGTGACCCAAAGTGGCACACTAATTGAATTTTCTTGAACATGTGACTTAGCCCACTGGTCCTCTCATGACCAGAAACCGCCGTATATTAAAAAAATTTTGTCAAAATGTCTTGAGCCGTTTTTTAGATATAATTAGCTTGACCCTGACCCATAATGACCCACTAATCGAATTTTCTCGAACACGTGACACATCCCAATGGTCTTTTCGTGCCCGAAAACGATAGATTACAGAATTTCGTCAAATCGTAATGCCGTTATCTAGATAAACTTAGCTGGACCTACGGTGACCCAAAAATGACCCACTAATCGAATTTTCTTGAACACGTTACCCATCCCAATGGTTTTTTTGTTGCCTGAAAATAGTTAGATACAAAATTTAGTCAAAATCGATTGAGCCGTTTTCTAGATATAATTAGCTTGACCCTGACCCATTATGACCCAAAATGACCCACTAATGAAATTTTCTCGAACACGAGACGAATCCAAATTGTCTTTTCGTGCCCGAAAACAGTAGGGTGCAAAATTTCGTCAAAATCGTTAGAGCCGTTATCTAGATAAACTTAGCTTGACCCACTGTGACCCAAAAATGACCCACTAAACGAATATCCTCGAACATGTGACTTAGCTTTATGGTCGTCTCGTAATCCAAAACTGTAGAATATAGAGTTTAGTGAAAATCGTTAAAGCCGTTTTTTAGATAAAAATAGCCGTACCCGCAGTGACCCAAAAATGACCCACTAATCGGATTTTCTCGAACACGTGACCCATCCCAATGGTCTTTTCGTGCCCGAAGATGGTTAGATACAAAATTTATTTAAAATCGATTGAGCCGTTCTTTAGATATAATTAGCTTGACCCCGACTCATTATGACCCAAAATGACCCACTAATCGAATTTTCTCGAGTATGTGACCCATCCCAATGGTTTTTTAGTGCCCGAAAATGGCTAGATACAAAATTTAGTCAAAATCGATTCAGCCGTTCTCGAGATATAATTAACTTGACCCTGACCCATTATGACCCAAAACGACCCACTAATAGAATTTTCTCGAACACGAGACCCGTTTTCGTGCCCGAAAACAGTTGCGTGCAAAATTTCGTCAAAATCGTTAGAGCCGTTATCTAGATAAACTTAGCTTGACCCACGGTGACCTGAAAATGACCCACTAAACGAATTTCCTCGAACATATGACTTAGCTCAATGGTCGTCTCGTAATCCAAAACTGTAGAATATAGAGTTTAGTGAAAATCGTTAGAGCCGATTTTTAGATATAATTAGCTTGACCTTGACCCATTACGAACCAGAATGACCCACTAATCGAATTTTCTCGAACACGCGACCTAGCCCAGTGGTCTTATCATGCACGAAAATGGTAAAATATAAAATTTCGTCAAAATCGATTGAGCCGTTCTCTAGATATAATTAGTTTGACCCTGATTCATTATGACCCAAAATGACCCACTAATAGAATTTTCTAGAACACGAGAACCATCTCAATGATTTTTTCGTGCCCGAAAATGGCTAGATACAAAATTTAGTCAAAATCGATTGAGTCGTTCTCGAGATATAATTAACTTGACCCTGACCAATTATGACCCAAAACGACCCACTAATGGAATTTTCTCGAACACGAGCCCATCCCAATGGTTTTTTCGTGCCCGAAAGCAGTAGGGTGCAAAATTTCGTCAAAATCGTTAAAGAAGTTATATAGATAAACTTAGCTTGACCCACGGTGACCCAAAAATGACCCACTAATCGAATTTTCTCGAACATGTGACTTAGCCCAATAGATTTCTCGTAATCCAAAACTGTAGAATATGGAGTTTAGTGAAAATCGTCAGAGCCGTTTTTTAGATAAAATTGGCTTAACCCATAGTGACCCAAAAATGACCCACTAATCGAAGTTTCTCGAACATGTGACCTAGCCCTAAAGTTTCCTTGTGTCGAAAAACGGTTAGATGTGAAATTTGGTCAAAATCGATTGAACCGTTTTTTTAGATATAATTAGCTTGATCTTGTCCCATTACGACCCAAAATGACCCACTAATCGAATTTTTTCGAACACGTGACCTAGCCCAATGGTCTTATCATGCTCGAAAATGGTAAAATACAAAATTTCGTCAAAATCGTTAGAGCCGTTTTTAAGATAAAATTTACACACACACACACACACCAATACCGTCCTACCCGCCCTCGTCAATAACTAAACTTTTTACCGACGTTTGGAATACCCACCGAAATTTTATTATTAGCATTTAAATATTGTTATAGAATGTTAAGATATGCAAAATATACATATGAACACCAAAAAAATTTCATTCGAAGAAAATTTGTATTTTTTAGAGCGAAAAGTTTGTGGGAGTAAAGTACAATTATTTAGAGTAACTCGAGTGTTACTCGTTTTGAAATTTTACACACTCAGCCCGAGTAACTTAATCTCGAACTAAGATGTCCTGGGTGGTTATTCCATTATTCAATGAATTGCCTGACAAAGTGTATAATGTTATTGAAGCGTTTGAAGGACAATGCCAATTTTTCGAAAGGGTGTTTTAAGCAATAGGGATGAAATCGTTATGATTTCGAGTTATTCATGCTTAATCATCTGCTGTTGTTAATTAAAATAGTACTTAATTGACGCTATTATTAGTTATGGGTAGTAATAAATGATTATTATTGACAAGTAGTAAATAATTGACTTATTGACTGCGGTTAGTTAATGATTGATTAATACGATTTAATTAATGTCGTCTTTGAAAGAAAATTGACTCTTTTTTTAATAAATTTTGTGAACAAATATTAAATTTTGTTTAAAATATTAAAATATATGTCATTGGCTGTAACAAATTCTTTAGGTAAGTCTTTTGAAGACGGTTGCTTGTTTAATTCGGTGCAATAATTGAAGAATGGTGTCTTTTTTATGCGACATGAAAGGATGCTTCATACGGGGGGGGGGGGGGGGGGGGGCTTTACTGGTTGGTGAAAATATATCGAAAATATAATATTTGCAATGGAGATGAAAGCGTTATGATATAAAGATATTCATGCTTAATAATTTACTTACATTTGATTAAAATGGTACTTAATTGACGCTATTGGTACGTAGAAAAATGTAAGTAATTGGTGAATATTTTTAATTGACAAATGTTAATCTGTAGTAGTTAACCACTGATTAATATTATTTAAATTATGTTACCTATAAATAAAAAAAAATAAAGTAACTTATGCAAAAAATATTCCTTTGTTTTTAAATTAGTAAAATATTAATAAACTCGAACAGAATTTTAGCCAGATCTTTTGTTTACAGTTGCTTGCTTAATTTGCTTAATTTCATCATGTCAGGATTTTTCGGAAACCGTAAATTTCAAGGCGAAAAATCTGATACTATAAAATAGATGTAAAACTTTTTTATTGAGTTTAATTTTATTTAATTCAATAATTTATTCAATTTTTTGGCTTATACTGTGTTTTTTACAGCCAAACAGCTCAGGGGTCCGATGAGGTTGGGAGGGGAGGGGGGATCAATTTTAACTTTGAGCTTTTTAACTTTGAAATTTGCAATTTCAGAAAAATCCTGACGTGATAGTTTAAAATGAAGGTCATTTTCGGATTCAGCGCTAAAAAATACATAAGAATCAATTTTCAAAAGCTAAAAAACATGGCACAACCCAAAATTTGAAAGACAGTGTAATCTAGCGGCATTTAAAAATAAGTATATTTTTTAAAGAATTAAGGCTGTTGTTTTTCGTCCGTTTATTTAACAAAAATTCTGTTATTTTTATCCTCTTATATGTTCAGTACAAATTGTATATTTTGCAGTAATATGTCAGAATGATTAAAGATTTCAAATTTATATTGCAATGCTAATTTTACTTTCAACCATTTGTTTAATATATCTGACGAAATTATATTTCTAGTAAATTTATGAATTACCCCTAATTTTCAGCAAAAATATTCTCCAACTTTAAACAGCTATTACTCGGTCAATTTTAATCGTAGAATAACGGGACTCTTTTTGATTTACTAGGCAATGTAACAGGAAAATTTTACTAAATATAACTTATAGGACCGGGGACCGTATAAAATTTTAGATTCTGTAATTCTTCACTAAATTGTTTTTTCACTTCAAACTTTTTTTTATCTTAACTCTGAACCTAATTTTGACCACTTTTGTAATCGGAAGTATGCATCTAGGACCAACGGTTGCAAAAATAATTGTCGGTTAGGTTATAGGTGGGCACCCTGTATATATATAACGACTTCTGTAAAGATTTCTGCTTAAGTTTCACCCATAGGTTTAACATTTTCTTTCAAGTTTCTCTGTGTGAATTGTATAAGCTCTTAAGAAAATTATTATTAAACTTTTTATTATTTTTTTTTTCTGGTAAAATTTTATTAAAATAATACATGATTTTATTATATATTCAGATAAACTTCAACTTTAAAAATAAATATTAGAAAATCGACAGTTTTTCTTGTTCTTGTCGACATGCACCGATTATCTAACGAATGTTTAAATATTTGTAACAGATAAAGACAAACATTATGATAAAGGAATACGACATTTTAAATTATTATTATTTTTATTAATACAATTAAAGGGTTTATTTATTTTCTTTCAAAAAAAAAAAAATTGTAAGAATATTTTCAACTTTATCATATTCTCAGTAGAAAGTTCAGAAATAAAAGGATTATCAGAAATGGAACCGATTCATTAGGACGCTACTTCAGTCAAGCGAAAAGACCCGCTCGCTAATGCTAATCCTATGAGCGAAATTTATAAATGTATCTCGTTCGCATTTCAATATTTTAAAATGATTTTGCATTGGGTATCTCAAATCGATCTGTACAAAGACAGTTTTTCAATTTTTCGATTTTGTTTACAGGTATTTTTAATAAGGACACTTTCATTTTCGGAACCAGTTTTGAAAATGAAAGCATCCTCATAAAAAAGAAGAAGAAAAAGAAAAGTGCGCAGTTAAACTGATGGCATTGAGCTCACAGGCTATTCACACTAATTGTTATTATAGTCTTATTTCAAAGAATAATGGCCCTCAAAAAATAAATGAAGAGGGATTAGACCAGTTTCCCCCCTATATACTTAACCAATGAACCCCCAAATCAAATGAAGGAAGCGCCATATCGGAATAAACTGGTATATCAAATTTGAAGTAAATTGAATAATTCTGCATGAAAAACCCATTTATCTAAATTAAGGGGTGACTAGCCTCCGTCCCCTTTTATACTTAATCAATAATCCTCCAAATCTAATCAAGGCACCTTCTTAACATAATATACCGGTATATCAACTTTGGAGCTAATCGAATAACTCTGCATAAAAAACTCATTTATCTAAATTAAGGGGGGGGGGTGATCTTGACCCCATTTTCTCCCTTTATACTTAACTACTGAACCTCCAAATCTAATCAGGGAAGCTCCTTAACACAATAAAACGGCATACCAAATTTGGAGCAAATCGAACAATTCTATATAAACACATTTATCTAAATTAAGGGGGGGTAGTCCCCTTTTCCCCCTTTATACTTAAGCAATGAACTCCCAAATCTAATCAGGGAAGCCCCTTAACATAATAAACCGGTATACCAAATTTGTAGCAAATCGAATATTTCTGCATGAAAAACCCATTTATTTAAATTAGGTGGGGGATCAGCCCCCTTTTCCCCCTTTATCCTTAAGCAATGAACCCCCAAATCTAATCAAAGCAGATCCTTAACATAATAAACTGGTATACCAAATTTGGTGCAAATTGAACAATTCTACATGAAAAACCCATTTATCTAAATTAAGTCGGTGACTAACACCTCTTTTCCCCCCTTTATCCTTAAACAATGAACCCCCAAAACTAATCAGGGAAGCGCCTTATCAAAATGAACTGGTATACCAAATTTGGAGCAAATCGAACCTACATGAAAAACCCATTTATATAAATTAAGGGGGGTAGCCTCCCCTTTCCCCCCTTTATACTTAAGTAATGAACTTTCAGCGAAGCTCCTCAACATAATAAACCGATATACCAAATTTGGAGCAAATCGAATATTTCTGCATGAAAAACCCATTTATCTAAATTAAGTCGGTGACTAACACCTCTTTTCCCCCCTTTATCCTTAAACAATGAACCCCCAAAACTAATCAGGGAAGCGCCTTACCAAAATGAACTGGTATACCAAATTTGGAGCAAATCGAACCTACATGAAAAACCCATTTATATAAATTAAGGGGGGTAGCCCCCCTACCCCCTTTATACTTAAGTAATGGACTTCCAAATTAATCAGGGAAGCTCCTTATCAGAATAAACGGGTATACCAAATTTGAAGCAAATCGGATAATTCTGCATGAAAAACCCATTTATCTAAATTAAGGGGGGCACTAACCCCCCCCCCCTTCCTTTCCCCCTTTATTCTTAAACAATGAACCCCCATAACTAATCAGGGAAGCGCCTTATCAAAATGAACCTGGAAAATAAAATTGAAGCAAATCGGATATTTCTATCAAGAGTTATCGCGTTACTTACGTACATACGTACATACAATACAGAACAGGCGGGTACATAGGCTCTCAGGCTTTGACAGCCTGTGAGCTAAAAATAAATAAAAAGATAATAAAAAATAAAAAACGGCCTTTGTACAGATCGATTTCAGCTATCCAATGCAGAAAAAAAAAATCATTTAAAAAGTATTGAAATGCAAACAAGATACCTTTATAAATTTCTTCCATTGGATTAGCAGTAGCAAGCGGGTCATTTCGTGTGAATGAAGTAGCCCTCCCACATATTTATGTGAGTATGAATGAGATCGGTTTCATTACGCATTAATTATCAAAGCTTATTTAAAATGTTTATTTAGATTTCTATAAAGAATAGATATCTTTCTATAAAGAAAGAATAGAAGATATTACCTTTAAGGTTTTTGAAATGCTCAATGCAATACCATCATAGTTAAGTCTTAAGGTTGGTTGGTTGTGTTTATGACGGCCAATTATCAACACGAGTGATATAGACCCTAAGGGGGGGGAGTGCCCTTCGTGGGGGTCTTTCTAAGGGAACCTAACCCGTATTAACGCTTGTTAAGTCTTAAGGCTGTTCTCAAATCCAAAAGGGCAAGTTTATGACATAAGTTTTAATTTATTTTTGTTCGGAAATGCATGAAACTAGCAATTTTTGTTGATCAAAAACAATATAATCGAACTGTTTTTTCCGTTTTTTTTTTTGCAAACGCAATAGATCTTTCTGAAAATAATGTCAAAGTGGACATTTTGAACCGAAGTTCCCGAAGAAAGCAGAAAACCAGTCAGCGAATGGAGAAAAACGTCTTTGTTACGTGATCAAAATCGTTTATAACTCAATAGGTAATTTATTTAACAAAAAATGGAAAACACAGTTCGTTTCCAAATCGCTTCCATAGTCAGGCCTTCCAATTTTATATTTTTCCGTTAAAAAATGAATTTGTAAATGTGTCAAAACTGTTTGCGCTTGTTGAGCAGAGCAGTTGAGAGCCTTAATAAAATAACGACACGACCCCCCTGCAAATGAAACTAGTATGTTGTGGCCATCA
Organism: Maratus speciosus; assembly: GCA_963932465.1. Lineage (NCBI taxonomy): Eukaryota > Metazoa > Arthropoda > Arachnida > Araneae > Salticidae > Maratus > Maratus speciosus. The sequence continues at coordinate 6,031,306 of OZ010786.1, read as the reverse complement.
CAAAACTTTCTTCTATATAAATCACGTCAATTAAATCATTTAAATAGTACAAGAAATAACAACGATTTAGCACCAATTCATATCAAAGTATATCTGAATTTGAAGTTGGATGAAAATTCGCGCATTAGTTCTTGAGATAGAGCTATAGCGGAAATTCTGAAAAAATGTAGCATAGCAGCGCCACCTGTTGAGCGATTTACACCAAAAGTAAACAGCACTAAACGATATCAAGGTATACCTGAATCTGAAGTTTGTTGAAAATCCAAGCATTAGTTCTTGAGATAAAGCTATTGCGGAAATCGCAAAAAATACAGCATAGCAGCGCCACCTGTTGAGCGATTTACACCAAAAATTAAACAGCACTAATTTATACATCAATTCATGTCAAGGACTAACTAAATCTGAAGTTTGATGAAAATCCGTGCAATAGTTCTTGAGATACACCTCTTGTGGAAAGCGTGAAAAATGCAGCACAGCAGCGCCACCTGTTGGGCGATTTGCACCAAAGATTAAGCAGCACTAATTTATATCAGGGACTAACTGAATCTGAAGTTTGATGAAAATTCGTGCATTTTTTCTTGAGTTAGAGCTATTGCGATAATCATGAACAATGCAGCATACCAGCGCCACCTGTTGGGCGATTTTCACAAAAAAGTAATCAGCACCAAACTATATCCTGGACTAACTGAATCTGAAGTTTTATGAAAATCCGTGCAGTAGTTCTTGAGGTACAGCAATTGCAGAAATCGTTAAAAATGCCGCATAGCAGCGCCACCTGTTGGGCGATTTTCTCCAAAAACTAATCAGTTCCAGTTTATATCAAGGTCTAACTAAATATGAAGTTTTGTGAAATTTCGTCCATTAGTTCTTGAGATAGAGCGCCCACAAAATTTGTGTCACATACAGACAGACAGGCGGACAGACAGACTCACAGACAGACATTTTGTAAAAACATGTTTTTTGGAATCTCTGACTCATAAAACATGTAAATCCGTCGAAAACTGGAATTCGAAAATTTTCATGAAACCAATACTTTCTTCTTGTAAAGATAGAAGAAAGTAAAAATGTAGAACCAATAAGATAAAATTTTCAACCCCATATAAACATTCCTGACCGATGGTCAATCCGAAATATTTGCTTTTTTTTTTTTTTTTTTTTTTGTCAGTTATTATCATTATGCGGCAATCGTATGTAACAAGCTCTTCCGCCCCGGGCGCCAAATGGAGTTCCTGTGGTGCTGGGAGAGAGACACCCTGTATTTTTGACAATAGAAAATATTATTCGACCTTGGCTTCCTATATAAAAAATAGTTTGTTGTGGCGAGGTCTACCATTTCTTAAAGTTTGCCAGATCTTATTTTTTTTTTTTTTTATCACTCTATATTGTTTAATTTTTATGGCGTTTGTGTCATTATTCATTAATATTATAAAATTACGATCAAAATCTTCTATCCTAAAATCAAATTTGGAGTTATTTGTATTTCGGAATTTCATATTTTAATATTACCCCATATATGTGTTATTAAAACAAAATGCTAATTAAACTTTTTATTGTTTAATTTTATTTTTCTGGTATTGACTAAATAAACATCGTCGGTTTAATACTGATGCTTTGAAAAGTTTGACATTGAATTTTTTACCAACAAAATACGAACTCATATGGCATTTTTAAGATAAGAAATTATATTAAAAGTATTTTTTAATTTGCTACTAAAAATATATTTAAAAGGTTTCGTATTTTTTTTCATTAGAAAAATCGCGTTTTTTAAAGTTAAATATTTTATAATATATATATATACAATATATATATATATATGTGTGTGTGTGTATATATATCAGACCTTTATTATGAAAGTTTAAGTCTAATTTTAATTATCTGCTTAAATTTTAATACAGAATGTTATAAAATCGACATTTACAATTGTTATTGGGGCATATTTTAAAAAAAGGAAGTGTATTCTAAAATCAATTATACGTATTGCAATAGAATATGTGCATTCTTTGCGAGAGAAAAATACGTTAATACATAACAAAAACATTAATGGATTAACTCATAATACAATACATTACATTGAATGTTACTTTTCCCCTATCTGAAACACGGAGTAAGATACAGATACGACTGTTATCAAATGGCTATTTACGTTTCCTGCCCATTTCTAGGAAATTTTAAGTCTGGCATTCCAGTGTGAGTGACCACGGCCAGATGTCGTCAAGGTATGGGGTGCAATCGCTCTAGGCAAAAGAGCGATTAGTTTTAGCCCGAAGACATATATTTTGAAAAGGGTTTTGGTCAGGAGAAAATAATATTTTGCTTTTTTCTACCTTTACAGAAGATATTCTTCGAAATTCTTTTAAAGAAAGAAAAATAAAATAGGAATCATAACCCTTTATTTTTTATGAAATGCATATAAATTTTACTGTAATTACTCAGATTTTAAAATAATATTAATAATTTTACATAACTTTTTTTTATTTAATAGCCAACATCAGCAATTTTCATATATATGCATTTATCATTTTATTTTTCATTTAAAATCTCGAAATATTTTCAACTCAATCATAAAAATTCCATGCATTTTAATTCAGATTCCATACAACTGATGATTTCTTATTAATAATATCTATAACAGTAATTATCTATGATAAAAAAACGCGTTACATATCCCTTAAATCAGCTGTTCACACATATATAATCAGATATATATCTAATATATAAACAAGGAGGAAAAGTCGATATGAATTAAAGGTTGGTTGGTTGTGTTTATGACGGCCAATTATCAACACGAGGGATATCTGACCTAAGGGAGGGTGCCCTTCGTGGGGGGGGGTCTTTCTAAGGGAACCTAACCCGTATTAACGCTTGGAAATCCAAGGTTCGAGGAAAACCACGAAAACTCCGAACGATTAGGCCGACGGGCGCGATTGGGTTCGAACCCAGCACTTCCCGTCTACCAGCTTTGACAGCAGAACCTCTCGGCCACTAGTGGGGCCCGATATGAATTAAAACACATTAATGTTTTACTATATACCTGTTAATACTGAGGCTTTCAAGAGCGTGGGCCAAAAAGCTTTTTCAGATGAAAGAAAATGAAAAAAAAAAAAAAAAAAAAAAAAAGGTTTTCGTGAAACACACAATTTTTAGCAACTGTTTTATTTTTATTCTGTTGAAAGTTAGCGTGGTAAAACTTTTTTACACGTACAGAACAAAGTAAAATTTGCGAAATTATTACATTTTATCAAGGAATTTCGAATCGATTTTAAGCGAAATATAAATTCATTACTATTTTCAAGTGACCGCAATGTAAAAGCAAATTAGTATTAATTTATTATATCGCACTTTTAACCCTATCAACATAAGGTAGACCAATTAACCTGTTATTTAAGCGTACACAGGGCCAGTATTATGAATCGGCAAACGGGACATTGGTCCATGATCCCATAAGCTTGAAAGGAGGGGGGGGGGGGGTCAGTTGGCAGAATTGAAAGAAATTAGCTGTTGAGTTCCATTGTTTACATACTTTTATATCGCACAATAACAAGATAGGTAACTCTTAATCACCACTACTGTGTTCCAGAAACTAATACCTTTCTTGAAACTACCTCGCAATGCTCAAGAAAGGTATAACGCGACTTATGGGTTAATTCTATATCATGAAAATCACGTCTAAAAAATGTCCAATCATACATGCAATTAAACGTTATATAAGCGTGTTCCAATGTTTTATTTATTTTTTCCTTTTTGCACTGCAATTGGAAACTCGCGCCTTTTTGCACCTTCACTAAGACATTTTTACATCTAAACATGTGTAATTTCTAAATAGTACTATTTCGAGTGCCATGGAATTTATCAGTTTTTTTTTTATAACTTATACATATACATCCTTAATTAAAATTAATTCTTAAGCGAAAACATATTTTTCTTCACTGCTCTATAGCGAAAATCTTTACCAATTTTAAGAATCTTTTTAATAGAAAAATTTGAAATAAAATTCCATTTTCTGAAATTTGAGTTTAAATATAAATGCAAATTTTGTGCATTTATGAATAAAATTAACTTCGTGAATACGCCGGTACAAAGTTTAAATTGTACCATTCGAGTAGAATTAAAAACGTTTCACGTTCTACACAACACAAGAATGGAGACCCAAACAGTGTTTATACCCAGGGTTCACGTGTTATTGCGGTAACGAATTAAAAAATTAGTAGAAAAGAAAATCGGAAATTGTACGTCAAATGTGGAAAATGACGTATTATAGCTAGTTTTGTAAACATTCAGATTTTGATGCAATAGCTGTTGCACTCTCATGCAAAAATACATGAATATAAAATTTATTATATACATTAAATCCATAATACGGAAATGATATGATATCTTAAATCTGACGTAATCACCATGGCAAAATTGAATCATGACCTATCAGAGGATATGAGGGAATTAATTACGTATGACAGGATTTAATAGAAGGAAGAGAACTTTTATTAATATCTTTTAAATTTTTGATTCGGTTTTCAAAAAATGTGAAATAACTCGACACAATTCTGCAACGATTATACATACTAAATTTTTAACCATTCGGTTGTGTAGTTTCTGCGCTGTTATATGCGGTCAGACGCACGAGCCAGATGACGTTTATAGGTGCTACATATTTATATAATTACGAACGCATCTAAAAAAAAAAAAAGATTTAAAATAAGTATAAAAATTGCAGCCTCCCAAAATCTTGTGGTTTCTCTTGACATTAAATACTGAGATAATACGACTGGGAAATGTTCACATATGCATACATATGTGCCTGTGTGTGAAAATTTCTATGAAATTCATGAAATACGGGAAATGTTAAAAGAAGGGATTCTAAGTGGATATCCACAATTCACATATGTATAAATTGGGCACTCTTGTTCGCAGTTTCTTCATTTACTTGTTTATTGTGAGAACCTCAAAGTAGTAATTCTCTGATTATATTCATATACTATATAAGGATATATCAATCAATAGAAAGAAGTCATATAGTATCTGTGTATATGAGCTCACTGAAGTTTTCGTGCTTGGAAACCTACATTACTAAATTAGGCACTGAATATAACGTTCTATGCATGGGAATTCCTTATTCTTTTCCGCCATTTCTCAGGAAATATTTGTAAGCTTTTTTAAATGCACATGGTCATACAATGATACTATGCGTTCGTAGATTACGCATTCTTACCCTACTATATACGGCGACATATGTCAAGAGAACAGTGGGTCGTGTTATAGAATATTTCACAACTATTAATCATATTTTCAGATAGAGGGAGAGTGGATTAGGTGTGAAAGGACTCTTTCACAAGTCAAAGAAGAGTTTTTTGTCGATTCAGTCTCATACAATTATATATATATATATATATATATATATATAATTTAAACAGAAATATGCATTTTAAAAGAATTATAAAAGATGCATAAACAATGTTATAATATTAGCAAATTTTTTATAACATCGTAAAAAGATACTTTCTTCTAAATGCAAAATGATAATAAATGTATTTCTGGTTAAAAATAGTTTGTAACATTTGAGTCTCGTTTCTATATTTTTAAAATGGTTTTTTTTTATTTCAACTATTTGTAAATAAATATTTCTTATTGATACACAGAAATTGTACCAAAATAAACTAAAACTATATTGAAAGTAACAAAATATTAAACTTAAATGTTTGAAAGCTTTTTTTTTTTCTTTTGGGGAGAAGGTTCAATTTTAAGAACCCTGATAATTGTTTCATATATGCATTTTTAATCATGTATCTATAATTTTTTTTTCAGTGTATAAAACAGAAAAATAAACAGGTGCAATAATTTATTAGTAGGAATTAAAAAAAGAAAAAAATAGAAATAAATTTTTTAATAAAATTAAGAATAGATGCAGTACTTATTTATCTTAGAAAATAAAAATATGATGGAGCTATCACAAATAGAATAGCGCACTCAGAAAAGTGAACGTGCAAAAGAAAAATAATAGTGTGTGCTCAAAAAATGGCATGAAACTGCATGGCGCTGAATATACCTAAAACAATTTATAATTCCAATAATAAAATAACTTTGTCTATTTTTTAGTATATTAAATTAATAATTTCTATTTCAAAATTCCGACTTTATTGCAATGCAATTCATTTTGATATTTTTGTAAAAAGAAGAAATAAAAATAAACGGAAACACAATAAACATTCTTAATATTTTTTAAATTATTAAATTTCTTAAGTTTGTTGAATTATGATTTTTTTAAGTATGTTTTAAGCTTGACTGTAGGCAGCTTTTTAGCAAAATTTGTTAATCCATTTATAGATTTTATACACGTCGAAAGCTTTTTTTTATTCTTTGAAATTGTTCAAACTGATTTTTTAAATAAAATATGACCAAGGGAAACGTATACATAGCAGCTAACTTGTACGGATTTTTGTTACCCCTAAAATTTACCTATACCCCTAAAAAATACCCCAAAGACTATTACCTCATTAAAGTGTAAGTAATCGTTAAACTTCATAGATTGTATTAGGCAAAATTTACTATTGAATTTTAGTGGTAACAAAAATCCGTACGAGTTGACAGCTATGCGTGTATACAGTATATACTGTAATATTAATTAAAAAAATTACATAAAAGAATTGCACTATTCTTTCCTATTATGAAATATTAACCCATTTACACACGAAACAATATAAATAGTCTAGCATATATTTTCGAATAGTATTCCATAACGAAATTGAAACTTTATGAATAACTAAAAAATATTATAAATAATATAAATATAACACAAATTTAATAGACAAGTAATCTAATTACTCTCTAAAACCACTGAAATAATCAGAAAAAAAAAATACTCCTGTAATTAACGAAATCCTTATCGATTGTTTCGGATATTAACATCTGATTTGGTGCTGATACAAAAGTATTGCTTTTAATAAATTTCAAAACTTTATTTGAATACATTTTTATATTTTAAAATTAAAATGATTTTCAGAGTTGCTAGCGTGCAATCTAAAAACATATTAATTATAAGAAATCTATTACAGTTAAAAAGTAAGATTCTGCCAACGTTCTGTAACCGCATTGTCTAGTTAAATCCCCTAATAAAAAAATTTAAAAATGTTGGATTTTCTTTTAAGTTTTTTTTTTTTTTTTTTTTTGTAATGAAATAGTAGGTTAGATATATATACATGCAAATTATTCTGCAAAACGGGATTTACCTTCAAATTCTGTCAATATTGGTCGTAGCTGTGAGGCATTTTTATAGATTGTGTGTGTGGGGGGGAGTTCTTGATTTTTTATGCGAATCTTAAATATTCTAAAATCAGTAGTAGATGTACTGTATTCATCGAAGAACCATAAATTTTTGTCTGAGATGCATGGCGGCTACCCAACAAGTGTACAAGAATTAGAAAAGAATCTTTCATTTAAGTCGCTTGTTCATTCCACATAAAATCCATTTTCTCTTACCCCTATACCTAGATTCATGGAATTCGGATTGGAGCAAGAATTGATCTTTTGTAAAAGTTTATTACCAATAAGAATTAAAATATTTTTTCTAATAACTCTTCCCCCCCCCTCCCCCCGAGTCTATAATTAAAAAGGAACTGCATATTAGAATAAGACTTTAAATAGTTACCTTGTTTTGACAATTGAAGAAATCAGATGATAAAGGTGGTAAGTTACACAATCATCATTTTTTTCAAAATGATAGGAAATGATAGGAATTTTGAAAAAAATAGGAATCATAATCTTTTATTTATTTTTCAAAATTCATGCAAATTTTACTACAATTACTCAGATAAATAATAATAATAATAATAATAATAATAAATAATACCTTATAACGTTTTCTGTTTAATTGCTAATAACAACAACATTGCATATGTATGCATTGATTATTTACAAATAACTCTTAAATTTTCAGTCACAATAACAAAATTTTCAAACACAGTTATAAAAATTTCAGATAATTCAGATTCTTTGAGAACTGAGCAATTTTTTTATTATTATTATTTATATATACAAGAATTATCTGTTTTATAAAATTCACTATATATCACTTAAATCAGTCGTCAAACGAGCCATAAAAAAAAATATGATAACCATCAGTTAGCTGTATAATCAAAGATATATCTAATTTATAAACAGGGAAAAAAAAAACCTGAATAAAAATACATGTATTAAAATACTGCAGTCTTCAAAAGTGTCGTCAAATACGTTTTTTAAGATAATACAAAATGAATAATTAAAAAAAAAAAAAATCCAGATCTACATAGTATTTTTAACAACTGATAAAAATCTTTTAAAATCAGATTCTTAAAACTCTCATGGTGTGGAAAATTTAGTTCAGAAAAATCTTTTTTACAAGTACAAAGTAAAGTTTGCAAAAGTATTACATTTGTTATAGAAATTCAGAGCACTGCAAATGGAGGCGTCTTAAATTCAGACACATATGTGACTGAAAAAGTAATTCAGACAGTTAAGTGTCTAAATGTGAAATTTCAGACATCATAGATGTCTAAATTTAAGACACATAAGTGTCTTACTATGATCATGTTATAAATGAACGGAGAAAAATGTCTGAATAATAGTGACATGTCTGAAATTAAGACATTTAGAAATTCAGACACTTAAGTGTCTGAATGCGATACAATTGTATCATATGAGTGATGACTGTACGTACAATTGTATTGCAATATGTATATCAGCGCTATCAGAAAATATTTCCGAATGGATGAAAGATATTTAAAATACTCTTTCATCCATTTAATTTAGTATTTATTTATAAATGAAGAAATCGTGGGACATCTGAGAAAATTAGAAAAGTTCGCTTACTAAGGTTTGGAGCTAAGTTATTTTTGGCGCAATAATAATTAAATAATTGCTTTTCCAAAATATAAAATTTTCCAAAAATTACTTGTTATCATGATCGTATACAGAATCGCTCACCTAAATACTAAGAGTTATGAGTAGAGGGAGAAAGAAACGTACTGAGGAGCAAGATTTTAGAACATACAGTAAAACCTCCCTAAAGCGACCACGTTCGTTCCAATGAAAAGTGATCGCTCCGAGAGGTGGTCTCTTAATGGAGGTCATGTTTAAATCTAGATTTTAATTTTTGAAAAAAGGTAACAATTAATGTTACTAAAATTTATTTTTCACGTTAGTAAAAGAAATTATAAAAATTTAAGTATCAAAACAAAAGTTAATTATATAAATTAATTACTGCAGCGTTTAAAAAATGAATACATTGACGTTTGCTTTGATTTCACGGTTTTATATTTTATAACTTTTGTTTCCAAGTCTTTTCGAAGTCACGTCAATAAATGCGTTTTTTTTTTTTTTTTTTTTTTTTTTTTTTGTGACGGGAACAAATAAAGACGATTTGATTAAATTATGTATTTCTTCGAGAGTTTCCCGGCAAAATAGGGCAGGGGAGTTTATCGACCGTCATTCTTAATTTGTCATCAGAGTTCAATTTATTACCTAAAAAGGCACAAAGGGGTTTAAATATTTAAAAGTTACCGGAATAAAAAAAAAAATCTAAACTTAGTTTAGAAGTTTGATGAATAATGCGCACTCCGGAACTATTTTTCTAATAAAATTTTCTTCAAGCGACCAGGAAAAAACGGGATTTGTTTCAGTTTCTTCAAAGAAATGGGTCGCTCATGGAGGGAGTTCAACTGGGATGGTCTCTGAATGGAGGTATAATTAGTATTGAGCCTGTGGGAATAAATTTCGTTCCATGAAAAAAATGGTCGTTCAGAGAGGTGGTCGCTTAATGGAGGTGGTCGCTTAGTGGAGGTAGTCGCTTAATGGAGGTGGTCGCACAGAGAGATTTCACTGTATATGCCTGGGGTCCACAGCCCAGTCCGCTTTTGTAAAATGCAGAATATAAACATGAAGTAGGCTAAACTAAGAATTTATGCCAGAACTCCTCGTGTAAGACAATTTTTAAGAATTAAAAATTTTTAAGATTCCCAGCCTGGGCATTTTTTCGCTCACTTGGAAATATTCAATTCGTATGATAACTTTACCAATCAGTTTGATTGTGTTAAAATAATAATTTTTAAGAAATTGAAAAATTAAGAAATATTAATCGTTTAAAAATAAGTTTCTAACGATATTTTTCACAATGGAGAACTGATTTCTTTTTCTCTCTCCTCTCTCTGTCTTTTTTTTTTTTTTTTTTTTTTTTTTTTTGAACTGCCCCTCCTCATTTAAGATAAATTTGATATGTATGAACACTAACAGAAGAACAGAATTAAAATCGTCTTCTACGAGAAGTTAAGGTGGGGGGGGGGGGGGGGGGGCTCCTCTGGAGAAAAATTCTTAGCAGCATTTTCTCTTAGCGTTTAATTAATATATTGCTATTTGGAAGAGAAAAAAGTATTTTTTAAATAATCAAACGTATAGAAAATATAATTAATTAAATTTCAGGGATGGACAATTGCTCTCTTCATGACCACCGAAAATTCGATATGTTATTTTCTAGTTTTACAATAAAATCTTTATTTAAAGTATGTTTTCTATATGTCTAAAAATAAAAAAAACTGCAAAAACTATACTCAAATAAATGTAACACATTAAGAAAAATACCTAATAAAGAAAATAAAATTTTTGTTATTTCTTCTTATTCAGCGATTTATTTCTCGCTGATAAAAAGTTCAAATGAGCTCATCAAGCCTTTTATAACGGTTTATAAACAGTAGGCTGAGATCAGCGACTGCAGTGGTAATTAAAATGCTGATTTCGCCATTTTCTCTTTGTTCAAATTTCAAATACGTCCGTTGGCAACTGGCGCGTTAAAACGATTCTTTCAATGAGGTAGTAATCTGTTTAACAAAGTTGCCCGCAATTTTTTTATGTGTAACATTATTTATATTCTGTGACTGCGTCATATACATAGCTGGAACAGTTTTTTGGAATAATTCATTTATGGAATAATATATGCGATTATTATAAAAATGATACGTTGAGTAATGTGTGCCATCCACATAGATGTATATGCAGCTTACTAATACACAGCTTATAAAGTGCCTTTTTGGAATTTCAATAATTGTTCTTGAGAGATTGGAGAATAAGAAAGTGCGTGTAAAATGTGATTCGAAAAAGCGAATTGAATTAAATTCTGCTTTATATTAAATTATATCATTATGAAAAAAATATGTTGAATAATGAAAAGAAAAATGTCCTCGTTATATATTTTTCAATTATCAGCATTCATCTGAATATTTAGTGAAATATGTAAGAAGAAAGTGTCTATATTTTTGTGTTACCGTTTATATTACATGGATTTAATTTATTACATTTAAGGAAATACTAAAAAGGTAAGAATGTGATTATTTACAAAAATATAATTTTTATTTGGAAATAGAAATTTTCCTTGAACAATATTAATTATGTGATATTAATTATTTAAATCACTTTTTAAAGAATACATGTGTTTATCATATTTGTATCTTTCTATATAGAATAAATATTTTTCAGTATTACAGTGTTTTTTATTATTTTCGACTAAATTTATTTCATTTTCAGGATTAATTAACTAACTTGCTTGATAATTCTTAAAGCATTCTATTTATAAATAAATGTTTTTCATATAAAATAATATCATCATTGCTTAAATCATTGCTTAAGCATTAAAAGTTATTGCTTGTGTACATTGACACCCAAATTTGTCAACATTTTTAGTATTATATTTTTGTACAAAAAAAAAAAAAAAAAAAAAAAAAAAAAAAAAAAAGCAGTTGCTGCACTATATAGTTTTTGTTGTGGATACAAGCTATTAATCTGACTATAAAAATGTCAGTAAATATTAGCCATTTAATATAATGCCATTTTTTTAATAGTTAATTTTATTAAAAATATTTTTCTATAATAGCTATATAATGATTTACAATAAAATAAGTAAGGAAATAAATCATTATTTACTTTGTTTAATTGCTTAAAATTATATTTAAGTTTTGTACAACTTCAGATATTGAAAAATTTATTAATATTGATTTATTGATTGTTAAAAAGAAATTACAGATTTAGAACGGAAAAAAGACTTTATTTTCATATTTTACTGCATTTTTCACATAAAATTGGGGGGGGGGGGATTTTTTTTCAACGTTTGTTCATTTTTATAAAAGATACAGAAATAACAATTAAATATGTATTTTTAATGCAAAATAAGTTTTGAAATTATATGTTATTTCTCTTGCATGTTATTAAATATATATATATGTTTAACTTTTTAAAGATAGCTTAGTATCTCTGGTGATTACCATATGCTATATGTAAAAGAAATTGCCTACATGGCAAAATATAATTAAAAAGATCAAGTTATTAAATGATATTGTTATTAATAAACCCTTCCGTTGTAATTTCTAGTTACAGATAATATTAACATGATTTCGTATATGAATTTTTATGTTTAATGACAGATCATTTAATTCTTTTACATTTTCGAAATTAATGTTTTCATGTAACAAAATTAAATTTATGTATAGGAAATGCTATGAACATTTTTGCTTCAAGTGGAGGGCATAAAACTTGAAAAATAATTATAAAAGTATCAGAATTGGAGCTATCGTGAAATTTTTAATGTTTTATAAATACATTTTAAATTGTTCCTTTGTAAAGCTTTATTAAAAAGTTCGAAATTTCTACAGTATTTAATTGCACGATGAAAGAATTTTTTTTTAGACTATGGAAACTTGTTCAAAGTAAAATAACTACATTTATATGTATTTCCTGTGTTTCATCTGTATAACATATTTAAATTTTAAGACACAGAAATTTTCTGACAACTTTCAACGTCAAAATTATTCTGATTTTTTATAGGATTATTTTTTATTATCATCGGGGTATGCATCCATTTGCGCAAAGCAATTTATTGTACTTATTATATATCACATTGCATACTTTTAGATTAGGATGAAGTTAATGACAAAAAATATATTTATCCAAACATATATTTACATGGTCATATATATATATATATATATTAAGTCATAAATGTGTTTAAATTTTTGTTGCTGTATATGTAGTAGGGGGAAGGGGGGGGGGGTAATCAATGTAAGCCGCTGGTACTGGAACTTATTAGAACCACATTTCCTATACTGTCAAAAAAAAAAAAAAAAAAACATTTTCTAACTTTTTTAGAATATATTTGAACTGTGTATATTAAATAAAACCTCTCAATAGCAGACACCCTAGGACCGTAGAATTTGCCCGCTATTTAGAGGTTTTATTTTCATATGTAAAAAAAGTCCAGAGTGTACAAATACCCAGCATACTGAGTACAAATTACACAAAATATGCTCCAATATATTATTAATCTGCTTTTCAATCCACAAATGTTGTGGATTGAAAAAAGTTATCGCTATATAGGTGTCTGCTATTCGAGAATGCCCGTTATTACTGAAGCATACAGTAAAACTTCTATAACCGGTCACTCCCGAATAGCGGACAGCTCTATTTAGAAAAATATAAAGCGGGGTAGTGTTTCTTCTAGAAGCAGGACCTGATTAAAACATGGAAACTGATCCGCGGCCCTGCCCCCTCACCTTCCCATCGATTTTTGTGGCCCCAAATTTGGTATGCAATTTTACGAATTCAATTTTTTTTTATTTATGTTTAGGTTTTTTAGTATTATAACCACATACAAAATTATCATATTAGGATTATATTTTCAGGAGATATTAATAAAAATATGAAAATGCAATTTAACATTAGAAGCTCTAAATTTTGAATGCTTATAATTCAAAAACTTATCATTCAAATGACTAGAAATTTCGTTTCTAGGCATAGTTTGAACCGAAGATTTAAAATATAGTGTCAAAATTGGGTGCATCCATTGGAAAAAAAAACAAAGTTTGGTCTAATTTTGATTTGTAGATGGCCCCTATGCAAATTTTAAATACATCATTTAAAAGTAGACTTTATTTCCAGACGATTGGTACCTGTAACTTTCTTCTATTATTGTTGTCTTCTAGTTGCAGAGTTAGTAGGAGGTGTTTATTTTTTTTTCGACGACTGTTCCAATCATGTGGATAAGAAATCGCTTTTGCGACTGATACTGCTTGTGTGATCGCAAGCAACGTGGGGAGCAGAAATGAAGGGTACTCAAATCATAATGAAGGATTTCTGTGTCCATTGATATTTACTATATTATTTATCGTTTGAAAAGAGCCAAATAAACAAGAAGTCCATCCAGAATCTTATAACTACTGCTCGTCTCAGGCGTCGATGTGCGGTTGTCAAATGTTTAAGCATTTCTTGGTAATGATAAATAGCATAATAATAAAAACGAAGGGGGATAAAGAAAAGTAAGTGTTTCGTGCTCAAATTTTTTTTAATGTTCGGATCTCATATGCTGATAATTTTGTGAAATCTAGTGCTAGATTTTATTTAACACAGAAATAAAAATCCAAAAAATGCTTAAACTAATTGACTGGGAATATCTAATTTAAATAGAAAAAAATTGTACAACAAAGAAGGGATGGAATTCTTTTCGAAGAAGTGAATCATTTTTTATAAATGGGAATAATTTGTTACCATAAAGCAGAGCTGATTGCAGCGTGGACAAACTGCGCTTTTTCTATGGGACGTTAGCTTTACGGGCCCACAAATTTGGTATGAAATTTCCATAAAGCTGATATTTTAAATTTGTTTTGATCTTATACTTATTTTAATAAATATTTTGTACTTTTAGATTATGATTAGGTTAAAGAAAAGGATATATTTATCCAAATATGTATTTGATGGCATCGAGCAGTCTTAATTTTTTTTTGTAGCAATATATGAAGGTGGTGGTGGTGGTGGTGGGGGGGGGGGGCGAATAAATACTAGGTCTTTGGGCTGGAATTAATTTAATAAACATTTTTGATGCCGTAGGGCATATATGAAATCACATAAATACATATTTAGGTGAATATATTTATAGATATTATCCTATTCTAAAACTACAAAATACTGATTACGATCATAATAAAGTCAAAACTGATATAAAATATCAGCTTTATAAAACTTTTGTACCCAATTTGTGGTACCCTAAAATCAGGGGGCAGAGAAGCATCCTAGTTTTACCACGCTGCAATTAGCTCTGCTTTATGGCAACAAATTATTCTCATTTATAAAAAATGATTCAATGTGGTCAAATATGGCTGCGTATATGACTTAGAAAGAAAAGTGGTCAAAGATGGCTTCATATTGGCAAAAAAAAAAAAGGTTCAAAGATGGCCGCAATTAAGACACTTGAAATGTCTGAAATTCAGACGCAAGAAGTGTCTAAAAATTTTAAGACACTTTAAAACGTCTGAAAATCGAACACTCCAGTTTCAGTCACTTATGTGTTTGAAATTCAGACGCAAGAAGTGTCTGAAAATTTTCAGACATTTTAAAACGTCTGAAAATTGAACACTGCGTTTCAGACACTTAAGTGTCTGAATTTCAGACATTTCAGTTTACAGTGAGTCCACTGGTAATCGAAATATAAATATCTAATGACATTTTCAAAAACATATGATGTAAAAACAGAAAAGTATTAATTTGTTATGCCGCACTTTTAAGGGACTACACTGTTAAAAAAAAAAAAAAAAAAAAAAAAAAAAAAAAATACGACCAGTTTTCCTGTAGGAATCGGAAAAATAGTTGCCCTTATCGTACCGGAAAAATTTCCGACCGAGCTCGCAGTAAAATCCGTAAAATCGGAATAAAGTCCGTAAAATACCGTTTTATTTAAATAAAAATAGCAAATAAAGCCTTTGTGCAACAATATTAAAAAGCAGAAAAACCAACGTTTAAAATGCACAAATAATATATGAAAAGCAGCAAACAGCTGTTTCGAATCTACTAGCGATATTCTTCTTCAGTGCAAAAGGAACAGCGTGCTAGAAAAAGCAAGGCTGAGCCGCTCAGCCTTGCTTTTTCTAGCACGCTGTTCCTTTTGCACTGAAGAAGAATATCGCTAGTAGATTCGAAACAGCTGTTTGCTGCTTTTCATATATTATTTGTGCATTTTAAACGTTGGTTTTTCTGCTTTTTAATACCGTTTTATTGACTATTTCCTTTTTTATTCGGATTTTATTCCGAGCTGGGTCGGAAAATTTTCCTGTACGATAAGGGCAACTATTTTTCCGATTCCTACAGGAAAACTTGTCTGATTTTTTTTTTTTTTTTTTTTTTTTTTTTACAGTGTACTTCACTCACGCGGAACCACACGCTCGCTAATGTTATTCCTATTAGAGAATTTTTTTAAATATCTCGTTTGCATTTTAATATTTGTACATTATTATTGTTATTATTATTATTATTATTATTATTATTATTTTGCATTGGATAGCTGCATAACTTTGTACAGCACTGGAGAAGTTATTTAGAATACCTTTAATTTTCAAACTAGTTCCGAAAGTGAAAGTATCCTATTAAAAAAGAACTGCGAACAAAATCGAAAAAGTAAAAAACCGGCTTTCTAGAGATTGACTTCAGTTATTCAATGTAAAAAAAAAGAAATCTTTTTAAAATATTGAAATGCAAACGAGATATTAAAAAAAAAAAATCTCTCATAAGAATAACGTTAGCGAGCGTGTGTTTTCGCTTGAGTGAATATCCTCGTAACGCTATCAATATAGTTTAGGAAAATTAAACTGATTATAAGTATTCACCGGGAGGGCTAGATTGAGACCTAGGTAATCAGGGCCCTGGTCAAAGTATTCATAAACTTGAGGTCTCTCAAATCTATACACTGTAAAAAAAAAAAAAAAAAAAAAAAAAAAAAAAAAAAAAAAAAAAAATGTGATCAGTTTTCCAGTAGGAATCGGAAAAATAATTGCCCTTATCGTACCGGAAAAATTTCCGACCCAGCTCGGAATAAAATCCTTAAAATCGGAGTAAAATCCGTAAAATACCGTTTTATGGACTATTTCCCCTTTTTACGAATTTTATTCCGAGTTAGGTCGGAAAAGTTTCCGATACGATAAGGGCAGCTATTTTTCCGATTCCTACAGGAAAACTGGTCGGATTTTTTTTTAAAGTGTATGCTTTAACACTATCAAAATAGGCTATTGAATTGGATCTGAATTATCAGGGGTAGAGATTAAGGCATGTTCTATAATCCAATAAGTTAGAAGGAGAGGAATCAATGGACAAAATTTTTAAAAAATTGGTTGTTTAGTTTCAGTATTTACATAGTTTTATATCGTACAATACAAAGACAATTAACCAGTAATTACCGTTGTTAGGTCTCAAGGACGCATATGCTTATTTATGTATTTAAAGAAAAAAAAAAAAAAAAAAAAAAAAGAAGCGCGACTTACGATGAAATGTTGGATCATGAAAATTATGAATAAAAGAATATCCTATCATGTGGGCATTAAAAGTTACATAAAGGTGTTCGTGATTTTTTTCTTTTTTTTCTGCAATTGGCAATTCTCATCTTTCTAACAGATAAGAAATTTATGCAAAGTTTTAGATATCAAGCAGTGTTTTCCCCATAACTTTTTATATTGAGATAATGCCTAACCAAAAGCAACCTTTCCCCACTACGCTGTCTCGAAAATTTTGCCACGATGAGAACATATTTTTTATTTATAAAAAAATTGTAAATAATATTTCATTTTTTATAGCCCTGTATATGATTTTATTTATATGCTACAAAGACATCTTAGTATACAAAATGTAGCTGAGATTGAAAATTAATTGCTGAAATAAAAAGAAAATAAAATTTCCCGCTCATTCTCCGTAATGCTTACGAATTCTTTTGTGTAGACCTGTATATGGTCTATGGAATTTACGCAAAATTTATGCAAAAATTTAGCTAAACTTAACAACGCATATCATAACTGAGAAGACACTTTCAGCAATCATCCCTAATAGACAACACATACGCTACAGTCTCGTCTCCGAAATCTTTTATGTGTCCCTGTCAATGCATGATAAATGGAACGCAAATCATATTCAACTGAAAAACATCTTGTCGTAAACATCAGTATAATGTATATGTATTTCATCACATTTGAAATGGTGCAAAATAATTTACATACGCTGCGAATAGTATTTCCTCGGTCACCATTATATAATCGAACACTTTTGCGTGACCCTGTAAATGAATGATAAATGCTTTGCACTCCATATTCTAGAGAAAGGATGTATTCGTGCACTTCATAAATTCATATCAATTTCAATATGTTTGTAACAGAGAAACATCATTAAAATGCGTTGCAAACGATTTTTCTTCATAGATCACAATATAACAAAATACTTTACAGCCCCCTAGTACACGTACTGTAATTATATAGTAACCATCTTCAAGTACACCTCAATAATGTATATAAATTTCATTATGTTTAGCACATTTTAACACTATCAAAATACACCGCAAATGATTTTTCTCCATAGACCTTAATGTAGTGGAATATTTTTGAGTGCTCCTGTAAATGAACTATAAATGGTACGCACTTCATTTTCAATACCGAACATGCCATAGCGAGCATCAATAACGTATATCAATTACATGGCGAGTATATTTACACCAGTTAGAGCACGGACAGACAAACTCAATTCATAAACAATTTTCAACCATGTGGAAAGTGGTGGAAAACGTTAAAAAGTAAATCTTTACAAAAATAAATATTATAAGACGTTAATTAGAAAAGTTTAAGACTAATTTATTCATTTGCTTAAATTTTAATGCAGAATGTTATTAACTCAACATTTAAAACTGTTATTGATGCATATTTAAAAAATAAAGGAAACATATTCCGAAATCAATTATACGTATACTGCAATGGAATATGTGTATTTGTTATTAAAGGAAAATAATAGTTTATACCTAACAGATATGTTAATACTTTTAACGAGTGGCGTATCTAGACTTATCATTTTGGAGGGGGCTGAGATATAAAAGTTTCTAGGAGGAAATCACAACAAAACGCAGAAAATTCCGCTTTAAACAGGTTTTATTATAGCATGTAAGCATCTATTATACAATTAAACCTACTAATATGAAATCGCATAGGAGTGTGAAAAGGTTTGTTATAGGCAGGTTTCTGTCTTTAGAAGTATAATTCTATGGTTATACCACATTTTTTAGAATGGAATACTGAGAATTATCTATTAAAAAGTATCTCAATAAATGGTAAATAAAATCGAAGTAAACATCAAATTTAAAAATATTCAACAGCGTTTTCACTCTGCCCCCCCCCCCCCTACCTCCTTTAACACTTTCTGAGACTAATTTTGAAGCATACATGCATGGCATTTGTAATATTGAATACCGTTTTCCATTTCTCATAAATGGGATACATTTGGAATAGCAGCTCCCTGATGACAACTTTTCCTAGATTGTTACGGCTCGAAAATTGCCTTAAACTGCCAAATTTGACAGTATTTTCTGAATTCTTTTTAATCGTAAATTGTCGTTGATAGGATGCTTTTTGTGTATTCGAGATTTAGAATAGCTCATTTAGATTTATGATGTATTTTTAGATGTAAATAAAGCTTATTCCTTGTCAAAAAGTTACACAACCATAGAAAAAACTTTTTTGTCAATATTTTGTAATCCTATGGAAATAAAATAACACTCATATCATTGTAACGAGCTGAATAACATGACTATAACGTAATAAGCATTTACATAAATAAATTTTTTAAAAAGGTTCAAGTCTTTGCAGTTCATTCTGCGATGTCTCAATCCGGGCATTACCTTAAATCGCAGATTTTCAACTCAAAAATAGCAAGAGTAATCCTTTTACTACTAAAGTTTTAGAAACTAATTAAAATTAATAATGCACTTTTAATCACCACATGTCACGTTTTACATAATAAAACGCGTATAAAGAGAGCCTGTGTGTAACGGAAGCTTGGCTGAAATAGCTATTTCGTAGTCTCTGTGAAATACCACATTTTCTAAGATGAAAACCTGTCTAAACCGGAATATTTTTCTGCTTACTTTTGAATTTTATCTTAGCATGTTTCTTTACATTTTTCAAAACTTTCGTTTGGTATTTTCTACAAATTTCGGAAGGGGCTGGAGCCTCATCATCCCTCCTCCTGAATATGCCACTGTTTTTAAGACATAATAAAATACATTAATGTTATTAAAATGTTTTTTCTTCAGTCGGTTTTAAAAACTGCAGTTTAAACTAGAGTAACGATAAAACAGTACAGTCATTAGCTAGTTACCATTTCCACGAAACTTCAACTCACACCTTTTATCACTTAGCCACTGACCAGATGTTGTTCATGTACAAAGGAGGGGGGGGAATTCGTCAAGACCGATAAGGGATTGGCACAGATGCTTGTTAAAAAAGTTTCTGGAATGAAGAAAATGATATTCTCCCTTTTTCGTCTGTGAAGTGTATCTTTAGAGAAGATATTCTTTTAAAGAAAGCAAAATAAAATAGAATTAATACTCTACTATAATTTTTTATAAAATGCATGTAATTGTTTTCTATAATTATTCAATTATTAAAGTAATAACGATAAACTCCCACAACGTTTCTTTATTTAATAGTCAACATCAACAATATTCCATACATATGCATTGAAAATTTAACTTTTACTTAAAATCACGAAATAATTTATTATTATTATTTATCTGTATCATTAATTATCTATCATAAGAAATGCGTTAAATATTTCTTACATAAACAAGAGGAAATATCGATATGAATAAGAATACGTTAATATACACATATGAATACACATAATGAATGCATATTATTATTGGAGTTTTCAAGAGTATGGGTACATAAGCAATTTTAAACTTTTTATAGCAATTGAAAAAGTTCTTTTTTATGCAATATCAGTATGTTAATTCTTTAATTCTATGAAACATTAGCGTGGTAAAAATGTATTTACAATCACAGTACCAAGTAAAATTTGCGATAAGATTACATTTTCATAGTAAGCAAAATAAAAAAAAATCACTGCCGGCCCGGCCTGCAGGTGGAGGTAGATTTCGAAGTTAAGCATATTAATTTCACCAACAAAAACTAAATCAGGATTAGGGATAAACCCACTTAAAAATTTTTATTTGGCCGCTTTTGACGAGTTTTTACTTCATTTTCAAAATAAGTTCTGGTTTTATTATAATCACGTTAAAGCGGTATTCAATAAAATACTTTTCCATGCTCAACAACTCGAAATTTTCTGGCACATTTTCAGATTAATTTTTAATAGAAAAATTATGAAACTTGCTGGCGTGATATTTGAAGAGATTTATAAGCGACCTGTGTTTTTATTTTTCGTTCAATTAATCAAAACTTGATTTATAAACAATTATTTTCTAAGTAGGATAATATTTTTCATTTTCAACACAATCGCTTCGCGAAATTCTGTTCAAAATGCCCACTTTGACATCATTTTTTGAAATATATTCTGCCTCTATCAAAAAATCGATTATTACGGTACATTATATAGTTTCTGAATAAGAGAATCTACCAATTGGATGCCTTTGAGAGCAAAAATGAATTTAAAAATGAGTCCGAAAATACATTAAGAATTAATTATAAAAGTTTATTTAAACAGTTCATTTAGTTTTCTATACAGAATATTACCTTTAATATTTTTGAAGTGCTTAATCTAATACCGGCGCGGTATAGTTAAGCTTTAATAAAAGATCTAAACTGTCCCACCTCCTCCTCCATAGGAAGAAAAGTCGAACATACTAAATTTTTCAACCTCCTGTAAATATCTACGTTTGTTCTTTTTTTTCCTTTTGGGGGGGTGGGGCGATTGAAATTACAGCCTATTTTTTGTTGATCTCAAATCAAAACTGTTTAATTTATGACAAATTCTTGAATTCTATTTTATTTATAAAAGAGGATATTGGCAAGCATTATTATACAGAAACTATTAAATAGATTTTTTTCCCTTTTTTATAAAATGGCAGAGAATCTTTCAGAGAGTTTTACCATACATTTTGAGCTATATTTCCGGAAGTGACAGTCACGGATAAAAGTCGCCATGATCAAACAATCGTTTATAACTCAAGGTGTTTACCGAGGTAAAAAAAAAAAAAAAAAAAAAAAAAGCTGTTCCATTCCAAATCACTTCAATAAATATACCTACTCGGGTCATGCTTTAATGTTTAAAAATAAATCTGTAAATTTGTCAAATGAGGGGGGGGGGGGGGGGGGTAGGTATTTTAAGAACATTCTTGCACCGAAAAAAACTGAAAGAGTCAGACAGACATGCACAGAAACAAATAAATAAATGAAATCGTAGAAAAGGGAAAATCTTGAGGTATTTTGTGTTTGTAGTACAGGCTTTCGGCCTTTTCAAAAATTAATGTAACTTTAAAGAATCTATAATTGTTTACACAGGAATAAAAATATATAAATAAATAAAATTAAAATCTGACAAATTTGAAAAGTATGAAACTTAAATTAGAATTCTATAAAACAGCAGTTTGTTTCGTTACGTAAAGTCTATATATTTTTTTTTTCTTTTAAATCTTCCCATAGTTTTGACATTACTAACCAGGATTTTCAATTGTTTTATAGTCGTTATCTCTAGAGTCCGGTGATAACATTCATTACAAAATACATCGTTAACAAAACAGTGTTGGAATTATAATTCGATTTTTTAACATAGCAAGGTAGGCTCAAATAAAATTGTTTTAAGTGCATGAAATTGGTGATTTTGTTCTTTAAAAAAAGGAATTTAATTTTTTTTTTAATGTTTCTATTACAAGTTAAAAAGAAAAAAAGCTGCGACGAGCAAATATAAGGTGTCTCTCCGTCTACCGATTTATCAAATATCTTAAAACCTCCCAATCTTCAAATTTAACATAGCCCCTTTTCTTCAATGGCTGCATTGAAGAAAACCTTTAAGAGGCTACTTCAATCAGGCGAAAATTCCCGTTCGCTAATGTTAATTCAATGGGAGAAATTTTTTAAGTTAAGATAATTTCGTTTGCATTTTAATATTTTTAAGTGTTTTTCCAATAGATAGATAATGGTCGATCTGTACAAAGGCCATTTTTTACTTTTTCGATTTTCTTTGCAGATTTTTTTTTTTTTTTTTTTTTTTTTTTTTTTTTTTTTTATGAGGATGCTTTCACTTTCGAAGCCAGTTCCGTAAGTGAAAGGGTCCTAATTAAAAATACCTGAAAACAAAAACGAAAAAGTAAAAAAACGGCCGATCGATCTCAGCTATCCAATGAAAAAAAATCATTCACAAATATTAAAATATGCAAACGAGATATATTAAAAAATATCTCCCATTGGATTAACATAGCGAACGGCTGTTTTCGTCTGACTGAAGTAGCCTCTTGCAGGACTTAATTTGCGTCGGAGCCAAACCGGAGTCAAACTCCAGCACTTCTCTGTTTTCAGTAATTTTTAAACATTGGTCGGAATTCACAAGAGCTCATAAATACAGGGTTCCGGAGCGCATTTCCCCCCCAGCCATGATTTAGAAATATCTCCCATTGGATTAACATAGCGAACGGCTGTTTTCGTCTGACTGGAGTAGCTTCTTGCAGGGCTCAATTTGCGTCGGAGCCAAACCGGAGCCAAACTCCAGCACTTCTCTGTTTTCAGTAATTTTTTAAACATTGGTCGGAATTCACAAGAGCTCATAAATACAGGGTTCCGGAGCGCATCCCCCCCCCCCCCCCCAGCCATGATTTGCCATCGCGTAATTCCGAAAAACCGAAACCTAAATTAACCTTTCCTTTCCTTCCAAATCTCCAAGTTTTTGCATTATTTTTTATCAAAGCACTTCTGCGTGATGTTAGGAGATGGAGATAAAACGTACTCAATTTTTATATCAGTTTTTGGGCTCGAAGCTTAATCTGTCTTATATTCGAAATTTTATTTATTCATGTACGGAAGAAAAAAAATGTCCTTCAAAATTACGTATTATATTCTATTTCGGATTATTTAGATCAGAATGAAAGGAAAACAGAAATCGTGTTTTCTATTCTGGTGATATTTGCAAGTTTATGTCGGCGACGCATTGATACGGCTCCACTCAAGAGACTGAAAAATGATTTTGCTTTCAATTCGATTTTCTTTTATGACAGTAGGATAATTTTTAATTGGTTGGTTTTTTTTCTTAATTATAATTTATAATAATAATAATAATAATAATTATTATTATTATTATTAAGATATCTAACCTGAAAAAAATATTTTCTGTTTTTACCCAACGAGCATCAGTTTTTTGTTTGTTTGAGGTTTTTTGTCTCCTATTACGTACGAGTATAAAAATTACGTTAGTGATTTTTCTATTTACTTTGTATCATGAACGCTGCTCATGCTAAGGCTCTGCGCTGCACATTTTACGAAGTCACTTTCATGTGTAAGTAGATATAATTGTTATTCTATCAGAAAGCAATCGAGCAGTGTATCCCCTTTTTCTATAAAAACATCTAATCTTCCCTATAATTCTGTCAATTTTTTAATTTAATCTGATTTTCAGGGGCTCACCACAAAAGATTGTTATGCGGAAGTAATCGATTATAGTTTAACGTATGCGCCTTTTATAGGAAATTGAAAAACATTGTTTCATTCTTCAGCATATAAATATTAATTTCTGTAAATTTCATTCATTTTTTCATAAAAATGCATAACTACGAACTATCCCTTTTTTCATGTGTTAACACTATTTCCGAGTCATAATCCTTACCATATTTAATCGTAGAATTAACAAAAAATCGCAATTAAAATTATAACTAGGCAAAGATTGCTATTCGGAAGGAGTTATAACTAAAAAGTGGAATAGTGGACAGCTAAAGTATATGCTGACAGATATATTTAAAATTTTTATTTTGCTAAAGAAAAAAATAATCTTTAAATTTTGCAAATAATGTACAAAATATAAATATGCAGATTGGAATAAAATTGTTATTTTGATAAAGAAAAAAAAATGCTTTAAATTTTGTAAATAATGTACAAAATATAAATATGCAGATTGGAGTGAGAGGGGAAGAGGAGGGAGGGGGAACGGTAGAGTTGTTAGTACCGGCACCGCAAAGTATAAGGGCTCCGATACTTTTTTTGTTAGAAATTAAGCCCTGCTCTTAAGAGGCTATTTCACTCGTGCTAAAACACCCGATCGCTAAAGTTAATTCTGTGCAACAATTTTTTAAAGTATCTCATTTGCATTTCAATATTTTAAAATGTTTTTTGTGTTGGATAGCTGAGGGCGATCTTTACAAAGAACTTTTTTCCCTTTTTATATTGTGTATAGAGGTTTTTTTTAAAAATTATTATTAGGATACTTTCACTTCCGAAACCGGTTCCGTAAATCCAAGTATAGTTATATTTTAACAAATAGTAAATTGACTGACTTGAATACTTCATACTTTAAAAAGTAAAATTTCTGAATGCACCTTATGCAAATTTCTCTGCATAAAACAATATAGAATTTAATCAATCTCAGTTCTATTTTTTATAGGAAAAGAAAAATATTTAGAGTTCAAAATAGATTGAAAAAAAAAAATGTGCGTAAATATTTCTTTTAAAAAAAGTTTCTGATTTAAGCAATGTGTTAAGGCTTTTTCTTTTCTTCTTTGAGTATTTAATTTAGTTTATTTATTGTAATGACCTATTTTTTAAAAGCCACTCAAATATCAAATAAAACGATTCATTTCTCGAAAATTATTCTCCTTATTACAGAGAGAGTGTAAATTGATGTTTGATCGTAAACAAGTCGAATTCAGGAATTCAAAAAATTTAATTTGATAATGAAAGCATACATACATAAATTGAGAAATTGAGTAATTCAACACAAAATCTACGCACATTGTTTCAATCATAATAATGCAAAATTACTTGCAACGCAATTAATTTAAATTTGGAAGTGGGATCAGGATATTAATAAAAAAAAGTCATTTATCGCTTTATTTTCCGAATTTAAAATACTTTCTCATTTCTTTATTGCAAGTCTTGCGAGATAATTATAATGAAATGAAAATGTCATTGGAATAAATTTAAAAGATCATATAAGCAAGAGATGCAACATTGGGATTATTACAAATATTATTGTAAATATTTCTTTGAAGGAACCATATATTAAAAAATCTAGATAGTCTTAATTTTTAAAAGAAGAATGCTTTTAAAATCTCAAATTTTGGATTCTCTCTATAGAACTTCCCCCAAGTTTCCAATACGCGCATGCTCTTTCTTTAGAACCCATTTACTCTTTGCACATGTTACTTCCATGGTTTTACCAACCCGCCCCGAAACGTAATAGACAACAGATCTCTGCACGAATTGCAAGATAAGCAAACTTGTATGAAAGTTGTATATCCAGTTGATTCAACTGAAAAGGCATACTGAGTAAAACTCCTCATAATATAAGAAAGCTCCCGTTATTTTATTAAGGGTGTATTCCGATCCAAACTGCTGATTTTCTGATTCATTTTAAAATTAATTTTTGCTCTCAAACGCATCAAACTGGGAAATTCTCTTACTTAGAAACTATATAATGTGCCGTGCTTCTTAATTTTTTGATAAATGCAGAAAATACTGTAAAAAACGCTGTCAAAGTTGGCGTTTTGAACCGAATTTTCCGAAGCGAGCGATCTGGGAATGAAAAAAATAGTCATACTGAGAAAATAATTGTTTAAAAATCAAATTCTAATTAATTGAGCTGAAAATGAAATCACACGGCATGTTAAACATGTCTTCAGAAATCACCCCAGCAAGTTTCATGTTTTTACTTTTAAAAATGAGTCTGAAAATGTCTCAGAAAATTTCGAGCTGTTGAGGGTGGAAAAATATTTTTTCGAATACACCCTTAAAAGAAAATTTTTCCTTTTATTTTGATCTTCACAGTCATTATAGGGGAACTGCAACAGTGAAATATTTCAAAAGCTAAAATGTAGAAATGTAAATAAAAGTAAAAAATAAAGAGTGTTAAATACCCTATTAAATTTTGAAGTTTAAATCTATTAAATTACGGTTAAACGTTGAGAAAACAATTTAGATGACAAAACAATTAGGGGAGGCAGGGGTGATTAGGATAACTTTTTTTGACAATTTGAACTTTGGCAATTAATTGCCGGAGAATGATATGTACTAATGATATGTATAAGTTTACTCAGTGCGTACTTGTCTCTTGAAATGTGTAAATAATTATTTTAATGTATCATATTACCAGGTAAAAGTGCCTTTTTCAGGTAAAAATGCCTGTTTGATCCCAATTACCCTCATGAAATGGGATAATTGGGATCAGGGACGAAACTAGCCTTTTTTGCACCCGGTGCAAAACATGAATTTTGGCGCTCCAACCCCCCCCCCCCCCCCCCTCTTCCGCAAAGTATATTTACAAAAAAGAATTTTACTGATTTTCTAATAGCCGACTTATTTTAAATTTTAAAATATGTAATACTGAATTACGTAATCTACAGTGGCGGATCCAAGGAGAAGGTCACGGGGTCTTAAACCCCCTCTGAACACCAACAAAAATATTCTAAAGATCATTAAAATTAAATACACAGTAGAGTCCCAATTATCCGAGTCCCGCTTAACCGAGTTTTCGCTTTAACCGAGTTATTTTCTTCTGGTGGACTGATGGCTTCCATTATTATGAAACAGCCATTATAAATGAAGTGTTAAGTGAAAGGTTAAGAGCAGCCGTAAAAAGTTAGAACTCTGATTTTCTGGTCAGAATGAGGAAAAAAATATGCCCCCCCCCCCCCCATTCTATGAAACAGCCATTATAATGGAAGACATCAGTCCATCAAATGAAAATGATCCCTTCCAAAGGTATAATCCTTCATTTGGCGCCACTTCGTTCTGGCGCTCGGAGCACATGCCCCCCCCCCCCCTTAATTTCGGTCCTGATTGGGATCCTTGTTATTTTCCCTCATGCCTTACAAGATACAGTCATGGGTATTAAATGGGATTAAAAGATCTCTGTGTGCACAGCTGTGTGCGCATCTTACAGCAAGATATATTTGGTTTTACAACTACAACTATTCTCAGAGATACTGTTTTGGAAAGATAAAAATGCTGGAAAAAACATTTTAGAAGGGATTTTCAATATTCACATATTTTACACTCTGCCTACAAAACAAAATCGAATGCAAATTTTTCTATTGGAAATTAAACCATTCTTGTATTACTAAAGTACTAATTTTTAAAGTTAAAAAAATCATTTTTTTTTTCAAAATAACATGAAATGCAAGAGAAGGGGAAAAAGGATCAGTCAAAACTCATATGTTGCGAAGAAAGAAAAATTTATTTAGGTTGAAAGAGTTGAGTCGTAATTACGCTTAAAATATGCAGTGAAGGCTAAAATTTGAAATAAATGCGAAATAACATTGTAAAATTAAGGTTTTGCTAACACAAAATGTGCAGTAAAGTAAACCAAATTAGGGGTATTTCAGAAGATCTGGTTGGTTGGTTGGTTGATTTTTGACGGCCAATTATCTGCACGAGGGATATAGGCCCGGGGGGGAGTGCCCTTCGTGGGGGTCTTTCTAAGGGAACCTAACCCGTATTTACGCATGGAAATCCATGGCTCGAAGAAAACCACAAAAACCCGAACGATTAGGCCGACGGGCGCGATTGGGTTCGAACCCAGCACCTCCCGTCTACCAGCTTCGAGAGCAGAACCTCTCAGCCACTGGTGGGGCTTCAGAGGATCTGAAAATTGAAAAGTTAAAAAATGATAAATAAACACCAAAATAAAAAATGCATTGTAAAGCACAATTTAATTTAAATAGAAAATAAAATATGCAATTCAATTAACCCTTAACCTAAAAACTATATTATCCTATTTACCCCGAAAATGCTATTTCTGAGATAATTACAATTATGAAGATTTTTAAAACTGTGCTTCGTTTCTCTCTATTCTAAAAAAAAGTAACTACCGCTGTCACCGCCGCCGCCGCCGCCGCCGCCGGTTTTGAATTTTTTGTGACCGGAGGTCTTTCTTCGTTAATATTAAGAAAAATAATGCATACAAAAATATGAAAATTGGTAGTATCATACAGAAATGTTTGATAAACACGCTGATGCAGACAGTTTTCAAATCGAAGAATTATTTTAAGAGATATTTAATGCTAAAGTTGGACAAAATCGTTCCACTAAAAAAGTTTTATAGGAACAAAAACTATACATCGGAATTTAATAATTTTTAGATCATTTTATATGTTATAATTTCCCGGTGTGCAGAATTAATTTATTTTTTTAATTTGACTCATTTTTCAAGGTTTCATTTCTATTTTAAATTCAAATTTTCAGCATTTCGAGAGATATTTTTTACTTATTTCAGAAAATTGCACCAATTTAACCTGTTGCCAACTGTATAAACAACGGAAACAATAATGTTTGCTTCAAATCAAAAATTTATTTACACGTGACTGTTATAAACAGAAAAAAAAACTTTCAAATTAGAATTAAATAGTTACGTATAAAAAGCAGGAACTTATTGAAAATTACTTCATCTATAATTACACGTGAATTTTAACAGAGAAAGGATATTGTAAAATAATAAATTCATTAACATGCGTTAGAAGTCTTAAATAGGAGAAATTACATCACATTTATGTCACATTACACTTATTACGTAAAATGAACAAAAAATAATATTGCAAAACAGTTTAAATTTAAAAATAGCGCGAGACATTTACTTGATATTTTGAGATGAACTTTCCAACTATTTTTAGGTAGATTTCGTAAGAAATACTACCTATTGCAATCGTTACCATGGTGCGACTTTTGAAAAATTCCTTCATAACTTTTCATTATAGGACCCCAGGAACCCAAAACCACCCCCACCTAAAAAGTTTATATATATATATATATATATACATATATGTATGTATGTACTAAATTTTGTCCGCATGATAAAAATCGCAATTATGCACGAATCATCTTCAAACTCGCCAACAACTTTGAGATGGCTAATATCTCGGCGGGGATTGAAAATGGGCGAAATCGGCCCAAGAGGGTGGAAATGGGGAGGGTTCAAAATTTTGAATACTGTCTTAACATGATTCTGATAAAACCAGCTCTTACACAACAATGGCAGGAAAAAAATAAAAGTTTTTCGTTATAGCTGTTGCCAACAATTAAAAAAAAACAAATAATAAAATTCTCACCACAACAATTACTTTTCTTTTGCAAAATTTTCACGTGTAAAATTAAATAGCTTGACAAATTGAAAACAAATTGAATATTACGTCATAAGTTCCCTAGAGCAAGATTTCAGCATGAAAACTCAAAATAAATAGTTTGACGAATTAAAAAAATATGTATATTGCGTCACATTGGAAATATAATGGACCTCAGCAGGTGAATATGTAACGCCATGTAAGTTTGAAGAAACATATTAAACATGATAAAAACCCGACTATGGAAATATTAACATATTTTAACATTTTAAGGTTCTCTGAATTTTTTGTAGCCATTTTTTAAACCTATTCCATATATATATGTGTGTGTGTATTCGTGTATATTACAATTTTCACAAAAAGTTTAGCTCCCTACAGCTCGCTCTTTGTGAAGAAACTGAGTTTTATCTCTAATCTTGATTTAAGTTTTGTTGGAGAATTTAGTACTTAACATCGAAATCTACCTCCGCCTGTAGGCCCGAGCCGGCAGGGATTTTTTTTTTTTTTTTTTTTTTTTTTTTTTTTTTTGACAGCGCAAATAATATTTCATTTCTAATTGTTTTTTCACGTGAATATTAAAAAGGGAAAGAAAAGTTTGGTGAAAATTACATCAGATTAAAAACGATATATTTAAAATGTCTTATTTAAAAGGACTTTTCGCTTTGTTAAAAAATACCGGGAGACAAAGACTCTGTTTACTTAATTTATTTTATATTAGATGATTTTGAAATGCAATTGTATCTTTTAACAGCAGCTGATTTTTCCGTTAAATTCCCCAATCAAAGAGAAATGAATAGAAACCCGTTTATAGGGAGATCGCCTTTGACTTTTTAATTATAATTCAATCTTACAAAATATTTTTAAAGTCGATCAAATTAGCGTGCTTTTAGAGACTGCAGTGTCTGAACGGGGGGGGGGGGGGGTTGGCGAGCGTAGCTCGTAGGGGCCCGAGCCCCCTAGTATTGCAAAACGTAACTATTTTCTCTTAAAAACAACATTTTTCTAGATTTAAATCCATAGCTATATATCAATATTCCTACATTTTTTTTACACAGAACTTTTTAAATTAAAACATTCTCTCGAGGACGGATGGCGTTTTCCTTTGTGTTCTGAGAAAACAGCGATTACTTTTACAGGAACATATATTTTCACTCCAAAAAAATTGCACATGTAGAATATTGTAATACAAAATAGCGATTCGTGCCCAAAATTTTAAAATCCCGTCCAAAAGAATATCGTGGGCGGGAGGCTCCCGTCCAAAAAAATTTCATCTTTTTCCGGAAAGTTTGCATTTTTAAACTACAATCAAATCCCGCGAATAACCAGCGAATTTTGTGGTATTTTCGTGACCGATTGCCAAATTTTGCGCGTTTTTTACCGCGAAAGATCGTTAAAATTTACGATATTTTTCCCGCGACCGAGTGGCGAATTCAGAAATGATTTTGTGCCGAATTTTCCGAAAATTTAAGGCATTCGGTTCCGAAAATTATTTAATTGAATTTCAAGCCTTGCATACATATTATATAAAAGAAAAATATTTACACAAGTTTGCAGCATTTAAGCAATTGATAAATCTTGAATACGTATGAGAGTGCAGTTAGATTTATGTCTAACTGCTACCTGTCTAACTTGTGTGCCTTTCTTTCTTTCTTTTATTACTTTAGCATCATAAAACTGAAATTAACATTTTATAAATTCAGAATTAAAAATATATATATATCCATTTTGCTTGTTTTAGTAAAGAAATGAAATAACAAACTATATAATTTTTTAAGGTTATTGTTCTTAAAAACACTTTTTTTTTTATCAACAACTCAGAAGTTTTTAATTTCTAAAGATAAATGGACAAAACTTGACAGGTTGGACTACAGAAAAGAATTGATGTCGAATAACATTTTTCATTTTTTGAAAGATTCCCTTACTACTAATTGAATTATAAGCGGCTGCTATCTCAAGGCTATATGTACGTGCTGTTTGTTCTTTGCGAAAAATCTTTTTAAAATATCCACATTGAAAGCATTTCCTGAGCTATTCAGTGTCATAGTGCGTGAATAAGAACACTAGCATTACATTAATCTGAAATTAAAAATAACTTCCTGTATGTGTCAAAAAGTAGCCATTTTGGATTTAGGCACAGAGAAATATTTCTCATAACATAAGTTTATCACATATAAAAGAAAAACAAATAAGATTTTAACATTTTTTCAGTTGATAAACCAATCCCATGTTTATGTATGTACGTGTTTGATTCTTTTTTTTTTCTTTCTTTTTTTTACACTCATAAACTTTAAAATAAAACTTTTATTTTAACGTAAGTATTTTTGTGTAAGAAAACGTATATTTTAATCATATAAGAAACTAATTTTGAGTTACATTTGAATACGCAATTAAACCTTAAATTTTAAACAAAGTATTATTGTGATTAAAATGTTAGAATTATTTAAATCACGTTTTTTTTTATTAGAAAAGTTTGGATTTATTTTAATTTTTTGCTTGCATTTTTACACAGAATGACATAAAAACAATATTAAAAATTGTTATTAATACATATTTTTCTATAAGAAAGATATTCTGAACTTAATTATACATATTGAACTGGAACATTAAGAGCCAAAAAAGTGCTAATGTATTTAGCATATAATAAAATTAATTAGCATAAATGGAAACATATTATGTTGTTTAACATTGTTATAAAAAATTGCATTTTAAATTTAAGAATTTCACTGTTCAATTTTCCACGTCAGTACATTATCTTATGTATATAACATTTATACTTAAAAATTTGCATCCATGAATATTTATATCGCTTTCCAGGAATTTTAAATCTATAAATTATCTTTTATTTTCAGATATTTTTTTAAAAATCGAAACCATAATATACTTAGTCTCTGTGAAAAAATACTTTTCATTAGTGTATTTATTTGTACCGTATATATTCATATAACTTAGTACACACAAGTATTAGTTACTTTTTTAAAAATCTTTGACATTGTTTTGTCAGCTTAAACTATCAACACATCGTTTTTTATAATGAGAAATAAAAGAATTATAAACACATTTTAACATTTGAATTAAAATAAAATGTATTCAATGGAATATTAGTTTTTCAAATAAAAACGCATATAAATTTGTTAAAATTCAATTTCCTACAGATTTTTTTTTTCTTCTTCATTAAGCGAATAACATTTTATTTATCCATCTGAATCGTTCTAGAAATACCGGACCTACAGTTCGAAGAAATACTGCGATAAAAGAAAGAATGTATTTTAAACCCGTTTTCCACTCATTCTGTCCTTGTATGCTCGACTCGAATAGTTAGCGGAAATATAGTCTGGTCAGTAATCAGTCACCGGTCATTAACAAAAGCAACAAATATCATTTTTCCCAGAGGTCTTGCCTTGCGGCGGCGTGTTAGGGGGAAAAAGTATTTCCAAGTGATTAGAGAAATAGCTTGAACTTATGAATCTTGTATTAAATGCGTTTTTAAATATGTTATAGTTAATAACAAACAAATACAGATAATAACAAGTAATTTAAATATATTATAGAAAATAATCAAATAATCATTAATAATAATAAACATTATATTATATATATATATATATATATATATATATATATATATTATGTGGTGTTTATGTATTCATATTATTGGTCATTTTCATTATCCTTCAATGGTATTTTTGTACAGAAAGTTTAATATATATATATATATATATCGCGGTTTTTTTGGTGGTTGGTATGTTTAATTAATGGTTATATATATATTAGAATCTATCGCGCGCGCGCGCGCGTTTTCAGTAAAAGAGTTGAGAAAAAAAGATTATCTTAACGGAATATACGCATGGAAACTATTAATTCATTTACCATTTCTTATTTATGTAAGCACCAACTAGATCGGCTGTATTATGAATTAATCGGCAATAGTTTATCCAAATAGTGCATTCAGCTTTCATTAAAGAATATTACCTTTAAGATTTTTGAAATGTTTAATCTAACGCTGGCAGAATGGAACCTAGAAAACATATCCCATTATTTTGTTTGTTATTTTTGTTTATTCATATGATAAGTTTAATGCATATAGAAATTCTGGTTAGATAACAGACATTTTTTAACTGCACAATAAACACTCTGGACTGGCATTTAACCCGGAATTTCTAGATTTTTTTTAATAGCATTAAAGTTACCCAATATTTAAGAATCATTTTAATATTCTTAAATCAAAATTGACAGCTTTATGACGCATTCGCGAATTCGTTTTCGTATGTAAACGCATGCGATTGGTAGTTGCTCTTTTTCAGAAACTAGGAAATCTAATATTTTTTTCCCATTTTTCGATAAAAGCAGAGGATTATTCAGAAAAGGCTGTTAAAGTTGGCATTTTGAACTAAATTTTCAGACAAGGCAGCCAAATGTCGTTATGGGATAAAAAATCGTTTAATAGGCTTAAATGTTTAGAAAGCATGTTTTAGTATACTAAGGGAGCTTTGCCCTCTACTGTCATCTACGAGCTACGCTCTCCAATCCCCATTGAGACAGACACCGCAAACTCTAGAACCACGGTAATTTGATCGGCTGTAAAAAGATTGCAGAAACTGAACTATAATTTAAAAAATCAGTGTCGATCTCCTTGTAAATAGATTTCCATTCACTTCTTTTTGATTGCGGAATTTTAAGGCCGGATCAGCTGCTGTTAAACAACTACTGACTGTTTTCATGTTTGATTAAATAAGATGTGTTAAACATTTGAAAAAAAAAAGGGGGGGGGCGCTAATATAAAATGAACTATGTAAACAGAGTCTAATCCTCCTGGTATTTTTCTAACAACGATATAAAAAAGTTCTTTTAAATAAGACATTTTAAATGTATCGCTTTATATCTGGTATAATTTTCACAAAAGTTTTCTTTCTCTTTTTGATATTCACGTGAAAATATTTTTGTTGTTAGAAAGAAAATATTTGCGATTTTTTTAAAATTCACAGCAATAGTTAAAAATATTATCTCCAAATAGGAAATAAATGTCTCGTGTAAATATATTTTTAAATTTAAACAGTTTTACAATACTATTATTTTGTCATTTGAAATAGGAGATAATTTCCTCCAATTAAGATACATAACACAGATTAATGGATTTATTATCTTAAAATTTTCTTTCTCTTTTAATATTCACATGTACTAAACATAGATTTTATGACGTAATTTTCAATATTTTCCTGCTTTTAATACATAATCATTTAATTCTAATTTGAAAGTTTTTTCCCCTGTTTATAATAGTCCCATGTAAATATATTTTTGTTTTGAAGGAAATATTATTGTTTGCGCTGTTTCACAATTGGCAATAATTTAAAATTGTAACCTTTTCTAAAATATGTAAAAAATATCTCTCAAAAAGCTGCAAATTTGGATTTTAATGGAAATAAGCCCTCAAAAAATTAGTCAAATAATAAAAAAAATAAATGCAGTCGGCATACCGGATACTTCTAATGTAGTATATCCTTAGATAAAAGGATTAAATTCTTATGTATAGTTTTTGCTAATGTAAAACTTCTTTAATAGAACGATTTTGACAAACTTTAACATTAAATATCGCTTAAAATAAAATTTTGATTTAAAAACGGTCCTCTTCAGCGTATTTATCAAACATTGCTCTATAATACTACCATTTTCATATTTTTGTGTGCAGTAATTTTCTTAATACTACCAAAGTAAGAGCCCTTGTCACGAAAAATTCATTTACTTCGGCGGTGACAGCGTTAGATACCTTTTTTTAGAACACAGAGAAACATGACAATAAAAGAATAGGACTGAGAAACATTAGAAAATGTAACACACGAACTTGTCTGCTATTATCTTACACATACTTTTCATTTATTCTATTTTACACTGAGAAATGGACTTTTATTATAAAGTTTTAAAATAGTTCTTGAACATATATCTATATATCTATATATAGATATATGAAAAAAAATTACATATATATATATATATTTTTTTTTTTTTCTTTTTTTTTTTCTGATGAGGTGGAGGGGCGAGATAAAGTGGGTGCTGTTTATGTTTTTCCTTCCGATTTTAGGTAGATTTCGTATGAAATACTACCTATTACATTCTCCCCTATGTTGGAATTTCTGAAAAATTTTTGCAGATCTACACCGATCATGACCCCTAGAATCCAAAGCCACCCTCAGTAAAAAACTTTATCTATCTATCTATCTATCTATCTATCTATCTATGTATCTATCTGTCTACATATATCACTTTCTTCTGGACTCGATAACTTCACAATTCTGCACAAATCTCTTCCAAACTGATACATAAAATCAAGGGGTATAAAATCTCGGTCAAGTTCGTTAATGTGCAAAATCGGACCAAGGGGATGGAAATAGGTAGGGGTTTTGTGAAAATCGAAAAAACCCAATAACTTCTTAATTTTTGTACATATGAAATCAGTTTAAAGTTTTTATTACTTCTAAAAATAGAGCCAAAAATTTATGTATCACAGATTTTTGATCCACTTAAAAATGGGCTCAAGGGGCGCAAAAAATAGTGTTTTTGGAAGAAAAAAAATCATAGCTTCGTCAATTCTCAAGATATCAAATTCAATTAATTTTATTATAAATCTCCTTAATATTATCTACAACTTTTATATTCAAAAGTTTTTCATAAGACCAATTCTTAACGCAAAATAAATAAATAAATAAATAAAAACGAAAACAAAAACAAAAAGGGGGGGTTGAAGAAGAAAAAAATCCATAACTCCGTCAATTCACAAGATATAAAATCCCCATGAATTTATCATATATCTTCTTAATATTGTCTACAACATTTATATAGACAAGTTTTTGATAGGACCAATTCTTACAGCAAAAACAAATTAAAAATACATAGCAGTTGAAGAAAAAAATCATCTTATTAAGGGTGTATTCAAATCCAAACTGCTTATTTTCTTACTCATTTTTAAATTCATTTTTGCTCTCAAACGCATCCAATTGGTAGATTCTCTTATACAGAAACTATATAATGTACCGTAATGATCGAATTTTTTATAGAGGCAGAATATATTTCAAAAAATGATGTCAAAGTGGGCATTTTGAACAGATTTTCCCGAAGGGACTGTGTTAGAAACGAAAAATATTGTCCTACTGAGAAAATAATTGTTCATAAATCAAGTTTTAAGTAATTGAACGAAAAATAAAAACACAGGTCGCTTATAAATGTCTTCAAAAATCACGTGAGCAAGTTTCATATTTTTTCTATTAAAAATGAATCTGAAAATGTGCCAGAAAATTTCGAGTTGTTGAGCATGGAAAAGTACTTTTTTGAATACCTCCTTAACATGATTCTGATAAAACCAGCTGTTATAAAAAAATGAAATAAAAACTCGTCAAAAGCGACCAGATAAAATTGTTAAAGTGGATAAATCTCTAATCATGATTTAGTTTTTGTTGGTGAAATTCGTATGCTTAACTTCGAAGTCTACCTCCGCCTGTAGGCCGGGCCGGCGAGGATATTTTAACCTATCATGTATTTATCTTAATACAATAGGTTTTGCCTGTATAAATTTTTGTGTGTACGGGGAGAAGTTTTAAACCCATTAAATGCCCTTCTAAGCTTCTCTTTAAAAAATAAAGCATTAAAAAATTTTGTCACTAAAATTCGAAAACTTATTAATCCTGTTCAAAATCTAAATATTTTTCTTCTTAATTTTTCATGTTATTGCCTTAATTCTGCTTCATCCAGACCCCAAATTGGTATAAAATTCCAGTTCAGGAAAGTCTCCACAATGTAAAATTACCCTTTGTTCATCGTTACTCCCCCCCCCCCTCTTGCTTATTTCTTTTCTTTTTTTATCACTGTAGATACTGATATTTTATCTCCCTCTCCTCAAAGTCCACTCTTAACCCCTTAAGGACGAGCGACCGGTATTCGTGCCGCGTAAGGTGCTCAGAATCAGTGATTTTTCTCAACAGAAAATTTTTATTGTAAATTGTGCCTTATTTAATCCGAGCATTTTCCCGATTCAATGAGGCAAAAATTTGTGTTTTAAAAAACTGGTGATAAAAGATAAAAAAATTTAGTAAAAGACGCTCGTCCCTAAGGGGTTAATAAAAATAGTGGAGTTATTAAATGGAGTTTTTCTTTTGCTTACTATAACATATCTATATTTATATCTAAAACTTTCGCGCTTTTTATGGCTATAATGACTAAAAGCCTGGATTCCGCTTACTTATATTTAAAAAGGTTGTACACAAATTCTGTGTTAAATACTGCAAAGACTAATAAGGGGGAAAAAATGAAGACAAATTGCTTGCTCTAACTTTTCTACGCCAATGCAATGATTCCCAAGCGATCAGTGTGAAAATTTTGTTCTTTTTCTTTGAATAAAGTCAAAATTCGACTAACTTACATTATGTTTTTTTTTTCTTTTGTTTGAAACATTTTTTCGTGGAAACTTATCGAAACCTAGTGGTTACATTAAATCAAACAAGTTCAAATAATTTCATATTTAGAACTTCAGAGTATTTAGTTTCAATTTCTTTTAATGTTTTGGGTTCCGTACTTAAAAAGTACAAACGGAACCATTATAAGATCACTCCTGTGTCTGTCAGTCCGTCTGTCACAGCCCATTTACTCATAAACTATGGAACATAAAAGTTCAAATTGGGGGAAGTAATAAAGACTATTGAGCCACATATTTACAGATTATAAAACATTTACAAATATTTTTAGAAAAATGTAGATGGGCTAATGAAGTTGCTTGGGAAAAGACATATTTTCTTTGCATATCGTGTGGGATATCACGTGAAAGCTTTAGTAACGCTGAACTCAAAAATATATTTCTTTTAATTTTAGGTATTATATTTGCAGAGATATCGTCGAGAATGTAGTTCAAAAATATGCCCCCCCCCCACCCATCTATTTCCGAATCTACTGAAACTAAAATTATGAAAAAAATAGAGGTAGTAGACGTTAACTTAAACCTTGCAGGAAAATTGTAGTGATTACCCTAGGTCACATAGTTTTTGAGAAAAGCGCATTTTTCCGTTAGACACAAATTTCGATTTGCGGGCATTCAGCAAAAGTGTTGAGAAGCGCTGGCGGTACCTATCGTATCAGAAGTATAATAGTATTGTTGATAATGATTTTAGAAAAAAAAATCGTCGGTAATTAGCCGAGATATTAACCCGTAAAGTCACGGGCGGTTTGGACATACATAATGACAGGGGCGGCGTACTCAATGTACCATCGACTTTTAAATCCTAGATAACAACTTTTAACGATTAATTTGTGTAATGCAATGCCCAGTAGCAGTATAAAAACAATAAACTTCAAATTGTTAAAAACAGACTAACTTAATTAGAATTAATCACATAAATACTATAAGATTCTATGGGCTAGTTCGCATTGAGTAGATCTCTCAATGCGCCTCCCGTGTATTTAAATTTAATTAAAACATATCTGGAAAAAAGCTGCACGGACCAAGGTGGCGTTGCTACTTTGCGACTTACTTTCGAAGCGCGCTTAGCAAAATGCCAAGTTTAAACTTTGAACAAGGGTTTTGTTTTAGCTAAACTGTAAAAAGAAAAGATTATTACGGCGCTAAATTTAGTTTAACCAAAAACCCATTTAATCATTACTTCATATAATCAAATGAAGTTTAAATATGCACTACTTTTATTGTCAGTACCGAATTAAGTTCATCATAAACAGATAAGATAACATTTAAATAAGAGTTATACACAATAGCAATGTTTGTCATTATTTAGGCTTTATATCTCTTTAAATTTTTATGGTATACCCATTCATACTTTTTCTAGTATATATACAGCTATACCAAACCCTACGTTGTGCAGTTTTTTACAAAGTCTTATTTTTCCTTCAGTAACACTTTTTTTAATAATACAGTTAATAATTCATATATTTGTTGTACGGAACCCTCTGAGAGCGAGTAATAGCACTTGACAGTTTATTTCTCTTTAGTTTTTGTTAGAAACAAACCATTCTTAAATAAACATAAAAAATATTTTTCAAATTTGTACAGATACAACAATGTTTATTATTAAATTAAAAGTGCACCACATGAACCTTTCGCACTGCAATATTTAGGATTATTTGTGTAAAATGTTTTCATTAATTTTTAATCAAACAAGCGGATATAAATCGATATGTGAATGTACGATATAAAAATCCTGTTTAAACACTTCAAATGGTACCTTATTCATCGTCGCACGTTTTGTATGTGCATAAAAATGGAATGTTCGCATTCGAAATACTATATACTAGTGACTGTGTATTATTAAATTCTAAGCTTTGTGTAAGCTAATATAATCTTACACATTCTGTTCGAAAATTTCGCAACTGAAACAAACTTTAAAGGAAAAATAACAATGAAAAATTTCAGTTGCAAAATACCTTTAATAATTTAAAATTTTCACAATTATTCTACCTGGATTTTTATCTTAGACTTAATGTTTTCTGTAGATTCCTGTAGTAACCAGTTTTTTTTTTATTTTTTTTTTTCGAGAAAGGGGGCAGACAAAGGTTCTGATTAAATGGTTTTTAGATAGCCGAGAATTTTTCAGTATTTTTAGTTTCATTATCTTTTTAATAAATAAGAATTTTTTATTTCTAAAATCATTGTTTATTCAACATTTGCTTTATTAATATAATTAAGATATACTAACTATAATAAAGAAATTAACTACGACATTAAGATTTCATACAGCTATTATGTAGTCCATATTTAGTTATTTAATTTTTTGCACACTTACAATAATTCAAATTAATCTTTAAATACTATGGAAAATGTACTTAAATGAGGAAAAAAATCGATATTGAAATACTGTATACCGAAGAAACCAATACACACAGAAGTTACCTTGATTGAAATTTAGCCGCTTTAATGAGTAACCAGTAAGAAACACTCTGAACTGTCCTACACTTCATTTTGAGTAACCAAAGTTGTTAAAGTACCAACGTACTGAATAACCAATTTTAATTTGACGAACTTTTACAAATTACTAAATTGTATTAGGAAATCTTCACTGTGCAGCTCTGTTGAAATTATGGCTAGGGCAGTTATAACATTCCATAATAACATTTCATAATAACATAACATGAATTTAAATAATTTATTTTTGTCTTGTTAAACAATTTACTATATCTAAAAATATTTAAACTTATAATGATAATGAAAATTGTTTAAATAGAACAATAAAAAATGAAATTTACCCGGAATCACGTTTGCGTGATTGGAGTCACACACAAAAAAATATATATGGTTAAAAAATGATTATTTGTGATAACTTTTTTCATTAATTTTTAATAAAAGAGGTTGATATGAAACTATATGTGAACGTGCGATATGAAAAGTGTATTTAAACCCTTCAAATGATAACTCAT
Organism: Maratus speciosus; assembly: GCA_963932465.1. Classification (NCBI taxonomy): domain Eukaryota; kingdom Metazoa; phylum Arthropoda; class Arachnida; order Araneae; family Salticidae; genus Maratus; species Maratus speciosus. The sequence goes on along the minus strand of OZ010786.1, from coordinate 5,989,836 downwards.
TCATCAATACTGTGTGCTTTGTGTTTGCATAAAAATAAAATGTCTGCATTGGAAATACTGTGTAGTGACTGTGTATTATTAAACTCTAATCATTGTGCTAACTAATATAAGTTTACAAATTCTGTTCGAATATTTCACAGCTGAAAATAAAAAAAAAATAAAAATAAAAATAAAAATGACAAATTAAGGTTGCAAAATACCTTTAATAAATTAAAATTTTCACATTTATCCTACCCTGATTTTTTCGGGAGACATAAAGTTTTGTGTAATTTCCTGTGGTAACAAGTTTTATTTATTTATTTATTTTCTTTCAAGGAAGGGGGCTAACGAAGGTGCTGATTAAGGGATTTTTAGATAGCAGGATAAATTTTCATACATTTAGTTTCTTCTTAGTATACATATTAAATTTTTATTTCTAAAATCTTCCTTTAATAAGCCTTTGTTTTACCAACTTAATTAAGATTTACTAACTACAATAAAGTAACTAATCTAACTACAGCATTAAGACTTCATACTGCTATTACACAACCTAAATATATATACATTTTTTTTATACATAAAAAATTCTAAGTTAATTTTCAAATACGTGTATAGCATGTAAAGTTTTACTTTTAAAAAAAGTTTAACAAAAGGTATGAAATCCATATCCGGCAGTTTTCACAACGACTTACAAATATATAGATTTTCTTCTATTGGAAAAATACTTAAATGGTAAAAAAGAATCAATATTACAATACTGCAAACCGAAGAAACCAATACACACAGAATTTGCCTTGATTGGAACTTAGCCGCTTTAATGAGTAACCACTAAGAAACACTCTGAACTGTCCTACCCTTCATTTTGAGTAACTAAAGTTGTTAAAGTACCAACATACTTAATAACAAATTTAAATTTCATAAATTTTACACGTTACTACATTGTGTTTGGAAATCTTCACGGTGCAGCGCTGTGCAAATTATGACAAGGGCAGTTGTAACATTTAATAATAATATAGTATTAATTTAAATTAATTTAGCTGCGACTAGTTAAATCATTTACTACATATCAAAATATTTAAACTTATAATGACAAAGAAAAACATTTAAAAGGAACAATAAAAAAATTAATTTACCCAGAATCACGTTTATGTGATTAGAGTAATACCAAAACATATGATTCAAAACGATTATTTGTGTTACGTTTTTTCATATATCTAAAAATGTTTAAACTTATAATGACAATGAAAATCGTTTAAATAGAACAATAGAAAATGAAATTAACCCGGAATCACGTTTGCGTGATTGGAGTCACACAGAAAAAAAAATGGTTAAAAAAGGATTATTTGTGATAATTTCTTTCATTAACTTTTAATCAAAGAAGTTGATATGAAACTATATGTGAACGTGCGATATGAAAAGGGTATTTAAACCCTTCGAATGATACCTCATTCATACTGTGTGTTTTGTGTGTGCATAAAAATAGAATGTTTGCATTAGAAATACTATGTAGTGACTGTGTATTATTAAACTCCATGCTTTGCGCTAACTAATATAAGTTTACAAATTCTGTTCGAATATTTCACAGCTGAAATTTTTTTTTAAATAAAAATGAAAATGACAAATTAAGGTTGCAAAATACCTTTAATAAATTAAAATTTTCACATTTATCCTACCTGGATTTTTTCGGGAGACATAAAGTTTTGTGTAATTTCCTGTGGTAACAAGTTTTATTTATTTATTTATTTTCTTTCAAGGAAGGGGGCTAACGAAGGTGCTGATTAAGGGATTTTTAGATAAGAGGAGAAATTTTCATACATTTAGTTTCTTCTTCGTATACATATTAAATTTTTATTTCTAAAATCTTCCTTTATTAAGCCTGTGTTTTATCAACTTAATTAAGATTTACTAACTACAATAAAGTAACTAATCTAACTACATCATTGAGATTTCATACTACTATTACACAACCTAAATATATATATATATATTTGCTTACATAAAAAATATTTAAGTTAATTTTTAAATACGTGTATAGCATGTAAAGTTTTACTTAAAAAATTTTTAACAAAAGGTATGAAATGCATACCCGGCAGTTTTCACAACGACTTACAAATATATAGATTTTCTTCTATAGAAAAATTACTTAAATGGTTAAAAATAATCAATATTACAATACTGCAAACCGAAGAAACCAATACACACAGAATTTTCCTTGATTGGAACTTAACCGCTTTAATGAGTAACCAACAGGAAACTCTGAACTATCCTACCCTTCATTTTGAGTAAATAAAGTTGTTAAAGTACCAACGTACTTAATAACAAATTTAAATTTGATAAATTTTACACGTTACTACATTGTGTTAGGAAATCTTCACGGTGCAGCGCTGTGCAAATTATGACAAGGGCAGTCGTAGCATTTAATAATAATATAATATTAATTTAAATTAATTTAGCTGCGACTAGTTAAATCATTTACTACATATCAAAATATTTAAACTTATAATGACAAAGAAAAACATTTAAAAAGAACAATAAAAAAAAAATTATTTACCCAGAATCACGTTTATGTGATTAGAGTAATACAAAAACATATGATTCAAAAAGATTATTTGTGTTACGTTTTTTCATTAACTTTTAATCAAGCAGGCTGATTATGAACGATTTGTGAATGTGCGATACGAAAAATCTGTTTAAACCCTTCGAATGATACTTCAGTCATCGTTCTGTGTTTTGTTTGCGCATAAAAAAGGAATGTTCGCTTTCGAAATACTACGACTGTGTATTATTAAATTCTAAGCTTTGTGTTAACTAAATAGAAGTTTACAGATTCTGTTCGAATATTTCGTAGCTGAAACAATTTTAAAAGAAAAAAAATAATGATAAATTAAGGTTGCAAAATACCTTTAATAATTCAAATTTTTCTTTTTTATCCTACCTGAAATTTTTACGGTAAACAAAGTTTTCTGTAATTTCCTGTGGTAACAAGTTTTTTTTTTCCCCCAGCGGATGGGGCTGACGAAGGTTCTGATAAAGTGATTTTTAGATAGCAGAGAAACTTTCATATTTTTAGTTTCATCATGTTCTTAATGCATATTAATTTTTTTTAAATCATTCTTTATTCCGTCTTTGATTAATTAACCTAATTAAGATTTACTAATTACAATAAAGTAACTAACTACAGCATTAAGATTTCATGTTTTTCTTATACAATCTTTATTTATTTAATTTTTTGCATACATCAAAAAATGTAAGCTACTTTTTAAACATAGTACGTAATATTTTGCTTAAACAAATAAGCTTAACAAAGGCATTAAAAGAATATCCGGCAGTTTTCACAATGAGTTACAAATATATAAATTTTCTTCCATTGAAAATGTACTTAAATGATGAAAAATGATCAATATTACGATACTATATACCGAAGAAACCAATACATACAGAAATGGCCTTAATTGTAATTTAGCCGCTTTAATGAGTAACCGTTAGCAAATTATCTGAACTGTCCTACCCTTCATTTTGAGTAACTAATGTTGTTAAAGTACCAACGTACTGAATAACCAATTTAAATTTGAACTTTTACAAGTTAAAAAATTGTTAGGAAATCTTCACGGTGCAGCGCTGTTCAAATTATGACTAGGACAGTCATAACATTTAATAATAACATAACATTAATTTAAATTAATTTATTTTTATCTAGTTAAACAATTTATTATACATAAAAATATTTAAATTTGTAATGACACTGAAAAACGGTTAAAAAGAGCAATAAAAAAATATAATTTACCCGGAATCACGTTTGCGTGATTGGAGTAACACACACACAGACAGAAAAAATTATGTGGTTCAAAAAGAACTACTTGTGATACTTTCTTTCATTAAATTCTTTTAATTAAAGAGGTAGATATGAAACGATATGTGAATGTATATGAAAAATGTGCATAAACTTTTCGAGTGATACCTGATCCATCGTTGTTTGGTTTGTATGCGCATAAAGAAATAATCTTAGCATTCGAAATACTATATAGTGACTGTGTATTATTAAATTCTTATCTCTGTTTTAACTAATATATGTTTACAGATTTTATTCGAATATTTCGCCCTTGAAACAAACTTTAAAAGAAAAATAATAATGATAAATTAAGATTGCAAAATACCTTTAATAATTAAAAATTTTCACATTTATCGTACCTGGATTTTTGTTTTAGAAATAAAGTTTTCTGTAATTTGATGTGATAACCAGTTTTTTTTTTTTTTTTTTTTTTTTTTCAGGGAAGAGGGCTAACAAAAGTTCTGATTGCGGGATTTTTAGATAGCCGAGAAATTTTCATATTTTAGAGATTTGCTAACTACAATAAAGTAACTAACTACAGCATTAAGTTTTCATATTGTTATTATACAATCTTTATTAATTTTTCTCAGATATGAAAAAAATTAAGTTAATTTTTAAATACGTGTATAGTATTTAAAGTTTTACTTACAAGAAAAATAAATTTAACAAAGGTATGAAATGCACATTCGGCAGTTTTCACAACGAATTACAAATATATAGTTTTTCTTCTATTGAAAATGTACTTAAATGGAGAAAAAGAATCAATATTACAGTAACTGTATACCGAAGAAACCAATACACACAGAAATTGCCTTGATTGGAATTTAGCCGCTTTAATGAATAACCACTAAGAAACACTCTGAACTGTCCTACCCTTCATTTTGAGTAACTAAAGTTGTTATAGTACCAACGTACTGAATAACCACTTTAAATTTGATGAACCTTTACAGATTTCTAAACTGAATTAGGAAAACTTCACTGTGCAGCACTGCGCAAATTATGACTAGCCTAGTCGTAACATTTAATAATATACTATTAATTTAAATTAATTTAACTGTAATTATTTAAATCATTAACTATATATCAAAATATTTAAACCTGTAATAAAAATGAAAGATGATAAAAACAACAATAAAATATTAAAAATACCTGGAATCATGTTTGTGTGATTAGAGTAATACAAAAAAAGTTATATGATTCGAAAAGGATTATTTGTGATAGTTTCTTTCATTAATTTTTAATTAAACGGGCTGATACGAAGCGATTTGTGAATTACGATATGAAAAATCTGTTTAAACCCTTCGAATGATACCCCATTCATCTTTGCGTTTTGTATGTACATAGAAATGGAATGTTCTCTTTCGAAATTAATGAAAAAAATTATATCATTTAAAAACAATGTGCGACTACTGTTTAATTGTCTACATAAGTTTAAATAATCCTTTTTTTTTCCATTTCCTTAGCCATATATCTAAAAACGCCAAAAAGTAAATATTATATACATTTATATTAATTCAGCAAGAAATTCCAGTTATCTATGAAACGTAAATCACAGCGGTATTTTTTAACAGTCAGAGCCTGGTCTAATTTTTAAGATAGGCGGTGAATACTTAAAAAAAGGTGATTTTTAAAAGAAGGAATTGAACTCTGATTGATTTAATAATCATCTACATAAAATGTATGACATGTTTGAAAGAATGACTATTTTTAAAACTGAGGACATTGTTTTCTGCTAAATTAAAATACCAAAATTTCGTCCTATCGAGAAAATTGAGGAAAGTTACAGAAAACTGATATTGGTAAGCAGCCAAAGACATTAAAAAAAAAAAATTCTCATAAATTATGTAATCGGTATAACGGAATCAGGCAAGGAAAAAAGCATATCAAAAATAATAATTTTAATAAATTAATGTGTCTCTATATAGAATATTTATGTATTTATAAGTCTATATATATAGTTTTTTATTATTATATTATATTAGTTAAATTGCTGTTCATAACGTGGTTTTTCTAAATTCTGTTGATCATGCATGGCTTTAGAAGGGAGTTCTTAAGCATTATCGTTATAGGCCTGACTAGTGACCGGGCATGCTGAGCAGCTATCCGGGGCTCCCCATTTGAGGAGTGCACCATGGCAGAAAGCAGGATTTTCATTAAGAGGATGCTAAATGGTTAAAATTTGCCAAAAGTTATCAATATTCTTTTTCACAAAAAACACTTTAAAAGATTTAGGAAGGGAGTTTACTCTCTTTCCCCGCCCCCTTGGTTCCTGTAGCCCCTACCCATTCCCCACACAAAAAAAAGAATGAGCTACGTCATCAGAAAACTAATGATTAAAATTGTGTTATAAGAATATAGTAGTCAATAATTTTCAAGTGAAATTATTTATTGAGATTTTCCTCTTTAAAGGGGCATGTTAAAACAATTTATGATAACCAATGGAGGAGGGTTGGTTGTCTTTAACCCATCTTATGACTTACACAGATAAGGAAAGGGAAAGTTCGCAAACATTTATATATAAAACAATCCATCATTTTTTCTACAGTTATCTACTTATTTTCGTACTAATATTTTTCTTAAACTTGTGGCGTCTTGTGATGATACCCTGTATACAGATGTGAGTATTTCCTGGAATAAAATTTATATGTATATACTAAAAAAGAAAAATGATGTTTAATCTAGTCACTTAAGCATACTATTCACGAACGTTTTCTATGGATAGACAGAATATTGGATCTTCAAAATGATATTTGCCCTGGGCACTACATAGTCTAAGCCCGGCTATGGATTTGCTACAATTTACAAGTCTTTTTAGCTTAGTCGAAAAATAAGAATATATATATATATAAATTTTCCTTTTTAAATATATAGTATTATATAAATATTTCAACGGACGCACCCAATATAAAATTATATTGGGTGCGTTCGTTAATTAAGAAAATTGGTTAAATCGTTTCAAAATAACGACCTTTTGAAAATCTGAATAACAAGCATTAAGGTCACTGAGGGTATACGTTTAGTTCATTACAAATATGTGATGGATTTCATAGATTAAATTAATATCATTTGCAGTTGTTTACTTTGGTGTCAGATACACTAAAATAATTTCATTGGTATTCATTGAATGGTTTGGGTTCGAATCTCACTTGTGTATCATAAATGAATGATGCCTTAGCATCATCATACTTTACATTCTTGTGTCGTCACAACAATATCCCCCCCCCCCCCCCAAAAAAAAAAAAAAACTAGAACGAAATTTGGGTATTTAGATTCGAAAATAATGGCCATTTGAAAATTTAAATAATACTACAGTTAATGGAGCTATATTTTCAAACCATCATTTATATTATTATATATGACCATCGAATTATATTATTTTAAAATTATTTGATTTCAATAAAAGTCTTTTTCTTTGTTGGGCGAGACCTTAAAAATTTTTGATCTCCTTGAACATAGGAAATACATTATAGCCCGTGGGCATTTTTTAATCTATGATTTCAATATTTTTTAACAATTTTGTTTAAAAAAAAGGTAACCTATTTTTCTGACTGCGAAGTAGACATCTGCACGGGCCTATGCTGGAACGGCAGATTAAAGACAATTTTTAACGGGCAGGGCCGAATTAAAAATTATGGGCCTGGCCCGTTCATATCGGACCTATAAAATGATTAAATGGGCCGACTAACCAGATATAGAAAGTTAAAAGTATCAAACTAAGCCGATAAAGTACTAACAATTATAAATGGACGTGATCGGTGTGAGGATAAGTATAAATGTGCTGCACAATTCGATGCTAGATTGCAATTTCGGTTTCGGTTTCTGCCGAACATGTAAGCTTTGCCCAAAATTCTTTTTCAGCAAAAATGTTGCCAAAAATGCGGCTGGACCGACACTCTACCAAAACAATCTGTATTCCGAAAATATAATTTTTTTCTTCGGAAGTTTGCGACATTACACATTGATCTGTATGGACTCAAATGAGACATTCTTTATTTATTTATTACTATGAACTTCACTGTTTATAATTAACAGTCATTTCTGACTCAAAAGGTGAGTGCAAATTATAAAGCAAGCAATGCATATATGACGCTTTTCTCGTGCTCATTAGGAAGCTGCAGACTTAATAGTAATAGAAATTTTTTTGTTTGAAATCGTAGAAGTGTTTCGAGTACACTTTGAGAAAGTTCTATTATAACAGATGATCATTTACAAAAATCATTATAAAAGATAAATCGAAGCATGTAACCAAAAACGTTTTTTAATTAGATGAAATTCGTATAATTGGAATATTATTCTATGTCGTAGATGAATTAATTACATCTTATTTTATATTAAAATAAAAAGTTTTCGATAGATGAGCAGAGAGCCAATTTGAACCACACATATAATTAATTACACGTATTATTAATAAATATTTCTGTATATTTATGTGTACAGAAAACATGTTCAGCGTAGAGATCGATATCGGACAGTTACATCATGTCTGAAACTGGGTTTAATTTTTTCTGTAGGATCGAGTCAGGCCAGGATCAGGCTTACATTTTCTTCTACATACTACGTCTGCGAGGATGGCCGGTAATAAAATTAAGAGGCTACTTCAGTCATGTGAAACACCCGTTCTTTAATAATAATCCAATTGGGGAAACATCGTAAGGTATCTCGTTTGCATTTCAGTATTTTTAAATGGGTTTTTTTTTGCATTGGATAGCTAAATGTTCGATCTCTACAAAGGCTGTTCTGCACTTTTTCGATTTTGTTTGCAGTAATTTTTAAGTAGAACAACTTCATTTTCGGAACCGGCTTCGAAAGTGAAAGCAACCCCATAAAAAGCTTGAAAACGAAATAGAAAACGTAAGAAACGGCCTTTGTAGAGATCGACCTCAGCTATCCAATTAAAGAAAATCATATCATGTAAAAGTATTTAAATACTAACGAAATATCTTAAAACATTTCTCCTTTGGATTAACCATAGCGAGTGGGTCATATCGCGTGACTAAAGTAGCCTCATCGGACAAGCAATTTGTTTTCTAAAAAGAATAGTAGTAATAATCAACTTTTGATAACGGAAATTCGGAAATATACCTTAATAAGTTAGAGAAAAATATTTTTTTAAATCTCCTTTTTTTTACCATTTTTTTTAGCTTCAAAATATAGCATGCTTTTAACAATTTTTTTCTTTCAATTTGAACATATTAATGTTTTTAATGAATCTTTATTCGAATTTAGAGACTAATGAGTCTAAGAGATAATTAATTTTGCTATTCTGTATGCTCTGGCTTCCGAACGTATAATAGTCTAAAATGTACACTATTAAATTTTTCCATAAACATATATTCAGTATACTAGAAAAGAATCTTGATTGTATGTTAAGAAAAATCGGATTTTTTTTTAAATCAAAATTCAGTCTGGTTTGATTTCTTTGATTTTTGCTTTTTTTTTTTTTTTGTCCGGGCCGGGCCCAATTATTTCTCTTTCTGGTCTGGCTGGGCTCGGGCCAGGATATCCCGGCCCGTACAGACCTCTACTGGAAAGAAAAGTGATGTTTGAAACTAACAATTTGCTCAATTAATAATAGGGCTAAACACATTTTTTTTCTTGCATTCACTGAATTTTTCAATTTATGTCAGAACTTTATTCCGCGAGAAGCTTACACTGTAAAGCTATGTTAACTAAAATCGTGAATTTAATATTTAAATTTTTATCATATTTAAAAAACTACACAGACAGATATTGTTCTACCAGAAAAAGTAGTTAAATAGCGAGGAAAAACTTACATAGCAAACCTGAATAACAGGCGGAACAAAACACACATGGGTTACCAGCATTGGAATATTATCGCTTTAGCGAGTAACCGCTAAATAGAGAGGAAAATCTTATATAGCAAACCTGTATTACCGAAGAAACCAAACACACAAGGGTTGCCATTATTGGACTATTACCGTTTTACCGAGTAATCGTTAGGAAACTCCCTGGGCTTGAGGCTGCATTTTTACACACCGCCACATGGCGTTATACAGATTTTAGATTTTACATAACACACGGTGTGTATGAATGACTGTGGAATAACGCTTTTCTGAGTAACTTCGAAAAAAGTGGTGCAATGCATAGAAAAATACCTCAGGAACGTCATGGTATGTTTAAACAATCCGAGTACCCGGCAAAAGTTACTCGAATTGAAATTGGTTACTCCTTACGTTGGTGTTTAAACCACTTTAGGTACTCAAAAGGGAGGGTAGGAGAGTGCATACACACATACATACACACACAATTTTTGCTCGCATCATAGTATAAGATCTGAATTTAAGTTTAAAACACGAAGTGTCAAATATGTTAAAGTTTCTCTCTATTCTAAAAAAAAGTAACTACCGCTGTCACCGCCGTCGGTTTTGATTTTTTTTGTGACCGGAGGCCTTTCTTCGTTAATATTGACAAAAATAATGCATACAAAAATATGAAAATCGGTGGTTTTATACAGAAATGTTTGATAAGCACGCTGATGCAGACAGTTTTCAAATCGAAGAATTATTTTAAGAGTTATTTAATGCTAAAGTTGGACAAAATCGTTCCACTAAAAAAGTTTTATAGCAGCAAAAACTATACATGGCAGTGTAATCATTTTAGATCATTTTGTGCGTTAGAATTTGCCGGAGTGCAGATTGCATTAATTTTTTTATTTTGACTCATTTTTTCAGGTTTTATTTCTATTTTAAATTAAAATTTTCAGCATTTCTAGAGATATTTTTTACCGATTTCAGAAAATTGTACTAATTTAAACTTTTGCCAACTGTATAAAAAGCGCAAGCAATAATGATTGCTTCAAATTAAAAATTTATTTACACGTGACTATTATAAACAGGAAAAAAACTTTCAAATTAGAATTAAATAATTACGTATAAAAAGCAGGAACTTATTAAAAATTACGCCATAAAAAGTATACACGTGAATTCTAAAAGAGAAAGGATATTGTAAAATAATAAATTCATTAACATGTGAAGAAAATTTCAAAGACAGTCGAACATAAACTCAATGAAGGAGGTGCTTTCTGGATTCTTTTCTTTAAATATTTAATGACTATTTACAGATCATGATTATATACATATATACAGTAAGGATTATCAAACACTTGATCTGGTTTTTCGAAATAAGGGAGGCTTAGCCTCATCAACAAACTGTAAAAAATTACAGCGATCATGCTTTTTAAAATCACAACATTGCTTCGTATCGTTCCAGCCACAACAATCGAAGTTGCATTCTAAGGTAGGATGCGCGCGCATCGCGCGTCCTTCGTTGCTATGGGAGCAGAGAAAAAGTTTCTCTTCACACTCCCCACCTGAACTCTTAAAGAGTTCACAAATCAAAATTCCATCTTAAAATCATAAAAATTCATTTTTTCGTATCAGTGGTTCAGTAATCTAATACAATTTTTAAAATTCGAATACAAAATACTAAATATAAGAATTCAAACAATATCTAATTAATCACTTAATTAGTCAAATTCAAAATATCAATAAATTCTAAATAAAACACTTTAAATTCAAACAAAGTAAAAATAATGACAGTTAAATAACACACACATTTTTTTTTTTTTTTTTTGCAGTTAAATCATATACTTACTTATACTACCAAAATTCAAAGATTCTATATATAAATAAGACTAAAAATCAAAAAAGAGAAAAAAAATATTTAGAGTCCTAAATGCAGAAAAAACAAACTAAATAAATGTCTATAAAAGTTTATGAATGTTTATAAAAAGTCTGCAAAAAGTCATTTTGTCAGCCATTTTGTATTTCAAAGGGATACAAGTGCTGTATGGATCTTTTTAAGATCCCACTCGCTGTTTTTATTTCGTATGAACGAATATTGCCATCTCTTCCAGGAATGGCAGTCTGAATCTTACCAAGTTTCCAAAGAAACTTACTTTTTGCGTCATCTTGAATTAAAACAATATCGCCCACTTTCAGTGGCGTATGGGCATTAGGATTTTTCAATGAATGGGCCGTTTTTAAATCCATCAAATATTGTTTTTTCCATTTGGTCCACAATTGTTTCAATAGTAAAGATTGATATTTTTTTCTTTTCAGGAGTATTGATCTCTTTGAACAATCTTCAATTATTTCAAAAAAATTGATAGGAAATGAAAGTTCTTTTCCAAAATTTAAAAAGTGCATTGGAGTAAGAGGTTCTGGTTCATCGCTGTCGCTATATACATACGTCAGTGGTCGCGTATTCAAAACTGCTTCCACTTCTGTCAACAGAGTCGCTAATTCATCATAACTTAAGAGTGCTCTACCAATTACTTTTCTCAAACAGTCTTTGACTGACTTTACTATTCGCTCATAGAAGTCTCCCCACCATGCAGCTCTTTCTATTGGTAACGGTGCGGTGATCTGGTCTGCTGGTTTGGAGAAATATTTTTTACATATTATACAATTCTTGATAACACTCTTGACCAACTGACGACCTTTATGTATCCAAAAACGAGATCTAATTTTTGCCAAAGTATTGGCTGTCCCTCCATGCATAATTTTGTCGTGTTCTTGACGAACTATTAGAGTAGTTAACCAAGAATGTTTGGGGATAATTATTGGGTTTTTCTCTTCTGCGGACAGGTTAGAAAATTCGAACTAAGCATTAGAAATAGGAAATCATGCTAAGCATTAGATCATGTTACTTTTATTCGTAATTAATTTACTTGGACTCCCTTAAATAAAATTAATATAACCCCTTAAGTTAATATTAGTTTTTGTTCCATTAAAATATCTCAATTTGTTGATTTTCTGTAAGCAAGTAAACCCAATTGTTTTACAGTGGAAATCTATCGGAATTTAACGAAATATTAGAGATATCGCCAAGTTGGCGTCACTTTTGGCGATTCATTTTGGTCGCCAAATTTGGCGATATACCGCCAAGTTGGCGACAAACTTGGCTGCATTTGCGACAGAACTATGTCCCTCTACGGTAACCTCCTGACAGGTATGGACATGTATTACATGCTGTTCAATAATCGCATAAAAAATTTGCTAAAAATTCAAAAATCGCTGCACGAATTCCGAATAAACTTTTTTGAAAAGAGAACAAAATTTACTATATTGGGTTAAAAGAAAGAAACCGCATTCTTTTCCATAATGTAGAAAAATCGAATTAATATAATCCCTTAAGTTAATATTAGTTTTTGTTGCATTAAAATATCTCAATTTGTTGATTTTCTGTAAGAAAGTAATCCATATTGGTTTATAATGGAAGTCTATGGGAATTTGGCGAAATATTAGAGGTATCGCCAAGTTGGCGTCACTTTTGGCGACTCATTTTGGTCGCCAAATTTGGCGATATACCGCCAAGTTGGCGACAAACTTGGCTGCATTTGGAGACAGAACTATGTCCCTCTATGGTAACCTCCTGATAGGTATGGAAATACATTAAATGCTGTTCAATAATTGCATAAAAAATTCTCTAAAAATTCAAAAATCGCTGCACGAATTCCGAATAAACTTTTTTGAAAAGAGAACAAAATTTACTATATTGGGTTAAAAGAAAGAAACCGTATTCTTCTCACTTATATGGAAAAATCGCCTCAAAACATAAAAAAGCGCTAAAAATCGCATAAAAAATTAAATAAAAAAATCTAATCAAAAAATCGAAAATCGGGCTTCGAGGTGCAAAACTTCATATATAGACGTACCTTTTCCCCAAACTTTGTAACTCTACGTGCAATGGTCTCTTCAGAACACCGTCGACACACTCACTCACTCACACACAAATTTCTTTCTTTATTATTATAGATACTATTATACTAAATTGTTAATTTTCTTCTGTAGCCAAATTTTTTGTGTGTCCCTGTAAATGAAAGACAAATTCTATGCACACCATATTCTATAGTAAGTAATTTGTAGTACATCTCAGTGATAAATATAAACTTTAGTATGTTTAAAATAGTGTAATATCATTAAAATCCACCACAAAGGACTTTTCCCTTTAGACAGTAATGTAACGGACTTATTTTGAGTATTCCTGTAAATGAACAATGAATGCTACACACTTCATTTTCAGTATTGAACATCCCATAGTGATACCAAATAACATCTATGAATTGATTGAAATTAGACTATGTTTACGCGAGTTAGAGCACGGACAGACTGTAGGCATACGACAGACAGACAAACAGAAGTGTCAAACAATATTGCAGTCGTATAAAAACCAGAAGGTATACTCTATAGGAAGAGAGTATACGCTAGAGTCACGTTCATGACTAGATTATACGCTTTCATTTTATTCGAGAAACAGAGGGTATACGGAGCTTCTTAAAAAAAAATACGGAAGGTATACGGCGTGTATACCTCCGTATACCCTCCAGATTTCAAACGCATTTGAACTATGTTGGAAAGTGTTAAAAAGGAAATAAAAATTTTTTAACTGTTCCAATAATTTTTTATTATGTCTATAGAAGAAAGTAAAAGAAATAATGGCAGGTGTACATTACTGAATTCGTGCCAATTAACGAACCTAACCCTACACTTCAATTCTAATAACAAAGAATGTATAAAATACATTTAACGATTAAAAATTACTTAAATAATGAAATTCTTATAAAGAATCTAACATAAATAAAACACCATAATTGAAATACTTATAAGTACACTGTAAAAAAATAACAAAGATTTTTTAATCTAAGAAAATATAATATAATATAACCTCGAACAAAAATATACAGTAACATTTTTGAGATACCTATGGTTTCAAAAAGTATGCTTTATATAACCTGAGAAACGAATATATATTAAAAATTTTAAAAAGTATTTATAAAAACAGAGTTTTTTTCTGCCATTGATTTCCGAAAACATTTCCAAGTAGTTTTTATAATGCATAGTTTTTATAATGCATTAATTAGTTTTCACAACCCGAAACCTAAGCTTTTCGGATACTATCCGTTCTCAAATTAACAAACACGCATGTCAGACAAACATGATAAATTTACAGAATTAGCATTAAGATTAAAATTAATATTATTAACCATTTGGAAATGGTTGTTGTTTTCGGTCGAGGATAGGGCCAAATGATGCTCGCATTTTATTTTTTTTAACGAAATTCAACGATGTTCTTTACTTTTAGAAGAATTTTTTCTGAATAGGTAATAGAAAGGCACAAAATCGTTAAAAATTGTTTGAATAGGTAATGGAAAGGCATAAAATCGTTAAAAATTGAAAAAGTTACAAAATGGGTAGGCGCAAATTATGAGATATGGAAAAATCCAAAGCCAAAGAGCGACGCCGAAATGAAAATCGTCTTGCAAAGCAAAAATCGAGGTCTTCAACTCATTATGTAGGCCATGAAAATCGAGGTCTTCAACTGATTATGTAGCCCATGTAAATCGAGGTCTTCAACTGATTATGTAGCCCATGAAAATAGATTACAGAATAAAAGACGAACGCGAAAAAGGAAACAATCTAATGTTTAATCGATTGATAGTAAAAGGCCATGTCTCGAGGGGCTCCAATCCACTAGCCACGGCGTTTTACAATCGGTCAATTCTAACCGGAAAAAATTGAGCTCAACGTACGTAATTTGTCGCAATCTGTGGATGATTCGGTGGAACTGCTTTCGATTTGTAAATTGTTTTCTTCTCGAAACAGGAATTGGAGAGTATATCGATGAAGGTTTTGGTCGTCTGAAGATTGATCTTTGCGATCTGTTGTTGATGAGGATGCGACGGAATTTGGTGGACGAAATAAATTCCAAATGGTCGTTGCAATCTATTAAATTACAATTATTTTTTTTTCCTTTTTCTTTTGTATGCATATATTCAATTACGCAGCTGAAAATGCTTAATTGAGAATGAATAGCATCATTAGAACTGATTTTCCGATTGAAGAAATAACTCATTAATACACTATAAACTATTCACAAACGTTTCGAAAATCAGTAGCAGCTAAGGAAACTTTGTTTTTTTAAATCTTAAAAATATATTTGTTTCTGAAGTTTCTAAATATAAAGAATATATTAAGGAATTGCGAAACCTCGGAAGAGATTATTGTATGATTTCGTTTGTGGTTATATTATATTCTCATACAAACATTTTTCTTTTCTTAAAGTATATATGAAGAATATAAGTCGAAGTACTTTTAGTGATATTTATATGGAGTAACTGGTCAGTTGGTATCTATAATCTAACTCATTTGACTCAATGGACACGTTTGAGACTCTCAAAAATACAGTCGTTGGCGTCCCGTAATTTATTGCAATCCTAGAGCAAATACCTATATTTAGGCTAACGATTTATTTTGAATATTTTTAACCAGCTATTTTACTTATTAAAAAATACCCGCTGGGTCAGCCTACAGGCACATATAGGTTTCGAAGTTAAGTACTAATTTCACCAATGAAAACTAAATCAAGAGTACAGATAAACCGAGTTTAACAATTTTATCTGACCGCTTTTGACGAATTTTTAATTTCCTTTTTCTGTAAAATCTGGTTTTAACATAATCATGTTAATACGCATTTTGTTTTCGTCACTTGAGAATAATTTTTGTAATATTATCCATTAGTAGAGTTCATCTTATAAAAAACATGTTACTACAAAAGTTATATGTAACATTAAGATTTATATAAAAAAATGTAAACAGTGAGGTGATTGTTTTATTAAATAAACCACACACTATATTTTAAATTCTGAAGTTCTTTTTATTGACACACCCACACATTTAATAATTCAGCCTTATATACAGCATCTCTGAGGGTTGTCAAAAAATTTCGTTCTACCAATAATATTTTTTGCTGTAAATGTTGGTCCTATCAAACACTTGTCAATATAAGTTATGGATAATATTAAGGAGATTTATAATAAATTATAGCAGATTTGATATCGTGTGAATTGACTAAGTTATAAATTCTTTTCTTCTTCAAACCTACATTTATTTATTTATTTATTTTTTTTTCTGTAATAGTTGGTCCTATTGAAAACTTGTAAATATAAAAGTTGTAGTTAATATTAAGAAGATTTATAGTAAATTTAAGGGGATTTTATGTCTTGTTAATTGATGAAGTTATGAAATTGTTTCTTCTTAAAACCCTATTTTTACGCCCCTTGAGTCCATTTTTAAATGAATATGAAAAATCTGTCATACATAAATTTTTGGTCCTTTACCCAGAAGTAATAATAATTTTAAACCGATTCGATAAGTGTCATAATTAAGAAGTTATGGGATTTTTTTTTGTTTGCACAAAAACCCTCCCCATTTCCATCTCTTTTGCCCGATTTTGCCCATTGACGAACTAGACCCAGATTTTCTGCCCCTTGATTTCATGTATCAGCTTGGAAAAGTTTTGTGCTGAATTATGAAAGTTATCATGTCCAAAAAAAAATGACATATATACATAGATAGAAAGATAGATAGATAGATAGATGGATAAAGTTTTGAACTGGAGGTGGTTTTGAGTTCTAGGGGTCATGATCGGCGTAGATCTGCAAACATTTTTCAAAAATTCCATCATGAGGGAGAATGTAATAGGTAGTATTTCTTACGAAATCTACCTAAAAACAGTCCAACGTATGTAAAGTGACCATATTCCTTTAAACTTTGGGGAATCATGTCTCATTTAGAAGAATAACCTCCAGTTTTCTGAATTCAAAACCTTATTGAGAAAAAGTTAAAACATTTATAAAGTTTATGAAAATTTAAACTGAAAAAGTAAGAAATTTTAAAGTTTCGAATGCTTTGAAGTTGAAACATTTTTTTTTTTTTTAAATTTAGTGTTTTTACATAAATGTTGCCTAAATTTATGTCACATGATACCATGTAAAATTTCAAGATAGTAGTATCTATCTATATTATAAAGGACAAACATATCTGTGCGTAACGCATACGTCATTTTGCGAATGGCAACACTTTGAAATTTGAAATAAAATTTTGGTTTTGCAATTTTCTCTACTGCAAAATTTTAAACTTCTAAACATCGCATATTTTAAATTTTTACACCGTCGTATAAGGAAAAAAATGCTCTTTTAAATGCAATTTGTTTAAAAGCTGTATCTCAATTTATTTTTGAGATATTAATTTTTTTGTAGTTTTTAATACCATTTTTCTTATTATGGCAAATAAAGTACCTGATTTCTATTGAAAGTCATTGAAAGGTTGAAAGTAAACGGAAAATAGCCGAAAATAGGAGATACTGTATCTTTTTGTTGCCATTTTCTCATAAAACCTGAAAAAAGTTGAAATTAAAATATGGGCTATATCAAGAATATTGTCTGTTATTCCGTGATAATGACGTCATATGCACACTTTTCTATAGACGAAGTTTAAGATTGGATTGAAAAGTGGATTGCTTCAGCGGATGGTATTGAGGTAATGAGGTATTTTTAAATTTATTCATGCCATTTTCCGATAAAAATTCAAAATTTTTCATAAAAATTGTTGTATAGAGTTTAGTGGCGCAAAATCCCATTAGGAGCATAATATTGTATTAGGGGCATAATAACGGAAAATGACATACTGCTTTTGAAAACACGCATTTTTCCTCAAATTTTCTATATTGTTTTTCCTTCTTCATGTGTACTGATACTAAGTTTCAGACTCTAGGCGAAATGTTTATTTAAATGAAAATGAAGTCATATTTAAAAGAAATCGATCATTTTCTTAGATAAAACTAAACATTTTAACACAAATACATCTAAAAACCATAAATTACGAAAATTTTTAGTCTCCGGAATTGAGATTAGAATCTCAAGTAAAGCGTGCGTCTGTTCACATAAAAGAGATGCTGCTGACAATCTTGACTTCAAGTTTTGAGTTAAAATGATTTTTAAATGATCAAACAAAATACATTTTTTAAAAAAATGATGAATATGGATATGAGAAGTGGGTACGCAAATTTTGAGAAGGTGAAAATTGCTGTTTTCATTCCGGAAATCCAAGCATGAGAGCCTCAATTGATAACCACATCCAATAACTGATCTTTATTATATTTTACTGATTAAGTATCTATCTATATTACAAAGTACAAACGCATCTGTGCGCAACGCTGACGTCATTTTGCGAATGGCAACACTTCAATATCAAATTTCGGTCTTGAAATTTTCGCTACTGCAATTTTTTAATCTTCTGACCATGGTACATTTTCAATTAAAAAAAAAATGGCCATAATTAAAAAAAATATATATATGGCCACTTTTTTTTTCCATTCTGACCAGAAAATCAGAGTTCTAACTTTTTACGGCTGCTCTTTCATCTTACCTAACGCTCTATTTATAATGGCTGTTTCATAATAATAGAAACCACCAGTCCATCAGAAGAAAATAACTCGGTTAAGTGGGACTCGGATAATAGGGACTCTACTGCAAAACATATTTCAAGTTAAAGACTTGAAGCACACGCTTTTATTTTATGTAAAATGACGTCATTTGCATTAATATAGATACTTAAAATTAAATATAGTTTATAATAGCTCCATGTTTTATCATAAATCCTTCATTTATATTTTTATCAAAACGAGTTGCAACCCGTCGAAATTCGACGTTTTAAAATGTTTGAAAGGAACTGTCAGATCGAAATTATAATAAACCTACAAAAATAATTACAACAAAAAATCATCTTACATTGCTTGTCTAACTCTTAAAACAAATAATATTTTAAACCCAAAATTACCAAAATATTATTTCTACAAACTTCAACTGCTTAAATTATTGAAAAATTAAACTGTATTAGATTACGTAATCAAGATGAGTAATTATGATGAAGTTATCGATGGAGCTCTTATGTTTGTTTTTACGGGATGAAAAATCAGTAAAAAGGATTTCGCTTTGTCACATCATAAAATTTCCCCCCATAAAATCTAAACTGTGCGTTATTTTCACATTCTCGTAATTTACATACGCACCACTCAAATTCACAATTTGAAAGTATTTTAACGCGCAAAAGAATAGATTATTAATGAATGCATTTCCAAAGTTAAAGTCACATTTGTCCGATACAACTTTTCATGTGAACATTCGCACAAACCTAAAGTTCTAATCTTAGTACCCGCGAAAAAAAAAATTCAGAAATTTGACTTTAGTTGTCATAGTATTCGCCATTTATAGTATTGGTCAAACATTCAGTTTTATCAAAAAAAAAAAAAAATGATCGTTTTGTTTTAAATATATCATTTTTACTCAATGAATCATTTTGCCGAGCGCCTCAAACTCATTTATCAGCGTAATGTAAAAATATTAAAATGTAGCTGATTTATGAAGAAGAATGCGTGTTTTATTTAATGTCTGACATCATTTTCTGTTCAAAAATTATAAAAAAGTTACTTTTATTTGTAATGTGAAAATGGCATCAATAAGGATATAATGAATAAAAATTATAAACCATGAATATTTTCCCTTTACTTTCAATATAAATGGAGTACTTCAGTTGCCACAATTACAAAATTTGTATTAAAAACTACAAAAAAATTAATATCTCAAAAACAAATTGAGATACAGCTATCAAATAAATAGTATTTAAAAGAGAATTTTTTTCCTTATACGACGGTGTAAAAAGTTAAAATGTGTGATGCATAGAAGTTTAAAAATTTGAAATAGAGAAAATGCAAAACCAAAATTTTATTTCAAATTTCAAAGTGTTGCCATTCGCAAAATGACGTATGCGTTACGCACAGATATGTTTGTCCTTTATAATATAGATAGATAGCACGTATTTTAATTATTTTTTTTTTCAATTTTTATGAGAAAATGGCAACATAAAGGTATAATTGCTATTTTTCAACATTTTTTCTTTACTTTCTACAGAAATGGAGAACTTGAGTTGCCAAAATGAAACAATTGTCGCTAAAAACTCCAAAAAAACTAATATTTCAAAAACAAATGGAGATGCAACTTTCAAACAAATTGCATTAAAAAGTACTTTTTTTCCCCAATACGACGATATAAACATTGAAAATGTGCGATGCTTAGAAGTTTTTAAAAATGCTGTAGGGTATTTAATCGCACAATGAAACATCGGCTTTTGTTTTACGGCTAGCGTACACAAGGTAACGTTATTTACTGGAGACAAAATAAGCTGGGAGAAAGAAATAGCATTCCGGGGGCTAAAAAACTTTAAAAAAATTATTGGTATTCAAATTCAGGGGATCGTAGAAACGCTGAAAAAAATCCGCCTTCAACAGCTGCCATGTTTGTGTCAGCGTTCAGGATTACGGCTGAGCTTTCCCACTTACACTCTATTCCAACTCAACTTGGCAGCACTGTGAAAGGTAGAAACAGTAACATTCCTCCTTGAAAAGTAGTTCTCCGTTATTTTTTAATCTTAAATGGTGAAAATGCATATAAATTTATATGATTATGTTTATAAATTGCAAATTTCGGTATTTTGAAGCATATATTTAATGTAATTTCTCTGTTAAAAGTATTTAATGTAAAAGTATTTTGAACTTAAAGCGAACGTATAAAGTAAAAATCTTGGCGTAAAAAACTCTCCTTTGGCGATGAACAAATCTTCAAGGTTAAATATCTGGCGTGCTTTAGTGCTCTGCAGCTCTGCTACTCCGCGCATTCTTATGAACAGTTCTTATGAATAGTTTTAATAATACTCGCTGTTTACTTTCGCTTTTACTTTTCTTTTTAACGTGTTCATAGTTTTTTATTTTTACTGTTAATTATTGTTATTATTTATTCGTGTATTAACTGAGTATTTCTAAAATTTGTTACATAGTTAAATATTTATTTGAATCATACTTATTTGAATTATAACATGTCTGATAAAGCATTATCTCCACCCACGCTTTACACACCTTCAAGGCGAGGAAAGTGAATCAAAAGTGCAGCTCGCAGAAATATATTAAATGTTTATTCCAGACTTCGTCAAGAAAATCCCCAACATTCAATTAATGAAATCGTAGAGGAAGTTTCCCAACTTACAGGTGTTTCGAAAAGCACAATTTTTTGTTTGAAAAAACAGAAAAAGGCATCTAGCCCTTTAAGTACACCCGGAAAGAAACGACCTGGTGCAGTGGGTAAACGGAGAAGGCTGGGAAAATATGACAAATTCACATTATCTTGCATTCGACGAAAAATCCATAGTTTTTTTTGCAGAAATGACATACCAACTTTGGATAAAGTTTTACAAGTTGTAAACGATGATAAAGAATTTTTTTTGAAAAATATTAGCCAGACTAAATTGAACAGAATATTAAAAGATTTGGGATTCTCTTTTGAAAAACGAAAAAGAGAGGCAGCTCTTCTTGAGAGGCAAGATATTATTTTGTGGCGCAGAAACTATTTGAGAAAAATTACAGAGTATAAGAAAAAAATGCTTCTATTTATTATCTTGATGAAACATGGGTAAATGAAGGGCCTACTCAGAACCCCCTCCCCCCCCCCCCCAAAAAAAAAAAAAAAAAATCTTGCAAACAAAATCGAAAAGGTAAAAAAGGTTATTTATCGAGATCGACCTCAGCTAACCAACGCAAATGAAAAAAAATAACTTAAAAATACTGAAATGCAAACGAGATATTAATTTTTTTTTCTCCATAGGACTAGAATTAGCAAGTGGGTGTTTTTGCGTGAGTGATATAATCCCTTAATTTTCAGCAGTGTTAACAATTTAATATTAAATGCAGTTTTTAATTATTTAAAAATCAGCTTATTTTGATTTTAAAAAATCATGACTTTTTTACACCCTAATATCTATAATTAAAAATGTACATTAAAAATAAGACGGGCTCAGTGTGAAATCTAGCCTTTTCCGAATTTCTGCTAAAGGTTTTGGTATAAATAAGAAATTTTCTGTTTTAAATAGATTTCCGGATAATTTGGTTTTAATCTTTTAACCCAATATAGATAATACTGTTTTGTTTTCAGTAAATTTCATTCGGAATTCGTACAGCGATTTTTTAAATTTTCTCGATTTTTTTAATCTGATTTTAATTTTTTTTTGCTTTTTGCGGCAATTTTTTGACATTTGTAAGAGGAATTCTGTTTTAAACATTGAGCTTAAATATAGAAAATTTTGCCCTTCGCGATTTTAAATTTCTTAGACAATTTTCGATGCGATTTTTTTCGTTCCGATGTGATTTTTTCAACATCAGTACATGGAATTCGACTTCAAATTTTTAGTTTAAAACAGTAAATTTTGACATTTTTTCAATAAAGTTTTTCCACAATTCGTGCACCCCTTTTTAAAGTTTTCGCTATTTAAAAAAAAAGTTCGCATTTTGCGGGCCGGGCGACGTCGGACGGATCAGCTTATATAATATAAGATAGTGCTAAAATCAGTCTAAAAAATGTAAAAATAAGAAAATAATAATAATGCAATTCGTTATTTTAATAGATTATATAATTAATTTCATAGGAACTTCAAAACGTACAGATTTTTGCACACGCATTATACTTTTCCGCCAAAATGGCGCTTTTCCTTGGTTACTAGTGATCCTTTGCTCTTTAAGCAAACCCTGGTTGCTACGGCAACGGCTGCGATTCGGCATTCGTAGTATAACCAACGCTGCCAACTTAAGGTGGAATCAAGTATAGTGACGTTATCTGAGATTTCCTTATAGCAAACTCGTCAAAGTGGGCGATATTCGTTAACCCTTTATTCACTGACGGTACTTATAAATACGATAAAAATAACTTGTTGTAAAGTTCATTTAATACATCGATTAGTAGTAATAGAGTTTAGAATGAGTTATAGATGCATTACTTTATCTTGTTCCAAAAGCATTACAAAAATATTTTTAAAAGGATTATTTCATTTGCCTTTGCATCTTTTGAGCTTTCTTGGCATTGGGGTGGTGGAGGTTTTGAATTCGGAAATATTTATATATTTCTATCGCAAGAACATTATATTTGTACATTTCCTAATTCTACAAAATACTAAGAAAAATATTTAAAATAAATTATTTCAGTGGGTTTATAAATATTGCACAAAATAATAAATTCAAATTTAATTCTTCTAAAATCTATTAAATGATTATGTAAATTTTTTAATGTAGTCTTAAAAATTCACGAAAAATAATGCTTTAGAAGGTAAAATTTTCATGAATTCATAACTCAGTACATAAAGGGTTAAGTCCCTTTCTTCGTCCCTTCTGAAAAGTTAAAAGCATTTTCTTTCTTCTTTGTCAATCAGCTTACCCCTTTTTTCCTTGCCTATTATCTTGTCACTTTCTTCTTCGTTTAGATCTATGTATGCCTACGGCATACTCAGAAAGATTTTCAGAGCAATCTATACCGTTAAATTCTGTGCGCGTATGTTTGTAACCACAAAAACTCGAAACCAAAGGACGCAGGGCTACGAAATTTTCCACACGGGTTGCTGGTAGGAGGCCCATGAACGATTGGGGCAAAAAATTCGAAAAAGCCTTATATTTAACCCTCTGGGCTCCAATTTGTGTATTTTAAACTTTTCGTTCTAACTGACCCCCTAATTAAGTTTAAGACTTGAAATTTTGCATATTTATAGCTGAGCACCTCACATCAAAGAACAAATCTTAAAATTTTGAAAAAGCCTTATATTTAACCCTCTGGGCTCCAACTTGCGTATTTTAATCTTTTTGTTTTAACTGAGCCCCTAATTAAGTTTAAGACTTGAAATTTTGCATACTTATAGCAGAACACCTCACATCAAACGAAAAATCATAAAATTTTGAAAAAGTCATATATTTAACTCTCTGGTCTCCAACTTGTGTATTTTAATCTTTTTTTCTAACTAACCCCCTAATAATGTTTAAGACTTGAAATTTTGCATACATATAGCTGAACGCCTCACATCAAACGACAAATCATAAAATTTTGAAAAAGTCTTATATTTAACCCTCTGGGCTCTAACTTGTGTATTTTAAGCTTTTTTTTCTAACTAACCCCCTAATAATGTTTAAGACTTGAAATTTTGCATACTTATACACTATGACGCAAAAGTTTAGACAATGACGTCATTCAGCTTTAAAATGTAGAATTATGACGTCAGAATGACAAAAACCTGTAAATATATTCAAAAACTGATTTAAAATGCTATGTACAAAAGACAGTCGTTTTATTTGCTATAATACTAATTTTTTTCATAAAAATTCAAATGTGCTTGTCGCAAAAGTTTAGACACTATTCTAAATTTCTTTGAATATTCGCTGGCATATGCAAATTTAGAATCGATGATGTCACAAATTTGGAGTACTTAAGTTCTGCAAACGATTGCGCTTCATAGTCGACATGCCGAGAGCTAAAGAAATTCAAGTGAATGAGGTTTCAAGGATTTGGCAGTTGAAAGGTGAAGGGAAGAGCGTTTCTGAAATTTCTGCTATTATTAATAGGTCAAAAAAATCTATTTATCGAGTTTTATCGAGTGGTTCCGAATATAAAGCAAAATGTCGGTCTGGGAGGCCACGTGTGACAAATGTACGAGAGGATCGCCTGATACAAAGACTAGCGAGTACTCAACAATTGAGCGTACGTGGAGTTCAAAGCTCATCGGGACTCTCTGTATCAAAGGATACGATTCGTAGACGAATTTTGGAAAAAGGAACAATCGTTTATAGCAAAATGCAGAAGAAACCAGCTCTGAAACCACATCATAAGTTACAAAGACTTATGTGGGCTCGAAAGCGTATGTCATATGGAGAGAAATGGCAGTCAGTCATATTTAGCGATGAAAAAAAGTGGAATCTGGATGGTCCAGATGGTTGTTTATCGTATTGGCATGACTTGCGGAAGGAACCTCGACGTTTTTTTAGTCGCAGACAAGGAGGGGGCTCGGCGATGGTTTGGGCAGCCTTTTGCTATAATGGACAAGTATCTCTGACCTTCACCAGTGGTCGTCAAACTTCACAGCATTATACACAGACATTAGAAGAAAACCTACTGCCATTTGCTGAGCTTCTAGGGGATCCTCAGTGGGAATTTCAGCAAGACAATGCTTCAATTCACACTGCAAAACATTCAAAATCTTGGTTTAATTCCCATAATATAAGAGTTCTCGACTGGCCAGCATGTAGCCCAGATCTTAACCCTATAGAAAACCTTTGGAGCATCATGTGTCGCAATGTTTATAGCAACGCTAGACAATACTCTTCTGAAAAGGAACTTAAGACATCTATTGAGAATGCATGGTACGATATCGATCCACAAACTATGCAAGATTTAGTTTCTTCCATGCAATTTCGTGTATATGACGTAATACATAAGCATGGATGCGCAACCAGGTTTTAAAAATTGTTTATTTCGATTTTATTTAATTCGTGTCTAAACTTTTGAGACAGCAGTTTATTTTTGTTACCATTTAATTTATTGCAATATGCACAATTCCACTTTTCTTTGTTATAAATATTGTTTATATGTACAGCACATTAATTTCAAGCAGTGATTTGAAAATTGAATAAATATTTTTCAAAGTATGTAAGAATTTCTTCATTGTCTAAACTTTTGCGTCATAGTGTAGCTGAACGCTCACATCAAACGACAAATCATGAAATTTTGAAAAAGTCTTATATTTAACCCTCTGGGCTCTAAATTGTGTATTTTAATCTTTTTCTTCTAACTGATCCCCTAATTCAGTTTAAGACTTAAAATTTTGTATACTTATAGCTGAAAACTTCACATCAAACGACAAATCAAAGAATTTTGAAAAAGTCTTATATTTAAACCTCTGGGCTCTAACTTATGTATTTTAAGTTTTTTTTTCTATTTGAGCCCCTATTTAAATTGAAGACTTGAAATTTTACATACGTATAGCAGAACACTTGCGATCACACGAAAATTCATCAAATTTTCAAAAATTCTTATATTATTTACCCAGCGGGTTCTAACTTGTGTATTTTAAGCAATTTTTCTAACCTCCCCCCCCCATTGCACCCGGTGGGTAGATTTTTAACTTTTGCCGACACCACTTTGACCACTCTTTCATATTATGCACATAGTCTTACATATTTTAGTTTTCACTTTTTGCCGCCAGGGGGCGCCTACCTATCTCGGGTGAAGAAAATTTTCAAAGACAGTCGAACATCAACTCAAAGAAGAAGGTGCTTTCTGGGATCTTTTCTTTAAATATTTAATGACTATTTACAGATCATGATTATATACATATATACAGCAAGAATTATCAAACAAATGATCCGGTTTTTCGAAATAAGGGAGGCTTAGCCTCATCAACAAACTGTAAAATATTACAGCGATCATGCTTTTTTAAATCACAACATTGCTTCGTATCGTTCCAGCCACAACAAAAAGCAATCGCATTCTAAAGTAGGATGCGCGCGCATCGCGCGACCTTCGTTTTCATGGAGAGCAGAGAAAAGTTTCTCTTCACACTCCCCACCCGAACTCTTAAAGAGTTCACAAATCAGAATTCCATCATAAAATCATAAAAATTCAATTTTTCGTATCAGTGGTTCAGTAATCTAATACAATTTTTAAAATTCGAATACAAAATACTAAATGTAAGAATTCAAACAATATCTAATTAATCACTTAATTAGTCAAATTCAAAATATCAATAAATTCTAAATAAAACACTTTAAATTACACAGTAAAAATAATGACTGTTAAATAACACACACATTTTTTTTTTTTTTTTTTTTTTTTTTTTTGCAGTTAAATCATATACTTACTTATACCAAAATTCAAAAAGATTCTATATATAAATAACACTAAAAATTAAAAAAGAGAAAGAAAATATTTAGAGTCCTAAATGCAGAAAAAACAAACTAAATAAATGTCTATAAAAGTTTATGAATGTTCATAAAAAGACTGCAAAAAGTCACTTGTTAGTCGTTTTGTATTTCAAAGGGATACAAGTGCTGAATGGATCTTTTTAAGATCCCACTCGCTGTTTTTATTTCGTATGAACGAATATTGCCATCTCTTCCAGGAATGACAGTCTGAATCTTACCAAGTTTCCAAAGAAACTTATTTTTTGCGTCATCTTGAATTAAAACAATATCGCCCACTTTCAGTGGCGTAAGGGCATTAGGATTTTTCAAGGAATGGGCTGTTTTCAAATCCATCAAATATTGTTTTTTCCATTTGGTCCACAATTGTTTCAATAGTAAAGATTGATATTTTTTTCTTTTCAGGAGTGTTGATCTCTTCGAACAATCTTCAATTATTTCAAAAAAATTAATAGGAAATGAAAGTTCTTTTCCAAAATTTAAAAAGTGCATTGGAGTAAGAGGTTCTGGTTCATTGCTGTCGCTATATACATACGTCAGTGGTCGCGTATTCAAAACTGCTTCCACTTCTGTCAACAGAGTCGCTAATTCATCATAACTTAAGAGTGCTCTACCAATTACTTTTCTCAAACAGTCTTTGACTGACTTTACTAGTCGCTCATAAAAACCTCCCCACCATGCAGCTCTTTCTATAATATTCTTCCATACAATTCTCTCTTTTGTAATAAAATTTAAAAATACTTTGTCTGTCAGTATGTTGTATAAATTTTCGAGTTCACCTTTGGCCTTTTTGAAGGTTTTTGCGTTGTCAGAATAAATAATTTTGGGATTTCCTCGTCTAGCTGTGAATCTTCTGAATGCCATCAAAAAGGAATTTGTTGTCATATCAGACGCGAGTTCCAGATGAATGGCTCTAGTCACACCGCAGGTAAACAGGACAATGTAAGATTTTTGCGTTTCTTTAAAATTTCTGATATAGATCGGACCGGCGAAGTCTAAACCGCAGATTGCGAATGGCGGTGCTTCACTAGCTCTGTCTTTTGGTAATGGTGCGGTGATCTGGTCTGCTGGTTTGGAGAAATATTTTTTACATATTATACAATTCTTCATAACACTCTTGACCAACTGACGACCTTTAGGTATCCAAAAACGAGATCTAATTTTTGCCAAAGTACTGGCTGTCCCTCCATGCATAATTTTCTCGTGCTCTTGACGAACTATTAGAGTAGTTAACCAAGAATATTTGGGGAGAATTATTGGGTTTTTCTCTTCTGCGGACAGGTTAGAAAATTCGAGCCTTCCGCACAACCTCATCAACCCGTTTTTGTCAATAAAGGGCATGAAATTTGATAAGGATGACGTCTTATCCACTGATTTACTATTTTTTAGAGATTCTATTTCTTCCTTATAAAATTGTTTTTGTTCAGATTGTATCAAAAAATTTTCAGCTTCGAGTAATTCTTCGGTTGTTACTATGTCTTGCACTTCAATTGATTTTTTCAGCTTCATAATGAATTTCTTTACCCAAACGGTAATTCTCAAAAGTTTCTCTAAATTACTATATTTTGAAATGTTTATGGGATTTTCGAGTTTTTTGACTAAGCACTCGCTCTGAAAAACATCGTTAGGATTTTTTTTTTGTATTCTAATTCATCTGAGTAAGAAATTTCTTTGTTTTCTGATATTGGCCAACACTCAGGAGGTAAACTTAGCCATTCTGGTCCCTGTAACCAAGTTGTATCATTGATTATCCTAGAGATTTTTGATCCTCGGGAAACTATATCAGCTGGATTGGCAGTACCAGGACAATGATACCAGTTATCAGGTGAGGTCAATTTATGAATCTCTTCAATTCTGTTTCTGACAAAGGGTTTGAACTTTTTAGGGGATCCTTTTATCCAAAAATAGGATATTTTTGAATCTGTCCAGTAATAAGTCGGTACATTCAATTTTAAAGCTTTCAAAATGTTACTACTTAGCTTGGCCGACAACAATGTGGCCATCAATTCAAGCCTTGGCAAGGTAAGCGCTTTCAGTGGAGCAACCCTGTTTTTCGAAGCAACAAAAACTGTTCGAACATTTTCGGTGGTTGTTGCTACACGTAAATAAGCAACCGTACCATAATCCTTCATGCTCGAATCGGCAAAAATATGTAATTGTAGGTCATAAACATGCCAATCGGTGATGTCAGAAAAATAGTGTCTGGGTACTGAGAAGTTTTTCAAATGAGGGAGTTCGTTACACCAGCTACTCCAAACTATACGTAAATCTTCGGGTAAGGTGTCATCCCAATCTAGACCCAAATTCCAAATTTGTTGAATTATACATTTTAGTCTTAATGTAAATGGTCCTAGGAATCCAAGTGGATCAAAAATCCTACCTAAAACTTGTAGAATAAATCGTTTGGTGTCTATTCTTCTTGAAACGAAATCAACTAAACCTCGAACATCAAAATAAAGTAAATCTTTGGAATTATTCCAAGCGATTCCTAAAACTTTATAAGGGAGATTTTGTTCTCCAAAAGCTTCATAATTAACTTCTGAAGTTATGCCATTTTCTTTCCATAGTTCACTAAGTGGTAAAGAGTTCGTATGCCATTTGTGTAAATGCATACTTGCATTTTCAAATATATCAATACATTGTAAACTAGTGGATAGGGCTTGATCAATATTTTCATGACTTCCTATAACGTCATCGACATATATATTTTCATTTAAAAATTTTACTGTGTCTGGATATTTTTCTGTGTATTTTTTCAAGTGGTGTTTAATTGTTGCAGCCAATAAAAAGGGACTGCTACTAATTCCAAATAACACTCTGGTGAATCTATAAATTTCAAAGGGTTTAGAAT
Organism: Maratus speciosus; assembly: GCA_963932465.1. NCBI lineage: Eukaryota > Metazoa > Arthropoda > Arachnida > Araneae > Salticidae > Maratus > Maratus speciosus. Next base: position 5,959,540 of record OZ010786.1, on the reverse strand, counting down.
TATCAAACAAATCTTGTGAAAATAAAAATCTTGTTACATCACGATCTTTTTCATCTATAATTATTTGTAGAAAAGCTTGTTTTATATCAGTTGTAAAAGCTATGGGATTAAATCTAAACCGTAACAAAACATCAAATATTTCAGGATACAAATTTGGACCTACATGCAGGCAATTATTCAAAGACAGTGAGCCTGTGTCATGAGCAGAGGCATCGAAAACTATGCGTAATCTGCTCGTTGTCCTATCAGTTCTAATTATTTCTCGATGAGGTAAATAAAAAGTTACATTTTGTTTTTCTTCAGGCTCTGTAACTAACTCAATAATACCTTGTTTCAAATAATCTGCTAACACCTCCTTATACTCAAAAAATAATTCAGGGTTTTTAATCAATCTTTGTTTGAGTTTAAAAAATCTATATTCTGCAATTTTCCGATTGTCATTTAAACGTTCCCTTTCAAGCTTCCACGGAAATCGAACTGTATATCGCTTATCATTGTATTTAATTCCTGACTCAAACTGCTTCATAACATTGTTTTCCGAAAAATCTGAATCCTGTTTAGTATTAACACTAGAATTACGGCAGCGGTCATTTTGACCGTAAATCCAATTTAACGTATCATAACATTTTAAATTTCCTGTTTATAGTCTGAATATTTTTTGACTTTTCCTAAAAACGCAAGAATATTACATAAAATCTTTTTTGTTCAATTTAAATAATTATTTATAAATATTAGTATGTGTACCTAGAATTACGGCTACCGGTCATTTTGACCGTATCTAGAAAATTACGCATGTCAAATTATTTTCTTCACATTAATAGCTGTTTCCGCTATTCTAATAGATAAGCAGGTGCATCTGTGGTGAGGGAATTATTGCTTTGTGTATTTCAAAGCATTATTTGTTAGGTGGGAAGCGAGAAAAGGGGAGGGAAAGGAAAACTTAGAATGGCAGCGCGCCTTTTGACTGCGCATTTCTTTTGTGTAAGAAATATTATTTTTCAACGGATATAAATATATTGAGCTGCATTTCGTTTCAGTGAATGTCAGTGTTCAGACTTGCTTATTTTATTTGCTTCTTGTCATGGCGCGTAGAAGTGTTGGTAGAAAATATCTAACAAAAGAAGATGCGCTAAGAATTTTTGAAACTATTTCCGATAATAATTCTGGTTCAGATATTGAACCTGATGAAAAATTTAATATCGAAACTATATCCAGGTTATCTGACGAAGACTGGGCTGTTCCTTCAGGAACAAGTGAATATAATTCATCTGATGAAGAGTCTTTTCACGAAACACCAAATGAAAATGATAATTTTGATCCAGAAAATATTCCTTTGCCTGCTGCTAGTACCGATTCTAGAAATGAAATCAGTGGTAACAGTCAAGATCAAGAAAGTAGTCAAGATCCACCAAACAGAACTGGAAAACAGCTTAGACGTACCTAATGCGAGGAAAACAAAAAAGATGAAGAAATAGCAAATGATGGTTCCATTTGGAAAATAGGAAATATTTCGACAAATGTTACAGGGAGACGTCACCATCAGAATGTCTTACGAGAAGTGTCTGGGCCAACGTCGCATGCAAAAAGAAAAATAGTTGATGGCAGTGCAAGTAGTGCATGGAGATTGCTTATCAACGAAAAAATATTACGTTATATTCAACTGTGCACTGAAGAAGAGGCTCGTTAAAAATCCCAAAATCCGAATTGGTCTTAATCACTCAATGAGTTAGGCGCTTTCATATCACTGCTGTATGCTCGAGGAGCTTTGGCTGCAAAAGGTCTTTCTATTTTAAGTTTGGGTCAAAATCCTGGGGTCTGAAATTCTTCGCTGAGACAATGAATAGGGATAGGTTCTTGGAAATTATGAAGTATTTGCGCTTCGACATGAAGTCAACTAGGTCCCAAAGGTTGCAAACTAATACATTTGCTCTTATTTCATATATTTGGAATACATTTATCGAAAATTGCTTGATGAATTATAAACCGGGGGAAAATATTGTAGTGGATGAACAATTGTTTCGCATGAAGACACGATGTCGATTTATTCAGTATATGTCTAAAAAGCCGGACAAATTTGGCATTAAGTTTTGGCTTGCTACTGATGTGCATTCAAAATATTTACTGAATGGATTTCCGTATTTGGGTAAGGATGAAACCAGGCCCTGTGGTAGAACGGTTGGCGAACATGCAGCTTTCCGCTTGATTGAACATTACTACAACACTGGAAGAAACTTGACAACGGACATCACTCAATTTATTTTACATCACTCAATTTAGTAAAACAAATGAGAGACGCAGGAATAAGCTGTGTTGGTACAATAAATCATTCAGAAAGAGAAGTACCTAATTCTTTCAAGAAAACAAGAGATGTGCTGCATTCTAGTAAGATTGCTAAGCATGAAAATATAACGCTTACGTCTTATCAAGGAATGAAGAACAAAAACTTCTTGCTCCTGAGTAGTTTACACCCAACATTGGAAATTTCATCTAATTAAAAACAAAAACCTGAAGTTTTAAATTTTTACAATGCGACCAAATATGGAGTTGATGTTTTGGACCAGATGGCCAGAAAATATTCTATGAAGTCCTCATCCAGACGTTGGCCAGTTCAAGTTTTTCTTAACATTCTAAATTTTGCAGCTATAAATGCATGGATTATTTATAGAGAGACGATTGGATATAATAACTACAGCCGCCGTTATTTCCTTTTAGATACAGCTGAGGAGCTCAGAAAGATGTACGTTTCATCAAAAAAACCAACGCTTTCTTCTTTTAACCAGTTGAGAATTGATGCTTGTTACACTCCATCCCGTAAACGTAAACAATGCCAAATAAATACTTGTAAAGGCAACAAAACTCAGAATATTTGTGAAAACTGTAGAAAATATGTTTGTGGAACCTGTACAAGTAAAATTAAGAAATGAGTAATCTGTGTATGCTGTCAAACCGAATAATGTAAGTAATAAATTTAGTTAATTTTAAATAAAATCAATTTGTATTTAAATTTGTTAAACTATAACAAGTTTTTAAAATCTTGAATGTTTTTTATTTTTTAACTCTTTGTTATGCTAAATTAGCATTTGTTTACATTTTTTTTTTTTACCTTATTAACTATATAGTTTACTTATTAAAAAGCATGTCGTATATTGGCAAGATTTAACTTGCATAATACTAGCAAAAAATATGCTTTTCCATTTATTCGAGAGTAGCGGTCAAAATGACCGGTGATCGTAGTTATAGGTATACGGAAAACGCCGTAATGCTAGTGTTAAAAAGGCCAGATGATTCGATATTCCAGAATTTTTCAATCTGTTCAGAAATAAAAAAAATTTTCTACTATTACATTAAATGCTAAGGGGGTATAACTGTCAGTTGTTTTTCCCTGTAGACACCAACCAAAAATGGTGTCGACAGCTACTAATTTTTTATTCAAATCTATACTCCTATTATAAAGAGGAAAAAATTGTTTATTTGTCGGAGGTAAGCTCTGGAACTACCGAACCGATTCCAAAAGTAATGGTATCAAAATGATGGTGTTAGTCCAACTTAGAACATAGGCTATATCTTATGTCGGTGCCGCTACCCCGAAGGGGGTGTAGAAGCAAAAAACGTTCTAAAAATGCAATTTTAGCGTTACAGAAGGGCCTAGAAATATGAAATTTTGAATATTAGTTACTTATAAGATATAAATGATGTCTAAGAACAGTTCTTAAACAATTCGAAATTTAAAAGGGGTGAAAATGCACAAAAAGCGTTCTAAAAAACGTTCTAAATGGTAGTTTCTACACAATCTCAGGAAATACCAAACCGATTTAAAAAATATTGGTGTCAAAATGATGGTGACAACGCTTACTCCAAGATAGGCTATGTTTTATGTCGGTGCCACTACCCCAAAGGGGGTGTAGGAGAAAAAACGTTCTAAAAATGCGATTTTAGCGTTACTGAAGGGCCTAGAAATATGAAATTTTGAATATTAGTTACTTATAAGATATAAATGAAGTCTAAGAACAGCTCTTAAACAATTCGAAATTTAAAAGGGTTGAAAATGCACAAAAAGTGTTCTAAAAAACATTCTAAATGGTAGTTTCTACACAATCTCAGGAAATACCAAACCGATTTAAAAAGTATTGGTGTCAAAATGATGGTGACAACGCTTGCTCCAAGATAGGCTATGTTTTATGTCGTTGCCACTACCCCAAAGGGGGTGTAGGGGTAAAAAACGTTCTAAAAATGTGATTTTAGCGTTACTGAAGGGCCTAGAAATATGAAATTTTGAATATTACTTACTTATAAGATATAAATGATATCTAAGAACAGTTCTTAAACAATTCGAAATTTAAAAGGGGTGAAAATGCACAAAAAGCGTTCTAAAAAACGTTCTAAATGGTAGTTTCTACACAATCTCAGGAAATACCAAACCGATTTAAAAAATATTGATGTCAAAATGATGGTGACAACACTTGCTCCAAGATAGGCTAAGTTTTATGTCGGTGTCACTACCCCAAAGGGGGTGCAGGAGCAAAAAACATTCTAAAAATGCGATTTATGTGTTACTGAAGGGCCTAGAAATATGAAATTTGAAATATTAGCTACTTATTAGATATAAAGGATTTCTAGGAACAGTTCTTAAGCAATTCGAAATTTGAAAGGGGTGAAAATGCGCGAAAATCGTTCTAAAAAACGTTCTAAATGGTGGTTTCTACACAATCTCAGGAAATACCAAACCGATTTAAAAAATAATGGTGTCAAAAAAAGGGTGTCAAAATGACGGTGACAACCCTTGCTCCAACATAGGCTATGTTTTATGTCGGTGCCACTACCCCAAAGGGGTGCAGGAGCAAAAAAAGTTCTAAAAATCCAATTTTTGCGTTACCGAAGGGCCTAGAAATATGAAATTTGAAATATTAGCTACTTATTAGATATAAAGGATTTCTAAGAACAGCTCATAAACAATTCGAAATTTAAAAGGAGTGAAAATGCGCGAAAAGCGTTCTAAAAAACGTTCTAATGGTGGTTTCTACACAATCTCAGGAAATACCAAACCGATCTAAAAAATAATGGCGTCAAAATGATGGTGAAAACCCTTGCTCCAACATAGGCGATGTTTTATGTCGGTGCCACTACCCCAAAGGGGGTGCAGGAGCAAAAAACGTTCTAAATTGCGGCTTTTGCGTTACGGAAGGGCCTAGAATCGTGAAATTTGGAATGGTAGTTAGTTATAAGATATCAATGATCTCTAAGGACATTTCCTAAAAAATTCGAAATTTAAAAGGGAGTCAAAATGCGCAAAAAGCGCTATAAAAAACTTTCTAAATTGTGATTTCTATGGAATCTCAGGAAGTACTGAACCGATTTCAAATATAATGGTGTTAAAAATGATGGTGACAGTTCTTGCTCCAAGATAGGCTATATTTTATATCTGTCTCCACTACCCCAGAGGAGATGCAGGAGCAAAATGCGCGAAAAGCGTTCTAAAAACGTTCTAGATGCCGATTTGTCGGAAATATCTCATGAAGAGTGAATCTGATTTCAAAATTAATGGTAGGAAATTGATGCTGACAGCCTCTGCTCTAACATAGACGCTATTTTATGTCGGTATCACTATCACTAAGACGTTGCAGGAGCAAAAAAGCGTTCTAAATTTCGATTTTTGTGATCGGTAGGGGCTAGCAACTTAAAATTAGGCAAGGTGCATATTTATTAGCAATAAACGATCTTTAAGAACAGTTTCGAAAAAATTGGAAATTTAAAAAGGGGTGAAAATGCACGAACAGCGTCCTAAAAACGTTCTAAATTGCGATTTCTACCCAATCTAAGGAAATACCAAAGCTATTTCAAAAGTAATGGTTGCAAATCAATGGCGACAGTCCCTGCTATAACATAGGTTATATTTTATGTTGGTGTCACTACCATCTGAGGGTTGCAAAAGCAAAACATGTTCTAATTTGCATTTTTTGCACTACTGAGGGGTCTAACACTTTGAAGTATGGCATGGTATTTACTTACAAGATGCAACTGCTTTCTAAGAACAGTCGAAAGAAAATTCCAAATTAAAAAAAAAATGAAGTGAGTGAAAAGCGTTATAAATTACAATTTGTAAGCAAACTTATAAATTACCAAACCCATTAAAAAAATATTGATGACAAATTTTGGTGATAGAACCTGCTCAAACATAAGCTATATTTTATGTCTGTTCCACTACCACCAGAGGGTTGCAGGAGCTAAAAACTTTCTAAATTGCGATTTCTGTGACACTGAAAAGGCTAGAAACTGTAAATATGACATGGTAGTTACTTATAAAATATAAATGCCCTCGAAGGAACGTCGAAAATAAATTCGAATTAAAAAGGGTTGAAGCGGAGGGGAGGTGCGAAAAGCATTCTAAATAAGTTCTAAATTACGATCCTATGCAATTTCAGGGAATATAAACCGATTATAAAAGTAATAGTTGTGAATCAGTGGTAACAGTCTCTCATCCTACACAGGCTATATTTTATGCCGGTGATTCTACCACCTGGGTTTCACAGGAACAACAATCGTTCTAAAAAAGGGCTTTAAAAGCTTTTTAAATTACGTTTCTGTGGAATATTAGGAAATAACAAACCAATTTCAAAATTAATGTTGGAAAATTAATGTGACAGTTCCTGTATCAACATAGCCCTTTTATAAGTTGAGAGAGGTGGTAGGACTTGGAATTCGACATGATGGTTAATTTTAAGATGTAAGAAGATGGTTTCTAAAAAATTTAAAACTTCAAATGAATACTGAAATGAGCGTATTAATTGAGCATAAAAGTTTCAAATATTTTCTAAATTATCATTTATTTAGTTTTATTTCATTTTATTAATTTAAGTCTCATTTCTGCCTAATACAGTGTAATAATGATGTTTAGTCAAACTGTGTTTTAAATAGTAATTTTTGAATTATTCCTAAAAGTAATGAGTACCTTTTAATAAAATAAAATATTACCTTTTAATAAAATAAAAATTTAGTTAGTACCTTTTGATAAAAATTAGACATATAAATATCACTTTGCATATTTCAAATATTACGCGAGCAAAGCCGCGGGGTTTGCTAGTGTTTTATATTTCCAGTAACAATCTCATAATAATAGTCAGCACCTATAAGTAATGTGATGGGTTCTTTGGATGTGGGTGTGTCCGCAAGGGTTAAATTTTCAAATTGTTTACTTTTCATCAAATCATTGCTTTCAGGTGGGGAAATTTCAGTAGCTGATATTTGATTGGTGACTAGCGCTTCTGTATCTAATTTTCAATTAGGTAAATTTTTATTTTCAATAGTTAGTTTAACTACTTCAAAGGTTTTTTCAATGGTGTTCTTATTTCCAAATGTAAAAACCGACAATTTTTCTTTTCTTATTGCCTGTAAATTCAATTTATTTGCTATTTCTTCAGATATAAAGGTTCGCATGCTCCCACAATCTAAAAGTAACCTAATTAGAGATTGTTTTCCGTTTGATTTTATTTTTACACAACAAGTTTGTAGAAGAATTTTATTATTTTCTGTAGAGGAAATAGCCGAAATTACTTTTTCACTAGCTTCATTTTCATTACCTTTTAATTCGGGTGTAGTTATTTCTTTTATTAATTTAGATTTTAGGCATATAGTTTGATTATGTCTGCCTGAAGAGTTCTTGCAACTAGTTTTAGAGTTACAATTTTTGATAACGTGTTTCCTGCCTAAGCAAAGGTAACATCTTCCTTGAGATTTCAACAAATTTCTTTTAGTGTTTACATCAACAGCCTCACACAAATCAGATGAATGTTTACTATCTTTGCAAAAAATACAATGAGCCAGCTGCCTATCTGAAGTCGATTTATCATTCGAAATGTTCATAAATTCACAAGTAGATTTAAATTCAGATTTTGTTGTTTGACTCTTAATTTTTGTTTTATTATTTTCAAATGCTTTCATTCTCGAAAAAAATGTGTGTTATCTGCTTTTTATTTCAGCGTGCAGAAAATCTAATAATTTATGTATATCTGAATGTGTTAAATTATCTACATTTTGTCTATTATATTCCAAAGCTAATTCTGCCGGTATTAATTTTAAAATTATGGCGATAAGCATGGAGCCATAATTTGCTGGTTCGAGTCCTAATGTGGACAAACATCGAACATATATTTCTATATCACTGTGCAATTTTTTCAATTTTTGAATTTCGTTAGCCTTATAAACAGGGGATAAATTAAGAAGCTTGTTCAGGTGATGATTAATTATCACGTCTTTTTTACCATAACGCGATTCTAAAACTTTCAATGCTGCGTCATAATTAGCTTCTGATATTTCAAAACCTTCTACAGCATTAGCCGCAGCTCCAGATAAATAACTCTTCAAATAATGAAATTTTTCAATTTTCGAAAGCGATTTATTTTCGTGAATTGTATTTTTAAAGGTATTAAAAAATGAAATAAATTGCGTACAGTCGCCATAGAATTTTTGTATATTGAGTTTTGTCAATTTAACAACTGAGTTTTCATCATTAATCACATTCGATTTTAAATCTTGACTGTTATTTAAATCAACATTAACAATTATTTTGTTTTCGGTTAATGTTTTCTTCACCCGGAATTTTGCAACTGATATTTTATCCACGTAATCATAAACAGAATTGATTTCAGTTTCATAGTCGTCTAACCCTAAAAGGGGCTCAATTTTCTCGTCAACTGACTTCAATAATTCTGCTTTAGTATCTAACTGAATAAATAATTCTTCTAAATTATCAAAATTTATTGGACTATCCTTCATAACATTTTCTATATTATTAATCAGCTTTGTTACTGCTGTTCTCAAAACTGTACGGTTCTTTTTCAACTTTTCTAAATCAGACATTTCGAAATAAAATATGAAAAACTTATCTTACCTTTGCTGTCTTCTTATCACTTACTATGCTCTATTTGTGTTTTGAAGACATTAAAAAAGTAACAAATACTTTTTTTTCTTTCTTTCCCGGCCGATGCACCATGAAGAAAATTTCAAAGACAGTCGAACATAAACTCAATGAAGGAGGTGCTTTGTGGATTCTTTTCTTTAAATATTTAATGACTATTTACAGATCATGATTATATACATATATATAGTAAGAATTATCAAACACTTCATCTGGTTTTTCGAAATAAGGGAGGCTTAGCCTCATCAACAAACTGTAAAAAATTACAGCGATCATGCTTTTTAAAATCACAACATTGCTTCGTATCGTTCCAGCCACAACAATCGAAGTTGCATTCTAAGGTAGGATGCGCGCACATCGCGCGTCCTTCGTTGCTATGGGAGCAGAGAAAAGGTTTCTCTTCACATGCGTTAGAAGTCTTAGCAGAAATTACGTCTTACTTACGTCACATTGTAGTTTTTACATAAAATGAACACAAAATAATATTGCAAAAAAGTTTAAATTTAGAAATTGCGCTAGACATTTATTTGATATTTTGAGAATTAATTTAAAATGTCTCATTTAAAAGAACTTTCTTTTCGCTTTGTTAAAAAATACCAGGAGACAAAGACTCTCTTTACTTAATTCCTTTTATATTAGCTTATTTTGAAATGTTGTTACACGTGTCTACGTCATCAAGTTATTTTTATTTCGACGTTTTATTTGTGTTTTTATTAATGTTGTACGAATTTATTTGTTCTTTCGTTATTTAAAATAAAAATTATATCAATTTGTATAATTTGGCGAGTGGTTTGGCGATTTATATAATTTGGCGAAATGGGTCGACAGGATAATCAAGTAGTACCGCAGCGGATTTGGCGTTAAAATTCCCCAATCAAAGAGAAATGAATAGAAATTCGTTTATAGGGAGATCACCACTGTTTTTTAAATTATAATTAAATCTTTCGAAATCTTTTTAAAGCCGATCACATTAGCGTGCATTTAGAGTCTACGGTGTCTGGACGTGGGTTGGCGAGCGCAGCTCGTAGGGGGCCGACCCCCCTAGTAACTTAAAGAGAAATAACTAACAGCAATGACGTGTTAAGAAGTTTTTAAAAAAGTATCTGCTACTATTTTAGAAGAGTAATTTTCGCCGTGTTTAATGATAGATATTCAGTGATTAAATGAGGAGCAGATTACTAATCGGGAAAAGTGTTAAGTATCTCTCTATTCTAAAAAAAAGTAACTACCGCTGTCACCGCCACCGGTTTTGAATTTTTTTTTGACCGGAGGTCTTTCTTCGTTAATATTAAAAAAACTGTTGCATACAAAAAAAGTCCTTCCGGCCAGGGCCGGGAGGAAGAGGTAGCTTTCATATTCCTTATTTTTAAAAGCCAACTTATATTATTCAAACACACGAAGCTCAATTAAGTGGAAACCGAATGTAGGAGATTTAATACTAATTTTTATCAATACTAAATCATTATGAATGAGAATTTCGCGAAATTAGTCAGCTTTATCCAAGCTGCTTTTATTTAAAGTCACTTATATTTGGCTGCCAAATTCGGCGATTTCTTAAAGTGCCTGCCATTTTAAGACAACATGGTAGATGAGGCTAACCAGTGAACTTGGTCGAGACCTTAGTAATTGCTGTGCACATGCTCACTCATATCGGAATCGGTTGATATATACGAGTGCTGTCGCAGGCAAAAAATCAGATTTTTCAAAATGTCACCCACTTTAGAAATTGAAACTGCTATATCTGAGCCATTTTTTAAAATAAAGACAAACAAAAAATGCTCCTGAATCCTTATATCAAGGTCAAATACTTAAGAAAGAAACCTTTATCAATTTCTAATTTTTTTGCACCTCACTTTAAATATAATTTTTTTTTTATTTAATGGCCGCCATTTTGAAACAAGATGGCTGATGAAGCTGGCCAGCGAACTTGGTCGATATATTGATGTATACTATCCACATGCCTTCTTCCATCGAAATAGGTGAATAAGTGTGGTATCGCGTGACAAATACAAGATCGTTTCAAAGTGTTAGCCATGATAGAAATTCAAAGTGCTATAATTCAACCACTTTTTAAGATATAAACAAAAGAACAAATTTTCAGAAACAAAAACTGCTCCAGAATCTTTGTATCAAGGTCAAACACATAAAAAAAATCTTTTTCATTTTCCAATTTTTAGGTAGCTTTTTTTACAAAAAGCTACCTATTGCAGCCGTTCGGAGGAAAGCGATTTCAAAAAATGTTGGTATATTTTCATCGATCATGACCCCCAGACCCCGAAACCACCGTCCGTTCAAAATTGATATATATATATATATATATATATATATCAATATATATATATAATTTTAAATATCTTTTCATTTTGAATGTCAACAATTCATTTTGATGTATTTTTTCCTTAAGGTATCTTATATATATTTTTATATATTCCCAGGTCGCTAAATTATTTAGCAATCTTTTAAATATATATATATATATATATATATATATATCTGACCTATGTCACACTGTAACTCTCGTATTTATGAACCGATTTGGATATAATTCGGTGTGTACATAGTACATACCAATGTCTCGACCGAGTTCGTTGGCCAGCTTCATCCGCCATTTTGTTTCAAAATGGCGGCCATTTAAATATTTAAAAAAAATTTAAAATTTGAAATGTGGTTTCAAAAAATTGAAAATGAAAAAATATTTTTTTCATATGTATTTGACCTTTAAACAAAGACTTCGTAGCAGTTTTTGTTTTGTCTATATCTTAAAAAATGGCTGAGTTATAGCATTTTGAATTTCTAGCGAAGCTGACATTTTGAAACGTCCTGAAATTTGTCACGCGATAAAAGGCGTATTTATGAACCGATTTGGATGTAACTTCGTTTATACATAGTACAGACCAATGTCTCGACCGAGTTCGTTGGCCAGCTTCATCCGCCATTTTGTTTAAAAATCGCGGTCTTTTAAATTTTTAAGAAAAATTTAAATTGTAAATGTAGTACCAAAAAATTGAAAATTGAAAAAATATTTTTTTCTTATGTGTTTGACCTCGATAAAAAGATTCGGGAGCAGTTTTTATTTCGTCTATATCTTAAAAAATGGCTTAGTTATAGCATTTTGAATTTCTAGTGTGGCTGACATTTTGAAACGCCCTGATTTTTGCCACGTGATAACAGACATATTTATGAACCGATTTGGATGTACCTTGGTGTGTACATAGTACATACAAATAACTCAACCGAGTTCGTTGGCCAGCTTCATCCGCCATCTTGTTTAAAAATGGCGGCCATTTAAAAAAAAATTAAAAAAATTAAATTTAAAATAAGATACCAAAAAATTGGAAAATGAAAAATAGTTTTTTCGTATGTCTTTGACCTTAATACAAAGATTCCGGAACAGGTTTTGTTTCGTCTATATCTAAAAAAATGGCTCAGTTACAACATTTTGAATTTCTATTGTGGCTGACATTTTAAAACGACCTGATTTTTATTACGCGATAACAGACGTATTTATGAACCGATTTGAATGTAACTTGGTCTGTACATAGTACATACCAATGTCTCGACCGAGCTCCTTGGCCAGCTTCATTCGCCATCTTGTTTCAAAAGGTTTGCCATTAAAAAAAAAATTAATTTAAAATTTAAAATGAGGTATTAAAAAAATTGGAAAATGAAAAAGATTTTTTTTATGTGTTTGGCCTTGATACAAAGTTTCTGGAGCAGTTTTTGTTTCTGAAAATTTGTTCTTTTGTTTATATCTTAAGAAGTGGTTGAATTATAGCACTTTGAATTTCTATCATGGCTAACACTTTGAAACGATCTTGTATTTGTCTAGCGATACCACACGTATTCGCCTATTTCGAAGGAAGAAGGCATGTGGATAGTATACATCAATATCTGGACCAAGTTCGCTGGCCAGCTTCATCAGCCATCTTGTTTCAAGATGAAGGCCATTAAATTAAAAAATATATATATTTAAAGTGAGGTGCAAAAAAATTAGAAATTGAAAAAGGTTTCTTTCTTAAGTATTTGACCTTGATATAAGGATTCAGGAGTTTTTTTTTGTTTGTCTTTATCTTAAAAAATGGCTCAGATATAGCAGTTTCAATTTCTAACGTGGGTGACATTTTGAAAAATCTGATTTTTTGCATGCGACAGCACTCGTATATATAAACCGATTCCGATGTGAGTGAGCATGTGCACAGCAATTACCAAGGTCTCGACCAAGTTCACTGGTTAGCCTCATCCACCATGTTGTCTTAAAATGGCAGGCACTTTAAGAAATCGCCGAATTTGGCAGCCAAATATAAGTTACTTTAAATAAAAGCAGCTTGGATAAAGCTGACTAATTTCGCGAAATTCTCATTCATAATGATTTAGTATTGATAAAAATTAGTATTGAATCTCCTACATTCGGCTTCCACTTAATTGAGCTTCGTGTGTTTGAATAATATAAATTGGCTTTTTTAAAATAAGGAATATGAAAGCTACCTCTTCCTCCCGGCACTGGCCGGAAGGACTTTTTAATACCTCATTTTAAATTTTAAATTACATTTTTTTTTTAAAATGGCAACCCTTTTGAAACAAGATGGCGAATGAAGCTGGCCAACGAACTTGGTCGAGACATTGGTATGTACTATGTACAGACCAAGTTACATTCAAATCGGAACATTAATACGCCTCTTATCGCGTGACAAAAATCAGGTCGTTTCAAAATGTCAGCCACGCTAAAAATTCAAAATGCTATAACTCAGCCATTTTTTAAGATATAGACGAAACAAAAACTGCTCCCGAATCTTTTTATCAAGGTGAAACATATAAGAAAAAAATATTTTTTCAATTTTCAATTTTTTGCTACCACATTTCAAATTTAAATTTTTCTTAAAATTTTAAATGGCCGCCATTTTTAAACAAGATGGCGGATGAAGCTGGCCAACGAACTCGTTCGAGACATTGGTGTGTACTATGTATAAACGAAGTTACATCCAAATCGGTTCATAAATACGCCTTTTATCGCGTGACAAAATTCAGGACGTTTCAAAATGTCAGCTTCGCTAGAAATTCAAAATGCTATAACTCAGCCATTTTTTAAGATATAGACGAAACAAAAACTGCTACGGAGTCTTTGTATAAAGGTCAAATACATAAGAAAAAATATTTTTCCATTTTTAATTTTTTGGTACCACATTTCAAATTTTAAATTTTTAAAAAATTTTTAAATGGCCGCCATTTTGAAATAAAATGGCGGATGAAGCTGGCCAACGAACTCGGTCGAGACATTGGTATGTACTATGTACACACCGAATTACATCCAAATCGGTTCATAAATACGAGAGTTACAGTGTGACATAGGTCAGATATATATATATATATATATATATATATATATATATATATATATATATATATATATATATATATATTGATATATATATATATATATATATATATATATCAATTTTGAACGGAGTGTGGTTTCGGGGTCTGGGGGTCATGATCGATGAAAATATACCAAATTTTTTTGAAATCGCTTTCCTCCGAACGGCTGCAATAGGTAGCTTTTTGTAAAGTAAGCTACCTAATATGAAAATCGGTAGTATTATAGAAAAATGTTTGATAAACACGCTGATGCAGACAGTTTTCAAATCGAAGAATTATTTTAAGAGATATTTAATGCCATAGTTGGACAAAATCGTTCCATTAAAAAAGTTTTATAGGAACAAAAACTGTACATAGGAATTTAATCATTTTTAGATCATTTTATGCGTCAGAATTTCCCGGTGTGCAGATTGCAGTTAGTTTTTTAATTTGAATAATTTTTCCAGGTTTTATTTCTATTTTAAATTCAAATTTTCAGCATTTCGAGAGATATTTTTTACAAATTTTAGAAAACTAGGGGTCTCTGCCCCCTACGAGGTACGCTCGTCAACCCCCGTTCAGACACCGCAGACTCTAAAAGTACGCTAATTTGATCAGCTTTAAAAAGATTTCGGAAGATTGAATTATAATTTAAAAAACAGTAGCGATCTCCCTATAAACGGATTTCTATTCATTTCTCTTTGAATGGGGAATTTTAAGGCCAAATCCGCTGCGGTACTACTTGATGAACCTGTCGACCAATTTCGCCAAATTATATAAATCGCCAAAGCACTCGCCAATTATATAAATTGACATAATTTTTATTTTAAATAACGAAAGAACATATAAATTAGTGCAACATTTATAAAAATACAAATAAAACGTCGAAATAAAAATAACTTGATGACGTAGACACGTGTAACTTGCTTAAAGTCAAGTTAATGTGACATTTACGATCAACCATTATTGGCATTTAATCTTAGTTTGGCGAATGATAGATTTTTGGTCGACGGGATAACTAAGTAGTACCAAAAATACATATGCCAATCGCTGTTTTCGTCTTTGACGTAGACACGTGTAACAACATTTCAAAATAAGCTAATATAAAAGGAATTAAGTAAACAGAGTCTTTGTATCCCGGTATTTTTAACAAAGCGAAAAGAAAGTTCTTTTAAATAAGACTTTTTAAATTAATCGTTTTTAATCTGACGTAATTTTGACCAAACTATTCTTTCTCTTTGTAATATTTACGTGAAAATGCTTGTGTTAGAAATGAAATATTATTTGCGCTTTCCTAACAAAAATAGTTAAAAAGTATCCGCTCAAAATATCAAATAAATGTCTAGCGCAATTTCTGAATTTAAACCTTTTTGCAATATTATTTTGTATTCATTTTATGTAATAACTGTAATGTGACGTAAATATGACGTAATTTCTCCTATTTAAGACTTCTAACGCATGTTAATAAATTTATTATTTTACAAATTCCTTTCTCTCTTAAAATTCACGTGTAATTATAGTTTTTATGACGTAATTTTTAATAAGTTCCAGGTTTTTGTACATAATTATTTAATTCTAATTCCAAATGTTTTTTTCTGTTTATAATAGTCACGTGTAAATAAATTTTTAATTTATTTACAAGTATAAACATTTTTGCTTTGAAGCAAACATTATTGTTTCCACTGTTTATACAGTTGGCAACAGTTTAAATTAATATCACTTTCTAAAATCTGTAAAAAATATCTCTAGAAATGCTGAAAATTTGAATTTAAAATAGAAATAAAACCTCAAAAAATTAGTCAAATTAAAAAAAGAAAAACAGTCTGCACACCGGGAACTTCAAACGTATAAAATAATCTAAAAATGATTAAATTCCTATGAATAGTTTTTGCTCCTATAAAACTTTTTTAGTGGAACGATTTTGTCCAACTTTAGCATTAAATATCTCTTAAAATAATTCTTCGATTTGAAAACTGTCTGCCTCAGCGTGTTTATCAAACATTTCTGTATCATACTACCGATTTTCATATTTTTGTATGCATTATTTTTCTTAATATTAACGAAGAAAGACCTCCTGTCACAAAAAATTCAAAACCGGCGGCGGCGGCGGCTGCGGCGGTGACAGCGGTAGTTACTTTTTTTTAGAATAGAGAGATTGTATTAATTTAAACTGTTGCCAACTGTATAAACAGCGCAAACAGTAATGTTTGCTTCAAATTAAAAATTTATTTTATACGTGACTATTATAAACAAAAAATATAAAAAACCGGAATTCATTGAAAATTACGTCATAAAAACTATAGTTACACGTGAATTTTAAATGAGAAAGAATATTGTAAAATAATAAATTCAGTAACATGCGTTAGAAGTCTTAAATAGGAGAAATTACGTCACATTTACGTCACATTGCACATTACGTAAAATGAACAAAAAATAATATTGCAAAACAGTTTAAATTTAAAAATTGCGCGAGACATTTATGTAATATTTTAAGATGATATTTTCAACTATTTTTATTAGGATACCGCAAATAATATTTGAAAATTATTTTCACGTGAATAGTAAAAGCAGAAAGAAAAGTTTAGTGAAAATTACGTCAGATTAAAAACGATACATTTAAAGAATCAATTTTAAAAAAAAAACTTTCTTTTCGCTTTGCTAAAAAATACTGGGAGGCAAAGACTCTGTTTATTTAACACTAGAAAGCCCGGAAATTTTACTCAACTTTCATAAAAATATTTGACACCAGAATTTTTACTTGAAATTATTTGACTGATTTATTTAACCTAAATTTGCGTGGTTTAAATTTAACTAATTTTATGAAAAAATTTCTGGTTCCAGTTGACATTTAATCATATGGTCGGAGTCGGATCGACTCCGACCATATGTTCTAGTGGCGTTCTAGTGGCGTTCTAGTGTTTTATAGCATTTTATATTAGCGTTTTATGTTCTAGCATTTTATATTAGCTTATTTTGAAATGTCAACTGATTTTATTTATTCAAAGACGGAAACAGCCATTGTACAGCTGCTGATTTGGCTTTAAAATTCCCCAATAAAACAGAAATGAATAGAAACCCGTTTATAGGGAGATCGTCACTGTTTTTAAACTTATAATTCAATCTTCCGAAATATTTTTTAAGCCGATCAAATTAGCCTGCTTTTAGAGTTTGAGGTGTCTAAACGGGGGTTGACGAGCGTAGCTCGTAGGGGGCAGCGCCTTCTAGTTTTTAATAAAAAATACCCCAACCTGGTAACACAGATATATAATACAATTTTACTTGCAATACTTCCGAAAAATTAAAACTGAATGCTAAAAAAATCATCTTCTTAAAAACCTATTAAAAGAAACGCTACACAGTTGCATTGTCATCTAAACTGAATACTGAAAAAATCATCGTTTTAAAAATCTCTCTATTCTAAAAAAAGTAACTAGCGCTGTCACCGCCGCCGCCGGTTGTGAATTTTTTGTGACCGGATGTCTTTCTTCGTTAATATTAAGAAAAATATTGCATACAAAAATATGGAAATCGGCGGTATCATATTGAAATGTTCGATAAACACGCTGACGCAGACAGTTTTCAAATCGAAGAATTATTTTAAGAGATATTTAATGCTAAATTTGGACAAAATCGTTCCATTAAAAAAGTTTTATAGGAGCAAAAACTATACATGGGAATTTAATCGTTTTTAGATCATTTTATTTGATAGAAGTTACCGATGTGCAGACTGCATTAATTTTTTAAATTGACTTATTTTTTTAGGTTTATTTCTATTTGAAATTCAAATTTTTAGCATTTCGAGAAATATTTTTTACACATTTTAGAAAATGGTATTAATTTAAACTGCTGACAACTGTATAAACAACGCAAACAATAATGTTTGGTTCATATAAGAAAAGTATTTACACGTGACTATTACTAACAGAAAAAAACCTTCAAATTAGAATTAAATAATTAGGTATAAAAGTAGGACCTTATTGAAAATTACGCCATAAAAACTATATTTACACGTAAATTTTAAAAGAGAAAGGATATTGTAAAATATTATATTCATTAACATGCGTTAGAAGTCTTAAATAGGAGAAATTACGTCACATTTACGTCACATTACACTTATTACGTAAAATGAACAAAAAATAATATTGCAAAACAGTTTAAATTTAAAAATTGCGCGAGACATTTATTTGATATTTTGAGATGATCTTTTCAACTATTTTTGTTGAAACAGCGCAAATAATATTTCATTGCTAACAAAAGTATTTCCACGTGAATATTGAAAAGAGAAAGAAAAGTTTGTTAAAAATTACGTGAGATTAAAATCGATCCATTTAAAATGTCTCATTTTAAAAAAAACTTTCTTTTCGCTTTGTTAAAAAATACCGGGAGATAAAGACTCTGTTTACTTAATACATTTTATATTAGCTTATTTGGAATGTTTAACTGATTTTATTTAATCAAAGACGAAAACAGCCATTGTATCTTTAAACAGCAGCTGATTTGGCCTTAAAATTCTCCAATCAAAGAGAAATGAATAGAAATCCGTTTATAGGGAGATCGCCACTGTTTTTTAAATTGTAATTCAATCTTCCGAAATCTATTTAAAGCCGACCAAAATAGCGTTTTTTAGAGTCTGTAGAGTCTGATCGGGGTTGGCGAGCTTAAATCGTAGGGAGCAGAGACCGCTAGTCTTTTAAAAGAAACGATACATCGTCGAATTGTCATCTAAAAAATGTTCTTTAATTAGCAATGATAAACACATTACTAATGTATAGTACGGGTTTGCACAACATTGTTAAAAATAAATAATTGACATTATGAATTGTATTTCGTTGTCAAAATCCACACTATTTAATAATTTGTTCTTGGAAAGATTTCAATTCATAAAATTATTTTTAAGCTTAAGGTACTTTTCAGTCTCTATTAAATCAAAATTTCAACACCACTCATAAACGATATTTATTTGAAAAGAAAAAATTCAATCCCAAGAAGATTAATTTTCTCGTATCATTCAAAAATTGCAAATAGTTCTCTGAAAATTCTCAACTTTATCTCCACTTAAGATAAATACTCTCATCTATTTTGTACTGCGTTAATTTATTTAATGCAATATCACTTAACTGAAAACTTATTTAATTTTTTCCTTATGAAGTACATAAATGCTCCTTTAGACAAATTCAATGAGAAAATAACGAAGACTATGGAATTTAATTTCCTTTACAATATCTCACAAAAGTTTTAATTAGAAATAATATTTTGTTATGCACTTCTTAAATTCTTACGCGTAGTTCTGCACATGTATTCTTTTTTGAAAATTCTAAACATATTTTATAAAAAAGTTTTTTGAAATAATATGAAATCGAATTTATGCATCCAATGCAATTTTTAAAACAAGAACTTTCAAAAAAGAAATAAAAGTATTCATATGCCAAAATATATGAGACTAATGTTAAAAATATATTTCGATTTATAATTTTGTTAAAGGAAAAAGGAAAATTACGACAGTACACTTATTAGAATATACACAGTCCTGAATTTATTTTAACATTTCTGAGTTCTATTCTTAAAAAATGTTCTCTTTTAAAGATTATTGATATACCTTCTCCCAGAAATATGGATTTATTTCAGTTTTACACAATGAAGGAAAAACACCCCTGCGTGAGCCTTGCTTTTGCACTATTTTATTGTGTTTCTAAAAAGTTACACAACAAAAGTATTTTATTGATTTGGAGTATACTTTGATTTTAACTCTGTGTTTCTTTTATAATCACAGAGAAAAATTGTAGTTTTCTAATACACGTGAAAAGAAAAGAACTCCAGAAAAAAAAAAAATTCTCGGTAAAACAATTTCCCATACATGAACTATAATACATCTATTTCCTATGCTGTTGTTTGATAATCAAAAAATAATTTATATTTTAGGTTTGCGTGAAAAATAAGGATGAAATTGATGGAAAATTCATGCAAATGGTTTGGAATTAGAAAATATAATA
The DNA here is from genome assembly GCA_963932465.1 of Maratus speciosus. Classification (NCBI taxonomy): domain Eukaryota; kingdom Metazoa; phylum Arthropoda; class Arachnida; order Araneae; family Salticidae; genus Maratus; species Maratus speciosus. The sequence goes on along the minus strand of OZ010786.1, from coordinate 5,939,287 downwards.
GCTATATTTGCTAAATAATAGCTATATTTGCTATTATTTAGGTTCCATATATCTTTGAACTTTCATGGTATAACCATTTATACTTTTCTAGTATAGAGGGTGCAAAGGAAAGTCCCTTTAACCTGAAAATACTTGTGAACGAAGAAAGCTACAGCTATGCAAATGAGGTAACGGTATAGTAAAGCGACTAAGCCCGATATGAAAACGACAGCAGCGACCCTAGTGGCAAAATTTAGAAGGTAGCCACTGCAAATCGAAAACGAAAAGAGATAGAGCAAAATTTCCAGTTAGAAAGTTTTAGAGCATCAATTAATTAATAGAATACGAAATTTGGTTTACATGGATAAGATAAATCTTCGCCTGTTTGCCCAAAAATGTCCGAAATCGATGCACTCCATTTTGTGTAAAAGTTTGAATGGAATAGTTAGAAGTATGAAGAAATACCCACAGTTTATGCTATAAATACGTACTTATCTCAATACATTTTGATAACATCACACACACAAAAAAAGACAAACTGTCTCACGGTTATAAAAAGTTAATATTGAGTATGTTCGAAAAGTTCGTCATTTCTTCACGATACATGTGAGGGTAATTATGCATGCACGTTTCTCAGCATGGAACGTCTATTACAAGCCTCTTCAATACGACGACATAGATTTAACCCTTTCAAGGGCGGTGGCCAGACGGTCTAGCCACCTAATTTTAAATCCAAAACTGACAAATGGCACCAAGAATATTTTAATAAAATTTCGCTTTTGTAATGAAAGTGCAAATTAGCGGGTTTTAGTTTTCAGAGAAATTCGTTTGAATATTCTGGTGTCAGTAAATTATTTCATCAGTTTACAAACAGAATTCTTCTGGCCCTGAAAGGGTTATTCTAAAATTTCAAATGCATTGGAAATTGAATCTTTACAGACATTAAAACACAGTACAACGTCACAATCTGCAGTTGTGCACTGCTACATTTCCGGAATGTCAATAGGCAAAGTAGAATCATCGCTCATTGATTTCGGACATTTTTGATTATGCAGGCGACGATTTATGTTATCCGTGTGAACCAACTGTCGTTTTGTACTAATTAATGGATGCTCTAAACCTTTCTAATTGGAAAATTTGCTCTACCTCTTTTCGTTTTCGATTTGCAATGGCTATCTTCCAAATTTCGTCAATAGGGGTGCTGCTGTCGTTTGCATTAGGTCATTTAAATTATTTTAAGAGTTCGGCATATTCATTATTTCCCTATTTCTTAATAATATCTGTTATTTATTCCTAACTAATTTCCCTTTAAATTTAAAACGCGTATATTAATCTTATTATTATCTCATTCAAACGCGAATATTATTATTATCTTATTCAAAATCTTAATATTTTAGTCCCTTCATAATTTTTTATCAGCTATCCAATCTATAATATTCGGAGAGAAGGTAGTTTTCATTTTCGAATATTTTAAAAAGCCATTTTGTTATTTTTATTCCTAATCTCTGTTCCACGATTCTAGTTTCCTGCGCCATTCCGAAGCTAGACTTTTTACGTCGAAAACACTATGTTACCAAGTATGGTATTCATTATCCTTAAGCACCCCCTCACGCGTCATTAGCTTAACTATCCAGCTCTTGGAGTACGCCTTTCACCTATTGGTTCGTTTCTGTACTACGTCAATATCTGTCACCATCCGCGAGTTCTAACAATAAACAGATGCAATAACTTCAGAGAACAGACTTTTGTCTTGTTTCAAGTACTTCAAATATGTTATCTGGTGAATGCAGGTCTTGTAGTAGTCTAAATTTGGTTTTTAAGATCATATAGCATGTTATAGCTCTTCATCCCAAGCCTTAGGGCTTTACGAATTTTTACATAATGTAGGACTTATTTTTAGTTTTCATGTTTAATGAATAAACGCTTTAGAACGACAACTGTCTTCGTTTTCTCTGGAGAACTCACCGGATTGTAAATCCATTGCCTTGATACAATTATGCACTGATTGTCTGGATTAATAGTACGACTGCTAAACAACTATCTTGTGTTCTAAATTGGAATTATCCGATATCAGTTATTATAAACAATTTCACGCAAGTTGAGTGGATTTGTCGACTGCAAAATAACACAACCTCTTACCAGCCGCCAGTTTTCCATGAATTTATTGCATCCATACTCAACCTTTCACTATTCGACAGGATTTTCATACAACCTTTTCATATATAAATGTATCTAATCAAAAACAATTCGTTGTAAATTATGCCGCCAAGCCACAAACCTAAAACGTCAGTCATAAAAAGAAGTGATATCACATAAAAAGAAGCGATATAGAAGTGCATACTCCGAGTGCCGTGTAAAAATCTATCACTACTCATAATGTTTCCGAAGGACTCGGAGTGAGGTACAGTATGCGAAAACTGCTTGGCGACCTGCAACATTTATAATGTTTGTTCTTCCTGCACTTACCTATATATGACTTTTTGTTTAACAATTTTCTTCTTGTATTACTTCTCCCATTAAACTGTGAAAATTGAAGCTTATGGTGTTTACATGCACATTCTTATTTAACATCAAAGGATCAATTTGTTGATTACTATTATTTGGAAGAGAAAGACCACTTTTAGGAGGAGGATTTTCTAAGTAAACATGTAATAAAAATTTTGAGTTTTTGTAAAATAGTAATAAAAAATCATGATCATGTGGATATTACTAACAATGCACTTAATAATAGACGTTAATTAAAATAAGATATATTGCAGTAAAGCCTGCGTAAACGGAATTGCACATGACAGGGGAAAAATCTGTTCTAGTAAGGCTACTAGTATTATATAATATTCCTTATGTTGGAAACACGACATTTAGGTTTCAGAAATAAATCTGTCATAAACAGGATCCATTTTACAAGTTTTCCTTTTAATTTTAATACAGTGTATTCAGGGTTCGTAAATATCATGATATTTTCGAAAATATCAAAAATATCCGATATTTTGATATATATCCGATATTTTCAAAGCAGCCAACTTACCGCTGATAATAAATGTTTTTGAGTATAATATAGATTAGAAACTAAAATATATTGCACTTAACATGAAAACTTAATCAACCAATATTCTAAAAATGTATTTATCTTTATCTTTCTGTTTTGTTTTTTATTTTCACTTAGAACAAAATGGAAGATGAACTAATTGAAAACAGTAACAATTGGCTTTATACACTTATAAAAAGAACTAACTACAGGATTCAGTATCAAGATCAAGTATAAAAAAATCAGATATTTTTTTAACAAAATTTTAAATACAAAAAAGTATTTTTAACTGAAAAAATTTAACAAAGTATAAAATGTCTTATTTCACATTTCCTAACATGTTGTATAGTTTAAACTCAACTGAACCAAAATTTGAGAAAAGATTATTTTCTAATATAACTGCTTAAATTAGTCAGTTTATCTTTCAATGGTTGTTCTGAATTAATTATGTCCCACATAATTATTAGTTCAACATTTAAAAATAAAAGCTTCAAATCCAAAGCTTGAAAAATATATTCGTTTTCTTTTTTGACTAAAAAAGTCACATCCAGAAGAGACAAAAGTTCTTTATCAGATTCACACAGTGAATAACAGTTGAAAATTCATTTCATTTACACTGAAATATTACAAATACAGCATACGACTGAAAATATCAAAATATCTAGCGCACATTCATATTTTGAAAATAAATATCAAATGCAGAAAATATGAAACATCTCGATATTAAAAATAACTATCAAGTATATGAAAATATCAAAAGTCTTGATATTTTGAAAATAAATATCGGTTATATATTATCCACTGATATATATCAACGAAAATAAATGGAGCACAAACACCCTACAGTGGTATCCCAGAGATGTAAAATGGCCAAGAAGATGACCTCAAGTAAGATGGAGTGATGAAATCAGAAAAGTAGCCAGTGTAAATTGGATGACTAAAGCACTTGACAGGAAACATAGGAAAAATCTGGGGGAGACCTACATCCAGCAGTGGATTGAAAACGGTTGATGATGATGATATATCAACGATCCCTGGCTATATATAAATGATTATCTAAATTACATTTTATCTTTCAATGGCTGTTTTGAATTAACTGTCTCACATAATTATAAGTTCTATATTTAAATATAAAAGTTTCAAACATAAAGCTTGGAAAAGATTTCTTTTCCTAAAAAAGTAATTGCCAGAGGCAAAAGTTCATTATCTACAGAATGACACAGTCAATAACAGGTAGAAATTTCGTTGACACTTGCTTTAAATGTAGAAAACATAAAAATTATCTTGCTCAGTGATATTTTGAAAATAAGTATCAAATATTCAAAATATCAAACATCTTGATATTTTGAAAATAAATATCAAATGCAGAAAATATGAAACATCTCGAGATTAAAAATAACTATCAAGTATATGAAAATATCAAAAGTCTTGATATTTTGAAAATAAATATCGGTTATATATTATCCACTGATATATATCAACGAAAATAAATCGTTGATATATATCAGTTGATGTTTTATATTCAAAATATCAAACATCTTGATATTTTGCAAATAAATATCAAGAATTTGAAAATATCGAAAATATCAAAAATCTTGATATTTTAAAAATAAATATCGGATATATATCAAGATATATATCATGATATATATCCATCGATATATATCAACGAACCCTGAGTGTATTATTAAAAGCATTTATGTAATTAAAAATTATGTTTAAAATAATGAAAAGTATAATTGTAATAGCAGATGATTACCACAATTACATATAATTTCCTGCTTGTCTTACAAATATTTATGATTTATTACAGGTCTCCCTCCTACAAATATTTATAAGAGTGATATAAAGAGAAATTAAAATTATTTTTTCGACTTTCACAATTTTTCGAAATTGGTATAGGTACTGCATAAATTAAATAGACGCCTGCAGATCGCCAAGCAGTTTTCGCATACTGTACCTCACTCCGAATCTTTTGGAAACATTATGAGTAGTGATAGATTTTTACACGGCACTCGGAGTATGCACTTCTACATTGCTTCTTTTTATGTAATGTCACTTCTTTTTATGACTGAGGTTTTAGGTTTGTGGCTTGGCGGCATCATTTACAACGAGTTGTTTTTGATTAGATATCACTTCTTTTTTGTAAGGTATTTCATTTGCATTATGCATATTCCATTTTAATTAAGAAAAGAAAAGATAAACGAAAGATGATAGAAGTAAATAATTTAATAGTGAGACTATAAACTTTCAAGAGTGTAATATATCTAGTAAGACATAATTTTGGATTTTTAAAAACAATTCAAATGCATTCCATCGATTCTTACAAATATCAGAAGAAATCATTTATTTTTTAGAAATGATAAAACGTGTCGAACTAACCAGCAATATTTTAGCACTGCTCTATAAGCTATAGGGTGTTCATAAATTAACTCAGTAAGGATTTTATTTTAATAACTTTTGAAAAACTGCCACATCATTTTACACGAAATATGTAAAGACTTATGAACATTTGTTTTATCATCGGGGGTGCTTGAAGTAATTTTTAAATAAAATTAGTTTTTTTCTAATTTTGAAATCCAATGTCCCTCCAATAAGCGCGGTAGAAACTCAGATTATCTGATTAAGCCCCCTTTTCTTAGAAAATGTTTTCATAAGCTCTTGCATAAGCCAACACTTGTTGGATTTTCTGAATTTTCAATGCGTGTACTTTCTAAATTCATAATTCTTTTTTACGTGATAAGCAGGACATACCAAGGCATATGCTTTCAACGTATTTTCCCATATATTTCGGATCATTCATACGATAAATTATAATGGATTTCAATAAAATATTCAGAATTCGATATTTCATCGTTGTGAAATGATTTTCCCTAATTTCAGTCATATTTGTAAATTTTTAAGTAGCTCTATTATCTGATTAAAAATTAAATAAAAGCTATTTATGGCATATTGATAACATTCTTTAATTAGCAAGTCCAAAATAACAGAATCGATTAGTTTAATAAATCCCGTTATTAATCTTTTTATCTGAAAAGAAAAGGAAAAATTCCAATAAAACTGCCAAAAATTCAGTCATCTTTAAGTTCTGTCGAATTGTTTTCATGACTATAAGTACTCTGTGATTCACTAAAATATTTACATTATCTTTCTGAGCCTGTTCTGTGGTTTCTCCGTAGTCAGTGTTTACCTAGAATCTTTCCATAATTGAGCTCCTCTGGAACGTTTCTATAATCCAGTTTCTCCTCAGATATCAGCAGGATATTCGGTGATGATTATTGTGCGTAGTACCTTCGTCAAAAATCATTCCGGTTTCGTGCAAAATAAAAGTTCATTTAAGTGTTATTTAGATTTTGTGTGCAAAAATACCCATAGTATTGGAATTTCAAAATGGTGTGGTCTGAAATCTAGAAGCATTTTAATAAAGTGGGCCAAAAATTCGAAAATTTTTAATAAATTATTTTTTCTTTTACGCTTTTAGCGAATTTTTGCGTTTTTTATGTTTAACCCGTAATCGCGCGAGTTTTAATCAGATTTAAATGTTAAATGCAATGTGTGATATACATGTCGTAGGTTAATTAGAGAATCATCTCTCATTTTCCAATTAGCCTAATATTTTTCAGGCCTATTGCATAGAGCCTAGATAGCGGTTGGGCTAATTGACAAAGAACCACTTATTTCCCAATCAGGGTGATTTGTTTTAGATTTATAAACCCATTAACCGAACCGAACTCCCCCGAAAATAATTACAACAGACTGTACGCCGATCCGAGCAAGCCAAAATTTTCTCAGTCTACATGCAACCCGACCCGAGCTGAAAGTTCCATTTGAAAACACCCGAAATTTGACCCGAGCAAAATCTGATAGCATACAAAAAATAATGAAAATAAACGTAATCCGATCCGAACAAGACAAAATAATTTCCGGCACATGCAACCCAACAAAAACCTAAAAATTCCCTTTCAAGAAAACCAGAAATCTTACTCGAACCAAATCTGAACCCAACAAAACTATTCCAAAGAAACATAATCGGATCCGGCCAACAGAAAATAATTTCCGTGGACTTGATTCCCGACCCGAACCTATAAATTCCCTTTGAAAAATAAACGAAATCTGATCCGAACCAAATATGAACCCGACAAAAAACTCCAAAAAAAAAATAACCAGCTCCCAACAGACAAAATAATTTCCGTGGAGATGTTACCTGATCCGAACCTAAAACTTCCATTTGAAAAAAAACCCGAAATCTGACACGAACTAAATCTTAACTCAACAAAAACATTCCATTGAACCATATCCCGCACCGAGCAAAATAATGTAATTTCCGTGGACACGCAACCCGACCTCAATGTAAAAATTTCATTTTAAAAAAAAAACGAAATTTAAACCTGACAAAAATATTCCAAACGTCAATAATCCGATACGAGCAACACAAAATAATTTCCGTTGACACGCAAACCGATCCGAATCGGGATATTTCATTTCAAAGAAACCCGAAATTTGAACCCGACAAAAATATTCCAAAGATCCATAACCGGTTCTGAGCAAAGCAAATTAATTTCCGTGATCACGTAACACGACCTAAACTAAAAATTCCATTTGAAGTTAACTTGAAACCGGACCCGAACAAATCTTAATACAAGATAAATATTCCAAAGAACTATAACCCAATCCGAGCAGGACAAAATAATTTCCGTCGACAAGCAACCCGATCCGAACCAGAAAGTTATAATTGAACTCGATCCGAAACCGGATTATGGTAGGTTTTAAGGTTGACTTCGAATGAATCCGGTTGCTTGTCGATAGAAATAATTTCGTCTTCCTCGGATCGGGTTACGGCTCTTTGAAATATTTTTGTCCCTTCCAGATTGGCTTCGGGGTCGGGTTTCAGGTTGGCTTTAAATGGAATTTTCAGATTCTGATCGTATTGAGTGTACACGGAAATTAATTTGCCTTGCTCGGATCGGGGTACGGCCTGATGTATTTTTATTTCGGGTACTGTTCGGGTTTCGGGATAATTTCAAGTAGAACTTTCAGGTTCGGATCGGGTTGCATAACAACGGTAATAATTTCGTCTTATTCGGATCCGGTTATGATTCTTTGGAATATTTTTGTCAGATTCAGATTTGGTTCAGTTCTGATTTCGTGGGTTTTCTAGTGGAATTTTTAGGTCCGAATCGGGTTGCGTGTCCACGTAAATTATTTTGTCTTACTTGGATTGGTTTATGGTTCTTTAGAATATTTTTGTTGATTATAATATTTTGTTCGAGTAATATTTCGTGTTTATTTCAAACTAAATTTTTAAGTTCGGATCGGGTTGCGTGTCCACAGAAGTTATTTTCCCTTGTTCAGATCGGATTATGGTTCCTTGGAATAGTTTCTTTGTCGGGTTCAGATTTTGTTCGTGTCAGATTTCGTTTTTTTAATGAAATTTTTATGCTCGGGTCGTGTTGCGTCCACGGAAATTATTTTGTCTTGCTCGTATCGGTTTATGGTTTTTGGGGATATTTTTGTCGGATTCAGATTTGGTTCGGGTCAGATTTCAGGGGTTTTTTTTAAATAGAATTTTTAGGTTCAGTTTGGATTGCGTGTCTAAGGAAATTATTTTGTCTTGCTCCGGATCGGGTTATGGTTCTTTAGAATATTTTTGTCGGTTATCATATTTGGATCGGGTCATATTTCGGGTTTTTTTCAAAAGAAATTTAGGTTTGGGTCGGGTTGCGGGTTCACGGAAATTATTTTGTCTTGATCGGATCGGGTTATGGTTCCTGGGAATATTTTTGTCGGGTTCAGATTTTGTTCGTGTCAGATTTCGGGTTTTTTCTACAGGACTTTTTTGGTTCGGGTCGTGTTGCGTCGACAGAAATTATTTTGCATTGCTAGTATCGGGTTATGGTTCGGGTCAGATTTCAGGTTTTTTTTAATGGAAGTTTTATGTTCGATTTGGTTTGCGTGTTCAAGGAAATTATTTTGTCTTACTCGGATCGGGTTATGGTTCTATAGAATATTTTTGTCGTTTATCAAGTTTGGTTCGGGTCATATTTCGTTTTTTTTTTTTTTTTTTTTTTTTTTTTTTTTTAATAGGTTCGACTCGGGTTGCGTGTTTACGGAAATAATTTTGTCTCACTGGTTATGATTCTTGGGAATGTTTTTGTCGGGTTCAGATTTGTTTCGGGCCAGATTTCATGTTTTTTAATGGAATTTTTAAGTTCGGTTCGGATTGCGTGGGTTCGGGTTGCGGTCGGTCTTATTATGTAATGCTCGGATCGGGTTATGGTTCTTTGGAATATTTTTATCGCATTTAGAATTGGTTCGTGTCAGATTTCGGGTTTTTTCTAATGGAATTTTTAGGTTCGGGTCTTTTTGCGTCCAAGGAAATTATGTAATGTTTGTTGTATCGGGTTATGGTTCCTTAGATTATTTTCGTTGGTTATCATATTAGGTTCTGGACATATTCCTTTTTTTCAGAAGAAAAAATTAGGTTCTGGTCGAGTTACGTGTCCACGGAAATACTCGGATTGGGTTATGGTTCTTTGGGATATTTTTGTCGGGTCTCAGATTTGGTTCGTGTAAGATTTCGGGTTTTTTCTAATGGAATTTTTAGGTTCGGATCCGGTTGCATGTTCACGGAAAAATTTTTGTCTTACTCGGATCGGCTTATGGTGCTGTAGAATATTTTTGTCAGTTATCATATTTGGTTCGTGTGAGATTTCGGTTTTTTTGTTATCAGGTTCTGCTCCGGTTGCGTGTCGGCAGAAATTATTTCGTCTTGCTCGGATCGATCTTTCACGAATCCAATACTTTCTTCTTGTAAAGATAGAAGAAAGGAAAAATTATTATTCCGGGACTTAAAAGTCAAAAGAATGTGAGAATGCTTCACATATTATGCACGCAACGCTGCAAAAATAAAAAGACTTTAAACTGGTATAAATCAAAAAGTAATTAATATTTTTACATGAAACTTACAAAGGTTTGAACTACTCATAAAAACAATTCTAATGACGTAAACCGCGTAAACATCCGATAATTACACATTGCTGTAGCCCTATCAACAGATTTGGTCAGAACAAGAATTTCAAAAGTGCAAAAAACAGCACTTTTAAAATCGCATTTACTAAAAACCTATTGGCCTGAATCCATTTTATTTTCGTGTTCTGAGTCATGGGTCACGCCGCATTCCATAGAATCAAGAATTTTGTTTCTATCACAAATAGAACCGGATATATAGAGGGGTCAAAATCCGGCTTTTGTCAGTCCGGAAAATATAAACTTGACAGAGTATTAAAAATTTTTTGAAATATCGTTTGGCATTAATTGGCGAAAAAAATTTCTTTCATTTACGGTTCATTGCACTGTTATTTCTTTTGCTTGGCGAGAAACTATGTCGAGTTTCTGTGATATATATATCTTTTTAAAAAAAAAAAAAAAATTGTTAACGACCATTTATATAGCGATAAGCTTTTAACATAATAGTTACATATCGTATAACATTTTTTTTTTTTTTTTTTTTTTTTTTTTTTTTTTTTTTTTTTTTTTTTTTACAAAACTCTATGGTCAAAAAGTAGGTTGTGCAGCATACAGGGAATATTGACACTAAATACTAGAATCCGAAAACAGTTAGAAGGGCTTTTTATAGCTGTGATATTCTTTTCTACCGTACACTGTTAATTTAGTTCCATAAAATAATAGTATGAAAAAAGTACTGTAATAATGCATGTCACGGAATGCCTGGTCCTGCGTCTACAGTCATCAAGGTACTCAACCACATAAACGCAGTACGCAAATTACTCGTTTCTCTCTCCAATAGCTTTGGAGATATAATCTCTCAGTTCCGTATTTCGCCTATATTAATATTAAGTGGTCCAGAACTTTTGCAGGTAAGTAGAGCCTCTTCACTTCCCTATGTGTATTCATCACTTTCTTAACTATGGCTAACTGTGTACACAAATTAAATGGTTGGATAACTTACATGTTAATTTCAAATGCTAAAAGGTGCAAATTAATTATGTAACGATGCAGCATCCTTTCACTTACCAAAAATATAGCTCAAGCAACTCAATGAGTATCTCTCTATTCTAAAAAAAAGTAACTACCGCTGTCACCGCCGCCGCCGCCGCCGGTTTTGATTTTTTTGTGACCGGAGGCCTTTCTTCGTTAATATTAACAAAAATAATGCATACAAAAATATGAAAATCGGTGGTATTATGCAGAAATGTTTGATAAACACGCTGATGCAGACAGTTTTTAAATCGAAGAATTATTTTAAAAGTTATTTAATGCTAAAGTTGGACGAAATCGTTCCACTAAAAAAGTTTTATAGCAGCAAAAACTATACATGGCAGTGTAATCATTTTTAGATCATTTTATGCGTTAGAATTTGTCGGAGTGCAGATTGCATTATTTTTTTTTTATTTTGACTCATTTTTTCAGGTTTTATTTCTATGTTAAATTCAAATTTTCAGCATTTCTACAGATATTTTTTACAGATTTCAGAAAATTGTACTAATTTAAACTGTTGCCAACTGCATAAAAAGCGCAAGCAATAATGTTTGCTTCAAATTAAAAATTTATTTACACGTGACTATTATAAACAGGAAAAAAACTTTCAAATTAAAATTAAATAATTACGTATAAAAAGCAGGAACTTAAAAATTACGTCATAAAAAGTATACACGTGAATTTTAAAAGAAAAAGGATATTGTAAAATAATAAATTCATTAACCTGCGTTAGAAGTCTTAGGAGAAATTACGTCATATTTACGTCACATTATAGTTATTACATAAAATGAACACAAAATAATATTTCAAAAAAGTTTAAATTTAGAAATTGCGCTAGACATTTATTTGATATTTTGAGAATTAATTTAAAATGTCTCATTTAAAAGAACTTTCTTTTCGCTTTGTTAAAAAATACCAGGAGACAAAGACTCTTTTTACTTAATTCCTTTTATATTAGCTTATTTTGAAATGTTGTTACACGTGTATACGTCATCAAGTTATTTTTATTTCGACGTTTTATTTGTGTTTTTATTAATGTTATACGAATTTATTTGTTCTTTCGTTATTTAAAATAAAAATCATATCAATTTGTATAATTTGGCGAGTGGTTTGGCGAGTGGTTTGGCGATTTATATAATTTGGCGAAAGTGGTCGACAGGATAATCAAGTAGTACCGCAGCGGATTTGGCGTTAAAATTCCCCAATCAAAGAGAAATGAATAGAAATTCGTTTACAGGGAGATCGCCACTGTTTTTTAAATTATAATTCAATCTTTCGAAATCTTTTTAAAGCCGATCAAATTAGCGTGCATTTAGAGTCTGCGGTGTCTGGACGGGGGTTGGCGAGCGTAGCTCGTAGGGGGCCGAGCCCCCTAGTGAAAATAAAATAAAATAAATATCCATATAAAATAAAAATGTGACGTGCATAATATGAAAGATTACGTGGAAAACTGAATGATGGCGTGTCATAGACAGTGATAATTTAGAATAGCTTTATTTATTTATTTTTGAAAATGACTCGGGGTGAGGAGGAACATCTTAACAGTCGAAATAAACGTATTTTCACTGGTTTCAAAAATTTTATTTACACCTTTTAGCATTTGAAACTAATATTATTATAAGATGTTATTTGCCATAAATTTAACATACATGTTTTGACACTTGAAATATGTATACTAGGACTTCCCTCAGAGGGATTAGTCTGAGCGATATTGCCGAGAACATAGATTTAATAATAACTTGTTGCAAGTAAAGAAAATGAGACACTATCTTTAATTGGCCGTATAGTGGTTACTTATTCAAATAATGAAATATCTAGATTAGTGAACCTGAAAAAAAAAATCCATATAAATTTTAAACCAGCTCTTCCCTCTGTTAAGGGCCCTGGCAAGAGATAGAATAGCCTAGAAAAGGAACACATTTACAAGTACTTTCGGACAACCAATTCGCTGTTTCATACCAACATTTTTGCATTTTTAAAAATACATACATAAACCAGTATAATACTTTTTCAGTTTTATTTTCATAGTAGTTTATATCATTTGACAAAAAATCTCACTTTCTTATACTCGAATTGCGTCAAGCTTTTTTAAAAAAGCAAAGTCCATATTACAATAAAATTCCGTGAAGGGAATTAAACATATGGTAATAAAGCATTTAGGTGAGAGCAATTGATAAATCGTCAAATATTGTTCTTATCACCATTTTTGGTAATGCATTCTTTTAATTTAAAATTCACACATTAAGTAAATTTATAAACACGATTTGACTCATTTAATTAAAAATAATAATAAGTAAATAAATAAAAATAAAAAGAAGAGATAATAGCATAAGTCAAAACCTTTATTTCAACATCAACACAAGTTACACTTGCGGGGAAAAAAGGCGGCTTTTGACAAAGAATAAAGATAAAATACTCTTGGCAAAATCTAAACCGGGCTAAAAAATGTACCGCGATTAATTCAAATATTATAAGAATATTCCGTAATCTGGTTTTCAACCAATATCGTATTTTAAAAACTTCGCCTTAACTCAAATTAAATTTCATTGCTGTAACATTTTATTTTTATTTATTTATTTATTTTTTTGAGGGGGGGGGGGATGCGAGATTGCATATATTTACATTTAAAATTTAAACTTTCGTTTATGTAACGGCAGGGACCCGGAGCTGGAGCTGGAGCCCGGAGCCGGAGTGCTCCGGAGCTGTGTTTTTCCTGGAGCTGGAGCTCTAAATTTTCCCCAGCTCCAGGGCTCCTTTAGTTTTTAATATTCTTTTTTAAATCTTTTTTTTCAGTCTTTTAAATTTCTATGCTTAAAATATTTTAATTACATCATTATTCAGTATTTTAATTATATCATTTTTTAGGTTTTTATTATTATTATTATTATTATTAGGGAAGGAAAACTTCTCAAAAAATGGCAACACTACTTTACTTCTACTTTCTACTTGAACTAAGTGACAACACTATTTGAAAACAAATATGACCGCCTGTTGTTTACATGTGTAGTCGTACAATTTTGGCTGTTCGAAAAGTGTAGAAGAAATTTAAGATTTTTGTGTTTAAAATTCTACCAAACTTTCTATTTTAAAAGCAAAAGCTAAAAGATGTCATATTTTCTGAACAAGCATTTGAAGTTTGATGAGAAGAAAAATGGCATTTTGTCAGATCTTTAATGAAGATAGAAAGTATTTGTGAGCAAAAAATTAAACGTGTAAATTAAAATCTGCAACTTAAAAGCGCGAAGTCGGAGCCGAGTTGGAGCCGGAGCCGGAGCTGGAGCCACGGTATTTTCTCTAGGAGCGGAGCTGGAGCTCGATAATCAAAAATTGTTCGGCTCCGGGTCACTGTGTAACGGTTGCTTGTATGAATAATTAGCACTTGATGATCGAGCTTCACTCGAAACATATGTAAAAAACTGCTTGTGTGGTATGTGTACTTAAAGCCATTATTACTTAGCTATTATAACTCCCGTCCGTTATAACAATGTTGCTGTTAGTATTACTCTTGTTTGACGTCAACCTTGCCTGTGTATCTGAATACGAATTATTAGCCATTTTTCTTGCACGAAGAGGTGTTATAACATAATTGTTTCATTTTGCATAGCATGTACCAATTGCAATATTGATACTTTTAAGTTAGTCAAGCGCAGGTGATAAATTGACAATATTTTTTCCATACTATATTCATCTTGCATTCATTTCATTTAAAATATAAAGCTTTCATTCACTTCATTTAAAATACACGTTTTTAATTAATTTCACTGTATTTTAACAACATTACTTTGCATTGGCCCTTTTTTTAAAGCTTTATGGAGTTTTGGCTTCAGAAAGTGAGATTTGTTACAAAAAGATACAAACCTGACAATTTATTACAAACCCGATGACCGTTTATGTTTATTTTTTACAAATAAATATAAACCTTTTTGGCACAGATGTCCCATACGCACAACGTTGGCACGATTTTTTTTTCTGACGCCAATTTGGCGAAAACTCGTTTTCGATAACATTTAGACATATATTTTTATAAAGGGAATAACAATAAATAAAAAAAGTTTAATTAATAACTATAGAACAAAACAATTTATATAATTTAAAAAAAACTAAATAAAAGTAAATAAACAATTTATTAATAAATAAACTACAACATCGAGGTTACCATCAAGCAAAATAACGATACTTTGGCGCCAGTTAAGTACCCCGGTGTGTATATGACATCGGCGTCAGAAAAAAATCTCGCCAACGAGGTGCGCATGTGAAATCTGTGCGTAAATGTCTTGTTTACACTAAATTAATTGTTTAAATCTTTAAAAAATTGCTTGGTTACATGAAAGAATGAGTAGGTTACCGGAAAATATGCATGAAAAGTTTACTTCTCTCGCCAAACCCATTTTCTTTACCTATAAGACGCCTATTCTGGAAAAGTACAAATTTCGGTACTTGTTAGTTATCCCGTCGACCAAATTACTGCCGCCAAATTGTAAGATTAAATGCCAATAACGGTTGATCGTAAATGTCACATTCACTTGACAACACTTGTTTACGTCATCAAGTGATTTTAATTTCGACATTTTATTTGTATTTTTATTAAAGTTATACTAATTTATTTGTTCTTTAAAATATTTAACTTATTTAGTATTAATATTAAGTTATTTTTTAAAAAAATATTTAAAATAAAAATTATGTCAATTTATATAATTTGGCGAAATTGGTCGACGGGATAACTAACAAGCACCCAAATTTCATTTAAAATACTAAAATGACAAAAATAAATAAATTAAGAATAAATGATGCCACAAATAAAAATTGTTTATTTAAACACAAAATAACTGTTTCAAATATTCACACGCAAAATATAAATGTTGGTTGCTTTTGGCGATTAAAAAATGCTATTGAGTAGATTATCGTAAAATCAGAAATCCTACGTCATTATGGCTTTATTGTTTGAAATAGAAAAAAAATCCAGATTTATTTTCCTGTTTGATTAAATTTTAATATATTTTTTTTTCACTTTAATATTAGTGTGTGCATATTTTCTTTGCTCCAAAGCTATAATTCGGTTTTCTACGAAAACATCCAGCCGGTGAAAATGACATACACTAAATTTCCGTGACGTATGTAGATAAATTGTGCTTTTTTATCAGTTTTTTTAATATAATTTTTAAACGAATTGGAACTTATTCTTCATAGTAGGTACATTCAGTAGGTTACACTCATAGGTACCTTCTGCTAAAACCAGAACCGAAATCCGACAAATATTTTTTGAGTTATGCTTGACGAAAGGTTTTAATATCCATCGTAGCTGTTTTTAACCGTAAAGCAATACTGCGTTGTGTATTAGCCTTCGCTTCGCTCAGACAATAATATCCCAACAAAAAGTTTTCGGTAAAAAAAAAAAAAAAAAAAAAAAAAGCGCCAAGTTCTCCTTAATGTTTCGGCCAGAAAAAGTAGTGATATCTGAAGTTCGCACAAGTTAAAAGCCAAACATCCCAAATCTTTCATTGAAAATGGCTTCCTGCGACTTGGCCGTTAATGCCTTCTACAGCATTTCAAAATTAATGATTGGGAGTTACGAATTTATGAATTATTTAAATATTAAAAGTAATATTAGAATGCAAAGAGGCAAATTCACATAAAGACATTATAAGTAAAAGATTTCTGATAACTACCATTCAGTTTCAACAAACATTAGTTTTGATTACAGATCATTTAGACCACTTATGGTTTAGTCATTAACGTAAAACCCAAGAAATAAAACAAAATTTACTTACTTCAAATCTCACAATATGTTACATTATATTTTATTGTATAATATTGAAATATTGTGTATTGACGAAAGAGATTTTTTTCGTTTGAACATTTATTATAGTTTGTAAATCGAATACCTCTTAATGTATGCAAACAGACTGTTAAAAGCTGATACTAATTATGTTTTAGCAATTAGGGATATTATCTCCTGAATACAAGTATTTTGTTATTTTTAACTTCTAAGCGTTTAAATAGACTGAAGTTGCTTAAATGCTTTTTTCAAATGTGTATTTTATTTCTGTACTCTGTGCCACAAAATGCCTAAAATAATCAAAAAATGTAGTTGCCATGTAGCTCATTTGAACATATTTTAAAATTTGAAAAACTCTCTCGAAGGCATTAAATCTCGAAGTCGCAGGAAGCCATTTTCAATGAAAGATTTGGGATGTTTGGGTTTTAACTTGTGCGAACTTCAAATATCACTACTTTTTCTGACCGAAACATTAAGGAGAACTTGGCGGGTTTTTTTTTTTTTTTTTTTTTTTTTTTTTTATACCGAAAACTTTTTGTCGGGATATCACTACTTTTTGTATGTTTTTTCAAGTTATTCTAAACTGTATTAATATGAAAAAACTTAAATTTCGGTACTTTTATGCTAGCCGGGAGCAAATCTCCTCATTAGCCTTTCGTTTTTCGCCAATAGCAGTTTTCATTTTTTACATGTGTAAATTAGAAACAGTGCTTTGATTTTCAAATAAAATATTTTGGTTTATGTTATTATTTCTTATTTATTTATTTATTTATTTCTATGTTGAATATTCTATTAAATAAAATGAGGGAAATGCATCTATTTTAAATTAGATGACTGAAAAGTATATATCTTTAAATGAAATGAATGCAATATGAACAATGGAGTTGGGAACAGTATTTGGCGATTTGCCACTTGCGCCCGGCTAACATAAAAAATACCTGAATTTATTTTATTGAGCTTTACAAATTTATACTTTATTTCTTTTTATATTAAAGTACTAGCCGCCTCTAGCAAACAGTATTTACCGTATTAATTCCATGTTAAACGCTGCATCATGTTACTGTTATTCATAATTTAATTTATTTGCCAATTCTTTCGCCAAGTCGAGAGCTTTTGATAGAGAAATCAAGAACTCTTTCCGATCATGGAAGCACATCATATATTTTGTGTTGTTATGTATTTAATCTTTCGTGACAAATATCTTTTAACTCACTTATGCATGTTTCCTTAGCAGTTACGATTTGTTCTCTAATGCGGAAATTTTTAATCCTATTAAGTAATCTTTTCTAATTGGGCTCACTGCCAATTGTTGTATTTTAACTGATACGATTCGGTGCAAGTGCAATGGTTCTTATGAAATCCTTTGACAATATCTGCATTTGCATTAAAAAATATTGATGCTAATATCTTTTTGTTTCACGTTAACCTTTTCAATAGACTCGATTACGGAAGAATAGAAGGTCTACCGGCTCACTGCCATGATCCATTTGAAAAATCTATCATTCTTCTCATCTGATCGTGTTGAAGAATTAGTCAATGTGCCATGGTTTTAAGATTTTAGCTAATTTTATTCGAAACCTGAAAACTAAAATGCGAGGAACCGGATTATAGAAGATTCATTCTAACGTACATATCGATTAACAGGTTACATAATAATCATAAGGAGAACTGGCAGTTTCAATGCTTTAATAGTTTCCGTTAATTCTCTTTATCTAATACAGAAGTTTTAGCGGTGTAAAGATTAACAACATAATCACAGTAAGTATAACAGTACAATAACAATAGCAGAGGTTTTGGACAGTGACGAAACTATTAGAACTTTGGAAATATTAGTACGTTATATCATTTAACTATTCAGATGATATGCGGAAAAATAAAAATAGATGGCTCGCATTAATAATTAACTCATTGAAAAATAGCCACTAGCGTCAAATATTCGCCAAGCTTGGTGACATTTAGCAAAGTTTCGCCGAATTTGGTAATATATCATGTCAATTCTCAAATTTGGCGACAAAAAATGTTTTGTTTATTCTGACGTCATAATGATGCATATGTATTATGTATTATACACATACCTATAATATGTATGATGCAAATGTATTACGTATTATATGTATATGTATAATATGTATGATGCATATGCATAAGTTCATTAACATCATTAAAACGCACTTAAAGGAATAGTTTTCCATAAATAGTAGGGATAATTGCCAGATTGACCAGAGTGCTATTGAGAATAGAATTCCGACATTTATAATACACCGGGAGGCGTCTGTACACACCATCACCTCATCGAGTTTACAGCTGAAATTTTAGGATTAGTTAAAACTAGATTAGCATATTTAAATGCAACTGGTCTGTTAAGTCATATCTTGGAAGAAACCACCTGAAGACCTAATTTTAGTGGTTAACTGATAGGTTTACTATTGTATTTTCCTGCATCCAAAAGTTTGGAAACATGGAGGAATGGGTGCAGGAAAACACAATGGAAAATCCACCAAATAACCTGTAAAATCCGGTCTGTAGGTGGTTTCTACAAAGATATGATTTGGCAGACCAGTTAAATTTCAATACGCTAATCGATATTTAACTAATCCTAAAATTTCAGCCGTCAACTCGATCAGGTGATGATCTGTGCAGACGCCTCCCGGTCTTTAATAAAATTTGTTTTAAGGAAGTAAAAGATAGAAAGATAGACAGATAAACTGAAAGATTTGCCTTATTAAGATTTTTGTAAAAGGCTATAAAAATCCATTCATCTTGAAATCATGTAACACCTTTATAACTCAGGGTAATTTTCTGTAATCGGGTTTTGGCGACCAACATATCTTATCTATTACTATAATCTTTTTTTTTAGATTTAAAATTAATAGTAAGTAGGCTAATAATACAATATAATAACATTAGCAGCGGACTTCGGACGCCGCATCTGTCGCACATCGTTAAAGACAGTTTATTAGTTACACATTTCATTTAATTAATCGGAGATTTTTAAACTTTCATATGGAATTAGGAAATTTTTCCACTATAGGGACCTTGGCATTTTTTTTAAATCTTGGCGCAATTCGGACTTCAGAAACTGAGATGTTGCCAAATGATATAAACAACTATGAAAACAAACCTGATGAAATTTTATGTTAGTTATATATTTATATACATATAAACATTTTATTTATACATGTATAAAATATTATTTTTTTATATACAAATTATTTATGTTGGGATATAAAAATAAATAAACAGGTTCCTTACATTAAATAAATTGCATACATATGGAAAAAATTGCTTGTGTATATGACACAGTAAATAGGTTACCAGAAAATACGTTATTATCAAATTTCTTTTCTCGTCAAGGCTATTTTCTGTATTTCGCCAAGGCTACTATATCGTAAACTTACCGAATTGCTGCTATATTTTGTTAAATGTCTTATTGTTTTAATATCGTAAATATATCATAACATATACTGATTAAAATTTTTAGGTATATTCATTTTTTCTATTTAACAAACATCTTTGGAAAAGCATATATATAAAATGTTATTCTGCTTAAAATCACGTGGCCACCTTCAAAACTCTGTAATCGAGTTTTGGCGACCAACATTGGCACAATTGAAAGTGTTATAATTAACTGTTTACGGCCAAATGAACACCTCCTGTTTGAAGGGTTTAGAGGCGGAAATTCTGTGGTTTCAGATTTTTCTGGTTAATTGTGCAACAAACCCGACTTACTTGTGAAATTTCATGATTCTACGACTTTTAGAAGTACCTTAGTTATTTGATGATGCGAAGTGAGTCAGTGACAAAAAAGCGCTTTTTCGGAATTTAATATTTCGAAAACTACTAAATATAGAAACATGAAATCGTGGAACCTTAGTTCAGTTTGACCATACGATCATGTGTATAAAAGAAAAATTTCTATATATCTCCCTAAAACGACGTTATGAGGGGGTGAAAAGTATGCCGAAATGGTTCAGGAAAAGGTAGCTTACGGCTTGTGCGAAATTGGCGGACGCACTGCCGTGCTCCCAGATATGTGTGCATATGAGTCATTCAAAATTTACCGAAAAAATTTCATTGTTTGTTCCAAAGTTTTCAAAGAGGCGTAAAGTGTATAACAGGCACGTTTTTAACTTTAGTTTTATGTTATATAAACGTAAGTAACTTGTATAATATGAAAATTATCATTTATTTATCCATTTGTTGTTATCCATCCGCAATATTTATTAAAACCAGGTTTGTTAATTCACATCGCCCTAATATATTATCTTTTATTCTACAGAAAGTAAAAGTGGTGAAACTAAAAGTATATATATATTGGTTTTCACCACGAAAGTGTTAGTTATTTAAACTAGGGGATCGTACCCGGGCTTCCCGGGTTAAAGAATATAGGTGTAAACATTTTTTTTTTCTTGAAAACTAATAATTTTTTTATATGCAATAAATTGTTTAGATTGACCACTTACATTAAACAAGTTGAAAATTGCTCGTCTAACGTGGCAAATGAGATGCGTTCGTACTATAACTAGTTTTATAATTATTTTTTGCACCCCATATCGTACTGAATGTATAATTTTTTGCACTTCATAAGGTGCATAGTCTGTAACATCATTAAAATGCACTTCCAATAATATTTTTCCCATTCCCCGTAATGTAACGGAACACTTTTGATTGTCCCTGTAATTAAACTATACATCCGATTTTCATAAAATTTGAAATGGCTCGACAAAATTTTGCAACAGTTATATAGTTTCAGACCATTCGGGAGGCTGTAACATCATTAAAATGCACTTGCAATAATTTTTCCCATTGGCCGTAATGTAAAGAAAAACTTTTGACTGTCCCTGTAATTAAACTATACATCCGATTTTCATAAAATTTGAAATGGCTCGACAAATTTTTACAACAATCATATGTTTAAAATTTCAGACCATTCGGTTGGGTAGTTTTTGCTCTGTTACATGCGGACAGACAGACAGACGGACGGACTGAACGACGACTATAGGTGCTACGTATTTATATAATTACGAACGCACCTAAAAAGTATTTTTCATATGGAAAATACGAATTGCACAATCAAATACATTTTTGAAATTCATCAAAAGCGATATTTTCTTATTAGCCGCATGCTAAGGGTTATTTCCCAAGCTTTTACTACTTATGGCATCCTTTTATATTCTGATAATTTCAGAGCTTATACATGTCTGGTAACTTTGTGTTTTATTTATGTTATTTTATTTATTTACTCATAGGGAAGTTTTCTTAATGGAAATTAGCCGTAGGAAAATGATGAACTCTTTATTTTGTTTTAAGGGCAAACGGATCAATCTTTCGTAATCGAGTTCCGCGCGATATAGATAAATTAAAAAATATTTCATGCTTTAAATTTGTTTTTAAAACCATAGACAATCAGTAAACTGGGATGAACTTTGCAAACAAATTCCATTCGAAAAAAAAATCCTATTTGGCGATCTAAAAATTTAAGTTGTACGATTACAAATATGTTAGATTTGTGTTTTTTCATTATTATTATTTTATT
The DNA here is from genome assembly GCA_963932465.1 of Maratus speciosus. Lineage (NCBI taxonomy): Eukaryota > Metazoa > Arthropoda > Arachnida > Araneae > Salticidae > Maratus > Maratus speciosus. Next base: position 5,916,973 of record OZ010786.1, on the reverse strand, counting down.
TGTTTATAAAAGAAGTATTAATTTCGTTAATTTGTCTTTCACAAATATGTTAGTTTGGTGGGTTTTTTAATATTATTCTTTTATTTGCTTATAAAGGAAGTATTAATTTCATTATGCAAAAATAGTCAGAAACAAATGCTGAAAAATGTTTGTTGCTTTATGTGCAAAATGTTTGTTGCTTTATGTGCAAAATTTTTGTTATTTTATGTATTGAAACCGGCACGTGATAAGATAAACTTAAAAAAAATCATACTTAGAAATTATTTTAGAAAATATAATACATCAGTCAATGAATACAGTTTTTAAACAAATTGCATTTGAAAGTACAAAAATTAATCCCTATGCGACAAAAATTGAAAATATACGATGGTCAGAAGATTGAAAAATTGCAGTAGCGAAAATTTCAAGACCAAAATTTGATCGTGAAGTATTGCCATTCGCAAAATGACGTCAGCATTACGCACAGATACGTTTGTTCTTTATAATATAGATACATAATAATCAGTAAAATATAATAAAGATCAGTTATTAGGATGTGGTTATCAATTGAGGCTCTTATGCTTGTATTTCCGGAATGAAAACAGCAATTTTCACCTTCTCAAAATTTGCATACGCACTGCTCATATCCATATTAATATTTTTTTTTTAAAATTGTATTTTGTTTGATCATTTAAAAATCATTTTGACTCAAAACTTGAAGTCACGATTGTCAGCAGCATCATTTATGTGAACAGACGCACTCTTTATTTGATTTTCTAATCTTAATTTTGGAGAGTAAACATTTCCGTAATTTATGTTTTTTGACGCATTTGAGTTAAAAGGCTTAGTTTTGTCTAAGAAAATGATCGTTTTCTTTTAAATTTGACTTCATTTTCACTTAAATAAGTATTTAGCCTAGTGCCTGAAACTTAGTATCAGTACACATGCAGAAGGAAAAACGATATAAAAAATTTATGAGGGAAAATGCGTGTTTTCAAAAGCAGTATGTCATTTTCCGTTATTATGCCCCTAATATAATATTCTGCACCTAATGGGATTTTGTGACACTAAATCCTATACAACAATTTTTTATCACCAATTTTGAATTTTTGTCAGAAAATAGCACGAATAAAGATAAAAATACCTCATTATTTCTCTCTTGTCTGCAATAATGAAAGCTATCTAATTTTCACCATTTTGAAGAAATTTCATAAAATGCTTTTAAAATTAAAATATAAAAGTGGGGATATTTTAAAAAAAAACAGATAGTGCGACCACATCTACAAAGGAAGAGCTTTCAGTTTAAGCATTTTCACGTGTGAAGAATTCCAAAGCAGCTGGGCTGTGAAAATGACGCACTTCTACAAAACATAATGCAGATTTAAGAATTAAAATACACGCTTTTTTATAAAATGACGTCATTTGCATCCACTAAAGCAATTTACTTTTACAACACAGTCTTAAACTTCGTCTATAGAAAAGTGTGCCTATGGCGTCATTATCACGGAATAACAGACAATATTCTTGACATAGCCCATATTTTATTTTCAACTATTTTTTCAGGTTTTATGAGAAAATAGCAACAAAAAGATACTGTATCTCCTATTTTCCACTATTTTCCGTTTTACTTTCAATTACTTTCAATAGAAATGAGGTACTTTTGTCGCCGCGATAAGAAAAATGGTATTAAAAACTGCAAAAAAATTAATATCTCAAAAATTAATTGAGATACAGCTTTCAAACAAATTGCATTTAAAAGAGCATTTTTTTCCTTATACGACGGTGTAAAAATTTAAAATGTGCGATGTTTAGAAGTTTCAAAATTTGCAGTAGAGAAAATTGCAAAACCAAAATTTCATTTCAAATTTCAAAGTGTTGCCATTCGCAAAATGACGTATGCGTTACGCACAGATATGTTTGTCCTTTATAATATAGATAGATGATTTTCGTTCCTTTTTTGCTTAGGAATGTATTCATTCTACTTATTTTCTCTTTATCTTCAGATGATATACAAAAAAGAAATAAAATAAATCTAAATTAAATTATGAATATTTGAAGTTTAAAATACGAATTTAGGTTTTTATAACTTTGATAGAGATTAACAGTGAAGATAAAAGCATTGGCATAAGTTAAAAAAAAGAACAAATATGGAACTATATAATAAATTTGTCTTTAATTTATCCCTGTTCATCATCTAGTTAATATTTTTATTTTCTTTTGGTTAAAAATACTATTTCTTAACGTTAAAGAATTTTTTAATTTGATTTAATGAAAGTAGATATACTAAGACTCGATTTTAAAGAGTATGGCATTTTCTCAAAAATTTCACGTCTCTGTGATATATACATGAATAAAATCAAAACTTCGATGTAAGTATAACATACTTGAAAATGTCACGTCAGGACACTAACAGTGGTAGTCGAACATAACTAATACTTGTGAAATAATGCACATGCCTTCAGCATGATTTATAATAGAAATTGTTCAATATGTCCGCAACCGGGTACCCGTACTGAATACAGTTACGGTAATACGATTCATACAGCATAAATTAGCGAATCAGGGGTAAAGACTGCTGCCGTATGACTTTTTCAGTACTGTTAAAAATTATGTATTTCTCTTATAGAAACATTTTTTTAATCCTTATGTCAATGGCCAAATTTTGCCTATGCGCCCAATGACCGGGGTACACGGGTTCCTGCTGCTATTTTAATATAACGCGAAACATTTCATAGAATTTAACTACTCCGCTATTGCAGAAGAGGAATTTGACGCATTTATAGGAATATTACTTCAGGGGTTAACAATTCAAACAAAGATCGCACATTAGAATTGTGGAAAACAAACTCATAACCGTTATATCGAGCAAGTATGAGTGTAAACCGATTCTATAATATTCTTTGATTTATTCAGTTTGACAACAAGAATGTCTTTTAAATGATAAAGTTGTAGCAATTCGTGATTTATGGACTATGCCAAATCATAACCTATTGAAAAAATACATACCGGCGGAAAACTTGAGGAGCAGTTATTTCCGTATCGAGAAAGAACAAGATTCACAGAATATTTTCCGTCTAAACCTGCTAAATATAGGATAAAATTATGGTGGGTATGTGAAGCAAAACATTATTATCCTCTCCACAGCAACTATTCACCAGAAAAAAAATGTACAGACCGTGAAATAAATCAGCTGAAACAGTTGTGAAAGTCTTGGCCGGCGCATTCAAGGATTCTGGAGGAAACACCACATGGACAACTTTCTTTCTTATCTTTCTTTGGCGAAGCATTTATTATACTGGGAGCTTTTAATGGTTGGCACTTTGAAAAGAAACAAACTTTGTATTCCCAAAGAAATTAGGTCATGTAACTCGCGCAAGTTTTATCCACAGAATTTTAATTTCATGATGACATAAGTGACGTATCTTCCAAAAAAGTACAAAGCTGTCATTGTAATGTCTACATGCATTATGATAAAACCATCACGAGACCGAAAGAAAAACCCGGAATGATTCAGTTTTATAATAAAATGAAATATGCAGTGGATGTAATGGATTATCTATTGGAGCGATATACAACACATAGGTCTACAACCACATGCCCAGATGAATTATATTTAATATTGTGGATATAGACGCGTTTCTTGCTTACATTATAAATACCGCCAATAATGATATGATTTGCCATAAAGCAGACACTTCTTACATGTTTTTGCGGGAATAATGCGAGACCTTTAATCTTCCAGCAATTCAAGATCTATCGAAAGAGATACAGACTATGATACATTTTTCGACCAAATTGGTAATTGGAAGTATACTAAAAAAAAACCTTTGCCCGCTTGTGAACCTCCGGCACATTCAGAACCCAGCACAAAGAGCTTAAATCGAAATGAAACAGGAAGGATAAAATAAATTGGTGTCAGATGTGGTTGTTAGAGCCTAACAAACGGCGCAGAAAAACCAGAAAATCGTGTAAGCAATGTGGAAACCCAGTACCCCTTTGTACACCTTTTGCTATTATAAAGTTTGTCCACAAAATTTTACGTGCATTAAATATATATTACCTTAGTAAAGTAAGTCTAACTCTTATTTTCAAATTAATTTAAGGTTTTATTGGCCTAAATCTAAATACTCTATCAATTTCTGTGTTTTACCAATGAAAATTCGCATATTGATGAAAGGATTAAAAATGTAGAGTGCCTCAAAATAGTAATAATTTTTATCACTGTATCTCTAAAATTCACTGCAATACATTAAAAATATCGATGAAATCTTCTCCAAGATTCGATTGTCGCATGCCATAATGTATTTTTTCTCCTTTTTAACATTTTCCAATAAAGTTGAAAAGTGTTTTTGGATTCGGTTTATCTGGCCGCCTGGTCGTCTGGCCGTCTGTCCACGCTTTAACTCCCGTAAATATACTCGGATTTGAATCCAATTGATAAACTTTATTTAGGATCAGCACAGCGTGTTCGGTATTGTAAATGAAGTACAAAGTATTGTATATGAAATACGTGAAGTACGTTTACAGGGGCACTCAAAAGAATTCCATTACATTATGGTATATAGGAAAAAATCGTTTGCAAAGAATTTAATGAGATTATACTATTTCAAATATATTGAAACAGATATAAATCACTGAATTTTACTACGATTGCGTTAGAATAGGGCATTTATAGCATTTTTAACACTTTCCAACAAAGCTGAAGTGTGTTTATGACTTCGGTTTGTCTAACCGTCTGGCCGTCTGTCCGCGCTCTAACTCTCGTAAATATACTCGAATCCTTCTGAAATTTTTGGATGTAAGTGACCTCTACCATAGCACGATCCCTATTTCAAATGAAGTTTATAGCATGTCTAGTTCATTTACAGGGAGAGTCAATAGTTTTGCCGTTACATTATAGCCAATGGGAAAAAATCGTTTCAAATGATTTTTAATGGTGTTACACTTTTTCAAACATAATAAAATTACTATACATTAATGAAGTCCGCTAAAATAGGCATACTATAGAATATGCGGTACAAAAAATAGTTATTATTCATTTACAGGGCCACACAAAAGAATTCCGTTACATAATGGTATAGGGGTGGAATTGTTTGCGGCGTATTTGAATTATGTTAAACTATTTCATAGACATTGAAATTGATGTAGGTCTCTGAGCTATAGTATAAGTTACTTCATGCATAATACGAGGTGCATAGCATTTACAGGGATACACATTACGCAAAAAGTTTCAGATACTATATCGTATCCGAATTTCTGTACATTAGCGATGATTGCTGCAAATTCGATTTTAATTATGATATAGTATTTTATGTTTCACTATATTTATGCATACTATATGGTGTGTATGAATGCTATAATTCATATACAGGGCTACACAAAAGAATTCGTAAGGGTTACTGGGTGTGAGCGCAAATTATTTAAAAGGGGTTTTTAAATAAGTTATACATTTTTAAGCTGAACTGAATTTAGTTTACTAAGAAATGGTTTTAGAATAAAGATAAAATGATATACAGGGTCACGGAAAGAATTGGATACTTGGGCTTCTATAAATGATAATTTCTGGAAATGTGATTTCAGTTGTTTTAAAAGTATTTTAGTTTGAATTAAATTTTAGCTGAATAGCGGCATGTAATAAAGGTTCTAGGTAAACCATAGGGTTGTAGAAAAGTATTGAAGTTTGTTTCTATGTGTTAGTATAAATTGCGGGCAGAGAAATTTCAATTTGTTATGTGTTTTCTTACTAAACTAAATTTCCCCATTATATAGTATAGATATCAACGTACAGATCCAAAACAGGGCTCTTCAAAAGAATTGGAATACATATTTGGATATGGACAGTAACTGCTGAAATCAGTTTTTCAAATATTTTATGCGTTTTCTAAAATGTTTACTTAGTTACCTTATCTTATTTCCCTAAATAAAAAACGAAATATTTTTTAATCCTTCAGTTAGTGTTGGAAAGTGTTTCATTATCTATGCTTAACGCACGACTATTCTTCCTTGTTTATTCTTTTACAGGTACACAAAAAAAAATCGGTTACCGTACTGTATTTGAGTAATAACTGCTAGAGTGTGCGTTATAAAATTCTGTATGCGCCTTTCAATTTAATTAATTTTTTTATGCTACTCGTTATATATATATATAATTCTATGAACTCATATACAGGGCTGCACAAAAGCATTCACGTACTCTTCTCCTTAATAGAGGAACTTGCTGAAGGAGAAATTTCAAATGAGGTACATGTATTCCTTAAGTAAACTAAATTTTGGCATGCATGTAGTTAATAGATACAAATCTATATATCATATACAAGTCTGCTGGAAAAATTCGGATACTTTTCAGATTTTAGATGGGAACAGCTGAAATTGGGTTTTCAAATGTGTTATGCGTTTTCACAGGGTTGAATTAGACGTAATATTTTAATTTTGTAAATGGTGCAGTTTTGTTACATTATTGCGAATGTGTTGGAAAGTGCTTCATAATCTATGCTTGATACATGATTTTTTCTTTCTTGTTTAATTACACCTTGACCTCCAATTAGTGCGGGCTTCCAAGAGAGGTCATATTTAAAATCGTTATATTAAAGAATGTTCTCACCACTAATAAGAATATCCTGGGGAAATGAAAGTTCCCACTTTAACTACAGATACCTCTTAAGCGGAGACGCAATAACGAGCGTTATATTCACAGCCCACCTATAAAATTCAATTTTTCTTTCTGCAATACTGAATGAAGATACGAGGTTAGCGTAATTGATTGATCAGATTTCAAAACATTTTGTATTGATCAGTATATGATCTACAAGGACGGGTGGCATATGACAAGATACGTGCATTCACTAAGTTTAAAGCCCGGCTCGTGGCTCGCATCACTTCTGCTGTGACGGACATTCACAGAAACATGCTACTTAACTTACAGATGGAACTGTATTACTGTTGTGATGCGTGCCGGGTGTGCTCACAGCACACACATTTAACATTTGTAGTATGGAAACCATTTGTAGTACCAGAAACTTGGTGAATGTATGTATCCTTTCATGTATCACCAGCCTTTGCACTCAGTAGGGTGAAGTGTCCATATTTTGTCCCCTTAACTTCTCCGTTTCTGCGAAAGTGTCAATACTTATGACGCAAGGAACAGGGAACAGAAGATGAATGGGGTCAGTATTGAAAGTTTCGTTCGCCAAGACGCATACATAAATTAAACACGTCGAATTTCCTATTTTTAGAAGTGCTGTGTTCATATTACGTCGTTTGTAGAATATTATTGACTGTACTGTAAGTATTTATTTCTTATTCGTTACATGTATTTTATGTAGGTGAGATGCTGACAGTAGTATACAGTGAGTTTTAGGGCGCTTAGTTCACCTTACGGGAACTGAAGCTCCGCCATATTCGGAAGTATCGTGGTCACAATTTCGTCACCCTTATCGTTCTTATTTTCGTCCCGGGGGCGAAATTAGGAATGCTTCTTAATGACAATTTTTTCAATTCTTTCCTCATGTTTGAATGGCTAATGTTTCGTTGTGTTATTCTTCCACTGATAATTAGTACATTTCTTTGTGCCTTACTTTGATGTAAATTAACTTACTTACTCATTTAGAATTAAATTTTGATTTAGTTATAAGTTAAGCGTCGGCGTATTGGATTTTTTGGTGGTACGAAATTGGGACCTTTTTTTACTTTCTTCTATCTTTACAAGAAGAAAGTATTGGATTCATGAAAATTTTCGAATTCCGGTTTTCGACGGATTTACACGTTTTAGAGGTCAGAGAACCCGAAAAACATGTTTTTACAAAATGTCTGTCTGTGACTCTGTGAGTCTGTCTGTCTGTCTGTCTGTGTGTATGTGACACAAATTTTGTGGGCGCTCTATCTCAAGAACTAATGCACGGAATTTAATAAAAATTGATATTCAGTTAGTCCCTAATACAAATTGATGCTGATTAGTTTTTGGTGCAAATCGCTCAACAGGTGGCGCTGCTATGCTGCATTATGTATGATTACCGAAATGGCTCTATCTCAAGAACTAATGCACGGATTTTCATGAAACTTCAGATTCTGTTAGTCCTTGATATGACTTGATGCTGATTACGTGTTGGTGCAAATCGCTCAACAGGTGGCGCTGCTATGCTGCATTTTTTACAATTCCCGCAGTGGCTCTATCTCAAGAATTAATGCACGGATTTTCATCAAACTTCAGATTCAGTTAATCCTTGACATGAATTGAAGTTTGTACAGTTTGGTGTAAATCGCTCAACAGGTGGCGCTGCTATACTGCCTTTTTTACAATTTCCGCAATAGCTCTATCTCAACAACTAATGCTTGGATTTTCAACAAACTTCAGATTCATGTATACTTTGATATGAATTAGTGCTGTTTGTGTTTTGGTGCAAATCGCTCAACAGGTGGCGCTGCTATGCTGCACTTTTCAGAATTTCCATTATAGCGGTATCTGAAGAACTAATGCAACAATTTTCACTAAACTTCAGAATCAGTTAATCCTTGATATGAATTGACATTTTGTACATTTTGGTGTAAATCGCTCAACAGGTGGCGCTGCTATACAGCATTTTTCACGATTTCTTCAATCGCTGTATCTCAAGAACTAATGGACATATTTTCATCAAACTTCAGATTCAGTTACTCTTTGATATGAAATGATGCTGACTACGTGTTGGTGAATATCGCCCAATAGGTGGCGCTGCTATGCTGCATTTTGCCCTATTTCCTCAATAGCTCTATCTCAAGAACTAATGCACGAATTTTGATCAAACTTCAGATTCAAGTACACCTTGATAAATGTTGATACTGATTATGTGGTTGTGTAAATCGCTCAACAGGTGGCGCTGTTATGCTGCATTTGTCATGATTTGCGCAATAGCTCTATCTTAGGAACTAATGCACGAATTTTCCCCAAACTTCATATTCAGTTAGACATTGACACATGTGGACGATAATTCGGTTCTGGTGTAAATCACCCAATAGGTGGCGCTGCTATGCTGAATTTTGATGGATTTGCACGATTTCATGGACAGTAATATCTCAAGAACTAATGCACGGAATTTCATCTTTTTAGAATCCTCATGATGAGCATAGATGCACTGTGATAATGAATTTTGAAGTATTGACAAGTATGAGATAGAAGAAAGTTTTGTGATGGCCACAACATACTAGTTTTCTTTTGCCTTTTTTAGTTCCTTTTAAAAAAAACAATTTTTCGCATTCTTATTTTTTTTTGTACAATATTTGCCTATGTTTCTATGTGCGTGGGTAGTTAGTCTATAAAAAGTCCGAATTTGGTAGGTTTTCACTGAAAATTACAACTATTAAGACCTAAAAGTGTATGGAGGGACGAAATATTGGCACTTTACCCTATACTTGGGAAATAAAGTCTTTTGAAACCCGATGAATCATTTAGGAAAAATGGTATGTTTAATGCAATATTTTAAATGGTTATAAATCAGTTCATCTTTTTCTGGAACATTGAAGAAAAATGTGAAATAAACAATATTCTATTTAAAGATCTCGTGTCTGACTAATGGATCACATAAACGGGACATGCCTAAGAAGAAATGATTAAAAAATTGTCGAAAATGAGCATTTGATTCCAGCGGCTTTTAATTTTGTTCATCTTCATAAAAAATCAGATTTATGTCTATGGGAAAGATATTTAAAGAGATCTTGGAAATTAGATAATAAAACATATATTTATTTATTTATTGATTGAAATGTACACTACAGACGAATCTATTTACAGTGCTGCAAGAACATCATAAAAATAATGAAAACACACATATATATATTAAACAAAAACCTAATTTGAAGAACAAATTAAAAAAAAACAAAATTTATTTCCCACATTGTTTACGCCCGAGAAGGGACAGATATTAAGGTATTTCATTCAATTCGTTCTACATTTAATGTTAAATTTTTGTAACAAATAAGTTAAACCAATTGAACATTAAAAAATAAAAATAAAATTCATACAACATGATACTTTAAACACCTTAAAAACTTAGAGTCCATTCAAATGAAATCGAAATAAATCTTAGACGTTTTTCAATTTTCAGTTGTAAATATTTCTATTGCCGATTTTGTATTATTTTTATGATGATTGTACATAAAATGATAATATACATGCAAAATACAAAACTTTAAAAAAGTCTAAGATTTATTTCGATTTCATTTGAATGGAATCTAAGTTTTTAGGGTGTTTAAAGTATCATGTTGTATGAATTTTATTTTTATTTTTTAATGTTCAATTGGTCTAAGTTATTTGTTACAAAAATTTAACATTAAATGTAGAACGAATAGAATTAAATACCTTAATATCTGTCCCTTCTCGGGCGTAAACAAGGTAGGAAATAAATTTTGGTTTTTTTTTTAATTTGTTCTTCAAATTAGGTTTTTGTTTAATATGTCAAGTTTTTTAGTAACTACTGCATTCAGACGAACATATTTCAAAATTAATGGAGGGTACCATCATGAGGCTTTGATTCATGCGATATCGTATCACAATTTGTGATGCAGTTTACCTATGTGTAATTCAAAATGTTTCAACAGTGCAGTAATGCAAGTTGCTGTACTTCGGGCAAAAACTTCCAATCTGAACGTAAAAAATCTGTTTGAAAATGTCATTTTTATTTCAACTATGACGCCATTTTCAACTTCTTTTTAATTCTTAAAAAAAAAAAAATAAAAAAAAAAATAAAAAATAAACTATTGCAGTAATTTTTCAGGTGAAAATCATTCAACGAAAAATAGACAATTATTATTACGGCTTTTGAACTATTGACAACAATAAAAAGAAATTAAATTTTATTGGAAAAGTCCGTTGATTCTCAATGAAAAAAGCGAAATTTGGAATTATTGAGAAAAATATTTGAAAAATGTAAAAATAAATTGGCCCATGTTTCTCTCTGGGTTATAATTTACCCATATGCAAAGGCATTTTACCATTCGTTTTGACCCTGACGTCAGGCAAACGTTTTTACATTTTAAATTAATGATATCATTAGAATTAGTAAAGAATAAAAAATGAGTGGCATCAGGGACAAAAAGGTGAAAAGAAAAAATGAAAAAGTTATGATCTCCATAGGCTTTTCTATGTTAAATTAACATTGAGAAGTGACACTGGAAATAAATAAGTATTTCGCTGCCGCGCAATACTTAATATAAACATATATATATATAAACTAAACACATAGATATAAATCAATACAACACGATTATTTATTTATTTATTGAAATGTACACTACAGATGAATCCATTTAAAGTGCTGCAAGAACATCATAAAAATAATGAAAACACACACACACATATATATATAAACATATATATATATAAACTAAACACACAGATATAAACCAATACAACACGAATACAAACACAAATTAAGAGATTAAAAGTTCAGAACATTTATCTTTAAGAGCAGTCAAGGACATATAAAAAATATAAAGATGCACAGAGAATTCATTAAATATTTTGTAAAATTTATATAAAGAGATATTACTAACATAATTATATTTAAGAAATAGTAGTATAAAAAATGAGCACACCTGAGGGATCTGTTACGTACATTAAAATTAATAGAATAAAATATATCACTACAATCTATCATGTTATTAATATATATATATATAAACTCGGTTTATGGCGTCAGATACCACCATCCGAAGAATCCTCAAGAGTCTTTTTCCCTTTCTTCCGGTCAAGGGTCCATTCCTCTTCCAGACCTCTATCCCTCATTGGCTTCAAGATATCATTCATCCAGGTCTTTCGTGGTCTTCCCCGTTTCCTTTTTTTGTTTGTTTCATAGTTGAATGTTATTTTGGGTAGTCTTTCATTATTTATTCTTTTGACAAGACCATACCAGATTAATTGCTTTTTTTTAATATCATCTAGTATGGTTCCCTTTATTTTCATCATTTCCTTGATTCTGTCATTTCTTACTCTTTCTATTCTTGATATCCTGCATGATCTGCTTAGGGCGTCCATTTCTACTGCCGCTAATTTCTTTCTTTCTGTCTCCATAATTATCCATCCTTCTGCTCCATATAACAATATGTTCTTTACAATAGAGTTGTATATATTATATTTTCTTTTCCTAGAGATCTCTATACTCCACCAAATAGAATTTAATATTTTTACAACCTTTTTCCCCCTGACAAATTCTGTGTTTAATTTCCTGTGAGTCTCTTCCTTCTCTGTTAATCTCTACACCTAAATATCTATAATGCTTACAGCTTTCTATTTTTATGTTATTAGTTAGATTTAGGTCTGTCTCATTTCCTCCTATACATAGGTATTTGGTCTTGCTGACGTTCATGTGAAGTCCCCATTTCTCAAATTCTTCATTAATTTTCACCGTCATTTCCTCTAAATCCTTTTTACTTTTTGCAATTACAACTTGGTCATCTGCGAACTCTAGAGTAAAAATTGACGTTCCATTCATATTAAGTCCCATTCCTCTGCATTTCTTTTTCCACATTTTCAATGCTTCTTCAACATAAATTTTAAAAAGTGTTGGGGAGATACAACATCCCTGTCTGAGTCCTTTATCTGTTATAAAACCTTTTGATAATCTTTGGCCTATTTTGATCTTTGTTTTTGATTGTCTGTAAAGTTTTTGAATTGCTCTAATCTAATACTTGGATTTATAGCCATTTCATTTAATACATTCCATAATTTTGCGATTGGAACATTATCAAATGCTTTCGTAAGATCTATAAATAGAAGATGAATTTGATTTCCTACTGCCATTTCCTTTTCAACAATTTGTTTAAGACAAAATATATTATCCATACATGATCTTCCTGCTCTAAATCCACTTTGCTCTTCACTTTCCTTCATTCTTATTTCTTCTTCAATGGAATCTTTTAAAATCCGTCCATATAATCTACTAAATGTTGCTGTTACAGTAATGCCTCGGTAATTCTCACATTTTTGTCAGTCTCCTTTCTTGTATATTGATGTTAAATATCCAATCCTACATTCTTCTGGTATTAACTCTCCGTTTAGGCATTTTTCGAATAATTGTGTAATTAATCTGAACAATTTATCAGTTCCATTTTTGATCAGCTCTGATTGACGGTTTGATCTGATCTTTGATTTTTTAAATGTTTAATTGCTTTTTTAACGCTCTCAAGCTCCAATATCATAGGTTGTCCCACAAAGTCAATACCAGAATTATTTACTTGAAATTCATCTCTAGTTTCCATAAGCAAAGTCTTATAATATTCTTTCCATTCCTTCACAGATATGCCTTGCCATGAATTATTATTTGCTTTTCTAATATTCTTTAAAAACTTCCATACCTCTGTGCATCGTCTTTCTCCTATATATGTCTCAATTTCTCTGCATTTTTTCCCCCATGATGTTCTTTTTTTCTCTAGTACTAATTTCTTAGTGTATTCTCTAATAGTTCTATAAAGCTGTCTATCCTCTTCCTTTTTAGAACTCATCCACCTAATATAGGCTTCTTTTTTCTGTTTTATAGTCTTTTCAATGTCCTCGTCCACCAAAAATTTTTTGGGGAAGTTCTTCCCTTTCTTTTTTGTCCCAATGCTTCATTTGCAGCCTGGTGTAAAGCTAATTTAATATGTTGATATAGTTCAGCTGTATTGGTAAAATTTCTTTCCTCTAATTTTTCATCTAATCTTACTTGAAATAGTATTTTTGTACTTTCTTCCGTCAATCCTTCCAACATATATTCTGGGACATCAATATCTTCCATCTCTGTATAATTCCTTTCCTCACTAATTAGCTTAGTCGAGTAAGGAAATGCAAGTTTTGCTCTCACCATAAAATGATCTGAGCCACATTCAGCTCCTCTTTGGACTCTAACATCTAAGAGTTTTAAGTGGGTCCTTTGCTTAGTAATTATATAGTCAATAATCGTTTTTTGTTGTCTAGTATGCTGATACTACGTATATTTATGAATATCTTTGTGTTTATAAAAGCCATTTGTAATCCTTAGGTCGTTAGTGTTGCAAAATTCTATAAGTCTTTCTCCATTATCATTGACTACATCCTCTCCGAACTCACCAACAATATTATCTCTCGTCCTGCATCCAGTTCTTCCATTGAAATCACCCATCATTATAATTTCTCTTGTTCCTCCAATTTCTTCAGTGATTTTTTGCAGTTTTTGATAAAACATATCTTTAACTTCATTAATTTCATCATTATTCGGAGCGTAAATTCCTAAAATAGTAATTCTTCTCCCAAAAATATCCATATTAATCTTTAGAATTCTTTCATCCACAGCATCAAAATTCTTGAGATGTCTCTTAAATTTGCTTTTCATTAAAACTGATACTCCTCGTTTTGCTGTTTCTTCCTTTGGAACTCCTGAATATATATGAATAAATTCTGCATTTTTTTCAATTCCTGATCCCTTTTTCTTAGTCTCTGTTAAAACAATCAAATAAATTTTCATCGCATTAATCTCTCTCGTTACATCAATCCATTTTGATCTAATACCCTGTATATTCCATGTAGCCATAATCATAGTCCTTTTCCGCAGCCTTCGTCATTGATTTTTAGAAGCATCCGGTTTATTATTATTCTTGTAGATTCTTTTTGCAAGGAGAGGTTTTTTACATGAAATAGGGAGCAGGCCTATTGTCATAACCCCCAACCTGGAGGACCAGGGTGTCAGATTTCGTCTGGCACCTACCCTTCGACCAATCCGGCTTGGGAGGCCCTACCAGTAGCTACGCTACTTCCGGCATAGCTCTCCGGGTCACTGGTACACACAAGCCCCTCCACCACAGCAAGGTAGAGACACCACGGAGGAGTGTTATTAATAACCTTGTAAAAAAATAAAACACAAAAAATGATCCCGTCTAGATTTCAAACTTGGAATGTTAAAAATACTACGTAGATAGGAAGAAGAAATATGTGAATTTAGACTGTACTTGCTCAAGAATTTTAAACTACATATTAAAACCTTTATTTGATAAATTTGTGTTTTGTAGAAGGAATAATGCTAAATCATTTCAAGTATCAAAATCATTTTATAGACAGTATTACAAGATTTCCCTGCTCCTGCAAAAGTTCAAAATATAAAGATTTTTTAGCATCTCTTTCATAACTGCTAACTTTCGTTTTCACCTTCTACACAATTTTTGAATTTCTATTTGCAGCCAGTGACCTTTCTAAATGTCTGCAAATATTAGAAATTGTTTATTTTTTATGATTTCGAAAATTTTTCCGAAATACTCCTATTTTTCTAAAATTTAGTATGGAACTTGAACAGTAATATTCAAAAGTATGAAAATTTCCTTACTGAAATAGTCATCATATACAAAACAATCTCCTTTACATTCATTTTTCAAAATTCCAATTTAATAAGTAAGCAAGGCCATTTTTCTAACAACAACAACGCATTATTGCGATGTTACGCGAACTTTTGATATATTCGGAAAATATGTATAGATTATTTCCTCATTTTAATGTGCTGATGTGTTTTACGAGAAGTGAGAAAATAATTGGGAAGAGATTTAAGCCTGAAAGTATATATACTTTAACACCAAATCTTTTTGAACTTGTACCACACTGTAAAAAAAATTCCGCAACGTTCCTGGGAAAAAATGGGCAGCTGAGTTGCCCATTATTTCCAAGAAACATTTCTTGAAAATGACTGGAACTTTACTGTATATGTTAAAAACTTTCTACAGAAATGCCAGTAAGTTTCCTGCGAAATACCAGGAATATTTCTTTTCAAATGAAAATCAAATTTCGAAGTAATTGCTTAAAAGGCGCAGAGGCCACCATAGTGAAAAAGATTCCAAGCCGGGACTCGAACCCGGGCCATCAGTATAGCGCATTGACGTTCTACCGACTAAACCACTTGAAACGATACACAGCTCGGAAAATTTCTCACTATTATATGTTTGCAAGGCTACAAACGCAGCACAAGATGGAATATTTATTTATTATAATTTCCATGTATAATTTCCATAATTATATATTATAATTTCCATATATTAATATAGGAATATTTCTGTTGACAGCAAAACATTACTGACATTTCACAGCATGCGGGATCCGCAGACGATTTTTACATTTCCAGTTGAAAATTTTCGCTTTATTATCATTATTTGTTAGAATGAAAAAATATTATGAAATTGACATCAAAATTATTATTTATAATTTACACGAAAAAATAAATTTTCAGTTAAAATTCAATAAAGTAAATATATATATGATATATTGTTTCTGAACTTTGCTTAAAATATAAAAATATATAAATGTAAATAATAATTAGAAAAAAAATCTGGACATAAAATATTTTGGATTTTCGTTAGTAATTATGTTGGTTTACAAGTTAGATAAAATACATATAAATTTTCATGAAAAAAAAAAAAAAAACCTAAACGTAATTGTATATTTTTTCCGAAAAAAAAAATCAAATTTGCAGAAATTCAAAGTGTCAAATATATATCAAATTTAAATCAAATTGTAATAAAATGTTAAAATATAAAATTAATTAAAAAAGAAAAAAAATGTCCAGAGGTAGCATCGAACTCGGGTCGTACGGGTGGCGTGCGAGCTTTCTGCGTCCACACCACGAAAGACACGTTGAGAGCTGCAAACTAATGGATATTTGAAACGTATGCTAAACCTCGGCATCTAATTTCTGAAAATCTAAGTCCCATTTGAAGAAATCCTTTCACAAGAATAATTAGAGATAAGAACTCTAAAACATACTTTAAATTAATCAAAATCATTAAATCAATTTAAATCAATCAAAATGATTAAACAAAATCATGTTTGATGGTCCTCTGGTTAATGGAGATCCAAATAATAGGTGTTTTTTTTTACACGGTCTGCTCCTTAAACATTTCACAGACAAGTACGAGAGATAATCTCTTAGCGATGTCACGGAGGTATTGTATTTTCATCTGAATTGTCTTGACAATAGAGACGTAAAGGATTATGTCGTCAATTGATTTATTTGCATTCCATATTGATTTTTTTTACATTCATTTAAGGAATTCTTTTTCGACACTCGCGCGCGAGCAACGGATTATAGCAAAAAAATAATAAATGGCGGCCGCAGCGTTTTGCTGTTTCCAACTTTTGTTCAGGAACGTTTCAGATAAGAAAACCAGAATTTCACAGGAAAGAGCTAAATTATTCTGAAAACCTGAGAAAAGGCGAGACGTTCCTGGATTTTACATGGAACGTTACCATTTTTTTTACAGTGCACCATCACACTTCTCTTGATATTGTGGTATTTGACAGTAAAAATATAACATCCCTATTCAATTTATGTATGAATTTATATATATATATATATACATGTGTGTGCATGTGTGTGACTTTTTTAAAATCCATTTTAGGATACTTTAAAAATATTCCAGCATTCATAAAGTATTTTTCACAGAATATGTAAAATATGCTAAGGAAATGCTGATTTTAAACATTTTTAAAAGCATGATAAAATATAACATACATTTGTTAAACTTTAAACATTTTTTAAAGCATGATAAAATATAACATACATTTGTTAAACTTTAAATATTTTTTAAACCATGATAAAATATAATATACATTTGTTAAACGTGCAGAATATATTCAAACTTTACACAAATTTAATATTTTATCACTATCGCACTTTTCTTATTATTTTGAAACTCTTCGACGATGAAAATGTAATATCACGAAATTTAATATAGGAGCATTTTTTTATTCCACAAAGTTATGAAAATTTTCAAATATGTTTTAGAATTATTTTAACATATTTCGACCATTCTTAAGATATTTTTTACTAAGAATTTCTAACATTTAAGGAAATTATGCTTTTTTTACAATTTTGAAATTTTATTCAAATATTTTAGAGATATTTTTTTAATCCTTTAGAATACATTAAAGCTTTTCACACAAATAATTATATTTTTAATTTTAAAATTTCGTTAATGCATTACACTTACATAAATGTCTTCCATTAAGCTATAGTCCAGTAAACTTTTAATACTTCTTTTGAAATTGTACCCAATATGTTATTTATAATTTATGAGACGGTTTAATTTTACGCTGTCCTATACTTATTAACCTATGTTATATTTGTTTAATTGTATTTTCTTTTCTCTTTAATTTTTTAGTTCTGTGCGCGTTTTTTATGCATAAAAAATCCAAAGTTTCCATTTATAGTTACTTATATAGTTGAAAATAAATATCAAATGCATATTTTGATGTGAAATTAGATCCTAAAAAAGTCATATTACAAGCAAGAACTGCAATATATGTTCCTAATATGCTTAGTTAAATTAGGAAAGTTACACTTAAATGTTTCATACTTAAATTACAGATTTGAAATATGCAATTAGTTGCAAAACAAAATAACAAAAAATATCTTTATCACATTTCGGAATAGAAGATATTTATCCATATGAAATATTTTGTAATTTTTTTACTGGAAGAAAATGGCATTAGTTTCGAATCAAACGTTTGCATATCATGAAATTTATTTACTGGATATGAAAGACGTTATAAATAAAACATTTTTACTCTTTTCATTTTTTCGGACATAAATAAATTTATCGATTTCTTTGTTTTCTCTAAGAATAATCACAGTTAATTGATAAAATTTCGAGATGTCTGTATTTAATAAATCCTGAATAGCTTAAAACATTACGCTGTAGTAGTGGACCGTTAAGTCGAAACGCTTCTTTCGGAAATCAAAACAACAGGAATATTTTTCAGATTTTTTTTAAGTGAAAACTTCTTTAGGCGCGTTGTCCTTTTTTTGAGATGGGGAAAAACCACTGATTTCGAGACACTGTAACGTAACCGACATGCTAGCATTTTGACACATAGACACCAGCGCGCCAAGCGGTGAATGACAGGAACTTTTCCCTCTTCAGCTCAATCCGCAAAAGAAGAAGGAAGCTAAAACTCACTTTTCTCCCGGCGTATTGCTAAAACAAATTATTATTTTGTTTTTCGTCAGTTAAAATGAATTATACCGTATTCGTGACCTACCTATTTTGTGTAACTAAAAACCGATAACGCTATATTTTATCGTGTTGATGGTCTGGTCAATGACCAACAGTATTGGCGGGAATTTCGATTACGGAAGATAAAATACGGGGCACAGATGTCAGATACGCACTTGGGTACCTAATTGACAGCAAAATTTCGTTACTTTATTTTACAAGGTAACCCGGCTACTGTTGCTTATTTATTAATAAATTGTTCATTTACTTTTTTTTTTAATTGTACAATTGTTTTGTTCTATACTTATTAATGAAATTACCATTTATTTATTGTTGTTTACTTTTTAAAACAATAGAAAATAATTTAAAAATATATATTGTAACTGGTATTGGAAAACCGTCTTTCGCCAAATTGATGTTAAAAAATCGCGCCAAACCTGGTTCGTATATCACATCTCTGCCAAATTCTCGGTTTTTTGATTTTTCGACTTTTTATCCAAATTTTCCAGATTTTTTAAATTTTCCCTTACATTGTATCCCAAACACTACCTTCATACCAAATTTCAAGATTCTAGGGATACAGGACGTACCTCTGAGTTTTGATGATCGGTGAATCGGTGTCCAAAAGGCGAAAGTTTAAGTTCATATATCTTCTGAAATAAAAAAGATAGAAACGTGAAATTTCAGCATTTAGTTCCATTTCCACATTACTTTAGATTTACGAAGTTTCAAGTTTCTGGGAATCACCAACACAAAGATATTGGGGGGTCAAAAGTACCCTGAGTTGCTTCCAGAAACAGATGCTTACGGCTGTGCTTTCAAGACTTGGCAGGGGCTCTGCCGTGTCCCCAGATGCTTTCATTAGTGCTGCTACACAATTCAACGCATAAAACATTTCCTGACGATTAAAAAAACACACACGTAATTGTTGAAGTTTTCACTTCTATTGGCACTCCCGGAGTGCCACTGTTTTTTTTTTTTTTTTTTTTTTTTTTGGTTAATGTATCTTTGCTGCTTTGGAATTTTTATTCACAAAGTGTTTTTATAATGAAATCCCTAACTTTATAATTCAATAACATTAGAAAGATATCTCTGAGAAAATATCACTACTGTTTAAAAGCGTCAATATTAATTTTGCTCATACACCTCAGAATTCATTTTAACTGGTTACAAATATAAATATCCAAAATCCGAGATAAAAGAAGAATATAATTCAATGTCAAATTTGTAATTCCGACTATACTGGCGAGATTGGCCGTACTCATAACATTAGATTGAATGAGCATTTAAAACTGATTTAAAACAGGTACTCTTAACTCTAAGATTGTTGAACAGTCGTGGGAAAAAAAGTAAACACACCCTGGAAACTATACAACTAATGACAATAGAAGAAAGTTACTGGTACCAAACGATTGGAAATAAAGCCTACTTTTAAATCATATATATACAATTTGCTTAGGGGGCATCTATCAAAATTAAAATAAACGTTGATTTTTTCAATAGCAACACACATTTTTGACAATGTGTTTTAAATTTTCGGTTCAAACTAAGCCTAGAAACAAAATTTTAAAGTCATCTTGATAATAAGTTTTTAAATTATAAATATTAAAAAATGAAATTCTAATGTTAAATTACATTTTCATATTTTTATTAATATCTCCTGAAAATATAATCCTAGTATGATAAATTTTTGTGTGTTTATAATACTAAAAAGACCAAACATAAACACATTGCATTCATAATTAAAAAACATATATAATATCATTTCTGGTAAAGAAATAAATGTTCGAAAAAAAATCAATTTTAACCTACAATTTTTTTTGATAGATTTATATTTATTGTGTCCCGCTTTATTGAAATTCTCAATTTCACATTTTTCTTTCAAGTAATTTTTGAATTATGATTAAAAAACGTAATGATATGAATAATTAAAATGATGGTTTAAAGGGTACATAGATGGTGCAAGCTATGATGTACAGAAAAGCATATTTTACTCGTTTTATTAAAGCAGTTGGGCTGGCAATGGTCGAAACATATTAAGCAAGAGAAAGGGTCATATTGGCGAGATATAATACATTAATAGAAGAGTTATAGTCATTCTATAGCATTTCAACAACTGAGTACCGAACTTCAATTTTTATACAGTCCTTATGCTTATTTTATAATAATTACTGTCTCTGAAACTAATCGTACGAATTTCATGAAAATTTATTGAAGGAGTTAGAATTTTTTTTATGGTGTCAAACTTGCGTAGTGCTATTGAAAAAACAAATTTTGGATTCGTTTTGACATGCAGATGGCCCCTTAAACTTATTTTCATACATGATTTAAAAATGAACTTTATTACCTATCATTTGGTACCTCTAACTTTCTTCTACAGTAATTTAGTGCAGAGTTAGTAGGGATGATTGCTTTTATTCCCTCGACTGTACAAGTATATGCATTAGACCATGAGCATATTTCAGAGTTTGGGAATACACAGGTAATTAAATAGCACTGCAACAATTACAATATCCGCATATTTTTTTTACATGGGTGGTTCATAAATTTGGCGTAATCGTATATGAACGAAGCAGCTGAATATACTGTTTTACTCTTATTGCCGAAATGTCAGTGAAGGCTTACTGTGGAAACACGAAAAGTTTTGGTTTCTGTTAGTCTGTCTGCCTGTTAGTCTGTCTGTCTGTTCCGCGATAACTGCCGCAAAAAGCATCCGATCGGCTTGAAATTCACTGGGCATGTTGATGAGGTACCCGGACTTAGCTGTATAGTTTTTGGTTAAATTTGGTTCATTCGTTCGGGAAATATGGAACATTTTATTTTGCTCTATAATGCTTTTCAATTGCAAGTCAGACGATTTTCAGATTTTCATTTATTGAAAGAAATGACTGATATGAAAAATGGATTTAAATGGTAAATTTTTGATGCTGAAATTTTTAAACTAGTAAATCTGCAGATCAGGAGCCTCAACGTCATCTTTGCAAGTCATTGTTTTTTTAACACTCATTGCATAATATTCAACTTCCTACAAATCGCTTTTTAAAGTTTTCAAATTACATAAATATTTATGAGCATACAAGATACTTCGTAAAGTTTCAGAAATTAAAAGTGTTAAACAAGTGGTTGTACATTGGTGTTCTGAAATTCTGATGAGCTACTTATTCTGGTAACTTTTAAAATCAAAAATTGCATTTCTTCAGGGGGTCTCTGCCCCCCTGAACCCCCCGTAGTCTATTTAAATTTACATTCGTAATTTTTTATTGATTGTGCGGATGGTTATAGTATATCTTAGATTTTTTTTTACGCTGTGATTTATAAGGATAAGCATAAGTTTTTTCATAAATTAATAAAATTTAAATTTTAAATAAAATATTCATGTTAACCGTACACAGACAATAAAAGTGACGCCAAAAATGTAACCCTAAAATCAGCTACATTCGGCACAACACAACGACGTGCTTTAAAAAAAAAAAAAAAAAAAAAAAAAAAAAAAAACTGATGAGGTCAAAGAATTTGGTCCCTGTTCCACGTGCTTGTTTTGTTTGGGCCGAATGAGGGCATTTAAATCTGAGCGATAACGCATATCGTATTGCAAACTGTTTTTACGGCATACTTGCATCTCCATCTATCTCTTTCCTCCGTGAATAATAGTTAATTTTATTTTACCCAAGATCTTTTTATTCCAGCATCTTTGTTTTCGATAAATGACGTCTAATTCACCTGCTATGCGTACTTACTCAAAACTTTTCATCTTGTTATATTAAGAAATACTCGAGAGTTTCTTTTTTATTTTTAATATGCAGCCATATTAATTTTTCTATTCTTAATTTTATTTTTTATTTTCCTGTTTCACGACAAAACATTTCCGGGTTTTGATTTTCTTGGGAACAATTAAAGAAATATTGGTAAATGTTATGGGAAAATGTTACGTTATTCTCTATGAAAATAATGAACTTTTGTATTTTTAAGCAAAATATTTCAATAAAATAAATAAAATAAAAGAAATATTGCCTATTTTTATTTCTGGGCTAAAATCCTTTTATATGCAAAGATACAAATGCATTAATTCATCTGTTTTGACGTTGGCTTTACTCAAGCATTATACACGCAATTATACTAATATTATTAGGACCAAATATGTTGCTAGGCAACAGAGAAAGAAAAGAAAAAAATGAAATATGCATTATGTCAAATTGATAAAACAAAATCCTTTATATTATTGCAAAACATGCATAAAATTCCCCCCCAATATTATAAACCTAATTAAAAAAATCTCGCAAATATATTGACATAATTTATTGGAATAATTTAATAATGTTATTTAAAAATTTCAGCATGAAAAATTTACCATTTAAATCCATTTTTCATATGAGCCATTTCTTTCAACAAATGAAAATCTGAAAATCGTCTGACTTGCCATTCAAAAGCATTATAGAACAAAATAAAATGTTCCATATTTCCCGAACGAATGAACCAAATTTAACCAAAAACTATACAGCTAAGTCCGGGTACCTCATCAACATGCCCAGTGAATTTCAAGACGATCGGGTGCTTTTTGCGGCAGTTATCGCGGAACAGACAGACAGACTAACAGAAACCAAAACTTTTCGTGTCTCCACAGTAAGCCTTCACTGACGTTTCGGCAATAACATTACTAGTAAATCTGCAGATCAGGAGCCTCAACGTCATCTTTGCAAGTCATTGTTTTTTAACACTTATTGCATAATATTCATCTTCCTACAAATCGCTTTTTAAAGTTTTCAAATTACATAAATATTTATGAGCATACAAGATACTTCGTAAAGTTTCAGAAATTAAAAGTGTTAAACAAGTGGTTGTACATTGATGTTCTGAAATTCTGATGAGCTACTTATTCTGGTAACTTTTTAAATCAAAAATTGCATTTCTTCAGGGGGGCTCTGCCCCTCTGAACCCCCCGTAGTCTATTTAAATTTAGATTCGTAATTTTTTATTGATTGTGCAGATGGTTATAGTATATCTTAGATTTCTTTTACGCTGTGATTTATAAGGATAAGCATAAGTTTTTTTTATAAATTAATAAAATTTAAATTTTAAATAAAATATTCATGTTAACCGTACACAGACAATAAATCTTGAAGTGACGCCAAAAATGTAACCCTAAAATCAGCTACATTTGGCACAACACAACGACGTGCTTAAAAAAAAAAAAAAAAAAAAAAAAAAAAAACGGATGAAGTCAAAGAATTTGGTCCCTGTTCCACGTGCTTGTTTTGTTTAAAAGAATGTTTTTGTTTAAAATTGTTTAAAAGAATATATTATTCGGGGTTTTGATTTTCTTGGCAATAATTAAAGAAATATTGGTAAATGTTATGGGAAAATGTTACGTTATTCTCTATGAAAATAATGAACTTTTGTATTTTTAAGCAAAATATTTCAATAAAATAAATAAAATAAAATAAATATTGCCTATTTTTATTTCTGGGCTAAAATCCTTCTATATGCAAAGATACAAATGCATTAATTCATCTGTTTTGACGTTGAATTTACTCAAGCATTATACACGTAATTATACTAATATTATTAGGACCAAATACCGGGTGTCCTAAAAAGGACTGACTGATTTTAAAATTCAATAACTTGCAAACGGTGACAGATATTAAAAAAATTCTTGCAGAAGGGTTATGCATAAGGTCAAAAGTTTTTTTACAGTGATTTTCAATTTTAGTTCGAATTACAAACAATAGATGGCGCTGCGATCAATAGACGCTCAATTCAGGCTCGATTTTCGGTACTTCGTGCCCCGGATAATACATTTCCATCTCCTTCTTCTGCATGGAACAAGATAAAGGACCAAAAATCGAGTCTGTATTTAGCGACTATTGCTTACAGCGCCATCTATTGTTTGTAAATCGAATTAAAATTGAAAATCACTGTAATAAAACTTTTGACCTTATGCATAACCCTCCTGCAAGAATTTTTTTAATATCTGTCACCGTTTGCAAGTTATTGAATTTTAAAATCAGTCAGTCCTTTTTGGGACACCCGGTATGTTGAGGCAACAGAGAAAGAAAAGGAAAAAAATGAAATATGCATTATGTCAAATTGATAAAACAAAATCCTTTATATTATTGCAAAACATGCATAAAATTCCCCCCAATATTATAAACCTAATTAAAAAAATCTCGCAAATATATTGACATAATTTATTGGAATAATTGCCGAAATATCAGTGAAGGCTTACTGTGGAGACACGAAAAGTTTTGGTTTCTGTTAGTCTGTCTGTCTGTTAGTCTGTCTGTCTGTTCCGCGATAACTGCCGCAAAAAGCATCCGACCGGCTTGAAATTCACTGGGCATGTTGATGAGGTACCCGGACTTAGCTGTATAGTTTTTGGTTAAATTTGGTTCATTCGTTCGGGAAATATGGAACATTTTATTTTGCTCTATAATGCTTTTCAATGGCAAGTCAGACGATTTTCAGATTTTCATTTGTTGAAAGAAATGGCTCATATGAAAAATGGATTTAAATGGTAAATTTTTGATGCTGGAATTTTTAAATAACATTATTAAATTATTTCAATAAATTATGTCAATATATTTGCGAGATTTTTTTATTCAGGTTTATAATATTGGAGGGAATTTTATGCATGTTTTCCAATAATATAAAGGATTTTGTTTTATCAATTTAACATAATGCATATTTCATTTTTTTCCTTTTCTTTCTCTGTTGCCTAGCACCGTATTTGGTCCTAATAATATTAGTATAATTGCGTGTATAATGCTTGAGTAAAGCCAACGTAAAAACAGATGAACTAATGCATTTGTATCTTTGCATTTAGAAGGATTTTAGCCCAGAAATACAAATAGGCAATATTTCATTTATTTTATTTATTTTATTGAAATATTTTGCTTAAAAATACAAAAGTTCATTATTTTCATAGAGAATAACGTAACTTTTTCCCATAACATTTACCAATATTTCTTTAATTGTTGCCAAGAAAATCAAAACCCGGAATAATATTTTCTTTTAAACAATTTTCAATTGAAATGTTTTGTCGTGAAACAGGAAAATGAAAAATAAAATTAAGAATAGAAAAATTAATATGGCGGCATATTGGAAATAAAAAGAAAACTCTCGAGTATTTCTTAATATAACAAGATGAAAAGTTTTGAGTAGTACGCATAGCAGGTGAATTAGACGTCATTTATCGAAAACAAAGATGCTGGAATAAAAAGATCTTGGGTAAAATAAAGTTAACTATTATTCACGGAGGAAAGAGATAGATGGAGATGCAGTATGCCGTAAAAACAGTTTGCAATACAATGTGCGTTATCGCTCAGATTTAAATGCCCCCATTCGGCCCAAACAAAACAAGCACGTGGAACAGTGACCAAATTCTTTGACTTCATCCTTTTTTTTTTTTTTTTTTTTTTAAGCACCTCGTGCCGAATGTAGCGGATTTTAGGATTACATTTTTGGCGTCACTTCAAGATTTATTGTCTGTGTACGGTTAACATGAATATTTTATTTTAAATTTAAATTTTATTAATTTATAAAAAAAAAACTCATGCTTATCCTTATAAATCACAGCGTAAAAAAAAATCTAAGATGTACTATAACCATCTGCACAATCAATAAAAAATTACGAATCTAAATTTAAATAGACTACGGGGGGTTCAGAGGGGCAGAGCCCCCCTGAAGAAATGCAATTTTTGATTTAAAAAGTTACCAGAATAAGTACCTCATCAGAATTTCAGAACATCAATGTACAACCATTTGTTTAACACTTTTAATTTCTAAAACTTTACGAAGTATCTTGTATGCTCATAAATATTTATGTCATTTAAAAACTTTAAAAAGCGATTTGTAGGAAGTTGAATATTATGCAATAAGTGTTAAAAAACAATGACTTGCAAAGATGACGTTGAGGCTCCTTATCTGCAGATTTACTAGTTTAATAATGTTATTTAAAAATTTCAGCATCAAAAATTTACCATTTAAATCCATTTTTCATGTGAGCCATTTCTTTCAACAAATGAAAATCTGAAAATCGTCTGACTTGCCATTAAAAAGCATTATAGAGCAAAATAAAATGTTCCATATTTCCCGAACGAATGAACCAAATTTAACCAAAAACTATACAGCTAAGTCCGGGTACCTCATCAACATGCCCAGTGAATTTCAAGCCGATCGGATGCTTTTTGCGGCAGTTATCGCGGAACAGACAGACAGACTAACAGAAACCAAAACTTTTCGTGTCTCCACAGTAAGCCTTCACTGACGTTTCGGCAATTAAACTAGTAAATCTGCAGATCAGGAGCCTCAACGTCATCTTTGCAAGTCATTGTTTTTTAACACTCATTGCGTAATATTCTACTTCCTACAAATCGCTTTTTAAAGTTTTCAAATTACATAAATATTTATAAGCATACAAGATACTTCGTAAAGTTTCAGAAATTAAAAGTGTTAAACAAGTGGTTATACATTGATGTTCTGAAATTCTGATGAGCTACTTATTCTGGTAACTTTTTAAATCAAAAATTGCATTTCTTCAGGGGGGCAAAGACCGCTGAAGTCTATTTAAATTTACATTCATAATTTTTTATTGATTGTGCGGATGGTTATAGTATATCTTTGATTTTTTTTACGCTGTGATTTATAAGGATAAGCATAAGTTTTTTTTATATAAATTAATTAAATTTAAATTTAAAATAAAATATTCATGTTAACCGTACACAGATAATAAATCTTGAAGTGACGCCAAAAATGTAACCCTAAAATCCGCTACATTCGGCACAACACAACGACGTGCTTAAAAAAAAACAGAATAATATTTTTAGTAATACAGTTTTTAATTCATAATACAATGAAATGCTACCTTAGAATGCTTATTGCTTAAATATAAGCAGATCATTTTCATTTACAGAAAAAATGCACGGATGAAGTCAAAGAATTCGGTCCCTGTTCCACGTGCTTGTTTAGTTTGGGCCGAATGAGGGCATTTAAATCTGAGATTAACGCACATCGTATTGTAAACTGTTTTTACGGCATACTGCATCTCTATCTATCTCTTTCCTCCGTGAATAATAGTTAATTTTATTTTACCCAAGATCTTTTTATTCCAGCATCTTTGTTTTCGATAAATGACGTCTAATTCACCTGCTATGCGTACTTACTCAAAACTTTTCATCTTGTTATATTAAGAAATACTCGAGAGTTTTCTTTTTATTTCCAATATGCCGCCATATTAATTTTTCAATTCTTAATTTTATTTTTCATTTTCCTGTTTCACGACAAAACATTTCAATTGAAAATTGTTTAAAAGAAAATATTATTCCGGGTTTTGATTTTCTTGGCAACAATTAAAGAAATATTGGTAAATGTTATGAAAAAATGTTACGTTATTCTCTATGAAAATAATGAACTTTTGTATTTTTAAGCAAAATATTTGAATAAAATAAAATAAAATAAATGAAACATTGCCCATTTTTATTTCTGGGCTAAAATCCATGTATATGCAAAGATACAAATGCATTAATTCATCCGTTTTGACGTTGGCTTTACTCAAACATTATACACGCAATTATACTAATATTATTAGGACCAAAAACATTGCTAGGCAACAGATGAAAGAAGAGGAAAAAAAATGAAATATGCTTTATGTCAAATTGATAAAACAAAATCCTTTATATTATTGGAAAACATGCATAAAATTCCCCCCCCCCCCCCCAATATTATAAACCTAATTAAAAAAATCTCGCAAATATATTGACATAATTTATTGGAATAATTTAATAATGTTATTTAAAAATTTCAGCATAAAAAATTTACCATTTAAATCCATTTTTCATATGAGCTATTTCTTTCAACAAATGAAAATCTGAAAATCGTCTGACTTGCCATTGAAAAGCATTATAGAGCAAAATAAAATGTTCCATATTTCCCGAACGAATGAACCAAATTTAACCAAAAACTATACAGCTAAGTCCGGGTACCTCTTCAACGTGCCCAGTGAATTTCAAGCCGATCGGATGCTTTTTGCGGCAGTTATCGCGGAACAGACAGACAGACTAACAGACAGACAGACTAACAGAAACCAAAACTTTTCGTGTCTCCACAGTAAGCCTTCACTGACGTTTCGGCAATTATTCCAATAAATTATGTCAATATATTTGCTAGATATTTTTAACTAGTAAATCTGCAGATCAAGAGCCTCAACGTCATCTCTGCAACTCATTGTTTTTATCAAACTTTGCGTAATATTAATCTTTCTACAAAAACAAAATTTAAACTATTTAAATTACACAAACATTTATAAAAGGAAAAAAATATTTCGATGGTTTCAGACATTAAAAGCGTTAAATTAAACACGTTGTTATGTAAGGATATTCTGAAATTCTCACGAGCTACTTATTCTAGTAATTTTTATATAATAAAGCAAATTTCTTCAGGGGGCGCCCCCCTGAACCCCCCGTTGTGTAATTTATTTTGCATTTGTAATTTTCTACTGATTGAGTTAATGATTACCCTATATCTTAGATTTCTTTTTACACTGCGTTTTATAAGGATAAGCAATAATTCGGTCAAGCATTTTACGTTATCCTAATATCCATACAGCAGTATTTACTTGCCTGCTAACCACAAATACCTGTATCTAATGGATAAAGAACTTTTGGAAATGTAAACTGAAACATCTAATTTAGAAATCTAACACCTTTATAAATTTTGTTTATAAAAAAATAATTTTGAGTACCATTCTGCAATATTTATATCTAAGATCTAATCTAAATATAAAAAAATGTACTCGATAGCATTAACTTACTAAAATCACCCTAAAGTAGGGGTTCTTCTAAACCTAACAGTTAATAATTCATCATCGTTAAATAGATAAACATGATTTGACGCCTTTAAGTATTTTTTGTGATTTCCTTTTAATAGTATCTACATTTAATTTAAAATCGTGATGTTACAAATACCGTTGAAATTTGAAGCAAACCTATGTTCAGGTCAAATTACGAAAGGTTAACTAACATTTCATTTCCCTTAGCCGGACTTTCTGTTTCATTTTTCGTAATAAGGATTATTTTAATAATTTAATTTATTTTACACTCTACAAGCTGTTACACGGACGTTGTTCACGTAGCATTAAAATAGAGATAAATGCATTAAGTAAAACATTTCACTCCCCACCAGACATGCCAAGTCTCAAGCTTTTTGCACATCACTATTATCTTAGAGAAAATGTTCTTTTAAATCGCGCAAATGTTTCAATTAAATAAAGTAACATTTTCTGTATTAAAATACTGGTATCCAGAACGCCGGAGGCTTGGCAGCTCTGCTCCTCTTAATAAAAACATATATGATTAACCAACACTTTATCACATTTTATAGGAGACAATACGGAATTTCTTATTTGTATGGCCTTACATATATCTCAGTCATAAAAATGTAAAATTTTGTGCCAATTAATGCACGCAATTGCGAAAATGAAATCGCAAAGAATGAGAAAAGGAAGGCCAAGTAAAATCGTGTAAATCGAGGAATCTTTCTTCGTAGTGCTGGGAAAATACTGCTACAAAAACTATTTTAGGTGGTATTTGGTGTGAAATGTTTATATGTATTCATTCTTGTCCTATATATCCTTTTTTTATTTTTTATTTGCTTATTCCATTTTTCTTTTGCACGTGAAAATCTTACAAATTAAAATTAACTCTTTGGGAGAAATTGTTATTCATTTTTTTTTTTGGCAACAATAAAGTTTATAAAATTTAACAGAATAATGTCAGTTTATTCTGTATGAAAATAACGAACTTTTTCATTTATAATCAAATAGTTGAATAAATAAATGAAAATATTATTCTATATAGTATATAAATACTATTTTCATTTCTGCGTTTAAATAAATCTATATGCAAATATCTATACAAAGGCATTCATTAATTCATTCCTTTTGCTTTGATTTGACTTCAAAAAACCATACATACTTTCACATTTATGATATTTTTAGATGAGATGCTGTTGCTACGCAACGGTTAAAAGAAAAAATGAAATATAAGTAAATTCATAAAATTAAATGTTTTATATTATTCGAACACATGTATAAAATTCTATCATAAGTTATACACCTAATTTAAAAGCTCTGACAAATGTTTTGACAAAATTGCAAACTAATAAGAATAATTTAATACTCTTATTTAAAAATTTCAGCATCCAAAATTTACCATTTAAATCTATTATTCATATGAGCGATTTCTTTCAACAAATGAAAATTTGAAAATCGTCTGACTTCCCATAGAAAAGCATTATATCACAAAATAAAATGTTCTGTATATTCCGAACGAATGAACCAAATTTAACCCAAAACTATACAGCTAAATCCGGGGAGCTCATCAACATGCCCAGGGAATTTCAAGCCGATCGGATGCTTTTTGCGGCAGTTATCGCGGAACAGACAGACAGACTAACAGACAGACAGACTAACGGAAACCAAAACTTTTCGTGTCTCCACAGTAAGCCTTCACTGACGTTTCGGCAACTAGTAAATCTGCAGATCAGGAGCCTCAACATCATCTTTGCAAGTCATTGTTTTTTAACACTCATTGCATAATATTCAACTTCCTACAAATCGCTTTTTAAAGTTTTCAAATTACATAAATATTTATGAGCATACAAGATACTTCGTAAAGTTTCAGAAATTAAAAGTGTTAAACAAGTGGTTGTACATTGATGTTCTGAAATTCTGATGAGCTACTTATTCTGGTAACTTTTTAAATCAAAAATTGCACTTCTTCAGGAGGGCTCTGCCCCCCTGAACCCCCCGTAGTCTATTTAAATTTACATTCGTAATTTTTTATTGATTGTGCGGATGGTTATAGTATATCTTAGATTTTTTTTACGCTGTGATTTATAAGGATAAGTTTTTTTTATAAATTAATAAAATTTAAATTTTAAATAATGTTGACCAAATATGTTGCTAAGCAACAGAGGAAGAAAAGGAGAAAATGAAATATGCATTATGTCAAATTGATAAAACAAAATCCTTTATATTATTGCAAAACATGCATAAAATTCCCCCCAATATTATAAACCTAATTAAAAAAATCTCGCAAATATATTGAAATAATTTATTGGAATAATTTAATGTTATTTAAAAATTTCAGCATCAAAAATTTAACATTTAAATCCATTTTTCATATGAGCCATTTCTTTCAACAAATGAAAATCTGAAAATCGTCTGACTTGCCATTGAAAAGCATTATAGAGCAAAATAAAATGCTCCATATTTCCCGAACGAATGAACCAAATTTAACCAAAAACTATACAGCTAAGTCCGGGTACCTCATCAACATTCCCAGTGAATTTCAAGCCGATCGGATGCTTTTTGCGGCAGTTATCGCGGAACAGACAGACAGACTAACAGACAGACAGACTAACAGAAACCAAAACTTTTCGTGTCTCCACAGTAAGCCTTCACTGACGTTTCGGCAATAAGCATACTACTAGTAAATCTGCAGATCAGGAGCCTCAACGTCAGCTCTGCAAGTCATTGTTTTTAGACTCACTTTGGTAATATTCAGTTTCCTGCAAACCGCAATTTAAAGTTTTCAAATTATGTAATTATTTATAAGAATAAAAAATACGAAGTTTTCAGACATTAGAAGCATTAAATTAAAAACGTTATGGAAGGATATTTCGAAATTTTCATGAGCTGTTAATTCTGGTATATTTTTCAAATAATAAAGTAGATTTCTTCAGGGGGCTCCGCCCCCCCTGAACCCCCCGTGGTCTTATTAATTTACATACGTAACTTTTTATTGATTGCGCTAATGGTTAGCGCAAATGTTAGATTTCTTTTTACACTTCCGAGCCTTATTTTCCAATGCTGGTAACACAGAAAATTATTTACATTGACGCAATTATATTAAACGTTTAGGTTTTATGAATGAAAATGCAATTTCCTTTAAAAATAAAATAATTTTCATTCATATTTTCTGAAATGAGGCGGCATTAAGAAGTAACACCCGTCAAAAGACATTTTTTCCGGCAATCTAGTTAATGCTTGGTTTTTAAGGATGAAAATATTTATTTTCCGACACAATGACGTCATTTTCTACAGCGATAATTTTGCGGTGCATAATTTTGATATTTACTATATATTTGCTCTTCAAAAGTTTTTTTTTCCTCATTGGAATTTTCGATTAAGAATTAACATTTCTGTTAGCTGAGTGCAGACGATAAACCATGAGATATTAGTAACATTTTTTTTTTAATAATAAGAATTAATATCATAACACAAGCCCCTTTTATTTCAATATTCGTATTCGTATTCGCGTATTCGTTTTATTTTTGATATATGAGATCAAATTCACCTTCTTTTCGTATTTTCACTTTATTTCTAATATGAAGGCGTATTCATGTCTATTTTTTTTTTTTCATTTTCCTCTCGCACATAAAATCTTTCAAATCAAAATTAACTGTTTAGGATAAATTTTTATTCCGGGATTGAATTTTCGTGGCAACGGCAAAAAAAAGAAAAATGATTGTTAAATTTCATAGCAAAATGTCGATTTATTCCTTATGAAAATAATGAACTTTTTAGTTTAAAAGAAAAATATTTGAACAAAATAAATAGAACATAGTCTTTCTTTATTTCTGTGGTAAATTCCATCTATATGTAAAGACACAAAGGCATTAATTCGTCCCTTTTGACTTTGATTTAACTTCAAACAATTACACATACTTTCACATTTACGATATTTTTAGATGTAGTTCGCTGCTAGGTAACAGTTAAAAGATAATAAAAACAATTAAATATGTGCTTAAAAAGAAAATTTATATTAAAAAAAAATATTTTATATTATTGAAACACATATATGTGTTTCAATATGTGTGTACACATATATAAAAAAAAATATTTTATATTATTGAAACACATTTACACATAACAATGTTATGGGAAAATGTTACGTTATTCTCTATGAAAATAATGAACTTTTGTATTTTTAAGCAAAATATTTCAATAAAATAAATAAAATAAATGAAATATTGCCTATTTTTATTTCTGGGCTAAAATCCTTCTATATGCAAAGATACAAATGCATTAATTCATCTGTTTTGACGTTGGCTTTACTCAAGCATTATACACGCAATTATACTAATATTATTAGGACCTAATACGTTGCTAGGCAACAGAGAATGAAAAGAAAAAAAATGAACTATGCATTATGTCAATTTGATAAAACAAAATCTTTTATATTATTGGAAAACATGCATAAAATTCCCCCCAATATTATAAACCTAATTAAAAAAATCTCGCAAATATATTGACATAATTTATTGGAATAATTTAATAATGTTATTTAAAAATTTCAGCTTCAAAAATTTACCATTTAAATCCATTTTTCATATGAGCCATTTCTTTCAGCAAATGAAAATCTGAAAATCGTCTGACTTGCCATTGAAAAGCATTATAGAGCAAAATAAAATGTTCCATATTTCCCGAACGAATGAACCAAATTTAACCGAAAACTATACAGCTAAGTCCGGGTACCGCATCAACATGCCCAGTGAATTTCAAGCCGATCGGATGCTTTTTGCGGCAGTTATCGCGGAACAGACAGACAGACTAACGGAAACCAAAACTTTTCGTGTCTCCACAGTAAGAGCGCTTTTCCACTTAACGACACGACACCGATAAATCGTCCGCGATTGTCGTTATCCGACACCGCTGCACGCAAAATGCATTCATTTCAGCTATCCGCTTTTCCACTGGACGATACGATAACGTTTTTGTCGTCATCGATTACACGATATCGGCCGCCGATAAATTCTGTCGTGGAACAGCCAACCTTCCTTTCAAATCGTCCGATACAAAGCTACGACATATTTCTTGCAGTGTTTTGTTTACTAATTAACGTGCTTTTTTGTTTTTCTCGTGTGTGTGTTGTGTATGTTTAAATCATGGCTTAAAAATGTGTTCGTTAGTAGAAGCAAGGCCCTGTTTTCAGGATAAAATATACAGTTATCCAAACAAAATGATTCATGAAAGATGTTGGAAAGAAATATTCCAATTTTCAGACGATGAACATAGAGCTGAAAGTCTGTGGGGGAAAAAGAAAGGTAAATAAATATTTTTTGAAACTCATTATTAAAATATTATTAAAAAGTATTAAGTGTTGTACGTTAGTTAGCTATGTTCACCTTGTTTTCAAACCAACGCTATTGCTAAAATTTCGTAAACAAATTATTATTTAATAAACCAATATAGTTTAACAAGTGCTTGTAAACATTGTACTGTAAAAATTGTGCTTTTATATTTCATTTATTGATATTTCTATATAGTTAATAACTCAGTGTGTTAATTTTTGGGTTAAAATTGCTTGAAAGATGTTTTTCAAAAATGCATATATTACTTTTCCCCATGCATTTTTGTCACTATTATTTTCATTTTGAAACTACGCCTATTTTAGTTAAGCTTTAAGTCCAGGATTTAAACAATATAAACAAATGCAATTATTGGGAATCGTAAACAACCTAGTATTTATTAAGCAATCACAGCAGTATTTTGATAATTTAAAAGAAAGTAATGAAATAAGTTTGTCCTTTTATAAAATCCATTTTTTTTCTCCTCAATTTATATAATATAAATAAACTTAGCTGGCAGTTGATAACTTTTGTCTGTTTTTTATAGAAATACACAACAGATGCTACACTATACCTATAGCAAAAATATTTTTGTGCATTTTTGCACGCTCAGTTTTCTTGGTATACTTTTTTATGGGGGCTTTGGCATAACCCATTCTTTAGAAATGTTGTTGTTGTTAAACATAATTTTTTGTGAAAATAAAATATCAACTAAAGAAAATAATTCTATTTTTGGTACTTTTCGGTTAGTCGGGTGCCAGTGTTATATATACACATATATGTATATATACATATACATTTACATATGTATATGTGTGTATATATACAATATGCTTATATGTATAGTATGTATACTTACATATATGTATGTATATAAATATGTATATATAACTCTAGCGCCCGGCTAACTGAAAAGTACCCTATTTTTATATGATGTGCATCATTTATCCCTCTAAGTTACACATTTGTATATATGACTTATGCTACAAATAAATTCCTTCACAAATATGTTTTAAATAGTATCCCATATTGCAGAAATTGTTTGTGTGTTTGATACATTGATTATTTCATAAAGAATAAGGAACATACTAGTAATTTGAGGTTTCAAAATGTAAATTAAGATTTGCTAGTCAGTGCAGTTGAAAATTTTGTTTTTATCGCTAAATTCAATCTCACTGTACATTTGATATCATGCCAAGGCCCTTATCAGGGGTGTTGTATATATCCGCACACTTGGTTCCTATAAAAAGGAATGTATAAGGTTGTTTTGAGTTGAATCCTAGAACAAGCGAAACACTTGGCAACAATAAATTGCTTCCACTTGCAATATTACTTTGTTCAATATTTTTTATAACGTCTATCATGGTGTGTTTGAGGATTTTTTTTTTCTTGGATCATTTCATTTGGTTTCTTGAAACGGTTATGTGGAAAAAATCATTGAGTGCAGTTTTTTTTCTTTTTTTTTTTGTGAAAGTATTTTTTTTTTTTCATTTATTGGCAAGGGCGATACCTGTGACAGTTTGATAAAGTTGTTTCTGTTAAATGTTTTTATATATTTACAATTTACATAAGTTTATTGAATGATTTTTTTTGGAAGGGGGGGGGGGATACATGCATTAGTATTAGTGACCGTGGCTTGAAAGATTTCAGAGATTGCAAAGCGAGTTTGTTGCGTTCAGTGTTTTTGCTTTCATGTATGTACAGTGTTTATACAACATGCATTAGTGACTGCAACTTTAACGAATTTTGTGCATTTTCAGAATTGCTGCGCAGCGAGTTTGCTGCAAGCTATGATGTTTTGTTTTTACTTTGTTTTCATGTGCACACAGTGCTCATACATGCATTGATCACGACGGTTTTAATGAGTTTCATTTTAGAGATTGAGAGTTTTAGGTTTTTTCTTTTTCTGATATAAACGCTATTATTTTAAAACATTGTGTTGCATTAATGTTATCACAGGATTTTTGGGGTTTAGGAGCCACCGATTTCTTCCAACTTTTGGGAATCTACGCATCCATGAATTTTTGTTGCTGTTTGTTTTCATGTGCGTGCAGTGCTCATACGTGTGACTGCGGCTTGAACGAATTTTGTGCATTTTAGAGATCGTTGCACAAGTTTGCTGCATCCACTGATTTCACGTCTGCATGGTACTCATATATACTGCATTAATTAATGACTGCAGCATTAACATGTTTCATGCATCCTATTATTTCATTAATAATTTTGAAAATCCATGTTTATATTATAAAAGGTTATTCAGGACATCTAAAACGATTATAAAAATCCTAATATAGTTTGATGATTTTAGAGTTTACAAGCACTTATTAAACTTGGTTAATTAAATAATTCATTTACCAAATTTTAGCAATAGCATTGGTTTGAAAAGAAGTACTTTTTAATAATAGTTTAATAATGAGTTTCATAAAATATTTATTTACCTGTTTTTTTCCCCCCATGGAAATTTTAACTTCATAGCCTAGAAAAAGAAATCTCAATATTTCTT
The DNA here is from genome assembly GCA_963932465.1 of Maratus speciosus. Lineage (NCBI taxonomy): Eukaryota > Metazoa > Arthropoda > Arachnida > Araneae > Salticidae > Maratus > Maratus speciosus. Next base: position 5,879,412 of record OZ010786.1, on the reverse strand, counting down.
TCCAACATCTTTTACGAATCACTTTGTTTATATAATTAAAGCCTCTTTTATATAAAAAAAAGGTACTTTTTTGTTAGCCGGGCGCCAGTGATATATATACATATACACATATTGTATATATACACTAACACTATATATATAACACTGGCGCCCGGCTAACCAAAAAGTACCAAAAAAAAAAAAAAAACAGGGCCTTGTTTCACACTCACATGAAACTTTAAAGCCATTATTTAAATAAATTACGCAACATACATAAGAAAAAAAACACATTTAAATTTAAGATTTAATTTAACACAAGAAATTTAATTTTTTTTCAATTAAAATAATATAAAATTACTAACACACTAACAAATAAATATTTTTAAATGCTAACAACTAATAAGGGATAAATAATTTAATTTTATAGTTTTGTCATTTCCAAACTGTTATAGTTTAAATGAAGAAAGCATCAGAAATATGAATAATAATAAAAAAAATTAAAACACTCAACAGATATTTTTTTCACCAAATTTTTTTTAATTATGCATAACAGTTTGTAGACCTTTTAGATAGTCATCTATTATTTCTGTTTCTTTTTCTTTTTTTTTTTTTTAAGAATATATATAAATTGCATAAAAATGATATTTTAGACCAGCGGTTCCCAACCTGGGGTACGCGTATCCCTGAGGGAACGTGGCTGAACTGCTGGGGGTACAGGAAAATAATACTGGTAATGGCAGAAATCACAAAAATGGTTGGAAATGACAATGTAATTATGTGGTTCATGGTCATCGATTTATTATATGGTTGTCATAAAAAGATTACTAATGCTCCCCCCCCCCCCCCCTTAATTCAGTTAAATGGGTTTTTCATGCAGAACTATCTGATTTGGTATACCGGTTTTTTATGTTAAGGAGCTTCCTTGACTGGATTTAGAAGACCATTACTTACGTATAAAGGGAGAAAAAGGGGCCAGCCCCCCCTCCCCCCTTAATTTATATAAATGGGTTTTTTATGTAGAATTATTCGATTTCCTCCAAATTTGGTATACCAGTTTATTATGTTAAGGAGCTGCCTTGAGTAAATTTGGAGGTTCATTACTTATAAATAAAGGGAGAAAAAAGGGGCTAGCCCCCCCCCCCCCCCCCTTAATTATGTAAATGGGTTTTTCATGTAGAATTATTCGATTTGCTCCAAATTTGGTATACCGGTTTATTATGTTAAGAAGCTGCCTTGATTAGATTTGGAGGTTCATTAGTTAAGTATAAAAGGACGAAAGGTGAGCTAGCCCCTCCCCCCCCCTTAATTTAGATAAATGGGTTTTTCCTGCAGAATTATTCGATTTACTCCAAATTTAGTATACCAGTTTATTATGTTAAGGAGCTTCCCTGATCAGATTTGGAGGTTCATTAGTTAAGTACAAAGGGGGACTGCCCCCTTTAATTTAGATAAATGGGCTTTACATGTAGAATTATTCGATTTGCTCCAAATTTCGTATACCAGTTTATTATATTAAGGAGCTTCCCTGATCAGATTTGGAGGTTCATTAGTTAAGAGCAAAGTGGGACTGCCCCCCCAACTTTAATTTAGATAAATGGTTTTTCATGTAAAATTATTCGATTTGCTCCAAATTTCGTATACCATTTTATTATGTTAAGGAGCTCCCTTGATTAGATTTGGAGGTTAAGTGTAAAGGGGGGATGGTGGCTAGTCCCCCCTTTAATTTAGATAAATGGATTTGTCATGCAGAATTATTCGATTTGCTTCAAATTTGATATACCAGTTTATTCCGATATGGCTTTCTTCATTGGATTTGGAGGTTCATTGGTTAAGTATGAAAGGGGGGCGAATGTCTCCTCCCAGGGATGCAAGACCTGTGCCAAATTCGCTTTCCTGCGCCAAGCTGCTACAAAACAGCTATTTCTTTCCATTTTGCGCCAAAATGAAATTTAGCTCGATTTCGTGGATACAAGAAACAACAACAAAAGAAAAAATTCTAAGCCGCTAATTTCGTCAAAAAAGCAAAAAAACCGCGGTCAAAATATTTCTAAAAATACGCGATGTTTGTCAAATGGTCGCGAAAAAAAACGTGAATACAATTAATTCAAAGGATAAAAGGTAATTTCGAAGGATCGCTAATCGCGTCAAAAAACCAACAAAACGCGGTCAAAAGATCGTAAAAAAACGCGATTCCGTTAAAAGATAGCGAATAAAACGCAAATTTTGTCAAAAGATCGCGAAAAACACGCAAATTTTGTTGAAAGATCGCGAAAAACAGCCAAATTTTGTCAAAAGATCGCGAAAAACTCGCGAATTTTGCCAAAAGATCACGAAAAACACGAGCATTTCGTCAATAGATCGCCAAAAACACGCGACTTTCGTCAAAGGATCGCTAATTTCGTCAAAAAACGAACAAAACACTGGCAAAAGATGGTGAAAAAAACGATAATTTTGTTAAAAGAGGGCGTGAAAAAACGATAATTTTGTTAAAAGATGGCGAGAAAAAACCTAAATTTCGTCAAAAGGTCGAAAAACCCCACAGATTTCGTCAAAATATCGCGAAGAACACGCGAATTTCGTCAAAAGATCGCGAAGAACACGCGAATTTCGTTAAAAGATCGCGAAGAACACGCGAATTTCGTCAAAAGATCGCGAAGAACACGCGAATTTTGTCAAAAGATCGCGAAAAACACGTGAATTTCGTCAGAAGATCGTGAAAAACACGCAAATTTTGTCAAAGGATTGCGGAAAAAACGTGAATTTTGTCAAAAGGTCGCTAATTTCTTCAAAAAACGAACAAAACGGGGTCAAAATATTATGAAATGACGCGAATTTCTTTAAAAGATCACGAAAAAACCGCAAATTTCATCAACAGATCCGAAAAACACGCTAATTTCGTAAACACACGTCGATATAAAAACATCCATTTCAACAAAGAATCGTGAATTTTGTCAAAAGATCGCGAGAAATACGGAAATAACCTCAAAAGTTTGCGAGAAATACGCAAATTTCATCAAAAGATCGCGAGAAATACGCGTGAATTTCGCCAAAAGATCGCGAAAAACATGCGAGTTTTGTCAAAGGATAGCGAAAAAAAAGTGAATTTTGTCAAAAGATCACCAATTTCTTCAAAAAATGAACAAAACGGTGTCAAAAAATTGTGAAAAAAAACGCGAATTTCGTTAAAAGATTGCAAAAAAACCCGCTAATTTCAACAAAAGATCGCGAAAAATACGCGAATTGTGTCAAAAAATCGCGAAAAATACGCGACGTGTGTCAAAAAATCGCGAAAAGTACGCGAATTTTTGTCAAAAGAGCGCGAAAAACACGCGAATTTCGTCAAAAGAGCGCGAAAAACACGCGAATTTCGTCAAAAGAGCGCGAAAAATTCGCGAATTTAGTCAAAAGGTCGCGAAAAATACGCAAATTTCTTATTTATTAGCATTAGAATTTCAATCTTCTACAAAAACAGCTTTTATTGCTATAAAATTAATTTTTGCTTCTACAAAAATGGGTTTTACTGCTACAAAATCTGATTTTTGCTGCTACAAAAATAGATTTTACTGCTACAAAATAACTTTAGTGCACTTTCATCCCTGCACTCCCCTTTTGGATAAATGGGTTTTCATGCAGAATTATCTAATTTAGTTTATTTTTTTTCTGGGTTCATTCTGATAAGGAGCTTTTCTGATTAGATTTGAAGGTTCATTGGTTCAGCATAGGGAGAAATGGGGGAGCTAATACCCCGCCTAATTTAGCGAAATGTTTTTTTCATGCAGAATTATCTGATTTGCTTTAAATTTGGTATGCCAGTTTATTATGTTAAAGAGCTTCCCTGATTAGATTTGGGGGTTCATTGGTTAAGTATAAAGGGGGGAAAAGGGTGCTAATCTCTTCATTTATTTTTCGAGGGGCATTATTTTTTTAAATAAGAGTATAATATACAATTAGTGTGAATAGCCTGTGAGCTCAATGCCATCAGTTTAACTGGGCAATATTCTTTTCATTAGAATTTTTATTAGATAAAGTGAATAGTTGGGGAATACTCAAAATATGGGAATCTGGCAGGTATGTGTACAGTTAATTATTATACTATTATTTTTAGAGTGCAACTTCACTATAATATTGTACAGTGTAATGTTTATAAAACAAACTTTTAAATCATTCACGTTTTGCTTTAAGTTCAAATAAAAGATTAAAAAATAATGTAATTTCTAATAGCAGAGACATAATCATAATTGTATAAGAATAAAAGTTCTTTTTAAATTTGAAATAATTGCCAAGGTAAGCCCTCTTCGGCATCAGCGCTAGTGAAGAAGTTGTCAAAACAAGTATGTGTGCCACGCCCACTATTATACTCAGGAGCCATAGCAAAATGCGTGCGATCGTACCGCTATCTTGGAATGAAATGACGATGAAAATTCAGGTTGTCGGGAAACGATATCGGTAAAATGGAAAAGCAGTTTACTAGACGACACGATATCGTACTAATTTATCGTCCGGTTTAGTCGTTGTCGTGTCGGTAAGTGGAAAAGCGCCCTTAGCCTTCACTGACGTTTCGGCAAATATTGGGGGAATTTTATGCATGTTTTCCAATAATATAAAGGATTTTGTTTTATCAAATTGACATAATGCATATTTCATTTTTTTCCTTTTCTTTCTCTGTTGCCTAGCAACGAATTTGGTCCAAATAATATTAGTATAATTGCGTGTATAATGCTTGAGTAAAGCCAACTTCAAAACAGATGAATTAATGCATTTGTATCTTTGCATATAGACGGATTTTATCCCAGAAATAAAAATAGGCAATATTTCATTTATTTTATTTATTTTATTGAAATATTTTGCTTAAAAATACAAAAGTTCATTATTTTCATAGAGAATAACGTAACATTTTCCCATAACATTCACCAATATTTCTTTAATTGTTGCCAAGAAAATTAAAACCCGGAATAATGTTTTCTTTTAAACAATTTTCAATTGAAATGTTTTGTCGTGAAACAGGAAAATGAAAAATAAAATTAAGAATAGAAAAATTAATATGGCGGCATATTAAAAATAAAAAAAAACTATCGATTATTTCTTAATATAACAAGATGAAAAGTTTTGAGTAAGTACGCATAGCAGGTGAATTAGACGTCATTTATCGAAAACAAAGATGCTGGAATAAAAAGATCTTGGGTAAAATAAAATTAACTATTATTCACGGAGGAAAGAGATAGATGGAGATGCAGTATGCCGTAAAAACAGTTCGCAATACGATGTGCGTTATCGCTCAGATTTAAATGCTCTCATTCAGTCCAAACAAAACAAGCACGTGGGACAGGGACCAAATTCTTTGACTTCATCCGTTTTTTTTTTTTTTTTTTTTTTTTTTTTTTAAGCACGTTGTTGTGTTGTTCCGAATGTAGCGGATTTTAGGCGTCACTTCAATATTTATTGTCTGTGTACGGTTAACATGAATATTTTATTTTAAATTTAAATTTTATTAATTTATTTAAAAAAACTTATGCTTATCGTTATAAATCACAGCGTAAAAAAAAGCTAAGATATACTATAACCATTCGCACAATCAATAGAAAATTGCGAATGTAAATTTAAATAGACTACGGGGGGTTCAGGGGGGCAGAGCCCCCCTGAAGAAATGCAATTTTTGATTTAAAAAGTTACCAGAATAAGTAGCTCATCAGAATTTCAGAACATTAATGTACAATCACTTGTTTAACACTTTTAATTTCTGAAACTTTACGAAGTATCTTGTATGCTCATAAATATTTATGTAATTTGAAAACTTTAAAAAGCGATTTGTAGGAAGTTGAATATTATGCAATGAGTGTTAAAAAACAATGACTTGCAAAGATGACGTTGAGGCTCCTGATCTGCAGATTTACTAGTTATAACTTTAACTGATTGACTTCTGTTTTTTTTTTTTTTTTTTTTTTTTTTTGGAATTGTTGTATATCTGTAACGTTGGGAATACTCATGAGAGATAAAGAAGTGAATCCAAAAGTCAATTTTTTATTGTAATTTAGCATTTGTCAATAAATGACACTGCCTCTCCCAAAGTGTCAGATTCTCAAACTAACATGATAATTTTATTCAAAGGTAGCTATTAAAATGTCTCAAAAAATGTATTTTTAAATTTTAAAGTTCTTTTGAGAATACTCTGAGTTTGCAACGATGCACTTCCATCTATTGATGATAGTTTAAACTAGGACATCCCACAGAGGGATAAATCTGAGCTATGCTACTGAGAACATTGATTTAATAATAACTCGTGACAACAATAGAAAATGAGATGCTAATTTTAATTGACAATACGTGGCCCGTGAGAAAAGTATTCGACTTTTGTCCGAAAAGATTATATAAGATTCCTGACTGGATTGGTACCATAATCCCCTTCAAGGTAAGTCCCTTGCGTCTCCACACACTTAGCCCACCGTTCTTTCTACCGCAGAAAATACTTTTGGAAGGCTTTATTTGGAATTAGAGTCTTGCATCGGGCCGGTTACCCTCTTTTACCCGAACACGACACGACCCGCAGTTAGGATCGGGTAAGGTTGGCGCTATATTTTCCCAATGCGGGGCGGGGTGGCTCATGTTGACTTTAAATTTTTTTGGTGCGGGTCGGCTTGGCTTTTATTTTTTCGGGTTCGGATCGGTTTCTAATCGCCTTTTTTACTCTTGGGGGTCGGATTAGGTTTCGCCTGTTTTTTTAAAAAGAATGTGGAAAATATTTTTTCCTGCTAAAAGCCTATATAAACCGCAGATCAAAGTTTCACAAAAAAGAAAATGTGTGCCTCCTGTTTTTTTTAGTCATCCTTTCACGAGTCTTCGAAATAATAAACTGCATTATACTTTTTACCGTATTTTAAAAATACAATACGCAGCAAGACGCTAAAGAGTCCTTCCTGTCTAATGTATCAAGTGAATAATTTAATTGTGGCGATAAGCGATGAACTTTGTTAGACGGGAGATTTTTCAAATTAATAATGCTGATAAACTAAAAGCAGATGGCCACTTGTGTAAAACAAGGTGTGTCGCTATAAGTGGAACTTTTGAAACCGCAACTAATTTTAAAGCATATTTAAAGATTAGATTTTTAGTTTTATATCCCTTAGAGTCCTGCATCGGGTCGGGTCAGAGGTTTTAGTACAGATGAATGTTAAAGAATATAGATTAGTTCATTCTTCTATGTAAAACATAAAAATTTTATTAGGGGATTAGTGGTCTGCACAGGCCGGAATTTCCAGGCCCAGGAACGGCCCGCCCCACCCCGTTCCGTTTAAAAAAATTAAAGTTCGGCCGTAACCCGGCACGGGCCGTTTGTAATTTTATCGGCTTCGTCTAAATATTTATATCGGGCCGGTAGTCCCGCTTAATTGTAATTATCGGCCCCGCCTGGCAGGGCCATTCAATTTTTTGTGGACCCGGACCGTTTGTTTTGTTTATCAGCGGGGTTTTCAACGGGTCCGGCCCGTTGAAAAACTGTCCTAATAAACCGACAAGGTCAGTTTTAAGTCTTGCTGTCCCGCCGCGGCCCGCGGCAAACCTCTATTAGGGGTACAATTGTAGATTATTTTTCATAATGGTATTAAAACATGATTTGCTTTCCTTACATTGCGGGCTAGGGACAGATTGCGGGTTGAAATATTGCGGGTTCCGCTCGAATGCGGATTGGTATACCTCAGGCTCTCGTCGGGTTGCGGGTTGCCTGAAATTATTTTTGCTGTTTCGGGCCGGGTTGCGAATAACCGAAAATTATTTTTGAGGGTTCGGTTCGGGTTGCGGGTTGACTTAAAATGGAATTTGCGGAACCCGACCCGCGCAAGACTGTGTTTAGAATGGTGTTCAATTCCGTCATCGTATTCTGCATATCTCATATTTTCTCAAAACTGTATTCTTTCAATGTCGCCTTTAATTTGGAATGCAACCAGAAGTCGCAAGGAGTCACGTCTCAACGGTATGGGATTTGGCGAACGACAGGCGAACGAAAAAACGTGTTTATCCATGCAAAATTAATATACTAACAAGTAAGAAAAGGGTATATAATACATTTACACTTGCTAAGAAGGCAACTTGTCTATAACGCATTTTTTTTTCTTTTCTATGCAATTCCTCCTGGATGATTTTACTCTATAGCATTTTTCAGATTTTTAACACATCTATACATGGAATATGGATTAACAATATTCATGATAACTGAAACATTTACATACAAGAAATAGAGATTCATTAAAAAAATAAATATAGCAGCCTGCGGCGCTTCTATAAAAATGTAGATTATAAACATGAAAAAAAAAAAGTTAAGATAAATATTTTTGGTCAGAACACCTTGTTCAAGACAAATTTTTAACCAATTCGACTTAAAAATCAATGTTTTTTAGAAATTCACTCGGGCCGAGATTTTAACTTTTTCCGGGCCGGGCTCGGACCGAGATTTGAACGTTTTTCCGGGCCGGCGGGGCAGGGGCCGTACTTTTAATTTTTTTATCGGGCCGAGCCGAGCTTTTAATTTTTGCATCGGGTCGGACCGAATTTTTTTCTCTATGAGTCGGGCCGGGCCCGAGCCTGGAAATGTCGGCCCGTGCAGACCTCTAGTTGCAGCTATATCTTATATCTATATCTCACATCTAAGTGTTTTAATACTTATGTTCTGGTAACATTTTCTACGATTTATATTTAAAAAGAAATGACGCATAGCAACCGTTTGTTTGGAGTCAGTTTCCAACCAAAACGTCATGACTGACGTCACACTGAAAGGGTCTACACATACTTAAAATTAAATATAGTTTATAATAGCTCCATGTTTTATTATTCGTAGAAATAATTCGTTTATATTTGTTTCAAAATAGAACGTATTTTAATTATATTTTCTTTCGGTTGTTATGAGAAAATGGCAACAGAAAGATATAATTGCTATTTTTCAACTATTTTCCCTTTACTTTCTATATAAATGGAGTACTTGAGTTGCCAAAATTAAACAAATGGTGCTAAAAACTACAAAAAAATAATATTTCAAAAATAAATGGAGATACAGTTTCCAAACAAATTGCATTTAAAAGTACTTTTTTTTTTCCAATACGACAGTATAAACATTGAAAATGTGCGATGCTTAGAAATTAAAATAATTACTATAGAGCATATAATTGTACAATGATACATCTGCTTTGTTTATTGCTAGCGTCTGTAAGGTAACTTTATTTTTTGGAGACAAAATAAGCTGGGAGAAAGAAATAGCACTGCGTTCCGGGGGCTAATAAGAAGAGATAATAGCAAAAGTCAAAACAATTTCTTTAAGCACCAAAGAATTGTTTCTAAGTTACACATGGAAAAAAAAAGCGGCTTTCGGCGAAAAAAAATGCTCTTGTCTAAATTTCAACACGGCAAAAAATAAAGTACTGTCATTACTTTTAACATTATAGGAATGGCCCGTAATCTATTTTGCAACCGATGTCGTATTTGAAAAAGCGTCGCTTACCGCCAAGTTAATTTCATTGCGGTAATTTTTTTATTTTTTTAATGTTTTGTGGTGGGGAGGAGGTTGCAAAAATTTACATTTGAATTTAAACCTTTGTTTGTATATCTGTTGCTTTAATAATTAACTAGTACCTTGATGATCGAAATTCACTCAAAGCATATGTAAAATACTCATTGTGCGGTTGTTTGCTCAAAGCCAACTTTATGTCACTATCAAAACTCTCGTGCAGTCATAACAATGTTGTTGTTAGTATTACTCTTGTTTGACGGCAACCTTGCCTCTGTATCTGAATGCGGATTATTGGCCATTTTCTTGTACGAAGTGTGGCTTTAACATATTCGTTTCATTTCGCATACCATGTACCAATTGCAATATTGATACTTTTATGTTAGTTGAGAGGAGGTGATGAATTGAAAAAAAAAAAAAAAAAAAAAAAAAAAAAAAACCATATACCATATTCATGTTGCATTAATTTCATTTAAAACGTAACACTTCCATTGGCTCAATTTAAATACATGATTTTAACTAATTTCATGGCATTTTTCCAATAATAAATTTGCGTTCTTTTTGTTTTGTTTTTTTAAACTCGGTGCAGTTTGGGCTTATAAATCATATAATCATTTATGTAAATGGTGCAGATGTCATATACGCACCAGATCGGTGTGATTTTTTTCTAACACCATTTTGGCGAAAACCTCGTTTTCGAATACCAGATTAAATAAATATTTCTAAAAAGGGAACAACAATAAATAAAAAAAAGTTTAATTAATAACTAGAAAACAAAACAATTTATATAATTTATATAAGAAAATAAAAAATAAACAATTTATTAATAAATAAACTACAACATCCGGTTACCATATCAAGCAAAATAACGACATTGTGACGCCAGTTAAGTATCCCGGTGCATTAATATACGCGTCAGAAAAAAATCGCGTCAACGTAAAGTACTCGAAAAGTACCAATTTTATTTAAAATAATAAAACGAAATAAAAGAAGAAGAAGAAATGATGCCACAAATCAAAATATTTTATCTTATAAACAAATAATTGTTTCTAATTTTCACAGGCGAAATATAAAAGATGATATTGGTGGTAAAAAAAAAAAAAAAAAAAAATATGTTGCAGAAATTATAGCAAAATATCAAATACTAAGTTATTTTGGCTTTTTTTCTTTAAAAAAAAATCCAGATTTATTGTCCTGTTTAAATAGGTTTTGTTATACTTCAATCTTAGTGCGTGCACACATTTATTTTTTTTTTTTTTTAGGTAGATTTCGTAAGAAATACTACCTATTGCAGTCGTTACCATGGTGCGACTTTTGAAAAATTCCTTCATAACTTTTCATTATAGGACCCCAGGAACCCAAAACCACCCCCACCTAAAAAGTTTATATATATATATATATATATATATATATATATGTATGTATGTATGTACTAAATTTTGTCCGCACGATAAAAGGCGCAATTATGCACGGATCGTCTTCAAACTCGCCAACAACTTTAATATCTCGGCGGGGATTGAAAATGGGCATAATCGGCCCAAGGGAATGGAAATGGGGAGGGTTCAAAATTTTGAATACCGTCTTAACATGATTCTGATAAAACCAGCTCTTACACAACAATGGCAGGAAAAAATAAATATCTTTCGTTATAGCAGTTGCCAACAATTAAAAAAAAAAAGCAATAAAATTCTCACCACAACAATTGCTTTCTATTGCAGGAATTTCACGTGAAAAATTAAATTAAATAAATAGTTTTACGAATTGAAAACAAATTGAATATTACGTCATAAGTTTTCTAGCACTATTTCCGCATGAAAACTCAAAATGAAATAAATAATTTGACGAATTAAAAAATATATATATTGCGTCATATTGGAAATAAAATGGACCTCAGCATCAGGTGAATATGCAACGTCGTGTAAGTTTGAAGAAACGTATTAAAACATGATAAAAACCCGACTATGGAAATATTATTTTATTTTAACACTTTGAGGTTCTATGAATTTGCTTTAGCTATTTTTTAAACAAATTCCATATACATGCGTGTGTGTATTCGTGTATATTAGAATTTTCACAAAATGTTTAGCTCCCTAGTGCTCATTCTTAGTGAAGGAACTGGGTTTATCTCTAATCTTGATTTAAGTTTTGTTGGTGAATTTAGTACTTAACTTCAAAATCTACCTCCGCCTGTAGGCCCGAGCCGGCAGGGATCTTTTTTTTTTTTTTTTTTTTTTTGCTCCATGTCTGCAATACGGCTTTCTAATAAGACATCCAGCTGGTGAAAACGACGTACACTAAATTTCCGTTACGTATGTAGATAAATTGTGCTTTTTTATCAGTTTTTAGTACATTTTTCACACGAATTGGAGCTTATTTTTCATAAAATATGCATTTAGTAGGTCACCCTCATAGGTACCTTCTGGTACAATCAGAAATGAAGTCCGACAAATATTATTTGAGTTATGTTTGACGAAAGGTTTTAAAATCCGTCGTATCTGTATATGCCCGGAAAGTAATATTTCGCTGTGTATCGAATGGGTCATCGAATGGGTGGAAGCATAGAGATATTAAGCAAACGAGTTGGAACACGTCGTCGAAATTCGACGAATTAAAATGTCTAGAATGGAAATTTTAGATCGAATTTATAATAAACCTACAAAAATAATTACAAAAAAAAAATCATCTTGCATTGGTTGTCTTAATACTCTTAAAACAAATTGCACTCTTAACAAATAATGTTTTAAAACTAAAATCACCAAAATATTATTTCCATGAATTTCAACTGCTTGAATCCTTCTATCTATATTATAAAGGACAAACATATCTGTGCGTAACGCATACGTCATTCTGCAAATGGCAACATTTTGAAATTTGAAAGAAAATTTCGGTTTTGCAATTATATCTACTGCAAATTTTTAAACTTCTAAACATCGTACATTTTCAATTTTTATACCTTCGTACAGGGAAAAAAATGTGCTTTTAAATGCAATTTGTTTGAAAGCTGTACTTCAATTTATTTTTGAGATATTAATTTTTTTGTAGTTTTTAGGTGCGTTCGTAATTATATAAATACGTAGCACCTATAGTCGTCGTTCAGTCCGTCCGTCTGTCCGCATGTAACAGAGCAAAAACTACCCAACCGAATGGTCTGAAATTTCAAATATATGATTGTTGCAAAATTTTGTCGAGCCATTTCAAATTTTATGAAAATCGGATGTATAATTTAATTACAGGGACAGTCAAAAGTTTTTCCTTACATTACGGCCAATGGGAAAAATTATTGCAAGTGCATTTTAATGATATTAGAGCCTTCCGAATGATCTGAAATTTTAAAGATATAACTGTTGCAAAATTTTGTCGAGCCCTTTCAAATTTTAGGAAAATCGGATGTATAGTTTAATTACAGGTACAGTCAAAAGTTTTTCTTTACATTACGGCCAATGGGAAAAATTATTGCAAGTGCATTTTAATGATATGAGAGCCTTCCGAATGATCTGAAATTTTAAAGATATAACTGTTGCAAAATTTTGTCGAGCCCTTTCAAATTTTAGAAAAATCGGATGTATAGTTTAATTACAGGGACAGTCAAAATTTTTCTTTACATTACGGCCAATGGGAAAAATTATTGCAAGTGGATTTTAATGATATTAGAGCCTTCCGAATGATCTGAAATTTTAAAGATATAACTGTTGCAAAATTTTGTCGAGCCCTTTCAAATTTTAGGAAAATCAGATGCATAGTTTAATTACAGGGACAGTCAAAAGTTTTTCTTTACATTACGGCCAGTGGGAAAATTTATTGCAAGTGCATTTTAATGATATTACAGCCTTCCGAATGGTCTGAAATTTTAAAGATATAATTGTTGCAAAATTTTGTTGAGCTATTTCCAATTTTAGGAAAATCGGATGTATAGTTTAATTACAGGGACAGTCAAAAGTGTTCCCTTACATTACGGGGAATGGGAAAAAAATATTGGAAGTGCATTTTAATGATGTATCAGACTATGCGCTTTATGAAGTGCAAAAAATTATACATTCAGTACAATATGGGGTGCAAAAAATAATTATAAAACTAGTTATAGTACGAACGCACCTCATTTGCCACGTTTGACGAGCAATTTCCAAATTGTTAATATAAATTTTGTAATCGTGGCAACTGAAGTACTCCATTTATATTGAAAGTAAAGGGAAAATAGTCATGATTTATTATTTTTATTGATTATATCCTTATTGATGTCATTTTCACATTACAAATAAAAGTAACTTTTTTATAATTTTTGAACAGAAAATGACGCCAGACATTAAAAAAACACAAGCATTCTTCTTCATAAATCAGTTACATTTCAATATTTTTACATTACGCTGATACAGGGTTTGAGACGCTAGGCAAAATGATTCAGTGAGTAAAAATGATGTCATATTTAAAACAAAACGATCATTTTTTTTTCTTGATAAAACTAAATATTTGACCAATTCTAAATGGCCAATACTATGACAACTAAAGGCAAAATTCTGAAATTTTTTTCTCGGGTACTGAGATTAGAACTTTAAGTTTGTGCGAATGTTCAGATGAAAAGTTGTATCGGAAAAACGTGACTTAAAGTTTAGAAATACTTTCATTAATAATATATTGCGCATTAAAATGCTTTCAAATTGTGAATTTGAATGGTGCGTATGTAAATTATGAGAATGTGAAAATAACGTACAGTTTAGATTTTATGGGGGGATATTTTATGATGTGACAAAGCGAAATCCTTTTTAGTGATTTTTCATCCCATATAAAACAAACATAAGAGCCTCAATCGAAAACATTCATCATAATTACTCATCTTGATTACGTATTCTAATACAGTTTAGTTTTTACATAATTCAAGCAGTTGAAGTTTGGGGAAATAATATTTCGGTAACTTTAGATTAAAAATATTATTTGTTTTAAGAGTTAGACAACCAATGTAAGATGAATTTTTTGTTGTAATTATCTTTGAAGGTTTATTATAAATTCGATCTGACAGTTCCTTTCTAACATTTAAGTTCGTCGAATTTCGGCGGGTATTCTCGGCTCGTATATATAAAAAAGTAACAATTTGGAAATGGGCCGATGAAAATCTGCGTAGATACCGCGAAACGCATTTGATTGGTCAGAGCTTTCTGACGATGTAAAGGGTGTTACCAAGGAGGGGGGTGTTTGTCGCCAAGTTTGTCGCCGAGTGGGAGATATATTGTCAAATTCGGCTACCAAATTAGCCAACCAAAATGACGCCAACTTGGCGCTATTTCCAGTATTTCCCCAAATTCCCATAAACTCCCATTGAAATCCAATAGGATTTACTTCCTTGCAGAAAATCAACATATTAAGATATTTCAATCCAAAAAAAAAAAAAAAAAAACTAATATTAGCTTATGAATAGAGCTTAATTGAACTATTTACATTATTTTTAAGCACAAACACTAACTATTTACAATCTTCGTTAATACTATCTGTATAATGTTACACATATGCTGGAGGAGAAAAAGCGGCGAAGTGAAAATTTCAGAGGAGAGGAGACTTGTATGATTATTTATTTAGATCCAGAATGGAAACGTGAAACAATTACGTCTCGGGTTGGCTAGAAAATAGGGATTGCTTGGAGATACCGAATGGAATCGCGAAGCTGTTACGCGGGGGGTTGGTGAGCGTAGCGACCAGGGGGTTGGAGCCCCCTTAGTTATTGAAAAATTAAACTGCATTAGAATATGTAATCAAGATGAGTAATTATGCTAAAGTTATCGATTGAAGCTCTTACGTTTGTTTTTACGCGATGAAAAATCAGTAAAAAGGATTTCGCTTTGTCACATCATAAAATTTTCCCCCATAAAATCTAAACTGTACGTTATTTTAACATTCTAAAAATTTACATTCGCACCACTCAAATTCATAATTTAAAAGTATTTTAACGCACAATACATTATTAATGAATGCATTTCCAAACTTAAAGTCACGTTTGTCAGATACAACTTTTCATGTGAACATTCGCATAAAATTTAAGTTATAATCTCAGTACCCCCGAAAATTTACCATTCAGAAATTTGCCTTTAGTTGCTTGGCCATTTAGTATTGGTTAAATATTCAGTTTTATCAAAGAAAATGATCGTTGCGTTTTAAATATGACATCATTTTCACTCACTGAATCATTTTGCCTAGCGTCTCAAACACAGTATAAGCATAATGTAGAAATATTGATATATCTTCTTCAATCTTTTAATTTATGAAGAAGAATGCGTGTTTATATTTAATGGCTGACGTCATTTTCTGTTCAAAAATTAGAAAAAAAGTTACTCTTATTTGTAATGTGAAAATGGCATCCATAAGAATATAATAAATAAAAATAAATAAATCATGACTATTTTCCCTTTACTTTTAATGGAAATGAAGTACTTTGATTGCTACATATGCAAAATAGGTACTAAAACTTATAAAAAATTAATAATTCAGGGAAAAATTGAGATAGAGCTTTCAAACAAATTGCATTTAAAAGTACATTATTTTCCCTATACGACGGTGTAAAAATTGAAACTGTGCGATGTTTAGAAGTTTAAAAATTTGCAGTGCGGAAATTGCAAAACCGAAATTTCATTTCAAATGTCAAAGTGTTGCCAATCGTAGAATGACGTATGCGTTACGCACAGATATGTTTGTCCTTTATAATATAGATTGGGAGTACGAGTCATCAAATTCCAATGCACTGGAATTGGTCGAGGTGGACACACAATGAGGTAAGGGGGGGGAGGAAAAGCCATACTTTTGGTCCTTTCTGTTAATTATAAATAAATATAAAATGTAGATCTTAAAAATTTAGAAAAATATTACGGAAAACTAGATAAAAAACTAAAAAGAGGGTGAAATACACCCGTTGCTAAACTGTTGAGCATAATGGCATCATAAAAAATAAAGTTACTTAATAAATAGAGTGACAGATAAGGGAGAGCAAAAAACAAAATTTGAAATTTAGAATGCAGTGAAATACGTGTTTAAGATGGTTATATCCTCCGATTTTTAAAAGGAGGGGGAAAACATCATGGATGTCAAGCAGTCTTTTTTTTCCGACAGCATTATTTAAATCATTCTGTTTAATAAACCGCAACGCATCGTTGGATGTAAGAATTCGATCTCAGTGGAAGTTTTGTGTAAGTTTTTTTAATTACTTGCAACGTAGGTCTAATATGGAGATAGATATGAATGATGCCATTCCGGACAAATGTAGTTTATTTCACAATATGCCATAAAATATTATTTTGGACAATTTTGACTTTCTGCACCAGAGTTCATCAAACTGTAAATCCCTTCCCGTAAATCATGGTATAGCTGAGAAAGGATTTATACAGCAGTAAGTAATTAGGAATAGACAAAGAGCTATGGTAAGCTAATAAATATTACAAGGAAGCACGTTCTTTGTTATGTTTGGCGGTGATGTCAATGAACCGCTGGGAACAGTTTAATTTGGAATTTATGTAAATTCCTATCTATTTATACACAGTGATCCAGGGTATACCTTCACCGTTTAAAAGCGAATGAAGAACTTCCACAATGTAGACAATTAAATCAATGAAAAATATTTTGGCATAAGAAGGTTTCTGATAGAGTATATATAGCAATTTTTAAAAACGTAAATTGTCATGACCTATCAGAAAGAACCATTAAGCGATGTTGCTTGTTAGTTTTCTATAGTGAAATAATGTTTTTAAGATCGAAACGATGATATGTAGATCGTTTTTAGTGGAGTTCAGCACCAATGAGAATCGTCCATCAATGATCTAAAATAAATCCATTTTTGACTTTTTGTCAGTTATGGTTGTAAAGATGATATATTGAAGATTTTTTTTTCATATATTTTACCAGATTCATCACAGATACGTAAAAAAACCTCCAGAAATCGAAGAAGACTTGTTTTATTTAAACACATTAAATTTTTTCGATGGAAGTTGAAGGGGAGAGGTGTACCTGAGAAAAACATGTGACATGAAGCTCTGACCGGTACGTCAGACAATTAAGGGAGGGCGGAGAGAAGTGACGAAATTCAGTCCAATCTTGGCGGCTGAATGACATGAACGTACCCAACTTGGCGATAAAAAAGGCATAGACAGAGAAAATCACGGTAGCCGGAAAACAAAGAATGTGTCGGCATGTAACTGCTAATTAGCGCTGCTATTTGAAGGAATATCCGAAAAAGCGTGCGCATGCGTCAACTCTTGAAGATGGACCAGCGCGAGCTCCCGATGTTTGGCTAATTTTTACAGGAGTGGGGTAAGCTAGGTCCTTGTACTGTATATCATTCTTTTATACTCTTTATGCTCTTCAGTCTGGTATATGATAAGTGTGAATATGTGTAGGGGTTCCGGAGATATAATTCATTAAACTTTCTCTAACTTTCTTTTTCATATCTCCAATGAACCAGGCATTAGCCACCTATTCATTGTTTCCTGTGCTTTACCCTGTATATAAAATGTAATTAACTGATAAATTAGGACTCTATAGACTGTTAGTTTTCCAAAGTTACCTATTATGTGTGATTATCTCAAATACTTATGATGTTTTAAACATATGAAGTTCATGTACATTTTATAGTATTGGAGCCATTTTCAATAGTTACCATATTTGACATGCATTAAAATATACTATAACTTACTATTTTCTTAAAATGATCAGTCGATTTGTGCACATTGACTCCTGTAGATCAGTTTTGTATGTGGTTTTTTAAGTTATCTCAAAGTTTTCTCATTTCACCGTGCATTTTAAAATGTGTTCTTTTCGACTTTTTGTGACAGAAACAAAATGGAGGTTCCATGGGATTAGCATTACAGTGTTTACATTTTTCTTAACGTTAAAAGATATTAATTCAACTTTTTTTTTTTTTTTTTTTTTCCTACTGCTTAGTCCGGTTAGTCTGAACTTTAAGCTTCCCCGTTTACAATTATCTTAATCCCGTGGGGCCGCAACTGTAATTAATAATTTGTTATTTGATTGTCACTTCTCGATTTTTGCTTTTCATTTTCCCATAGGCTTTCATTAAGTTGTTTACTTTTTTAAACGTAATTTTTAACTCTTAATATTGCTCTTTTTGAAGACTTTTTATGCTTTTTATATAGTTTTAAATTTCAAATTTATTAGCTGTGGAAGTTTTTTCATTTATCTTATCTTTAAGAATTTTTAATTTGTAATTTGGAAATTTTTATTCTTTCGCGTTTGAATGGTTGGTGGATGACTATTATCACAAAAGGCTATTTGATTTCTGAAAATTTAGTTGCAACTATAAGAATAATTTCCTAGATTGCCTCTATAACGGAGTTAGACATATATGTTCTGCTTTAAACTGTGGTTAGAAGTGGATGTGATTGGTTAAAACTTTCAGATTTTACTGTCTTGAGTGTTATAGTACCTTTTAAAGTTAATAATGAAAACATAAGGTATGATGCATTGTGGGTTTGACTTGGCTATCGGATGGTATTGTCCGACACCTATTATAACTTTTATTTAATGATTAATTTTAATTGATTTTGGATACTTATCTTACATTGTGTTATGGATATTTATGGATGTCGGATAGCACTATCAGGTACGGGATTGTAGAGCCTATTTTGTAGCATGAATGTCTTAACGTTTATTTAAACGTTTTGTCGGATGAATGTTTCAAGCATCACTGTAGCGCATTTAAGTAATACTTTTACACCAGTTATTTCTATAAACCTTTTATACTCCATCAGTATTGTCACCGTTGCGCACTTAGTAGCCATTATTATTACAGTTTTTTTTTTTTATATATATATATTATTTATTCTTTTTTCTAAATGTTTCCACAATTTAAATATTTTGATATTTTTATCCCTAGTGGAGCATTGTGAGTATCTCCTTTGATTGCTAAGTTTTTAACCCTTTGTGAGCCAATTTACTTCCCTGCACAAGTTTTTTTTTTTTTTTCAATTGCATTTCTCCCCCTTAATCTCGTGTTTAGGCTCTCGCCTTCCCTATTCGGACTATTTTGGGTACAGGGTTTCTTTTGGCTAGCCCCATTTTATTCTATCTTTATCAGGGGGGACGATGGAGGAGGAGGGGGGAGGCTTTCACAAAAAGTTTTTCCATTTCCATAGTGTGAGATGTCATTTTAAAGGTCTCGGCCTGTGCTTCTCAATTCCGGCATCCTTTTTTTTTTTTTTTTTTTTATCTAGCTTCATCTTTTGGCCTGTAGGTGGCACGTTTCAATTTTTTTTTTCATATTATATAGTATAATTCTTTAAGGTTACTTGAATTATATCCGCTTGATGGGCTTGACAGAGGCTGCTCAATTACATCATCATCTATTGCAATGCTACCTTTTATAAACAAGAGGGGGCGCTATCTTCCTAAATTTTGATTTCTCTTACTAAGTATCCCTTGTCACATATCTTTTTAAAGGTCTGGGAATAATCTCTTCATTTTTAGAAGTAACTCTCACTTTCATTCTCTTTTTAGCCACTAGGGGTGTCCCCAGGCCAATTCCACTTCTCCTTTGACTATTACAATATGGGTATTTACTATTACTGGTTATATATATGTATGTGAGGAATAAAGGGAGGAAGGGAAAAAGGAAAAGGAAAAAAAGGAAAAAAGGGTAATATATATATATATATATATATATATATATATATATATATAAAAGAAAAAAGGAAAGAAGTGAAAAAGAAAAAAAAAAAAGAGAAGTAAATAGATGATTGAATGTGAATAGGGGGAAGGAAAGAGAAAGAGAAAAAAAAAGGGTAAAAGAAAGAGAGAGAAGGGATGGAAGAAAGGGAAAAAAAGGGAAAAGGGGAGGAAAAAAAGGGAAGAATAGGGAAAAAAGGGAAAAATTTGAAAAGAAAAAAAAAGGAAAAGGGAAAGAAAAAGGGAAAGAAAGGGAGGAAAAAGGGAGAAAAAAAGGGAGAAAAAAAAGAGAGAGGGGGGATATAGGGAATTATAACCTATTCAATTATGTACATCATTCATACTTTTCTGATTAATTTAGTTGTCCAGTTCCTCCCAGCTCCTCTCCCTCTTTTCGTGCCGGGCTCCCACAACAGTCTCTTATAGCGTTTTTAGCTCAAGTGCGGACAGGACTTCAATTTACGGTGGAGTATCTCATATTTGTTATAACATGCTATAAAGTTTCAAGTTCTTGTCCACCAACTAAAGCTCAAACTGCAGTTCTGGTCGTTGCTCATTAATTATATAATTACATAACAACTATTATTTTATTTGGGTTGGGGGTTTTGGGAACCATTCTGTATGGCGCGCATTTTTTTTTTCTACCAGCCATTCATTTTCTGCCTATGGGAGATGGATCGGTACTCTAAGTGTATCATTTTGTAATTAGTGAATAAAAGTTTTGTGTATGTGCTCCAAACTAATTTTTAATTATCTGGTATACATGTGTAGATATTATAATCTACTAGTTTAATATTTACATATATTTATATCTTCATTCTACATGTACATGAGCTTCAATAAGCACAGGAAACTATCCTCTTTTTTCCCCCTTCTTCATTTGGCAAATAATAGACTATCACTATCAATTACTTATATTTTTTATTTTTTTTAATATTCAAAATTGTCCTTCAGCAAAAGTATCACCTTCTTTTCACTAAGTCATTTACGATAGTCAAGGCTATTGGTTTTTACTTTTTCCTATCTATATACCTTTCTTTCTACGATATACGGTGGGGACCTAGTGATACCTCAATCTATCGTTTACTTTTACAATAATCTATTATACAGAACGATCCGTTAAAATAATATCAACTATCTTTATTACTTGGGCTATATGTTTTAACATAATATAAAATGAATGACTCTATGTTATGATACAAGTTTACATATTTTGAATTGTTCTATTGTGGTGACTTAACGAACTCCAAATAATATATAGTCACAAGTATGCTCTAGTAACCGGCCTGGACATGGAAGAATGTGATAAGTATTTGAATAACTCTTCCAAAACAGAAACTTTGTATGAAATTAAAAGTTCACTAAAAAAATCATCAAAACCGAGATCGAATTCGACACCGGACAAACTTCCACCATTAAATCAGGAGACAAAGTGGTCAAATAAATCCACTCTAAAGCGTACACGACAAAACTCCAGTCAATCTTCACAAGCGCTAAAGTCAACCCCAACAAATAAAAATGTAATGAAGTTTAACCTAGAAGTAGCGAAGACACTTTCAATAACAGAGCTGCTTGAAATTCACAATGGTCTTCTAAAATCACACGAAACAGGATCCAGTAAAGAAGTCGACAAATATTGGCAATTAATTCAAAAAAATATCCAAATCATTGAAAATCAGCTACGAAACGCATCTCAACAATCCCAAGACCTAAAACAAATAACAACCGGAAAGGAAGAGTGGTACAACAAGGCAATCGACCTGGAACAAGAATTAAAAGACAGAAAGCAACAATTTGAAGTTTATATACAACAAAAAGACAATAGAATTCAAGAACTAACTCGGGAGATAGATTCTCTGAAATCATACAATGAATTGTCCAACAAGGATGAAGCAGGAATTTTGAACTTAAAAGAGAAAGAAATTTCTAATCTCCACCTAACGATAGAAGAAAAGAATCAACTAATTAAAGAGTTAAAAGAAAAATTATATACCCAGTCCCCAAAAACATCACAAAGAGGACTCCCTTCAATAAGAGAAATGGTGATAGATGAATCTATACTTCAAGATATCAACCAAAAATTACATTCAATTGAAGCAAATACAGAATTCTTAAAAAATTCGTTTCAAAGCCCATTAGAAAAAATCCCAACGGTCAGCCAACAACACTCACTATCATCAAAACCTCTGTATTCAGAGAAAATCAGTGCGGTTTATAAAAATCCAAAAACCACCTTTGAATCCGCCATACTTTTAAAGAAGACACAGGCAACAAAAACTTCACTCCACACAATTAGAAATCTTCTTAATACGGAGACAAAGAAAATTCCGGACCTCCCTAAAATCTACTGTGAAACAGCTCGTGATCGAAACACCTTAATTATAAGATCCAACAGTGAAGAAAATACTGAAAAAACCCTCCGAATAATAGAAGGAATTGAAAGACTTAAAGATATCACTGAATTAACGTACAAAACTATAAATTTTAAGAAGATAATTGTTCTTGGAATCCCTTTATTTACTCAACCAGAAGAAGTCACAGAGAAAATCTTGAAAGATTATGATCGAGAAATCCCAATAGCGATACATAAAAAAATTCACCGAGAAAAATCACAAATTTACCATTTGGTCCTGGATTTAGATATCAATTACGCCCGTCATCTGACGAAACAAGGCCGTATCCTGATTGGATTTAATTCCTGTAAAGTTGCGGACTATCGCCCAATAATCCGCTGCTCGCAATGCCAACGATATGGCCATACAGGTAACAACTGTAGATTTGAAGCTGCCTGTGCTATTTGTGCGTATAATCACACAACAACAACTTGCCCAAATAAAGAAGATCCTAAGAAAATATGCTGCATCAATTGTCTGAACACAAAACATGATTTCCCATACAGAGCGGATTCAAATGAATGTCCATTATTTAAACTTCGATTTCAATCGAGGAAAACCTTCATAAATGTATCTGCTCCACATTCAACCAACTAAACAATACAAAAATCGTTTCATCAAATACAAACAAAAACTCAAACTCACCTTCAATTCCAAATTCTACTCAAATTTCTCATCTCTCGGACTCAAACTCTTCTCCGCAAGGACAACATCAAAACATGCAAGTACCTTCAACAACTAATCAAATATCATCATCTTTTAAAATAGCACAGATTAATCTTCAAAAGAATAAAAGTGCAACAGCTTCACTCCTTCAATTTTTAATTCAAGAAGACTACAAAATAGCATGCATACAGGACTCCAATATAGTCAAAGGAAGACCACATGGCCTTCCCTCAGGACTTCCTTTGCTACTCTTCAAAAAAAAAGAATTGCCAAATAATAATCATAGATACATCGTTACAACATATAAGAGTTCAACAAAATGATAACTCAGTGTTCGTGAATATCTCCTCAACAGAAGGACAAATAACTATAGGCAGTCAGTATTCCGCACCATCGGCTAATTTAAAAGAAGATCTACAAGATTGGGCGAACACGTCGGGTATGAGTTCAAAACTTCTGTTGCTGGGTGATTTGAATGCTCATAGTGTCCTGTGGGGATATGAGAATGATAACGAAAAAGGACAACACCTCATCAATCATCTCAATATGATGCACTTATTAGTCCTAAATGATCCTTTCTCAAAACCAACATTTGAAACCACGCATTTGAAAGGTTGGCCAGATGTATCACTAGCATCCTTCCCACTGTTCCCAAAAGTTTCCTTATGGACTGTTGAGGATGATATGCACTACGGTGACCACAGGCTGATAACCTTGTATATGGATATCCAAACCCCGAAGCTTCCAAAGCGTAGATATCGGACAAAGAATGTCTCATTGAAAACATTCAATAGAAAATTATCTAAATCATTGCAAGAAAATAATATAACTTTCCAGGATATAAAAACGACGGGGGCATTCGAAAAAGAGTACGACAACTTTATAAATATAATAACACAAACCTGTGACCATACTTTAAAGAAAAAAAACTCCACATTTAAACCAACAGTTTCTTGGTGGACAGCGGAACTTAGGAAAATGAGAAGCTTTGTTAAAGCACTTTATAGGAAAACAAAACTTTTGTCTGCATCAGAGGAAGACATGATCAAATTAAAAAAGTATAGAGCACTCTATAAAAAGAAAATTCTGGAAGCAAAGAAAACAGCGTGGAGTTCTTTTTGCTCAAATACCAAAGACCCCTTTGGGAAACTAAAAAAGACGGCATTTAGAGATTTTTACAGACAGGAAGTCTACGCTCTTTCTGATTCCACTACAGCAACCCACTCAAGACAAGCTTTTTATGCAGAAATTGCCAATTCAATATTTGGTCCTTCGGACTTGCAACCGCATCAAATTCATCCGCGCTCAACCCAGCCAGTTAATCCATTTATACTCCAAGAACTAAAAGCTGCCATCTTCTCGTTCAATCGGAATAAAGCACCAGGTCCTGATAATGTTGACCATCTGATTGTACGAAATATTTACCACTCACATCCATCTCTATTACTGAATCTTTACAATACTCTATTAAACTTAAATTACTTCCCAAAAAGTTTGAAAATTGGAGAACTAGTCTTTTTTCTAAAGGCAGGTAAGGACCCACAATCTGCTCAGTCATACAGACCAATAACTCTACTCCCAATTCTGGGGAAAATTTTTGAAAAATTATTATTAAAACGAATAAATTATCATTTTCGAAATTCGACAGTTCTACAGAGTTCACAACACTGATTCTTAGAGGGTAAATCGTCTGAATCAGCGATATAAGAAGTTCTCTCAACAATTGACTTACTTCAACAAGAAAACAACTACATTTCATTAATATCATTAGACATCCAAAATGCTTTTGACAACTTACCTTGGGACGCAACAATCCAAGAACTGGAATTTTTGGGGTTGGAGGAGCCATATGTTAATATCCTGAAATCCTTTTTATCTCACAGAGGAGCGAAACCAAATTGGCTAGCACAAGAAATTCATTGGTTTAGGAAGGGGTGCCCACAAGGTTCATGCTTTGGGCCCTTCCTATGGAGAATCTTCCTAAACGCTCTCTTACGCCATTTAAAATCGTTAGGTTACATAATAATAGCTTATGCAGATGACATTTTAATTATATTAAATGATAAAACAAGGCGAGAATTAGAAAAATTAGGAAAGGACATCTTAGATTATATTAGTAGGTGGATGTCAAATCACAACATGAAAATATCTTACAATAAATGTAAAGTTCTCCATCTTAGAAGACCAAAATTTTTGAAAAGAGCTCCAACACTCAAAATTGGCAACCATTCATTAAAAAGTGAGCCAACTTTAGAATACTTAGGTATCGTTCTGGATAGTACGTTGTCGTTTCTCCCCTATTTACGAAAGAAAAGGCAGGAAATTACACAACTTTCGCAAGACCTATTGAAGTTTGCCTCAGCTTACGGAGGGGTAAACAAATTAATTCTGAAGATTTGGTACAATAGTATCTTGGAGAAGAAAATCACGTATGCTGCAGCAACTTGGTTTCCCCGGATAAGCAAAGCCCATGGGCTTCGTCTGATCTCATCAATACAATACCAATGCCTGTTATTAGTTTCACGTGCCTACAGAAAAACTTCGGCGGATGCCCTTTGTGTTTTAACAGGTATTCCGCCCTTGGCACTTCAACTTGAATATATAGCAACAACAGGAAGAGTCTTACGTCTTGGAATCCCGACAGGAAATCAAGAAACAATATTTTACCAACCAAAAATGAAGTCAGATCAAGTTGAACCATTTAAAGAATATTTCTTTCAAATAGATCCAGAAAATACTCCACATGTAGAAATAAACATTTATACGGATGGTTCCAAGATGGAAGATTAAACGGCATATGCCTTCTGTGTGTATCAGAGAGGAGAGTTAATCCACGAGGATCAAACTAAGTTAAGTAAAGAAAATACTGTTTTTCAGGCAGAACTCCTGGCCATAGAAGAGGCTGTGCTGTGGATTAGGAACTCCCTCATAAAGAAGTATTAATACACTCGGACAGTCTCTCAAGTCTCTTAGCAATAGAAGATGTTTTTTCAAAAAATCTCATCGCAGTACAAATTATCAAACTACTCCAAGAAACAAGAAAAAAGATCTTCTTTAAATGGGTCCGTGGACATGTGGGTAATGTGGGGAATGAGCATTCAGATTCTTTGGCAAAAGAAGCAACCAAAGCCACATCACATGCCAAATACAAATTCTTTCCCAACCCTCCTTCTTCCTTGAAGAAGCTTCTAAAATCATCTCTACACGAACAAAGACAGACTCGCTGGGACTATGGTACCACAGGACGGTACACATACGCTTTAGCCCCCAAAGTCTCGGAAAAGAGAATCCTGCTGCATAGAAATCTTTTTCTGTTTGCCACTAACCACGGCCCATTTTCATCATATCTTTATAAATTTGACAGGGTTCCTTCTCCATTATGTGTATGCGGTCTGCGAGCTACATCATTGCATTATATCTTTAACTGTACCCTTACATCATATTACCATATAAGAAATTCTCCAAAAATTTCTTTGTCTCAGTGGTTCTCAGTGGTTTTGTCAAATCCATCATTTTGTCAAAAGATAATTGAATGTATGAAAGTTTTAGAAAACAACCATTATTTGTTTCAAAATGTTTTGCCATTTATAGATGATGATGAGAACGTATCTTAACAAATAGACAGATACCACCAATTCAAAATAAACTCTTAGCCACAAACAACACGATTGATCTATAATTGAACTGTTGCAAGAACAATAGACTTTTGAACTTTTGTGTGTGTATATAATTATATAATATTCATCATAATTATTCACTATTTTACCTATTTTTTATATTCTACATTATTTTTAAAATTATGAATCTCTTTCTAATTTAGTATACATATACGTAGCTTTTATTGTATTTTTGCAGAACGCCCAGCTTTGCAGAGTAATTGAGCTTTTGCCGCTCCAACAAGTTTAAAAGTCCTATTATCTATTATCTCATGATCTTATTAATTACAAATATCTAAATTTCTCTCGTAAACGCCCAGTAAAAATTGGGCTTTCCATCGTGTATATATTGTACTTATATTGTATTTAATCTTAATATTCTCAATTGGCTTTCCTGTAGGTCCCTTCGGGCCTTTTATTTATTTATTATTATTATTATTATTATTATTGTTTTTATTTTTATTTTTTTTGTGTGTGTGTGTGGTGACGGCGGTAGTAGATGGAATCCGCTGGGTGGGGCTTGTGAGTGCTTAAGCCATTTGATAGGCCTCCCCACCTAGCTGACCCTTGAAGGAATATCATGAGAACGGTTGTGTACTGAGAAAATATTCATACGTTACAAAGTAAAGGCGCCCGAGAGATAACTAGAAATAAATTAAAGAAATAAAATGACCGCACAAATCATGTGCTGAAAAAGGATCGTAGATGTTAAAGTGCGGTTCAGCATTAAATCTCGTGTGATGCTTGTGAAATAGAAAAAGCGTTGTCGAAATAAATGCTTCAGTATAATATTTTTCCTTTTTTTTTCTTTAGAAAGAGGAGCATTTTAGCGGTCAGATCAAAAGAGATCAACGGAAAATTTAAACGGGAAAGCAATGATTGATAAGATGCTTGGGAAGGCAACGCTTAATAATCAATAAGTAATTAATAAGTAACGTACATTTAATCAAAACGAATAAAACCAAATGTGAGAACTTTCCTTAGAAATTAAGGGTTTTTGCGGGTACTGAAAGGGAGGGGGGTGGTGAAGCAAGAAATCTTTTGAATACACTTTTATTTTATAAATTTACATTCCGGGAACGGTGGGAGGCATGAAAACAAATTATTGTTAATTTTGTAAAACAAATAAATCATCTCTGAAGGGCAGCAAATATTGTGATATATAACTGAACTCTGTTATAACAGTGTTTTTTAAATAATCGACAACACTCATCTCTGCACTGAAAAAATAAGTTTGAGCGCTTTCATTCATCACTTAGAATTTCATAGTACGCAATGCTCATATTCATGCGGCAGTCTTCAATACTGTGAGCTGTAAAATAATTCAACTTGCAGAAAACATTTCTTAAAATAAAACTAATGGGATAGATAACGTAAATACCAGATATATTTTTCAAAACTAAAAATATATTTTAGAGTATGATTTTAAAATAAAGACGAGTGTAGTGAATTTTATATATATTTTTTTATGTAATATTAAAGTATCTTTCATGGAAAGCCAATTTATTATAGATACAATAAAAGGCATGTATACTTTTGTTACCTAAGTAAGCATATAAATAAAACGTCGATCATAAAAGTAATAAGTTTTAACATAAGTTGACAGATTAGAAACAGCATCGAATGTATTTCTAAAATGTACTTATGGCGTCAACAAAATAACAAAAGTAGGTAAATCTATAATCATAACACAACTAAATGAAATAAAATACAAACTTTTCGCTTTGAAGTTTTATACAAATGTTATTTTTTTTATAAGTAACTACATTCCACATAATTAACTTTCCAATCTCTAGAGTAATATGTAAGTATTTTCTTATCCAGATATATAACTAGTTACAAAAATTCAAAAACCAAGATACATAAAAAATGGCAACTCTATTCACTATATAATAAATACAATCGAATTTTTATAAAACTTTTCTTCTTCCATTTATTTATTTTTAATATCCATTCCTATTGAAATAAGATAATTCTTTCAGAAATTGGTTTTGCTTATCACATTTCTAATGATGCAAATGCGCAAAGAAAAAAAGATGGTTGGAAAAAAATATTAAATTGTCTTTCTGCTTCTTGTTTTATTAGATAAGGTAGATTTGCATCTGAGGAATTCAAGTTATAATTTAATATTCTTATTTCGGGATTTTTTCGGTAAGAGAAAAATAAATTAATACATTATTAAATTTCATAGAGGAATTTTATTAACGGATTTTGGTGAATAGTTTCACATTTTCGTGTATTAAAATACATTATTTACAAACATTGTCTAGAAGGGAATTGATCTAAAGTAGTATTTGATTAATTAATAGGAACACGTCTATTCAACTGATCTGTAAATAACAACATGGTCTATGAAATACATACTATCTATCCAGGGTGAGTCTAAATTGTTTTTACAAAATAATAGGGGTGACAGGACCCATCCAGACGAGCAATAATTACCATGGAAAATGGGGTCACATTCCACTCTGAGAGGCAGAAAAGAGTAAAATTATATTTTCAACATGAACTTACAACAGTGTTGGGAAAGCGAAGGAATGTTACCAAAAGTTGCATAATCTGATTTATTGATCAGAGAAAAACTCACAGCAAGTGCTCAAAGTGGCAGCCACGCGTGACGTTTAAAGGACGGTTGGCGCACCCTCTCAGATTCCTAGTGCTGTGTTAATTTTGTCTGCAACAACGATTTTTCTTAATCTGTATAACTTTAAAAACTTTTAAATATTTATGTATTTCAAATCATTATATTCAAAATCATGTACGCAAACTCCCAAATTGTAATGTCATTGAAGAACAATGTAACATTTTTTTTCTTAAAAGCCTGAATTACTGACGATGCATTCCTCGAAAGAACGGGGTGTTTACGTTTAGAGAAAATACACATTTACCTTTTTCATTTCTAAAATATTTATTTAAAAATCCCGACGCTTTTATTTACTAAGATTGTAATATTCAGTCAGACTCAAATCTTACAAATGACATTGGCCCACGTCTGTGGCACCTATTTTCCGCAAATTTTGCACACAAGTTTATTGCCGAAGGTAATGCAGCATTCGATTCTTTTCTGGGCTATACCTTGTCAGGGTTAGTCTAAACATATAAAAACCTACTTTTCGTTTTAAACTGAAATGGGAGATTTTATTGATGGTGGATGCAAGACTGATTTTGGGAACGATACAGATATAACAATAGCTACAAAAATTAAATTAAATCTTGGAATAGAAGTGTGTTCCTTAAAGATTTATTTTTCTGATTTCTCCTTGAAACCGTCTTCTTAGAAGTTCAGTGTTTATTTAGTTTATTTGTTTGTTTGTTTGTTTGTTTCTTTATTTATTTTTAGATTTATCGGCGGAGTTGTATGTTTGAAATTATAATGGCGTAAATTCTGCATAAGCAACAAATTAAAAACTAAGTGTTAATCAAAGCAAGTGAGCGTAATTGTACATGTACAAACTTCAATAGATGAAGCCGTTATGATAGCCAACTGTATCATCACACTAACGAAAAATCATTGTTTTTTTTTTTTTTTGTGATAAAAGATGTGTTGTATAGAAGACACTGCGACGTTGATATATCTTCCATTTTATGACGAGATGCCCCAAAATAGGACATGTACAGTTGTAATGTCCTGGTTTTGGGTATCTCTTTAAAAGTTTCCCGATAAGCGCTATTAAGTTAAATGCGGGTAATGTGACGAATATTTTTTTAATAAATAAAACATTAAAAGTTTATTTTAATTAAATGTTATTTTATTCTGTAGATTGAGTAGAAATCTATTGTTTTAAAGCCTGGAACAACAATTTATTAAAATATTTTTCTTAACTGTTACATTAACACTTTCGTAGTTAATATACGTCAGTAAAAAACAATAATATGTATATATTTTAGGCGGAAATGCGAATTAGATAGGTTACAATGTTTAAATGTTTTTAAGTGGCAGAAACACAATTTTAAATATTATTTTTAATTCAACTACGTAATGTAATTTACGATTTAGAAACAATTTTGTATGTTTTATTGTTGTAAAAAAATACGCTTTTTTATTTTAACTTTGTTATGAAATTTAACATGATTTGTGTAACATCTTTACTCCGTTATTTACTTTTCTATGAATTGTTGAAAATGAAAATTTATCATCATATCCTTAAAGATAAAAGCAAAATTTCATTTAAGAGTTCTGAAGCATTCTAACCAGGATTGTAAAAGGGATTCACAGAAACGTTTTTTAGTATTCCTGAATATTTTATGCGAAACAAATGCAGTTTGTTGAAAAGAGACATCAAAAGTTATGAATAATAAATTTATTTCAAGTACGAGTGAAAGTAGAAATATCAAAATAAAGCACAAACGGTTTTACCTTTGTTTAAAATAGCCTCTTTTCAAAAATTGAAATTAGAAAAGGGCTACTTTTAAAAAGCAAGCAAATACATTTAATGTATTTTCATATCTTTAACTATGCTGGGCTTCTTAAATGAAAAGTTGTTTTGAAGGAAGTATCCCATGAGTAAATTAATTTGAAGACATTCTTTTACTCCTTTCGAAGATTCCCTTTTATACTTGCATTTTTTATTTTAAAATGTTACATTTTATTACATATAAGTAGAATGATAAAAATGTAAATGGGTGTGTATCAGATGGGGATGTGAGGTGTGTAAGTTGAGTTCCATAATGGGAAATTTCGTCATATATAGTTGGAACGTAGTCGACGTTAAATCTATAATCTGTTTTGGCTGCAACATAGAAATTAATGACGTGCAAATGTCGAATATTACCTATTATAGAATGTAATATCATTACGCTATGCATGATTACTTGTATGCATTTGAGTGAGTTATTGTAACATTCAGCTGTTTCCATAATTGAAGAGCTGAGTGGTTCTTTTTTTTTTCATCTTTTGGATGAATGCGTTATGAGGTATACTATCACATGGTGAAGCTAAAATACCAAGATTCTATATTGTCTTGAAGATTTAAGAGATTATTCATTAATATTTAATATTTTAATATTTAATAATGTCAATAATATTAATAATTTTTAATATTTGAAAATTAAATATGAATAAGTTTTTCTGAGAGAGTTTAGTACCACAACTGTTAATATTTTAAACACATGGTATCAAAAGGAAAATAAATCATTAAAATTTACAGCAAAAACTTTCGACTCAAATTTCTTGAAATGTAATTTTTGTTACTTAACATGTTCTTCCACTTAGCTCTTCAATTATTAAAGAAAGTTGTTGGTTGCGTGTCTGTCTCTTTGTTTGTTTGCCAGCGATGCGTATGGAAATCCATCACACGTAGAGTTTCAAAATAGATGGCGCGAAGTTTGAATACACGTAGACCTCTTACTTTATATTTTTACTTTCTTCTATCTTTACAAGAAGAAAGTATTGGATTCTTGAAAATTTTCGACTTCCGGTTTTCGACGGATTTATACGTTTTAGAATGTCCTGAACACAATTTGATGGTTTTTAGAAAATGTCTGTCTGCGAGTCTGTAGGTCACTCTGTGAGTCTGTATGTGACAAAAATTTTGTGGGCGTTCTATCTCAAGAACTAATGCACGGAATTTCACAAAACTTCATATTTATTTAGACATTGATATAAACTGGACCTGATTAGTTTTTGGTGAAAATCGCCCAACAGGTGGAGCAGCTATGCGGCATTTATCACGATTTCTGCAATAGCTATATCTCAAGAACTACTGCACGGATTTTCATAAAACTTCAGATTCAGTTAGTCCAGGATATAGTTTGCTGCTGATTACTTTTTTGCGAAAATCGCCCAACAGGTGGCGCTGCTATGCTGCATTATTCATGATTATCGCAATAGCTCTAACTCAAGAACAAATGCACGGATTTTCATCAAACTTCAGATTTAGTTAGCCCCTGATATAAATTAGTGCTGTTTAAGTTTTGGTGTAAATCGCCCAACAGGTGACACTGCTGTGCTGCATTTTCACGATTTCCGCAAGAGTTGTATTTCAAGAACTATTGCACGGATTTTCATCAAACTTCAGATTTAGTTAGTCCTTGACATGCATTGACGTAAAAAGTAGTGCTGTTTAATTTTTGCTGTAAATCACTCAACAGGTGGCGCTGCTATGCTGTATTTTTTACGAATTCCGCAATAGCTTTATCTCAAGAACTAACGCTTAGATTTTCAACAAACTTCAGATTCAGGTATACCTTGATATCATTTAGTGCTGTTTACTTTTGGTGTAAATTGCTGAACAGGTGGCGCTGCTATACTACATTTTTCAGAATTTCCGCTATAGCTCTATCTCAAGAACTAATGCACGAGTTTTCATCCAACATCAAATTCAGGTATACTTTGATACGAATCGGTGCTAATCGTTGTTCTTTCTTGTACTGTTGAAATGATTTAATTGACGTGATTTATATAGAAGAAAGTTTTGTGATGGCCACAACATACTAGTTAACAATAGAACTACCGTGAGCCGTCATTTTGATGACTACCATACGGATTTGTTTCGGTACAAACCAGAAATTTGATCATGAAAGAAGTTTAAAAGATACAAAGAAGAAAAACGTTAAATAATAAAGTTAAACTGTTTTAAATAAACTAGGGGTTCGTACCCGGGCTTCCCGGGTTAAAGAATATGGGTGAAATCATTTCTTTTAAATTGAAAACTAATATATATATATTTTTTATATTCAATAATATTTTTAGATTGACAACTTACATTAAAAAAAGGCATTTTTCATATGGAAAATACGAATTATACAATCAAATAATTTTTTGAAACTTATCAAAAGCGATATTTTCTTATTAGCCGCATGGTAAGAGTTATTTGCCAAGATTTTGCTACTTATGGCATCCTTTTATATTCTGATAATTTCAGAACTTATACATGTCTGGCAAATTTGTGTTTTATTTATATTATTTTATTTATTTATTCATAGGGAAATTTTTTAATGGATATTAGCCGTAAGAAAATGATGAACTCTGTATTTTGTTTTAAGGGCAAACGGATTAATCTTTCGTAATCGAGCTCCTCGCGATATAGATAAATTAAAAAATATTTCATGCTTAAAATTTGTTTTTAAAACCATAGACAATCAGTAAACTGAGATGGACTTTGCAAAGTTATTCCATTAAAAAAAATCCTATTTGGTGATCTAAAAATTTAAATTGTACGATTATAAATATGTTAGATTTGTTGTTTTTTCAAAAAATTTTCTTTTATTTGTTTATAAAAGAAGCATTAATTTCGTTAATTTGTCTTTCACAAATATGTTAGATTGGTGGTTTTTTAATATTATTCTTTTGTTTGTTTATAAAGGAAGTATTAATTTCGTTATGGAAAAATAGTCAGAAACAAATGCTTAAAAATGCTTGTTGCTTTATGTGCAAAATGTTTATTATTATTATGTATTGAAACCGCCACGTGATACGATAAACTTTAAAAAAAATCATACTTAAAAATTATTTTAGAAAATACAATACATCAGTCAATTAAGATAAAGTTTTTAAACAAATTGCATTTGAAAGTAAATTTTTTCTCTATGCGACGAAAATTGAAAATGTAACGATGGCCAGAAGATTTAAAAATATACTTTATGAAAATACTCTAAATTTTTGTAAAACATTGTCAGTGTGTGATTTCGATTACATTATTTTTATATGTGAAGCATTTTCACCTCTAACGAATTCCAAAGCAGCTGGGCTGGGAAAATGACGCACTTCTACAAAACATAATTCAGGTTTAAGAAATAAAATACACGCTTTTTTATAAAATAACGTCATTTGCATCCGCTAAAGCAATCCACTTTTACAATCCACTTTTAAACTTTGTCTATAGAAAAGTGTGCCTATGACGTCATTATCACAGAATAACAGACAATAATCTTGACCTAGCCCATATTTTAATTTCAATTTTTTTTTCAGTTTTTATGAAAAAAAAAATGGCAACAAAAAGATACAGTATCTCCTATTTTCGACTATTTTCCGTTTACCTTCAATGACTTTCAATGAAATGAGGTACTGTTGTTGCCACGATAAGAAAAATGGTATTAAAAACTACAAAACAATTAATATCTCAAAAATAAATTGAGATACAGTTTTCAAACAAATTGCATTTAAAAGAGCATTTTTTTCCTTATACGACGGTGTAAAAATTTAAAATGTGCGATGTTTAAAAGTTTAAAAATTTGCAGTAGAGAAAATTGCAAAGCTAAAATTTCATTTAAAATTTCAAAGTGTTGCCATTTGCAAAATGACGTTTTCGTTACGCACAGATATGTTTGTCCTTTATAATATAGATAGTCTGGTGTGAAGAATTTTTATAGAACTTGACTCAAATTTCCTGTAGTTCTAGTGTTATTTACATTTGTTTATTATATTGTATTAACCCTTTACACTCGAAGTTTTTTTCATTCGTATTACCAGCAACGCGAAGGGATTTTAGTTATATCTTATTATTTTTTAAATTCTTTATGAATGCAAATGTTATGATATACGAAAAAAAAACAAAAAAAATATAAAATTATTACATTTTGTAATCATCCAAAGTGTCATACGTCTTGAAGTAATTACGAATATGTAATCCTGGCTTTTCTAGACACAATTTTCTATCACAAAACTATTTGCATTGCCTCCGTAGCGGAGCCCTCGAGTTTGAAGGCAAATTTTAAATGGCTCCGCTCCGGAGCCCTCGAGTGCAAAGTGTTAAAGTGGAAAATTTGTGTATTTTCGCGATGTTGCATGGTCGCCGGTGGCTTTGAGACTGTCATAAAAACAATTCAATTTAACATTTTTAGACCACTATAGAAAAATTTTGTTCTCTTTTTAATAAAATTTATTCGAAATTCCTACAACAATTTTCTAAGTTTCCACAAAAAAATTTAAAAAGTCACCTTTAGCCTGTTTAGACTTTCTCTTTTATTAATTCTTTTAGAAGTTTAGTCAATGAATCTTTTATTTTATGCTCCTGAATATAAAAAGCATTCAGGAAAGATAAAAAAAAAAAACAAATTTATAAAATATTAAATAGTATTTAAAAATTAATTTTAAAGAAAGTAATGCAATTGAACATTTTTCATAAATGCATTAACCGTTTATCTACGGCATTATGATCTACTGCAATTTTTTTTCATGTGATATTTTTTTTTCAGTTACTAAAATGAAAATTAAAGGATAACCATAAAAAAATACTCACCCATGAGAAATCTAATTATTTAACGGTAATTAATTAAAGTGGTACTTTAAAGTACCGCCAGTACACTATGACAAAGATATCGTAACAGAAATTCCACAATGTATTTAAACTGGCACCAGAAAATACTTATAAGTACCGTATAGATACTTATAAGTACTATACTATAGATATACATAGACATATAGAGTACTATACTATAGATACTTATAAATACTTATAAGTACCGTACGAATAATTCAACAGTTAAATCAAATACATACACCGTTAACCTAAAATAGCTAGTCAAACTGTATTCTAAGATCATAACGAACAAAAAAAATCCAACACTTTTCTTATATCCTTTACTGTGTTTGCAGCAATAAAAAGACGAGCGTGGCAATCTGTACAAAATGTCCGCACAAAACACATCGACTGATTCCAAGATAGCCTTATTCCTCTCTAAAATAACAAACCTAGAATTATTGCTGCCATGCATTCGGGTAAATTAAAGTTAAAGGAGTGTTTTTTGCAAAGTTCCATTAGAATATTAGCAATATTCATTATGGTATAAAAGTTTAAAGTAAGTGGTACTTATAAGTACCGTCTGTAGATAAAGGGTTAAAGAACCCGTAGGGTCATTCTGGTACCAGCGTGATAATTTCAAAGTTGGAAGCAAGTAAAAACGGTTTCTATAGAAACGAGAATTATACTTAGTAGCTGTGTACCAGCTCTTTCTCTCCCGCCATAGCAGATTTTTATAATGACAAAATTGACAAAATTGTAAATAGTTTAGATATTCTAAAAATCATTATTTACTTTATTTTTGTGCTAAAAAATATTTTTAGTTTTAATAAATAATTTAATATTTAAAGTTTATGTAAATAAAACATGATTCAAAGTTAAAGTAATTAGACTTTCTAAAAGAAATGTGCTATAAAAATAACATTTTTCTAAATTCCCACACAAATAGATTGGAGAAATTTTATTTTTATTTGAAAAAAAAAATTAAAACGTGATATTTAAAGAAAAGGTTAAATAAAATAATGTATGCATTGCTATTGCTACATACAGAGAATATTTGGACATGATAATTATTTGCTGCATTTGCTTGATAAAGTTCTCAGTTTAAAATTACAATTTTTATGTTTCATATGAATTTCTATATAATTTGAAAGTATCTTAAAAAAATAAGTGGAAAATTCCATGAAGCATTATTTTTTAAACACCTTGCACACACTTTAAAAAAATCACTTCTGTTTTATTTTGCTCTAAACTAGACTACCCAAAAAGCAGAATTTTGAATCAACGATCGGAAACATAAAAAGCATACGCTTTTACTCCTTGTTGCATGATAAATTTACTGATTTTAGTTTCTTTGTTTGTTTTTTGAATTTATAAGAACATGCAACATTGGAAACAGATTGAAAAGGAAATTTGTGAAAAAATTCTTTTGCCATTTGAAAATAACGTAAAATGTGTGTTTTAAGGATTTAAGCCAATTCGTACAAATGCTGTTGTTTATTTGATATTACTCAGAATTTCGTTCACTTTAACATTGTTTTCTCTAGCTTAGTATAATAATCCTTCGGTCGAAATATGTAAATCACTTTCAGTTACTTTTTTGGTTTTGATGGAAGAATTTACATTTCAAATTTCCCTTCAAATAATATTTAAAATGTTTCATGATAGAGAAAAGCAATTAATGGCGAATTTGAAGGATAGTTCTACAAGTTTAAAATTTGCCAGAAGTGTTGGCTTAGATGCCTTATGTTCCCTCAGCCGTTGTTTTGAATTGTTTGGCGATTTTTTGTTGGCGTGTTGGCAGTGTTCATGGATATGGCAACCTCGATATGTGGAACCCCGTGTCACGTGTGTGTTCTGACGTGTTGTGTTCTGGCAACCCCTGAGAAGTGGTGGATTTTGTGGATGTATTTTGATATCGTGTTGTATCGTTCTGTCATTTTATTTTTATGTTAAATTTATTGGATGTATTTGACTGACTATAGTTTCTGTAATCCGTTTAAACGCTTTTGCTGAAGTAATTAAGAAATATGAGGAAATTTTGACAAGTAAAGTAGGTTTGTTTATAGTGTGTCAATGCGTATTCATAAGCCTATTTTGGAAAATGACGGTGATGTTATAAGAGAGATTTCGTGCTGGAGCTTTAAAGAAAGCAGATGCCTGTTAAGGTATGTTGATAATTTTATGTATATTTTGCTGCTTTAAGAGTTTTTTTACATTTTGAGATTGCTAGAAAGCGAGAACTGCTGAATTATGAGAATGCTACACCGCGAGAACTGTTGAATGCAGTGATTTTTTTTTCGGTTAATGTGCGCGAAGCGCTCATAGAAGATTACTGATTGCCACTTTAGAGCGAGTTTCGTTTTTTATGTATATTTTGCTGCTTTAAGAGTTTTTACATCTTGAGATTGCTAGAAAGCGAGAACAGCTGAATTTTGAGAACGCTACACCGCGAGAACTGCTGAATGCAGTGATTTTTTTCGGTTAATGTGCGCGAAGCACTCATACAAGATTATTGATTGACACTTTAGCGAGTTTCATTTTTCATGTATATTTTGCTGCTTTAAGAGTTTTTTACAGTTTGAGATAGGTAGAAAGCGAGAACTGCTCAATTTTCAGATTTCTACATCGCGAGAACTGCTGAATGCAGTGATGGTTTTTAATTCGGTTAATATGCGCGAAACGAGATTACTTATTGCCACTTTAGCGAATTTTGTTTATTATTTACATTTTATTTTCGTTAAGCGAAACATGCGTATAAACCGGTGCTTGGCGACAGTTACTTCTTGGCGGAAAAGGGGATTTTTCACGCCAAGAAAAATTCCAAGATGGCGGCCGTGAGAACTTATGACATCTGTTCCGAAGTATTTTCATATTATCCTCACGATAAATAAAAACCCTCTTATTTAAAATGTTTTTCTACTGTTAGTGTTAAGTGAGTTTATTTCAAAATTAAACAAAATAGTTGGATGATCCAATCCCAAAACATTCTTCTATCTCATATATTTTAATGTTTCAAAATGTTGTTAGAGATGTCAATATTTCATTTTTATTAGTTCAATACTATATCAACTTTGACTTTCATCTTAAATTTCGACTTCAGTCAATTAATCGGAGTAAAAACGAGTTAATCTAGATCACGATATTTATTAAAATCACGAATAGTCCGCTTATCAGGATGGGAAGTTCCCGTCGATTCAGATCCACTGGTGTACAATAGAACTACAAATATTTAAGAAGATTACACAAAAATCGTTATTACAGCACCCCCTTCCGGCAGAATTTTTCCAAATGAAAGGAGGACCTTCGTCCCATGGTAAAAAACACACAAAAAAATTTGTTCAATTCTATGCATAACTTCATACACTTTTCGAAGGTACATTATTGAAAATGTCACAAAAATTGCTATTACAGCGCTCCCTTCCAGCGGAAAATTTTCCAAATTCAGGCAAGATCTTCTCGCCATGAGCAAAGACATACACAAAAAATTTCGTTTAATTCTATGCATAACTTCATACACTTTTCAATGGTACAATATTCAAAAAGCACAAAAATGGCACAAAATCGCTATTACAGCGTCCCCTACGGGCAGATTTTATCCAAATTAAAAAAGGACCTTCTTGCCATAGCCAAGAAATTTTTTTTGGTTCAATTCTATTCATAACTTCATACACTTTTCGATGGTACAATAATCAAAACCGCACAAAAATCGCTATTACAGCGCCCCCTTTCGGCCGATTTTTTTCAAACTAAGGAAGGACCCGCTTGCCCTAGCCAAAAACATACACAAAAAATGTGGTTAAATTCTATGCATAACTTCATGCACTTTTTGAATGTATAATGGAGACAGACATACAGATAGACAGGCATTTTCTATAAACATATTTTGGGGGATCTCTGACCACTAAAACGTGTAAATCCATCGAAAACCAGAAGTAGAAAGAAATTTCGATTACAATACTTTCTTCTATTAAAGACAGAAGAAAGTAAAAATATAGGTTTCACAAACTTACATTTTTGTAAATATTGCATACTTTTAGAAAACCTTTCTATAGCTTCAAAAATCGTTCCCTGTTAAAATCATTTTTGTAGTTATATTTAACGGCAACATGCTAGGAAAATTTACAGAAAAAGGTATGATTCAAATAATAACAAGTAAACTTCTTTAAAATGAAAAATAATCTTTCAATAGTTATATTTTACTAAGAAAGTTGAATAAAATAATTTATAAATTTTCACGTAAATTTTCATTTAATGCTTTTCGTTCACAAAATTGTCATGCTCAGATGTCACCAGCTTTTTAACGGCTCTTAAATAAGTTCATACTTAAAGAAATAAGAATAAAAATTTATGAAATATTAATATTTCACTTGAAAATACGATCCACAAACTTTACGGTGCCATGTACCTTCAAAACGGAACAATCACATGGAAAAGTGACGCCAATATGTGTTTCAATAACGTCACATCTAAATTAACTTTTGGATATGAAGTTTTAAAGACACATTACAAGAGATTTATTCTAACAGTTAGCGTTCTATAAAAGAGTCTAGATGCATATAAAGTTTTTTATGATATCTGCCTACGTTCGAAGAACTTTTTCCAAAACATTTTGGAAAGGAACACTGTATTCATATTTTTTTATTTAGATTCAGTAAAAATCAATAATTTCCCTTTAAAATTATATATATATATATATATTGCGATGAATTTACAAAAATGTGAAATATGTCGATAATCTGTAGAAATGTTTCAAAAATTTACACCTTTAGTCGAAATTTCATGGAATCCTATCCAGATATTTCTAGGTAATGTGTTGTGGTTACTTAGAACCACTGCTATATTTTTATTTAATTTAAGAAAGATTTTTATTAATCTTTGTTCATTTAATATTAAAATCCGCATTCTAAAATTATTTATTTTAAAAATGATTCGTTAAAATAAATATGCAGATAAAAAAAAAAAAATAAAAAACAAAAATGTTACCTGAAGTGATCTGAAAAACAAAAATGGTGGACGCATTAGTGAAAGGAAATGCATTGGCAAAAATCAACTATCGAAAAATCTTTATTTATAAAGAATTTCTTCTTGAAGAAAGAAACATTCGTAGAGGGCATATCTTTATAATAGATGTATTTTTTATGATGAATAATAAACAATCGATGTTTTACCATAAGGATATAACATGAGAAAATATAATAATATTTCTCTCGGGGAGTGTGGAGGAACTCGTCTAAAAAAAGTAAAGCATTTAGATGATTTTAAGCAGTGATTCAGAACTCCGAATAAAAGCACCAGTCGAATGAAAAAATAATAATAGCTCATGTCATACAGCTATCAGTATTATTTTACCCACTTATTATTATTGAAGAATTGCCGTTGCATCTCCGTTGGTGGAACTATTATCAACAGCCATAACCAACAGCCATAAACAGAAGAAATTATACAGCCGATCAAAATCATCTTACATTTGAAAATATCCTTTCATTTTTACTGCTCTCGCTGCACGCATATGATTCTTCACAGAATAGCAAGAGGGAAAGCATTCTGCCTTGAAAAATATAACCCAACTGAGAAACACACCAGCCCTGCGTAGAAGAGGGGAAAAGGTTTGCTGTAATAATTAAAGTTCGCAATTTGGAAGGAACAAACATACCAGAGCCTTGCGTTGGCATAAAATGTAATGCTTAAAGAATATAAAAACTGTTTTATTTAGAGCAGTGGTTCCCAATGTAGGGCGTACGCCCCACCGGGGAGTAATTTCAGCTTCTAAGGAATAATTCAAACTTTCTTACTCTCTCATTCACTGTCAGTTTCTTTGTTCTTTTGGGGGGGAAAGTAGTGTTGCAGGCTAAAAATAAACGGAATACAAGAAAAATTTAAGAAATCAGTTTTTTTATTGAATTTTTACAATATTCCCTATCGAATTTTAAAATAGATTTAACACCAGAATAGTTATGAGATTAATCATTAAAAATTTTTTGATACAATCATTTAAAAATATTTTAATTTCTTTTAAAATATTAACGCTCGCGATAATTTTTCTGGTGACGAATTTTAAAATTTTTCGTAACGCTTTCGATTATTTATTGAATGAGTTTTCTACTTCTATCTGCGAAGACAATTAATGATATTGGGAAAGGGAAAACAGAGAGAATGTGTTAAACGGAATAATGGCTACTTAATTTGATAAAGATTGAAATACTTTTTGTGTACTGTGTTATCCATAGAAAAAAGGTCGGTGTTCAAAGCTATTCCACCATAAGTAACAAGGATGCGTTATAAAATGTATAAATTTATCAATTTTAACGTCAAATGTAAGTGTATATTTAAGATATTTTGCGAAAATAAAAATGCAAACCGTATAACACATTGAATTAAGTTGGAAAAGTAGAACAAAACTCATTTTGGCATATAGGCAAAGATGTATAATCTCATTCCATTCATAAAAAAGTCCTTCCGGCCAGTGCCGGGAGGAAGAGGTAGCTTTCATATTCCTTATTTAAAAAAAGCCAACTTATATTATTCAAACACACGAAGCTCAATTAAGTGGAAACCGAATGTAGGAGATTCAATACTAATTTTTATCAATACTAAAACATTATGAATGAGAATTTCGCGAAATTAGTCAGCTTTATCCAAGCTGCTTTTCTTTAAAGTAACTTACATTTGACTGCCAAATTCGGCGATTTCTTAAAGTGCCTGCCATTTTAAGACAACATGGTGGATGAGGCTAACCAGTGAACTTGGTCGGGACCTTAGTAATTGCTGTGCACATGCTCACTCACATCGGAATCGGTTGATATATACGAGTGCTGTCGCAGGCAAAAAATCAGATTTTTCAAAATGTCACCCACGTTAGAAATTGAAACTGCTATATCTGAGCCATTTTTTAAGATAAAGACAAACAAAAAATGTTCCTGAATCCTTATATCAAGGTCAAATACTTAAGAAAGAAACCTTTTTCAATTTCTAATTTTTTTGCACCTCACTTTAAATATATATATTTTTTAATTTAATGGCCGCCATTTTGAAACAAGATGGCTGATGAAGCTGGCCAGCGAACTTGGTCGAGATATTGATGTATACTATCCACATGCCTTCTTCCATCGAAATAGGCGAATACGTGTGGTATCGCGAGACAAATACAAGATCGTTTCAAAGTGTTAGCCATGATAGAAATTCAAAGTGCTATAATTCAACCACTTTTTAAGATATAAACAAAAGAACAAATTTTCAGAAACAAAAACTGCTCCAGAATCTTTGTATCAAGGCCAAACACATAAAAAAATCTTTTTCATTAAAAAAATTTTTAATACCTCATTTTAAATTTTAAATTACATTTTTTTTTTTTAAATGGCAACCCTTTTGAAACAAGATGGCGAATGAAGCTGGTCAACGAACTCGGTCGAGACATTGGTATGTACTATGTACAGACCAAGTTACATTCAAATCGGTTCATAAATACGCCTGTTATCGAGTGACAAAAATCAGGTCGTTTTAAAATGACAATAGAAATTCAAAATGTTATAACTCAGCCATTTTTTTAGATATAGACGAAACAAAACCTGTTCCGGAATCTCTGTATTAAGGTCAAACACATACGAAAAAACTCTTTTTCATTTTCCAATTTTTTGGTATCTCATTTTAAATTAATTTTTTTTAAATTTTTTTAAATGGCCGCCATTTTGAAACAAGATGGCGGATGAAGCTGGCCAACGAACTCGGTTGAGTTATTTGTATGTACTATGTACACACCAAGGTACATCCAAATCGGTTCATAAATACGTCTGTTATCACGTGGCAAAAATCAAGGCGTTTCAAAATGTCAGCTTCGCTAGAAATTCAAAATGCTATAACTCAGCCATTTTTTAAGATATAGACGAAACAAAAACTGTTACGGAGTCTTTGTATAAAGGTCAAATACATAAGAAAAAAATATTTTTCCATTTTCATTTTTTTGGTACCACATTTCAAATTTTAAATTTTTTAAAAATTTTTAAATGGCCGCCATTTTGAAACAAAATGGCGGATGAAGCTGACCAACGAACTCGGTCGAGACATTAGTATGTACTATGTACACACCGAATTACATCCAAATCGGTTCATAAATACGAGAGTTACAGTGTGACATAGGTCAGATATATATATATATATATATATATATATATATATATATTGATATATATATATATATATTGATATATATATATATATATTGATATATATATATATATATTGATATATATATATATATATATATATATCAATTTTGAACGGAGGGTGGTTTCGGGGTCTGGGGGTCATGGTCGATGAAAATACACCAAAATTTTTTGAAATCGCTTTCCTCCGAACGGCTGCAATAGGTAGCTTTTTGTAAAGAAAGCTACCTAATATGTTAAAAACACATTTGTGGTAGACGATTCACCTCTTTGATAAGTTAAAAAAATGTGAAATGAATAGTTATTGTTAAGACTCTA
This sequence comes from Maratus speciosus, assembly GCA_963932465.1. Classification (NCBI taxonomy): domain Eukaryota; kingdom Metazoa; phylum Arthropoda; class Arachnida; order Araneae; family Salticidae; genus Maratus; species Maratus speciosus. The sequence continues at coordinate 5,834,922 of OZ010786.1, read as the reverse complement.
TTACACTTCCACCGTGTCAATAGAGCTCACTTTTTAAATAATGAGACATAATTTACAGACTAGGGGGTGGGACATAGTGACTTTACAGATACTTTGTTGGGGCGTGGCCAATAAAAGGTTGGGAACGACTGATTTAGAGGAACTTTTATTATATATTTCTTTAGATAGTATGCCAAATAGTAGTAAAGTGTTACAATTTAAAAAATTATGTACGGATTTGAATTTTTTTTGGCTAAGGGAAGGGGCTACAAGAGGAAATAATCTAATATTTAGAAGCTTGTGGAATGCTGCAGAGAAATCTTTTCCCGGAAGTACAGATTTCAAAACTATGTTTATAATTTTAAAATGAAACGGAATGTCACGTAAGAAAGAAAAGCTTACATAGGAAGATTTAAAAAGGAAGGAAATCGAATAATTTTAGAATGCGAATTTTATTATTAAATGAACAAATATTAATAAAATCTTTCTTAAATTAAATAAAAATATGGCAGTGTAAGTAACCACAACAGTAATCGTGCGCGTAATGTCCAAAATCACCGTTTTGAGAAAATTGAACTTAAATATAAAATTTCTGCTTGATCATATAAAAATATCTCAAAATCTATTGAAAATAACTTCACTTCTAAATCGAATTTTTACATGGGGTTGCTTTTTAAATTCTCCTAGGGAATAAAATTCTAATATAAGCTATTGAAACAAAAATTGACACTTTAATAGGTACCTGAGCATTTAAAATTCAGTACTTTCTTTTTAGTTGTGGAGAAGTTCATCTGAAAATCAAAAGTTTCGAATTGATAAAGAGAAACACAAACAAATACAGTTTATTCCATTGTCACACGATCGCACTGTTCAAATTCGTTTTGCATTTCTAATGGCATGCTTTATAGGAAACATACTGAAAAAAAAGAGTAAGATAAAAACATCCTTTGTCGTTTTAAAACTACATAAAGGATGCGATTTAAAATTTAAATCTATTCACGAACACTATATTGTTATTTGAGAAGTATTAGTAATGGTATTGTTGAATCCGAAAGGAATATTTCGTTTTACCTCAATCTATATATGACTAGTAAATCTGCAGATCAAGAGCCTCAACGTCATCTCTGCAACTTATTATTTTTAGCAAACTTTGCGTAATATTAATCTTTCTAAAAAACAAAATTTAAACTTTTTAAATTACACAAACATTTATAAAAGGAAAAAATAATTTTTCGATGGTTTCAGACATTAGAAGCGTTAAATTAAACACGTTGTTATGTAATAATATTCTAAAATTCTCACGAGCTACTTATTCTAGTAATTTTTATATAATAAAGCAAATTTCTTCAGGGGGGCGCCCCCCTGAACCCCCCGTTGTGTAACTTATTTTGCATTTGTAATTTTCTATTGATTGAGTTAATGATTATACTATATATTAGATTCTTTTTACACTGCAATTTATAAGGATAAGCAACAATTTGGTCAAGCATTTTACGTTATCCTAATATCCATACAGCAGTATTTACTTGCCTGCTAACCACAAACACCTGTATCTAATGGATAAAGAACTTTTGGAAATGTAAACTAAGACATCTAATTTAGAAATCTAATACCTTTATAATTTTTGTTTCCAAAAAATAATTTTGATTATCATTCTGCAATATTTATATCTAAGATCTAATCTAAATATCTAAAAATGTACTCGATAGCATTAACTTACTAAAATCACCCTAAAGTAGGGGGACTTCTAAACGGTTAATAATTCATCATCGTGTCCACCTCCAATTGACTAAATAGATAAACGTGATTTGGCGCCGTTAAGTATTTTTTGTGATAGCCTTTTAATAGTATCCACATTCAATTTAAAATCGTGATGTTACAAACACCGTTGAAATTTGACGCACACCTGTGTTCAGGTCAAATTACGAAAGGTTAACTAACCTTTTATTTCCCTTAGCAGGGCATTTTGTTTCATTTTTCGTAATAGGGATTATTTTAATAATTTAATTTATTTTACACTCTACAAGCTGTTACACGGGACGTTGTTCACGTAGCATTAAAATAGAGATAAATGCATTAAATAAAACATTTCACTCCCCACCAGACATGGCAAGTCTCAGGCTTTTTGCACGACACTATTATCTTACAGAAAATGTTGTTCTTTTAAATCGCGCAAATGTTTCAATTAAATAAAGTAACATTTTTTATATTAAAATACTGGTATCCAGAACGCCGGAGGCTTGGCAGCTCTGCTCTTCTTAATAGAAACATATATAGTTAACCAACACTTTATCACATTTTATAGGAAACGATACGGAATTTCTTATTTGTGTGGCCTTACATATACCTCAGTCATAAAAATGTAAAATTTTGTGCCCATTAATATACACAATTGCGAAAATGAAATCGCAACCGATGAGAAAAGGAAGGCCAAGTAAAATCGTGTAAATCGAGGAATTTTTCTTCGTAGTGTTGGGAAAATACCACTACAAAAATTATTTTACGTGGTATTTGGTGTGAAATGTTTATATGTATTCATTCCTGTCCTATTTATCTTTTTTATTATTTGTAATTTGCTTATTCCATTTTCCTTTTGCACATGAAAATCTTACAAATTAAAATTAGCTCTTTGGGAGAAATTGTTATTCCTTTTTAGGTGCGTTCGTAATTATATAAATACGTAGCACCTATAGTCGTCGTTCAGTCCGTCTGTCTGTCCGTCCGTCTGTCCGTCCGTCTGTCTGTCCGTCCGCATATAACAGAGCAAAAACTACCCGACCGAATGATCTGAAATTTTTAATATATAATTGCTGCAAAATTTTGTCGAGCCATTTCCAATTTTATGAAAATCGGATGTATAGTTTAATTACAGGGACAGTCAAAAGTTTTTCTTTACATTACGGCCAATGGGAAAAATTATTGCAAGTGAATTTTAATGATGTTACAGACTTCCGAATGGTCTGAAATTTTTAATATATAATTGCTGCAAAATTTTGTCGAGCCATATCCAATTTTATGAAAATCGGATGTATAGTTTAATTACAGGGACACCCAAAAGTTTTCCGTTACATTATGGCCAATGGGAAAAAATTATTGCAAATGCATTTTAATGATTTTACAGCCTTCCGAATGGTCTGAAATTTTAAATATATAATTGCTGCAAACTTTTGTCGAGCCATTTCAAATTTTATGAAAATCGAATGTATAGTTTAATTACAGGGACAGTCAAACTTTTTCCGTTACATTACGGGGAATGGGGAAAATTTTATTGTAAGTGCATTTAATGATGTTACAGACTATGCACTTATGAAGCGCAAAAAAATATACATTCAGTACAATAGGGGGTGCAAAAAATAATTATAAAACTAGTTATAGTACGAACGCACCTCATTTGCCACGTTTGACGAGCAATTTCCAACTTGTTTTTTTTTTTTTTGGCAACAATAACGTTTATAAAGTTTAATAGAATAATGTCAATTTATTCTGTATGAAAATAACGAACTTTTTCATTTATAAACAAAATAGTTGTATATATAAATAAAAATATTATTCTGTATAGTATATAAATACTATTTTCATTTTTGCGTTTAAATCAATCTATATGCAAATATTTATACAAAGGCATTCATTAATTCATTCCTTTTAACTTTGATTTGACTTAAAAAACCATACATACTTTCACATTTATGATATTTTTAGATGAGATATAGTTGCTACGCAACGGTTAAAAGAATAAGAAATGAAATATAAGTAAATTCATAAAATAAAATGTTTCATATTATTCGAACACATGTATAAAATTCCATCATAAGTTACACACCTAATTTAAAAGCTCTGACAAATGTTTTGACAAAATTGCAAACTAAAAGGAATAATTTAATACTCTTATTTCAAAATTTCAGCATCCAAAATTTACCATTTAAATCTATTATTCATATGAGCGATTTCTTTCAACAAATGAAAATTTGAAAATCGTCTGACTTCCCATAGAAAAGCATTATGACACAAAATAAAATGTTCTACATATTCTGAGCGAATGAACCAAATTTAACCCAAAACTATACAGCTAAATCCGAGGAGCTCACCAATATACATCCTTAAATTCAAGCTAATTGGATGCTTTGTACGGCAGTTATCGCGGGACAGACAGACTAACTAACTAACAAACAAACAAACAAACAGACAGATGGAAACAAAAAAATTTCGGGTCTCCACAGTAAGCCTTCACTGACGTTTCGGGAATAATCAGTTTGAGATTTTTTTATGACACAGAAATTTATAATTTATAGATTTTTATAGGAAAAAAAATACGATTGAGAAAAGTTATAAATGCCGAATTTGAAATGTAGTACAAAGAATTTAGAAATTATTGAAACGTGCTTAAATGAGCTAATTGTAAATTACAGACAAATACACACAAAATGGCTTTGAATGATTCATTAAAAAATACATACTTTTTAACATTCACGTTGTACTTTAAATGAATATAAAATTAAATATATGTGTCTGGTAACTTATTTTTCAAAATAGCACGTTTGAATACTTGGAAATCTGAAACAACTAAAATATATACATTTTTTTAAATCTTTCTATTGTAAAAAAAGTAACTAACGCTGATCACCGCAGTAGATGAACTTTTAGTGACCGGGGGTCTTTCTTCATTGATATTAAGAAAACTACAGCATGAAAAAATATGAAAATTGGTAGTAGTATAGAAAAATATTCGATGAACACGATCATTCTGATAGTTTTTGAAAGGAATAATTATTTTAAGATATATTTAATGTTAAAGTTGGTAACAATCGTTCATTAAAAAAGTTATATAGGAGCAAAAACTATACATGGGAATTAAATAATTTTTTCTAAGAATGTAAATTAGAAGCTCAGGTGTGCAGACTAAATTTATTTATTTATTTTTACTAATTTTTTGAGGGTTTATTTCTATTTTAAATTCAAATTTTCAACATTTCAAAAGATATTTTTTGCATGTTTTAAAAAAGGTTACTGTTGCCAATTGTAAAAAAAGCGCAAAGAATAAAATATCCTTCAAATTAAAAATGTAATTACACATCATTATTATAAAGTGAAAAAAAATCGTTCAAATTAGAATTAAATGATTACATGTTAAAAGCAGGAAAATATATAAAACAAGCAACCTTCGCCCACAACGCAAGACAGTTTCTCCACACGAAACTTTAATCAAACGAAATGTATCGGTATATTGATTTTGTGTTTTATTGCAATATATACATTTATCTCCAAGGATTTTCCGCATTGCTGGAAAAAAAATATGAACGCCATTACGGTTTTGTATATTTTAATATCTCAGACAAAATTTGGACTGTTAAGAAGCAAATTTTTATTTGATTATTTACAAGTGAATATGGAAAAGAACGGAAGAACAATATGTAGCATATTAAAATCATCCCTGAAAATTAAAAAATGCAAATCTCATCAAACCTATTCAGTAGAATCTTCTAATAAGAATGATTTTTCATAATCGGGTTCACCAGATTATAGAACATTCACCTTTAATTCTATAGGAAAGTAATGTAGAACAATATGTGTTATATACTAAAACCTTTCCTGAAAAAATATCTAACAATCTGTACAAGTTAAATTGAACTCAACTCAGTAGAACCTTTTAAAAAGGTTATTCTTTCAAAATACGGTTCACTGATTAAATAACTTTCGCACATATTGCTATAACTAAGCAACGTAGACTGATATATAATACGAAACCTTTCTTGAAAATTTATCTAACTAACAATATAAGTCTTCTCAAAATTCATTCAAAAGAAATCAAGTTTTAAGTGGTCGGACCGAAATTACTCTCTGTATTTTATATGTGCAATAGATAGTTATATATATATTTCATAATCACGTTATCAGGTTCACTTAATTTTTTAACTTTTTTCCTTTATTTCTATAATTAAGCAACGTAGAACACAGTGTATTCACAAAACCATTCCAAAAACATTACCTAACCAATAATGGCATATCCAATTATAATATTATAAACAATTCTAATGAAATGCAAATTTCCGTTTTAAATATGTAGTAGATGATGATGATATGATTTTCTGTAATAGAATTCATCGTGAAGTTTTCGCTTCATACGTAAAAGATGCTTTCAACATTGTAGCTAATGCAGCGATTGGCGAGGTATCAAATTACAGAAGATTAACCTGGAATCCCATAACAACTAACCAAAGAAAGGTGAATTTATAGTTTTGGTGATACATTTATGTCAGCCGGGTGCAAGTAATAAATCAACAAAGATTGTTTCCATACTTTATTTTTATTTTATTATTTTCGTTCAAAATATAAACGTTTCACTCATTTCATTTAAAATACATGAATTTAAAGTACACGCCCTACACTAATTCCATTGAAAAAACTGAAAAGTAAAAACAATAATAGGAAATAATGCCATAACATAAAAAATCGAGATTTACACACGGCTGACATAAAACTACCCATTATTACTTTTTACCAAGGAGCAAACGATAAATCGCAATGTATTATTTCAATTCCAATTTCTTCCATTGAAAAAAGTGGTATTTACTTATTATCCGGACCATCAGATAAATCGCCAAAAATAGTTGACAATTGCTAATCTTATTTATCAGCGAAACAGCACCGAAAACTGGCGATATGAAGCAATAAAAATAATAAAACTTTGTAAAAAAATCACAATAAAATAAAAAGAATATATAGAACGCGTTTTGTCCGCTTACGGACACGCGTTTACTGTAGCTGATGACGAGATGATATATTTTTAGCTCGAAACGCGTCCTATATATTGTTTTTATTTTATGGTGATTTTTTACAAAGTTTTATAATTTTAATCTTATTTATCGTTTGCCAAATACGTTCAAAACAGTAATTTAACATTCTTAAATACATAACCTTGTTCAAAATGGCAAATTGTTCAAAGTAAATAAATAAATAAAATATATAACATAAAACTACATACTATAAACTAGGGGTGCACAACCTTTTAAAGAGAAGGGCCACTTGCAAAAATGCCTCGGTTTTCGAGGGCCACATCAGTAACGCGGAGAGAATTCTATTTCGAGGAGGTGATCTGTGGTTTATAATCAGATTAAAAATATGGTTTCGAAGGGGAGGGGTGGAAGCAGTTTTACCCCTCTAGATTCTTCTACCGATTCAACATATCCAATTCAGTTGGCAAGGATATATCAACAGTTTATGTTTTTATATATAACAGAGCTATAGCTAGGATTATTTTCAAGGAGATAATATTCCTTGACATCAATAAATTCCTTCAATTCCTTAAATTTGTTTTAATAAAAGTGCTAAAGAACAAAGATAAGCATAAAAGTGGCTAGTAGCAAAAAAACGTGAACTTTATAAACTAAGGGGAAAAAGAAGCCGATCAACGAAATTTGAGAAATTTCCGCATCTGAGCAAAGAAATTCGCGATTTTTCGCCACCCGATCAATGAAATTTGCGATTTTTCCGCGCCTGATCGACGAAAGTTGCAATTTTTCGCGCCCCATCAACGGAATTCACGATGCTTAACTCACTGACGAAATTTGCAATTTTTTTCCCGCGGCAAATTGGCAAAATACTCGCAAAATAACTGACGTAATTCACGATTTTTCCGCAGTCGATCAACGAAACTAATTTTTCCGCGTATCATCGAAAAAAGTCGCGCTTTTTCCGTGTCCGATCAATGAAATTTGCGATTTTTCAGTGTCTGATCGACAAAATTAGCAATTATTTCGTGCCCGAATAACGAATTGCGCAATTTTTCAGTGCCCAATCGACAAAACTCGCGATTTTTCAGCTCCCGATTGACAAAATTCGCGATTTTCCTGCGCGCGATTTTTTCGCTGGCGATAAACGAAATTAGTGATTTTTCCGCATCCGATCGATGAAATTCAAAATTCTTAATTGACTGACGAAATCAGCATTTTTTCTCGCGGTAAATTATGACGAAATTCGCGATTTTTTCTCGCGACTGACGAATCTCCGAATTTTTCCGCGCTCGATCAACGAAATTCCCGATTTTCCCGTTCCCGACTAAAGAAATTCGCAATTTTTTCAAGCCTGATTAACAAAATTCGCAATTTTTTTGTGCCCGATCGGCGAAACGAAATTTTTTCCGCGGCTCATTGACAAAATTCACGACTTTTCTGAGCCTGATCAGCGGAATTTGCTATTTTTCCGCACCTCATTGACAAAATTCGCTATTTTTCAGCACCCTATCAACGAAATTCACGATTCTTATCTGACAGATAAAACTTTCAATTTTCCTGCGCCAAACTGACGAAATTCACGATTTTTTCCTCCAACCAATAGGCAAAACTGCATTTTTTTCCCATTATAAATTGACGAAATTTGCGGGTCACAGGTTGTGCATCCCTACTATAAACTATAATTTAAAAAAAAAACTATAATAATAAAATAAATTTAAAACTATAATAAATAAACTATCAAATGGACAAAAAATAAGGGTTGCTGTAATTAGTGTAATTGTCGTGTATCTGACATGGTCCGGATGTAAGTAGCAAAAATATTTTTAAGTCGCACAAACATTGCTTTCATTTTTTAAATATTTTCATTTTATAATGTTAATTTCTCAGTGGATCGTTTCCTTGTATTTTAAATAAGATCAATACATATTATTCTTTTTTTCAAGGAGTTTGTATTTATTTATTTTTCCTCACTCATGTAGCCGGTTTAATTCTTTAACCAATAGAATTAACATAAAGATTTGATTTGAATTTCTCCCGTTGCTACAGTAATGGATGTACAATATGAATGAATATGGATGAATTATCACGTGTAATGTTAGATATTTTGAGGTTTTGGCGCCAAATTAGAAAAGAATGAAATATATCACGAACTATTGGACTTAAAAGAATTTGGTTAGTACAATTCGATTCAGCATACAAAAATACACTAAAATATGTTATCAGTTGAAAAATAACTGTAAAATCAGAATTTTAAGGAATTTTTTAAAAGTTCGTTCTCTATTTTACCCCCTTAGGGGTGGAATTTTAGGAAATCCTTTCTTAGCGGCACTCTATGTCATAAGAATTATTTTAACCCCAATTTTCAAGATTTTAGGTTCAGTAGTTTTGGCTGCGCGTTGATTAATACAAAATCTTTCTTTTATATACAGGGTGGTCATAAAAAAACTTTGCCGATAAATGGACCTCTAGCGGCTGGTCCGTTCAACCGATTGAGATGAGATTTCAGGTAAAGTTATTCAAAGGTATGAGCTATAGGATTCTGTGAATGGCTACAATTTGGCGCTCACGGTTACGGTTATAGATACAGAAACTCGAAATTTTCAAACAGCAACGCCCATTTTTTCATTCCATTTATATATATATATATATATATATACTTCCCATTTATATAGGACATCATACGTTTCTAGTTTATACTCATTAAATACTTGTGCTGCATCTTTAGTTTTAGTATTCTGTTACTATAAAAACATCATTCATTACACTGGCTTAAGGGAATATTTAGTCTAGAGACATAAATGTTGGGCGTTTTTTTCGAGCTCTATTTAAAAATAAAAAATAAAAAGATTTTTAGCATTCATTTTTTTATAACATATTTATTCATATTTTGAAAATATACGAAAGAATTTTTGAAGGAAAAAATAAAATAAAATATGGTACAAGGTGATATATCGGAGGGTAAGAAAAAAGAGGGGTGCTGACTCGCATGATTGCAGCCGTTGTGGTCATCTGAAATAAAATAAAAAATATATATCCTTAATTAGTAAGAATGTCGCTATAGCCCCTAAGCAAAAACGGAAAAAAATAGCAAAGTAGCGGCTATCTGAAAAAAAGGGATTTTTCGACTATTTTTGAATAATTTTGAATATTTTTAAATAGTGAAAATATATATATACATATACAAAAATGGTAAGGGCGATAGAAAGTTATAATTGATGGTTGGTACAAAATTTGAAGTAAATCGATTAAATAGAACTTGAGGCATCATGTCAACCATATTGAAAAAATTGCTTTGAGAAAAAAAGCAGTAATCTAGTGTCGTGAGAAAAATAAATGTGTGAAGTGCAGATGTTATATGTACAAGCAAAGTGTTAATTTAAATGATTTACATATAGTTCCATTAGTGACGAGTCAAGTCGCTACAATACCAAAAATGGCCAGGTAGTCGGGCATTGTCACCGTCTATTGTCCCGTTTGTTCCGACGTGACGGGCTTCGTTGTTGTGTCATTAAAACTGATAATGACTCAATAAATTATAGGAATTTTAAAATTTTCTCTTGACGATATATTCTTAGCAGTCTAAACTTTAAGAATATTCAGAAAAAGCTTGATTCTTTTTAATAATCTAAACCAGAACACTCCCTCAATCTTTAATTTTTAAATATTTCAATTAAAAGGTACCTGTACCCAATATGGACACCCTAAGGAAAATTGATTTTTTTCACACCCTTGTACACGTCATAGGACTCCAAAATTATATGACCACTATCCCTGGACTGTTGACTATCATTATTAAAATTAGCGACCTTGTAATTATTCTGGTTTAATTTTAATGATAAAAACAAAAAAATGTTTACAAGTGTCTATATAAGGAACCACCTGTCCCTATTATGGACATGCATGTCCAAAGTAGGAGCAGGTGGCTCCTTATTGACCTACTACACAGGGTGTATGGAAGAGCCACTCTTCCAAGGGATTTTAGGGGAGAAGGGATTAAAGAAATATATTTTAAAGTATTGTGGGGAAGGGGGCACAGTAAATATCTTCAGAAGATGCACTTTAGAAGGGAGGGTCATTTTCGGTTGTGGCTCTTTGAAGACCCATGCAAAGCACCTCAATTTCTACAAAATGTTATGAAATAATATAGTTGGTTTTGCTTAGCTTTATTGCATCTGTCTGCAGAATTTACATCTGTTATTACTCAGCCCTCACAGGATGGGCACATAAAAACTTCTTCATCATGGGCGGTAAGTCCCACACAGTCTTCGTGGACATATCTGCCGCATGTCATGCATAGCCGCATGTCTGCAACAGTATCATTACTGCATAAGAAGCAGTACAAGCTCTCCTTTGTTGAGGAAGTCATACCGCTGGTACCCTACGGAGGTGAGACTTTTTTTCTGCAAGGGCTTCTTGGAGGATTTTTTTTCTTGGAGGAGGTTTCTTGGAGGAGGTTTCTTGGAGGATTGTTCAGATGACATTAAACAGATATTTTACAATTTGGTGAATCTGAAGATTCATTTGCTGTATTTCCAATGCGGACATAAGGTGTCCATATTGGAAATGAGGCATAGTTTTACTAAATCGTGTAATAAATAAACAAAGAAAACATTTTAAAGCAATATATGTAATGACAATCGAAAATATGTTTTATCAGCTTTCTAAAACACTTCACCTTTTAATATTTAAAGTAATTTTACCATAACTAATAAGAATTTAAACTTACCTGTAATTACGATCAGCACACCACGAAACAACAAGTTTCCTTCTAAATGGCGAACAGCGCGCTTTATTGCACTTTCCAGGCTTAATTATCTTTTCAACTGCTTTCCTTCGCGTACATGTAGTGCCATCTCTCGATCAAAATTGTTACTTTTAACGATATTAGGGGTGTCTATATTGAGATCCCTGTCTATATTGGATACAAGTACCTTAATAAATTTTCAAAATATGTCAATTATGAAAGAACGGAAGCTAACGTCCTATGATATTTTATATTAATAAATGATCTTAATATTTATTATATTATATATTAATTTACTGTAAATTATCATTTTAAACGATTTTACAAAAGAAGTATATATATAAAAGAATGTAAACAAAAGATAAATCACATCGATAAACTAAATGACTGAAAAATTTTATATATATTATAATACAATTTGATTACTGAAATTAAATACGACTTGAATTTTTAACCCGTGAGCTCATAACAAGTACGAATTTAAAAAAAAAAACTTCAAAGGTCAGCGTTTTTAAAAAGCATGCAATCATTAATTTGCATTTTTCATTAATAAAAGGAAGTCTTTGTTAAAAATAAATACCACAGTTCGATTGCTAATTACATTTCATTTTGAATTATGTGTTATGTTTCATTATCACTACATTGACATCAAAGTTTGACGCAGTTGAAATTACGGAATCCAAAATCGAACTACACTGGTTTCCAAAAATTAAAAAAAGAATCACAAAAAAAAAGCGATAATTCGTTCAAAAAGAAACCTATCCGTATGGAATTTGCATATGTTGTTAACTAAAAGATGCTAAATAAAATTAGAAAATGCAAATTATTGGCGCTGCAATCGGATTGCGTCAGCTATGAGGGCATAAAAATGCACGCTGGAGAGTGCGGCTACAGGTGTTGCTGCTATTATGAGATAAGAAAACTGAGCCAATTTATTAGTATGGCTTCGAGGTATCATTTGTCCGCAGAACTGCAATATATAGAGAGCTATTCGAAGATTGGAGGCATGTCACAGTCACAGAGAGGTGGCCAGATGGCTAAATGTGTGTCCTTCAGTTGTTCATAGGATTCGGCAACAATTTCAAACCAATGGTCTGTAGAAGATTAAGCAAAGGATAAGCAAGAGCTACGATAAGCACCGATGACCGATATTTGCGGTTATGTGTACGAAGGAATAGAATAACAATCCCTCTCATCTGAGATCCTCCCTTTCTACAGCCACTGGAAGGATGGTATCAACGTCGACTGTGCATAGAAGGCTGCAGGAAGGTGGTCTTTACGCGAGGCTACCAGTCATTTATGTACCGCTCACCGCACGTTGCCGAAGGGAACGTTTAAGTTGGGCACGTCAACATGTCCATTGGACGGTTGATCAATGGAGGCTTGTTCTCTTCACGGATGAGTCTCAGTTTAGCCTCCAAACAGATACTAGGCGATGTTTGATTTGGAGAGAACAGGGAACCCACCATCCTCCATCAAACATTCGTGCAAGAGTTTCATACGCAGGAGGTAGTGTCTCTGTTTGGGGTGGTATCTCTTTTGGAGGACGTACCGACCTCGATGTCTTTCCACATAGAATATGGAATTGTGAATGCTCATGTCGATAGCGTTGATATTATCGATACTTATGTGGCCCCTATGCCGGCGCAATAGGTAATGATTACCTGTTACAGGACGACAACGCTAGAACGTACAAGGCTCGCATCATGGGAGATTATATTCAGAACTAAACAATTCAGCACAAGGAATGAATAGCTCAATCACCAAACTTGAATCCCATCAAGCCTGTTTGGGATTCTTTAATTTTTTTTTCACAAAACGTCCTGTGATATATCATCGTTAAGCCATCGGACCAGAAATCACAGAAATCACCCACTCGTGGACAGCCAACCTTGCGGTATAGGAGCTTAATGTCCACGAGAGGAAAAAAAACCCATATCCCCCGTCCCACTAAACCCCCAGACACCGAAGCGGGCCCAGAGGCCTCAGCAGGATGGAAGACCCCTCTTTTTTGAAATTTCACTTAGGATGTAGTACAATCTTCTCACAAGAGATACCCAATGTTGCATAAGCTGGGCGAGCCCAAATTAAACAATGTTTTGAAACTTTGGATCTTTTATGTATGGATATTACAGATCATCAATCAGTTATTGTGAAAACTACTTGTGAGTAGAAAGAATATGATTTATTTAAAGTTTAATAGAAATAGCTTAAAAGCTTGAAATCTTGAAGCCTGAAATTTAAAATTAGAAATTTAAAAAACTAATTCATCAAGGAGATTAGCTTTAAATCTTAAAAAGTCATAGAAGTTTTGATAAATCTTAATAAATTCTTAATACAACTAAATAAGTAATCCATTTAGGATAAAATAGATAATTAAATCAATGTAAGAATTTGAAAATTTGAATAATATTTAAATTAGATATTAAACTTGCTGAATTTAATTATGTTCCTGAGTGATGACCTGTTAAACAAATTTGAGATATAGATCATTGATTATTATTAATTTTAGAGTTCTAAATTCGAAAGTCTTTGTATTTCACAGTTCATAAAGTTTGTTTCACAATTTTGAATCATTATATTTTACAGATCTAAGGATTATATTTCATAGTTCGTAGGCATTATTTTACAATCCAGAGCACTATAAATTTGAAGATTTAAATCACAGTTTGAGGATTTAGATCACAGTTTGAAGATTTAGTCATATATTTCACTATTTTGGATCAAAGATATTATATTTCTTTGTTCTTGATTTATACTTGTAGTTTTTGGACCGATCACACACTATTTTTTTCTGTAATAGGGTTGAGTTACAGTTAAAACTTCCAACATACATAAAGAAACTTTCCTTTTTTATAATAAAGCGAAACTTTTATCGTCCCAGAAGCTATTAATCACAAAACTCATTTAGAAAGTCAAACGAAAAACTCAAGTTCTTAATTACCGCGTTCACTCACTTGGAACAATTAGAATCAGAGATAAGCTCTTTTGTATGAGGAGAAAACAACGTATAATTACTTTGGTATCAGCTTACATTTAAATCATTACTTGTTCAGAAAAGTAGCGATATTACTAAGCTTTCATCATATTTCAAAACTTTTCGTAATTATTAGTAATTTGTTTTACGTGGTGTTTATATCTTGACTTTGAGGTTTTAGTCATTTAAAAATCTGTTAAATAATTGATAAGGAAAGTTTAGATGTCTCGTACTTGATTTCGATTGATACAAATGATTTTTTTTTTTATTTATTGGTTAATGAATTAAACTAAAAGGAATGATACTCGTTGATTCTTTATTGTTAATAATACAGAATTTAATTTACATAAATTAATCATAAAAATTATTAGATTTTGGGGGAATTCAGTAAATTAAATACAGGGCATTCTGGAATAATGATATCTATTTTTCAAAGGGTAATATTCCTTTGACCTATTTATATATATATATATATGTATATATATATATAATTTGTCACTTAAAGTAATCTTTATGTACACGAAAAGCATATTTTATAATTGAAAAATGAATATCAAAAGTGAAATGTCAGTTTTCGACCTACAAAGGTCGAGCGCATCAAAGCGAGTAAATAATAAAGAAAAATTAAGTGCGATTTACAGAATAAGATTTTCAAAATTGCCAGACACTCTAGCTCCGCCCATTTTCAATAAATCAATTTGAACTCCTTCAAAATTAATTGCAGTGATTTTAACAGTAAAATTTGTTCATACCTGTTCAGAATATTGACCTCTATGCAAATTTAAGCAAAGATTTTTTTTTATTTAAATTTTGTAGAGAATAGCTACTCTCTTGCAAAGATAATCTAGTTTTTTTTTGTGTTTTCTATCCGGATATTGATGTCTCTTTATGTAGATTTTCAGACACTCATGCTACCAGCTGGTGTTCATAATGATAAACAACAATAGTTACATCGTTAAAATTGGTTTAATGATATTAATACTTGGAAATTTTTCCAGAGAGAAACATTCGCCTTGCATACAATATTTCATATGAAAATCAAATTTCAAATTAATTGCTTAAAAGGCACAAAGGCCTCTGTAAAAATTTCCAAGTATTAATATTGTTTCAATCGATGCTGGATTTAATTAAGTTTCGTATTTGCCCCATGTCGGTGGCTCACGGAAAAATATTCCATCTTGTGCTGCGTTTTTAGCTTTGCCAACCTGTAATAGTGAGAAGTTCCGGGCTAGGTAACGTTTCATATGCTTTTGTCGGTAGAATGTCAGTGCGCTATACTGATGGCCCGGGTTCGTATCAATGTATGGAATCATTTTCACTACATTGGCCTTTGCGCCTTTTAAGTAATTAATTTGAAATTTGATTTTAATTTGAAATATTTGTTTAATGATGGCAATAACAGCTATGAAATCCTATGCAAACAGCTGACATAATAATATTTCTTGGGAATTGTTGAATTATCAATCTTTTTTTTTCTTCGTATAATTTCCATTATGTCGATCTTTTTTATTTACGTAAAATCGATTTTTTTTATATAGATATAATTTGAATAAAAAATTGAAGAGAACTAGAATTATTGTTTGACAAGCGATCAAACTATAGATTATGTACCTCAAAACCATTAAAACTAAAACTATTGAAAACCACTTAACTACATTACGAGAAAAAAAAAGTAATTCTATATCATATGTTACCATTGCATTTCGAAAGTGTTGTGTCCCGCTTAAACAATATGCGGATGAACTGAATATTTTCCTAAAAAACACATTTTAAACAGCTCTTAAAAAAAGATGATATTAAGCAAAAATTGACACGAAATTTGTTTCGTTCAATTACAAACATCCAATTTCACTCAAGTGACAAAATGCCCCGTGCAGTGTTATTTTTTCATAGATGTTACATTTATTAGTGTAAAATACTAAAATCGACAGCAAACATTTGACTATTTTTTTTTACAAATATTTTAAACATTTTAATATTCTGATGAGTTTATGAGATTCTAAATACCATATTCAAGCTATCCCTTCTATATACTGAAGTTAGTAGAGATAACTTTAAGTTGAATGTAACAGAAAAAACGGATGAACACTAAACTAATACCGGATAATATAAATCTATATCATAAAGCAGAAACTCAAACCATGAGTAAATCTAACGTCATATTGACAATGACAACATCTGACCATACATTTCGCTTTTACCGCCAATTCGCGTACTTCGCTTTTATTATCTCTAAACATCGCACATTTCATTTTTCACAGAAATTTTGTCTTAAAGGACAGTTGTTTTCAAAAGTTTGTTTCAATGGATTGATACTTTACGCTTTTAAAAATAATGTTCAAGCATTATTTAAAAGAAAATTTATTTCTATCCCCCGCAGTCCGATTACAAAATATTAACCCGTTTGCAGTTAAACTAATATGTATGGTACAGCATTTGTTTTTGGCTTACATTTTATAACAAAATTAAAACTTCATCAATAAATAACAAAAAAAAAATATTAGTAAACACAAATTTAACTAACATGCAATCGAACTACGCGCTTAAAATACTCAAATTATCAGATTTAAAAAAGCCGCAATAAGTAGCGATCTCTGGTGATTTCTTTGGATAATAACCTCTGGCGTCTAGCTAATACGAAAGCATTGCCTTTGTCAAAATTTCATTTGTATACATTTTTTTTTTTTTTTCATGTAAAAACGCTTTCTGCTGTTGGCAGATTGTAATCTAAAAATATATGTCTTAAATAAAAAAAATAATATATTAGAGTTTTCAATTTAAAAGTATTTTTTTTTTCACTAAGGTTTTGTAACCCGAGAAGGCCCTGTTGGATTCCCTATTCTTATTAGGATTAAATCCAGTAGTGGAAATATTATAATCACATGATCATGCATTACAAGTTTTTCCCAATTCTACAAAAACACGAAAGATTCAGCTTCATCGAAATGTGATCATCGATTAATTGAATGACACTAGATTTTATCAACAGACTCAATTTAATCAAAAAGCTCTATATTCTCGACAACACCTCTGAAGTAACAGATTTAATAAAATACATAAATCAATAACCATGCTAACTTCGCATTCAAACAAGATTCAAGCAAAGATTTCCAAAGCACGCAAATTATGAAAGCCCTCAAACTCTTTATTTCATAAGGATTTATTACATTTTTCAATAAATAAAAGTGTTCCATTATTCTAAACATATTTATCACGCAACAGTTTGAAGTGTATGAAATTTGGTGCATTCAAAATGCGATACCGGCAATTGGGAAATTGATTTTGTCGTATATTATTGCTTTGTGGTGGTTTCCTGTTTTCTTGCTTATGAAAGTATCGGAAAATTAAAAAGAAAAAAATTCTACAATTGACATTCGATTTTTTTTTTGTGTTGACAGAAAATAATTAAAATTTACAAATTATTATAAAATATAATTTATTTGAAATGAAATATTTAGATGAAATAATAAAGTTATGTAAATGATGAAGTGCTAAACCAGTGAAAAAGGAGCATAGATTTTAAAATAAATTTGGAGAAGTAAGCACTTCGAACTAAACTAAATAAATTATCTCTGTAGCAAAAAATCACTAAAAACGCGACTAAAAACGTCACTAAAAACAAGATGGAGAAATCATGCGTGAAACATAATGTGTACATTATGAAACACTGTCCAACAATACTGTACGGGATACTGTAACAAAAAGTTTGGAAAGACGAAGACAGATAGCTAAGTAAACAATTTACATATCTTCGGAGCAGAACAAATTTGAAAACCAGAGTTCAGCAACTATCGTTCGTAGCTTTAAAAGCACTCGAATGCTTTTCTGTCTCCTTGTACATGATCTTTAACTTTATATATACACTGCATTGTGTAATAAAATTTAGCGCATTTACAACACAATCGAAAATTCTTTTTCAGCAGTTTTCGTCAATAGGAAATGAATTTGGTTAATCTTGTACAGCCCCGTATATTATGGGCCGCTTTTAATAGACGCTTAGTATTAAACTATAAGAAAAATCAAGAAAAAATGCATAACATAACTAAAAACGTGCTTTTAACAATTAACAACGATATATAGCAAAATACCTTTATAATTGCGTAGCCGTATGTATGTTGTTTTTTTTTTCTAAAAATGTATTTCTAGTTATAGTAAATATTGTTCAGCTGGGAAATGCATAACTCAATTAAAAAAACACCTTTAAGAAATCAAAGCCTAAACACAGCAATGCTTATCAACTCCTTTGTTTAGCCGTGTAAATGACGAAAGAATTTATACACAACACGTAGAAGGTAAAACTTTTAGTTCAATTAATAAACGCATAACTGAGTTGGAAATTTCCCTTCAGCTGTTTCTGTGAATAATCAAAAATATAATCTAATTCTTTTGTGCAACCCTGAATCTAAAAACGCATTCCACAAGTGAAAACGATTTTTTAGCACTTATCGCTCACGACAGAACTGTAAACGACATCGTTTCTGTTCCCCTGTAAATTAACGTTAACTGTAGTGCTTATCATATTATACAGTAAGAATATTATCGTGCACCTCAGTGATGTAAATATATTTAATTATAAGAACTGAATATTTTCAACTGAGCGAAAAAATGCCCAAGCCGGGAATCTAACACAGATCCTCGGCTTACATTGCGATTGCTTTATCGTTTAAGATACTATGAACTGAAAACCGGTAGGCATTTTTCCATGAGATAACCTTATCGAAAATATACTCGAGCGAAATATGTTTGCCGGTTGCCAGCCCAGGTAGTTTAAATGATAGCACATTAGCAATATAAGCCAAGGATCTGGGTTCGATTCCCGGCTTGGGCATTTTTTCCCTCATTGGGAAATATTCAATTCGTATAAAAATTTTACCTATCAGTAGGAATGTGTTAAAAATAATAGTATATTCAATTATGTTTGAAATAGTGTAACATTAATTAAATGCGGTGCAAATGATTTCCCAGTGATTTTCCCAGTAAACCATTAAATAACTGAATTCTTTTAGTGCGACACTCTAAATGATGACAATTCCTTTGCAGTGCCTTATTCAACAAAAAACAAGTTTCAGCGCACCTACTAATGTATACTAATTTCATTATGTTTGAAATAGCGTAACATCATTAAAATAAGCAGCAAACAATATTCCCCAAGAGATTCCTATGCAATCAAGGTATTTTATTGTGCCTCTCAGAAATGTAAATCAATTTCATAACATGTGTAATAATCACTTATAAACAGATTAAGCTAAATCTACCCTATACATATAAAATCCTAATGAAACGAATTTATGAAACGGTTATATGAAACGACTGAAATGTAACGAATTTATGAAATGATTCTATGAAACGACTGATTAAACAACTGATTACGTTTCGCGGCGATTTCTCCTAAAATATGGAATACTTTCCGATGAAATTAACACCAAAAATCCACATTGATTCGCAGATCTCAAAACTGGTATTAGAATTTTTTAATTCGAATTATTTTTCCAAATATTATTTTTTTCTAATTTTAAATACATTTTTCTAATGATGGCAACTCAAAATTTAATCATAACATGTATTTTTTTTTCATATTTTAGAAAAGGTTATTATTTTAAACTAATTTGGCAAACAGTTTGGCCTCCCTTAAATGTCTGCGGAGAACAATGCTTTTTTTTTTTGTATTTCATTATCATTTTATGTAATACAAAACTCTCATTTAAAACTGAAAAATTTAAAATCAATGGCTTTCACTTCTTTCCTTTTTTAAACGAAGCGAAACGAAAAATATTAATTGCAGATGTCATATACGCAACGGGGTACCTAAATAGCGCCAAAAGTGCATTATTTTGCCTGACATGGTAACCCGGCTATTGTTGCTTATTTATTAATAAATGTTTATTTACCTTTATTTTCTTTTTATTAAAAAAAAAATGTTATAAAATGTAATGTATAAAATGTGTAAAAATGTATAAAATGTAAATGTTAAATTGTTTTTGTTCTATAGCTATTAATTAATTATTTTTATTTATTGTTATTTCATTTTTAAAATAATGGAAAATAATTAAAAAATACATATGTAACTGGTATTCAAAAACGAGGTTTTCGCCAAATTGTCGTAAAAAAAAAAAAAAAAAAAAAAAAAAAAAAAAAAAAAATCACGCCAAACCCGATTAAATATTGCAACAAATCCTGACATTTAGTTTGAAATTCAAAGCAATGTGTTAATGTTACTACTTAGTTATCGAGTCGGCCAATTTCGCCAAATTATATAAATCGCCAAAGCACTCACCAAATTATACAAATTGACGTAATTTTTATTTTAAATAACGAAAGAACATTTAAAGGCACAGAAGTCATATACGAGCCCATATTGGCGCAATTTGTTTCTGACGCCAATGTCGTATACGCAACGGGTACTTAACTGGCGCCGAAGAATCGTTATTTCGCTTGATATGGTAATCCGGATGTTGCTGTTTATGCTGTTTATATTTTCGCAAAAATGGCGTCGGAAAAAATCGGCCAAAATGGGGCGTATATGACATCTGTGCCCAAATAAATTAGTACAGCATTAATAAAAATAAAAATAAAAATAAAAATCACTTGATGGCGTAAACATATGTAACTTCCTTACAGTCAAGTGAATGTGACATTTACGATCAACCATTATTGGCATTTAATCTTATTCTCTGGCAATAGATTTTTGGTCGATGGGATAACCAAGTAGTACCGTTTTAATTTAACCTTAATTTAACCGTTACCACTCGAAAAAAAAAAAAAAAAATGCTAACTGGCGAGTTTTTAAAAAAGCTATTGGTGAGATTTGCACCTGGCTAACATAAAAGTACCAAGAATTCTTTGCGATCATGGCATCTTTTATGCAGTTTTATTCGAAAAAATAACTTTGATTCTTTAATCAAAATGGAAAGTTTTCTTATGAAAAGCGAAGGGTTTTAATTGTTTATGGAAGTTACATGACTTAACAGCCATTTGTTCACTTACTTAATAAAAGGAAAATTTTCATTCCAATATTCTGGAGCCAATATGGTATTTAAGAATTAAAATTAAGTGGTCCAAAGATGAACCACCGCCCTTGAAGGGGTTGAAGCGGTAAATTGTAGTAATTGTAGTAAATTGCATTATGTCAATCGTTTTATAACGCTGATAAAAAATACCGGGAGGCAAAGACTGTTTACTTAATTCATTTTATTTTAGCTTCCTTTCAAATATTTAACTGGTCTTCCTTAATCAAACACGAAAACAACCATTGGATGTCTTAACAGCTACTGATTCGGCCCTAAATTTTCGCAATCAAAGGGAATTGAATGGAAACCCGTTTACAGGGAGATCGCTATAGGTTTTTCATTATAATTCAATCTTCTCTAGTCTTTTTAAAACCGATCACATTAGCGTGCTTTTAGATTCTGCGATGTCTGAACGGGGGTTGGCGAGCGTAGCTTGCAGGGGGCAGAGCTTCCTAGTAATGCTGTAAAAAGTGATAAAATATCTTTATTTAGATTGACGAACTTTTCAAACGACGACATTTTCAAAATCATTTATGATAGAAATATTTTCACAAAATTTAAAAACAATAACTTGGTAAACAATGTCGCGATACATCATGTATAATGAAAATCAGTGCAACCATAGAATAAATATTATATGGTTGTCATTATGCAGGATGTCTCGCGACATTGTTTACCAAATTATTGTTTTTAATTTTTATGAAAATATTTCTATCATGAATGATTTTGAAATTGTCGCCATTTGTGAGATGAAAGGTTCGTCAATCTAAACAAACATATTTTATTGCTTTTTATTGCATTATTTAGCTCAATTTCATAATGTATGAAATAGTGTAACAGCATTAAAATACAAAGCAAACAATCTTTTCCCCATAGACCTAAACGTTACAGGTATATTTTAGATGACCCTGTAAACGATCTGTAAGCTCTACACACTCCATTTTCATTACCACGAATGCCATTTTAACCCTCAACAACCTATGTCTATAACATGACAATTCGACTAAATTTATTTTAGTAACACCGGGAGTCAAAAGGAAGTCATAAGCATTTTTAATCTAGGTTTGAAAAACTTATATACGAGTGGTTTTAAAAAAAAAATCGATTACAATTGACTTTTCTTTAACTTATTACAACGATATACATTTATATCTGGCATAGTTTTACGACAGTAGTTTGGCAGGACATAATAATATTTTCTATTGTAAACATCTATAGTTGAATCCCCTTCCATGTCCATTTTCGATATCCCACTGTTGCTAATATTACCCATTTTGGTACGTAATTTGCTATCTTATATTACAGATTTAATGCATCTCTGTAAACAAACCATGCACAAAACGACGAAGATTTTTAAAAAGACATAGGAGTATTGTGTATGTTATCTATATATACAAACTTCCTAGTAATTGAACCGAATTTTCTCGAATATTGCCGCCAAGAAAGTTCGCGAAAGAGAAAACGAACACGAATCCCACAAGCTCCCGATTTTTGTGAGCTGAGGGAATGGATAAGATATCACCAAAGAAATAATGCTATCACTGGGATCGAAGTGGCTGTGGTCGCCCAACGCACTAAACTCTTGAACCCACAGGTGACTTTAACTTGATAAAAATTGTTTTTAAAAGGTTTTTAGAACACTTCATGTACCCTTTCACCATTTTAAATTTCGCATATGTTCAGAAATCATTCATTGCGAGCACTTACATCTTAAAAGTAACCACCATGCCGAATTTCAAGTTTCGAGCACAGCAGCGTCACAAAAATTGCAATTTTAGAAAATTTATTTCTTCTGCACCATTCTAATTGTTTTTGTTTGTTTTGTAAAAACTGTTTTGTGCCAGCACTTAAGTCTTAAAAATAACACACACGTCAAATTTTAAGTTTCTATCCCTAACAATTCTAAATAAACCGTAATACAGTCATTTTACGCTCATTTCACACCTTTATATTTCGAATTTTTAATCAACCTTTTATACCGTACATCTGCATTTTGAACGTTTTCATCTTTTTAATTTCGAATTTTTTAGATATCTTTCTTAACGAGCATTTGCATCTTAAAATTAACCGCCATACAAAAATTCAAATTCTATACCAATTGCATCACATAAATCACAATGTTTGAACGCTTTTTGCTCCTGCAACCTTTTAAATTTCGAATTTTTTCATTTAATTATTTAGAGTAACAACCATAGAAAATTTCAACTTTCTATTCTTAACAGTTCCAAACAAATCGTAAATTAGATTGTTTTTCGAATGTTTTCATCTCATATCACACTTTAAAATTTCGATTTTTTTTATAAATCTTTCTTAGTGCACATATACATCTTAAAACGAATCATCATACCAAATTTCCAATTTCTTGTCGGAAGAATATCACATAAATTCTAATTTTAGAACGTTTTTTGCTCCTGCACACTTTTAAATTTTGGTTATTTAGGAAATTATTTTGGGAAAGCATTTACGTCCATTCCAAATTTTAAGTTTCAAGCCCTAGCATTTCAAATAAATCGTAATTAAAACGTTTTTAGAACATTTTATACTCATTTCCCCTTTTTAAATTTCGAATTTTTTAGAAACACTTTATAGGAAGTATTTAAATCTTAAAAGTTACCATTATACAAAATTTCTAATTTCTAACCCCAAAAATATCACACGAATAACAATTTTAAAGGTTTTTTGCTATTGCACGCCCTCGGGTGTTGTTAATCGGCATAAAATATAGCCTTTTTTTTTTTTTTTTTTTTTTTTTGAGCAGCGATATTCACTGGGATTTTCTCACTGTTATTTTTAAAATGGGTTCGGTAGTTTGAGTGATAACCCCTAAAAACAAGCAAACTCACATACATTACTTCTTTATAATATTAGTATAGGTTTTCAGGAAAATATATCTCTTTATTCTAAAAAAATGGTAACTAACGCTGCCACAGCACTAAATGAATTTTTTGTGACCCGAGGTATTTCTAGGTTAATATTAAGAAAACAATTGCATATGAAAATATGAAAATTCGTAATTTTATAGAGATGGTAAATGAAACATTCTGAAGCAGACAGTGTTTTAATCGGAGAATTATTTTAAGATCTATTAATGTTGAAGTTTGGCAAAATAGTTCTATTAAAAAAAGTTTAATAGAAAAACATTTTATACGAGTGTCACTCTGAAATTTTTGAGATACAACTAAGTTTTTAAAGTTATACTTACAAAATTTTAGGTGTGTTCAAAGTAGTCTCCTCCAGCATCAATGCACTTTTGTAGACGAATTTTCCACAGATTAAATGCCTCAAGTCATTCATTTCTTGGAATAGATGAAAAAAATACATTTATAGCCACATCAATCTCTTCTTCTGAATGAAAACGACGTCCATGTAAGTTCTTCTTTAGATTAAAGAATAACCAAAAGTCACACATAGCTAGATCAGGTGAATACGGCGGATGTTCTATCACTTTAATTCGTTTTTGTTTAAGAAACTCAACTGTTAATCCGGCTGTATGTGAAGATGCATTGTCATGGTGAAGCATTAGTCCCCTAACATTCACTTCTTGTAGAATTTCTGGAAGACATTTAGTGGTATACCAGTTTGCTGTTACTGTCTTCTGTCCTTCAAACATGATGGCTTTGAACAATCCTGTACTTCTGAAGAAAACGGCATACATCACTTTTTTCAGTGCGCGTTGTCTTTTCACCATTGTTGGCTTGGGATCATCTTCAAAGACCCATACTTTGCTTTCTTGACGTGTTGGAACGTCAAAAAACGGTATGTATGTTTCATCACCCGTTACAATTTTAGAAATGATGCGGTGGCCACCATCATTTAGCAATTTAAGAGTTTCTTTATTAATTCTGACACACTCCTCTTTTTGGTGCTCAGTTAGATTATGAGGAACCCAACGGCAAACTACTTTTTTCATATACAATTCTTCATGAATAATTTCGTGTATGGCTGCGGATCCAATGTTAAGTTCCTCTTGTATCATTTGATAGGTACAGAGATTATCATCCATTAACATCTTTCGTATGGCAGACACATTATCCGGGATTACTGCCGACGGCGGCCTTCCTGTGTGTTCTTCAT
The DNA here is from genome assembly GCA_963932465.1 of Maratus speciosus. Taxonomy (NCBI): domain Eukaryota; kingdom Metazoa; phylum Arthropoda; class Arachnida; order Araneae; family Salticidae; genus Maratus; species Maratus speciosus. The sequence continues at coordinate 5,809,413 of OZ010786.1, read as the reverse complement.
CCTGGAGAAAATTGTGACCTCTGCTAAATTCTTTAAACCATCTGAATACAGTAGCACGAGCTGGAGATGCATCACCAAATGCTAATTTCAGACGTTTAACGTATTCTTCTTGATTTAATCCTGCTTTAAAATCGTGGAAAATCATAGCCCGAAAATGTTCTCGCGTCAACTCCATTTTCTCTTCTGTTTAAAATTTATTATACGCTAAACAAGTTGAAGTAAGTCAGTAAAAAATCGTCTGCTGTGTTAAAATACTTTGTATTTTAAAATTAAACCGTTATTTTTATTTTGTAGATTCTCCCCTGCGCGTATCTCAATAATTTCAGAGTAACCCTATAAGCTGATTTTCAAATGTTTAATTGATCTTATTGAGTTAATCACGAAAATAGTCCTTTTCTGTTTTGACGGCTATTGATTCGGCTTTAAAATCCATCAGTGAAAGGGAAATGAATGGAAACCCGATTAACAGGAGATCGAAGTTCGTCGTTTAATTATAATTCAATTTTCAGTAATCAGTTTTAAGCAGATCAGTTTGGCGTATTTTTAGAATCCGCTGCCTCTAACCGGGGGATGGAGAGCGTAGCTCATAGCTGGCAGAGACCCTGGTAATTTAAATAGCAAGTACATCTTATAAACAACTCCCTTTTCAGTTTCATTTGTCAAACAAAAAGCACTTTTATCATAATATTGTAATAAAATTGCGAAAATTGTAACATCTTCGCATCAAAAATATTTTTTTTTCCCTATCTGGCAAAGCGTCGTAGCAAAGTTTTTAAGCTAGAAAAATGACAAAAAGATGTTTTGAGAACAGTATATACGATAGTAGTATATACGTATAGATATATATTGTACTTCTACTTTTAATGTTTGAATTTACATATATTAATCCAATGTATGATTTATTTTTAAAACTAAACGAATACACAAATTAATTGAAAAAACTCTCTTAGTGGGCTTAATTCTGAATTACGTTAGTTAGTCATAGATATACATTCTAGGGGAATACTTTTGGAACAATAAAAAGTTGTCATGTAAAATACAATTTATTTCATGTAAAAAAACTCTTTTTAGGGTAAACATTCTTTAAATTTTTCTTATGTCTTCTTAATTTATAAAAATTATATCATCTTAATGCATTTATTTATACATTTTTCATGTAAACCATATATCTGCCATTATCTCTATTAAATTCCTCTCCTTCAACTTTATTATAATCTTATTAAATGACAAATTTCTTAATTTATATTCCGTTTAAAATGCTCATTTATTATTCATAAGTTTGCAAATTAAAGTTTGATTCATAAAAATTGAATAAATTGGTTAACGATAAATCGCAATTTGATAACAAGAAGCAGCTCAGAATTTTAAATAATTAAATAAACAATTTATAAGAACATTTGGGAAAAGATTCCTGTGGTTTTATGCTAAAATGTTGCATAAGTAGACTTGTTAGTGAATAAAGTCTAAGGAGTTGGAATCTATTCAAAACAAGTGTGTCCAGAGACATTAATATGTATGATTGTCTGCAGAAGTAACATTTCCAACCAGAAAGAAGATAATAATATAATAAATAATAAACAAACGAATAAGTACGATTTATGTTTATATTTATACAGCAAGAATACAAATTTATAATTAAACTTTGTAATGCTAAAAAGTTTTGAGATATATGAGGATATTTTTTGTGAATACCATTGGCATAATGCGTCTGTAAGAATATTTTAATTATTTTTATAGTATTGCAAAAAATGAAGAGGTTTTCTTGAATTTTGTACAAGTAATTTGAAAGTTTTTACCACCTTTTTTAACACTTTCCAACAAAGTTGAAAAGTGTTTATGCATTCGGTCTGTCTGTCCACTCTGTAAACTCAAGCAAATATACTCGGATTTGCATGCATTAATGTTTGTGCTTTAAATGAAATTAATACAAAACGAATGGTGTGAACGGACACAGCATTTGGCGGTCTACCTCTTGCGCACGGCTAACATAAAAGTGCCGATAGGGCAAAAAATGTTTAATTTTCACTTTCCTGCAGCGTGCTGCCTTCAAAAGAAACATACACAAATTATAATTTTTTTAATGAATTCACTTGCTTGCATTTTCGAACAAGCATTAAAAAAATAATTTTTCATAATGAAGTTCGGTGCCAACCCCAAATTAATGTCATGTAACTAAAATTTTTGTAAAAAAAAAAAAAAAAAAAAAAAAAAAAAAAAAAAATAGAAATATTTTATGCAGAAATATTTCACTGAATGCAGAAATTCACTGAATGCAGAAAATATTTTTAAAAGACTGTTTGTAATCCTTATAATATTATAAATGTCAATGTGTGTCCGAAAGTTTGAATGAAGTTAGCGCCTTGACGGATGAATTAATGCTTTTGTATCCTTATCCTTATCTATCTATACTCCTATTATAAAGAGGAAAAAATTGTTTATTTGTCGGAGATACACTGTAAAAAAAAAAGTGTAAGGTTACTAAGAATTTTGTTGGAAACTGGGATTCCTAGAACATTTTATGTAACCACAACAAAAGATAATCATGTAAAATTACAAAAGTTTCTTCAGTAACTGTTACTAAATATTGTTTAGTAAACGTACTAGTGATTTTTTAGGGAGTTTCCCAATAAAACTTTTGTAAATTTACTAAATATTGTTTAGTGAACTTACTAATGCTTATTTAGGGAGTTTACTAAATAAGTTTTAGTAAATTTACCAACGAATATGTTGTGAACGTACTACCAATTTTTTAGGGAGTTTTCCAAAAACTTTTTTGTAAATTTACTAAATATTGTTCTGTAAATTTACTAACGGTTTTTCAAGGGAGTTTCTCTAATTAGTTTTTGTGAATTACTAAATATTTCTTAGTAAACTTACTAGCGATTTTTTAGGTAGTTTACTAAAGAATTTGTGGTAAATTTTCCAAGGATAGTTTAGTAAACGTACTAAGGATTTTTTAGAGAGTTTTCTAAAGAATTCCTTGTAAGTTTACTAAATATTGTTCAGTAAACTTACTAACGATTTTTTAGCGAGTTTACTAAAGAATGATTCGTAAACTTACTTAGGATTATTTAGTAAAGGTACTAACGATTTTTTAGGTAGTTTCCTAAACAATACTTTGTGAATTTTCTAATGATTTTTTAGTACACTTACAAAGGAATTTTTAGTACATTGACTAAGAATTTTTTTCTAAATTTGCGAAGGATTTCATAGTACATTTACTATGAATTTTTTTAGTATTCCACCCAAAACTTTGCATATACTTTTGCAAAAAATTTTCGGTAACTTTATTAAAGTACCTTCAGGAAAATTACCAATGATTTTTTAGTATAGTATCTAAAAGAGTTTTTGTATTCTCGCCATAAAGTTTTTTGTAACCGTGCAAGAAATATTGCAGTACAGTTGCTAATGATTTCTTTCTGTTCTGTCTAAAATTACACTCATCAAAAGGTATTTGTAACTGCAAAAAAATTTTGCAGTAGATCACTAACGGTTTTTCAGCAGTATTACGAAAATATTTTACGTAATTGTTTTTGTATGCTAATACTTATATTATTTAGAGTTATTGTTATGGTATTCTTTCAATATGGAGTTGAATTTTTACAGTTTTAGATATTTAGAGTGGAATTTTCCTCAATCAAAATACTTCGATGCAAAATAAGTAATATCGCCTGACGTGTTTTTGAGCAATACCCCAGCAATTGACAAAAATATTTATATGTTATGGCATTAGAAAACTGAATGAAGCTTTACTGTAGATGTTCAAATAGGTACAAAATCCTATCATATTAAATGAACATTATAACAACAGCAGTAAATGAGCAGATAAGTAGAAGCAGATCTTACGGTTTTTTGTTAAATTAAAAAAGCGAATAGAAACAATAATGAAAGTAAAGTATCATTACTGAGTTTATAAACTATGCCTAAATTAAAAAATATATATATTACCGATACACTAAAAAATAAAGTGCGATGTTTCACCAAGAAAATGGTGAAAAGTCGCTGAAATTTAGCTGCAACCAAGATATTGGTGATAAGTTTCACCAGTTTATTGGTGCTTTCACAAATACCATTATATTAGTGAAATATTAAACCATGATTCAGGATTTTTTTTAAACCAATTTTCTGGTGAAAAGTTGAACCATATATCAGTTTTTTTTTTTTTTTTATCCAATTTTCTGGTGTAAGTTTGAACCATAATTTAGTTTTTTTTTAATACAATTTTCTGGGAAAAAGTTGAATCACGAATCAGGATTATTCTTAAATCCAATTTTCTGGTAAAAGGTTTAACCATGATTCAGAGTTTTTTTAAATAAAATTTTCTGGTGAAAGGTTGAATCAAAATTCAAGGTTTTCTCCATTCCAATTTTTTGCTAAAAGTTTGAACCACGATTCAGGATTTTCTCTCATCTTTATGGGGAAAGGTTACACTGGATTGTAGCTTTCTTTTTCCCCCTCACTTTGGTTTTCGATTTATCATTATGGTGTAATAAAAAACAAGATTTCAGATTTTGCGAGATTATCTTGCAGTAGAAAACTTTTTTTTTCATTAAACTGAAAATTATTAAAGTTTTAATTATTGATTCTATTGTCTTTGAAATATATTTAAAAAATAAACGTAAACCAGTTTGATCTATTTCACAAAATAATTGCTTTCCCCCCCCCCCACAAATATTACCATTCTGTCCTTGTACATTTTGGAATATTTCTCCGCACTGGGTTACACTTATAGTCCATTTAGTGTTTGCTTATTCACAAAGAAAATATTAAAAAAAAATAATTTTCTTACATTTAAATACATACCTGTTTTTATTATTATTTTATTTTAAACAATGGCTGAATGAATATCTTCAACCAATATTAATTTTTGCACGAGTTTGAAAAGGTTTTTTCCATTATGCACTTAGTGCCTATGCACCGTACTTCCATGATCTGTTTTTTTTCTTTAATTGTTGTGAATCTATAGATGCTGAAATTTTTATATTGTACAGTTTTCAAATTGTTACCTTTTCACACACACACACACAAAAAATAAAAATTTATATTGCAACACAGCTCAATTATGCAAAATTAATTCATTTGAATATAAAACAACAACAAAAAAAGTTCAGCATTTGTTTCTGTTTAACATTCAATAATAAATATAACACTTTTGAATAAATAAAGCACAAACATAACTGATACATAATCAAAGTATATGCGTCAACAATGAAATAATCAGCATCAAAAAGGCAGCTATAAGTAGCAGAATCCATTTAACCTCTAATATCAGCTAATACAAAAGTATTACTTTAAACTTTAAAGCTTTTTTTAAATACACAATGTATTTCTATAGTATATTAAATACTTACTTTGAAGGGTTAATTTAATAACAGCAGTGTCGCCACCAAGCGACTAATTATTGTTACTTATATATGTATTTTTTCAGTATTCCAAAATGGTAATCTATGACAAAGATTTATTTATTTTATAACAATGCTCGTAGAAAAGAAAAGTATTCACCAACAGCAGCCTTGCAATAGCTGAAAAAAGAAATGATTACAGACACAATTAAATAGCAACACATTTAAAGCTGGTTTGCGGTATGCCGCTCCATTTATTGAAAATACAAATTATATAATCATTAAATTATATGTATAGTATGTCAGACTAATATTTACTGTAATATAATATCATTTTACATAAAGTTTCTCTCACAGTTTTAGGAGGGTGCTGCACCCTCTCTGATCATTCAGGTCATCAAATATAAAGAATTCTTGAAGCTTAGTATGTTCTGAATCAGAATTTCAAGTCAGGTAAAATGGAATAGGTCCACGCATCAGGTTAATTTCTCCACCTGTTTTAAATAGAAGAGTAAATATTTTAAGACATAAAATTGTTTCTTGTGCAGACATAACAATAATCAAATTTCACACAAGCAAAATAATAAAAAAATTAAACAGTATATCAATTTAAATATCTTTTACAAGGAAATCTTCAGCATTTGAAAAATCAATCAGTGTTCGAAATCATTGGTGGTCCGCTGGTCCGAGAACACCAAAAATTCATTTGGACCACTAATTTGAAAATTTTAGTGGTCAGCAGGAACAGTAACTTTTCCACCCTCTCTCACGGGGTCACAGGTAAACTTAAAATTTCCCGTCCCAGAGAAAACCGCAACCAAACACAAATCACACAATTTTATTTATTTTAAAAAAATAAATAAATAAAACTGCATTAAACCTCAGTCAATCGAAATATTGGAAATAAAATATCTAAATTAATAATTTCATAGTTTTTCTTTATGTGCTGTTTATTTAATTTTTAGTTATAATTTTATATTTTATTATGCTGAAAACTTTGGATAACTGCCAAGGAAGTTTGTAAGAAAAAGCTGCAAAATTCTCCAATTGTTGGGTAGAATCAAAATATTGTGAAATTCTTAAATCAAATGTGGAAAAATATTGCAAAAAGCATCAGTTGGTTGAAGGAAAAAAATTATCAATCAATCGAGATTAACAAAAACTCATGCTTGCCATTTGACTGTAAACTAGTGATGCAACGAATAGTGGTTTGGCCGAATAACCGAATACCGAATATTCGGCCGAGTTATAGCCGAATATTCGGCCGCCGAATAATGAACTTATTTTTGCCTAAAAACAAAATATAGTATGCACTATGTGCACAATTCTTGTGTATTTCTCAATTAAAATGTATTGTTTTCTTTTAAAAAATTATTTATATACAAATTTTTAATTTTTTAAAGCATTATTTTACTTTGAAAAATATCCGGCTATGTTCGGCCTAAAAATTGCCTCAATAATATGATTTAGCCCCCCTAAAAAAATTCTTAGCAAAAGTTCCTCATCAGGTACTGTCTAGTTACATTTTAATAGATATGTGTGTTGTTGTTACATTTTAAAATAATGACAAAATTTGAAAAGTACTAGGAAACACAAGTTTCAGTTTTCAGATAAAATAAAAAATAAGAAATCTTAATATCTTAAGAAAAACCACTGATAGAAATGGTGAAAGGAATATCCTCTAAAATAGTGGAAAGAAATCATTGTAGACTTTATAAAGCTCACAATTAACAAAATTTTTTTTCATCTTTATTATTTTTTTTTCTTTGCTGTCAGCAGTGAAGCCTCTATAGAAAGTGCCCCTCAATGTGAAGAAGGAAAAGAAATTAGTAATTTTCTTTCCCAGCCACTGCTGGAAAGACAACAGTGTCCTTTGGAGTGGTGGGCGAAAAATTCGGAAGACTTTCCAAACCTTTCACGATTAGCCAAAAAGTACCTTTCTGCACCAGAAAGTACCATATATAGTAAGAGATTATTTTCAAAAGCAGGTAACATTTACGAAAAAAAAAAAAAAAAAAAAAGGCAATCACCTGAGAATGCTGAATTATTATTTCTGCATCACAATCTACGTTTATTGAAAACAATTTAACTGTTTTTTAAGGCAAATATAAACATTACAATGCTATTCTTGAAAAAAATATCTAAAACGTAAATGCATATGCATACTAATTAAAAGAATTTAGTATTTACATTTCTTTCATTATTTAATAAGAAATAGTAACACACTTAAAAAAATCACTTAAATTATATTTAACTTTTAAGCGTATTTTACTAAAAAAAAAAAAAAAAAAAAAAAAAAAAAAAACCTTAAGCAACATATGACTTAAATATCTTAAACATCTGTATCTAATCAATCATATATTTATGTTCTTTATAGGTATAATTCAAAATATTATTGAAAGAAATATATTTTTATGTAACAAGGGATAAATGTTAAACTTCCCATTATGATAAAAAAAAAAAAAAATCAATTAGCTTGTATAGCTGTGTTAAAACAATTTTGAATAGATTTAATGTTAGCTTATTACAGATACTTTTTGTGCTTACTGATACCGCATAAAATTTTTTTAACATGATTCCTAAATTAGCCTCTTATATAAAAATGGGTAGATAAAATCTATTCGCAGTATGAAAGTTAATGTTGAAAAAAAAGTGTTAGTTAATTTCAAATAAAATTTTCATTATACATGATGAATATAAATTGTCAAATTAAAAAGTTATACTGTGTAAATATAAAAACATTTATTACAGTACTATTCGGCCAAGGCCGAATAATGGACTTGATATTCGGCCGAAGCCGAATATTCGGCAGACAGGCCGAATTGGGCCGAATATTCGGCTTCGGCCAAATATTCGTTGCATCTCTACTGTAAACGGGTGTTAACAATTATTATCAACGATTAAAATCATGATTTTAATAAATTGATTTAAAAAAAAAATCATTGATTAAAATCACAAATTTTCTATGGTCTATTTCAATGGTCTATAGGGAAAAATCATTTGTAGTATATTGGAATGTTATTACACTATTTCAAACATATAGAAATTGATACACATCACTGAGGTGTACAAAAAGATGCTTACTATAGAACATGATGAGCATAGCATCCATCGTTTATTTATGGGGGGACACAAAAGGATTCGCTTATCTGTATAAATAAACAATTGCTGGTAGTTCGTTATCTGTTGTGGTACGAGTTTTTTTTTTTTTTTTTTTATTTAACTAATTTAGTTACTTCGTATGTATAAAATCTGTAAATCATATACAGGGCTGCAAAAAAGATGTATTCATTTCCGTTTATTGACGAAATATGTTGAAGGGGAATTTTAAACTGTGCAAATGAGTTTCTTAACTGAACTAATGTTTAGCATACTATTCAGTATATATTCAAATCTATAGCCCGTAAGGCATGGTGACGTCACGGCGACGTCGTTGTGAAGTCACACTGTGATTTTGTGACCGTCGATGTGACGTCACGTGACGTGGATGTGACGTCACAGTGACTAGAATGCGAGGTCGTTATGGCCGTTTTAGAGGTCGTTTGTGACGTCACATTGTGACCACTCTGTGAAGTCACGGTGTGACTAATTTGTGAAAAGTGTGTCATTTGTGACTATTTTGGCATTAACTTTGTGACGAACTTGTGACGAAAGTGACAATGTTTTGAAGTCACACTGTGACCAATTTGTGAAATATGTGTCATTTGTGACGAACTTGTCATAAACTCTGTGATGATTTCAAATGAAAATCAAATTTCAAATTAATTGCTTAAAAGGCGCAAAGGCGAACTAGTGAAAAAGATTCCATGCTGGAACTCGAACCCGGGCCATCAGTATAGCGCACTTACATTCTACCGACTAAACCACATGGAACGATACCCAGCCTGGAAAATTTCTCACTATTACATGTTGGCAAGGCTACAAACGCAGCACAAGATGCAATATTTATCGTCAGCCACCGACATGGCGCAAACACGAAACTTAATTAAATCCAGCATCGATTGAAACTATATTAATACTTGGAAATTTTTTTCAGAGAGAACCATTCGCCTTGCATACAATATTTCAAATGAAAATCAAATTTCAAATTAATAGTGTAAAAGGCAATTTTAATTTGAAATTTGATTTTCATTTGATACTGTATGCAAGGCAAATGTTTCTCTCTGGAAAATTTTCCAAGTATTAATATAGTTTCAATTGATGCTGGATTTAATTAAGTTTCGTGTTTGCCCCATGACGGTGGCTCACGATAAATATTCCATCTTGTGCTACGTTTGTAGCCTTGCCAACATGTAATAGGGAGAAAATTTCCAGGCTGGGTATCGTTCCATGTGGTTTAGTCGGTAGAATGTGAGTGCGCTATACTGATGACCCGGGATTGAGTCCCGGCGTGGATATTTTTCACTATGTTGGCCTTTGCGCCTTTTAAGCAATTTATTTGAAATTTGAATTTCATTTGAAATATTGTATGCAAGGCGAATGTTTCTCTCTGGAAAAATGTCCAAGTATTAATACTGTGATGATTCTTGTCATAAAAACTACGATAATTTTAAAGTAAAGTTTTGTTTGAAATATAAAATTTTATCTTTTTACCGTACTTTTTAGCAAGATATCACTATTTTGGAGTCCTATTCTTCTAAAATATTTTTAATGTTCCATTTAAAAAACAATGCTTATTAACTGACATCTTTTTTTATTAAGTTCTAAGCTTGATCTTGAATTCAAGATTAATATTAAGAATGTGTAAGCTTTTTTTAATGTGTTATGATTTGTCATTGCTTTATTAAATACGAACATGGAGTCTAACGGACATTAATACAACTGTTACTTATAGAACTACATGATAAGCCCTATTTATTTAAATTTTTTATTCCCATATATATTGTATTTTGTGAATATGAGCTAATTAGATTTGGTATGTTTTATATGAAAAGACTGATCTGGGAAATAGAAACAACAAGTAAGATATATCATGCGTTAGGCATAGATTATAAAACACTTTCCAACTCTTTCTAAATGTTTTAACAAGACATCTGGGGAAATAACGTAAATAAGATAACTAAGTAAACATGTAAACGCGTAAAACATTTGAAAAACTGATTTACGCAGTTACCATCCACTAAGGTGTAAAAAAATCATAATTAAAAAAAAAAAAATAAAAAAAAATCGGATTTTTTTATTTAAATCAGATTTTTTTGATTTAAATCAGATTTTTATGATTTTTTTCCCAGCGTTCAAATACTGAATAGCTATCATGAGTTTTAGGTTTCCAAAACAATTACACCACTAATTGCTAACATAATCTATGTTTTTACACTTTAATTAATAAAATTATAATTGTTAGTTAGTAATTACAGAAATAAAAATTGCAAATTAGTAGTTTCATTAGGTAGTATTATACAATAATGTTATATACATTAATATTGTAATAATTATGTAAAACTTTATAAATACTATTGATACTTAACATTTATGAAAATTATTAACTGCATTTTATATTAAATAGCTAACATTACTTCAAATTAATTATTAAACAATCAACTCTCTAATTATGAACATATTATACATTTTTAAGCCTTAATTATTAAAATGATAATACTTCATTTTAGAAAGAAAAAGGGACAGGATGCTAGTTCAAAAAACGGGCACTATTTCATGAGGAAATATATTAGTAATGTGTTTAGTAATGATGTAAGGAAAAAAAAAAGAATATTTTTTAGCATTATAAGTAAAGTGCCCTTAATTTTTAATAATTTTATGAATAACAAATTGAAAAATACAATTAAATAACATACTTTAATAATATCCTGTTTTTTCTAAAGAAATAAAGTTCCATATTTTTGCAAGATTTTTTCCACATGAATTTAGAATACTGTTGAATGGGGAAGTTTTTTACCAGAAATCTCTGGCTACAACTACAGGTAAATTTCAACTTTTTTTTTCTTTTTTTAAGGCAGGGTGCATTTTGCCAATTTCAAAAGGGGCATGGTGTGGCACCATTAAAAAAAATGGCCTAGAAGAAGCAGTATAAGTAATTACAGAATTAATAAAAACTGCAAATAAGTAATTTCATTAGTTAGTAGCACAAATAACAAAACTAACAAATATTATTTGCAGCTCATTTTGCATTTGTATTTAGGAAAATTTCTGTAAACCACCAAAATCTATACTTACACACATGTACGTGTATGCTAACCAAAAAAAAAAAAAAAAAAAAAAAAAAAAAGAAAGAAAAAGAAAATGAGTTAAACCCATTCATATAGAATAAATATAAGTTAGCCACTAATATCTGAAATCCTCAAAATATTTAACTAACAGCATTATTACCTCTATTAGCTTTCAATGGTTTAATTTTTTAATATATATGAGTTACAAAAAAAAAAATAATAATAATAATAATAATAATAAACATTTATTTAACCTATACCAAAGAAGCTCTTGCTGTGCTTAGCATTTTTATACCAATTATTTCTTTTTCTCGTATGCATTCATTTACAATTTAGCTGCTGAGCAGATGTCATTCTTTCATTCTTCTTTAACTTGAGATTGCTATTAATTACTATTTATTCTTTTACTTGTAGAAATGTAATTATATTTGCTATGTGTATTTTATATAAAATAATGCATAAATTGGTTACCTAAAGGGAATTATGACATTGCAAATTATGTTAGATTTAAATATCATTTTTAAATGAAACTGTTTTAATTTGGATAAAAACTTAAAAACAATGCTTTTTACAAACTCAACTGTTTTTAATTTTTTTACAATACTAATGAATTAAGCTTAGAAACAATTATTTAAAGCTCCTTTTTTGTTTATTCATAAGTCAAAATACCTGTAGAAACTTTCAAATTATGTTCATGTTAGATTTTAATACTTCTTTTGACATTTTAAACATTTAGAAAATTTTTGATTTTAATCAATGATTTTTTTTAAAAAATCGGTTGATTAAAATCATGATTTAATCGCTGATTTAAATCAACCGATTAAAATCGTTGACACCCTACCATCCACAGCCACATATGTTTTCTAATTCTTTTAAACAGTCCTGTATTTGATCTGTAGATTCATATATATATACTATATAATGGAAGAATTTAGTTTATCAAGGAAACGCATAACAGGTTGAAATTCTCTTTCAGCAATTTATACTAATATATGGAAACATACTTAAATAATTTTGTACAACCCTGTAGTTTACCTAGAACCTTTATTACACGCCACTATTTAGTTAAAATTTAGTTCAAGCTAAAACACTCTTAAAACTGCTGAAATCACTTTTCCAGAAATTATAATTCATAGACGGCAACGTATCCAATTCTTTGCGTGACCCTGTATATCATTTTATCTATCTACTACAAACATTTCTTAGTAAATTAAATACAGTGCAGCGTTAAAATGCATAACTTATTTAAAAACCACCTTTAAGCAATACCCAGTAACCCTTATGAATACTTTTGTATAGTCCTGTATATGAATTATAGCATATATATATACACCATATACTATGCATAAATGTAGTGAATCATAAAAGTGCATATCATAATTAAAAATATATTTCCAGCAATCATCGCTAATGAACAGTACTTCGGATACAATATAGTATCTGAAATATTTTGTGTGTCCCTGTAAATGCTATATACACTTCGTATTATACATGAAATAATTCATAGTATGTAAACCTCAACGACGTATATCAATTTCATTACATATCAGATAGATTAACACAAATAAAGTACGCCGCAAACAATTCCCTCCACCCCTATATCATTATGTATTGGAATTCCTTTTTTAGCCCTGTAAATGAACAATAACAATTCTTTGCATCGCATATTCTATGGAATGCACATTTTAGTGCGCTTCATAAATGCATATCAATTTTATTCTGTCTGAAAGCGTGTAAAATCATTAAAAATCATTTGAAACGATTTTTTTCCCACAGGCCGTAATGTAATGGAATACAATTGACTGTCCCTGTAAATGAACTAAACATGCTACAAACTTCATTACAAATAGGGGTCTTGCTATGGTAAACGTCAATAACATCCAAAAATTTTAGGTCAATCCGAGTATATTTACGCGAGTTAGAGCGCGGACAGACGGCCAGACAAACCGAAGTCATAAACACTTTTCAACTTTATCGGGCATGAAAAACACTTTATTTCAATTCTTAAATATTATATTTTATTTTTTAATGCCAATAAAATAAATGTATCGAAAATGTAGGAAATGAGTTCACAATCAAAGAAAATTTAATAACTGACTCTGAATGTCTACAATTAAATGTTTGATTAAAATCACAAACAGTAAAAAAAACGCTTAAATACAATTTAAAAAAATATAGCAAATTGAAAAACACTAAATAATTAGTATTTATAATTGTACTATTAAACAACAACAAACTATAATAGATGAATTAAATGCATTTAACAATTTCTCAAAAATCTTTCCATCGCCATATTGCTTTTCAAAGGAATACCAGACCAGTCTCATTGCATATGACATACAACTATTTAACTCATGTAATAATCTGTCAAAAAGGAACAAAAAATTTAAATTAAATAAGACATACCTTTTAAGTTCCATAAATATTTTAATAATATCCGTATTTCATCCTAAATTGTCAGGCATATTTCTGTTAGCTTAAAAAAACTAACTCTCCGTGTCAGAAGTTCTCTGATCCTTATTATTCTGCGGTTTTCATCGAGCGCAGACGATATTTGACCAAGCAGGTGCTCCTACTGTATTATTATAATTTTTTTTGTACACAACAGAGTTTAAATGCACAGTAATTTTACCTTTATGAGAGTATCTGTAATGAAAATTTTCTATTTGAATGAAACACCTGCCTTTTTTCTTTCTTTTTTTTTAAAGTACAGTTTGTTTTACACATAATAAATAAATACGTATCTTCTTAATAAATGAAAAGAGAGTATAAACCATAAAAAAATTTTCTTTGTCAATATGTCATTTTTTTCATATTCATTTTCTGTAGAATAAAACAATTTTAAAATAACTTTTTTTAAAGTCATATCTTTAAAACCCGAATTTGAAATACGAATAATTATATCATGGGTTTTGTATAAAATTTGTATACATATTTTTTCGGAAAATACTAATTTTATTTAAAAAGTCTGAAAGAAGTAGAATTTAAAAAAAAAAATAGTTATTTAAAATAGTTAAACCCTAACAGGAAAAAATATGACTTGAATGCAAATTCTAAAGTAAGAAATGCATATATGACTAAACTCTGAGTATTCTTTCTACGTGCTCATTAAAAGCTACAGACTCAACTGTAATAGAAAATTTTAGTTTGAAACCACAGAAGGGTTTAGAATACCACTGGTCGACAAAAAATAAAATAAAATAAAAAAATAAATAAAACAACTTCCTCCCTGAAAACTAAATATGTAAAGTGTACAAATGTAATATTCCTAATTCTAAATATGTTATCCAAATTGCTCCAATACGTACCATTTTCCTGAGAAACATTTTTATAATAATAACAATCAGTGAAGGATTAAATTGCAATGGTAGATAAAATTGAAATCATAAAAAAATATACTTTCACTGTCTTAAATAAGAAATTGATAAAATCTAGCATGAAAATCTAGTTTGTTGATACTTCTACCGTGCATTTTTTTTCTGCCCCCCCCCCCCTCTCTTTTCGTGTCCGAATTTACTATTTTTATCCACTAATATATTTTCATTCCTTATGTCGCTGTAACTCGGGCATGTAATATTTCTGTTCATTTTCAAAGATTTTTGATGTTCATATTTTTGTCACACTGTGACTTACAATATGGTGATTTTTTTCGTCACAAATGTGACGTGACGTACGTTACATGCAGTGTCATAACAGTGGCGTCACAATTTTTTCTAATTGCCAGAAAATATAATTTTACATAAATAACATGTTTTGAATATTTTTTTGTAATTTTTCAAAGTTTTCTAAGAAGTTCACATCTCAGTCACAATGTGACATCACTGAGTGGTGGCATTTTGGTCACAGATGTGACGTGACCACAGTGACTCACAGTGACGTCACAACGACGTCACCGTGACCATGCATGCTATGAGGGAGATCATATATAGCGTTGCAAAAAAGGAATTCTGATATTTTTCAGATGACTGATAATAATTGCTGAACTTTAATTTTGAAATGTGTTACGTGTTTTGTAATTTGCTTACTTAGCCATCATATTTAACCTTATTAAACGTTGATTTTTTTTTTACATAATTCTGAATCTGTTGGAAAATTATAATCTATCGTTGAAGTTTGATTATTTTACTTTCTTGTTTAAAAATATTTTATTTTGTGTATGTATATATATATATATATATATATATATATATATATATATGTGTGTGTGTGTGTGTGTGTGGATGAGTTGTACAAAACAGGGTAGGCGAGTAAAACCGGGTAGCGTAGACCTTACCTTCATTTGTACTTCTGTCTATCAGCCAACACGAGAAATTACTTGTCGGTAACCATTATGGCATGTATAGCCGATTGGAACGTTACTGTGTGCGGTTCTCGTTCGTGTGAACGATTTAGTTTCAATTACTCTTAAATTGTTTTATTTGATTCTAGATTTTACGCGTATAACCACTTTTTTCAGCATATTAAATATTACTGAACATATCTAATTCTTTCCTTTCCTGATAATATTTAAACATTTTTACTGATCTTTTGCTATAGGATTAAGAGTAGTGACGCCATGTTTTAAACTGTGTCATGTTGGGGTAAAACCAGGTACTTAAGTTTGGGTCAAAACTGGGTATACCCGGGGTTTTGTCCGGCACTCATAGAATGGTTTTTTAGTATAGTTAATAAATTAGCATGGAAGTTTAAATTGTATTCTTAATGCTGTTAAGTTATAATTCTAAATCTTTCTAGTTATAATGAAAACTTTAATTTTGATTTTGTTTTATATTAAAAAGTGGGTCTAATTTTTAACTTACATTTATGAAATTAAATAACTTGCAATTATTATTGAACAAAATAATGGCACTGATTAAGGCATAATTTTATATTATGCTTATTGCATTTTAATAAATAACTTTCTAATCTGGGGTGTAATAACTTGCGTTATAGGTCTACTTAAAATGCAAATATATTTCGTGACTTGTTTCTCTAAATAAAATAATCTGCCCAAATTGACAAATAATCATTAAAATCTCAATCCTATATAACTAGACTACCTAATATATAACAAGATTTTTTTCTCAAATATTAAACAGGCAGGAAAAAAACCTTCTCTTGGTGGATGATGCTTTCCCAGACTCTTTTGCTGTATATAATAAGAGTGGATGCACTGTAAAAAAAATAATAATAATGCCAGTTTTCCAGTAGGAATTGGAAAAATAGTTACCCTCATCGTACCGGAATAGTTTCCAACCCAGCTCGGAATAAAATCCGTAAAATACTCTTTTACTGACTATTTCCTTATTTTTACGGATTTTATTCCGAGATGGGTCGGAAATTATTCCGATACGATAAGGGCAACTATTTTTCCGATTCCTACCCGAAAACTTGCAGTATTTCTTTTTACAGTGTGGATTACGAAAGAGGTCTTTATTTTATTTGGTTAAAATATGTATAGATTTTTTTTCCAATCCTTGTCCTGAAAAGCCTGTTCTTTAAATCCTTAATAGGTATTCAACTCACACTAAAAGAATCCAGTTAATCTAGTAAGAGAAAGCAATGTATTTATTTAAACTTCTTTTTTTTACGCAACGCATCGATTTCAGCCCCTTGATGCATCATTCATGCACCTCTAAGCTCATACTAAGGTCAAGAGGTGAGGAAGTGGTTATGTTCCAACACTGCGTGATCTGTAACAACTTAGCAAATTGGAAAATTATTTAAAGCTACATTTTCGAGAGCAGCAATTGTAAATATTGCAATCAGAAGGTTCGAGAAAACAGGGATTTTCCCTACAACAATGATATTTTTTCAGACCATCTTTTTGCTCCTTCGGAAGGGACAGAGAAACCCATGAAAGTAATGATAACACATTTAGGTCTATCCAGCCACAGGTTGGCATAGCGGCATAAATAAAAATTTCTGATACATCACAGGATATTGGAGCTCAACCTTCCGAACATCAACAAGTTGACACTATCCAGCGTCTTTCACGTCGAGCTGCTTCCAGATGCAGCAGTTAACATCACAATCACAGACGTCATCACTGATTCAAAATGTTACATCTACAGAATATATTAGTAAAATTATCTATTTGACATCTTCAGACTATGTAGTCCAGCAATCTGAATTTCCAATTTTGCCTAAAATGTTATTATCCCCTTCTAAGGAAGTCTTCAGAATTGAGAAAAAGAAAGGGAAAAACTTTTGATTTCTTCTCCCTATAAATTACAGATCGAAACAGATATTAAGCAGAAATAAGTCAAACAAACTGCAAGACGAAGAAAGAAGAAGATTCTTTAAAAAGAAAAAAGAAAGCAAAAAAAGATTGCGAACACATCATCAGAAGAAGAGGATAATTAAACCTGTATGTTTTGCTATGAACTTTACTCAAACTCTAAATCCAAATACGATGTTTGAAATACCACGGATAGGCCCACGAAACATATAATGCAGAAGAATATGATGACAAATTCATCTGTGATTTTTGAAGCTAAAAGAACTTTAAAACGTACAGAGTAAAGTAAGCAGGCCTATACAACGTAGAAAATTTGCCACTGATTTATTTTTTTTTACACATGGACGAACACATGTGCAATTTCTTTTTGTTAAAAATATTAAAAATGTATTTTTTACTATATTAAAGAGAGACTTTTTTGACCACAATGAGTTTTCCAATAGTTTTAAATGGATACCAGGTTTAACCCAACCAGCGAAGTAAAACCGGATTTTTGCATACGTGTGAAAAAAGCTATTTTTTTATATAAACAATTATATATTTTTTTTTTTGAAAAGAATGTTTTATTATAGCCAAGGATACATTTTACATTAAAAACAGTGTTCAAAATTTGTTTTCCCATTTCACAGCATTTGAGACTAACAAACTGTTATGGTACCCGATTTTGACCCACCTTCCCTATATTATATATATATATATATATATATATATATATTTAAAGGATGCTGTAGGAGAAAATAGCATGAAACATTTATTAACTCCTTTCTACATCTGTTTATACTAAAATTTTAGGTCACATGCTATTTTTCTTTTAAAGTAAGCAATCTTTCTATTCGCATAAACTTTACGGTAGTTATCGCGATATATCACCAATATTAACACGTTGATATATTCCGATATTAAATTTACTATATTTTCCCCACCCAGCAGTTAAACTTTTGAAAAAAAAAATAAATAGAAAAGATTTTTCGAAAACTTGTAGCAATTTATTCCAGGATAACATTTTAGAAGTATCGGCAAAAAAAAAAAAAAAAAAAAAAAAAAAAAAAAAAAAATATATATATATATATATATATATATATATATATATATGCTCTAAAAGTTAAAATCTTCTAACTGATAATGCAATTGATTTTTAAAAACATGAATTTTAACTCTTTCAAATACATTGGTGAACATATAGTCCGCGAGCCAGCAACAGATTTTGATGACCAAGTTCCTCTCGGCCGATAATTTGTAAAATGCTTCAAAAGGTTGTATTATGAAGCTCTGTGAACATCAGCTACGGTTCCGTGGGTGAGTGTAGCAGCGGTAACCTCCCACGCGCGTAAAAAAATTAGTCATTTCCTCCCGATTGAAAATTTGTCAAATTATAGCTAACCCAATATCTTGAAGGGAAAAAAATTCAGCTGATTATAAAGTGGTGGTTAATACGTCAGCTGGTCACACGAACATGAAAAATATATACAGGGTGCAAAGGAAAGGCCCTTTAACCTGAAAATACTTGCGAACGGAGAGAACTAAAGCTATGGAAGTGAGGTAACGGCATAGTAAAGTGACTACGCCCGATTTAATGCAAGCGACGGCAGCGCTCCCTAGTGGCGAAATTTGGAATATAGCCATTGCAAATCGAAAACGAAAAGAGATAGAGCAAATTTTCCAATCAGAATGTTTGAGAGCATCAATTAATTAGTACGAAACGGCATTTGGTTTACATGAATAAGATAAATCTTTGCCTGTATACCCAAAAAGGTCCAAAATTGAAGCACTCTATTTTGTGTAAACGTTTGGATGGAATAGCCAGAAGTATGAAGAAATACGTACAATTTCTGGTATAAATATGTGCTTATCTGAATGTATTTTGATAACATCCCATAAAAAAACAAAAAAGACAAACAGTCTCACAGTGATAAAATGTTAATATTCAGTTAGTTCGAAAAGTTCGCCATTGCTCACGATACACAATTGTGTTCGTGGCGTAATTCTACATGCAAATTTCTCAGCATAGAACGTCTATTGCAAGACTCTTGAATACGACGACATAGATTTCAACCTTTCAAAGGCGGTGGCTAGATGGTCTAGCCACCTAATTTTAATTCCAAAATGGACAAATGGCAGCAATAATATTTTAACAAAATTTTGCTTTCCTAATGAAAGTGAAAATTAACGAGCTTTTATTTTTTGTGAAATTCGTTTGAATATTCTGGTGTCAGTCAATTGTTTCATAATTTTACTAACAGAATTCTTCTGCCCCTGAAAGGGTTAATCTAAAATTTTAAATGCATTGGAAATTAAATTTTTACAGCCATTACACCACAGTACAACGTCACAATCTAAAATTTTGCACTGCTACATTTACAGAATGTGAATATGCAAAGTAGAATCGTCGCTCATTGGTTTCGAACATTTTTGTGTATACAGGTAACGATTTATCTTATCCGTGTGAACCAAATGTCGTTTCGTACTAATTAATTGATGCTCCAAATCTTTCAAACTGGAAATTTTGCTCTATCTCTTTTCGCTTACGGTTTTCAATAGGTAACTTCCAAATTTCGCCACTAGGGACGCTTCTGTCGTTTGCATCAGGTCGGGCGTATTCGCTTTACTATACCGTTACTTCAATACATAGATGTATCTCTCTCCTTTCGCAAGTATTTTCAGGTTAAAGAGACTTTCCTTTGCACCTTGTATATTTTTTTCATGTTCGTGTGACCAGCTGACGTATTAACCACCACTTTATAATTAGCTGACTTTTTTTTTCTTCAGTATATTAGGTTATCTATAATTTGAAAATTTTTCAATCGGGAGAAAGTGACTTTTTTTTTTTTTTACGTGCGTGGGAGGCTACCGCTGCTCAACCCACCCACGGAACTGCAGCTAACGTTCACGGAGCTTCATGATACAACTCTCTGAAGCATTTTACAAATTATCGGCCGAGAGGAAATAACTGACGAAATTTGTACCTGGCTCGGGGACTAATAGGTCATTTCGCGCCTCACAAAGGCTATATTTTTTCTACCCTAAAACTAACTAAACGTCCGTATTTTAACACAATCTGTTTACACAACAGGCCAGATTTACATTTACCTACGAAAATTTCGAAACATTCGGACAAATAGAAATATTTTTTACTAAATAAAATGTGCAAAAACTTCGACAAAATTAGTAAAAACCTGAGTGTTACATCGTGGTAAAAATCTTACCAGACTTTTTCCACGAAATATTAATATTTTTTCAGTCGGGCTACGAAAACATTATGTTTTTAACGTCTAAAAATTTCAAAGAGTCTGGATGATAACGACAAACTTTTTAGAATTTAAAATTCTGGAAGAACCGTGTCCTCCCCATCCCTTTCCAGGCATATTTCAAAATTACATATAAGACTCCAAAAATCAAATTATGCAGAATATTAATACCAAATAATAATAACAATACCAAAAAGCATATACTTTCAATTCTCTTTGAAATACTGCAAAACATTAAACAAAAAATACAAAAATTAATCTTTTAAAAAAATTCATTGTCCGAAGTCACTTTTCATTTTTTCTGCGCATTTTACTGTATGACCCACATTACGTATATATTATTTAAAAATACACACTTGATTTTATACGGTAGCTTTGAAATGATCGAGTATTGATTTGGTTCAGATATAAATGGATTTAAGAGTGAAAAAAGTTTGAAAAGAAAAAAAAAACACTAAGATTTTGATATGAAAATAAAATCTATATTTATCTATATTATAAAGGACAAACATATCTGTGCGTAACGCTGACGTCATTTTGCAAATGGCAGAACTTTGAAATCTAAAATGAAATTCAGGTTTTGCAATTTTCGTGTTCAGCTCGTCGTCAGCTTAAAATTCAGAATAAAATGAGAACTACATTTAATATTTTTGTTGAACATTGTCACAATTCTATTTCAAAGCCCCGTGATCGGCGGATGTAACTCACAATTATGTGGGTGGGAAACTGGAAATTGTTTCAATCCCTTCCGTACTAAAATGCAAGTACTAAGTTTTATCCCTCGTACTAGGTGAACATTTGAAAATATGTACATATTTATAGTCGAAAAATCCTTTAAATTATCTTAATATCTCAGAACAATTAATTTTTTCAAAAACACTGTCAATAAAAATGTCGTAGAATTTGAAATTCTGAATAAAATGAGTACCCATATTAATATTTTTGCTGAACATTAAGGTCGCAATTCTATTTCAAATTTTTGTCTTAACCCGGGAGAACTCGTTAGTGAGAATGCCCAATTGCTTTTCTTTTACTTTACATTCATATAATATCAACTTTTTTTGGTTGGCTTAATACTTTTATTCACACAATAGGTAAAATAACTGAAATAACATTTTGAAATTTTAATTAAAATGAAAAATGGTTTAAATACGAGTCTTAAAAAAATACGACTGTGAGAGAAAATCTCATGCAGCGAGTTCTCCTGTGTTAAGATGCTCGTATACTAGTCGAAAATATTTTTTATTAAAACCATCTTAGTTCTTTTAGTAAAATATCGAAGTTTAAAATCGTGCTATTGGTTGACCTATAATTCCTGTAGCGACAAGGCTCATTTGTTCCCTCGCTCCTCCCCACTATTTTCGACCTCCTTAAATGTGAGGCATACGCACTGTTATTCACTATATATGTCAAATTAAATACGACGCATAATTCAAATACAATATGAGAGATCGTAAACAATATTTCCCATCATTTACAAATCATTTTTGAAATATGCTAAAAATCATGAAATAATACACTTTAAGTTATCTATTTGTTCGTAGCGGCAAAACTGCAGCTAGTAGGACGGGGAAACTTAGTACGTTTATTTCTGGCCTATGTCGAAGGGATTAAAACAATTTCCAGCTTTCCCGTATTTAATTCCGAATTCGGCCTTTTTTTTCATTTCCTACCACTGGGCTATAATTCGTAATCAAGAGGTTAAGCCATAATTCTGAAAATATCCAAAATAAAGCCTAAAATAAATACAAAATCCTCAAATAATACCTCAATAAATTAAAAATATATATATAAATTAGAAACAGGGTAAATTGATAACCTCGTCTGTTCTGGCTTCAAGAACTTAACGAATTAAGCAAAACTTTAAATTATAATTGTAAAAATTCAACAAAAATGTTAAGTGTAAGTGCACATTTCAATCAGAATTTTAACCTCTACAACATCTGTATTGACAATGTTTTTGACAGAATTAGTTTTTTTTTAGCTATTGTTATGATAATTAATAAAAATGTGTTTTTTGACTATAAATCTGTACATATCTTCAACCGCTCACCTAGTAAGAGGGGGAAAACTTAGTACATTCATTCTAGACTAAAATTTTAATGAAACGAATATGATGCAATGAATAGTTAATGAAATTTAGGACTGATTATTTATTCACTATAAAGTAACAAATAGAGTAGAGCCATTTTTTTAACCTTTAACTGATGTCACAGAAATTGTCACATAACTAGTCTGAAGCGGTCTGCGAGACCGCTCCATCGAAATAGTCCAAGAGCTGTTAAACATTTTAGGGAAGGTATTTGAGGCACCCTGAAAATTTGTGCAACACTTCTTTTGTAATGGCTGAATACAAAATCGAATGTCTGGCTGAAGGATCGTGGCCCAAAAACTGTGCCAGACACGTGTCAAGTGCCATTTTTTGACTACCCAAAAAAAAGGTATTTGAGGCACGCTGAGATTGAGACAGAATAATATTTATACTTAGAAAAAAATATATTGAAAACGACAGACACTTTAGTCGGCCCAAAAACTGTGCCAGACACGTGTCAAGTGCCATTTTTTGACTACCCAAAAAAGGTATTTGAGGCACGCTGAGATTGAGGCAGAGTAATATTTATGCTTAGAAAAAAGCATTTTACGTGTCAAGTGCCAAATGGCACTTGACACGTGTCTGGCACAGTTTTTGGGCCACGATCCTTCAGCCAGACATTCGATTTTGTATTCAGGCATTACAAAAGAAGTGTTGCACAAATTTTCAGGATGCCTCAAATACCTACTCAAAAATGTTCAACAGCTCTCCTACTAAAAGATGAATAAAAGCCGCGATAAACTCATAGGATGTTTTTGTACTAAACTTTTGGCACAGGAGTGTTATAATTAAAATTCACCTATTCAAAGTCTCTGGTGTTAGTACTAAAGTTTCAAACGAAACAAAATTTCAGTAGTGTTTGTAGATAAACTGAAATTTGCAAGTTAAACTATGAAAATTGAAAAAAGCACCGGTCTGTGAGAGACCGGTAACATCAGTTAAAGGTTAAAAAAAGTTTTAAACAGTTTAAACTTTGGTATTGTGCAGAAGGGATCAAAAAGGGGAGGTCAAATTTCAGAAGAAAGGTTAGCAATGGCGTTTTTTTTTTTTTTTTTTTTTTTTTTTTTTTTTTTTTTTTTTTTTTTAATCAGAAATGAAAAGAAATGCAGAAGAGTTCCACCCCCGATTAAGAAATAGAATGATAGTAAAGCACTTTTAAGGACTTTAAAAAAACTTGTATGAAAATAAGCACTTTCAAGCACAAAAAAATCCTTTTGAAACATGTAAGTACTTTTAAGGACCGTACGAATCCTGATATATTGAAAATTAGCCGACTACAGAGTAGTCACACTGCAAATAGAAGCGTCTTAAATTTAGACACATATGTGACTGAAAAAGAATTTTAGACACTTAAGTGTCTTAATCTGAAAATTAAGACACTATAGATGTCTTAATTTAAGATACATAAGCGTCTTACTATGACCATGGTGTAAACGAACTGAGAATAATGTCTAAAATATCCGCAAACGTCTTATTTTAAGACACTTCATTGCTTTAAACGTGTCTTAATTTAAGACGTTTTGATTCTTCCGACGCAATAACCACCAGGGGGCACTAGCACTCCCAGTTGCGCATGCGTTTTAGATGTCTTCGTTCGAAGTGGTATACGTTGTAATTCAAACAAAGTTTGTTTTTATGTACGCGTGTATTTTAATTCGTTTTTTGCGAAATGTGAAGTACTGTGATTTTAATTCGTATTAACGTGGATTATTTATTTATTGAATACATACATCTGACGTGTGTGCTCGACATCAAATGTCTCTTAGAAGCTGTCGTCGATACAAGGGCGGGATAGACACAGAACAGAAGTAGACGACGGTTGAAGATTACACCCGGAAATTCTACAAAGCGTGTGCAATGGGCTTAGTGTTAACTCGTATCAATTTATATCAATAATATTGTGTTATTCATCTTCGTCCTGTCGAATCTGGCAAAAAAAAAAGAAACTTTTGTCTGGCGGGTCCTGATTTTAGGATGAAACATCTCATTCTTTAAATATGGCTAGTCGGATGTATTATGGGATTACCTTTTAAACTGATGAAAGTCTTTCTCCCTCACTGTGGTTGTGGTAGTTTTTAAAATTTCAAATCGAGGAATATTTCTTACCTCTTGCAGCAACTCAAGTAAGTTTCTTTATAGTAGTAAAATTAGTGTATTTTATGATTTTATTTATTGTACTAAACAAAATCCTGCATGAAATTTAATTAGTTTTGAATCTGTTCGCAAAAAACCCCACTAATTCTAGAAGTATATATTTTTAAACTTATGACGTTCTTTTTTATTACGAATTATATATTCAATGCCAGTTTTTAGTTTCAATGGATAATTTTTATCTCGCAGTAAATGACGGCCACAAGGAAGTAAAGAAAAAGAAAAACTGAAAGATGACCTAATGCTTTCTTACTTCCTGGCATAAAACCGCAGATTAAAAAAAGATAAATAAAGTAAATGAGACTGGTCTATTATATGAAGTTGCCTGTAAAAATATACATATGTATTTGATTTGCAATCAACTCTAATACTGATTTTTTTTATTATTTTTAATAAAAAAGTAATTTGAAATTTATAATGGGAAAAAGTAAAAACCTCTAACTAGATTTCGTATTTAAAATTGTGGTAACTTTATTTATATGCACTTATACGAAAAATACAAAAATGACAGATGTTACTGTATATATTTAAGACGAAAGAAGTTTGGAAATCATAAGTTATTTTTTCCTCATGTTTTTAATATAGAATATGTACTTATTTGTTTTTATTGATAGTTGAATAGCTTTTGTGAGTACCCTCTGATCTACATAAAAACTCGCCCATGTGGAAATATAAATTTTTTAAAAACATAATTTTTAAATAAGTATTTTCATTTTTTTTTTGGGGGGGGGGAGGGGGGATTTCGCATGAATTTTTGTAAAGCTGATATCTTAAATCTTGCACTGATTATAATGAAAGTTTTGAACTTTTAGAGTAGGACAAGTTTAAAAACGCAAATATATTTAACAAAATACCAAAGTCATTTTTTCCCCAATGTTATTAAAGTAGAATATTTATTTATTTATTTTCATTATTCATAGTTAAATGGCTGTTGTGATTATCAAGTGATGTATATGTAAAATTGCCTATGTGGCAGTATATTTTTTTATATTTTCATTTTTTTTGGGGGGGGGGGGGGATTTTTGCAATTTTCGTACATCTGATATTTTAAATCTTTTTCCACATTCAACCGAGTATAATAAATATTTTGAACTTTTAGAGTAGGACAAGATTATAAAATATATATATATATTTATCTATGTACCTTAAAAGCCCTTAATAGCGAACACTTCGGGACCGCGGAATTTGTCCGATAATTGGAGATGTCTACTTTTTTGAGGTAAAAATATACAAATATGTATGTCTGCTGATTAAAAAAGTATTCGTTAAATAGAGGTGTTCGCTATTCGAGAATGTCCATTAACCTCCACAACGGATACTCCCGAATACCGGACATCTCAATTTAGACAACTATAATGCAGGGTTGCGTTTTTTGCAAAAGTACTTCTTGATTAAAGGAAGGGCAAACTGGGAAGTGCCCCGTCCCCCTACGACTGTAGTGCCCCCAAATTTGATGTGCAATATTTGTAAAGCTTATATTTTAAATCTGTTTCGAAATTGTACTGATTATAATCAATATTTTGAACTTTTAAAGTAAAATAAGGTTAAAAACAAAATAAATTAAAAAAAATCTAATATTTAGATAAATATTTTTTGTTTTTTAATCTTGTTCTACTCCTGAAGTTCAAGATATTGATTATAATCAGTACAATGTCGTAAAAGATTTAAATTATCAACGTAACGAAAATTGTATACCAAAACTGAGAGCACCAAAAAAATCAGGCTGTATTGGGGGGGGTGGGGGGAGGGGCAGGACCACAGCCAAATATTATTACAGGATTCAACGTGGTCAAACATGGCTACGTATGATGCTTACAAAAAAAAAAAATGGATGCGATTCAGACGTTTGAAGTGTCTGAAATTCAGACGCAAAAAGTGTCTGAAAAAATTCAGACATTTTAAAATGTCTGAAAATTGAACACTCCATTTCAGACACTTAAGTGTCTGAATTTCAGACATTTTAATTTAGAGTGCATGCATGGGTGAAGTTGCATCCGACACAAAACAGAATATAATACTTAAGTCAACCCGCAACTCGACCAAAACACGCCAAAAATATTTCCTCGATCCTCAAACTGACCAGAATCAGCTAAAATAATTTTCGGCAACCTGCAACTCAACCCAGACTTATCTCAACCCGAACCCGAAATAAAAGGAAAGTAAATCATGTTTTATTGATATTATGAAATGTAATCTACAATTACATCTCTAATAACAATTTATGTTTTATGTAGGAAAATGGACAAATGTATATACTTTAATATTCAAACATATGTAGGTATCATGCCCACAAGTATTTGAAGTGAGGATAGCTTGTTAAACAGCGCCTATCATGGTTGATCTCAATGGCGCTTGGTGACAAGTTGTCCTCAACATGGCTCACAATCACATGACACATCTAAGTGATATAGGGTAGGTGGGGGGTAAAATTACGCACTTATCATTAATTTTGATTCTTAACGAAAACATTGATATGCGACGACTTATTAAAATGTTGTATGAAAACCTTAGGCACGTTCCACTATCATACGACATTCTGTCAAATTACATTTCCGTAAGAAATTGTAATTTTTGCTCTGCATATCTTTCCCCCATTGGTTTTTTCCCCCAGGGACTGCACTAAAACTCAAAAGCATTTGCTGGGTTTCCCTGGGTGGCCATCCTCCTTCTTGCCCCATTGGTTGGAGTAAAAGTACGCAGTGATGAGGCAAAGATACGCAGTGCGTATTTTTGCCCATTACGGCCGGTTTTTGCCCCATTTCCACTAAAATGAATGAGTAATGTAAAAGCATTAGTAAATTTTTATAGTATTTAAACTGAAAATTGTAAACTAGACCATGAAAAAACAGCGGTCTGCAAGATCGCGAATAGTAGTTAACCTCTAACTATTGTGACAAATATTGTTTCATAAATACTGTAAGCGGTCTCCGAGACCGCTTAATCGTAGATTGAATAAAATGGTTTACTGACTCATAAGAGCTAAACTTTATGTAAAGGACTATTATAATAAACTTTCCCGCATTCAGAAGTCTTCAGCTATACTTCTAATTTACCGAACGAATCAAAATTAAACAAAAATTAATACTTAAATTGAAAATTAAAAGTTAAATTGTGAAAACTGAATATTGCAGCTGTCGGTGAGACCGTTAACAGGAGTTAAAGATTAAGGTTTAAAACAAAAGCGATTCGTGAAACAAGAATATTGATTTTTAAAAGTAGGTAGGTAGAACATATGTTCTATATTTAAAAAACTTAACTAGAAAAAGGAAAATGTAGTTTACTAACTTATATTAGTTATGTATCTATTATATTTTATATAATACAAATTTAGAAAAGTGGAAAGCTTTGCATCTAGCTAAAACGATAGGGCAAAGTCCCGTATCATAAACATGTGCGTATCTTTGTCCCAAGGCGTATGCGTACTTTTACCCCATTCTGCAATATTTTGCTTAACCGGCTACCTATAAGTATAAACAAATGTGATCGAGGTAAACTACGGCATTTAGAAGCTAAAAAGCTTTCGATCTCCACTGAATTTTTGGATTTGTAAAAATTCCAGGTATTGTCAAGTAAAGAAAAAAGTGAAATATACAAAATATTATATCAAAATTCGAAAATTTAAACTTACCTCATTTTCTTACCACAAATTGCAACTTTTATCAAAAGGTTTAAATAAATGACTAGTACACTTGAAACTAAACTGCCACCTATTGGTCATGATAGCCGAAATGTTGCTTCATATGAAATCAGCCGGTGCGTATTTTTGCCCCGTTCGTATCTTTACCCCTACCTACCCTATATCTCTCTTTGCATGAGAAAGTAAAAACTCAGCATTTTATTGCTCAGAACTTCACGTAAAATTAAAATGCAGATGTTTATATTTAGGTTTTTTCCAAGTCTTGTTAAGATTTTTACAAAAAGTTTGAGCAGAACAATTTTCAGATAAAATAAATACATATTTCAATATACTGCTTAACTTTTAACTGATGTCACAGAAATTGTCACGTAACTAGTGTGAAGTGGTCTGTGAGACCGTTTCATCGAAAGATGAATAAAGGGCACGATTAACTCATAGGATGGTGTTTTTGTACTAAACTTTTTGTACAGCACTGTTATAATTAAAATTCACCTATTCAAAAGTTTCTGGTGATAGAACTAAAGTTCCAAACGGAACAAAATTTCGATAGTGTTTGTAGTTAAATTGAAAATTGCAAGTTAAACTATAAAAATTAAAAAAAGCCGCGGTCTGAGAGACCGGTAACATCAATTAAAGGTTAAGAAATCAAAAGTATATAAGAAATGTGATAAATCCTTTTTATTTACGGCACAGTTAAGAACCATTTATTCTTCTCTAGGAATAGGTAAAAATATTACAACATTTCATTTTTCATATACACGCATTCATATATATAATATTTCTGATAGTTTTAACACATATACCCATGATACGTGCGTATAGATAGAGAAGTGCCCAACATTCAGAGTTAGAATCATAGGAGAGAGTGTGGAGGAATGGGACACCTTTTACAAAAATAAGAAAATGAACTTTGACACAAAAACAATATTTCAGTTTATAGAATACAAAATGAAAAAATTTCTAATGTCCTTGAACAATATAGAAACATAGTTTTCAGAAACAATTTTATAATTAAAGAAATTGCAAGTTTCAAAATTTGTCCCATGCTTAGTTTAATCCATGCTTAGAACCATTCTTTAAGGCTTAGTTTATATGATGGATAATATACAGTATAATGTTCCATAAATAGGGAAACTATTACATCTATGCATAAACAAGTCATTAATATTAATAGTCATTAATAGTCATTATTAACATTAATAGTCATTAATAAATTTTGCTGGAAAGTAAAAGAATATACAAATTTATTAAGTTAAACCGTTGCATGTTCGCCAACATAAATGAAAAACAGTGGAACTTCGAAGGATCACTTTTTGCTTCCTAATTGGTTTGATTAAGAGTATCAACAATAATACAGATTATAAAACATGTAAGGGGTGGTGGTGGGGGGGGGGGTTATGAAATTTTTTTAAAGTAAAATTTTTATTGTTTAATTTTTTTTATAAACAAAATATGTAGAAGTTTGTCCATTACTGGCACATCTGCCCTACACCTAGATGTTTAGCACGAAAAAAATATTTTGGACATTCTTTTGAAAAATCAGTCAACCCGAACCCGACACGCAAGATTCGAAGAAACCCAAACCGACCCGATCCGAACCAAAATAGTGAAGTAAACCCGACGCGATGCTGGAATCCATACCGATTACTCGGCACGACTAATATTAAGACAGATAATTTTGGTATACATTTTAAGTATTCTGCGGAAGAATAGTGGAATATTTGGCCTTCATTATCAAACAAAGTGGGGAGTACTATTCATTGCATCAATAATTAAAAATAAAATATTTAATCTGCTAACCATATTGCAATAAAATTTGATTTAAAAGATAAAACATTAGAAATTGCACGCATCTAATAAACACTGGTGTAAAGAATAGTCATTTGACTGAATAATAAATATTTAACAAAAAATAATAGGAAGATTACGCATTAATACCTGCTAAAATCATGTTATATTATAATTCGAAATCAAACAGTCTTACTGTGTAGTTGATTTGTACTTATTAGGAATCAAGTAGAATGGAAATATAAAAAAAATTAACTCATAAAGAAGAAATATTTACTTACCTACTAATTTGAAATCATAATCAAGATGGATGCCTTGAACGTCTCTGTGGCTGCGTGAATAGTCATTACGTCACCATTGAAGTCCTTTCTCATTGGCTGATAGGTCAAACTAAGATATTTCATGTATTTGTACTATGCGAGTGGTAAATATTTTCCCCGATTACGCATAAAATTCTAGTAAACATGCAGATTTCTGTAGTTTTACAAAAACTAGTTATGTAGATTTACAGATTTTTTTTACAGTGTAAGCTCTGGAACTACTGAACCGATTTCAAAAGTAATGGTATCAAAATGATGGTGTTAGTCCAACTTAGAACATAGGGTATATCTTATGTCGGTGCCACTACCCCAAAGGGGGTGTAGGTGCAAAAAACGTTCTAAAAATGCGATTTTAGCGTTACTGAAGGGCTTAGAAATATGAAATTTTGAATATTAGTTACTTATAAGATATAAATGATGTCTAAGAACAGTTCTTAAACAATTCGAAATTTAAAAGGGTTGAAAATACACAAAAAGTGTTCTAAAAACATTCTAAATGGTAGTTTCTACACAATCTCAGGAAATACCAAACCGATTTAAAAAGTATTGGTGTCAAAATGACGGTGACAACGCTTGCTCCAAGATAGGCTATGTTTTATGTCGGTGTCACTACTCCAAAGGGGGTGCAGGAGCAAAAAACGTTCTAAAAATGCGATTTATGTGTTACTGAAGGGCCTAGAAATATGAAATTTGAAATATTAGCTACTTATTAGATATAAAGGATTTCTAAGAACAGTTCTTAAACAATTCGAAGTTTGAAAGGGGTGAAAATGCGCGAAAATCTTTCTAAAAAACGTTCTAAATGGTGGTTTCTACACAATCTCAGGAAATACCAAACCGATGTAAAAAATAATGGTGTCAAAATGACGGTGACAACCCTTGCTCCAACATAGGCTATGTTTTATGTCGGTGCCACTACCCCAAAGGGGGTGCAGAAGCAAAAAACGTTCTAAAAATCCAATTTTTGCGTTACCGAAGGACCTAGAAATATGAAATTTGAAATATTAGCTACTTATTAGGTATAAAGAATTTCTAAGAACAGTTCTTAAATAATTCGAAATTCAAAAAGGAGTGAAAATGCGCGAAAAACGTTCTAAAAAACGTTCTGATGGTGGTTTCTACACAATCTCAGGAAATATTAAACCGATCTAAAAAATAATGGCGTCAAAATGATGGTGAAAACAACGTTTGCTCCAACATAGGCGATGTTTTATGTCGGTGCCACTACCCCAAAGGGGGTGCAGGAGCAAAAAACGTTCGAAATTGCGGCTTTTGCGTTACGGAAGGTCCTAGAATCGTGAAATTTGGAATGGTAGTTAGTTATAAGATATCAATGATCTCTAAGGACATTTCCTAAAAAAATCGAAATTTAAAAGGGGGTCACAATGCGCAAAAAGCGCTATAAAAAACTTTCTAAATTGCGATTTCTATGCAATCTCAGGAAGTACTGAACTAATTTCAAATATAATGGTGTAAAAATGATGGTGACAAATCTTGCTCCAAGATAGGCTATATTTTTTATCTGTTTCCACTACCCCAGAGGAGATGCAGGAGCAAAATGCGCGAAAAACGTTCTAAAAACGTTCTAGATGCCGATTTGTCAGAAATATCTCAGGAAGAATGAATCTGATTTCAAACGTAATGGTAGGGAATTGATGCGGACAGCCTCTGCTCTAACATAGACGCTATTTTATGTCGGTATCACTATCACCAAGACGTTTCAGGAGCAAAAATCGTTCTAAATTTCGATTTTTGTGATCGGTAGGGGCTAGCAACTTAAAATTAGGCAAGGTACATATTTATTAGCTATAAATGATCTTTAAGAACAGTTTCGAAAAAAATGGAAATTTAAAAAGCGGTGAAAATGAGCGAAAAGCGTCCTAAAAACGTTCTAAATTGCGATTTCTACTCAATCTAAGGAAATACCAAAGCTATTTCAAACGTAATGGTTGCAAATCAATGGTGAAAGTCCCTGCTATAACATAGGTTATATTTTATGTTGCTGTCACTACCATCTGAGGGTTGCAAAAGCAAAACATGTTCTAATTAGCGTTTTTTTCACAACTGAGGGGTCTAACACTTTGAAGTATGGCATGGTATTTACTTACAAGATGCAATTGCTTTCTAAGAACAGTCGAAAGAAAATTCAAATTTTAAAAACATGAAGTGAGTGAAAAGCGTTATAAATTACAATTTTTAAGCAAACTTATAAATTACCAAACCGATTAAAAAAATAATGATGACAAACTTTGGTGATAGAACCTGCTCAAATATAAGCTATATTTTATGTCTGTTCCACTACCACCAGAGGGTTGCAGGAGCTAAAAACTTTCTAAATTGCAATTTCTGTGATACTGAAAAGGCTAGAAACTTTAAATATGACATCGTAGTTACTTATAAAATATAAATGCCCTCGAAGGAATGTCGAAAATAAATTCGAATTAAAAAGGGGTGAAGCGAAGGAGAGGTTCGAAAAGCATTCTAAAAAAGTTCTAAATTACGATTCTATGCAATTTCAGGGAATATAAATCGATTATAAAGGTAATAGTTGCGAATCAGTGGTAACTGATCACAGTCTCTGATCCTACACAGGCTATATTTTATGCCGGTGATTCTACCACCTGGGGTTCACAGGAACAACAAACGTTCTAAAAAAGGGCTTTAAAAGCTTTTTCAATTACGTTTCTGTGGAACATTAGGAAATAACAAACCGATTTCAAAATTAATGTTGGCAAATTAATGGTGGCAGTTCCTGTTTCAACATAGCCCTTTATGTTGAGAGAGGTGGTAGGACTTGGAATTCGACATGATGGTTAATTTTAAGATGTAAGAAGATGGTTTCTAAAAAATTCAAAACTTCAAATGAATACTGAAATGAGCCTATTAATTGAGCATAAAAGTGTCAAAATATTTTCTAAATTATCATTTATTTAGTTTTATTTCATTTTATTAATTTAAGTCCCATTTCTGCCTAATACAGTGTAATAAAGATGTTTAGTCAAACTGTGTTTTAAATAGTAATTTTTGAATTATTTCTAAAAGTAATAAGTACCTTTTAATAAAATAAAATATTACCTTTTAATAAAATAAAAATTTAGTTAGTACCTTTTGATAAAAATTAGTCACATAAATATCTCTTGGCATATTTCAAATATTACGCGAGCAAAGCCGCGGGGTTTGCTAATAATATTATAAATGTCAATGTGTGTCCGAATGTTTGAATGAAGTCAGCGTCTAAACGGATGAGTTAATGCTTTTGTATTTTTGAATATAGATGGATTACAACCCGGAAATGAACATAGGCTATGTTTAATTTATTTTATTCAAATATTTTGCTTAATAATTCAAAATTTCATTCATTTTCATACAGAATCAATTGACATTTTCCCGATAAATTTAATCTTCTTTCTTTCCCGTTGCCAAGAAAATCAAAGTCTAGTATAAAAATTTCTCCTCGGCAATTAATTTTTAACTGAATAATTTCTGCGTAAAAAATGAGAATAAAAAGAAAATAAATGTGACGTCATATTTGAAACGAAAACAAAAATGAAGTATTTTTTATTATATATAAAACATGGATACCGGTTACTTTAATAAGGGTTTTTCTGTCAAAAATGGCGATGTAATTAGAAGGAAAGAGAATGAAAAAGAATTATATTATTGATAAAATATTTAACTTGCAAAAATATGGCGTCATACTTGAAATAAAACATCTATTTTCAAGTATTCGTTAAAAGTAGAAGGAGCATGAATATCATAAACTAATGAAAATAGATAAAAAAAAATGACGTTATATTTAAAATGAATGAGAAATATTTTTTACTAATACTGATTAATAAGTTTGAATTACATACAAATGAGAGTTTGCATTCAAAATTCACGTTATGATTATCAGTAGAAGACATTATTTGTGGAAAAAAGGGAAATAAAATTGATTAATATATTGTTTTAAGCTATTTTCTTAAAAAAAAAAGCCCTTAAAATTAAAAAGAATTTAATTTCAATTTGTATAGATGGTACAAAAACATGATTAAAGTAAATTTTCCTAAAACTGAAAACATATTTTCACACATTGAAGCTTTATGAATGAATTTATTCCACAGAAGCAAAAATCGTCTGAGAATATTGGCATTTAAACCAAGGATGTAAATTAAACTTCAGTACATTTAAGTGGATTGTTATTGCCCCTACGAATTGAATTTTAAAAAATCGTATGCTATTTTAATTAATTATTTTTAACAGATGGCAATTAAAACATATCACAAAGGCGAATTTAGTAAAAGGTTTTATCGGATAAAAATGAAGTAATATTTTTTAAATTAAAGTATTAATTTTAATTAGAAAACTTTTGTATATATTTATTTTAATTTCGTCAAATTGATGTCATTTTCATTTCAGAAGCTTCGAAATTAAAAATGAAACCATTAAATAACAATATACATTACAAAAATAATGTTTTGCATCAAAAGTCGCATTATTTCAAAATGTAACCTTGGCTTACATTTTAAATAGAGTAACTTGACTTGAGACGCCCTGTTGTACAAGATGCCGAATAATGTAGTTTTCATATGCGCAGGCGCTGTAGGGAAACGCCGCTCAATTGTAAGGAAGATGGTTTCCTACCGATATTTTAATTTCTGTTTGCGCTCTTTTTAAAAAATTAAGTGGTACTTTTTATTTGCTATTTCGTCAAAACACTTCTGGTAAGTGTCAAAAATCATTTACGTGACTTCTATATTTGCCTATATAAGTCTTAGTTTAAACACCAGAAAAATAAATCGGATGTTTTTAGAAAGTACTGATACCTGGCCTTTCGACAAAGCATCAATGGTGGCCAGTTCCCGCTTCCTCATGTCAGTGGGGTACGCCGGAGTCTCACCCAATACTTTGGGGTAAGTCTACGAAAATGTTTGGTTGTACGATGCCGGTTATTTTCCGTTGCAGTCAAATGCCTGGTTGTGCCTTCATTGTATGAATTACTCTTGTATATTAACAATTTGTCAACAATTTTAATCAGATACGTTAAATCAATGATTAAATCGTGATTTTAATCAACTGATTAAAAAAAGCATTAGTTAAAATTATAAATTTTGTAAATGTTTAAAATTACATAAATAAATATTAAAATCTAAGGTGAATATAAGTTGAAAGGTTTCTATATGTATTCTGAGTTATAAATAAACTTTATTGGCCTTATAAATAATTATGTCATAATTTTTAATTTTAACCATTGTTGAAACTTTGATGTTAAATGCAGTTATAAATAATTTTAATAAATGTAAATATCGGTAGTATATAATATAGTTTTAGATAACTAGAGTCTGCTGCCCCCTACGAGCTACGCTCGCCAACCTCAATCCAAACACCGCAGACTCTAAAAACACGTTAATTTGATCTGCTTTGAAAAGATAACGGATTAAATTTTCCACCAACATTCAGAAGATGAGGATTTTTTTTTTTTATGTGAGTGAGAATCAGTGTTAAGAGTGTATATCAAAGTGCAACAAAACCTCTGAAAAATGTGATTGAATCAAATGCATTCAGTGAAACTGTTGGTTATATACAAGGTCCTCAAAGTGAATAAACAAATGTGCAGTCTGTGTCAGATCTGAGTTATAGCTTAAAAGAACAAAGGACCATATGAAAAACCCCAACAAAAAATCTGCAGTCTAAAGCACTTACTCACAGTAGCTTTATCGTATTTAAACTTATTATAATATTTAAAAATAGGCATACTTAAGAGCCACAAAAAATATTGTTTACATTGAAACTCCACAAGGCATCTTACCCCTAGATAGTTGGCCATCTTACTCATAGGTATGGGAAAGATGCCGAAATGCAAGTGCTTACAAAAACCAAATTTTTAATGCTTTATATAATATCTACAAAATGAAATAAGATTTTAAATGATACATAAGGGTGCAAACTTCTAAAAGCAATCAATGAATAACAAATAAAAATAACAGGTGATTTTTAAAACAATAAAGTCACTAACTACTGCATCTTCAC
Source organism: Maratus speciosus (assembly GCA_963932465.1). Lineage (NCBI taxonomy): Eukaryota > Metazoa > Arthropoda > Arachnida > Araneae > Salticidae > Maratus > Maratus speciosus. The sequence continues at coordinate 5,772,442 of OZ010786.1, read as the reverse complement.
CCAATTTATCCTATATTTTTTTACTTGAAATTCAAAATTTATTAAAAATGAATTTCAATATTTTTTCTAAATGTACATGTACAATAATATAGGACTTCATTAAGCAATTTCATGTTTTAATTAAGTGAAATGGCATAGTTTTACATGATTCATGAAGTGAAAGAATATATATATTATCTCGACAAATATTATTACGTACGAAAAACTAACCAAGTGACGTCATCATATTTTAAATCATTGACCAGTTTTCTTTCAGAAAATATTAGCCTTTTTATATCACTTATACCAAATGGTTTGATTTCCACAGAATTTCCATAAAATACATGATTAACATCCTTTTACCTTAAAATCTCCCAGAAATTCGATGTAAAAAAGCTTAGCAAGTAATTTTAATTAGAGATTAGGCTTCACATGTCACAACGTTTACATGTAAAGAAGGGGTGAAATCACTAATTAAGAAATAAATTCACCCTTCACCTCACATCCCTCTAATTTTTAAAGGCGCCATGATTAACGAAAAGCGAAAGAGAAGAAGGAAAATTTTCTTTCGATTAAAAAAAAAATAAATCTATAGTTAAAAAATCTCTGAAACACAATCTCTGTCCCACATTGGAGCATATTCCTACAAATATCTAAGCCTCCATAATCCAAAATTACAACACACCAATCGATATGAAAACATTTAGCCGTAACTGGACTGCTTTTCCCATAAATAGATTTCTTCCGCGATTGAAAGCAATAAGCAACTCTATTGCTTAAATAATAAGCATTTAGGCTTCGAGAGTCTTCGGAGCGTGATAAACATTTTGATATTATTGGTAGATCTACAGCTGTTAAAAATGTGATACCATGAAATAAAAATGTAATAAATATTTGAAAGTTAAAGAAATTTCTCATACTTTTATTATTTATTTTTGATTTTTAATGCTTCACCACGTCTGATTTTTTGAATACCATTTATCCCTTTTTCTTTTCCAAGATGTAATTTTTTGGAATAGAAACATAATGTTATATGCTGATTTTTCGATTATTCTAATCAATTCAAAGACGCGTCTGAAGTGATCTGTTAATAATCACTATTTACTAATATATCTCTTTAAATAATATTCTTTGTCACAAAAACAGAAATCAATATCCATGAACGGAATAAGTATAAAATAGAATAAATATAAATAATAAAACAGAATAACAAAGATGTAAGTTTATTCTTTATTTAATCTTAGAAAACGAGTATGAAATTTGAAGCTTACGAAAGAAATTTAAATGATCCTATATATATAAAAAAAAAATAAGCAAATTGGGATCATTAGAAGATTTTGTACTATAAAATATGATAAAAGGTTAATTACATATGCTTTTAATTATCGAAATTTTTTGCTTAATTGATGAATTTATTCTTCTTTAAATTTTAAGTGAACGAAGTCACGGGTAACAGCTAGTAATATTATAAGTGTCAATGTGTGTCCGAAAGTTTGAATGAAGTCAGCGTCTTAACGGATGAATTAATGCTTTTGTATTTTTGGATATAGGTGGATTACAACCCGGAAATGAACATAGGCAATGTTTAATTTATTTTATTCAAATATTTTAATTAATATTTCAGTATTTCATTATTTTCATAGTGAATTCAATTGACATTTTTTCTTTTAACATTTCATTATATTTCTTTTACGTTGCCAAAAAATAGAAATCCGCAATAATAACTTCTCTCCCAATAATTAATTTTTAATTGAAAGATTTTACGTGAAATGAAAAATGAAAAAAAAAAAATAAATAAGGATAGATGCATTTAGTGTGACGACAGTCATGGCATTTTGCGTTGAAACTGACTCCAAAAAATCGGTTGCTACGTTGCATTTTCTATTTCATCTATATATTATAGTTATAATTTTTAGCTTTATCTCACAACTATGCTTTTTAATACTTCATAAGCAATGGTAACATTTTCTACGAATTATATTAAGTAAGAAATTAATCATAGCAACCGTTTTAGAGGTTTATCGTCTGCAAATAGATAATGTAAATATTTAATTTTTAATAAAAAAAAAAGCTTTTAAAAAAGTTTGGAAAGAAAATTGACAGTAAATGTCAATAATATGTGCCATAAAATTATCCATGTCGAAAATGACGTCGTGATTAGCAACAAAACCCGGAATAAAAATTTCTTTTCAACAATTAATTTTCTATTGAAAGATTTTCCACATCAAAAAGTTAAATGAAATAAAAAATTAAGAATAAAAAAAAGGATGAATATATCGCCATATTGTAAATAAAACAGAAATGTTCAAATATTTCTTAATAATATAGGTTGTATGAATTTGTGTAAGTACGGAAACGGGCGAATATGACGTGATGGAAAATAAAACGGATATGCTTTGTTGTTAAAAGAAAATGGTCTTGGGTTATAGTATTGAATCTCATTATTTAAAGAACATTTTTAGCAATTCTTAACGGTTTACCGTCTGCGCACGGCTAATGTAAAGATTTAACATTTAATTTAACTTTTAAAAAATGTAAAAAAGTGCTTGAAAGGAAAATGGATTTTAGATGTCAATAATATGCACCTTAAAATGATCCGTGTTGAAAATGACGTCATGATTAGCGGAAAAAAAATAATTTTTATTTTTAAGATTAAAAAAAAAAAAAAAAATAGCTCGATTGCTTGAAAAAAAAAAACAATTTTTTGCGAGTATTAATTCTTAAAGCCGTTTATTTCAGAAACTATGAATAAACATTACTTTATTAAAAGAAAGTTGTTTTTTCATTCATAAAACCTAAAGATGAACATCAGTATTGAATTTTGGCTCGGAAGCTGGAAGTGTATTGGAGAGTGGCATACGCAATAAAATGTATATGTCTGGTATTATGTCTGGTATATGTCCTGATTGGAGACACGTTCGTAAATCGTGGTTTCGGAATAGGATTTTAATTCCACATATCTTCTACATTTAGAAAAGTAAAAATATGTTATCATTTTTAAAAAGTCTTTTTTTAATGCTTTTTAAAAAAAAAAATAGATTTTTGTAGTATTATATGTTGCAATGCATACATATAGAAATTTTTCCTCTAATATCACTTAAGAAGCACTACTCAAATAAAATTCTCCCAGCAGTGTTTTTTCGGTCTATCAAGAGAGATTCGTCGATTTTCACGATTTTACCTGATCCTCCTTTTTTCAGTCCTTGCAGCTTCATTTTCGCGATTGTTTGCATTATTTTGCACACATTTCACTTTTTTATGACTGAGTTATGTTAGGGCCCCTATAATTAAGATCACTATAAATATTATCCTATAAATCCTATAAATAAAATACCGTATCATCTCCTACAAAATGTGATAAAGAGTTGGTTAATTATATATGTTTTTCATTATCGAGCGTCAAATGTTTTCTTCATTAAATGTATTTATATTTTTTAATAGTACGTGAACGACGTCACGGGTAACTGCTAGTTTTATACATATTTCGTCAATATTTTAGCGATGGAATTATGGGAAGTTTTAAAGAGAAATGAGACAAATAATCGGAGCATTTGTGTTCCCAATTAAAACAAAATATTATACAAACTTTTCATTCAGAATACTATTTTGTGCATATATATGACGCCATTCACTGGCGTTAGATGTTATATTACTTCTCATAATTTGCATAATATTTGTATTTATACAATCACTGCACTGTGCATATAAATCTATCCATTTGACTGAATCTTTCATTTCCATATACATACCCACTTGTAATACAAACACGAATTCAAGTAATAATTTTACTAACTAATGAAACATGCAAGAGTAACGACCCTAGTCGATGCTTACTACTAAAATAAATAGAATTAGCAATTACGGATATGTTAAGTTAAACAGAGTAGAGATTAACAATATTCGCAAGATAAAAACAAGAAAGAAAAATCATATGCAATCCTACGATTATAAAACACTTTCCAACACATTCAGAATACTGCAACTAAATATCACTGTTTAATAACTTAAAATATGATGGTGTAAAAATACACGGAACATTAGAAAACAGGCTATACTTGCTACTGACCATTTAGGTCGAAATTTCAGTGACTTGTGTCTCTTATGGGGTTCTAACTATTGGAACTGTTATTTGGGGGCATACATAGAAATTGATTTAGCAAATAAGGGGGAAAGTAGGAGATAGAATAAAAGTATTAGAGCACTTTATCCATTTTGTACCATATATCTCTGTATGTGTATATATATATTTCAAATTCATTTAAAGAAAATTATTGCATAACAGGAGCGGATCAGCTCATATTACATGTAAGAAATGTTTACTTTACCAAAGTATGATTTATAACACAGTAAAAATTCCGAAAAAAGGTATATATTAAAAAAATTAACAAGGAACTATGAACTTTCAAAACAGTTAAAAATTAATTCACACAGGTAAAAATACAGCCTGCTTTTCCTCAGTGATTGGAGAGACAGAACTCTCCCCCCCCCCCCTGTAAAATATCTTGCAGGTTTCGAAACCCGAGTCAGTCTTACATTCAAAAGCAATTTGAAAAGTAAGTTTCAAAATTGTTTTTTAATGTCAGACTGGCGCGTGTAAGACTTAACCCACCCCCCTCACCATATTCTTCTCTTTCGCCACTGCCAATGATTTGCACTCGTATTAATCACTCTATTCTGTTCGGCATCGGGTATGTGTTATATATGTCACAGGCTCCTTATTAAAAATTCTTAAATGTCGAAGTCGACATTCATAAAATGAGAACCACATAAAATAAAGAAAAAGAAAAAAAGAACAAATATAAAAATCGTTAATTAATTAATTAATTAAAAAGATTATTATCATTTAAACAATGAAAAGAATATTGCACAATTGAACAGAAATGCACAATATTCTAGAATGTTTCGCACTAAACAAAAATAACATAAATGACAAAATATGTAGCTTCTAAAACATTTCTCATATATTTCTTGAAAAACATCAAGCCTAAAATTTAAGTTAGAGTTTAAATATTCTATTCTCAAAACTTTCACAGGAAATTTTTATGGCTCATTTATCTTACTTTCAGATTTAAGTACCGTTTAGTGAAGTGAATTCACTTGGATTTCACTTCATTTCCATTCAATTTACAATAAAGAATTCATTTTCAAAAGACTTGAGAAGTACATCACTAGATAGCAGTTAAACTTTTACTACAATTTTCAATTTTTGCTGAAAACTAAAAGCTTTCCAAATCAGCATTAATCATCTGAAATATTTCTGGTGGTATAACGGTAATATCATATTTTATGTTTTAAGTTAACTTTAACCTCCTGAGCATCTGAGGGTTTCCTTGCATTTTCATAAAAATGTTTGTAAAACTAATGTTAATTTAAATTTTCTTTTGCCGTTTGTTTCTAAAAATGCATTTCATGTATTCCTATTTTATATATATATTTAACCCTTTAAGAACTGAATTATGAATTCATAAAAATTTTATATTTTAAAACATTTTTCGTGAATTGTTTAAGCTGCATAAAAAGATTTACATATTCATTTAATAAATTTTAGAAGGATATTAGAAGGATAGAAGGATTTAGAAGGATTAATTCAATTTGAATTTATAGGGATATCGTGCAAAATTTATAACCCCGCTGAAATCTTTTATTTTAAATATTTTTCTTGGTATTTTGTAGAATTAGAAAATGTACGAAAATAATGTTCTTACATTAGAAATATAGAAATATTTCCGAATTGAAAAATCCCCCGCCCAACGCCAAGAAAACGGAAAAGATAAAAGAAAAAGCTGCAAAGGCAAAAGAAATCATCCTTTTAAAAATATTTTTGTTTTGTGTAACGAATAATGCTTTTATAACAAGATAAATTAATGTATCTATAACTCGTTCTAAATTGTATTACAACTAATCGATGAATTAAATTAATTTTATAACAAGTTATTGTAATGCTACTTATAAGTACCATGAGCAGATAAAGTGTTAAATACAATGCTGTTAAAAATATTTTTCTCTACAACCGGTTTAAGTTGTTTTTTGGATATGGAAAAATGTGAGCAAATCACCCAGAGGATTAACAAAATAATCATTAAAAAATTAACTGTACAGTTCTTTATTTATGTGTGTGTGCATCGTAGATAATCTTTATAAAATTTTCAAACAACGAATTTGTTAGAAATTACATGTGTTGCAATCTACTATGTATTCATGTATGATTTTTGTGTTTTGGATTATATGGAAAGTTTGTTGATCCGCGGGTTTCAGGATGTTTTGACGAGACATTATCGCCTGAATCTACACAGTGTAAAAAAAGTAGAAGGACACTCTATTTTTTTTAAATTACCTAATTGATTACCTATGATTTAAATTTACAGTCTGATTTTTTTAAGGGTTTCATTTTATACTATTCATTTTCTTGTGAAAGGATAAATAAATTGCTAGCACAGTTAATTTACAGAAAAATGAACTTAGCTAATTATTACACTGTTAAAAAAAGTAGAATGACAAGAAAATTGACTGTGGAAAATTTAATTTGCTAGACATTTCTGCTATAGATAAGGTAAGTAAGCATTACTATTTTATCGTTTTTGTCAAAGAAAAAAGTATTTCATAATTGAAATAATTTATTGATCAAAAAATGGAAAAAACAGTTCAATTCCAAATCGCTTCCATGGCCAGGCTTTCCAATTTTATATCTTTCCGTTAAAAAATGAATATGTAAATATGTCAAAAAGTTTTGCGCTTCTTGAGCTGAGTAGTTAAGAACAGCATTAACAGATATCCCAACTGCACTTGTAATTATGCTGTATGTTTTCAATGAAATATTAAAAACGTTCCTTTCGTTTCATGTAACTTAGTTTCTGTTGTGACGATTTTGACGCCATAACATACAGGTTCACGCGACAGTAAAGTGGTTAGCACAATAGAAACAGTTATCCCGATCTGCGTTGTGAAAAGATCAAATGGGATAATGTTAATTAATAAATTAGGAGAGAAGAAAATTCTGGAATAAAATTAAATTTGACAATAACTCAAGTTGCCTTATTTAACGTTGAAATGGAAATATCGAACTTGTAGGTTGCATAGAGAAACGTCCAATTCTAATAATTTCAAAATATTACTTCTTTAGATACCATAAATTATGAATATTATCTAAAAGGGAATCAGGAAGGAGTTCAAAAGAAAGACATATAAGTACACTTACATAAACAAACTTTATTTTCATTTATATAAAATTCATTATTCCAATATGACTTGTTAAATCACAATAATCTTTTCAGATTAAGATTCAAATTATCCATTATTTTTATTAGAATATAACATAGTTCCATTCTCACTAGAACAGCAAATTTTTCATCAAAATTTTATTTTGTCACTTTTTTTTTTCATTAATTTATGTTATCTTATACTTGCCCTTTCGTTCACAGCACGATCCGATGATGAGGCTTTTGCCAAAACACTAATCAAAATTTTATTTATGTAAAGATAATATTCCCGTTATCATTAAAATCTTTATCACAATTAATCATAATATTCAATGACATAAGTTTATGTACTTTAGTGAAAATTTAGAAAATTAGTTGCTTAATATTAAATGTACACATTATAAGAAAACATGAAAACAATAGCCACGAATATATATTGAAATAAATATAAGGAATTTCTCACCCAAATAGACTTCGATCTTTTCTGTAATCATCCAAATTATACAGTTCTATCATAATTCATGGAATCCTAAGCAAACACAAATGAGTTCATCTGGGCATAAAGTTCCTTGTTTTTATATATATAGTTCAGGGAATCCAAAGCAAACACAAATGAGTTCATCTCGGCATAAAGTTTTTTTTTCTTTTATATATGTAGAGTTCATGGGGATCTTTCACCAACCAATTTCACTTTCTTTAGGCACTCTATGACGCATGAAAATTATTCGAGCTCCAACACCACAATGTACGCTTTCAATGGCAAAATCTGCAGACACTTCATACATCTCTCTACTATCCACTGAACTCCTCCAAATCAGATGAAATCTTCTGTAAAATTTTTGCATCAATTCATTTTCAAAGACTTGTCTGCTCTCCGCGATCTTCGTCAATAGATCTTGACAAGGATAGGTCTACTCTCAGCATTAATTTCCATCATCATTTCCTTTTTTTCTGCATCAATCATTTTTTTTGTGACAAAGACTTGTCTGCTTTCAGCACTCATTTCCATCGCTAATTTTTCTATTGTCCTTAACATTTGCTGCGAAGGAACTTGATGTAAAATTTTGAAGTATCTGGATCGTCTTAGTGGAAGTCGCATCTTAAAATGTTATAGAACCTCTTGAGGACGAGACTCAAGACTTAATAATCTTCTCTCATTCCATCTTCCAAGATCCAATTATTTTTTTGGGGAGGGCTAAAATAACCCAGAGCTGTCATTCTGATTGGAGGGTACTCCTGGTCCCTTATTGGTACTCTAGGCATCTCCATCTATGGGCGTGCCTATTTGTTTTCACTGCATAGCATTAACTTAATTTTGCCCCTTGCATCAGGTTTTTCATGGAAATCACCACCCACGTCGAGTGTTGTAAAACCATCTTAATTGATAGAAAATTTATGGTTTCAACATCGTAAATTTTCTATTCTTTCGCTATACATTTTCTGTCCAAGTCTGGCGTCAGTACTGTTTGCTTTATCTGTAATTACCTATTTTCTGTCTGGTCTTATTTGGGGAGTTTTATTTTATTACACTGTTTTTGCACATATAAATATTTACAATTCGAAATTTTTAATTTTCAATATTAATACAAAATAAATTCACAATTCATATTCCTTATTTTTTTCTAAACATACCAATACCAAACAACATACATATTTCTATATTTTTTAATGCATTATATAATTATTCATTTTAATATATTTTTATTTGGAGTATTTTTTATGTTATTTTAATTTATTGTATTAATTAATTACTAAAGAATTATTTTCCGAGAATTCAATTATTTTTTAATGTTATTGGATCTTGCGAAAATTATTTAATTAGTTAAATTAATAACAAGCCTTGTTGTGTAGATTTCTACACGACAGTTTCCATCACGTTTCATATAAAAGTTGACATGTATTCAAATCATTAAAAGTATTTCAATACTTATGATGTTGAAATACCTAAAATACAATATACCATTATAATCTGAAAAAATGCATCATATATATATTGTATATTTTATTACGTTACACAATAATACAAAATTATGAAATTACGCCTTTTATAGATAATGTACATGATTCAAATGAAGCGTATTTCTTTTTCAATAAATTTAATTGTATAAATGTCTAAATGAAAACAAAACCCTAAATAATAACGCCCTAAAATAAGAGGTAAATAAATCTTCCAGCCGAAAGCAAACGCTATACATTTGACAGTTTAAAGATGACCCCCATATGCTTTTGGGAAGAAAGATGAAGCAGAAGTCAAACGATTTTACCAAACTACAGATACTCCATTATCGGACGTACTCCCTCTCATTCCCTTCATTTGAACGAATAGGTGACGGAGTTCATTAATGCAGCCATTTTTTTTTTATTAGCAACGTTTTCTTTTGTTTACGTGTTTTTATTCCTTTCTAGTTGTGGAGCCATGGGAGTTTGATTAAGAGGTGATAGATTTCAATTTCTTTATTTAATAGCGTTTTGAGCTATTATGTGCCCGTGGTTTATTTAAATTACAACCAGCGCGGTATCAATAATTTTGAGAATTTTTTTTCTTTTTAGAATTCCTAAAGGAATACCTTTAAATAATTTTCAAAAAGGCCAAGCCATGGTATTTAGAAAAGTGGGGTAAAAGCATCAGAGAAATTTAAAAATAGCTTAATGTTAGTAAAACTGCAATATCAAACTATCTTAGAAATCCCGGTAATGAAAAAAAAAAAAAAAAAAAAAAAAAAAAAAAAGACAGGAAGCCCTAAAACACTGACGTCTCGTGATGAAAGAAATATTATCCGAGAGTTGAAAAAGAATGTTTCTACAATTTCAAAGGTCCGAATGTAAGCAGGGATAACACATGTGTCACGTCAGACTGCATATAACTATATAAAAAAAGCCAAAATTCTTCATTTTCAAGAAGAGACAACACCAAAAAAGCAAATTAATAACCGTTTATCTTAGGCCAGAGACCATATGTCTTGGACCACGAAATGTACTTCTCATTTTCTCATATGAGAAAAAGTTCGATTTAAATGTTCCTGATGGATATCAGTTCAATTGACATTGTATCAAGAATGAGAAAGAGTTTTTTTCAAGTCGAAATATGGGAGGGCGATGTTTGATGGCATGGATAGAAGTCGGTTATGGTCAAAGAATAAGTTTGGTCTTTTGCATGGTAAACAGAACCATATAGATTACATCCGATTGTTGGAATCTGAAATTCTTCCTTATGGTAAATAATTAGGAGAAGATTGAATATTTCAACAAGATGGAGCAGTGATTCACACAGTTATTGGTGTTAAAATTGGTTCTGAATATTTCAACAAGATGGAGCAGTGATTCACACAGTTATTGGTGTTAAAATTGGTTCCGCACAAATAAGGTACGTGTTTTGCCTTGGCCAGCTAAAAGCCCTGTCTTGAAAACAGCTCAAAATATATGGGCGACATTAGTTTGTTGCGTGTACGAGTACAATGGAGAAAAAGAGTATGAATTGTTGTTGAGCTTCGGAATACACTTAATGGTGTTTGGAACAATTTTACCAAAGTAAAATACAATCCTCTGTGATTCAATGCTAAACAGAGTCTTTCAAGTGATAAAGGAAAATGGAAAGAAAACTTCTTATCTAATTACTTTTTTTACAGAACTTTATATAAGCAAGAGAAATTATAATATGGAAATCAAATTCTCTTCGTAATTTATTACTTTCTTCTATCTTTACAAGAAGAAAGTACTGGATTCATGAAAATTTTCGAATTCCGCTTTTCGACGGATTTACACGTTTTAGGGGTCAGAGATTCGAAAAAACATGTTTTTACAAAATGTCTGTCTGTGACTCTGTGAGTCTGTCTGTCTGTCTGTGTGTATGTGACACAAATTTTTTGGGCGCTCTATCTCAAGACCTAATGCACGGAATTTAATAAAAATTTATATTCAGTTAGTCGCTAATACAAGTTGAGGCTGATTAGTTTTTGGTGTAAATAGCTCAACAGGTGGCGCTGCTATGCTGCATTTTTCACGATTTTTGTAATAACTCTATCTCGAGAACTAATGCACGGATTTTGATCAAACTTCAGATTTAGTTAGTCCTTGATATGAATTAATGCTGATTACGTTTTGGTGTAAATCGCCCAACAGGTAGCGCTGTTATGATGAATTTTGCAGGATTTACACGATTTCCCCAATAGCTCTATCTTAAGAACTAACGCACAAATTTTCATCAAACTTCAGATTCAGTTAGTCCTTGATATGACTTGCTACTGATTATGTGTTGGTATAAATCGCTCAACAAGTGGTGCTTCTGTGCTGCCTTTTTCACGATTGCCTCAATAGCTCTATCTATAGAACTAATGGACGAATTTTCATCTAACTTCAGATTTAGTTGTATGTTAACACAAGTTGTTGTTAATTATGTTTTGGTGTTACTCACCCAATAGGTGGCTCTGCTATGCAGGAATTTTCACGATTTTCGCTATAGCTCTATCTCAAAAACTAATGCACGGATTTTCTCCAAACTTCAGATTCAGTCAGACGTTGACATAAATTGTTGCTGATTAGAATTTGGTATAAATCACCCAATAGGTGGCGCTGCTAGGCAGCATTTTGCTGGATTTAGACGATTTCAGCGATAGTCATATCTCAAGAACTAATGCACGGAATTTCATATCTTTAGAATCTTCATGAGATGCATAGATTGCCATTTAATTTTGGCAGTGTAATCGCGAATTTTGAACTATTAACATGTATGAGATAGAAGAAAGTTTTGGGATTGGTACATCCGACTAGTTTATTTTTTATTATTATGATTTAATATTCATTTAGTTGTGAAATATTATGCAGATGAAGATTTCCACTCTAACTTGATCAGTTGTGCTTTTACTAGAAAAAAGTGTAGTGTAATTTTGGTTTTTTACGCAGTGTATACTCTGAAAAGTTATTAATTTAATATTTTTAATTAAAAAAAAAAACAACAGTAGTGTTATGCTAAAGCAAGGCATAGTTTTAAACAAATAAAGTATCTACGATATTTTAATATGTGGGTAAATTATTAATTTTTATAGTTGTCGGGTTAGTTGTCGTCACGTGTCGTAGTATTGTTGTGATATAAAAAACTTAATACAACAAAACCATCATTATCAGCATGTCCTTTTATCAGTATGTCTTAATCATTCAGCACCTATCATATTTTTTATTTAAAACATTCATTCTAATAAGGAAAAAAAGTGAAAATAGTTTTAAAAAATGTAAAAACATTTATAAGCATTCTTGTATAAGCATTTAAACATTATCCTAATTTCATAACTGCACAAAAGAGTTTTCGTTACTATATACAAGTATTAAGCGTAGGCATCGAACGCAATTATGGAAAATTCAATGCTTTTTGTTTACTCTGTTTAGAAATCAAGAGCTGGTGAATTTATTTTAATAATTAAAATTTTTGCTCTTTCATTTTTTACGATATGGCATCAGTAAAAAAAGAATGAAACATTATTTAAACTACCTATTTAGCATTTCTAAATTTATTTCGCAACGTATAGAAAAAAATTAATTAAATGAAGCTTGGAAAGCATTAAAGAGAATTATTTTAAATATATATCGCACTATTTATTAGTATTTTTTTTTTACTTTTTAGTATTTAAGATATTTTAATCTTGCAGTTTCACACCCATTTGGTCTTTTTTTATTTTGATAACCAGATATGCCTCATCATTAAATCCGATGTTGATGTACCGTGAATGCAACTACCGGTATCCTAAATGGTATCCTGACCGGGTATCCTGACTGATTTTAAAATTCAGTAACTTGCAAACGGTGACAGATATTTAAAAAATTCTTGCAGGAGCATTATACATAAGGTCAAAAGTTTTTTTACAGTGATTTTCGATTTTAGTTCGAATTACAAACAATAGATGGCGCTGTAAGCAATAGGCGCTAAAAACAGGCTCGATTTTTTGGTCGATCTTTTCTTCCATGCGGAAAAGGGAGATGGAAATGTATTAAGTGGGTCCCGAAGGACCAATAATCGAGCCTGAATTTAGCGTCTATTGATCGCAGCGCCATCTATTGTTTGTAATTCAAACTAAAATCGAAAATCACTGTTAAAAAAAAAAAAAAACTTCCTCATGCATAACGCTCCTGCAAGAATTTTTTTTAAATATCTGTCACCGTTTGCAAGTTTTTGAATTTTAAAATCAGTCAGTCCTTTTAGTACACCCGGTATATTGTAACATGTATACAACTATATTGTAACCGCAAAGAATATTTCGCGATTAATGACAAATTTTTGGCCAGCTAGCTGAAACATTCCTGATAACTAATTTCTTAATTTATGATTAACTTCTAGCAGTATCAAAATTTTGTATTGCGATCACCTGCAAACATAATTTTCACAATTCAAGCATATCAAGAAGTGAGATAGAAATCGAGTACACGATTCCATCTTTACGTACACAAAACCAAGTTTAAAGAAGTAAAACAGTGTAATAAAATAAACATTTTTAAAACTTTCCTTCAATTTTGAAATTTTTTTTTCTAACAAGTTACAAATAATTTTAGTAAGGAACTAAAGCAAGCTTTTCTGAATTAAAGTGAATTTTCTAACTTTTAAATTGCCCAAGTCTAGTTCACCAACTTACAAAACAAATTTTATGAGCCAAACTACTATAAAATTGTATTTAAGCTTCTTTTAAAGTTCACTAAGAGAACTTTTGCTAGTTTATGTACCTTTCGGGAGTTTCATATTTTTTCGCAGTGTACTAAGTAATTTTGCAAGAGTGGCAAACATGAAGAAGATTCAGTCATGTAATTTTATATATAAAAAAAAAATACTTTTATAAGAACTAGAATAAAAAGGACGTATTCATGTTCTTTTTTATTATTATTATTATTATTTTATTTAAAATATTTGTTTGTTGCCATTACATAAAATTCTGATACCCTGTTTTTGAAATATCGTGAGAATAGAAACTAAATCCTTCTATATATAAAAAAAAAGTTTTGATTTGGAAATGGACCAATGAAAATCTGCGTAGATCATCCGGGTATACTCCTACTAGATCGGCATCCATATTTTTTATGACCGGGGGTCTTTCTTCGTTAATATTAAGAAAACTGTTTCATACAAAAATATGAAAATCGGTGGTATTATAGAGACATGTTTGATAAACACGCTGATGCAGACAGTTTTTAAATCGAATAATTATTTTAAGAGATATTTAATGTTAAAGATGGTCAAAATCGTTCCATTGAAAAAGTTTTATAGGAAAAAAACTATACATAGGAATTTAAACATTTTTAGATCATTTTATACATTGGAAGTTCCTGATGTGCAGACTGAAATTATCTTTTTAATTTGACTCAATTTTTGAGGATTTATTCCATTTTAAATTCAAATTTTCAGCATTTCGAGAGATTTTTTTTACACATTTTAGAAAAGGGCAATTATTTAAACTGTTGCCAATTTTTAAAACAGCGCAAAGAATAATATTTCCTTCAAATAAAAAAATTATTTACACGTGGCTATTATAGACAGAAAAAAACTTTCAAATTAGAATTAAGTGATTACGTGCTAAAAATCAGGAAAATATTGAAAATTACATCATAAAAACTACAGTTACACGTGAATTTTAAAAGGGAAAGAAAATTTTTAAATACTAAATTCATTATTATGCGTTAAACGTCACAAATGTAGGAAATTACGTCATATTTAAAAAGGCCGAATAAATAAAAGTTGGTAAAACACTTTAAATTAAAAAATATATTTGCACGAGACATTTATTTCATATTTTGAGATAATCTTTTCTACTATTATCGTGAATTCTAAGACAGCGCAAATAATATTTCCTTTCTAACAACAAAAGTATTATCATGTGAATATTAAAAAGAGAAAGGAAACTTTGGTGAAAATTACGTCAGATTTAAAACAATACATTTAAAAGAACTTTCTCATAGAGTTGTTAAAAAGTACCGAGAGACAAAGACTCTGTGTACTTCATTTTACATTAGCTTACTTTCAAATTTTTAACTAATTTTTAACACTTTCCAACAAAGTTGAAAAGTGTTATTGATTTCGGTTTGTCTGTTCGCGCTCTAACTCTCGTAAATATACTCGGATCGCACTGAAATTTTTGGTTATTGACGTTTAGCCTAGCACGAACCCTATTTCAAATGAAGTATGTAGCATGTTTAGTTCATTTACAGGGACAGTCAAAAGTATTCCGTTACATTACGGCCAATGGGAAAAAATCATTTGAAATGAATTTTAAAGGTGTTACACCCTTTCAAACATAATATAAAATACATGCATTTACGAAGTGCTCTAAAATATGCAGAATATTCTGTAGCGGTGCAACGAATAGTTACTATTCATTTACAGGGCTACACAAAAGAATTCCATTACAAATGGTATTGGGGGAAATTGTTTGTGGCGTATTTTAATTATACAAATTCATATATAATAAAATTGATATACGTAGGTGAGGCTTACTTAAGTTATTTCATGTATAATACGAAGAGCATAGCATTTACAGGAACATACAAAACATTTCAAACAAGTATTTTCTATCCGAAGTACTGTATATTAGCAGCGATGGCAGGGAATGCATTTTTAATTATGATATGCGCTTCTAAGTTTCACTATATTTATGCATACTATATGGTGTGTGTAAATGTTATAGTTAATATACAAGGGTAACGCAAAAGA
The DNA here is from genome assembly GCA_963932465.1 of Maratus speciosus. NCBI lineage: Eukaryota > Metazoa > Arthropoda > Arachnida > Araneae > Salticidae > Maratus > Maratus speciosus. Next base: position 5,756,584 of record OZ010786.1, on the reverse strand, counting down.
ATTCGTAAAGGTTACTGAGTATGACTGTAAAGTGCTGAAAGGTGGGTTTAAAATGTGTTATGCTGAACTGCATGTAGTTTTCTATGAAATGTTTGTAGAATATAGATAAAATGATATACGGGGCCAGCAAAGAATTGGATACATGACCGCCTATAGATGATAAATTCTGGAAATGCGATTTCAGTAGTTTTAAGAGTGATTTAGTTTGAATTAAAGTTTAGCTAAATAGTGGCGTGTAATAAAGGTACTAGGTAAACAACAGGGCTGAACAAAAGTATTCAAGTATGTTTTCATCTATTAGTATAAATTGCTGAAAGAGAAATTTCAACCTGTTCTGCGTTTTCTTGCTAAACTAAATTTTCTATTATATAAGTATATATATCAGCCTACAGATCAAATACAGGGCTGTTTGGAAGAATTGGAATAAATATTTGGCTATGGATGGTAACTGCTGAAATCAGTTTTTTAAATGTTTAGTTAGTTATCTTATTTACCTTATTTCCCTAAATAACGAAGTTTTGTTAAAGCTTTCAGGTAGTGTTGGAAAGTGTTTCATAATCTATACCGTACGCATGATTTTTCTTTCTTGTTTTTTAATCAAAGACGAAAACAGCCATTGTATTTCTTAGCAGCGGCTGATTTCGTCTTAAAAATCTCCAATCAAAGGAAAATGAATGAAAACCCGTTTACAGGGAGACCGTCACTGTTTTTTTAAATTATAATTCAATCTTTTTAATGCCGATGAAATTAGCATGCTTTTAGAATCTGGGGTGTCTGAACGGGGGTTGGCGAGCGTAGCTCGTAGGGGGCAGAGCTCCCTAGTGTTATTCATATTAATAAAGATAACAAAGTCAAAATATTTTCTTTTACTAGTTTTAATTCAAAAATCATCCGTTCATGTTAGTTTATACATTGGTTATCAAAAATTAAGGAAAAGTCACAAAATGCTAATTTTAAAATACGCGAACACTCAAAAGGAAATAATATAATTCGAGTAATTACTATCTGTACAGCACAGCTAGCCCATATAACATCTCATTCATGTCACACTTGGTCACAAGTGTCACAGTCACTACAGTGCAGCAAAAAAATAGGAAATTCCATACATCTCATTATGAGTCTCAAATGATCACTATATGTGACTCCACTGAGAATTCACTGTGACTACTGCTCTGTGACGAGTCACCAGGTGACTTTACAATGCAGTTAAATTGTGACTTTCATGTGACTGTCATTTTTAGACTCAATTTCATAGTCATCATGAACGTTGCATTATATTAAGTCACCAAATAATATCATATTATAGTCACATGGAGACTTTTCCCAAAAGCGCACAATGGTGATTTCACAGTAGTCTCTCTGTCACCTGAAAATCATCATATGACTTTAATGTGACATTATTTGGTAACTTATCACAATGCAGCGTTCACGATGACTTTGAAATTGACTCTACAAATGACAGTCACATGAGAGTCACAATGTAACTACATTGTAATGTCACATGGTGACTCGTCACAAAGCAGAAGTCTCAGTAGAGTCACATATAGTGATCATTTGAGACTCATAAGGAGATTTATGGAATTTCCTATTTTTTTTGCTTCACCGTAGTGATTGTGACACTTGTGACCATGTGTGACATGAATGAGATGTTATATGGACTAGCTGTGTTGTAGAGATAGTAATTACTCGAATTATATTATTTCATTTTGAGTGTTCGCGTATTTGAAAATTAGCATTTTGTGACTTTTCCTTAATTTTTGCACACCAGTGTAATTACTAAATTTTTCTTTCTTTACTATGTCCATCATGTACTGCATTTTACTTCGAGTATTACTTTTATTGAAAACAAAACTGTAATGTAATATCACATTATTGCATTTTTTATACGAGAAAGAGGCAAGTAGATCAAAAAAGTTATCTTTGGTAAAGTGAATTTTTTATTTTAACATTTTTTTAGCAATCTTCCATTACAAAAATTAAGAAGCTACCTTACTTCAACCGTCAAAGAAAAGCAATTCCGGAAAATTGCTCTATATTTTCACCGATCGTGACCCCACCAGACACCAAAAACAGCCTCTTTTCAAATGTTTATCGATATATCTATATCTATCTATCTATCTACCGGGTGTCCCAAAAATGACTGATGGATTTTAAAATTCAATAACATGCAAACGGTGACAGATATTAAAAAAATTCTTGCAGGAGTGTTATGTAAGATGTCAGGAGATTTTATTCTGCGATTATCAGTTTTAATTACAAATAGCATCGACAGATGGCGTTGCAAGCAATAACCGATACATACAGGCTCGATTTTTCGGCCTCTCTCTTCTTCCATGCGAAAAAAGGAGATTAAATTGCATTGATTGGATCCCCAGGTACCAAAAATCGGGTCTGGATTGAACACCTATTGCTTGCTCTCAGTGCCATCTATTGCTTGAAATTCGAACTAAAATCAAGAATCACAGTAAAAAAAAACTCCTGACATCATACATAAACCTCCTGCAAGAATTTTTTTATTATCTGTTACCGTTTGCAAGTTATTGAATTTTAAAATCCATCAGTCATTTTTGGGACACCCGGTATATGTATATATCACCCGATAGCACTCATCTTTATAAACCAATTTCAATGTGACTGAGCATGTATACAGATCAGGACAGGATTCTTTTACCAGCTTCATCCGCCATCTTCTTTTAAAATGGAATCAAAATGTTTCAAATTCAGCAAGTCGGAAATTCTAGGTCCAACAAGGCAAATGAGGTGCGTTTGTATTATAAGTAATTTTATTAGTATTCAGATCTTGGTGCAATAGCTGTTGCACTCTTACGCAAAAATTCATGAATACAAAATTTATTACTATTATATATTAAATTCAGTAATACGGAAATAATAGAACTGCATCTTAAATAGGACATTATCACAATGGCAATCTAGAATCATTACATATCATGGGATATCACTGAATTAATTAAGTAGGATAAGATTTAATAGAATGAAGATAACTTATATTAATATTTTTTTATGCTTGATGCAATTTTGATAAAATTTTAAATGACTCGACAAAATTCTGCAACGATTATATACAGGGTGGTCATAAAAATACTCTGCCGATATACGGAGCTCTATCGGTCGGCCCGTTCGATCAATTGAGGTGATATATCATATATAGTTATTCACAGGTATGGGATCGGGATTCTGTGAACGGCAACAAAGTGGTGCTCACGGTTGCGGTTATAGGTAGAGAAGCTCGAAATTTTCGAATGGCAACGCCCATTTTCTTTTCGTCGCAAAATACTCAGTACATCCGAAAACCCTAAAGAGCGTTGAAACGGAACATGTACAGCAATAAACGGACACGTTATGCACGCACAAAACACAGCTCTACAAACTGAAAAAAAAAAAAAACATGATGGAGGCGCATGGAGGAAGTTTGCATATGATAGAGTCAATACACCAATCACTGATTATAACACAGATAGGAGAAAAGAAAGTTTTTATTTGGTTTACATATTTTCCATATGGGTGCCATCACAGGCAATTACGCATTGCATGCGGGCAACTGCGGACAGCCAAACGCACATTGCATGAGGGATGTTTGCAATTTCCCGTGTGATAGCGTCATTCAAATCCTGCAAAGTTTGCGGATTGCACGTGTACATAAACAAGACAAAAGAGAGAAACCGTTGAAAGATTCAAACAATACATGCAACTTTTGCGCACTTAAACGCGAAAAGGCTATAAAAATTCTCTAATTTAAAATACACATAGCAATTAAATACTATATTATCAGAGCTTATTTATACATTTGGAACATTAAATATGCCTTTTCAAGTAAATACGATTAAAATAAGTTTAATTTAACATTTTTAAAATTTTTGCTAAAAAAGTTCAAAAATCAGCATCTTAGCAAAACTTCAAGCCAAAAGCGGCAAATATAGGAATTGTCCTAAAAATCTCAATTTTTTTGTGTGAACTTGGTGCCACTAGTGGCCACTTTTCCGCACTACCCATCATCGAAAATTAAAAAAAAAGTTTTTTTCGGCCCACCTTAGTGTACACTCTAGATTTGAGATATCCCCAGAACCAGAAATCCATAGGAGTGAGGTCGGGGATCGCGGAAGCCACGGAAATGGAAAATGGCGTGAGATGACACGATCGCCAAAATGCTGTTCCAAGACCCTACGAACAGACTTCGCTATATGTGGAGGTGCACCATCTTGCATCCAAACGATGTCATACAGTGCATTTCGCTGCAGCAATTCTGGTATGGCGTAATTTTGCAGCATGGCTGTATCGCAAGAAACTATCACAGAGCAAGTTAAAAATCCCGTTGATGTCGCTTCCTCAAAGAAGTTCGGCCAGTGAACAATTGTGCCTGCAATGCTGCACCACACAGTAACTTTGACGTCGTATAAATGTACTGGTGCCACAGCCTGCGGATTCATGTCTGCCCAGTGCACACAATTTTTCGTGTTGACGTTGCCAGTTAAGGTGAAATTTGCCTCGTCCGTCCATAATATACGAAGATGCCAGTCGTTATTGCCATCATATCGGATAAGAAATTCATTTGCGTTGTTGATGGTCCCCCACGTCCAACATCTGAGCGCGCTGGTACTGGTATGGAAACATGCGGATTTCAAAGCGCAGCCGGTTTAGGACCGTTGATTTTGGTATATCCAGTACACGATCTGCACCTCTTGCAGTTTGCATGTGTTCTGAAGTCACTATGTAATGCACTTCCATAACAGAATCCTCAGAAACGATCGTTCGGATCACGGTCTATCACAGATTCAGACAGTTTCTTCGAATTTCTTTACTGGATCACGAAGAGCTTGCGGGCTACATGGGCCACCTAAGTGGCGATGGTTTCGACGATAAACACGCAGGGTTACCGCGGCATTCATCCCATTTTGATAACCAATTCACCACGAACTTTCGCTAGCAGAGACATTTCGTCGGCATGTCCGAGCTAACGACTAATGAACTAACATTACCACCCCGGTTTTTATCCGTTTACTGTGCTGAATATCTGGTGAACGGTATTCTGTGATTGGTGCCTTGGCTGTGTCATATGAAAATTTCCTCCGTTCCCGATCGTGACTTTTTGGCCGTTCGCAGAGATGTTTTTTGTGTATGCATAACGCGTCCGTTTATTCCGATACACATATCGTTCCAACAATCTTTAGGGTTTTCGCATGCACTGAGCATTTTGCGATGAAAAAAATCGGGCGTTGCCTTTCGAAAATTTCGAGTTTCTGTACCTATAACCGTAAACGTGTTATTATATAATCAATTTATTGCTGTTCACAGAATCCCGAGATCATACCTGTGAATAATTGTACTTGAAATCTCATCTCGATCGGTTGAACGTACCGGCCGCTAGAGTTCCATATATCGGCAAAGTTTTTTCATGACAACCCTGTATATTAAATTTCAAGCCATTCGGTTGGGTAGTTTTTGCTCTGTAATATGCGGACAGACAGACGAACGGTCCAAACGACGAATTCAGCTGCTACGTATTTATATAATTACAAACGTACCTAAAAATATGATCAAAAAGTTTAGAGATATTTGAAAAAATCTGTATGTGTTTGATTTGGAAACTAGGTTTCCGAAGAATTTATTTCCCTTCTACGCTAAAAGATGGCTGAGATATTGAAGTTTGAGTTCAATGTAGTTGAAATTTTGAAACAAGACGAGAGCTTCAAATTAAGGGGTTCTTCTATAAAAGAATTTAATTTGTGAGTTGTAATGAATGTGATTTCTGGTAAATTTTCTTTCATTTTTATAAACATTTCCGTCTCTCATACCCTTAACCTATATAGTCATAATCACCAGCATTAAATTTTTGCCAAGCTTGGCCCTATTTGGTATAATATTGCTAAGTTTTGCGATAAAAGTAGGTCGCTATTAAGGAGGCCAACTTGATGATCGCTGACTCATTCTTGAAATTCCGATTCAAATTCAATATTGAAGAAAACTGGAAATCTTCTATAATCCGGCTCCAAGCATTTTAGTTTCGGGTATTTATATGAAAGCCATAAAAACTAGGAATAAAGAAGGTACATTTTATTGTAAATGCCGGAAAATAAAATAAAGATTAATAAAGACTAACATTTTCTTAGTCTCACAAGATTGTATTCGGTGTGTTTCCCAGTGCCACCGTTTTCCAGGAACGACCCTAGATAGTACAGCTGTTCCCAAAGCCGAAAATTGCGACAGGCCCTGATTACCGCTGTGGCAATCTTACACCAGAAGCAAAAAACAGAATTTTTAGCCTTATTTATTTCAAAAATTCTGTAAGGTGAATAGGTGATGCTTTCATGGGATTTCTAGTCGCAGTGCAACTTCACTTCCTGTTGATGCGTAATTGTGTAACACATCTTAGAGGAGCCATAAGAAATAGTCTAACAATAGTACTATAATGTACTATAATAAAAAAAAATAAATAGATAGTGATAATAAAGAAAAGAAGACTATAAGGAATGTAAGAAAAGTCGAAAAATGTATTGCTAAAAATTAAAGGAGAGTGATAGCATAAAGACTAGAAATAATAAAATGAGAAAGTTTGAGATAAAGTTAAAGGTTTACCCTGTTCAAATCAGCTGACAAATTCGTCATATTCGGACAAACGAAAGAAGAAAAATTTTAAGTAAAACTGTCTGTCTCGTTTGGAAAAAAAGGGACAATTTTCATTGATATACATTTAAATACATAAGAAGTTGAATTTAAAGCTAGCAAAAGGAATACTGTATGAATAAGGTATTTATTTATTAATAAAATTTCTATTCAAATTTAGTAATGGAAGTTTGTTTCGTTGGTAATCAGTAGAAGAATGTGGAAGCGGTATGGGTAATTTTTTTCATGTCAAGGAGTACCTAATTTCGCGCATCTGCTACTGTAACATTATTACTATGAGAATCATTTCCTGCCTCAGCTACTGTGTCATTAACATTATCAGAATCATGCTCACCTTCAGCAGAAGAAATATACAAATATGTGGATTCTGTTCCAGATGAAGATGGTAAATAATCGTCTATGTCACTGTCAGACATTCATACGGCGTAAACGAAAACAAAGGAGACTCAAATCCGATAAAAATCGCACAACATAACAAAAAGGCGCAAATGCACGCTGTCTGACATATACATCAATACTGATTCCACCATCTGGCAGAAACCCCTTTTAAAACAAGTTGGAAATTGCTCGTCAAACGTGGCAAATGAGGTGCGTTCGTACAATAACTAGTTTTACAGTTATTTTTTGCACCCCATATTGTACCGAATTTATATTTTTTTGCACTTCATAGGTGCATAGTCTGTAACATCATTAAAATGCAATTGCAATAATTTTTTCCCATTCCCTGTAATGTAGCGGAACACTTTTGACTGTCCCTGTAATTAAACTATAGATCTGATTTTCATAAAATTTGAAATAGCTCAACAAAATTTTGCAACAATTACATATCTAAAATTTCAGACCATTCGGAAGGCTGTAACATCCTTAAAATGCAATTGCAATAATTTTCCCATTGGCCGTAATGTAAAGAAAACTTTTGGCTGTCCCTGTAATTAAACTATACATCCGATTTTCATAAAATTTGAAATGGCTCGACAAACTTTTGCATCAATCATATATTTAAAATTTCAGACCATTCGGTTGGGTAGTTTTTGCTCTGTTATATGCGGACAGACAGACGGACGGACAGACGGACTGAACGACGACTATAGGTGCTACGTATTTATATAATTACGAACGCACCTAAAAATGACACACTCTGTTCAAATTTCTTTTAACAGATGGTCTCTTAAATTTGCCTTTTTGTGGATTGGAGGAAGAAAACATTACTGGCACCGGACATTTTGTAGGAAGACAAAGCAAAGTGTACTTCTAGCAACTAGCGTCTCTTAGATGGTTCCCTGTGGAAGAATGGAAAGTTGGAAAATCCCCTTTTTAATCGGGATGATGTGCAGAAAAGGAACCGCGTGTTGGCAGAATTGAGATTCATTTCAAATTTTGTTCGAAGCTAGTTTTGACTGCAAACCATCAGTAGCTCTGTGGCATTTCGTTTGTCTCCAGTTTGGTATAATGTGAATTCGAATACAAGTAGAGCAGAAATTGAAATAATTGGAAATTTTATGTTTTAATATTTATTTAAATTGTTAAAAAAAAAAAAAAAAAAAAAAAAAAAAAAAGAGAGAGAGAGAAAAGAAGTTGGAATTTAAAAAAAAATGCAAATTTCTATTTTTTTTAATTTAATTAAGTTAAAAAAATTATTTAAAAAAATCATATTTTTTCTATCATTGAGAGCAGAGGTATCATGTAGGTTCTAGCGATATGATCCGAAGTTTTGGAAAAGTGTGTAGCCCCCTTTTCAGAGAAATAAGAACCAAAATGCTTTACCTTCGACATAATTTAATGCATAACTTCTGCCCCTAAAACTTTGTTTACAAAGAAAACAAATACATGTTTTGTGATGTTTACCCTAGAACCAAAATATTATGCCGTGAATTAAAAACATAAATGAAAACTGCAAAATTATTTTTTATAACAATAATGCAGGTATAAATATTAATACCAAAATATTATGCCATGATTTAAAAATATCAAAAATAAATGAAAAGTACAATTTTTTTTTATAAATCTTTACATTTTGATTTTAATGAATATATGGCATTAAAATTTGAATTTAATAAAGTCTTTTAATAGGTTCTTTCATAATAATTTCTAACCTTGTTATTGAAAATTCTATTAATATAAATTCTCTTAATTGACTTTCATTTCTGAAACTTAAACACACATTGTGATCATTCTCAATGTGTTTATGCAATTCGAATATATATAAAAAAGTAACAGTACACATTAGCACATTTTTGGTGTTTTCTGGTATTATCAATTTTACCGTATGGATGAAATTTCCTGCAAAGTTTGATTAACTTTTTCTTCAGTAAATGATCTGTTATATTTAATGCACATAATTCGTTCTGAAAAGAGGATTTTTTTATTTGTGAACTCAAGCTTTGAATCAGACGAGCAGAAACAAAAATCGGATGCAAAAATACATAATTCTGTCAACAAATAGTTCCACTTCTGCTCATCAATCTGATTAAAATTGGACTTTCCAAATTTTAGTTTTTCCATAAGAAACCATCTAGGAATGACACGCTAGTCTCTAAGCATGCTTATTTCTGACTGGTTGTGAGCATATTTTAATTTGTAGTGACATTTGTAAACGTACATTTTGTCCTTATTTTGGAAAAATGGCCCGTCCTTAATGTGTTAAGGTAAAATCCCTAATTTCACTCATCTGAATTTTCGAAGTGGAAGGTCTGGTCTAAAGGAACGAAAACAACAAAACTGAAAAATACTTTTTGAAAAAGTATATATACATCAGGAGCAGTTAACGAATCGGCAGCGTACGACGTGTATCTACATCCGGGCTAGTTAATTAGTTAATCGTACAAAGGGAATTTTAATTAGTTTATATAAATTATTAACACGTGGGTGTATTTTAATATGAGAGACTTTATACAACAGTTTTTTATTTAATAAACATATTAATTTCGCACACAACATATTTCTATTATTATTATTTAGATATTAATCTAACGATTTGATCGTAGTATGATATTATAGGAATGCTAATTCTTCGTAAAACATGAACTGAATTAAATATCTTTAATAAATAACCAAATATACACATTTTCTTGCACAAAGAGTTTTCTTAATGAATTGAAACGATTTTAATTAATGCTAGCTCTGATGTGTACGATATATTCAAATATATGTGCACTTCATTTATTTTCTGAATACAAATAAAGAATAAATTCAAAATATGCTTTACTACAGACTATTTTTTCTTAAGCAATCATAAATGTATTTCTTTTGTCTGCATGGAAATTAATGAATATATGAATAAATTAGTAATGAATTTGTAAGAATCATTTTAAAAATTAACTATATATATTGTAAAGAGGAAAAATATTAAAATAAATATATTTCCATTTGTTTTTTTCTTAAACGTACTGTATATTTTAAAGGGGAAATATAATAGAATAAATATATTTCCATTATTTTTTTTCTTAAACGTACTTTAAGCCAGCATGATAAGATTGTTTTATAAGTTATTTTATTCGTTATTAGTTTTAAAAATTGCAGATATATTTCTATGTAAGAATTACGTCTCTTATAAAATTTTATAGGAGAAATTAAATTTATTAGTGCTTCTCTTATAAAATCTTATAAGAGAAGCAGTAATAAATTAAAATTCTTATAATTCTCTTGAGAAAACTGTTTTTATTTACTATTATAATAATTACAAATTTTACAATTAACACTTTTCACATGAATTTTTTCATCAACAATTTGCAGAATTTTTAAATCTGTAAATTAGCAGTTAAATAAACTCAAAGATTTTTAATTGCACGAGTTACAATGTCTTTATAACATCTTAATTACTGAAAACGATTATCTATTATCTCTAAATTATCTGAATATGGTTTAACCTCTACTAGCAACTTTATTGATAAAATAAAAGATCTAGCGATTACTTTAAAAAGAATACTTGCATGTTTAGATATCGTATCATTGTATCCCTCGATTAACACGTTTACGCCGGCGTGGTGGGTCACACTCGACTGTCGCAGAGTTGTCAAGTCTCCGGCTTTTTGAACACTACTGTTATTTTAGAGAAAATGTTGTTCCTTTAAATCTCCCAATTGTTCTAATTAAATAAGACAGCATTTTTCGTATTAAAATACTGGTATCCAAAAAGCCAGAGACTTGTCAGTTCTGAGACAACCGAGTGTGACCCACCGCGCCGGCGTGAACGTGTTAATGTGCAAGAAATCAAATCTATCATTCAAAACTCTCCTGATACAGGACCCATATTAGGTATACATATAAAAAACACAAACAAATCGAGTTTAAACCTCATTATTCCGTTGCACACACTTTATGAAGCCCCCATGATGTAATTTTCTGGTGGTGTAAATTTCCTTGTACTATCTCGTCCCTGTATATCAACGATGACTTATAAGCGGGCCCTGGTGTCAAGCACACAAGTCTGATGTATATGTTCAATAAAACAAACAAACATAAACCTCATTAACAATTATAACGTTTTTATTTTTAACGAAAAATATTATAAACAATTAGAGGGAGTTCCAATGGGTTCTCCTATTTCTGGGCTTTTTGCCGAAATTAAATTACGACCGTTTTAATTGAATATTTTAACTGACCTTGATTAAAAACCAAGAGTATTGTACAGATTCTTAGACAATATTTTTATTGTTTGGGAGCATAGTTTTCATGAATTACACCTTTTCTTTCATTATATAAATGAGTTTGATGATAATATAAAATTCACTCTTGAAATTGAGAAAGATGGAAGTTTACCTTTCCTCGGCGTTATTTCAATTAAAAACAAATAAAACCTCAACATTGTCAGAATTACTTATAAGAAACCGATCAGATCAAATAATACGATCACATATAATAGTTCATCACCATTTTTATATAAAATCACAGCTTATAAATTTTACATTAGAAGAGCTTTTCAAGTATGTTCAGATAAATATTTAGAAACAGAGCTTAATAGCATTAGAGATATCACTGAAAAAAAAAACGGTTTTCAATAATCCTAATTAATAAACTTATCTATGAATTCAATTTTCACGAAAATATCAATAAAGTAAACAATAAAGTAATAATATACAAAAAGTTTACCTATTTTACTGGCTTGTATGAAAAGTTAAGATACCCACACAACACAGATTCGTCCAATTTTCGCCTAAAGTACGTAATTTGGATGAATGGACGTGTCCATTTGAAGTCTAAAAGTCCTCCGGACTTCACCTAAATTTCGTCAAATTACGTCCAAATGTCACCCCCCTTTACGTCAGAAGTACGTCTTTTGGGCCATGAAATGAGCATAAAATGAACATAAAATGAACGAAATTTGGATCGGCCAAAATTTGTCCATATTACGTTCAAAAAATACCTCCACCCGGACGAAATACACACGAATTTTGGCTGTACTATAGACGTCCAAAATTTGTCCATATTACATCCGAAAACACCAACCACATTTGGACGAAATATAGACCCCTTTTAGCCTTAATATAAATGTGTTTATTGATCCAAAATACGTAGTTTGGACCAAAATGAGACGAATCTGTTATCTCCCCCAGGCAAGGATGACGTTATATTAAAAAACTGAAATAACAAAAACTTTTAATATAAATAATTTTGATAGAAATTTACTTAGAACTTTTTTTCCCAAAATCATATTAAATACTTAAATATTTTAAATTCCTTGCCAGGACTCATTCATATAAATCAGTAAAAGCATATATATTTTATACATATTGCTAATAAACTTTTTTTTATGATACTTTTAATTTTCTAAGATCTTTAAAGAAAATACATTAATTCCTAAAGTATATGTTATAGCTTGATTTGAAAAACAGAGGCTATACGAGACTTTAATCCGCTACATTCGGCCCAAACACAACTACGTTCTTTCACGAAAAAAGAAGAAAATTTTTAGTAATACAGTTTTTAATTCATAATACAATTAAATGCTACATCAGAATGCTTTAACATAAGCTGTGAATTTTTTAAACTTAAATGAAAATTTTGCACTACTGGAAAGAAATGAATATAATGGATAATGAATACAAGGACATTTAATCATTTGTTTTGACGTTAAGTACAGCCAAACATTTTCAAGCTTCCACATTTATAATATTAGGATTAGTATACTATGATTACTACATGGAGGTAATAACAAAACTAATCATTAAGATAACACTCTATGAATTCAACAACACTCAATGAAAAGAATAGCGTCCTATTAAAAGAATTTTGTTTTGTGCATTACTAGATTCTAGAAATCTATGCATTTCTGCTATTCTTCACATTTTTATTTTATATACTTTTTCTCGTGGAAAAAAATATATATATATTTCTTGGTTTTCTTTTATATTATCATTGGTGATGATAATGCTTCTAAAAAGGTCTTATATTTGCATAGCTGCCAACTGCTACAATTTTTAGCTAGCACTAATTTTTAATGGAAATCTTCGCTTTACTTAATAACATATATCTACAATTAAATCAGATGAAGATTTTTAAAAGAAATTAGTGATGGCTAGAACTCGTAGAATTTTGCCGTTGTATTTTGAAATTTTATTATATTATTCATTAGCATACAATATCGTCAACTGCAAAGTTTTACATTTTGTGAACAATGGATTTTTTCTCTTAAATTCTTTGTAAAATCAGTGTTATTCAACTACTCCACTTTTTTTTTCACTTGAATTAAAATAGCTCTAACAGGGAATATGATTTTCCTTTTAAGGATCCACTTAAGAATGGAATGCATCAAAGAAATTGAAAATTTTGAGTTTTTCAAATGCTGCTAATTCATGGAAGAAAATGTGATATTCCCTAACAACTTTTATGTATTGTGAATAAAATTTTACACACTGAAATTTGCATTTGTTGCCAGGTGTTCAAAAAAAATATTTTACATTTTTAATAATAATAACAAACATTTTGAAATATCATTAAAGAAATTTAAAATGTAGTACGAGCGTGAACTTTGTTTTTCATAAGCAGACCTACTCCCTACTGCTCCATCATAATATGTAAAAAAAAAAAAAATATCCCTAGACTGCAAGATTAACTTTCCATTACTCATGCATGGATTATTAAAAATAGTTCCATTTTATTTATTTTAGTAATTGACTTTTCACTGATTAATGTAAAAATACATACTGTATATTCTGGTATGTAACAATAATTTTTGATAGAAGAAAAATTATCAAAATTTATAGGTGCATATTATGAATCAATTTTAAAAATAAATTATAAAAAATATGATCATAAGAACTAAGATTTTTGATTTAATAAACATGCAATTTATATTTAAAAAATGTTGCTATTAGAGTATATGAAAAATAATAGTATTGTACTTTAAAATAATTTAAAATAAAGTTTTTGCGAACAATCTGCACAACATATGGCAATTATAATAAAAAATACAAAAATTAAATCTAAAAGTATATGTATGTGTTACATGCCAGAATACAATATGAGTAAGAGTACAAAATTTAGTATATGATCAAAACTTATTCATTAAAATACTGATTTTTATTTAGGTTATCACCAAACTAAGTCTTAAAAAATTAATCTATGCTCTTAATTAAATATCATTCAATTAAATATTGAATAATTATTTATAAATGAATTTACATTTTGTACAATTAAATATGTAAATTATCAAATATATTTCAGATTAACCTGATTATTTGTAGTACATTATAAAATAACAAAAACAATACATTCAGTGTATTTAAGTAATGTTTTGAAATCAAAGTTTATTTAAAACATTGCTTAAGCATAAAAAATGAAATTTATCAAATATTTTCATGCATAAAATATGGTTAAAAATTATGTACAAACTTTTAGTTTAAAATTATTCAAAATCTTTAGTGAACAGTGTACATATATGATCATTGTTATAAAGGAATATACAATAAAGATGCAAGAAATATTTTCAAAAATGAAGTTTTATTTATTTATTTTCCAATTTGGCTCTTGTTGACAACAATATTTTCTTTTTACAATTTATATATAAAATATATTTTTCACAGAAAGGCAAAAAGGGTGCTATATTTCATTACTATAAAGTAGGCAGGATGATCCTGCGGAAACTGTTTGGGGAAAACTCTGTTCTACGTTAATGCTTCTCAGACTTATTTTCAGTATATTTAACAGACAGCAGCTTCAAAGCCTATAAATAAAAAGAATAATAATTCATTAAATAGCACATATCAATAATTCATAACGTTAGATGCAAATTAAAAATAATTTAATTTTAGTTTTAATTTTTGCTTACAGATAGATAGCATCATCAGACATCTTGTATTATTTCATAATAAAATGAAGTTTTTTCATCCAGCTTTGAATGATATAAAAAAAAACCTTTATATATTTTTAAAAATTACTAGCCGGTGTTTAATTTAATCTATTTATCAAATTTTTATTATTTTTTTTTAAACAAACAACTACTGATGCAATGTTTACAAAATATATAAAAAAGTACTTTATAATGTTCAATTGTGTCCTTTATTTTGAGTGTTTAAAGATCTATATTTATATAAAGTAAGGATAAGAAAAGAAAAATCAAAATTTGGTGCTTTCTCGTTATAGCAGCCTCCTCATTTACAATTATGTCAAGGTAGCAGTTTCAAATTTGCAAAAGATCAACACCAAGCTTATACAGTACAACCTCGATATCTCGAATCTGTGGGGAACTGAAAATAATTCGAGATAGAGGTTTTGGGTTATCAAGGTTTTGACAAAATTTAATCTCACAAACTGCTTTTTGCTGTAAAAAACAGGATTCATCAAAAACGACACATAATCTATTAATAATTAACAAATTACACTTCTCAAAGCCTTAATAATTTCAAAATTGTGTTACACACAAACTTGTTCCGATTAAATAATATCCAATTTGTCATTAAGAAACGCAAGCAGTTGTTTCGGAAGAAAAAGTTCTTAATTGAAGTCTGCCGTCTCGCAGAATCTTTTTGCAATCGCACAGTCTCCTCTCACATAGCAATGGTACCAAATGCTGATATTTTCATTTGATTCAAGAAATCTCCGCAGCAATTAAACTTCCGTCTCAGCTTCTTTCACTGTAATTTTTTCATGCTGTTGTTGATCATGTAAGTCTTTTAATTTCTTCATCAGAAATTTCTGCATTAATACTCGAAACAATCTCCTCATCTGTCATAGTGTCGCATGTTTCAAGCTCATTGTCTACATTCAAGAATTCTTCGAATGAAATCTCAGTGTGACACTCTTTTTTTATCGATTCCCACTGTTCTGGATTCAGTTCTCTTTCTTCAGTTGCTTGCTTAATGGAATCAACTTCCTCAGTTTCACTGAAAGTTACATATTCTAAAAATTCTGCTATTATGAAACAATTTCTTATTGTTGTTTCTGTAACATTTTTCCATGCATAGTGAGCCATTCGCATTGACTGTAAGATGGTGATAGGTGCGCTAGAAGGTTTACCTTCACCGATATTATTCAGAAGTTTCTCACAATTTGAGCTCGATAATCAACTTTGAAGCTAAGGATTATCTCCTGGTTGAATGGTTGTCCTGGTTGAAGCTTCGAAATCTTGTTTGGCAGCAAAAATTTAAGTGATATTTTTAGCGTTGGAAGATTAGAGTGGTCTTTACAATTGTCTATGAATAGGAGAATGCGTATTTTACTTTTAGCCATTGTTTTACGGATTCCTGTCAGCCAATCAGCATTAATTGCGTTTGCCATACAAGACGTTATATTTGATCTGTACAGCATTAGAAATTACTTAATTTTAGCAAAGCACCTTGGATTTTAGATCGTCCTATCATAAGAGAAGGAAGCTTTCCTTTACCACTTTGATTTGCTGCCAAAAGCACAGCTACACGAAGTTTACTGTTTTCCATGTCAGATTTCTTCACCTTTAAATGCAGCCGTTTTGTTGGGAAAACATTGGTACAATAATACACTTTCATCTGCGTTAAAAACACATCATCTGCTTTATAGTCCTTTAAAAGAGAAGGAAGTTCTGAAAGCCACTCTTCACAGGTAGCTAAAACACCTGATGCACTTTCACAGCAAAGTTTCCAAAAAACGATGTTGTCCAGGCCTCTCACTGGTCCATTTTTTGAAAACTAATAATTTTTTAGAAAGAAATTCGTGGAGGGTTTCTGCAACAATTACAAGAAAAACGCACTTCCCGGTAGGTTGCTGCGAAATTTATAAAGAATATTTTTCTTTAAATAAAAGTGGTGTTCAAAAAACGGACTGAGTGGGAGCCCTGTGTTGTCCCCTTTTCAGTTTCAAACGCCTTCCATTCTTACACTTTAAGTTCTTTGTATCAACAAAGCGATAAAAGAATGTGAAACCAGCATCCAGATCAAATTCTACAGCTGACAATAGCCAAAAGTAAAAAGTCGAACTAATTTCTGTGGAAAAAATTTCGATATATCAAGGGTTTTGAAAAATATTTTTCGAGATAAATATGGAAAATACATAAGAATTTTGATGAAAATGCAGGGGAAATTTCTTTTTTCGAGATATTGAGGGTTTCGAGATAAGGAGGTTCGAGATATCGAGGTCCGACTGTATATACATCATACAAACATCATGCAGAATATGTATAAGCCAAATGCTCATATATGAGCCATATAAGTAATATTTATATCATATATCAGTCATATAGATCATTAAACAAAAACATAATTTACAGAACAAAAAAAAAAAAAATATTTTACACATTGTTTATGCTCGAGAAGGGATAGATACAGCAGATTCGCTCAAATCCGCACAGCTTGGGACCAAAGGTTGTGTAGATTTTAGAATTTTGTGGATTTCTGGTTTGTTTCCATTTTTTAGACAATAATTTGAATGTAATAATGCAATCAAATGTATAATGAATGTTTGCAATACAGCAAAATAATTAAGTAATAAACTAAAATAATAAAAAGTCAGATAACTTAAAAAATGATTAAATTATTAAAAGTAAAGGTCAAATAAATAGTAATTAATAATGTATAATTAAAATTGCATAATAAAAATGAGATACATTTTCCTTGAATCATTCAATGACACTTTCCTCATAAAGGTACCCTATTAATTAACATCAAAATCAAAAAGTAAGGAAGATTTATTTCAGGTTTGCCAGTGTTAATAACTATAGAAAAAAAAATTGATTAATACATATATATATTTGGTAAAAAGGCTGATTAGCAGTGATATCAACAATATCCTTTTTTTTTCAGTGATAAATTTATATTTCCTTCATGAAAAACAACGAGTTTAGTCTCATCATATTATCGAGAATTACATATTAAAATACATACGAAATGATATAAAACTAAAAAAATCCTGTTACTTTGCCTCTACAGCTTAACTGAAATTTTCATTGTTTACATCTGCGATGATGTGCAGATTTTAGGCGGTTGCAGATTTGAGGGAGTCCTGTATTATAATTTTTCTTCAGCTGCTTCTACAGTTAATGTTAAAGTCTTGCAAAAAATATGTTTAAACCAAATGAATTTTTAAAAATAAAATTCGAACAATAGGATACTTAAACTACCCTAAAAACTTAAATTACAAAGATACATGGAAAATGCAAACCTTTATAAAAGTTTCAGCTTTATTTCCATTTCATTCGAATGGAATGTAAGTTTTTAGATTAGTTTAAGTATCATATTGTTCGAATTTTATTTTTATTTCTTTAAGATCAATTGGTTTAAACGTATTTGTTGCAAAACTTTAACATTTACTGTAGAAGCAGCTGAAGAAAAATTCTAATATCTATCACTTCTTGGGACTATACAATGCATGAAATGAGGGGTTTTTTGTTGTTGTTGTTGTTGTTGTTTTGCAAATTATGTTTTTTTTAATATGTCAAGTTTTACAACTAGTGCAATTCAGAGGAACTCATTACAAAATTAATATAGGATGTTATAATTAGGGTTGGATATATAGGGTATTGCATCACAATTTGTGATGTAACTAAAATCCATAATAAAAACAAAAAATTCAAATTTACTTAAATTTGGTTATCCAATTTTCCACTGGTAGTGGTCTCTATGAATGCAAAAGTAAATTGTGTTGCATGTTTGCTGGTTATTTATGCTACTATGAACGGCAATTCTGCGGCATTGTAACATTTCACCTCTGAACTGGGAAGGCCGGTGAGTGAATTAATTTCTTTTCACCAGTCTCTGACAGAGGAGTTAATTAATGGTAATATTAAAGAAAGTTGAAATCTTTTTGAACTGCTTAAAAAATATATATATAAATAAATAAATAAATAAAATAAAATAAATAAATTTATCTTGTAATCAACACCATTACATTTTAAGTTGTCCTATCAGAGCCTAACACCATTTGTCAGTTTACTGGTTCATAAATGTCAGTTATTGAATACTTGCATTATTAATAATTTAAAACATGAAAAGAGAGACACATCTATAGTATTGTATCATATATAAATAAGGTTTAAGTAATTTGTTTTTATAATAAATATTTAAAGTATTTTTAAAGCATAATTTTTTTTTTTCGTCGCAAGTAAAGTGTGAAACACTGGTTCATTTTGTGTCAGTTATTGGTTTTTCAAAATGGGGTTGTGTCAGTTACTGAAGTTATTCACCATATTTATGAAAAACATTTATTTTTAATAATACAATATATAATTTTTCAAAATTTTGTCAACAGTAATTTTTAAATGTATCTCTACCACCCATTCAAAAAAAAAAAAAAAAAGTGTAGAATGGATTTAAAATTTTGTAATAGTGATTTGAACACTAATTTTTAATGTGTCAGTTACTGGGGGTTTCACCCTAAATCAAGTAATAAAGAAATTTAAACAGATTATTAAATAGAACATAAATTTGTTTTTAATACTTTTTCCATTTTAAAATTTTAAACTATGTATGCATATATAACCGAAAGTTATTTTCTTTATTGGAAAAAAAACTTGGTATTCGACTGCCGAATATTTGGTATTTGGTTATTTGGCCAAATCACTATTTGTTCCATCCCTAATTACAAGTTCTTTGATTCATTACTGTTTATTGATTATTTTTAGATAAGGCAGGGAGGGGGGGGGGGGGGTTGGGCACGTAACAGTTACATAAAATATATTTTTGGAAGCCTTTGGCATGCGAATGTGAAAAGGTTTGCCATCCCTGAACTATTATTTATAATTGCATTACATTTAACTATTCACTCTCACAATTTTAAACAATTAATTTTAATATCAACATTTTTATTAGTTTGTGGGCTAAACCTTAAAATTCAGGCACGCTACACCTGCTGAAATCCCAACCCCCAGGCATGTAAAATTGTTTTATGTTTTTAAATTTACGTATCCAAGGACTACATAAAATATTGGCATTAAAATATTATTTAAAAATGGAAATGCTTGCATTTTTTTTTTATATATATATATATATACTACCTTCCAATATATTTCAATTTAACCTTAAAAAAATATACTGTTTATTCTCCAAACAGAAATTTTTATGAGTTATAAATTATATATGTTTTCCGAAATTGAGATTATACACTGTGCTGTAAGCGGGTGATGCTGCCCGCCACAAAATTGAATAATTTGAATTTAAATAGCCCTTTCTTTAAGTATCTCAATCAAAAAATTTAAACATAATATCACATTAGAATTGATAGTAGATAGACACATACGGTGTTATATAGTAACAGAATATAAGAAAAGAGATTAGAGATAGAAAAAAATAGTTGTAAATAGAGTTGTAAATTATAAATAAAATAAAACAAAAGATTTTTTTTCACTCATCATTACAGTTGAAGTAAAAAGATTTAATAAGAAACAATAACACAAACCAAAACATTTTATTTCAATTTCTAATCGTTGTTTCTAATATTTACTATGTGGAAAAAAAAGTTGCTACTGGCAAAGAAAAAAAAAATTCTGTTAACATAATTTGCACCTGACTAACATAAAAGTACCACATTATTCATTTTTTATGCAAGCTGACAATTGTAAAATCAAATACCCACAGACATATAAATTGAAAATTTTATTTAATAACAGCATTTATGGACTTTAACTGAAAATTTACCTTACTCAAAGTTAAATCATGCTTGAAAAGAGTTGAGTCCTGCTGAGTCCAACTTTTATTCAATCAATAATGATATCTATCTACAAAACAGTTGTTTTTCCAAAGACAAGAAGCTTGTATCTACTGGGAGAAAAAGGCGGAAAAAAAATGAGTGGATCCAGTATAATCTTATTTTAAAGCAATTTTAAAATGCATGAATTTTGCAAATATTCATCAGTTATTTGTAGAAAAAAAATGAGAGATTGCTCGATAGGTCGTGGGGAAAATCACAAAATTCGTCAGTTGATCAGGGGGTAAGGGGAGGGATCACAAAATTCAATCGGTCACTGAAAAATATCACAAAATTCTACTGATAAAAGGTAACTTTAAACCAGTTCAATTTTTTTTTCTTTTTGACGAGCTATAAGAGTGCCTTTTTGAAAACAGTATGGCCTTTTTTAAAAATTACCACCTGATGACATTTTTTTACTAGAATCAACACCAACAGATGCCACCACTTACTCTTGTTATATAATAACAATCATATGTAACTTGATTCATGAATTTAATACTCTTTAGAAAGGGGTTATGAAAATATTGAAATAAATTATCTGCAAAATGCATGAGTGACATAACTTTACTTAATTACTTGATTGCTTATTTAATTACTAATAATGATACCTAATAATGATAATGTTGTTTAAAAAAATATATATATTAAAATTTTCTTTTAATTGCATTAAAGGCTTATAATGCTTCATAACATAATGTTACATTATTACACAAAAATAGAAAATAACAAAATTATGTTATTCAAAAGTAAACATCTATTTTTCTTGATTTAATTTTTTTATACTTTTGGGTTAAACATAATGTCCCCCGAGAATGAATCACCAACCCTGTGGCAGAATGTGTGCGACAACGCGATGAGCGTCGCAGACGTTTTAGGGCTTCTGCAGACTAAAAACATATAATACACAGCGGGAAAGAAAAAAAAAGAGGGGAAAGCGATATTTTTATGAAAAGTTAAACAGAATTCGCTAAGTGAGAACGGGTCTATGGCAGGGACAGTTCGTCTCTGAATTTTCTGAAAATTAAAAAAAAATCGGTTATCGGCCCGAACATTCAGAAATAAAAAAGAAATCCCTGAAAAATATAGTGAATTATGACAACTGATTGCAAAATAAAGCCTTTCTCGTCAATCATTCGCAGAAAAAATCGCCAATTTCGCCAAAGGATTGCTGGGAAAAAAGCAAATTTCGGATTGCGGAAAAAACGCAGATTTCGGCATATGACCGCGGAAAAACACAGAGTGCTGCAAACCACAGCGGGAAAACGTAGATTTTGGCAAAGGATCGCAGTAAAACGTGAATTTCAACAAAGAATCGCAGAAAAATAACAAATTTTGTCAAATGATTGCAAAAAAAAAAAAAAAAAAAAATGCAAATTTCTTCAAAAAATTGCGTAAAAAGGGGCAATTTCATGAAATGCAAATTTCGTTAAATTATCTCAGAAAAATGCAGATTTCATCAAATAATTGCAAAAAAAACCACGGATTTTGTCAAATAATCTCGATTAATCGCTGAATTCGTCAAAAGATCACGTAAAAAATGCGGATTTCGTCAAAGGATCGCAGAAAAACACGAATTTTGAAAAGGATCTAGGAAAAGCACGAATTTCATCAAAGGATTGCAGTAAAACGCAAATTTCGTCAAAAGTTTGCAATGAAAACGCAAATTTCGTCATAAAATCGCAGTAAAAACACAAATTACTTCAAATGATCACAGAAAAAATGCACAGTTCGTCAAAGGATCACGGAAAAAGTGCGAATTTCCTAAAAGACTAATAAAAAATGCCAATTTCATCAAAGAATTGCGTAAAAAATGCAATTTTCATGGAATGATCGCGGAAAGAACGTGAATTTCGTCTAAGGGTCATTAATGCAAATTTAGCTGAAGGATCGTGGGAAAAATGCAAATTTTGCAAAATGATCGCAGAAAAAATGCGAATTTCGTCACAGGATCGCAGAAATCACGCGAATATTGTAAAAAGATTGTGGTAAAAACACGAATTTCGTCAAATGATTGAAGAAAAAATGCGGTTTCGTCAAAATATCACAGAAAAAACATGAAGTTCGCAAAAGTCTCGCATAAAAAATGCCGTCAAAGAATTGCATATAAAACACATTTTGAGAAATGATCACAGAAAGAACGCAAATTTCGTCTAAGGGCCGTTGAAGAAAAGAAAGTTTAGTCGAAGGATCGCCAAAAAATGCAAATTTTGTAAAATGATCGTGGGAAAAAGCGAATTTTGTCTAAGGAACATTGAAATAATTTGAATTCCATCACAGGACCACGTAAATAAGGTGAATTTCGTCAAAGGATCGCAAAAAAACACGAATTTCTTCAAAGGATCACGAGAAAATGCAAATTTCTTTAAAAGATCGTGAAAAAAAAGTGAATTTCATAAAAGGATCACAGAAGAAACACAGCGGTCTCTTTAGAAAACAGCTTATACACAAACATCTAGTTTTATTATTATAGATATATTTAATCTGAAATAATACATACTGAACTAACTTTTGAAAAATCAAGTTACCCGAACCCAACCAAACACAGAATTAACCCGACCTGCAACAAAAGTAATTAGCGCTGGGGGAGAATTCCCCCCCCCCTTCCCTTCTGCTGAAACATTTCTGGAAATATATTATAGGTGAAAACTGGGAAATTGAGTTAGTAGCCAGTGGCCGGTAGACTCAGTTTCATTAGTAGCCACTTTTTAAAGTTAGTGGCCACTGTAATGTTTCAAACTTTCTTGACATCTACATAAACTATAATTGTTGTATATATACATATTTTTCTATAAGTCAGAGTTTTATACACACCAATTATTCATGATAAGAATAGGGAAGCAGTCAAAATTCAAGAAAATTACTTTAAAACCACAGAATCTGTTATATTATTTTTTTTTAGTTTCTTTGTATTTCATATATATATATATATATACCATCAAAGCAGAATATGCTTATAAATGTGATGTACATCGCAAAATATTTTAAATCCTCATTTTCAAGAAAATTCACCATTCAGTCTTAGAAAAAATTGTGAAATTTGCACTCAATGGCTGGAAAAAAAAAAAAAGCAAAATTCTTTAATTGTTTATTTAAAAAGATTGTGAAATGACAACTGGTCACATGCAAAACTCGTGCAATTCGTCAGTTCATCATGGAGAACAAATCATGAAATTCTTCAGCCTGTTGTGGGAAAACAAAAAATTCAACAAACAGTTGCAGGAAAAAAATCCACGATTTTCGCCAATCAGTTGCAGATAAAAAACCGTGAAATTTGTCAGTGCACCAAGGAAGAAAACTGTAAAAAAAAAACATGATTTTCTCTAATCGATCTCAAGAAAAAGCCTCAAAATTTGCCTATGACACAAGGAAAAAAAATCGTGAAATTTGCAAATCGGTCGCGGTTTAAAAAATCGCGAAATTCGTCAATAGATCGTTGGAAGAAACTGCGAAATTCATAGATCAGTAGCAGAAAAAACTCATGATTTTCTCTAAGTGGTCTCAAGAAAAAGCCCCAAAAATATGCCTATTGGTTCAAGAAAAACATGGCGAAATTTAAAAATTGGTCACAGGTTAAAAAAAAAAAAAAAAAAAAAAAAAAAATTCATCAGCAGATTGTCAGGAAAAATCAGAAAGTCATTGATCAGTCGTGCACCCCCCCCCCCCCCCCCCCCCTCGAGATTTGGCCGATGAATCGCAAAAAAGCAACGAAGTTTTCCAATCGACTGAAAGAAAACGTTGCGGAATTCACTGATCTGTCGTGGGTAGAATGCAAAATTAGTCGATCAGTTGCACTCACAAAAAAAAAAATAAAATAAAACGTGATTTTTACCAATCGTTCGCAAGAAAAAGCGGAAAAAATTGCTAATCAGTAGAAAGAAACTAGTGTGAAATTCATCAGTGTCTCGTCATAAAAGCTGCAAAATTCGTTAATCAGTAGCAGAGAAAATGTACGATTTTCTAAAATTGGTCGCAAGAAGCTGCTGCAAAATTTGCTTATCGGTACAAGGAAAATTTTTCAAAATTCCCCAATCTGTGATGAAAACGGCCTGTGAAAATCGTCAAAAATTGGAAATTCATCGACCAATCATGGAAAAATCCACAATTTTTGCCAATCGGTCGCAAAAAAACCGACAAAGTTTGCCAATAAGTAGAAAGTAAATATCGCAAAATTTGCCAATCAGTCGCGGCTAAAAAATTGCAAAATCCTTTTGTTGATCTTTTAAACAAATCAGAAAATCGTTGATTCAATCAGTCGCAAGAAAAAGAGAAAAAATTTGCCAATCGATAAAAAGAAAATATAATGAAATTTGAATCAGTCACGTGTAAAAAAAAATTGTCAGAAAAATCACAAAATTCTTTGATCAGTCACGAAAAAAACAATGATTGTTTCCAATCTGTAGCAGGAAAAAGTTGAAACATTTGCCAATCAGTTGTTGGTAAAAAACATGAAATTCATGGATCAGTTATGTGAAAAAAAATACGATTTTCACCAAACGGTCAAAGAAAAATATCGCAAAATTCACCCACCAGTTGCAGTTAAAAAACGCGAAATTTGTCAGTGAATTGTAGAAAATATCTCGAAATTGTTCAACCAGTTGTGGGGAAAAAAGTCCCACAATTCGATGATTGGGTCCGAGAAAAAAAATGTCAAATCCGCCAGTTGACAGAGGGAAAATTCTGAAATATTGCGAAAATCAATTGATTGTCGGAAAAAACAGTGAAATTCATCATTTGACCACAGTAAAATCACAAAATTTCCCAATAGTTTCTTTCGGTTGAGTATGTCAGCATTTTACAAAATGTATTTTGCATTCCTATAAAAGATGCCATTGCACTTCTTCATGTATTAAGAAAATCTCCCTGCAACTTTCTTTTTTTTTAATTCCCACAGAACATTTCTGTTCAGATTAAGTTCGTTGCAGAACATTGCAAAGTATTCTGCTTTGGGGATATATACATTTTTGTATGAAACGACAAACAAAATCTTCACTTTGTGCCCCCCTTCGCCTTTCATTCTGGCACCCGGAGCATATACCCCCTCTGCTTCTCTGTACCCCCCTAGTTTCAGCCCTATATAATAAAAATATGATATAAGATGTATAAATGGCATCCAGGAAGTAAATAATATGCATATAATGATACATATGAGACACATATATATGAGCATTAGTAGTACTGTTTCTTTTAGGCCATCATTTAAGGGCGCAGCACCCTGCTTATTCTAAAATTGACAAAATGCATCCTGTCCTTTTTAAAAATTGTGGAATGAACCTCCAGTTGTATCTAGAACATACTAGTAAAAATTTTCCTCATACATTTTTCATGCACACAATAATAAAACAATTCATGTTGTTCAGCAAAATAGTTCAGACTTTTTTTTTAAATTATTAGTATTAAGTAAATAAGTTCACATTACAATATGATAATGAATGAATAACATTTGAGTAATGATCTTTCCTTAGAGCACTAGAAAATTTAAAATATAAAAAGTCTGGTGTCTTAGTAAGAACTGGATATTACATAAATTTAAATGTCAAAAAAAGAAGTTGCTATCAAATGGGAAGTTTTTAGAAATTACGTACTTGCAACACATAATATATTAATTGTCAAAGAATTGTTTTTTTTAATATGCCCCTAAATCAATGTAAAATTCGTTTCAACCCAATAAATTTTTATTTACTTTTTATAAAACTGCATTATGACCGAGAAAAATCATGTAAACAAAGCATTCTTATTTACGTAATCAAACGCTGATTTCTCCTATCAAAAAGTCCAGACTAAAGTCAAAACTATTAATAAATTAAATAAATAACAAAACACAGAATCGTGACAGAAATGTTTTATGTAAAGTATGCACACAAACACAATAAATCTAGAAAACAAAGTCAATTTGCTTACCAGCATTCACACTCATTTTCACTATTTCGGCATGGCTTTCATTTCCGCGATGAGATAAACAAATCTTCCACACGTTGATTGATTGATGTGGAGCGTAACTCCACAATGTGATATTCTGATAAAAATAAATGCATTAAATTCCTTACTTGTTGAAAACTGTATAAAAAATTAATAAAACAAACAAAAATAAATAATACAAGTTTCGGTCAATTAGGCCTAAGTCTGTATATGCCGCCATTTTAAGATGGCGGTTGATAGGTTAAGTTTTTGTCCAGATTATGTCCGTACATGGCGAGGTCAGGTTTTTGTCCCGGAATTAACGAAAATTAGATTAGTACTGTTTTCATCCAGTTTAAGTTATTAAAACAGAAAATTGGACAAACAGGTGAAGGTTTAGTTTGGGAGTTGACGAAAATTGGATTAGTTGCGTTTTCATCCAATTTATGTTCTTAAACTGATGTCCATATTTTGTAGTTATTTCGTAGTTACGTCTATGTCAAACATTCAACAAATTCTGAACGTATTTTAGCTCGCTGTATACGTCCAAATTACATATATAGACGTATTTCGGAAATGGTGGATGAAAACTGAATATAATCTGGACGTATGTGTTGTGTGGGTATGTGCTCTGCTGAAACACAATATAAATTTAACAGCCTGTCCACGAAGAAAATTAAGAAAACTAATTTCTACGAAAATAGATCCAACACCGAAAGATGAATTAGCTGGTGTATATGTCATTCCTTTTAGAACTGATAGCAATAATGGAATACATAGGAATGACCCAGAGAAACCTCAAAGAAAGAATCAAAGAGCATAAAGCAGATATCAAATAAGCAGATATAAAATGATGCCATCAATCTACAGCTCACTCTCATTTAAGTTTCAGTCAGAATATTTCAATAGATTTTGGTGAAGCAAAAATCAGATACCCTATCCAATCATTACGCATCCGCTACGAAAGACTCCATAGAAATCCTGTGTAAAATCAGTTAAGTATGTGGCGACTCCCTATTCCACATTATCCCCGATTTATGGTTCAATATCAAGAATATAAATTCTGAAAACATGAGCAAACTGACACATTAAAATTTGTGATACGGCAGCTAAATATTTCTTCTACACAAATTTAATCTTAAAAACTGATACCTCGACTCTCCAGCTACATATTTGTGATGAAAGGGACGTATGAGAACAGTGTAGTGAAATAAAATAAAAGGAAATGTAGTTAATAATAATATATATTTTCTCTTTTTAGATTCAATCCAAGAGATTGCTACTTACACTTTCAACTCTAATAATTTTTGGCTCTCTCAATTTCAAAACGAAGTGACATATTTGTATGAATAAACAGCAATTAGTTATTATAAAATTCTCTGATGAAGGGCTTGGTAAAGCCTGATAGTACTAAGATGTTTTTAAATAAAATGTATATTTTAAACTTGTAACATCTCTTTTTATTATTTTAGTCGCTTTTTAAGTAAAACAGTGGCCTTTTAAAGTTCATATTACGTATTTTATATGGAAAATAACAATATTAATAAATGTCATTAAAAATATTCAAGGAAACGTTTGTGTGTATCCATTAGAACATTTTACGAATTTTCTCATTAACCATTTACCTACTGACGGTACTTATAAGCACCATTAAAAAAACTTGTTCTAAAATTTATTTAATACATAGGTAAGTAGTAATACAGTTTAGGATGAGTTATAGATTCATTATTTTTTCTTGTTCCAAAAGCATTATGGGTTACACAAAACAAAAATGTTTTTAAAACGATGCTTTCTTTCGCCTTTGTATCTTTTCAGATTTCTTGGCATTGGAGGGAGGGTGGGGGGATTATTTCAATTAAGAAATATTTATACATTTCTATTGTGAGAACATTATATTTGTACGTTTCCTGCATCTACAAAACACCAAGAAAATTATTTAAAATAAAAGGTTTGGGTGGAGGTATAACTATTGCATACAGTCCCTATAAATTCAAATTTAATTAATCCTTTTAAATCCCGCAGTCCTTCTAAAATACTGCTAAACGTTATTAAATGATTATGTAAATCTTCTAATGCAGTTTCAAAAATTCACGAAAAAACTTTAGAAGATAACATTTTCATTAATTCATAATTCACTACATAAAAGGTTAATATGTATACTTATATATTTTTCTTATTCCAGAGACTAAACTCCAGAGAAAAACTAAAAACAAGATTTTCGAAAAAATCTGAAGTATAAAATATTAGATAGAAAAAGAGAATAAGTAAAGTGGTCGGAATGTAACATTTGTATGAATAAAAAGGGTGATATAAACATGGCTTTTTTCAAGGAAATCATAGAATTTCGGCACCTATTGCATAACATATTTGAAACCAAACTTTCGAGCCAAAATAGCACAAAAATGACACATGTTGGGCAGTATACACCCAAGCCTAATAAGAATGTATTTATGTGAAAGTGTAATATAATATGAAGTTTGATTGAAGCACGCACATTACTTCTTTAGATAGAGCTTATAACGACTATCTCGTTATATATGTTTGCGTTCCATCCCCCCCCCAGCAGTTTCAATTAAAATTCTGTTTAATAACTTATTTATTTTAGTGCACTATAGTCAAACAGTGCAGCCCCTAAATTAAATTCAAGATTTAAAAACTAAAGCGATTGTATTAATGGCCCTGCACATTTAAATTAAATTATTCTGGTTACTCATCTCTTTAATAAAACAAAATCAGTGATTCAGTCTCCATTTTTACTTTGTGAGTCTCTCACACATACGATTTAACCTTGTAGAAAAACGCTACTGCTGTCTGTTAGAAACAAAAGCATTTTAGCTTCGGGCATTTCCTTATTTGGGCATGAATATAACTCATCATTTAAAATCACTTAACATGCAATCTATTCATTAGAATTATCTTCTCAATACACTTTAACATTCACACCCTTTTGTTCATATGTATGTCAATTCTGCATTTTTGTGGTAAAGCACGGGGTTTATCTTTGACCTAACATCTGGTCTAGAAAAATACATTCTCAGGCCTTTTTGCCTAACGGATTCGGTCTGTTACTATGTCGTTATCCAGAAACATTTTTATTTTTTTTTACACTTAACCGCAGCTGTATCAAAGTACAGATTAGATTGCGCCTATCATGATTCAGGAATTTTAGCAACCCAAAGTCTGGCGCCCCTACACAATTAATATATGGTAGAAGCCTACCGTATGTATTTGGCGAATCCTTACCAGCTAATGTTTTTCGAGGCCTTTTGTGCATGGCGCAAAATACTTGTAGATTGGCGATATTGTAGTCCGCCAAGCAAGAAAGTTGTAACTGTATATTCAACACACTCCTGTTCTGTCTCTAGCCTCGTGATGTCGCTTTTTTAAGAGGAGGCTCTTATCTCTTCCCCCTTGTACCTCTCCCTGCTGCTTTCATCATGGAATAAAAACATCTTTGTTTTCCAGATTGGAGTTTTTTTTTAGTAAGTCCTGATTGTGCAATCACTATACTTAATCTAAAAACGGCCACCTCTGTATGTAAGAGAATCGTCATCACAAACTTATTTCGAAAATCTTTAAAAAAAAAAGCTGCATAAGAGTGTCACCAGTTATATGATTTACACGAAAATCTAATCAACACCAACTTATGTCTAGGTCTAACGGGATATGAGTTTTCATGAAATTTCGTACATCAGTTCTTGAGATAAGACTATCATTAAAATCGTGTAAATCCTGAAAACTGCAGTATAGCAGCGCCCCTTGTTGGGCGATTTACTCGAAAACGTAATCAGCAATCGATTTATATTCACATCTAACTGAATCTGAAGTTTGATGAAAATCTGTGCATAAGTTCTTGAGATAGAGCTACAGCGAATTTAATGAAAAAAGCAGCATAGTAGCGTCAACCTTTGGGCGATGTACACCCAAACTTAATCATCAACAACTTATGTCAACGTGTAACTGAATGTGAAATTTGATGAAAATCCATGCATTAGTTCTAGAGTTAGAACTATTGCTGAAATCGTATAAAAGGCAGCACGGCAGCGCCATCTGTTGAGCGAATTTCACCAAAAACTTACCAGCAGCAATTTATACCTAGGTTTAACACGTTCACGCCGGCGTGGTGGGTCACACTCGATTGTCTCAGAGTTGTCAAGTCTCTTCCTTTTTGCACATCACTATTATTTTAGAGAAAATGTTGTTCCTTTAAATCACCCAATTGTTCTAATTAAATAAAACAACATTTTCTGTATTAAAATACTGGTATTCAAAAAGCCGGAGACTTGGCAGCTCCGAGACAGTCGAGTGTGACCCACCGCGCCGGCGTGAACGTGTTAACAAAATAGAAAGTTTTATTAAATTCCGTGCATTAGTTCTTGCGATTAGAACGGCCATAAAATTTTTGTCACATAAAGACAAACATTCTCTAAAAATAGTCAAATCGTGTTCAGGATCGTCTAAAACGTAAAATTGAAAACCGGAAGTCCAAAATTTTCACGAATAACATTCCTTACTTCTTGTAAAAATAGAAGAAAATAAAAATAATGAAATTTATAAACTATTTTATCAGGGTTGCCACGCTTCAGGTAATTTTCCCTGAAAAATATCAAAATTTCTTTATAGAAAAATAAATCTAGGTTAAATGCACGAAATTTCGCCTTATTTAGACAGAGGTTTTCTATAAGAAAATACTGGAACCGAAGAATTTCCTGGTCTGGAAATTCCCTGCAGCGTGGCAACCCTGTTTATAATTCCCCGAAGATACTTTGAAAAAAATTTAATCAAATAACTATACTGTAAAAAAAAAAAAAAAAAAAAAAAAAAAAAAAAAAAAAAATACGACCAGTTTTTCTGTAGGAATCGGAAAAATAGTTGTGATTATCGTACCGAAAAGATTTCCGAACCAGCTCGGAATAAAATCCGTAAAATCGGAATAAAATTCGTAAAATACCGTTTTATTGAATATATTTTTTTTTTTTTTTTACGGCTTTTATTCCGAGCTGGGTTAGAAAAATTTCCGGTACGATAAGGGCAACTATTTTTCCGATTCCTACAGGAAAACTGGTCGGATTTGTTTTACAGTGTAGTCGAATATTTTTGCTCAGCAATTCCGTATAAAATAATTCCTGGTATTAAATTAAAATTGTTTTTTAACTTTCTTCGAGTTCTAGTTTTAAGAGTAGTGATTTTCCAATTTAAGAATGTTAAATTTATGAAGTCATGGGTTATTTTTAAAAGTTTGAATATGATTTCGACATTATATTTCTAATATAATTTCATTCATACAATATAATACGTAATTTCCGAAGGTACATGCCATCTTAGGAAAAAAATAAAAATAAAAAAGAAAGAAAGATATTTCTTCAACCCAGCATACATATCTTAACATTTTCAGCAGAAGTTTGATTAAGTTTGTACTGTTTAAAGAAGAAAGTTAACAGAAAAAATGGCGACATTATAAAAATTTCTCTGAATTCTGAGAAATATAATAAAACATTCCAGTTTAAGCAAGAAATGCAAATTGAGTTTCTTATATGTCATTTTTTTTCATTTGATTAACAAAGAAAAGAAAATTGGCTTATTCAGCATTTGAAATTAGACTTTTAATATTTTATTACGAAAAAAAAAACATATTTATATATTTTTAATAAATATGTTATTTGAAATTTAAATTCCTTTGTCGTATCTTTCCATGATGATTAATGTTTTGATCAAATGAAATATAATAGTGAAAATGAAATAAATGTATAAAATTCGAATTAACTGACAAGAGGAAAAATATTTTTTGTCTCACATTTATAACTTTCATAATCATTTTTTTACTGTCATGAAAAAATTATTTAGAGCAATGTAAGAGGTTTATACAACCCAAGTATATAAAAAGATTATTTTCTTAAAACTCTCGCAAAATTGCTAGACGGAATGATAGACAGTAGCTTTATAAATTTTCCTTTAGGGTCAACTGAACAACATTCCTAACTCACCATCATTAGCGCCTGTTTTGGTCACACGATCACTGGCGGGGGTGTTTTAAACATCCCGAAATTTTTAACATAATTTTTAAATTATAACACTTATAATAACTTTGTAACTTACTAGTAATTAAAGTAGGCTACTTTAACTTATTCTAAATAAGTACAATTCAGAAATACAAGAAACGTATAATTTTATTTAAAAAAAATATATAAAAAGGCTATACATATACTACTAATTTACAGTTAAAATTATGTGAAAAAGGGCCTTCCTTAATTACTTTACTTATACTCTAAATAGTCGGTTGTACCAATCCCAAAACTTTCTTCTATCTCACACATGTTAATACTTCAAAATTCGCTATCACAATGCCAAAATTAAATGGCAATCTATGCATCTCATGAGGATTCTAAAGATATGAAATTCCGTGCATTAATTCTTGAGATATGACTATCGCTGAAATCGTCTAAATCCAGCAAAATGCTGCCTAGCAGCGCCACCTATTGGGTGATTTATACCAAATCCTAATCAGCAACAATTTATGTCAACGTCTGGCTGAATCTGAAGTTTGGAGAAAGTCCGTGCATTAGTTTTTGAGATAGAGCTATTTCGAAAATCGTGAAAATTCCTGCATAGCAGCGCCACCTATTGGGTGATTAACACGAAACCTAATTAACAACAACTTGTGTCACCATATAACTAAATCTGGAGTTAGATGAAAATTCGTCCATTAGTTCTATATTTAGAGCTATTGAGGCAATCGTGAAAAAGGCAGCACAGAAGCGCCACCTGTTGGGCGATTTACACCAACAGATAATCAGTAGCAAGTCATATCAAGGACTAACTGAATCTGAAGTTTTATGAAAATCTGTTTGTTAGTTCTTAAGATAGAGCTATTGAGGAAATCGTATAAATCCTGCAAAATTCATCATAACAGCGCCACCTGTTGGACGATTTACACCAAAACGTAATCAACATCAATTCATATGAAGGACTAACTAAATCTGAAGTTTGATCAAAATCCGTGCATTAGTTCTTGAGATAGAGCTATTGCAAAAAAAAAAAAATGCAGCATAGCAGCGCAACCTGTTGAGCGATTTACACCAAAAAACAATCAGCATCAATTTGTATTAGGGGCTAACTGAATATATATTTTTATTAAATTCCGTGCATTAGTTATGGAGATAGAGCGCTCACAAAATTTGTGTCACATACACACAGACAGACAGACTCACAGACAGATATTTTGTAAAAACATGTTTTTTTGAAATCTCTGACCCCTAAAACGTGTAAATCCATTGAAAACCGGAATTCAAAAATTTTCATGAATCCAATACCTTCTTCTTGTAAAGATAGAAGAAAGTAAAATTATACTTTCATGACATTTTTTGACATATTACAACACACATTAAGTTTTGTTTATGTTTAATGATTTGATAATGTTATTCATTAAAACAGACTGTAGTTCGGCATCAGAATCTCGTTCCAATATTTTGTCTGCTTATTGTTCTGATTCCAAGTAGAGGTCGGAACGTTCATCAAAGAATTCCTCAGCATCCAAAAAATTATCATCTGTACCTACTGCCTCATCATCTTCAGAATCTAATGAAACAGAAGCCAAGTGATTCCACAAAGGCTGTTGCTCCAATCCGCAAGGAGATTTCGAAATTTTATGAAAAAAAAGGCAAAAAATAGATGTAAAAGACTCAAAATATTTTTTTTAATTTATCCTTCTATATATAAAAAAAAGTTTTGATTTAGAAATGGACCAATGAAAATCTGCGTAGATATTCCCGGCAGATCGGCATCCAATTTCGGAAGGAATCCTTAAGCATGGCCTTTCTTCGTTAATGTTAAAACAAACTGTTGCATACAAAAATATATGTTGGTGGTCAAAATGTACAACGAAATTTCTTACCTTCCAGTATACCTGAAGCTAATTTTTAAATTTGGAGCTGTCTGCATAAAATTGGTTCATTAAAAATAACTCGACGTAATTTCTTTTTCGAAACTCGGACTATTGTTTTATATAAATATGTACCAAAAATTAACCAGGATACATTTTTACGGTTGTTATTTTATTACATATTCTTGGGTTTTTCTTACTTCCTATCTCTCTATTCTAAAAAAAGTAACTTACGCTGTCACCGCCGCCGCCGCCATCGGTTTTGATTTTTTTGTGACCGGAGGTCTTTCTCCGTTAATATTAAGATTAATATTGCATAGAAAAATATGAAAATCGGTAGAATTATAGAGAAATGTTTCATAAACACGCTAATGCAGGCAGTTTTCAAATCGAAGAATTATTTTAAGAGATATTTAATGCCAAAATGGATAAAATCGTTCCATTAAAAAAGTTTTATAAAAGCAAAAACGGCACGTTGGAATTTAATCATTTTTTAGATCATTTTATGCGTCAGATTTTCCCGGTGTGCAGACTGCATTTAGTCCTTTAATTTCACTCATTTTTTGAGGCGTTATTTCTATTTTAAATTCAAATTTTCAGCATTTCGAGAGATATTTTTTACATATTTTACAAAATTGTATTAATTTAAACTGTAGCCAACTGTATAAACAGCGCAAACAATAATGTTTGCTTCAAATTAAAAATTAATTTTATAAACAGAAAATATAAAAAGCAGGAACTGATTGAAAATTACGTCATAAAAACTATGTTTACACGTGAATTTTAAAAGATTGAATGTTCTAAAATAATAAATTCATTAGCATGCGTGAGAAGTCTTAAATAGGAGAATTTAAGTCACATTTACGCCACATTACACTTATTACGTAAAATGAACAAAAAGTAATATTGCAAAACAGTTTAACCCATTTTAGGCCAAGTATAGAAATTTTATAAAATATGGTATTATTTTCATTGAAATATGCTTAAATTACATTCATTAAGACAAAAAAATGTTTCGTGCATGAAAAATAATACTTTATTCGAGAAATAAAATGCATTCGGTCAATGGTGCGCTAACGCCCCATTAAATTTAAAATTAATATATATTTTTTTAATTTTTTATGAAATCTGCTTTATTATTATTTTATTTACAGAACTTGCAACTTTAATCAATTATAAAAACATATGATTAAACGCTAGTGGAATAATTATACATTTTCAAAAACTCGAATTTGTCAATAACCGTTTCAATTTTAAAAGACTAGCGTATTTTGAAAATTTCTCAGTAGAAAGTGTTTACTCCAATTGAATTCCTGATATTTTATAGATGTCTCCAGATCCCTTAAAAATAGCAGAAAAATAAAATTAGTGAAAAATATTCGTCACAGTGTCAATAAAAAAAAAGTCCTTCCGGCCAGTGCCGGGAGGAAGAGGTAGCTTTCATATTCCTTATTTTAAAAGAGCCAACTTATATTATTCAAACACACGAAGATCAATTTAGTGGAAACCGAATATAGGAGATTCAATACTATCTTTTAATACTAAATCATTATGAATGATAATTTCGCGAAATTAGTCAGCTTTATCCAAGATGCTTTTATTTAAAGTAACTTATATTTGGCTGAGATGTTGATGTATACTATCTACACGCCTTCTTACATGGAAATAGGCGAATACGTGTATTATCGCGTTACAAATACAAGATCGTTTCAAAATGTTAGCCATACTAGAAATTCAAAGTGCTATAATTCAAACATTTTTTACGATATAAAAAAAAGAACAAATTTTCAGAAACAAAATCTGCTCCGGAATCTTTGTATCAAGGCCAAACACATAAAAAAATCTTTTTCATTTTCCAATTTTTTAATACCTCATTTCAAATTTTAAATTTAATTTTTTTAAATGGCAACCCTTTTGAAACAAGATGACGAATGAAGCTGGCCAACGAACTCGGTCGAGACATTGGTGTGTACTATGTACAGACCAAGTAACATCCAAATCGGTTCCTAAATACGCTTGTTATCGCGTGACAAAAATCAGGTCGTTTTAAAATGTCAGCCACAATAGGAATTCAAAATGCTATAACTCAGCCATTTTTTTAGTATAGACGAAACAAAAACTGTTCCGGAAACTTTTTATTAAGGTCAAACACATACAAAAAAAATCTTTTTCATTTTCCAATTTTTTGGTATCTCATTTTAAATTTAAAATTTTTAAAAATTTTTTAAATGGCCGTCATTTTGAAACAAGATGGCGGATGAAACTGGCCAACGAACTCGGTCGAGATATTTGTATGTACTATGTACACACCAAGGTACATCCAAATCGGTTCATAAATACGCCTGTTATCACGTGACAAATATCAGGACGTTTCAAAATGTCAGCCACGCTAGAAATTCAAAATGCTATAACTCAGCCATTTTTTAAGATATAGACGAAACAAAAACTGCTCCCGAATCTTTGTATCAAGGTCAAATACATAAAAAAGAAATATTTTTTCAATTTTCAATTTTTTTTGGTGCCACATTTCAAATTTAAATTTTTCTTAAAAATTTAAATGGCTGCCATTTTTAAACAAGATGGCGGATGAAGCTGGCCAACGAACTCGGGCGAGACATTGGTATGTACTATGTACAAACGAAGTTACATCCAAATCGGTTTATAAATACGCCTTTTATTGCGTGACAAATTTCAGGACGTTTCAAAATGTCAGCCACGCTAGAAATTCAAAATGCTATAACTCAGCCATTTTTTAAGATATAGACGAAACAAAAACTGCTCCGGAATCTTTGTATAAAGGTCAAATGCATATAAAAAAAATATTTTTCCATTTTCAATTCTTTGGTACCACATTTCAAATTTAAAATTTTTAAAAACATTTTAAATGGCCACCATTTTGAAACAAAGTGGCGGATGAAGCTGGCCAACGAACTCGCTTGAGACATTGGTATGTACTATGTACATACCGAATTACATCCAAATCGGTTCATAAATTCGAGAGTTACAGTATGACAAAGGTCAGATATATATATATATATATATATTATCAACTTTTGAACGGAGGGTGGTTTCGGGGTCTGGGGGTCAT
The DNA here is from genome assembly GCA_963932465.1 of Maratus speciosus. NCBI lineage: Eukaryota > Metazoa > Arthropoda > Arachnida > Araneae > Salticidae > Maratus > Maratus speciosus. Next base: position 5,718,992 of record OZ010786.1, on the reverse strand, counting down.
GATCGATGAAAATATACCAAAATTTTTTGAAATCGCTTTCCTCCGAACGGCTGCAATAGGTAGCTTTTCGTAATGAAAGCTACCTAATTATTGAAATGGTGCGTTTACGCACCTTTGACCGAAAATGGGTTAAATTTAAAAATTGCGCGAGACATTTATTTGATATATGATCATAATATTTCATTTCTAACAAAAGTATTTTTACGTGAATATTATAAAGAGAAAGAAAAGTTTGTTGAAAATTACGTCAGATTATAATCGTCAGATTCAAATTATAATTCAATCTTCCGAAAAAAATTTAATGCCAATCAAATTAGCGTGCTGTTACAGTCTGCGGTGTCTGAATGGGTGTTGACGAGCGTAGCTCGTAGGAGGCAGAGCCCCCTAGTTTTAGAAATATAATTATTTCAATGGTAAAAATAAAACAAATCTGTAATATAGTTTACTCTTTTTTAATAAAAATAAATAATAATAACAATCCATGAATACTTACGGATTGTCATCAGCACCCCAGATGAAGATGTTTCACATCCTCACTTCTTCCGAAAAAATGTCAAAATAAACATCTGTTGTCAGTAGGCGTGGCATTTAGTAGTGTGCGGCAACTAAAATTATTTTACCTTCAGCTTCTGTAATTCCGTACTTGTGCGCATGTTTTTACTCATGGGGGTTTGATTAAAGCACCCCACGCGGGTAATGGAGGATAAAAAAAAATTATAAAAAAAGGAACTAGGAAAAATGAAATTCAAACATTTCTGGTCTACTTAACCCATAAAGGATCTTTTACACTTCTTATAATTCATCGACACAAGTTTTTTTACATATTGTAATTTTGAATTATTTAATTGCTTAAAATTTCAGATTAGATAATTTGAAAATTTCCAAACTAAATTACTGATATTCAAATTTATAAGTTTTGTTCACCTTACATGGCAAGTTTTCTTGCCAACCGGCTTTAATGAATTAAGGGGTCGCTTCACTGAAATTCACTGACAACAAAATCTCTTGTTAACCAATGGGAAAATGTAAAGGGTTATTACACCTTACCTTATATAATAATCAAAATATGCTTTTCACCATCAGAAAGTAGAAAACCGACAGAGTGTCCTTTTAAAAAGTGTACACAAAATACACAAAAGAATTCTATCTGTCTATCTATATTTCCGTCTGTCCGTCTGTCCGCATATAACAGAGCAAAAACTACCCGACTGAATGATTTGAAATTTAAGATATATAATTGTTGTATAATATTTTCGACTCATCTCAAATTTTATGGAAATTGTATGTATTGGAATTGATATGGGTTTATGAAGTGCGCCAACATATACATTCTTTTGAATATATGATTCAAAGAATATTTATTATTCATTTACAGGACCACACAAAAGAATTCCGTTACATAATGGTATAAAGGGTAACACTGTTTGTGTATTTTTATTATGTTAAACTACTTCACATATAATGAAATTGATATGCGTTGCTGAGGTTTACTGCAAGTTACTAATTGTATAATACAAAGTGCATAGTATTTAGAGGGACACACAAAAGTTTTCGGATACTATACCGTATCTGAAGTACTGTATGTACAGTGTGATTCATAATGAATGGGCTAAAAAGAATAGCGCAGTGTGACTGCCGTAATGTATTTATTCAGCCGAAACAAATGTATTCTGAAACTACAATTATACAAGTTTTATTTGGCAACAGGGAAAAATCATCGAATGAAGATCTCGCCGCTAGAGGCGCTGTTAAAAAAAATGTCGTCCATGCAGGAGAAAGCGTACTGCGTTTTCGAATATGCCAAAACCTCCTCAGTAACTGTTGTGCAAAGGCATTTTCCCACGAAATTTCGCAAACAACCATCGCATCGACGTAACATAAGCAGGTGGGAGAAGCAATTCCAGGATACCGGCTGCTTATGCAATAACAAAAGCCCAGGACGAAAAGAAACAAAACCCGAAGTGATTGAAAGAATTCGTAAACGCCCTGTGATTTTTTTCTCTGGGGTTTTGTTAAACACAAGGTGTTTGTGCCTCCAACTCCTCAGGAATTAGAGGAACTGAAGCAGCGGATAACTGCAGTGTTGAGCTCCATCATAGGGGATATGCTATCACGAGTGTGGCAGGAGCTTGATTACCGTGTAGACATTTGTCGTGTCACCGGAGGGGCACATATTGAACACCTGTAGAAACTTGAATAAATGTAGTTTTGAAGTACATTTGAATTTTCTAAATATATTAATTACAACTTTCACAATCATGTTTTCTTTTTGTCCCATTCATTATGAATCAACCTGTACTGTATATTAGCAATGACTGCTTGAAGTGCATTTTTAGTTGTAATTCTTGTTTTCAGTCTTGTAATAGAGTATTTCAGGGGCTCACAACCATAGTAGACCAAATCCGTTTTGAAAAATAAATGATATAGTCCATTTAGAAAGCGCATACAATGTATTGTATTCACTTCCACACTGAACCTTTTACACAAGTCACTTACATAAACTAGCCAGATGTGGCAATCCCATAGCTTTCTTCTTCTCAGACATATTAGTACTTCCTGAAAAATGCAGCATATCAGCACCACCGGATAGATGATTTACACCAAAATCTAATTATTAACAACTTTGACAACTTCTAACTGAATCTGAAGTTTGATGAAAATCCGTGCATTAGTTTTTTAGATAGAGGTATTGCGGATTCTGCATAGCAGCGCCACCTGTTGGGCGATTTACAACGAAAACTAATTTGGACCAATTTATAACAGGAAGTAACTGAATCTGAAGCTTAATGAAAATTCATGCATTAGTTCTTGATATACAGCTCTTTTGCGGAAATCATAAAAATTGCAGGACAGTAGCGCCACCTGTTAGACGATTTACACCAAAAATCAAACAGCACTAACGTATATCAGGGACTAAGTGAATATGAAGTTTGATGAAAATTCGTGCATTTTTTCTTTAGATATAGCTATTGCAGAAATCGTGAAAAATGCCGAATAGCAGGGCCACCTGTTGGGCGATTCTCACCAAAAACTAATCAAGACCAGTTTATATCAAGGTCTAACTGAATATGAAGTTGTATGAAATTCCGTGCATTAGTTCTTGAAATAGAGCACCCACAAAAGTTTTGTCACATGCAGACTCACAGAGTGACAGACAGACATTTTCTACAAAACATCAAATCATGTTCAGGGCATACTAAAACGTATAAATCCGTCAAAAACCGGAAGTGGAAAATTTTTACGAATCTAATACTTTCTTCTTTTAAATATAGAAGAGAGTAAAAATTATATGAAATGTGGGGAAAGATTGTACTTTGTACCAATATATTAAAGAAAGAGAAACAACGTATAACGTCATAAATAGAAATATATATACTAGAGAATAGGAATTCTGCTTTTTCCGAATTTAGTGTCGCCTCCGGCATTTCCATTACTTCATTTTCTTCTGATGGACTGATGGCTTCTATTATTATGAAACAGGCATTATAAATGAAGCCCTAGGTGAAGATGAAAGAGCAGTCGTAAAATTTTAGAACTCTGATTTCTAACATTTTACGAATCCTCTTTCATTTTCACTTAACGCTTCATTTATAATGGCTGTTTCACAATAATAGAAGCCATCAGTCCATCAGAAGAAAATAACTCGGTTAAGCGGGACTCTACTGCAGAATAAAACATATTTCAATTTTAAGACTTTAAGCACACGTTTTATTTTATGTAAAATGACCCCATTCGCATCCGCTTAAGAATTCCACATTTACGATAGACTATTAAACGTCTACAGTAAAGCAGGCATAGCACATCACTATCGCGAAATAATGCACAAATGCAGCAAAAAGATGCCGTCATTCAAGAAAATCGACAAAACCCCCCCGGCTATCTAATGATTCATATATACTTAAAATTAAATATAGTTTATAATAGCTCCATTGTTTTAACAGAAATCATTCGCTTATATATTTTTAAAAATAGCCCGTATTTTAGTTACATTTCCTTTCGGTTGTTACGAGAAAATGTCAACAAAAATATATAATTAGTATTTTAGAACTATTTTTCCTTTACTTTCTACAGAAATGGAGTACTTCCGTTGCCAATATTAAGTAAAAGGCTCTGAAAACTACAAAAAAGATTAATATTTCAAAAATAAATTTAGATACAGTTTTCAAACAAAATGCTTTTTAAAAAACTTTTTTTTCCAATACGACGGTATAAAAATCGAAAATATGCGATGCTTAGAAGTTTAAAAAATTGCTATAGAGAATTTAATCGTGCTGTTTTGTTTTACGGTTGGCTTCTGTAAGGTAACGTTATTTTTTGGAATACACAAAATATGCTGGGAGAAAGAAATAGCACACCGTACCGGTGGCTACAAAAAGTATACAGCTGTTTCGAAACACCTAATGTTTCATCCTCCGTGCTTAAAAATCACTGGTAAAATTAAAACTCTGGGTAAAGGGGGGGGGGGGGAGAGCCAGAAAGGCGCACATTACAGCTGTACTGTCAACGGCGAAATGCCACTTTTCCACTTTGCCACATTTCGCGGTTGACACTAGAGCTGTAAGTTACGCCTTTCTGGCTCTCTGTCTCCCCCCTCTCTTTTAACCGGAGTTTTAATTTTACCATTGAATTTTAAGCACTGGTGATGAAACCATAGGGGCTTCGAAACAGCTGTATGCTTTTTATGTATATTTATATTTGTGTCTTTATACGTTGTTTCTCTTTCATTAATAAAAAAGTACGTGGAAACAAATTTGGTTAGTTGTGAGAGTAGATAAAACAGACTTTATGTATCTTCTAAATGGAATATCTCATTTTTACTTTCTTGTATCTTTACAAGAAGAAAGTATTGGGTTCGTGAAATTTTTCGACTTTCGGTTTTCGACGGATTTACACATTTTAGGTGTCAGGGATTCCGAAAAATATGTTTTTATGAAATGTCTGTCTGTGAGTCTGTGAGTCTGTCTGTCTGTATGTGACACAAATTTTGTGGGCGCTCTATCTCAAAAACTAATGCATGAAATTTAATAAAAATATATATTCAGTTATTCCCTGATGTAAATTTGTGTTGATTAAATCGCGCAGCAGGTGGAGCTGCTATGCAGCATTTTTCACGATTTCAGCAATAGCTCAATCTCCCGAACTAGCAACGGATTTTCATCAAAATTCAGATTCAGTTAATCCTTGAGATGGATTGTTGTTTTATACATTTCAGTGTAAACCGCTCAACAGGTGGCGCCGTTATGCAGCCTTTTTCGCGATTTCAGCAATAGCTCAACCTTCAGAACTAATGCACGGATTTTCATCAAACTTCAGATTCAGTTAGTCCTTGACATGAATTGACATTTTGGTTTTTTACATTTTGGTGCAAATAGCTCAAAAGGTGGCTCTACTATGCTGTATTTTCCGAATTTCCCCTATAGCTCTATCTCAGTAACTAATACACGAATTTTCATCAAACTTCAAATTCAGATATACTTTGATATGAATTGGCGCTAAATTGATGTAATTACTTGCACCATTTAAATGATTTAATTGACGTGATAAGAAAGTTTTGTGATGGCCACAACATACTAGTACTTTTTCCCAGTTATGTACGCTATATAAACTGAGCAGTTATAAAAATTACCTTGATCTTAAAATCATTTAAAATTTTTTAACAATATATTAATACAAAACAGATTAAAAAAGTTACCTTGATCTTAGAAGCAGCAAAGATTTTTTTTTTTTTTAACTTTTTACATTTTAAGTAAAAATTTTTGTTTTTAGAACATAGCACTGCTTTCTCGAGAGACGACTTTGCAAAACAAATTAAATCTTTGTAATTCATGCACGTCATTTAATAACTAGTCGTGAAAAATCTTTAGAGATTTTCTGTGGCTAAATTTACTCCTCAGAGTTATTTTCTAAAAAACAAATTATTTAATTTGTTTTATTAAATGAAACAACATCTCTGATGAGCCCTTGTACATTTAAAGCAGAAAGAGATTGATGGCAAACTCTGAAAAAAATAAAAATAAACGCAATTATGTTTCATTTCGTTTTCATTCCATCCATTTAAAAGTAAAAAAAAAAAAAAAAACATTTAAGCCGCAAAGTCACCTATTTTAAATTTCCACAGAGAGTAGATTCACATTGCTTATTAAATTAAAAAAAAAAAAAAAAAAGGAATTATGTAGAACAAATCTCATCGCAGTTTTAAAAAAATAAGTTTTCTTGGGAGATTAAAAGAATGATTTTTTTATTTTTTTTTTTTTTTGAAATAGTTTCGAAATGATTTTTATAAGGAAATTCTTGCATTTATTAATTTATTTTATTTCATTTAATATTTCGCCTGCATAACTCAGGATATGGAATGTCTTACCTTTGAAGGCTAGGAGTATTTGTAATTTCGGTAGCATTAATCTGACGTTTAAATATTATTATAAATATTTTTAATATACGTAACTATTCATTATTGTTAAAGTAATATAATATTCTTTATTTCCCTGTTTTTAAAAGAGTTATTATTGCATAAAATTATTAGAGCTTTTTAAGTAAAATTTTGTAATGAATGGAAAATGTTATATAAAATAAAACAATTTTATGTTTGAGGTGTAGTACACAACCATAGTAGACCAAATCCATTTTGAAATAAAAAATAAGGTAGCCCATTTAGAATGTGCATAAAATCTGTTTTATCCACTCCCACAATAATTAAAGTCTGTAAACAGATGACATATATGAGAAAGTATGTAAAAACAGACTTATTTCACTGTGGGAGTGGATAAAACAGATTTTATGCACCTTCTAAATGGATTATCTCTTTTTTTTTTCAAATTGGACTTGGTCTACTATGTTTGTGAAAACCTCATTTAATAATAATGATAATTATTATTATTATTACTTTTGACTTACAAGAATACGAATTAAATTATTGTGTAAAATTAAATTAAATTAGTGCGTATTAGTGTGTGATAGACTTTTAAAAATTGATTAACAAAATAAAGTGTATATGAGGGATTCTCACATAATTTTGCCTTTTAGATCCCTGAATAATGGTTTGTATTTTATTACATATTCTTGGGTTTTCTTACTTCCTATATTTAAAAATATTACATTTCATGATTGTATAACAATACTAACGAGATAAATAAGTTTTGGAAGATGTTGGGGGTCAAAATGTACAACGAAATTCCTTACCTTCCCGTATACCTGAAGCGAATTTTTAAATTTGGAGCTGTCTGTATAAAATTGGTTCATTAAAAATAACGCAACGTAATTTTTTTTTTCCGAAACTTGGACTATTGTTTTATATCGGACAATTGAAAAATTTGCTTTTGGCACCAGTAATAAACGAAAATAAAATGTACCTTATTTAATCAGAGCATTTTTGAAATTGTGTACTTGAACGAAACTTCTTTTAAAATGTGGTGCCGATCGAATAAAATTTGTGTAAGCGACGCCGAGCGCAAAGGGTTAATTATTTAATTCAATGTAATGAACTGTTGCTAAAAATCAATGATCATTTTGGCTATCACTTGTTCTGAATATGATTAGCCTAAAAATAGGCGGTGATTTTTTTTTTACCGCCCCTTCCTTACCATCCCCGTTATATTTCATTATTAAATGGATGGCTGGGGTCTCACTTGGATAGTACAGTATTAAACAGTAATACAAGAACAGTTTCTAATTATAGCTACAATAATAGTAAAGTTTGAACATGGAAGTTTAAAAGATGCTGTTTTTAGGTAGGTTTCGTATGAAATTATACCTATTACATTCTCCCGTATGTTGGAAATTCTGAAAAATCTTTGCAGATATACACCGATCATGACCCCTAGAACCCCAAACCACCCTCAGTAAAAACTTTATATCTATCTATCTCTCTCTCTATATATATATACATTTAAGTATTGCGCGGCAGCCCAATACTTATTTATTTCCAGTGTCACTTCTCAATGTTAATTTAACATAGAAAAGCCTATGGAGATCATAATTTTTTCATTTTTTCTTCCCACCTTTTTGTCCCTGATGCCTCTCATTTTTAATTCTTTACTAATTCTAAAGATATTATAAATTTAAAGTGTAAAAACGCGTGCCTAACGTCAGGGTCAAAACAAATGGTAAAACGCCTTTGCGTATGGGTGAACCCAGAGAGAAACATGGGCCATTTTTTTTTTTTTTTTTTTTTTTTACATTATTCAAATATTTTTCTTAATAATTCGAAATTTCGCTTTTTTTTTTTTTTTTTTTCATTGAGAATCAACGGACATTTTTCATAGAAAATGTAACATTTTTTCTTCATTGTTGCAAAAATTTCAAAAACCGTAATAATAATTTATCTCTTTTTAGTTGAAAGATTTTCACGTGAAATATTAAACTGAACTAGTTTTTTTTTTTTCAAGAATTAAAAAGGTGAATACTTTGTGACTAATTTCATTTAAAATATAATACTTTCACTAATTTTATTTAAAATACATAACTTTAATTTAAAACTGAAATGATTAAAATTATGACTCTCAATTTTCTCTTATTTCTTAAAAGAAAAAGAAAAAAAAGTAATAAATAAAAGTAATATATAAAAGTAATAAATAAAAGTAAAAGTAATAACTATAAACTATGACATTTAATTTCAACATCAAATCTTTGTTTTAATTTACCTCGCGAAAAATTGTTTATGACAGTCGCTTGCGATAGACTATTATAATACTGATAATATGATGGCAATGGAACAATATTTGGCGATTTATTACCTGCGCCCGGCTAAAATTAAATTACCAAATTGGCTGTTTGTAATATAAAGAGTGAAGCGGTCAACCCGGAACTATTTATGACAGTCACATGACTTAGGTTATTATTATAGAGATAAGTTTTTGCTTTGGTCAAGGTTATGTTTCATTAAAATGTTTCAAATGGATAGCTATTTTTACGCAGGTAGCAAACTTAGTGAGGAATTACATAACTTAAATTTTTAAATGTATTTTTTTTCGAGAGATGAGAACTATTTATACCCCAAATTAAACTTAGGTAATAATTTTCAGATGTGTTTACACCACCCCTTGGGAGAGACTAAGGTAACAAAATTTAAGTAAAACTTTTATTTTTGATTTTTGACTGTATCACAGCTATAATATTGTTAAATATTAACAAGGATTCAACACAATTTATTTTTGCATTCATAGCGTTCCTGAGTGGTAAATAGGGAAAATAATTTAAGTGAAGTTAATTTTTTATGTTTTGATCATAATTTTTTACGTTCAGATTGAAAGTTTTTGTCCAAACTGCAGCAACCTGCATTACTCTAGTGGCAAAATATTTTGAATTATACATTGGTAAACTCCATCACACATTGTGATGCAATACCGCATACATCAAAGCCTGATGATGATACCCTCTATTAATTTTGAAATGAGTTCGTCTGAATGCAGTAGTTATTAAAAAACTTGACATATTAAACCAAAACTTAATTTGAAGAACAAATTAAAAAACACAAAATTTATTTCTTACATTGTTTAAGCCCGAGAAGGGACAGATATTAAGATATTTCATTCAATTAGTTCTACATTTAATGTTAAATTTTTGTAAGAAATTAGTTAAGCGAATTGAAGATTAAAAAATAAAAATAATATTCATACAATATGATACTTAAAACACCTTAAAAAATTAGATTCCGTTCAAATGAAATCGAAATAAATTTTAGACTTTTTTTAAGTTTTGTATTTTGCATGCATCTTATCATTTTATGTACAATTGTAATAAATATAATACAAAATCTGCCATACAAATATTTCCAATTAAAAATGGAAGAAGTCTAAGATTTATTTCGATTTCATTTGAACGGAATCTAATTTTTTAAGGTGTTTTAAGTATCATTTTGTATGAATTTTGTTTTTATTTTTTAATCTTCAATTGGTTTAACTAATTTGTTACAAAAATTTAACAGTAAATGTAGAACTAATTGAATGAAATATCTTAATATCTGTCCCTTCTTGGGCTTAAATAATATAGGAAATAAATTATGTGTTTTTTAATTTGTTCTTCAAATTAAGTTTTTGTTTAATATATATATATATATATATATATATATATATATATCACTTTCTTCTGGACACGCTAACTTCTTAAAAGATGGCAAAATATATTTAAATTCATCAATTGTTATTTATTAGATTAAAAGATTAATTGTTGTCTCTATATCCCTATTTTTATTTTCCCAATGTTTTCCAGATCTTAATATTAACTTTCACTTTCATTCCTTGCGACACCAACAACGTGAAATTTGAAAAATAAGACGTTAATAAGAGTATTGTTGTATTTTCTGATGAAGACTAGGTATATAGTTGAAAAGACTAGGAAGTATTAAAGTAATTTAATACCATTTTAAATATTTTGTCATATTGTAAGTAATTTGCACATGAGTAATTTTAAGTTTAACTTTTTAAGGATGAATTTAGCATTCTATTTATTTTTTCACCTCACTATTTTGCTATCGAGGAATTATTTAAAAAGGTATGAGACCAATTAAGTAAATAATTCCATAAACGATATATAATCACTTTGGTACTAAACTGAAATCAATCAGTTAAATGTCAAATTTTTATTTAATATTGATCGTAAAATAATTATCAAGTTAAATTTAATTAGTTAAAAGATACATCTAATCAGAATATACTTTATATTATGATTTTTAAGTTTTTATTATTAAAATCGCACCTCAACCAATATGTCGTTCGAAAAATTCAATTTTATATCACTGAACATTGTTCCATTGTTCTTTTTAGTTTATTTTACTTTATCCTTTTAAAACTGAAAAAAAATATATTGAATGAAAAAAAAACATTCATTATTTAAATTATTAAGTTAGTAACATATCAACTCTATGGTTTCACAACCTTCCTGCAAATGTGATCACGATCCGTTAAAAAAAGAATGCAGATATTTGTGTGTTCCAGCTTTTTTACGTTGAAGAAAAATACTCGCGTATCTCAAAATAATGTGTTACTGTCAAAATCAAATTCAAATGCTTTGTGGTTTGCAAAACTGCACTTAAGATGTTCCCGACGAATCCATCCATCTTATTCTTTGTGTAAGTAGCTGATATATCGCGGTTGGAATACGTAGCAAATATTTTTCGCATTTTATGCTCTAAATATATGTTCTGTTAAACAATTTCTGTCCGTTTGTAAAGGAAATGGTACAGAATAAAAAATGTAAGGTATTTTTCATATAAAATTATTTTTCCAGTCTTCTAAATTTCATAAGTTTTATCTATACTAATATTATAAAAAAGTAAAAATAGTGTGTTTGTTAGAGGTAATCTCTGGAGCTACCTAACCGATTTCAAAAGTAATGGTATCAAAATGATGGTGTTAATCCAACTTAGAACATAGGCTATATTTTATGTCAGTGCCACTACCCCAAAGGGGGTGCAGGAGCAAAAAACATTCTAAATATACGATTTTTGTGTTACTGAAGGGCCTAGAAATAAGAAATTTGGAATATTAGATCCTTATAAGATATAAATGAAGTCCAAGAGCATTTTCTAAACAATTCGAAATATAAAAGGGGTGAAAATGCACAAAAAGCGTTCAAAAAACGCTCTAAATTGTGGTTTCAACACAATCTCAGTAAATACCAAACCGATTTAAAAAATAATGGTGTCAGCATGATGGTGACTACCTTTGCTCTAACATAGGCTATGTTTTATGTCGATGCTACTACCCCAAAGGGGGTGCAGGAGCAAAAAACGCTTTAAAAATGCAATTTATGCGTTACTGAAGGGCCTAGAAATATGAAATTTGAAATATTAGTTACTTATTAGATATAAAGGATTTCTAAGAAAAGTTATTAAAAAATTCGAAATTTAAAAAGGGTGATAATGCGCGAAGAGGGTTCTATAAAACATTCTAAATGGCGATTTTACTCAATTTTGGGAAATATAAAATCGATTTCAGAAGTGCCCCACCAGTGGCCGAGAGGTTCTGCTCTCGAAGCTGGTAGACGGGAAGTGCTGGGTTCGCGCCCGTCGGCCTAATCGTTCGGAGTTTTCGTGGTTTTCTTCGAACCTTGGATTTCCAAGCGTTAATACGGGTTAGGTTCCCTTAGAAAGACCCCCACGAAGGGCACTCCCCCCACTTAGCGCCTATATCCCTCGTGTTGATAATTGGCCGTCATAAACACAACCAACCAACCAACGATTTCAGAAGTAATTCTTGTAAATTGATGGTGACAGACATTGCTTTAACATAGGCTCTGTTTTATGTTTTTATCACTACCACCTCGAGGTTGCAGGAGAAAAAAAGTTCTATATTGTTATTTTTGTGTTATGGAAAGGCTTAGAATCGTGAAATTTGGATTGGTAGTCACTTATAAGATATCAATGATCTCTAAGGACATTTCCTAAAAAAATCGAAATTTAAAAGTGGTGAAATTACGCAAAAAGCGCTGTAAAAAAAGTTCTAAATTGCGATTTCTATGCAATCTCAGGAAGTACTGAACCGATTTCAAATATAATGGTGTAAAAATGATAGTGGCAGCTCTTCCTCCGAGATAGGCTAAATAATATGTCTGATTCTACTACGCCAGAGTAGATGCAGGAGCAAAAAAATTTCTAAAAATGCGATTTTTGAATTATGGAAGGATCTAGACTCATGAAATGTTGCTTGGTATATATTTATTAGATATAAATGATCTCAAAGAACATTTATTGAAAAAATTGAAATTTAAAAGGGTTGAAAATGCGCGAAAAGCGTTCAAAAACGTTCTAAATGCCAATTTTTAAGCAATCTCAGGAAGAATCAAACTGATTTCAAAAGTAATGGTATGAAATTGATGCTGACAGCCTCTGCTCTAACATAGACGCTATTTCATGTCGGTGTCTCTATAACCTAGAGCTTGCAGGAGCAAGAAACGCTCTAAATTTTCATTTTTGTGATCGGTTTGGGCTAGCAACTTGAAATTAGGCAAGTTACATATTTATTAGATATAAATGATCTTTAAGAAGAGTTAAATAAAAAATGGAAATTTAAAAGGGGAGAAAATGCGCTAAAGGCGTTCTAAAAACGTTCTAAATTGCGATTTCTCTCACTCTCAGGAAATTCCCAACCTATTTCAAAAGTAATTGTTGCAAATTGATTGTGACAGTTCCTACTCCAACACAGGATATATTTTATGTTGCTGTCACTACCACCGGGGGCTGCAAAGGCAAAACATGTTCTAATTTGCGTTTATTGCACAACTGAGGGTTCTAACATTTTGAAATACGGCATGGTATTTACTTACAAGATGCAACTGCTTTCTAAGAACAGTCGAAAGAAAATTCTTAATTTAAAAAGATGAACTGAGCGAAAAGCGTTCTAAAAATGTTCTAAATTACAATTTTTATGTCATCTTATCAAATACCAAACCGATTTAAAAAATAATAGTGACGAATTGTTGGTGATAGAACATACATAACATAACAACTCAAACATAAGCTATATTGTCTGTGCCACTACCACCAGAGGGTTACAAGAAACTTTCAAAATTGCGATTTCTGTGATACTGAAGAGGCTAGAAACTTAAAATATAGCATGGTAGTTACTTATAAAATATAAATGCCTTCGAAGGACTGTCGAAAAAAAAAACGAATTAAAAAGGGGTTAAGCGAAGTAGAGGTGCTAAAAGCGCTCTAAAAAAGTTTTAAAATGCAATTTCAGGGAATATAAACCGATTATAAAAGTAATAGTTGCGAATCAATGGAAACAGTCTCTGATCCTACACAGACTATATTTCATGCCGATGATTCTACCAGTTGGGGTTCACAGAAACAACAAACGTTCTAAAAAATGCCCTTAAAAGCTTTCTAAATTACGTTTCTGTGGAATATTAGAAAATAGCAAACCGATTTCAAAATTAATGTTGGCACATTTATGGTGACAGTTCCTATTTCAACATAGCCCTTTATGTTGAGAGAGGTGGTAGAATTTGGAATTTGACATGATGGTTAATTTTAAGATGTAAAAAGATGGTTTCTAAGAAATTCAAAACTTCAAATGAATACTGAAATGAGCGTATTAATTGAGCATAAAAGTTTCAAAATATTTTCCAAATTAACATTTATTTAGTTTTATTTATTTCTATTAATTTAAGTCTCATTTCTGCCTAATGGAGTGTAACAATAAAACAACTCTGTTTTAAATAGTAATTTTTGAATTATTACTAAAAGAGTAATTTCTTCTGAAAAAATTTAGACATATAAATATCACTTAGCATAATTCAACTATTACGCGAGCACAGCCGCGGGGTTTGCTAGTCTATCCTATAAAATACTAATGTACCAAAACTTATTTGTGTAACGGCTTTATGAAACGATTTACTTATAGTTCAATCTTCCGCAATCATTTAGATGCTGATCATATTAGCATCTTATTAGAGTTTACGGTTTTTCAATGTGGGTTGGCAAGCATAGCTTGTTGGGAGCAGAGCTCCCTAGTGTTTTTAGCACTTTCCAACACAGTTGAAAAGTGTTTATGTATTTGGTTTGTCTGCCCGTCTGTCCACGCTCTAACTCCAATAAATATACTCGGATTTTCATGAAATTAATAAAGGTTATTTAGGGTCACCGAAGCATGTTTGGTATTGTATATGAAGTATGTAGGATTAATCGTTCATTTCGAGGGGCACTCAAAATTATTCCATTACATTAAGGTATATGGGGGAAAATCGTTTTCAGAGTATTTAAATGAAATTACGCTATTTAACACTAGAACGGCGGGAAAATCTTACCTACTGGAACGGCGGGAAGGGGTCATTTTGACCCCTCGATGAAACTACTGAAATAACAACGCTAAAACAATTTTAAATGCCATACATTGGCAAAAATATGTAATTTACGTGTATTTCATAATTTATATTTAATATTACTCGATAATTTATTGAATTTTTAAAGTACTGTATGTGTAACACCCACAGGGCGATTAATTGGATCATACTACAACTACTCAAAAAACTCATTAATTTAATATAAAAATCGATTTAAAATTAATCTTTCCACAAATTAAAACTAATGTTAACTAAAATAAAACGCAATTTATAAAATAATATATATATTTTTTTTTTTTCATCTACTTACTCGCTGAATGATTCACTCTCTAAATCCATAAATGAGAAATATGTTCTGTTGTTTCCGTTATTTCATTATAAGTGCAGCTGAATGGTTAATATGTTAAGCATTCTGTTTCAATTTTATTTAATGCTTATAATACTCCAAATTGTACACACGTATTAGGAATTAATTCAGTTGTAACAAAAAAAAAAAAAAAATAGCAATTTTTCCAGACCATTTTCCGCACACAAGTTTGAAACATGGTGCGCAAAATTCTTGAGATTTGTTTCCATTGCATGGCTGTACTTGAAATTTTTTCTCTTCATACCTATTTTATTTTCGTGTTTTTTATTTATATATATATATATATTTTTTTTTTTTTCTGAAGACTCAGGAAAGATCTTTGGGAGTTTTGAAACCATAAAATCCATTCTGAACACATCTCCTAAATTTAATAGAAAATATCTTCTACTGATAGGCTTGCCTGTTACACTTTTATAAATTATCCAGGCGTTTACAGCTGTATGATCCAAAATATTGAAAAAGATATGTACAGGCCATCGTTTTTTAGCCGATTTCAAGGAGTATTTTCGGCACATCTGATCATGGATATCCACACCATACTTCGTTGCGTTGTAATAATATTGTATTGAATCGGGCAACTTCTTGAGACCGTCTTCAGTTTTTACAGTAGAATGTAATAAGCTCAGTAGAAAAATATTTTTTTTTATTTTGGCTTGATAGATGGCAAGTGTCATATTATCACATACCACTATCTTCGATGAATAAAGAGTACTGCGCATATTTTTCAATGATATAGGAATTTCTCTTTTGTTCTTTTTCATTGTGCAACCAAAGTTGTATTTTTAGCTTTTAACATTTCTGCTAATTTGATGCTAGTAAAATAGCTATCTGTCGTAATATTCCTCCCTTCGTTTAGATGGTGATCTGTTAATTTCATGACAACATTTTCCGATAAACGTAACTAAGGATTGGTTGTTTCATCGTTTTCTAGATAAATAAATTCATTCCAGAGGTATTTAATATCAATGTCAATCGATATCCAAAATTTTATGCCAAATTTATCCAATTTATTTGGCATATATTGCGTAAATTTATATCTATCCTGAGATGGGAACAATTTTCATCAGCTGTAATATTTTGTCCTGGTCGGTAGCATGTTTTGCAATTTCGAATAAATTTATTCCACATTTCAGATGCAAGAGCAAATTTATCAGTCTGTAGTCTGCTAGATCTTGTTGTCTTTTCCCCCAACCGAAAAAATCTTTTTCTTTCTTTGAATCTATCTCTTGAGATAGTTTCTTTGCAAAATAGTATTCCTCATGCCTTGGACGACAATGAATATAAATCTAAACCCTTTTTTTTATTGCTCCTCGAACATATAGCACAGCAACAAAAGCAGCCTCGAGTACAAAGGGTATTTTACTAAAGGGGTCAAAATGACCCCCGTCCGCCGTTCTAGGAATACAAGCCCATATTTCAAAAACTAACCAATCTAGAAAGCTGAATTTGTTTTTAGAAATATATGTTATCTATTTAGGAAAAGTCAAAAAATTTCAAACGATTTCGCCCAAGCAAACAAAAGTAATCAATGGACGAAAGTACTCAGGTGTCAAAATGACCCCTACCGCCGTTCTAGTGTTAAAATCTATTGAAACTGATATAAATCACTAAATTTCACTACGATCACGTTAGAACAGTGCATTCATAGCCTTTTTCATTCTTTTACAGGGACACACAAAAGAAATCGGTTACAGTACGGTGCTGTCTTTGAGTAATAATTTCTGGAGTGTACGGTTTACAATTCGGTATACGATTGTAAATTTCATTAATTTTTTGCATCTTACTCGTTATATATAAACTCTATACCTCAAATACAGGGCTGCACAAAAGTATTCATTCTCATTATTAGAGGAAATTGCTGAAGGTAGATTTAAAACTGAAGTATATATATATATATATATATATATATCTTATATGAGCTAAATTTTGGCATGCATGTAGTTAATAGATTCAAATCTATATATCATATACAGGGCTGCTGAAAAAATTCGCATAATTTTCCGATTGTGGATGGGAATAGCTGAAATTGAGTTTTGAAATGCATTATGTGTTTCCATATGTTTGAATTAGACGTAATATTTTCATTTATTAAACGGTTGCAGTTTTGTTAATTATTCTGAATGTGTTGGAAAGTGTTTCAAAATCTATGCTTGAGACATGATTTTTTTCTTACTTGTTTTTTAAATTAAAAAGCATCAATATAAAATTAGGAAGTAATAATTTAACACAATCTTCTTTTTTCTTATAGCGGTTCTTGGCGGTAAATTGATTACCTACATTTAAATAAAATGTATTTGTTATGTTTTAATGCGCGGAGACATTTGCGGTGATTAGATTCTCTCTATTCTAAAAGAAAAAAAAGTAACTGACGCTGCCGCCGCGCCGATTTTGAATGTTTTGTGACCGGAGGTCTTTCTTCGTTAATATTAAGAAAAAATACTGCATACAAAAATATGAAAATCGGCGGCATTATAGAGAAACGTTTGATAAACACGCTGATGCAGACAGTTTTCAAATCGAAGAATTATTTAAAGAGATATTTAATGTTAAATTTGACCAAAATCATTCCATTAAAAAAGTTTTATAGGAGTAAAAACTATATATAGGAAATTAATTATTTTTAGATCATTTTATATATTACAAGTTTCCGGTGTGCAGACTGCATTTATTTTTTTTAATTTGACCTATTTTTTGAGGTTTTATTTCTATTTTAAATTCAAAATTTCAGTATTTCGAGAGATATGTTTTACAACTTTTAGAAAAGGATATTATGAAATGAGAATTATTTCAAAGAGAATTAAATGATTACGTATTAAAAGCAGGAAAATATTGATAATTAAAAATTGATAAACAGTCCTAATAAAAATTGCCAAGCCAGAATATTGCTAAACAATGTAAATTTCAAAACATACTTGCACGAGACATTTATTTCATACTTTGAGATAATCTTTTAAAACTTAACTATATATAGAGGTAAAGGTCCGTATTCCGGCTAGGGTCCAAATACCGGCTACTAGCTGTTCTGAGAACTGAGCGCAGTGTAGCCTAGCGGTGATAGGCAGAGTTTGTAACTTTAATTGAGAGAAGAATGTTACGAAAAGTATGTCGCTGAAGTCTGCGTCATTTACAAATAGTAAAGCAAAAGTGTCGAATCTACGTAATCTGATACATCAAAAGTTTTTCAGATATGCGTTTCTCATTTTTTTTAAATACACTGATCTTATATTGGCTTGAACTGTTAATTAAGTTATTTTCTAGACATATTTAGCTCTCAATTGCCACGCGCACATTATTGGTATTTTATTATATCAATGAGTTATACCGGTTTTAACTTAAACATAGCAGTGGTCCGAATTCCGGCTACCAAGAGTGATCTAAATACCGGCTAGCCGGTATTTGGACCTCTCTCGGTTGCTCTGCTTGAAGGGGAGGAAGATAAATTAATTTAAAACCCATTAAACGCCAACGCTCCCGTTGCGGGAACAACTATTTATTATTTTTTTTCTCAAAATATTTTTAAACTATTTAAAAAATACATTTTGTATTTAAAAGTTAATAGTATGGAGTCTAATATATATTTTTTTCAGAATGATACATTTATATTTCCCCTTTTTTGCTGATCTTTTAAATAAGATAATTTTTGGGTTTTCGACTATCTCAGTTAAAAGCAGTAAAAAGAAAGAAAGAAATTCTTTATTTTTTTCAAGTACAGTGAATATTTAAAGTCAACATTTCAGTTAACGATACATTCCTAACCCGAAGTAAATATATCCATTCATAGCTAAGTTAGACAGGTTTCTTTGGAATGTTCCCACAACGGGAGCATTGGCGGCTTGTGCTTACACTTCCGTCCCCTTGTCGCTTTCATAAAGAAAGGAATATGTTTCTAGGCAGTAAGTGAGAAGAAATCAGTTAACTGTTGGAGGGAAAAAGGGTGATTTATAGACCATATGACTATTCGACATAGTGATTATAAATTTTGTTTAATGCCATTTTGTATTCATTTTTATGAACAGCAATACATTTCAGTTCGCTTGAGTATGGATGTGTAATATTACATAAAAAAACAAAAACAGAACCCCTTTGAAACAGATTAGATTTAATAAAAAGCATCAATAAGATCTTAAAACAAAAAAAAAAATTAATTTTATGATGTTTATCCGTTTTAAAAAAATTTTTAAAGAATTTTGTCTGATTTAAAATAGAAAAGTAAAAAAAAAATACAGGATTGCGCTATGAGGGATTGTAAATTATTACTAAAACATTAAAAAAGAATATTTTGCAATTTCTTGTAACTAGAAATTTGAGCATAAATGAATGTATAATAAAGTTGTACTTAGCAGCTACTTTTGAAACAGACATCCATACGCAGACTAATATATATATATATATATACAGAAAGAAAATTTACGAAAATTCAGAATTTTTCATATTATATTAATTTTAGTAACGGTGATACTCTTGTAGATAAAATTTAAATACGCGGAAGCCTCTTATTGCAGAAGTAATAAAAAATAATGTATTTTATTAAATAATTTGAATAACATAGTGTAGTAATAGTAGCCTGAAATGCATTTAATTTATTTAGGTGAAATATGTCTTAATTTCCATTTGTAAAACAATTGCTTTATTTGAAACAGATAATAAAGAAAATTGAATACATCATTTAGGAATCAATATAGTTATAATTAATAGACAACGTGTCCATGTAATAAACTACTTTAATATAAGTACATAGAAGAAACCTAAATGTAAAACACGCACATACACACATATGTGTGTGTGTGTGTGTAGTGTATAATGCAACATAATGTAGAGTTTTTCCTTGAAGGTCTGTAAACAAAGTGTAGGAACATAATAAAAAATACGAGTCACTTTATATTTCTGAAATTTTGACTACTCGTTTAGAAAATTTTAATGAAATTGTTTTTCAGATTTTCAGATTAAATTTTTAATATGTGTATTTTTAGTAATTATTTATATGTTTAAATATAATTATTTGCAGCTTGCAAAAAATGATTTGTTTATTAATTTTTTCTAACCGTATAATTGCATTGGGGCAGGAGAAAGTAACGTGCGGTTCTTTCCGATTTGGAGAAAGGTTCAACTGCCCTTAGACGCCAACGCTCCCGCTACGGGAACATGTTATATATTCTAAACGGTTACAGTTATTAAAATAATTTCAACTCCTTTATCATATTGGCCTCTTATTTATATAAAAAATATGTATAAACTTTATTTTGTTAACGCGCTTGATATAGCGGCGCTTAATGGGTTAAATAGTTCCATAATTAATAAATTAATTTAATTGACTAAGAACAAACAATCTTCTTGAAACACCATCAAAAATTTGTAAATGGGCTAGGCCTTTCGAAAGATCTGAGTCTTTCTTCGTCAGGCGCAAAAAAGACGTCCTTCTACTATGAAAGCAGAGGCAAGACTCTGCGTAGAGTCTTGCGAGTAGAGTCTGCGAAAGTAGAGTCTTGCCTCTGCTTTCATAGTAGAAGGACGTCTTTTTTGCGCCTGACGAAGAAAGACTCAGATCTTTCGAAAGGCCTAGCGCATTTACAAATTTTTGATGGTGTTTCAAGAAGATTGTTTGTTCTTAGTCATTCACACCAGTTTTAACTTATTTTCTTTAATTTAATTGGTTCAGAAATAGTTCCAGTCCCATTTCGCAATATGAAAAAAGCAACCATGGCCGCAATTCTTCAGGACCAACACTGGCTACCGGATCACTTTCCAAAAAAGTGCTGTTGGACACTACAAAATTACCTGTAATAAATGTGAAGAGAAAGAGAAAAAATGACGTAGTGATGAGTAAACCAGGCGAAAGAGGCAGAAATTTGATTTTAAACCTCTTACTGCGCAACCCGCAATTTCCACGGGCAACGTAAAAGTAGCAATATTTGTGCAACCCGAGATTTCCTCAGGGATGCATTTTTTTCCGTCTAATTAACCCTCCTTTATTATTCCCACCAGTTATTTTTTATTGTAAATTTTGCGTTATTTAATCGGAATAATTTCCCGGTTAAATTATGCAAAAATTTTTGTTTTGAAACACCGGCGACAAAAGAACAAAAATTCTTAAAAGACGTTCGTCGCGAAGGGGTTAAATACGCAATTTTTGAAACTATTTTGATAAAACAATTACGCAGCGAGAGGGTTAAAAAAGTGAAAAAGGAAAATATCCAGCAGAGGAATATGATAAATTTCTGTCTTCTGCATGTGTCCTTTCTCTGTGGGCAAGAATCGGGGAGGGGATTCTGTGTTCAATGTTAAGAATGCGATATGTGAGCTGATTGGCACTATGCCGATGCAGAGAGTGATATTATGTTTTTGATTTTTCCAGATAAAATAATTCTCATTTTAATCAGCAAGCTTTTTTTTTGTTTGTTTGTTTTACACGTTAATAAACAAAATTAGAAACATAATGGGAAGAAGACTGTTACAGATAGTCGCAAAGAATTTTAGATATTTGACAAAAATACTTATTTATTAAAAATTGCGTATTTTTCCTGTGCATAAGAAATGTTATTAATCAATACAATTTATTAAAATAATATTCTTATTGCTTAATAATTGTCATTAGCTCTATTTGTGTGATCTTTTGGAAAAAAAAAAACTTAGGTAGCCGGTATTTAGACCCCATTTTTAAAACTCAACATTCGAAGACTTTCGGAATTTTGCTTTTTATAAACAGAAAACGCCTTTTAAACTGATTTTTTTCCCCTAAACAAGTGTAAAATATGTCAAGGTACCCTGCTGTCACTTTTTATTTTGTTAATTTTGGAAATTGTGTGATCGAGATTGAAAACAAAAGTGGTGGCCGATATTTAAACCGTTTCATCTATATATTGCGCTATCGTACAAATGCGTCTCATTGGTTATTGAACAGCATTTAATGCATCCCCATACCTATAAGGGGGTTATCATAGGGGGGACCCTTTTCTGTCGCCAAATATCATCATGTTTGTCGCCAACTTGGCGATATATCGTTAAATATGGCGACCAATATTAGTCGCCAGAAGTTACGCCAATTTGGTGATATCTCTAATATTTCGCCAAATTGCCGTAGACATCCATTGTAAACCATAGGGTTTACTTGCTAACAGAAAATCAACATGTTGAGGTATTTTGAACCAATGCAGATGTTATTGAAGCGGCTACAAGATTCGCATTGCTCTCGTGTTGAGAATTCGAAGAGAGCGCAATAATATTTCCTATCTAACAACAAAAGTATTTTCACGTGAATATTAGCAAGTGAACTAGTATGTTGTGGCAATCACAAAACTTTCTTCTATATAAATTACGTTAATTAAATCATTTAAATAGTACAAGAAATAACATCAATTTAGCACCAATTCATATCAAAGTATATCTGAATTTGAAGTTTGAAGAAAATTCGTGCATTAGTTCTTGAGATAGAGCTCTAGCGGAAATTCTGAAAAATGTAGCATAGCAGCGCCCACTGTTGAGCGATTTACACCAAAACATAAACAGCACTAATTGATATCAAGGTATACCTGAATCTGAAGTTTGTTGAAAATCCAAGCATTAGTTTTTGAGATAAAGCTATTGCCGGAATCGCAAAAAATGCAGCATAGCAGCGCCACCTGCTGAGCGATTTACATCAAAATGTATAAAACGTCAATTTATGTCACAGACTAACTAAATCTGAAGTTTGATGAAAATCCGTGCATTAGTTCTTGAGATACAGCTCTAGCGGAAGTCGATAAAAATGCAGCAGAGCAGAGCCACCTGTTGGGCGATTTACACCAAAAATTAAACAGCACTACTTTATATCAGGGACTAACTGAATCTGAAGTTTGATGAAAATTCGTGCATTTTTTCTTGAGTTAGAGATATTGCGATAATCATGAATAATTAAACATAGCAGCGCCACCTGTTGGGCGATTTTCACAAAAATGTTCTGAGCACCAAACTATATCCTGGACTAACTGAATCTGAAGTTTTATGAAAATTCGTGTAGTAGTTCTTGAGATATAGCTATTTCAGGAATCGTGAAAAATGCCGTATAGCAGCGCCACCTGTACTGCAATTTTCACGAAAAACTAATCAGGTTCAGTTTATATCAAGGTCTAACTGAATCTGAAGTTTTGTGAAATTCCGTGCATTATTTCTTGAGATAGAGCGCCCACAAACTTTTGTCACATGCAGACTCACAGAGTGACAGAGTGACAGACTCACAGACAGACATTTTCTAAAAATCATCAAATCGTGTTCAGGGCATTCTAAAACGTATAAATCCGTCGGAAATTTTCACGAATCCAATACTTTCTTCTTGTAAAGATAGAAAAAAGTAAAAAGGGAAAGGAAACTTTTGTGAAAGTTACGTCAGATTTAGAACAATACATTTAAGCGATACATTTTAAAGGAGATCAAATTCGCCTGCTTTTAGAGTTTGCGGTATCTGAACGGGGGTTGGCGAGCGTAACTCGTAGAGCGCAGAGCCCCCTGGTACTTTAAAATTAAATCATGGAAACAAAATTTTTAATTATTAATATAGAAATAACTAGAAATTAGCAAATTATTACTGATATTAAGCTATCAACGAAGTTGTTACATAAACCAGTTAAACGCAAGATATGTGTAATTAATCTCCCTGCTTCCCTATTCATCTATACACAATTTAATTTTCTTATAATTCTCATAAAATAAAGAAGTTTAAATTTGTTATTGGGATAGATTAAAGTGTAATTCCGAAATTTTTGAATTAGGACGAAATTTGCAAGGCGTGGGTTTGCTGTAAATCTGGGTGTGTGCGCCTAATAGCGCAGAATAAGAGGACCTAGTAATTAATTTAAAAAAATGCATAATGTGTAATTAAACTTTTTTATTCAAATCAATTTGTTTTTTGTATGCAAAGATGGAATTTGTAACCTCCTTTTTACTTTTGATATTCTAAAGTTATAATAATTAAGTTGACAAATTTGTTACTCATGACAATACAATAAACTCTGTCTAAGGTGAAATCGATCGGGACCGAGAACATTTTCCGTAGTAGATAACATTCCACTTTAGACAAATTTTACTCTATGCCTAAGGATTCACAGGGACTTGAAAATCTTTCCGAGTTAGACAGATTTCCGTCTTACACAGAACCCGCCTTACAGAGAGTTTACAGCATTTTAATATTATTTGATGTAAATTATAAGTTAGTAAATTAATAATCAGGAATTTTTCCGATAGCCAACCACGGGTGATAAATCGCCAAACACCCTTTATGGTTACAATTGTAAATGAATTACAACATTAATGGATTTAAGCATCAAAGCACGCTCGGAAAAATACGCCATTTGGCTGTTAAGCCGCAACAACGAAATATTTTAAACATGTAAACTTTGAAAACATAAATAAGCAATAGAGAGTGTAATATATATAAAAAATATGTTATAATCAATTAATAGTTGTTAATTAAATTATGATTATGGTTGAGAAATCAACTTATAAATCCCATAAGAATTTTTTAAATAATGTTTCATTTTTTTTTCTTTTTTACCCTAACTTAAAAGGGAAACAGATAAAATATTATATATTTATTAATAAATTCATTAGATCACGCTTTCTTACGATGTGTAAAATAAAAAAAAACAGCGATTATTCCAAGATTGTATTCGGTGTCCACGACAAACGAGACATCGTCACTATTGTAACGAAACAGTTGAGGAGCGACATACTATTTGGCGTGATTTTCAATATATGCATTGATTTCATTCTTAAAAGAGAGTATTTAAAAAACATATATATTTACTGTTATACTTATTTACATTATTTAAATAATAATATAGCCACAGTTTCTATTAAAATGCAATATTTACCTTTGATGTTCTTCATTGAGACCTGCCGTCAATCATGTAATCTTTTAAAAGGAATACAAATGTTTCTGGGCCCTTTGCTTGTTCTGGCATTGAAGAAAAATATCCACGTCTCTTAAAATAATGTGTCACTGTCAAGATCCAATTCGAATGGTTTGTGGTTTGCAAAACTGCACTTAAGACATTTCCCGTGAATTCATCCATCTTATCTTGTATGTTAGCATTTGATATATGGTTTAGGTGTGCACCAAATTTTGTTCGGATTACGCATTCCATGGACAGAGATGATTTTTATTTATTTATTTATTTATTTTAAACAACGAATTTTAGCTTGTATTTTTTATGATAGAGTGTTAAATTGAATTGATTTCTACAATAGTCTAGTTTTAATCTTTAATATTGTAATCAAACTACGTATTTTAAAAAACAGAACTTTTTTTTTAAATTATGAAAAAGTTTGTAAAAATTAATATTAAAATTAAAATTAGATTTAAAAAAATAAGACGTGAGTAATATCGGTTTTTGTATTTTGTCGTTGAGAGTAAATATATTTATAGTTGGAAGTTCTAGGAATTCACGTAATTTAACAGCGTTTAATGCTTTTATCATGTTTCAAGAAATAAAGCACATTATGTGTAATTTTTAAAGATACTAGGGGATCGTACCCGTGCTTCCCGGGTTAAAGAATATAGGTGAAAACATTTTTTTAATTGAAAAGTAATATTTATTTGATATGCAATAATTTTTTTCGATTGCTCACTTACATTAAGAAAGCATTTTCCATATGAAAAATACGAATTATACAATCAAATAATTTTTTTAAATTTATCAAAAGCGATATTGTTTTATTAGACGCATGCTAAGAGTTGTTTAACCAAGATTTTGCTACTTATGGCATCCTTTTATATTCTGATAATTTCAGAGCTTATACATGTCTGTTAAATTTTTGTTTATGTATATTATTTTATTTATTTATTCATAGTGAAGTTTTTTTTATGGATATTAGCCGTAAGAAAATGATGAACTATTTATTTTGTTTTAAGGGCAAATGGATTAATCTTTCGTAATCAAGCTCCGCGCTATATAGATAAACTAGCAAACCCCGCGGCTTTCCTTGCGTAATATTTGAAATATGCCAAGTGATATTTATATGTCTATTTTTATTAAAAGGTACTAACTAAATTTTTACTTATTACTTTTAAGAATAATTCAAAAATTACTATTTAAAACACAGTTTGATTAAACATCATTATTACACTGCATTAGGCAGAAAGGAGACTTAAATTAATAAAACTAAATAAAAGATAATTTAGAAAATATTTTGAAACCTTTCTGCTCATTTAATACGGTCGATTCAGTATTCATTTGAAGTTTTGAATTTTTTAGAAACCATCTTCTTACATCTTAAAATTAACTATTATGTCAAATTCCAAGTCCTACCATCTCTCCCAACAGAAAGGGCTATGTTGAATTAGGAACTATCACCATTAATTTGCCAACAGTAATTTTGAAATTGGTTTGTTATTTTTAATATTCCACAGAAACGTAATTTAGAAAGCTTTTAAAGGCCTTTTATAGAACGTTCGTTGTTCCTGTAAACCCCAGGTTGTAGAATCATCGGCCTGTGTAGGATCAGAGACTGTTACCATTGATTCACAACTATTACTTTTATAATCGGTTTATATTCCCTGAAATTGCATAGATATCGTAATTTAGGATTTTTTTAGAATGCTTTTCACACCTCCCCTTCGCTTCACCCCTTTCTAATTCGAATTTATTTTCTACAGTCCTTCGAGGGCATTTATATTTTATGTTACTACCATGCCATATTTAAAGTTTCTAGCCTTTTCAGTATCACAGAAATCGCAATTTAGAAAGTTTTTAGCTCCTGCAACCCTCTGGTGGTTGTGGCACAGATATAAAATATAGCTTATGTTTGAGCAGGTTCTAACACCAACAATTTGTGATCATTATTTTTTTAATCGGTTTAGTATTTGATAAGATTGCATAAAAATTGTAATTTATAACGCTTTTCGCTTGCTTCACCTTTTTAAATTTGGAATTTTCTTTCGACTGTTCTTAGAAAGCAGTTGCATCTTGTAAGTAAATACCATGCCATACTTCAAAGTGTTAGACCCCCTCAGTTGTGCAAAAAACGCAAATTAGAACATGTTTTGCTTTTGCAACCCTCAGATGGTAGTGACAGCAACATAAAATATAACCAATGTTATAGCAGGGACTATCACCATTGATTTGCAACCATTACTTTTGAAATAGCTTTGGTATTTCCTGAGATTGAGTATAAATCGCAATTTAGAACGTTTTTAGAACGCTTTTCGCGCATTTTCACCCCTTTTTAAATTTCTAATTTTTTCGAAACTGTTCTTAAAGATCATTTATATCTAATAAATATGTACCTTGCCTAATTTTAAGTTGCTAGCCCGTACCAATCAAAAAAATCGAACGCTTTTTTGCTCCTGCAATGTCTAGGTGATAGTGATACCGACATAAAATAGCGTCTATGTTAGAGCAGAGTCTGTCAGCATCAATTTCCTGCCATTTCTTTTGAAATAAGTTTGATTCTTCCTGAGATATCGCTGACAAATCGGCCTTTAGAACGTTTTAGAACGCTTTTCGCGCATTTTGCTCCTGCATCTCCTCTGGGGTAGTGGAAACAGATATAAAATATAGCCTAACTTGGAGCGAGATCTTTCAG
This sequence comes from Maratus speciosus, assembly GCA_963932465.1. Classification (NCBI taxonomy): domain Eukaryota; kingdom Metazoa; phylum Arthropoda; class Arachnida; order Araneae; family Salticidae; genus Maratus; species Maratus speciosus. Next base: position 5,691,289 of record OZ010786.1, on the reverse strand, counting down.
CATAATTTTTACACCATTATATTTGAAATCGTTTCAGTACTTCCAAATATTGCATAGAAATCGCAATTTAGAACGTTTTTATACAACGCTTTTTGCGCATTTTGACTCCCTTTTAATTTTCGATTTTTTTAGGAAAAGCCCTTAGAGATCATTGATACCTTATAACTAACTACCATTCCAAATTTCACTATTCTAAGTCCTTCCGTAACGCAAAAACCGCAATTTAGAACGTTTTTCCCCTGCATCCCCTTTGGGGTAGTGTCACCGACATAAAACATAGCCTATGTTGGAGCAAGGGTTGTCACCGTCATTTTGACACCGTTATTTTTTTAATCGGTTTGGTATTTCCTGAGATTGTGTAGAAACCACCATTTAGAACGTTTTTTAGAACGCTTTTCGCGCATTTTCACCCCTTTTAAATTTCGAATCGTTTAAGAACTGTTCTTAGAAATCCTTTATACCTAATAAATAGCTAATATTTCAAATTTCATATTTCTAGGGCCTTCAGTAACACATAAACCGCATTTTTAGAACATTTTTTGATCCTGTACCCCCTTTGGGGTATTGGCACCGACATAAAACATAGCCTATCTTGGAGCAAGCGTTGTCACCATCATTTTGACACCAATATTTTTTCAATCGGTTTGGTATTTCCTGAGATTATGTAGAAACTACCATTTAGAACATTTTTTAGAACGCTTTTTGTGCATTTCACACCTTTTAAATTTCGAATTGTTTAAGAACTGTTCTTAGACATCATTTATATCTTGTAAGTAACTAATATTCCAAATTTCATATTTCTAAGCCCTTCAGTAACGCAAAAATCGCGTTTTTAAAACGTTTTTTGCTCCTGCACCCTCTTTGGGTTAGTGCCACCGACATAAAATATAGCCTATGTTCTAAGTTGGACTAACACCATCATTTTGATACCATTACTTCTGGAATCGGTTCGGTAGTTCCAGAGCTTACACATCCTACAAATAAACAATTTTTACCTCTTTATAATCATAGCAAACGCGGTAGCGTTAAGCTATAATATGATTAAGAAATAGAAAATGCAAACGACTTTCTTAAATTTCTGGCGAACCAGTTGACATACGACAATGATTTTTCTTTTGAAAGATAGAACTCGACGAGACGAATAAACTGACAGCATTAAAAAAATTACTGCATCTTTCAGTAGTTTTTTATTTAACCTTAAACGAAACAAGTTGGAAATTGCTCGTCAAACGTGGCAAATTAGGTGCGTTCGTACTATAACTAGTTTTATAATTATTTTTTGCACCCCATATTGTACTGAATGTATGTTTTTTTGCGCTTCATAAGTGCATCGTCTGTAACATCATTAAAATGCACTTACAATAATTTTTTCCCCATTCCCCGTACTGTAACGGAAAACTTTTGACTGTCCCTGTAATTAAACTATACATTCGATTTTCATAAAATTTGAAATGGCTCGACAAAATTTTGCAGCAATTATATATTTAAAATTTCAGACCATTCGGAAGGCTGTAAAATCATTAAAATGCATTTGCAATAATTTTTTCCCATTGGCCATAATGTAATGGAAAACTTGTGGGTGTCCCTGTAATTAAACTATACATCCGATTTTCATAAAATTGAAAATGGCTCAACAAAATTTTGCAGCAATTATATATTAAAAATTTCAGACCATTCGGAAGTCTGTAACATCATTAAAATTCACTTGCAATAATTTTTCCCATTGGCCGTAATGTAAAGAAAAACTTTTGACTGTCCCTGTAATTAAACTATACATCCGATTTTCATAAGATTGGAAATGGCTCGACAAAATTGTGCTGCAATTATATATTAAAAATTTCAGATCATTCGGTCGGGTAATTTTTGCTCTGTTACATGCTGACGGACGGACAGACAGACGGACGGACAGACGGACAGACAGACGGACTGAACGACGACTATAGGTGCTACGTATTTATATAATTACGAACGCACCTAATAAGTGCATAGTCTGTAACATCATTAAAATGCACTTACAATAATTTTTTCCCCATTCCCCGAAATGTAACGGAAAACTTTTGACTGTCCCTGTAATTAAACTATACATTCGATTTTCATAAAATTTGAAATGGCTCGACAAACTTTTGCAGCAATTATATATTTTAAATTTCAGGCCATTCGAAAGGCTGTAAAATCATTAAAATGCATTTGCAATAATTTTTTCCCATTGGCCATAATGTAACGGAAAACTTTTGGGTGTCCCTGTAATTAAACTATACATCCGATATTCATAAAATTGGAAATGGCTCAACAAAATTTTGCAGCAATTACATATTAAAAATTTCAGACCATTCGGAAGGCTGTAAAATCATTAAAATGCATTTGCTATATTTTTTTCCCATTGGCCGTAATGTAACGGAAAACTTTTGGGTGTCCCTGTAATTAAACTATACATCCGATTTTCATAAAATTGGAAATGGCTCGACAAAATTTTGCAGCAATTATATATTAAAAATTTATACCATTCGGAAGGCTATAAAATGATTAAAATGCATTTGCTATAATTTTTTCCCATTGGCCGTAATGTAACGGAAAACTTTTGGGTGTCCCCGTAATTAAACTATACATCCGATTTTCATAAAATTGGAAATGGCTCGACAAAATTTTGCAGCAATTATATATTAAAAATTTCAGACCATTCGGAAGTCTGTAACATCATTAAAATTCACTTGCAATAATTTTTCCCATTGGCCGTAATGTAAAGAAAAACTTTTGACTGTCCCTGTAATTAAACTATACATCCGATTTTCATAAAATTGGAAATGTCTCGACAAAATTGTGCAGCAATTATATATTAAAAATTTCAGATCATTCGGTCGGGTAGTTTTTGCTCTGTTATATGCGGACGGAGAGACAGACGGACGGACAGACGGACGGACAGACGGACGGACAGACAGACGGACTGAACGACGACTATAGGTGCTACGTATTTATATAATTACGAACGCACCTAAAAATGAGACTCAAAGTTCAACAAAGTGTAGCTAACGTTCCCGTGGGAGGATTAACTTCGTTTTTATTTTATTTTGATCCTCTTGTTAAAACTTAAAATAGATTTTTTTTCCTCTTTGTATGTTTGGCGGTAGCTGAGAAAATAGAATTTGTCTTTTATAATGTCTCCATAAAATTATAGAAATCTCTCCTTTTCATTTTCTATTTTTCTAATTCAACAATTTCTTTCGTGTTGCCACTCCCTAAAAAGCAGTGCAATAATTTAAAAAAAAAGGATAACACGCGTACTCTTGTTTTTATAAGTCAATAAAAATTGAAATTCAACTGGTAGATTTTTGTATTTTTGAAACCGGCATCAACCCAAGCAGATAATGCATATTTTTCATAAATATATATATAAACTTTCTTGATTAATATTTTGAACTGGAGTAATAGACACAATGGAGCACAAGCGAGTTGATAGGAAAAACAAACTAACAAAAAAAAAAAAAAAAACAGGGTAAATCCCAAGCTTCTGTTCAGGAGCTAAATGTAAGTTTTTTTAATTATTATCATAACATCCTGACATACACAAGCGATAGGTATGCAGTAATATAAATACTTCACATACTAAGCATACCGTAAAAAATAGCATTCCATCTATTATATATTATACTATTCATTCCATCTATATTTTAAATAAGGATGTCATATACGCACCAGAGTACATAACTGGCGCGATAATGGTGTTATTTTGCCTGATACGGTAAGTGAGCTATTGTTGTTTATTTATTAATTATTTTTTATTTACTTTTATTTTATTTTTTAAAATTATATAAATTGTTTTGTTCTATAGTTATTAATTAAGCTTTTCATTATTTATTGTTATTTCCTTTTTAAAATAATAGAAAGTAATTTAAAAATATATATGTAACTGCTATTCGAAAACGAGGTTTTCGTGAAATTGACGTCAGAAAAAAAAACGCGCCAAACCCTTTGTGTATATGACATCTGTGCCTTAATAAATAATTAGGGTTTCGTTTAACTTTAGGTATTTTGCTTGAGATATTGCCGAAAATGTACAGCAAAAATTATGGTACTATTTAATTATCCCGTCGACCAATTTCGCCAAACTATTCGCCAAATGATACAAAATAACATAATTTTTATTTTAAATAACTGAAGAATAAGAAAATTAGTAAAACATTAATAAAAATACTAATAAAAACTTGGGAACAGATGTTACATACGCTCCATATTGGCGCGATTTTTCCCGACGCTAATTTGGCGAAAACCTCGTTAATATATCATCTGTATCCGGGTTACCATATCAAGCAAAATAACGCACTTTGGCACCAGTTAAGTACCCGGTGCGTATATGACAATCGCGTCAAAAAAAAAGCGCCAATATGTGGCGTATATGACATCTGTGCCAAAACTAGAATTAAAAATCACTTGATGACGTAACAAACACGTGTATCGTGTTTAATGTCAAATGAATGTAACATTTACTATTATCCATTATTGTCATTTAATCTTATAGTTTGGCGATAATTTTTTGGTCGACAGGATAATCAAGTTGTACCAAGTATGGTACAGATGTCATATACGCACCACGTTGGCGCGATATTTTTTCTGACGCCAATTTGGCAAAAACCTCGTTTTCGAATACCAGTTACATATATATTTTTAAAAATGGATTAACAATAAATTTAAAAACGTTTAATTAATAACAATAGAACAAAACAATTTATATAATTTAAAAAAAGAAAATAAAAGTAAATAAACAATTTATTAATAAATAAACAGCAACATCCAGGTTACCATATCAAGAAAAATAACAAAACTTTGGCACCAGTTAAGTACCCCGGTGCGTATATGACATTGACGTCAGAAAAAAATCGCGTCAACGTGATGCGTATATGACATCTGTGGCGGTTCAAGTAAACTTCGGAACTTTACTTTGAAATCGGTGGGTTTCATCGCCAAAATTGCCAAGATGCTTAATGATCATCGCCATTGAATATCTAAATAATGCCCTATTTGCAAACTTGTAGGTCAAAATATAAGTGGAACCTCGGTTCACGACCGCCTCCGTTTATGACCAGTTCGGTTTATGTCCAACTTCGGTGATTAAAATTTGACTCGGTTGGCGTGCAATATCTCGGTTCACGACCAAGACTGCCGAATAGTTCAGTTGGCAATCCTCACATAACTCTTGTTATTAGTCAAATAAGGAGTAAGGTGTGCAAATCAGAGAGCTTTGTGTACCTTTATTTCTGTAAAAGAAATAACTTTTTGTTTTACTTTTACTCAGGTTTGCGCTAATTTTAGCTCTCATTATGTCTTCTAAGAATGAAAAACTGCTTAGTGATAGCAGTAGTAAGAAGCTTAAGCGAATTACTGTTCAGTAAAAGAAATTGTAGCAAAACATGAGAACGATGTTAGTATAACCGGTCTAGCTAAACAATACGATGTGGCCTAAACCTTCAATTTCCACGATAATCTATATATATATATATTACGCTATCGTGTGTGTCACAGAAATTGCGATTTTTTGTTGATTGTTTAATGGCAACGCTCGAATGAAACGCATCTCATTAGTTATAGAACAGCATTTAATGCATCATCATACCTATAAGGGGGGTTACCATAGGCGGGACCCTGTTCTGTCGCAAAATACCGCCAAGTTTGTCGCCAACTTGGCGATATATCGCCAAATTCCTATAGACTTCCATTGTAAACCAATAGGGTTTACTTGTTTAGAGATAATCAACAAATAGAGATATTTTAATGCAACGAAAACTAATATAAGTTTAAGGAATTATATTAATTATATTTAAGGGAGCCCAAGTAAATTAAATTATGAATAAAAATAACATGAATTTGATTAAAAAATCTTGTACCTCTTAAAACAGTATGCATTACTTGGTTAAATAGTGCATTTTTGTGCGAAATAAGAAAAATTATTCGGAATATTTAAAAGCAACTCAGGCTTATTTATATTCAATACATAATTATCAAAAAATTTAAATGACTAGTATTAAAAAATGCTCTGACGAGCACCAAAAAAAGCTAATATGTTTTTAAGTATGAAAAAGGGTTTGACAAGTGCTTCTAATTGAGCATGAAAAAGAACAAGGGGTCCCTTCTTGGCTGCAGCTCACTGTCAATGCCAACTTTGAAAAAATCATATTTGCGGTTTTCCAACATAAAAAAAAAATCAGCCACAGTTACGATAAAAATATGTAGTGTAAAGACACAGCCGGTAAAGACACAGCCTGATTAAACATGAATGTAAGGCAACATAGTACCAAAAACCTTAGTTCTTGCAGCGTATCACACTCATGCAGTGCCACCAAGCACGCCCGCATTGTAGAACTGTATAAAAAACTGATTTGTAGTGCAGTGCAGACTGTTGCAGCACTCTGCACAGGAACAATTCCACATGTGCACGCATAACAGTATAATGCATTCATTGATTGTTGAAATTATATGCAAGTGGCTGTGGCTGTACAATGTACTATGCAGTAGAGCAATGCATATGTAAATTATCAACAAACATTAGACGCATACACCTTTAATATTACGAAAGTACAAAAGCACAGTGTGAGTGTGCGCTGAGGTTCAAAAGCATAATAGGAATGTACAGTGTAGTATAATTTGTAGAGAAATAATGGTACAAAGTGCACTGTACAAAGTTGCATTGCAGACGCATGCGCAGTACAACAGTGGAACAGTGCAGTTAATATGTAAAACACGACGGAAAGTTTTACTAAAGTACCGCGAATTTATTTTATATGAAAAAAGCGCAAATATGATTTTTTCAAATTTGGCATTGACAGTGAGCTGCAGCCAAGAAGGGACCCCTTGTTCTTTTTCATGCTCAATTAGAAGCACTTGTCAAACCCTTTTTCATACTTAAAAAACATATTAACCTTTTTTGGTGCTCGTCAGAGCATTTTTTAATACTAGTATGAGTATAGATTAAAAAATATTTCATGCTATAAAATTGTTTTTAAAACCATAGACAATCATTAAACTGAGATGAACTTTGCAAACAAATTCCATTTGAAAAAAAAAAAAAAAAAAAAGAAAATCCTATTGGTGATCTAAAAATTTAAATTGTACGATTACAAATATGTTATTTGTGTTTTTACAATATTATTCTTTTATTTGTTTATAAAAGAAGTATTAATTACGTTAATGTGACTTTCACAAATATGTTAGATTAGTGGTTCCTTTAATATTATTATTTTATTTGTTTATAAAGGAAGTATTAATTTCGTTATGCAAAAATAGTCAGAAACAATGTTTGTTGCTTTATGTGCAAAATGTTTATTATTGTTATGTATTGAAACTGGCACGTGATAAGATGAACTTTAAAAAAAATCATGTTTAGAAATTATTTTAGAAAATGTAATGCATCAGTCAATTAAGATACAGTTTTTAAAGAAATTACATTTAAAAGGAAATTTTTTTCCTATGCGACGAAAATTGAAAATGTACGATGAGAAGAAGATTAAAAAATTGCAGTAGCGAAAATTTCAAGACCAAAATTTGATGGTGAAGTGTTGCCATTCGCAATATGACGTCAGCGTTATGCACAGATACGTTTGTTCTTTATAATATAGATACTTAATCAGTAAAATATAATAAAGATGAGTTATTAGGATGTGGTTATCAATTGAGGCTCTTATGCTTGGTATTCCGGAATGAAAAAAAGCAATTTTCACCTTCTCAAAATTTGCATACGCATTTCTCATATCCATATTCATCATTTAAAAAAAAAATGTATTTTGTTTGATCATTTAAAAATCATTTTAACTCAAAACTTTAAGCCACGATTGTCAGCAACATCTTTTATGTGAACAGACGCACCCTTTACTTGAGATTCTGAACTCAATTCGGGAGAGTAAAAATTTCCATAATTTATGTTTTTTTTTTTTTACACATTTGTGTTAAAATGTTTAGTTTTATCTAAGAAAATGATCGTTTTCTTTTAAATATGACTTCATTTTCACTTAAATAAGCATTTCGCCTAGTGTCTGAAACTTAGTATCAGTACACACGCAGAAGGAAAAGCAATATTGAAAATTTATGAGGAAAAATACATGTTTTCAAAAGCAGTATGTCATTTTCCGTTATTATGCCCCTAATATAATATTCTGCTCCTAATTGGGTTTTGCGACACTAAACCCTATACAACAATTTTTATCAACAATTTTGTATTTTTATCAGAAAATAGCGTGAATAAAGATAAAAATACCTCATTATTTCTCTCTTGTCTGCAATAAAATCTATCTAATTAATTAATTAGATATCTAATTTTCACCATTTTGACGAAATTTCATAGAATGCTTTTAAAATTAAAATATAAAATCGGCGATAAAAAAAAAAAAAAAAAAAAAAAAAAAAAAAAAAAAAAGATAGTGCGATGACATCTACAAATGAAGAACTTTCAATGAAGAGTGTGTGATTTCGATTATTCTCTAAAGTGATGCATTTTCACCTGTGAAGAATTTCAAAGCAGCTGGGCTGTGAAAATGACGCACTTCTACAAAACATAAATTACATTGAACAACAAAACATAAATTACATGAATTAAAATACACGCTTTTTTATAAAATGACGTCATTTGCATCCACTAAAGCAATCCACTTTTACAATAGAGTCTTAAACATCGTCTATAGAAAAGTATGCATATGACGTCATTATCACGGAATAACAGACAAGATTCTTGACATAGCCCATATTTTAATTTCAATTTTTTTTTCAGGTTTTATGAGAAAATGGCAAAAAAAATAGAGTATCTCCTATTTTCGACTATTTTCTGTTTACTTTCAATAGAAATGAGGTACTTTTGTTGCCACAATAAGAAAAATGGCATTAAAAACTACAAAAAAATTAATATCCCAAAAATAAATTGAGATACATCTTTCAAACAAATTGCATTTAAAAGAGCATATTTTTCCTTATACGACGGTTTAAAAATTTAAAATGTGCGATGTTTAGAGGTTTAAAATTTTGCAATAGAGAAAATTGCAAAACCAAAATTTTATTTCAAATTTCAAAATGTTGCCATTCGCAAAATGACGTATGCGTTACGCACAGATATGTTTGTCCTTTATAATATATATATTTTAACGTACTCCTTATTTGTTTGCTTAAAATAAATATAGTTCGTTTCACATAACATATAAAATTTATAACAGCATTTGCTTTATATTCTGGTATCATCAGGTTTAAACACGTCTAAAATTATTTAAATATTTTAAAAGATCATTTAGGAGGTATTTTCAAACTATAGTTTCCTGTTTCATAATTTTTACCTGACAAACTTTTATGAGAAGACCTGTATTCTTGCATTACTTAGTACTTTCACAACATTTTCGAATACATTTTCAGCAACAAATCCATTCTTCTTTTATTATGGATGAATGGGATGAATTAATTCTACTTTTAAACATTTTAAACACTAATTCTGCAGTCGTTTAAACAACGCTATGTGTCTTTGTGCCGCCTTATCAGCTTTAATACAAGCTCTAACTCCTAAAGGTTGTAATTTGTGTATGTTTGTGTTTGTTGTTATACTAATCATTCTTATAGCTCGTTCGACGTTATATTTCTAAAAAATCAGTATAGATAAATTAACGTTTGGCTTTCAAAAAAATAAAAAAATGCCTTCTTTTCCTTCAAATTCTTTTTTATAACCAAATTATTATTATTATTATTTTAAGTCAAGTGAAAGATTCCAATTCTTCATTAGTTCCCACATTTTCAATAAATTAAGTTGCTACTGATAGTGATAACTAACTTGTTAAAATGTGAATGTTTTTTTTAATAGATTACTTAAAGAAAATAAAATCTTATTACATAACTTACTTCATTTAAAAAAAAAATAAAAACATGTCATCAACAGAATTTTAAAAGCTTAATTAAGTTTAATAAACTTCATTGCTATTTTAGAATCAGAACAGCTGTTAAATACATTGATAACAAACTTTTGATGTTTTAATATTTTTAAAATCCATGTGAATGGGTGTGCTGCCATGAGGAAACAAATTTTAAAAATAAGATTTTTTTACTTAGTTTATTGGCTAAAAAGTATAAGATGAAAACTTAAAAAGAAAAGAAACTGTAAAAATAGTTTCATGAACTATTTACAAGTTTCGGCAGTATCCGAACCATTTTCAAAACAAATAAATAAGGATGTTCTAAAAAGACACGATTTATGATGTAATGATCTGAAACGCCATCATTAAATTTTCCACGTAAAATTATCGTATTTTCATTGAAATTTATTTCGAAAGTTTCTTCTTCATATAATCTTTCAAGGGTTGTGGTTCCTCTGTTATATTTTATATAGGCAATATGCTCCTTTTTTCTATACTTAAATTTCCTACTAGTTCTGCCAATGTAGTAATTCTTTGATCCGTCTTCTCTAATATATGATATTAAATATAATCTTGAATAATTTTCAAAATTAATTGGATCAATTTTAGAGCAAATGGTATTCTTTAATTTTGGAGGATTATGAGGATTAAGAACTCTTTGTATATATTCATAAACGATCAAAAACAAAATGAAAAATTCTCTCGAAAACTCAAATAAATGAAGATTAAAAAGCATAATTTTTTATATCATAAATAAATAAATCATAATTTTTTTTTAATGTTGCATAGCTATATTCTATTAATTTTTTTAACTTATCCTGGAATTCTCGCATTTTGTGAAATTACAGTGTCTCCCTATAGAATGTAAACAGTCACACATTTTGAGAGTTATTCTTTATATAAAATTAGATTGTTTTATCTATATATTTTAAACATCATTAATCGTCTTTACTTTCCTAGCTCTTTGTGTTATATTAGGATATAGAATCAACATTGTTTATTTACTGTACTACAATAGAATGAAAATATACGGTACATTTTCATAATTATATAAAATATAATTGGGAAATATTGAAGTTTGGATATAACATATGAGATATCAATAACAATTATACGGTGAATTAATAATAGTAGCTGTAAGAACATAACGTCATTAACATACAAGGGTGTGTCAATAGGTTTTTGCCCACACATAGAAATAATTGAGTGATATTTATGAAAGTGCTATAACATTGTATTAGTCCTTTTCTATATAGTTACCGAGCACAGTAACATATTTCTGCAAACGGTATTTCAATGAGAGAGGGGAGGATGTATTCCAGGAGGCGCGATAGCAGACCCAAAGGGGGCCTTTTTTTAACTTTTGTCGACCCACAAATGTGACATATTGGAAAGACATATTGGATTGACATGTTGGAAAGACCTGTGACCATTTATTCACGTTATGCACTCCCGACCTTCTATCCCAAATTCGCCCCCTTGGAGCCATGAATGATGTCCGTAAAATTTAGAAAAGTGTCCCCCTTGAGGACAAATTTAGGTGGAGGAGCTCAAGAGATGCATAGCATCAATAAGCGGTTACAGGCCTTTCCAATAAAGTGTCACATGTGAGTGTCGGCAAAATTTAGAAAAATGACTCCCTTTGGGCCTACTATCACGCCTCCTGGAATGCATTCACCCCTCTCTCGTTGAAAAACTGGTTGCACAAATGTGTTATTGCGCTCACTGATAATATAGAAAAGAACTCATAATATATAGTAATTTCATAAATTTCACCCAATTATTTCTATGTGAGGGCAAAAACTTATTGATACTCATTTGTAACAATTATTTGACATTCCTAAGATAGCAAAAAACTTTGCGCTACATATTAATTAAAACTTAATTTTCCCTTAAAAGGAAACGTGCCGTATGTGAGACGGTTGCGTCTACATATCTACCCTTTACACAAAAATGAACGCGTCCCCAATCATATCACACAATCTAAACCTTACGCTACTGGTCCTCCGCCTCCCCCACCCATTTGCAACACTTGCGAATTTTTAGTTATTGAAAGAAAAAATTTATTTTCAACGCAGTCTGTGAGACGACATGTTTCCGTTTATGTAATTTTTTGCTCTGGGGTATTGATATGGAGGAGCCGCCAAAGTGGGTACGATGCAAAGATAAAAAAGACTAAAGAAACTGCTTTGAGATTGTTTGATGAGGTAGTAAGTGATTTAAGCGATATTGAAAGTACTTCAGATGATGAATATATAAATTCTGAACATGAAAGTGACTCAACATTGTCAAAAATGCATAAAAAACGCAGATATTTAGAATATGCTGCAATATTTACTATTAAATGTTTAGTTAATTTTACTGCGTAATAATTTTTTCTAATTCATATCGTATCGAAATATATAAAAATATTAGCATTTATTTAATTATTGTGACGAAAATTTTATATTTTGAACAATAATGTGTAATTTCAAAATATTTTCTGTCTCCCACATTCAAAACTTATTTTTATGCTGTCATGTTAAAAAATTGGTCCTGTTAATGCATTACTATTAAATATTAAGTGTTTAAGTTCACTATTTGGTAAATTATTAAGAGTTATTTTCCTTTTAAAATTTTATAGCAATTTTTTTTTAATTTAGCAGTCTCACAGACGGCACGTTTCCGTTTGTGCATGGGATTTTAATGTTTCCGGTTAAGGGTTATCTATCCTTAAATACGTTTATTAATATTTTGTAAATATTGTTTATTTATTTCGATATTGTAAACAACTTTAGAAATGCATTTGAACTATGTTCATAAGTAATACTTGTTTCAATCTTTTATTTAACTTAATTTGGTTTTTGTAGGCAGAAGTGGCATTTTGTAATCGAATTTTATCTATGATAGAATTATTTTTTAAATGTAAAAAGGTGTGTGTTTGCGATGACAGTGCTACATTTTATTAATTTTAGAATTTAATTGTAAATGAACAAATGAATATTGAGGCATTTTTCCGTTTATCCACCACAGGTAATAAATTGCCAAATATAATTTATCATTATGATTCTTTATTCGTCTCAATAACAATGGATTTAATGATGCACCAAAAGACGCATGTTCGAAACTGTCAACTGGCTATGAAAATGTAACAATGAAATATCATAAACACTATAAAATGAAAAAAAATATATATAATAAAAATTTAAATATATAATTTATTTCATTATTTCAAGTTTTATAATTGAATCGGTTAATAGTTTCACACTAATTAATTTATGGTTATATGCTGAGAAGAAAATTAGAAATATTGAATAGATAGTTTACATAATGATTTTTTCTCTTTCCTGATGTCATATTTTAAAAGAAAAAAGTTTTCATTTTTTTCATAAATTCACTAACTCGCGCTTTCTACTAAGCATTATACGAAACATATTTATTTTTACATTATTGGCAGCATTGCACATGCCAAATTAACGTATTATAAAGGAAAAATTTGGAAAAATCATGAATTGTAGTTATGAATTCAGGCTTTACTGCCAAGATAAACATTGCTTAAAAAAAAAAAAAATTATATTTTGAAGAAAAATTATATTTGTTCATAGCAAGTTTCTTATCAGGGATTATTGAAGAAAATAACTTCTTTTAAACATGGAATTCGATTAATTAAATGAGTATCAGGTTATCAACTACTTGAAAACTTTCGTGCAACATATATTCAAAATATAATTAAATCAATATACATCTACTTCCCATTCATACAGTGCTTTATTAAACAGTTTTCAAGCACGCAAGTTTCGGAAGTACCTCTACTCTATATTGTGCAAAGATTTATCAGTTTAATTAAGAACAGGATGAAATTTTTCTCAACTAATTCAAAGACGCAGTTATTTCAAGTTTATATGCGAAGTTTCGATGGAAATTTACAATTTCTAAACGACAAACTAGTTAGGTAGAAATTGTTTTGGATTTGCACAAGAACTGATTTTACGAACTTAAAATATCATACTAGATTGAGAAAAAAATATTATTATGTATAAACCATAGGCAAAAGAGGATTTTTAGGGTGTCACGTATATTGAAAAACGTCATTTATGTCTTTTCTGAAAGCAAGTAATGAATAAAAATGGAAAGATACAAGTGATAATGAAAAAGTAAAGAACATAAAAACGATACTTAATTTTCCCCGTGAAAAAGTACTTGGTAGATTGAACTGAATTAAATTTTCGTATGGTATTACCTGCAATCATAAGATTGTGAAATATTTTAACCATGATTTAGTTTCTTTAAATAACCAGGAAAATATACGATATTTAACCTTAATTTTGTGTAAATTTGAACCATAATCGCGGGTAAGTTAAACCATTAACTGGTTAAATGTTGAAAAGCAGCTGGAAAAATATTTTCCCTTTAACGGGCTGCTGTTAGCTTTTCTAAACAAGTAAAAGTGTAACCAGGATCTCCATTTAAAGGGAAACCAACACACAACGAATACCTAAGATTCTACTGGGATTCGAAATGGGCACATCTTTATTTCCAGCATGTACTTTGACCACTTGACTAGCAGGCGAATGCTCTTCTTTTCTAAAGCCGAAGATTTAAAGTAGATAGACCAATTTCTTTTGGAATAGCTATAATTTTAGCGAAAGTTGAAATTAGTTTCGAGTTTGAACCAAAAAGAGGAGTTTTTGAAAATCAGAACAGTATTGTGGTACTTCTAATTACTTTATATGACTGAATGGTTTAGCTGTGAACTAAACATTTTAACAGTGTCTCTATAAATCTTCAATTTCTTGAAAAACACCTTTATGTAATTTCCAAGTGTACTGGAAGTCAACAGTCGATAACTATCCTAAAAAAACTTCCATTAATGATGTCGTTTTATCTGTGAGAAACATGACGTAATGTCCATATGTAGAAAAAGTATACAGATATATTTCGGGAAAAGCTTTACTATTTTATTCAGCTATATTTTTAACTGAGGGAAAGGCTTATCATGTCTTTATTCAGTGATATTTATAACTCCACAGACGCTTTCGCAGTCAACAGAAAAAAAGCAACAGATACAAGGATAGTAATCGAGTGATAAATCTCTTCCCTATCTTGTCCTGCGATTGCAGCCTTACCGACTTATATAAGTGAGAAATGCCAGGCTGGACATCGTCCTTGTGGTTTAGTGGTAGAGCACTGGAGATCTATTCCAGGGACCCGGGTTCGATTCCCGGCTTGGACATTTTTCACTATAGTTGGTTTACGCTTTGTTAGCAATGTGATAATTCACATCATTAATAAATCTCGATATTAAGTAATAAAATCTCCTTTGAAATTTTACAAATAATCATTTAATGTGACTCTATTTTCTGCAGCAAATAATTAACTTTTCTTCTGCTGCATCACCTGCCGTGCAGATAATTGGCCGTCATAAATACAACCAACCATACAATCTGTTGCATCACCATATTCCGCTAGCGCTTAATGGAGCTGAAAGCAGTGTTGACTCAGTCATTTAAGTTCATACAACTTTTTTTTCTATTTGAAAACAGGGAAGGGCCAGTGGCATGGTATAGATGTGCGTGTGGTTATCTGGAACCAATAAAATAAACACCATGTTAATATGGGTGTACGGTTAATATATGTGATAGATAACATAGGTGTATGGTTAATATTGATATATGGTTAATATTGATGTATGGTTAATATTGATGTATGTTTAGTATATGTGTGATAGATTTTCAAAATTTTTCATGAGTTAATTTTCAGCTGATTTTGTTCTCTTTATAAAAAAATGTTAGAATTTAAAATTTAAAAATAGCTTTATTTATGGATTAGGTAAACAAATAATTAAGTAAATGTACTGCTGCACTACATAGTATCTTAATCAGCCGAAAAATATTTTATAGGTAGTACAAATGAAAACAAAATCGTGAATTATTTTATTGCATTGTTCCCAAAGGTTTGTCTAATAAGATTGCGCATTCCTTTATAATACAATATATTTTTACAGAAATAATGCCGATTGAATGAAGTTTTAACGAGACTCAGTACCCGACTAATATCGAAATTTCTTAAAAATGGCAACTTTCAGATTTTTATCTTATCACATACTTTCGACTACATCCTGACAAGTTTGAAACTAATACTGCATTTACTGCATATAGAACCGCAGTTACGGCTGATTTAACGGAAATATCGTATCATATTCACTGTTAAAAAGAAATCTTTAATCTCTTTTATCTCAGTTTGTGTTTTTTTTTTTCTTTTTAACACTTTCCTACAAAGTTAAAAAGTGTTTATGCAATCGGTTTGTCTGGCCGTCAGTCCGTCTGGCCGTCTGTAGACGCTCTAACTCCCGTAAATATACTCGGATTTTCATAAAATTGATAAAGGTTATTTAGGGTCACCAAAGCCTGTTTGGTATTGTATATGAAGTATGTAGGATTAATCGTTCATTTACAGCGGCACTCAAAAGTATTCCATTACATTACGGTATATGGGGAATAAATCCCGTAAATATACTCGGATTTTCATGAAATTGATAAAGGTTATTTAGGGTCACAAATCATGTTTGGTATTGTATATGAAGTATGTAGGATTAATCGTTCATTTACAGGGGCACTCAAAAGTATTCCATTACATTATGGTATATGGGGAATAAATCCCGTAAATATACTCGGATTTTCATGAAATTGATAAAGGTTATTTATGGTCACAAAAGCATGTTTGATATTGTATATGAAGTATGTAGGATTAATCGTTCATTTACTGCGGCACTCAAAAGTATTCCAATACATTATGGTATATGGGGAATAAATCCCGTAAATATACTCGGATTTTCATGAAATTGATAAAGGTTATTTAGGGTCACAAAATCATGTTTGGTATTGTATATGAAATATGTAAGATTAATCGTTCATTTACAGGGGTACTCAAAAGTATTCCATTACATTATCGTTAGAAAAATCGTTTGCAGAGTATTTTAATGACATTATGCTATTTCAAATGTATTGAAACTGATATAAATCACTGAATTTCACTACGATCACATTATAACAGGACATTCATAGCATTTTTTATTCATTTACAGGGACACACAAAAGAAATCTGTTATAGTACATTATTGTCTTTGAGTAATAATTGCTGGAGTGCACGATTTAAAATTCGGTATGCTCTTTTAAATTTAATTAATTTTTTGCATCTTACCCGTTATATATGAATTCTATACCTCAAATACAGGGCTGCACAAAAGTATTCACGTACTCTTCTCCTTAATAGAGGAAATTGCTGAAGGTAAATTTTCAACTGAAGTATATATAGCTCTTAAGTGAACTCAATTTTGGCTTGCATGTAGCTAATAGATTCAAATCTATAAATCATATACAGGGCTGAAATTCGCATAATTTTCCGATTGTGGATGGGAACAGTTGAAATTTGGTTCTGAAATGTATATGCGTTTCCATATGGTTGAATTGGACGTAATATTTTAAATTTTTAAACAGTGCAGTTTTGTTACATAATTCTGAATGTGTTGGAAAGTGTTTCATAATCTATGCTTGACACATGATTTTTTATTACTTGTTTATCTCTCAATTTTATCAAAATGCTAAGAATTTTCTCGATATGAATGAATGGGTTTGATTTTTTTCTCTACTTGAATATATTACTATATATAAGAAATTTAAAAATCGTATTTTTAATATTTTGATAACCTTTGTTTAAAAAAATTATATGTTCAAAAACTAGTCATTTTCACCTCTTTTTTCCCAGTAGTATTAATTAATTATTAAGTTTTTCTAAAACTATGTTTCTTAAAAAATCTGATCTTTAAATCTTTTCAAAATATCATTACAAACCTGAAATAAAAAAAAACAGGTAAAATGTTAAAATTTAAAACACTAATAGCGTTTATTAGATAATTAAAACTGAAGTTTTGGTATTTTTTTTTCAAAGCAATTTTCATGTTTAAAGTTTTTTAGATGAAATTATTTGTATTTAACATTTATATAATAATGTATAAAAATATATATTTCTTAATTTGATAATAAATAAAAATATTATTTGGTTGCCTATTCCACTTCATAAATAAAAAAGAAAACACTTAAATTAGTTTCGCTTTATTTTTGCATTCCCTACAAAAAAGTTCAATCTAGAATCAATTGAATTTGCTTTTTAATTCTATGATTTCATTGTATTTTGTTTTTATTACAATAAAATAAAAATTGGCACATCTATAATGGTTTCGCTCTAGAGAGTTTAGGAAGGGTCCTGCACCCTGCCAGTACGTTGTTTAAAAAAATTCCACCCTTATTCACCACCATTCAAAAATACCCAGCAAACACATACCTTTCGGCACGCGATCGGACCGCAGCCGGCAGTTTCGGTTAAGTGTCGGCATGGGTACAGTGATTTCGGTGAAGTGTCGGCAGCATGTCAGCAACTGAAACGTAAGAATCTACTTTTTTGGCTGCCGGTTACCGTAATCGGTCAATTTATGGTTATATATAGGCAAGCGACTGACACCGGCAAGTGACGCAGGACCGATACGTGATTTCTGATAGTGGCCCGATTAGATTTGCTAACATCGGTCCGAATTTGGAATTTTTAGTTTTAGCCGATTTTTTTTTTCTTTTTCTTAATTTTGTTTGAATTTGAGTTTTGATAAGATTTGTATATTTCATGTATTTCATATGAAATTCTAACAATGATTAAAAAAAAAAAAAAAAAAAAAAAAAAAAAAGCTTATTTATATATATTTTTTAAAAAACTTATTGAATTCATTTTAAAAAGGCTTACAATTATTTGAATCATCAAAAGAGTTTCTTAAATCGCCCCTTAAAATTATTATTCGTTATAAACTTAACCGTACAAAAAAAAAAAAACCTTCATAAATTAATTATTTTCTAACTATATATTCATTTTAAAAGCAATAGCTATGTTTCCTATTTTATTTAAAAATCAAATTATTAAAAAAGTGCTTAAAATTCTTTTATAAGCTAGAAAAATATAAAAAAACTACCCAAATTTTTAGCATTAAAATTTAAAAGAAAGATTCAGAAATCTCCCACTTCTAAAAAATTATTTACACCCCCCCCCCCCCCAAAAAAAAAAGAAAAAAAGATGAATTAATATTTCTATTTTATTTGATGATTAAAAAATGTTGATAAGTAAAAGAATCATTTTTGCTACTTAATCACTAAAAATATATTCTACAGTAAATCATCAAATGATAAAAAATGAACCCTTATTCTAATTAAAAGTGATTAATTACTAACCTCTTTTTTTTTATTAAAATTAGCTTTTCTATGTAACAAATATATATTTCTTGAATTAACGCATTTAATTTCATTATAATTCCTAAAGAGAAAATTTTATTAAGAGAAAAACCTCTGAAAGTCACTTATTTTATTTAATAAGCATTCTTAAATTTGTAAGAAAGATTCAGAAATATCCCCCATTTAAAAATTATCTTCCAAAAGAAAAAAAAATGTTAATTAATATTTTTATTTTATTTTTAAGTTAAAAATATTGATAAGTAACAAATTAATATTGCAACATACTCATTAAATATATGTTCTACTTTAAATCATCAAAACGACATAAACTGAATTCTTATTCCAATTAAAAGTTAATAATTACTAACTTTTTATTTATTAAAATAAATTTTTCCATGTTAAAAATATATATTTTATAAATTAACGCAACGCATGTAATTAAATTATAATCCTAATAAGAAATTTTGATTAACAGAACAAGACCGCTCTTCTTGTCTCTCAGTCAAACCAATTGTACCCTTATTTCGTTTAATATGAACAACGTAATTGGATAGTAAATCTTACTCACTGTTTTACCTTGAAAAATTGGCCTGACTTTTGAATATTAAAAGTGCCTTTAAAAAAATAAGAGTATGTATAAAAAAGAAGAAAAAGTGTCCGTAATAATCTAAAAAGTGCTTTTACACAGCAAAATCCGGAAATAATATTAGCACTCCAGCTGCCAGTTAAACCGTAAACTAAGCAGAAATACACTGTAAAAAAATCTGTAAAGTTACTAAAGTTTTTTCTAGGAAAGTGGGATTCCTAGAACTTTTTATGTAACGGCAACAACAAAAATTCATGTAACAGACACACTTTTTGTGCCGAAAATCAAAAAATCTGTAAGGTTACTAAGAATTGTTTAGGAAACTGAGATGCCTAGAAATTTTCATGTAACTGCAACCAGGGTTACAGATAAAAATTTATTAAGATTACTGTAATTTTAGCAGATTTTTTTGTAAAACTACAGATTTCTGTAGATTTACAAAAACTAGTTTTGTGGATTTGCAACTTTTTTTGTACAGTTACAGATGAAAGCTTAGTTAGCATGTAACTTTACATCTGTAGAACTACAGATTTTTTTTACAGTGTATATGGTATATTAGTGCTAGCATATTTCTATAACGGCATACTACTGCTTATTTACGGTTTATTAATGTTGATTTTGCTATGTAATACAGGCAGCTGGAACGACAGTATTATACAGTAAAATTAACAATATTTTTGCAGTATACGTATCTATAATTTAACCTTTTCCCACAAGCAGCACATGCCCCTTTTAAACTTATGAGAAACTCTCCTATATGATGCTTGATATGTTAAATACCCTAATGGCCTCGATTTATGAGTATCCTCACTTGGACTTGAAGACTTACGTTTAAAGAATGTTTTTCATAGCATTAGTGTCACTGCGTTAACAAAGAAGAAGGTCATATAGTATTTTCACTGAATGCATTTAAAGGCACGAATTGCACTAGTACTTATTGAAATTTGTATAAATAACTATGTAATTTTCATTATAGGTTAAATGGCCTTATTTTAAAAATTCAATAGATACATTGTGTAGATTAATATCACCATTGTATGTAAACGCTATGTTTCTAAATTCAATAACAAAAATTATACATTTAATTTCAAGTGTACATGAAATATGTAATGATAAAACGAAAACTGTTTTATTATAAAATTAATTAAATAACAAAACTTGACGAAAATGTAAAATAATTTGTTTTCATTAAATATTAAATCGAATTTGTATACATTAACATTTTCCTGGTATAATAACGTTAATTTAATGTTGTCAATTACGGCTAGAGATGGAAATTTTAAAAAATCTCTTTAAGCGGTTTTCAAAACCGATTTAGTATTTGCACCCCGCAGTTCATTAATTAATGACTTCATACAAAGGCTGAAAGCTCATTCTATAAAATTCATTTCTTATTGATTAGCAATATCAGGGCTATTAACAAAATGTTTCTCGAATAATTTTTCTATAGTGTTGAATGCATATTTCTAAGTATTTTTTTAAATGCAATTTCTGAAACTATTCAGTTAAACCTGCAAAATGGGCTAATATAAAAATGTTTTAATATTTTCGTCGAATTTAATTATAACCAGTTATTAAATTTTTAGA
Organism: Maratus speciosus; assembly: GCA_963932465.1. Lineage (NCBI taxonomy): Eukaryota > Metazoa > Arthropoda > Arachnida > Araneae > Salticidae > Maratus > Maratus speciosus. The sequence continues at coordinate 5,670,002 of OZ010786.1, read as the reverse complement.
AAGAGGTCATTATTTATAAAATATTGCATGTACCAAAAGAACATTTTACTTTTTATTTCAGAATTTCAATAAGAATTAGAGGCAAATAAACTAAAATATTTTCACTTTAAATTACTATAAAACTTTATTAGTGAATTATTGCTGGAAAATTTCATAAAAAAACAGATATGCCTAGTAATACATAAAGGTGGATTAAATTGTGAATATTAAATTAACTGTAGCAATAGTATTTCTGTAATTCTAAATCCAGAAAATATTATATAAGTCTTTGGGTTTTCATGTGTTAGAATAAGAATAAAAAGAATCGAATAATTAAATAAAAATAGGTGAAGTGTAATTGGTATAGTGTAACCTAAAATAAACTGACTGTTTGAAATTTTAATAACAAGTAAATGATAGCAGCTATTGAATTTACTCATTCTGGAGAGTAATATGTGAAGTTAAAAAATTTCTTCAAAACACCTGTTTGTTTTAGTTCGAAATATCACCGATACATGGGGTTAACCTGTGTCAAAGCGTAAAATGTGAAAAATAATTTTGTATTTAATTTTGTATTTTTATGCATATCAATAGCTAACTGAATAAAGGAAAAAAAAAACTAAATGGATTTTTATCTATTTATGTACATTATGGGTGTTCTAAAAATGGGAAACTGCATAGCGTCATCTATTAGCCATAATTGTAATTAAAACAATTAAGTGCAATGGAAACTTTTCGAAATTCACACATTAAGTTTTCCGAGATTCTCATAAGTTTGTGTGTTAAAACCGTAGAAAATGTGTGTGTACATACATTTTCTACAGTTCTATAGAAATGTACCCAGGACATTTGTTTCCCCAAGTACTTGCTAAGCGATATCGAGCGAGTCACTTTCTTCCAGCGCTGCATCAATATATTGAATTCCTTGAGTAAAAAATCCAGCCAAAGACTATGAAATATTCATCTTTCTGTGGCATGGCTTTCTACGTGAAAAATATTGACTTTCTAATGTTATTGCATTTCAACCCTTTAAGTATTGAATTATGAATTCATGAAAATTTTTATCTTCTAAAGCATTTTTCCTGAATTTTTGAAACTACGTTAGAAGATTTATATAATCATTTAATAAATTTTAGAAGTATTTTAGAAGGATAGAAGGATTTAGAAGGATTAATTATATTTAAATTCATACTGATTTCGTGCAATATTTATAACCCACTCAAAACTTTTATTTTAAATATTTTTCTTAATATTTTGTAGAATTAGAAAATGTACAAATATATTGTTCTTAATATAGAAATATAGAAATATTTCTGAAATCAAAAATCCCCCCCCCCTCCCACAATGCCAAGAAAGCTGAAAAGATGCAAAGGTAAAAGAAATCATCCTTTTAAAAAATATTTTTGTTTTTGTGTAACCAATAATACTTTTGGAAAAATATAAAGGTAATTCATCTATAACTCATTCTAAACTGTATTACTAATCGATGTATTCAATGAATTTTATAAAAAGTTATATTAATGGTACTTATAAGTACTGTCAGTAGATAAAGTGTTAACAACAATCGAGTCTAACTAGACTGATGTCCAAACGTACTATATATTTCAATAAATCATAGATTTTCCGAAAAGATTTTGTTAGAAAATGTTGAAAATTCAAACACATAATGAGATAACGGTATGCTATGTAACGGAAATTATGATTGTTTTTAAATCAATGAAATGCGCCATTTCAGAGAATAGGATAGTAAAAAAAAATGGGGACTTAAAAGGCAGTTTATTTGTGATAATGGATGTCTCTTTCAATTTGTAGTGAATCCTAGTGGTGATTTGCACCGCCAGTGGCCGAGAGTTTCTGCTCTCGAAGATGGTAGAAAGGAGGTGCTGGGTTCGATCCCAATTGCACCCGTCGGCCTAATTGTTCGGAGTTTTCGTGTTTTCTTCGAACCTTGGTTTTCCAAGCGTAAATACGGGTTAGGTTCCCTTAGAAAGACCCCCCCCCCTTCGGGCTTCTTCCCTCGTGATGATAATTGACACATAATTGGCACTCGTGATGATAATAAACACAGTCAACCAACCTAGTGCTGATTTCTACCTTTTCGATAATGATAAATTAATTACATATCAAATGATGAATTTACGCGTGGTCGTGATTTCGGTATGAACGGGTCTGGTCAGTGACAGGCCAATGCTGCTGAAGTAGTATGTATCGAGAAATCTACGGTTGCGAGACTGTGGAACGCTACATTTCAATGGGAAATACCTGCAAAAGGTCTTCCGCGTATAACGTTTAGTTTTTTCGGGGCGTTAATGCACAAATCAGTCTTCTGATGGCGTTATTATACGCAGACGACCTTTTACAGGACTTTTGATGACAATTCCTATTGACATGTAGCTTTGTCACAGGTTCGAAACCGTAGATTGGGTCGATATCAACAGCTTCAGCAAAATTAGCCTGACAGCGGGCAGACTCCATCATACCGATGACATGACCACTCGTGGATTCAACCATTTGGTACGTACAAAACAAACGTATAAGCAAAAATGTTCGAAATCACCTCTAGAAACAACAGCAAATTAAGAGTCATTCATTATCATAATCCAACTGCATTGCAATTCACGCTTTTGTCGCCCAATCCTCGAAAACTTCTGATTTGATTGGTTTAAAAGAAAATCAATATTATCCCTAGTTTGCATAAAGTCTTCTTATTATGTGTATGATTTTTCAATTTTTTAAAACAAAAGTATTTTGTTAAAAAATGATTTATTGAAATATGCAGTACATTCGGACATTCAGGGTGCATACAAAATTCTAACTAGTTCTTTGGCGAATATCATATACTACATTTTGACCATATTTATAGACACTGCAGGTGTATCGTGCCAACAATCAGGTTTATGTAGATGACAGAAGATGACTGCGACGGCCATCTTCATACCGAATCCCGTCACCCATTTTACCGGAAGGATAGTTGTCCAATATACCTGCATCTACCATGCAGAGATCCTCACTATGGCTTTCACATTGCTCTAATATATTCAACCTGCAATAAAAGCTCAAATGTGGAGAAAATGTCTGTCGTTTCATGAAAACAACAAACTACGCTCTTCACTCATGTGCATGATATTACTACATTATTTGAATCACATACTTTATAGCACATAGACTTTTATATATAACGAATTACATACAAGGTGTGTTCACAAAGTTTCAAGGCTGATTGTTCCTTGAATAGGGGCGCACACGCATACCCGTTCCACCGACAGGGTTAGGTAGTTGAGGGTAGCAGCTAACGGAGCGCACGCGCGTCACTTGCCTCCAAGATGATGGAGTGAGTAGATCACTAGCGGAGTGAGTATTTGTCATTGATCTCGCTCCCAGGGACTATTTTTTCTTTTCCCGGATCAAGAAAGACCTGAAAGGGAAGCGATTCGACATGATTCCAGTTACCCAGGCGGCTTCGACGAGGTCCCTTAACAGCCATGCGCACGAAGACTCCCGGGATTGCTGTGAAGAATAGAAAAAACGTTGGCACAGCTGTGTTGATGACCAAGGGTCAAATTTCGAAGAATTTCATTTCGCTGTACAAAAGTGTTTAATAAATTTTGCGTTCTCAGATCAGTCTTGAAACTTTGTGAACACACCCTGTATAATGAAGCCAATTCGCAGCCAAGGACATCTTAAGAGTAGGAAAAACTAGTAAAAAGTTTGAATTATTTTATACTTTGAAATATTCTGGTTGGTTCATGTTATTTACAGGAATATTTTATAAATGTAAAAATTGTAGACATTATTTGTTGTTGCTTTTTATAATTTCACCAAGAAAAATATATTATTTAAACACTTCAGAAACTTTGTTTACTATTTATATTGCCAATTCAAAATTTCGAATGAAAATATATATAGGTATCACCATCGAATAACTTAAAAATTGCCTGTCTTATACTTTATTTCGCGAAAAATAAAGATTTTTTCATTTCAACTTTATGAAATTTCAATTTGAAATTGAATGGATTACATCGCTACCATCTAATATTAAACGAACCTTATATATATATATACTAGGGGGCTCTGCCCCCTACGAGCTACGCTCGCCAACCCCAGTTCAGGGACACCAAAATACAAAAAGCACGCTAATTTGATCGGCTTTAAAAATAATGAATTAAAATTAAAAAAAAAAAAAAACAGTAGCGATTTCTCTGTAAACGGGTTTCCATTCGTTTTTCTTGGATTGGGGATTTTTAAGACCATGTCTGCTGCTGTTAAAAGATACAATGGCTGTTTTCGTATTTAATTAAAAAAATTAGTTAAACATTCGAAAATAAGCTAATGTAAAATGAATTAAGTAAACAGCGTCATTGTCTCCCGGTATTTTTTAGCAGCGCTATAAGATAGTTCTTTTAAATAATTCATTTTAAATGTATCGTTTTAAATCTGACGTAATTTACACCAAAGTTTTATTTCTCTTATTAATATTCACGTGAAAATATTTTTGTTGTTAGAAGGAAATATTATTTGCGATGTCTTCGAATTCAAATTAATAGTTGAAAAGATTATCTCAAAATATCTCGCGCAAATATATTTTTTAATTTAAATTGTTTTGCCATATTTTTTGGCCATTTTAAATATGACGTAATTTCCACCATTTACAGGTTTTAACGCATAGTAATGATTTTTTTATGTTAACATTTTGTTTCTCTTTTAAAATTCCAGTGTAAATATGGTTCAATTTTCCTGCTTTTAACATGTAATCATTTAATTCTAATTTTAAATTTTTTTTCTGTTTACAATAGTCCCGCGTAAATAAATTTTTAATTTGAAGTAAACATTATTTTTTGCGCTGTTTATAAAGTTGGCAACAGTTTAAGTTAATAACATTTTTTAAATTTGTAAAAAATATCTCTCGAAATACTGAAAATTTCAATTTAAAATAGAAATAAAACCTCAAAAAATAGTCAAATAAAAAATAAATAAATGCAATCTGCACACCGGGAACTTATAACCTATAAAATGATCTAAAAATGATTAAATTCTCATGTATAGTTTTTGCTCCAATAAAACTTTTTTAACGGAACGATTTTGTCCAACTTTAGCATTAAATATCTCTGAAAGTAATTCTTCGATTTGAAAACTGTCTGCATCAGCGTGTTTATCAAATATTTCTTTATAATACCAGCGATTTCCATATTTTTGTATACGACAATTTTTTTAATATTAACGAAGAAAGGCCATGCTCAAGGCATACTTAGATACTACTACAGGCAGACTGATTTGCGTTTAATGTATGAAGTCGCTCGCCAGAGGACTCTGATACCATGCCCAAAATTGAAATTTGACTCTGACCGTAACTGAAACAACCTGGGAAGGGTAGATATGTAAACAAACACCAAAATTACGTCATGTCGCCATGGTTACGTTTACAGTTCTGCTGACATTCCAATCAAGCTTAGAAATGACAGCTAATTCGAATACAGCTGTTACGGGTTATTATAAACTGTCCATATCAATGTAAATGTAAAGTTCTATTTACTAAGTGACTAATATAATGTGTTTCTCTTTAAAACTGTTAAACCAACACACATAATAATATATAAATAAAAAAACTCATACTTAGTCTAAAACATCAATGTCACAAATTTATTTGGTACCACTTAGTTATCCCGTCGACCAATTTCGCCAAATTATATAAATCGCCAAAACACTCGCCAAATTATACAAATTGACATAATTTTTATTTTAAATAACGAAAGAACAAATAAATTAGTATAACATTAATAAATATACAAATAAAACGTCGAAATAAAAGTCACTTGATGACATAAACACGTGTAATTTGCTTACAGTCAAGTGAATGTGACAGTTACGATCAAGCATTATTGGCATTTAATCTTATAGTTTGCCGATAGATTTTTGGTCGACGGGATAACTAAGTACCACTTATTTACTATTTTCACTGCTGAAACAATAAAACTGATCGAAATTTTTTTAATATATTAAAATACTCATAAAATTCCTTGTAATAATTAATAAATGTAATTTATTAAGTAACAAATACCCTTACATGATTTAATCAAAATTCCTTGGATAACATAGAATATTGCAATGATATTTAGATCCGTGATCACCATTTCTTTCTCTGATTAAAAATAATAATATTTAATGTTTAAGGAAGATCGGCTTTTTTTTCCTTCTTCTTCTTGGTTCGGGCGATATTAAAAACAAATATTTTACCGATAACAGTAAATTAATCAAAAATAGCTGCTTCAAGTCAGTTATAAGAACTGTAGTTTGATAAAAATCAAATTTTAATTTTAAAACGTGTATATGAAACCAAGCTATTTTTATATAAATACGGGACATTCAAAAAAGAATAGCAGAACCGGCATTTTTCATGAATGAATCAAACGATCAAGGTAAACAATAAATAATTTAGCTAATCTTAAAAGTATGTGTAACACTAAAATGCTACAATTTGTGTAAAATAGCCTTTTAAATCGAAGGAAATTGAAGAATATAAATATTTAATTTATTACATGAAAATACGATCAATGATTCTGAAACCTCGACGATGAGAACAAGCTTGTTTGTTTTGTTTGTTTGTTTGTTTTATTGGACACATACATCAGACTTGTGTGCTTGACAACAAGGCCCGCTTATAAGTCATCGTCGATATACAGGGACAAGATAGCACAATGAAATTTACAATACAGAGAGAACAAGCTTCTATCTGGGCAGGGTATAAATGTAAACAAAGAGCACGTTGTGAAGTTTTGGTTCAGGGTTTGAAGTTGGATCCGACTTCACTTTTTCGGTGAAATGCGCGGGCCGTTATATATCATATCATCATCTATGGCCATGCTTAAGCCAAAACTTTACTATTATATCATAAAACTTATCATAAAAGCCCTTATCATAAAACAGACTTGACAATCCGGAGAAAGTCTATGGGTGAAAATGTCCCCGATAATTGCCAACTTATTAGCTGACTTTGTCCCGTAAGTTACGCCACCTGGTGTATACTCCTGGTAATACTCTATAAACAAATGCATAGTAAAAAATTGAAAATGTTGTGTTATTGGCAAAATTGTTTAAAATATTTTTCGAATTCCAGTAAAATAAAGGCGTAAAAAAAATATTTCGCACAATTATGTTCTGGCTTTAAAAAATGAAACATATCAAAAATGAAGATTTAAATATAAGATTTATTGATCTTTTTTCAGGGTACTTGTTAGTTATCCCGTCGACCAATTTCGCCAAATTATATAAATCGCCAAACTACTCGCCAAGTTCTACAAATTGACACAATTTTTTATTTTAAATAACGAAAAAACAAATAAATTAGTATAACATTAATAAAAATACAAATAAAACGTCGAAATATTGGTTTTATTGGCCATTATTGGCATTTAATCTTAAAATTAATTAATTTATTGCAAACCATTATTGGCATTTAATCTTGCAATTTGCCGACAGTAATTTGGTCGACGGGATAACTAACAAGTACCATTTTCAGTATATAGGACTTTGCGGGTTATTTTTTTTTTAATCTTGGCACAATTTGGGCTTCGGAAAGAGCGATTTGTTCCGGATTTATATAAACAGTTATGAAAACAAAACTTATGAACTGTCAGCTTGTTTTATAAGAATTTACGACACAGATGTCATATACGCCCCATATTGGCGCAATTTTTTTCCGACGCAAATTTTGCGAAAACCTCGTTACCATATCATCTATATACGGATAACCACATCAAGCAAAATAACGACACTTTGGTGCCAGTTAAGTATCCGGTGCGTATATGACATTGGCGCCAGAAAAAAATCGCGCCAATATGACATCTGTGCCGAATTTACATGTATAAATTTAGTTTCTAGATATTATTATTGTTTTTTATGTACGATTTGTTTATATTTGTATATAAAATAGATAAATGCCTTTTTTATATTAAATAAATTGTACAAATATTGGAAAATATTGCTTCTTTATGTGAAACAGTGAATATGCTTCCAGAAATTACGTTGCCAAATTTTCTTCTCTCGCCAAGGCCCCTATGCTTGAAAAATACAGATTTATTATTATATAATGTAGTATTAGCTAATGTTCTGTAATCTGTTCCACAGTCAAAGTTGACTGCAAAAACGCGATGCTGGAATAATGTGGTATCAAGTATACGGTTTAAAAATAAAATTAATTTTGCGCCAAACTGCACTTACGCCAATAAGCTCTAGGTCTGATTAAGGAAGAATACTCAAATTAAGATTTACAAACACCAAAATCGTAGCATGACAAGAATACGGTATTTGCGGAAAGTTGAGGGACATGTATAAATTTAAGTGATTATTAAACTTTATTTTTCCAATTTTTTTAAGTGTTTATGACTTCAGTCTGTTTTTTTGTGTATCTATGCGTATTTTAACTTTCCTAAAATACTTTGATACATTTTAGTAAAACTTACGTAACATATGTGAGTTAAAACAAGGAAATTAATTACGCACCAAACTATGCCCGCCAAGATATGCCAATTGGCTGTGGAGCCAATTATGAAACTTTCCATAGATTAATAACATACAAACTTTATATGAAAAAGCAGTGAAGCTTTCATCTAAAGTATGTTAAACTGAAATGATCACCCATACCTACAAAAATAAAACAAATGATAGGCCAATAAATAAATAAATGGGACTGTGCATTGAAACAAATTGAAGGAGCGATGTTAAATTAATACTGTAAGGTGAAATTAATTGTGAAAAGAAAAGAAATAGCAGAAATAAAATAAATCACATATTTGAAAATATAAAAGAGAAAATGAAATATTTTACATTTTCCGGATCTAGATGCTATCCATTTATTTCAATAACTAATATCACTGAGAAATTCATGGTAAAATAATTTTCTTTCCTGATTATTATTATTATTATTATCATCATTTATTTACATAACGGAATACAGCAGTAAACATTTTTTTGTTTAACAGTAAAATAAGTTCATTTTTTAAATAAAATGTCTAGAACATATGAAAATTTTAAGATTAACAACTATCATTTGCAAACTACAAAGCACATCGTAAAGAAAATGGTAAAAGACAAATGGAAAACAAATTAAAAAATATTTCTGTTTCTCACGTTAGATGACGCTAGTCACGGGAAACCATATGGTTTCTAACCACATATACAGCGGACAAAGGAAACTTAGCTATTGCGAGGCCTGTTATTTCGATAAGGAGGCCTTGGCTTAAGCATTTAAATTGGATGAGTTCTAACCGGAATATCTACGCAGATTGTCATTGGTCCATTTCCAAATCAAAACTTTTTTTTATATATAGAAGGATATATGACCACACATTTAAAAAGAAGATATGTGATCAATTGGAGGGAAATATGAAAAATATTGTTTTTCATTTTTTTACTTGTTGTTTCAAGCAAACATTTAAAGAAGTTAAAATTTAATATTTCTCAGGGAAACAGAAAAATTGCTAGAGTTCGGATGTAATATAAATGCAGTATATCTACATATCGTTCTCAAAATAATATATTAAAATATTTTATTTAAAAAAACAGGAATAATCTAATAACAATGTGTCAAAATATCCAATACATTTCGATACATTCATGAAAATAATATATCAAAACATCTTGCGTGTTGCAAGAAAAACACTTATTGGTTTTTAAACTTGGAACTAAAATACGTGCTTTCGAAAAATGTCTTGTAAAATAATTATTCCAATAAACATCGAAAAATTACTTTTCTTAAAATAAAATTTTTAATATCCTCATACAGATATAACTGTAGAAATACAGGGTGTCTGTAAAATAATGTCCCATTTACAAGTTTTAATAGTGTCAACTGTAAGCGTTGTTGAGTGGGGATTCAAGGTCATAAATGAAGAGTAACTCAAACAGTTTTAGATAAGAGCATACGCGAGTACTGTTTTGTTATTGACTCGTTTGCAATGCCACATACGCAAAATGGAGGCTCATGAGCGTAAAGCGTTATTTCTGGGTTGAAGATTTAAATGCCGTTAGAGCCACGCGATTTTTTTTCATTTGGGGCTTTATAAAATATCGTGTTTACGTTCCCCCGCTAACAAATAATTTGCTAGAGTTAAGACACATAATTGCAGAGGCTATTGATTCCATTACTCAGCACTTTTTCACTGAAGTGTGGGAAGAATTGGACTTTAGGTTGGATGCGTGCCATGTAACTAAATGTGCACATATAGAACATTTGCAAGAAAAACTAGATTAGTTTACCTTCAGTTTGATGCATGATTTGTTGTAAAAAAGTGTAAATTAAACTGTTATAAAATACCATTGTAATTTGGTCATTTTTATGGACACCCTGTATTTACATTCAAATTTGTAATTCAATCGCATACTGAAAGATTTCATCCTGATTTTACAGTACTTCTTGTAATGCAAACAAGAATGGAAATCCATCACTATGCATATATTATGAAATACTTCACAACACTGTCAGTATATTGTTTCAAAATTTAATTTTACCATATGATAAAAGAAAATATTAAAAAAAATACAAAGAATAAAACAGTTGCAAATTCCTTTTTCGAAATTACCATTCACAGACGGTTATATAGTGTTCAAGACTTCGAGTCCATTTGTGCAGGTCTGTATATTACTTGTAGATACCAGGAGTCCCAAAAATGACTGATGGATTTTAAAATTCAATAACTTGCAAACTGTGAAAGATATTAAAAGAATTCTAGCAGGAGTGTTATGTCAGATTTCAGGCGTTTTCATGCTGCGATTCTCAGCTTTAGTTACAAATAGAATCGATAGTTGGCGCTACACGCAATAACTGCTAAATCCAGGCTCGATTTTTCGGCCTCTCTCTTCTTCCATGTGAAAAAAAGGAGATTAAAATGTATTGAATGGATCCCGAAGTACCAAAAATGGGATCTGAACTGAGCACATATTGCTGTCAGCGCCATCTATTGTTTGAAATTCAAACTAAAAACAAGAATCACAGTAAAAAATCTCCTGACATCATACATAACCTTTCTGAAAGATATTTTTGATATCTGTCACCGTTTGCAAGTTATTGAATTTTAAAATCCATCAGTCTATTTTTGGGACACCCGGCGTCTATGTATAACACATAGTGAGTTAGTTCTTAATGTGTTTTTTCAAAGGAACTTCCGTCGTTCTTTTACGTCGTATCTTTATACTTATATCCACTATAACGGCTTTCCCGTTATATATGCATTATTCCTCCTCTCCCCTTAAAAATCAACTTTTAACCGTACTGGTTCATTATAAATTGTCATTATTCTCCCCCCCCTCCAAATAAAATATTTAGTTTAAATTTGACATTTTATAGTTAATTTCATATGGATTTAGTCATTCTCCCTCCCCCCCCCCCTTCATGCCACTGTAAGTTTCACTTTTACTTTTTAAAGTTCTTTTTAAATGTAGACATCATTTATCTCGGTTCCTTTTTCTCTTTTTCAAATTCACACAGATAGAAAAAGATCTTAACCTCAGCTATTTTCCATCGATATAAAATAAAAGAATAAAATACAAGTGAATGCCTTTTTCGCTTCGCAGCCGAAGTAATGCATATTTTCCCAGCCTCTGGGCTTGCATTAGTATTCAATTCTCACCCTTGTACGTTGTCGGATACAAACCATATGCCCCTTTGCTGACTAATTTGCAGCTGTCGTTATATCTGTAACGTGCATATAAAATCACGTGTTCCTATTTCTTTAAGCCTCCCTGCTTACCGCTGGAATGTTATTTAGTGTAACCCTAAAGAGCCCGCCATAGCATAATTTTTAACTCAATGTAAAACCCCATGATTGTTTTGTCTATCCAATTTGTTTTCGCCAAAAATCTTACATATGGTTAAATAATGTTCGCCAATCTGTAAGTATTGGTAACAAATTCTGCCTCACTCTTGCTCCTGACGTCGAGCTATGTAAACCAAAATCAAGCCCCGCTGTGGGGCGTCTGCCCATTCGGCAGTTATTGAAACTCTCCCCGTACTTCTGTATTTTCACGGCCCCTTCCTTAAAAGTTATTTACAATAAATGTAAGTCTCCTAAAGTATTGTGTTAGAGTTTCTTTTATTCATTCATGAATCTGGGAATCCAAATCTCCTTTACATCCACCAGTGATTTTTATATTATTATCATTATTTATGCCTCGATCCTAGGACTTTTGACGATAGTACACCTCTCAAGCTCATCGATGTCTTTGCATATGATTTATCAAAAATGCTTAGTATCCTAATTTTGCCCATGATACCTCACATACTTTTTCTCTTACGAAAATGTTTCTTAAAATATGGTTTTTCATTCCATAACTTTTTGAAATATTACGAAAAAAAGTTATTTTTTAATTTATTTTAATTTTACTTTCAATATTTTAATTTAAATTTACAACTGTAATTTTATTTAAATACTTTGGTTTTACTGACAAAAAATAATTAAAATAACTTAATAACCAAACTCAAATTGATGTATCTTCAAAACCACGCGTCTAACTGATGAAAATGCATCACATATGGCAACATTTTAGCATCATGGAATACAGCTTAAATGATTTTGTTTTATTTTTACGTGCTGTTATTCAATTTAACTTGGTTCATATATGTAAAGATTCAATTTTGTAGTTTATTTTTTATTCAGTTTTTTATATGCTAGAGTTTTACAAATTATATATAGGGGGGAGTAGCCATATTTGGGCCGCCGCTTTAAATGGACCGCCGCTTTAAATGGACCGCTAGAATTCTGCACTTAATTACAGAACGATACATTAACTTTCACTTAAAACCTACTCATCAGAATGGCGTCATTTATGATTAGAAGAAGCATCCGCCTTCCACGGGCTGTTTTCAGAAAATTTAAAAATCCTAAAATTAGCTCTTTTGATCCAATTTTTTGCAACTAAACGTAAGAGAATAGTTTAAAACCAAAGTAATGTGTTATGTATTCATATACTATCTAAATTCATGTGTTTATTGCGCATATTTTTCATACAGATTGGCTTGCTTTCGTGTTTATTCTTAGCTTTGAGATTATCTGTTTTAGAAAATGGTGCAGTTTCGTTAATTGGACCAATTTGAATTGCTTAAATTGGATCATATATGATCAAAAACTTGAAAAGTAAGCAATGAATTTCCAGGGCTGTACTCTTTGTACAGTAGTTTTTTATTTTTTTTTTATATTTGATAACGGATTACTATCTCCATGCAAGTTTTAGAATATATTTTATTTTATTAATATTTCTTGATTAATTTCTTTATACAGTTTAGGACTATGTTCATCCAATAAATTTTGTTTGCAATTTCTTTTATTTTGTATGTATTTTCATTTATTTTATTTGAATTTTTTATTACTGCGGGGAATTTGATTTACAGGGTTGAATTCTCACATTCTCCTGAGGGTGGATATTTGCGGAGATATTTAAGATTAACGCGCAAGAAGGCTGTAGCTTTAAAACCCTCCCAAAAAGCCAAAGAATCACTAGAACTGTTATCTTCCTTGCGAAAATCATTTATGTCAAAGTGCAGAGAGAGCCAAGCAACATCTGTGTTAACATCTTCGCCATATAAAGTAAACCTTGAAATGAAAAAAAAACGACACAAGAAAGCTCTCAAAACACAAAAGCAATTGGAACATAAATTTAAAATAAGGCGTAATTCAATTGGAAGAGAATGATGGAAGGGAAGAACTACAGACATGAGGTAAAATTATGTAGAAAAAAAAACAAAATATTATTAATGATTCTGAATCTAAAAATAATATTGAAGGTAGGATGATTGGTTTTGCCTAATTTATAAGAAAAATAAAATAGTAGAAATGATTTAGCGTTCAGATTGCCAAATGTGGTTCCATTTTGTGTGTACTGAAATAAAAAATAAACTGAAGCAATGTGTTACATCCTTTCTTACATTATATTCAAATAACTGGCAATTAGTTCCATATTTTTTACTCTTAAGTTCTTAACTTTGATTTGTAATTTGAATAAAAATTGATTTATAACAATTACTCTTACTTTCAGACATTTGATTTCTTTATATTTCATTGCTGTTGTTCTATTTGATTCTTTCATTAATCGTAAACTGTGCTTTTAATAAAATTAGTTAAATTCACTACTAGCTAAAACAGTCTAATATTAGGAATGGAAAGAGAAAACTTCTTAAAAAACCATAAAAATTTCAGCCTAATATTGTTTGGTCCAATTCAGGAGACTGAGGATCCAACTTAAGTCGAACAGTCGCTGAATTTCGTCCACTTTTGACATTTTTTTTTAAATTTAAAATAAAAATTAAGATTTTCAACAAGAAATTGTTCTAAAGATCTATTTAGTTATTAGATGAGTAGATTGAGCACGTGTAGTGATATTTTGACGATATTTAAAGAATGAAGTGAGTTGCACCTGAAAATAAGTGGTAGAAATTCGGCTAATTCTCCCCTGGTTGTTTTATTCCGATTATAGTACATTATTTTCACATATTCTTAATTTTATTATCAATTAACAAATTAATTTCATTTTCATTACACTTTGAGAAAACAATTTTGAAATACTTGATAATTTATATAATTTTCAGTCAGGATTGCATGTTATTTTTTATTATTATTTTTTTAATACAATCAGATTGGTGAAAATGGCAATTAAAGCCAAAGTTTCTAGGTTCGATCATCGGCTTCCCTTTTCACTCAGTTAGAAAGATATTGTTGAGCTGTTTCAGATAACAGATCAGATATCATTATCAAAATGTTCGTCGGAGCGAAATAAATTAAATGACATGTCTCCCAGATAGATAAGTGGAAGATAATTGAAAATTAAAGACAAAAGGATCTAGATTCGATTCCAGGTCAGGACTTAGTTTCGAAAAGCTGGAAAAATTACGATGTAAGGCACTTTAGATTTCAAATTGTGCTACAACAACACATAATATGCTGTGACGTTTTATCTGAGCTGATGCAGAGACCAGATGACCATAACGTAATAAACATTTTTAATTGGGACCTCCAGATGCCTAACTATAAATTTACATGTACAATTTACATAAATTTACATGTAAACAGATTTAATGAAGTAAATATCTTGAGAAATGCTGCATAGCATTTGTAAGAACTGAAACTTTTTTGACTAAGATGAATCAATATACCACGTGGGTTGGCTAGGAGATAGACTGGACTCTCTCGAAAAAGGGCCCTGTGGAGGAGATGCTGCTTTGACACGACCGAAGGCGGCCAGTTATTGGTTCTGCTGGAGGAGCGAATTGCTCCTAAAAGGATCAATTTTTTTATGTGTTAATACTGTATGTGTGTTTGCTGATGTGTGTGTCCGTGTGTGGTCAAATAAAAAACCTGTAGAAAATGAACTCGAAGTTCTTTTTATTTTAGTTAAAATTAATTCCTTAAGTTAGATTTTTACAGGCGTTACAGCTGGTGTCAGAATTCGGATACGAGTTGTTCAAAGAAAACTTGGCACACACGCACGCAAAAACGTAGCTGGCTTAATTATTAGCCTGCACTTTTACCCACGGAATGATCAGTTGAAGAAGATTGTGCTTTCAAGAAGTATAGAAGTCGCTGTCCTGACCAGGAAAAAGAAAATAAAGGAAAGTCTCCGTGTGTTTGGAAGAGAAAAAAAACCGTGAAATTTCCGTGCAGTTCTGAAATCTTGTCCAGCGTGGGAAAAGAGATGAAGAAACTCCTAGGTTCTATAAAGAAGCAAGTCCGAAGCTGCTGTTCGTTTTTTTTTCCAGACGTAAAAGAGAAAGCCTGGTTTCGATTCGGGAAGAAAGGAAATTAGTTTCGGATTTTCGCCCTGGTCAACTGTGGGGGAAGGTAAGACAGACGATTGTGTAGACTGCTGCTTGCGGAGAATTGGGAAGAGATCATCGGACATCGTCCAGAAGAGAAGGGTGTTGCTTTTCATTCCCCCCCCCCTGCTCAAGGAAGGAAGAGAGACTCAGCTGGTTGGTGAGAAAAGGGTTGCGGAAGATTGAAAAAAAGATTTTCGGATGCGATACGGTCGGAGGAAGAAAGGAGTGTTGGTGGATCTTTTGGTTCGAAGAGAAAAGTGCGAATTGTTTTTCCGGAGGATATATTTCGTTTAACCGGACCTTAGGGTCAGAAAGTGGTTCGTGTGTTCGGTGGGCCATCCAGCTGAAGAAATCAGTGAAGGATCTGGATTTACCGGTTGCTGAGAAAAGAGAGAATGGTAAGTCACAATTTTGAATTTGGAGTTAATATATGGTGATTTTTTTTATTTAATTAAATTTAAAATTGCTGATCTTTTGAAAATTCTAAAACTTGAATAAAAAAATTTGAAGGTGCATCTAGACATGGGAATGAGTCAGCATTTTAGATATTGTTATTGTAATAAATGTTATGCTTGATTGTAATTATATTGTATGTAAAACAGTATTTTCATTGTTTGTTGTATTGAAGTAGAGTAGTACCTTTTATATAGAGAAATTTGTGTTGAAAAAAGGGAGTTAAATATGGCTTTCTTGGGTAAATGAAAAAAAGAAAATTTGAAGAAATTAGTTGATGAACTGGAACTTGCCAGGACGGGAAACGAAACCCGGATTCAATTAAAGCATTTAGTGCTGGAATCTGAGGATTATGAAGAAGAATACGTTCAGGCTCTTTATGAGACTATACTAGCGACAGCTCAGGAAGAATTAGAAAAGCAAGAAAGTGAGTGCACCTGGTTGCAGGGAATCGAACGTGAGAACATGTTGCGCCAACAGACATGGGATCGCGATTAGGCCATTCGTATGGGAAAATTGCAGCAAGAAAGAGAATTAAAAGAACAGGAATTAAAAAATAAATTTGAGCTAGAAAAAATAAGAATTGAGAAAGCAATTCACCAGGCCCCGGAAAATGCAAATAGTATACCTTCGCGTTTCTCGGAACAGAATTAAAAAAAATTAATCCCGGATTTTGATCCTGAGAAAACAAACATTAGTTTGTATTTGGTTTTGTTTGAACGCCAAGCTAAACGGGTTAGGATACCGAAAGAAAATTGGGTCTCTAATTTAATTGGTCTCCTACCAGTGGATATTATTTCAATTATTTCTAGACAATCCGAGACAGATTCAGAGGATTATGATAACATTAAAAGTAACTTGTTAAAAAAAATTAAATTAAATCCGGAGAGTTTTCGACAAAAATTTATGAGCCATCAAAATCGCAATCTTTAAATTGGCAAAATTTCGGTTTCGAAATCCGAAATTACTTAAACGAATGGTTAGCGAGCTTATCTATAACTTCCTTTGACGAATTAAAAGAACTTTTGGTCACCGACCAAATTAAAAGGCGTGCAAAGTTTGAAATGTGTGAACATTTTATTGACAAATGGCTACTGCTTAAGACGGAAGCAGAAATAGTTGAGTTCTTGGATGGTTATGACAGTGTCGGAGCGTCATTTAAGAAAAATTGGGACGCAGAGGATGGAAATACGCGTCCAAAATCGGTGGAAAAACAGGCAAAAACGAAGAATGAAAATCCCCTCCCTAGTCCGTCAGCCCAACGCGTACCATCGTCGGGAGAAGGCATTCGAAAAAAGAGTGGAGCGTAGGTGTTTCCATTGTAACTCAAAGAACCATTTACGGAATTTCTGTCCAGAATTGAATAAAAATTCAGGATCTAAGAATTTGGGTGAAGATGTTGAAACTGGAGCAAAAGCTACAGTGAGCTATGTAGGAGTGGAGAGATTAAATTCTAGACATCTCTGGGATAAACAACGGAAATCCGTAGGCAAACGTAAATTACCACTCATTGAGATAAATACTTTCGGCCGAAAAGTTAAGGGAATACATGATTCGGGTACGGAATTATCCATTTTCCGAAGTGAATTAATTCCAGAGAAATATAAATCGGGGGAACAGATCGAGTTAGTTCCGGCCATCGGAAAAATTCGCAGAGCAGACCTGGCGAAGGTTCCAGTTTCTTTGTGGAACGGGAACCAGGAAAATTCACCCAGGATTTTTATAACGGCGGCGGTGGTGCCAGAATTAAATTGTGAAGCTTTGCTGACACCTTGTATTTGTAGGCGTTTGTTTAAATTGAAAAAGTCGGATCGCAGGTACGAGAGGTGGAGTAATTCAAATACCCGGGTGCAAGAAAAGAGTAAAATTGAGGATGCAGGATTATGTAAAATTAAAACTGGAGAGAGTTTTAAAGGCAGTGAGAAGAATGGACCCGAAGTGACAAATAAGACGTTAGAAAATCACGGGGAGGTCACGAAAATAAATGTGGGCCATTCCGGATTAAAAGGTTTTGAAGAATTTGACCCAAAAAGAGTTAGTGAAATTCCCATTGTACCGGCGAATAACTTAGAGGTTATTCCAGATTTAAATTCTGAAAAAAAAAGAAATCTTAAATTTTCCAGTACTTAATAAATCGAGTAACGAGAATATCTTTACGAGCGGTGTTTTGGGGAAACTCTCGGCTAAGCAATCGAAGGAATGGGTTCCGATCGCGGATGTAGGCCAAATCTTTTCGGACGGAAAAGACCAACAAAAGGAAAAATCCAGTATCTGTTTTCAATTTTTCGGAAAACAATTTTGTTTATCAGAGATGTAAGAGATAAACAGAGATCGGAGATTAGGGATGTTTTGTTTTATTTTGTTTTGTTTTGTTTTGCTAAGAGTGAATTGCATATTGTGTTATTTAGTTTTATAGTGTGTGAATATTTGTTTTTTTGAAAAGTGATTTTCATACACCAAATTAAATAAATTGTCCACTGTATGAACCTTATAAAGTAAAAGTGAATGGATTTAATATATTAAAAAGAAGAGTAAATTGGAGTTAATTGTTCTTATGAAAGACTGTTATTTCAGTATTAAGAAGTAAGAGGAATTTAACAATATAACTATTCTTGGATGTCTTAGACATTATATTATAAATGCTTTTTTTTTATTTTGGCTTGATAAATAAGGAAATAAATTTAATTTGGAAAAGTTAATAAGTTGAAATTTAGAAAATATAATTTGAATTAGAACTTGTATTTTGAGTTAGAAATTGTATTTTGTACAGAATAGTTAGAATATACATTTTGGTTCTTAATGTTAAAAATTGTTAATATTATTCTTTTAAATTACTTTGAATTGAGAAAAAATAACAACTGTTTTGAACAAGTAAAGGTTAAGAAGAACCTTATGATAGAACTACTTGAAAATTTTGGGTTAATGATTTATGTAAAAAAAGTTTTTAAATCATTTAGTGAAGGACTGTATGGCTATATGTCTGTGTAGAATACAGATGCTATATATTATTAAGAATAGTTTGAGTGTTTGTTTTATTATTGTGTTAAAATTCTTTTAGGTAACTTATCCGTAGATAAAAAGTTTAAAAGTGTTTGTTTATTAGTGTATTAGAATTCTTTCTTAAGAAATTATCCATATATAAAAATTATTGATGTTTATACATATGAACGAGAGAGAGCGAACTGTTATTGGAAGTACCTGTGATGTATAAAAATGTCATCTATTTTGATGATGTTAAAGGAAGATTCTTAATGAAGGTACTGGTTGGTTATAAAATTGTAGGAGTGATTATTATTAATCTTAATATTATTATATAACTGTGTTTATTGTGTTTATTGTGTGCTATGCTGAATCCCTTCCATGGTAACGGAGTACTTTCTGATAAATGTTTGGATTTTTAAATTTTGAATTTTATTAATTTTGGAGTATATAGCATTGTTAGGGATAGCATTAACTCCGAATTTCACTGTGATTGTGCACCCTAGTGTGAAAAATTTTCCCTTAAAGGGAAATTTATATGTGGCATGGAGGGGATGTGACGTTTTATCTGAGCTCACGCAGAGACCAGAGGACCTTAACGTAATAAACATTTTTAATTGGGACCTCCAGATGCCTAACTATAAATTTACATGTCAATGCTTCACAAAATCCAGATGTAACGTGTAAACAGATTTAATGATGTAAATATATTGAGAAGTGCTGCGTAGCATTTGTAAGAACTGAAACTTTTTTGACTAAGATGAATCAATATACCACGTGAGTTGGCTAGGAGATAGAATGGACTCTCTCGAAAAAGGGCCCTGTGGAGGAGATGCTGCTTTGACACGAACGAAGGCGGTCAGTTATCGGTTCTGCTGGAAGAGCGATTCGCTCCTAAAAGGATCAATTATTTTTTATTTGTTAATACTGTATGTGTGCTTGCTGATGTGTGTGTCCGTGTGTCGTCAAATAAAAAACCTGTAGAAAATGAACTCGAAGTTCTTTTTATTTTAGTTAAAATTAATTCCTTAAGTTAGATTTTTATTGGCGTTACAATGCTAAAACATTATCAATAAAATGTAAGAAATATGACATCCTAAATCATAGAAACATGTATGCTTTATATAGAGTTTTCTAAAAAGGTTGAAACACGATTTAAATTTTTGAATACTGGAGATATGTATGGAGACAACATAAATGGTAAAAGTTTTCAAAATAAGGTAGGAATTAAGTTCATGTTTAATTTAAAAAACTTTAGATTTTTTAAATTTTTATGTGGTCCAAGTGTTGATATATAAGTTAATGATTAAGTACAACGGTAAGTAGTATGTTTTGAATCACAAAAATGTCTTCTATATATTAGGTTGTCACAAATATGAAACTTGTGTCTACAAAAAGGACAGATTACGAAAGGAGCAAATTTCCACCAGTAAAAAAAATATACATTTTTGTGCTATTCATGACAGTAATTTTTCATGAATATGGCTTTGATATAAGATGAAAATTTCTATTAAAATCTGCTAGTGGAAGATTACCCAGTTGTTAATCTGGCCTTTTTGCAGTCAGAAGTTTCATACTTGACGTCCTTATATATCAAATCGTATGCAACTAAAATTAATTTAAAATCTATTCATTTTTTTTGAAATATCCATCGCAAAAATCGTGAAAAACAGATAATTTCAGCGACATTCGTTGGGCCAAACCTAATAATAATCTGATTCTACGAAGGTTTAACAAGATATGAATTTTGGTGATAGTTCGTGCATTAGTTCTAAGGGTAGAGATATCGCGGAAATCGTGCAAAATGCAGCATCACAGGGCCAGCTATTGGGCAATATACGCAAAACCTAGCCAGCACCAAAGATCTAACTGAGTCCGGAGTTTGATAAAATCATATGCATTAGTGTTTGAGATAGAACGATGGCAAAATTTGAAACTTATACAAAGCGATAAACAGGCAAACTCCGGGATAGACATTTTCTAAAAACTGTCAAATCATGAAATAATTTTCACGAAATTTTAAAACTGATAAAACCGTCGAAAACCAGCAGTCAAAAAATTTCACGGAAATTCGCAAGTCACTGTCTTCAAAATTACTCTTTTTACCTCCACTTGCTTTCGGTTGGTTGGTTTATAAAGATTCGCTCATCTAAAATACGCGTTTTCTTTCCGCTTGCTTCAGTTGATTGGTTGGTTGTATAAAGCTTTCGCAGAACTAATTAAATATACTGGTGTAGAATTAAATAAACAAACCTAAGTGTTTGATGTTTCAAGAATGATTCTTTTTTCAATTAAATATTAAATTTTAGCCTGAAGGTTAAGAAAATGCTTTCGAAACATATTTATTCGTCATGAAAATTTAAAAAATGGATCAGTTTCAAATGACGTCACACCACAGCAATTAACTTGACAACGTGCAGGGAATTTTGCTTGCCCATTGGTTTTTCGGTTTTTCTCTGCTTTGATTGGTTGAGCGATAATATCTGCTAAAAAATCAGCGATTTTTGTTGGTTAGTGGAAACTTTTGGGCACGTGGTTGAAACTGGCCTAGTTAGATAATAAAAAAATATAGTTTTTAAACATTTAATAAAAGATTAAAACACTCCTTACTAGCTCTTTTACCAAGGGAAATTAGAAATAGGTAAGAGCAAGTCCTGCATTGTAATGCCTTCTGTTGCTGCAACGAGTATCAACATTTTAAATAGATATTAAATTTTCATTTTTGATACATTTAATGATTTTTTTTTTTCAGAAATGTTTTTTTTTTTTTTTTAACCATTTTTAAATACATTTTTTTCTCATTCCAGTTTTTTTTTCTAGATACAGAATAAGGTTTCGAATTTATCTCACACCTTCTATACGGTGGCGCATGCAGCGCGGACCTGTGTCAGATATTCGTATAAAACATATTGCGCCCTTTATTTATAAGTAATGGTCATCATTATTTTCTAATATTAATTTCAGAAAAATTCTTAAATTATTATTTCAGTACCCCACCCCCTCGACTAATATATCTACGGATACGTTGAATAAAGGAGTTTCGTTCAGATGTAGGATTGTTTGGAACAGAGTGAGCCTCCAGGCGGTGGAAAGTAGAATTAACATATTTTACAGAGTGTGAACCGAATGCCGTCTATACGATGCCACAGACAGCAGCGATCCGGATCGGAGGATCTCATAGATCATATCAGGCCTTTAATTGAGTGAGGGTTATCATTATTTCCAAATAGAAATTGCATCAAATTTCTTAAATTCTTATCTGAGTCTAATTCTTATTGAAAATGAAGTGTGTAACATATATAGTTCGTTTACATGGACGATCAAAAGGGTTCCGTTTCATAATGGTATATATAGAAAATTTTTTGCAAAGTATTATAATAATGTTACACTATTTCCAACATATTTAAATTGATATACGTCACTGAATATCGCTGTAATTAGCTTATTGTATAATATGGTGTACACAGTATTTATCATTCATTTAGAGCGATGCACAAAAGAATACAGTTAGAGTACTGTCAATTAGGGATTATTGATTGAAGTGCGTTTTCAATTGTGGCATGCGTTTTTAAATTTGACTAATTTTTTTCATATTACTAGTTGTACATAAATTCTATAAAGAATATACAATGTTGCACGAAATGATTTTTTCCTCTTTATTGACGGAAATTGCTGAAGGGGAATTTTTAACTACCTTATGCGTGTCCTAAACTGTCTAAATTTTAGCATACTATGTAATATATATACAAATCTATAGATAATATAAAAGTCTTCACAAAAGAATTTGAAAAATGTTCTGAGTAATTTTAGTTATGCTGGTAGTACACACATTTGGAAGTACATAAATTTGCGAAAACAAGAAAGAAAAAGGTATGTTATATATATATATATATATATATATATATATTAAAGAAGAAATATATAAGAAAATATGAAATGGAGTCTTAGGTAAGCATTTCGATATACTGGTAATATATGATTTAATATTTTTCAGTGAATCAAAAATATTGCAGTCGATTGTGACTGTAAGAAATAACGCACGGTATTTTGAAACTCTCCATACTATTGGAAATAATATATTAAAATATCTTTCAAATTTCGAAAGAAACTGCTTACCAGCTTCTAAAAAGTGAAATAAGAGGGAATTTTGGAAGACTTTTTGAAAATTATTTTTGTAACAAAACTCGCGAATATATTTGTTCTCGGATAAATGTGTGGTGTTGTTTTGGTTTGTCTATAGTATGCATTTGCATGTTCTTTGAAGAAATGTAATATTTCGGGTTCCCTTGACACTGTTTCAATACATATTATATTCCATATACACTATTAAAAATTTTGTGGTATGTTGAACCAATTTTTGGTGCTCCAGTAGCTGCCACCATAAGATGGTGAAATCTTGAACCAACATTTGGAGCTAAGGTTCAATCGGAGCTCCAAATCTTGGAGTGAGATTTCACCATCTTATGGTGGCAGCTACTGGAGCACCAAAAGTTGGTTCAACCTACTACAAAATTTTTAACAGTGTAACATGGAACAAAGTAAATGATATTTCCTTTATATAGAGCATTTTTTTATATAAATTCATTGAATTCCTCTTTCATTGTGTATAAAATATTATTGTATCATTTGTAAAACGTTTGGTAAGTTTAAAAACGCTTTTTAAAATATACCTTTGACTGTGAACTATCGTTTTTTTTTTTTTTTTTTTTTTTTTACAGTTACAACTTAAAGGAAGAAAATATTAAACAGTTAAATGTGCTAACTTTTAAAAATGTATACCACAATCAGCTATTCTATCTTGATTCCGCCAGTAAGCAAATGTTAGATTGAGAAAGCTATAAAACGAAATGAAAAGAGGAATATTTACTTCTTAACAGTAAAACATTATTTTTCAAAACGTTATATTAGTTTTATCTGTTTGTCTTCAGTTGACATTTCTTTTAGCTAAAGGTAAGATTTTATTTTAAGTCTAAGCAAAAGTTATACGAAGATCGGATTGAAAAGGATTTATTGAGCTTTATTTTTAAAAATCATTAGTCGCAGACTCGTGCTTTTTATGATGAGTAACAAAGACAGACATTTAAAACTGATGCCAAAATGTTGGAAATCTAAGTTTTTTGTTGCAGGTTTCTGGAACGTAGGTATGGTGTAGCTGTTTTAGTGGCCAGAAAACCGGAATTGTTCACAATTCATGTAAAAGCACAAAAATTTTTCTGGTATCAGAACCCTTCTAACATCTACAATACACGCGAGGCTGTGCGAATTATTTCTTTGGTTTTCGCAGAACAGACTTCATTTAGACTTCATTACACTTCAGAAACAATTGACTTCATAAAATACTTAAAACTTCTTGTGATACGAACGGACACACTGAGCGTTTTCCTGATGGTGAACATTTCCGATTTCGTCGAAACTGACACTGATACACTATGACCACGTTACTGAAAAAAGCACAGAAATCGTGGTAGTATTCCACATTTTGTCATCAGTTTCCCATGTCTATTTTATTTATAGCGGATATGAATGGATTTTGCAATCAGAGAGGTCAAGACTTTTCGGACACCCTGTGTAACGGTTATTCATAAATGTAATGTGCAACAAAAAAAAAATTATGCTGCATATAAAACTTAGAAAACCTGTTGTATAACCATTGTAATTGCTATGATTTTTTTTTTTTTTTTTTACGTGGTTTTGGTTTTTTATTTATACGTTGTACATATTTTTGTGCATCTGCAATCCGTAATAAAGAAGACATTTTGTATGATTTATATTTTTAAATGAAAGGATGTCAAACCGAATCTAGAATTGGGAGGTTCTGATAGCCTTTGGAAGCGTACTTAGAACATGGTACAGTCGTGGAAAAAAAAGTACCCCCCCCCCCTACTAACTCCTCAACAAATTATCGTAGACGAAAGTTACTGGTACAGAACGATTGGAAATAATGTCTAGTTTTAAATGATGTATATAAGATGTGCTTAGGGGGGATCTACATATTAAATAATCCAAACTTCATTTTTTCAATACAATACCCAATTTTAACGGGGTATTTCAAATCTTCGGTTCAAACTATGCTTAGACACTAAATTTCAAGTCATTTGCATGATAAGTTTTTGAATTATAAACATTCAAAATTTATATTTTATTTATATTTCCTGAAATTATGCTTCTAATGTGCTAATTTTTTGTGTAGTAATAATACTAATATACCCAAACATAAATACGTTGAATTTGCAATTTTTATAATTTTATGATATGAATTATGAATTATGAAATTGATATTCGAAAAAAAATATGAACAGCAACCTACAATTTTTTTGATGGATTTAGATTTATTAAATCCTGCTTTATAGAAATCCAAAATTTCACATTTTGCTTTCAAGTAGTTTTCAAATTATGTTTAAAAAACGGCAAAATGATGGTTTAAGGGGCCGTCTATGATAGAAGTGACTAATTATTTGGAAATTTCTTCTGCTGTCCTGTAATCTAGCAGGCTTCATTGACTGCTTAGAATACCTTGATCAAGAAGGGGGCTCTCTCGGTTAACAATCGAGTACTGAACTTCAATTTGGATACAACCCTTAAAATATGCTGGTTCTAAAATAATTTATTTATCGGAAACTTATCGTATGAATTGCATAAAAATTTCTTTTTAGGCTAATTGAAAGGTGTAGAGTTCATTTATGCTGCCTGAATTGTGTATTGCTATTGAAAAAAAAAACAAAGTTTTGGTTCGTTTTAATATGTAGATACCCACCTAAGCAAATTTTATATACATCTTTTAAAAGTAGACTTTATTTCAAATAGTTCGGTACCAGTAACTTTCTTCTACGATAATTTGTTGAGGAGTTAGTAGGGGTGTTTACTTTTCTTTTCCCCACGTCTGTACATACGATTCTGTCTGATTTGATTTTATATTTTTACTAGGGGCTCGGCCCCCTACGAGCTACGCTTGCCAACCCCCGTCCAGACACCGCAAACTCTAAATGCACGCTAATTTGATCGGCTTTAAAAAGATTTCGAAAGATTGAATTATAATTTAAAAAACAGTGGCGATTTCCCTATAAACGGGTTTCTATTCATTTCTCTTTGATTGGGGAATTATAACGCCAAATCTGCTGTGATACTACTTGATTATCCCGTCGACCAATTTCGTCAAATTATATAAATTGCCAAACCACTCGCTAAATTGTACAAATTGACATAATATTTATTTTAAATAACGAAAGAACAAATAAATTAGTACAACATTAATAAAAATACAAATAAAACGTCGAAATAAAAATAACTTGATGACATAGACACGTGTAAGAACATTTCAAAATAAGCTAATATAAAAGGAATTAAGTAAACAGTCTTTGTCTCCTGGTATTTTTTAACAAAGCGAAAAGAAAGTTCTTTTACATGAGACATTTTAAATTAATCGTTTTCAATCTGACGTAATTTTGACCAAGCTATTCTTTCTCTTTTAAATATTCACGTGAAAATACTTTTGTTAGAAATGAAATATTATTTGCGCTTTCCTAACAAAAATAGTTGAAAAGATCCTCTCAAAATATCAAATAAATGTCTAGCACAATTTCTTAATTTAAACTGTTTTGCAATATTTTGTGTTCAATTTATGTAATAACTGTGTTTGGAATTGAAGTGAAATGAAACTAGTGGCACGCGCTGTGCGTGATATTAGTAATAAAAAAATTATTGATGATGTGTAGTTAATAGGAGTATTCCATGAATGTGTGTGAACTGTTGAATTCTCTTGAAGTAAAATGAAATATGTTTTTATTGTCGGAATTAAATGATTGTTTTATACTATAAATGGCTCTTTATATGAGTTTGAACCCAGATTCTAATTCATTAACGCCCAGCATCGTGTAGATGCAACTCGCAAGAAGAATATCAGAAGGTTAGTATTAGATTTTAAGCTAAGCCTACCTTTAGAACTCTTAACATATATTGGTACCCTCGGCGGGACGGGCATTTTTGAATTTTGAATTTATATGAATGAAGAGAAGAATTTGAATAATTTCAAAACGCAAAGAAAAGGACTAAGAACTACTTTTACTGTCACAGTTAATAAATTGAGGCTGAATTATCTAAAGAAATAAATGAATTCAAAGATTTTTCAGTTTTAAAAACTCAACTCATGGACAAGTTTCAGAGGTTAGACACATGTCAAAGTCAAATTTCGGAAATGTTGTTGCAAGAGGAAGACGAAAAAT
Source organism: Maratus speciosus (assembly GCA_963932465.1). Taxonomy (NCBI): domain Eukaryota; kingdom Metazoa; phylum Arthropoda; class Arachnida; order Araneae; family Salticidae; genus Maratus; species Maratus speciosus. Next base: position 5,642,573 of record OZ010786.1, on the reverse strand, counting down.
TGTTCACTGAAGACTTTGAAAGTGCAGAAGCATATAGAGAGAAATATACAGAAGTATGCTCGCACATTGATGAGAAAATTCAATTATCTTCATCTCCTAGTGAAAGCGAAAGAAGAAAATTTAAACTACCAAAAATCGAGCTGAAAAGATTTAATGGCGAACCAAAAAAATATTTATCTTTCTGGAGTCAGTTCAAAAAAATAAATGAAGATGCCTCTATTGCTGATGAGGGTAAAATGCAATATTTATTGCAATGCATGGAGCCGCAATCAAAGACAGAGCGATTAGTGAAGAGCTATCCGGCAACTGATGAAAACTATCCAAAAGCTATTGAACAATTAAAAGAAAGATTTGGCCGAGATGACTTACTTGTTCAGATTTACGTAAGAGAACTGTTAACCCTCGTAATGAGAAATGCTACATCTGGAAAAATGAAAGTTGATTTGGCTGCTTTATATGATGAATTGGAAAGTAAACTCCGAGCCCTGGAAAGCCTTGATCGAACACAAGAGAAATACGGAGATTTTCTGACACCTTTAGTTGAAAGTTGTTTGTCTGAAGAAATTCTTTTAACTTAGGAAAGAAGACGAAGTCATAATACATCTGCCAGTAAGAATTCCCAAACTTTAGAGGAACTAATGGATTTTCTTCGCCAAGAAGTTCAAGGAAATGAAATCGTTTCTCTAGCAAGGAAAGGTTTCGGACAAATGAATGTCGGCAAAAGAGACCCTATATCTGAAAGTTTAAAGAAATCTGATTTAGCTAACGCATCGGCGTTCGTGAGTATGGAAAATATAGGTAAAAAAGATAATTGTATCTTTTGTGCAAAATTTCATCAAAGTGAAAAGTGCTTTAGCGCTAAAAAAATGTCTTTAGGTGATAAACAAAAATTATTGTTAAAAAAGGGTGCCTGTTTTTCATGCTTACAAAAAGTTGGTCATTTAAGTAGAAATTGTAATATTAAATCTAAGTTAAAGTGTACCTTTTGTAACAAATCTCATTTTGAAATAATGTGCCCACAGCAATCTAGAAAAAATGATCAAAATGATACTCTTAAGTCAGAGAATTCTCTTTCTAATTGTAATAGTAATGAAGTTGATTTTATGCAGACCCTTGGCGTGCGTATTCGGTCGCACGGTCGCCAAAAGTTTGTACGCGCACTTTTAGATACTGCGAGCCAAGGTAACTATGTTAGCGAGAGAGTAACGAAATTATTAAAAATGCGTCCACTGAGAAAGGAAACAATTATTCACGCATTTTTCGAGGGGAGTGAAACTGTGGTGAGTCGCTCGTATAATATAATCACTCACTTAAAAACACTTTACTACCTTTATTCGTAGAACATTGATAAACGTCGATTCTGACACTCATCGTATTCGAACACACAAAAACGCAATGTAAACATTTTCGTCTGCGCTGCTATGACAACGGCTCTGGCCAGCTGCCATTCCGAACGAAGAATTTTCTCCCTTGCCTCTCTGCGGCTGCCACAGAGTATCCCCCCAGTGACGTAGGGTACCGAAGAAACGATATACAAGTGTATACTATTTTTTTTTTTTTGACTATCTGTGTCAGAATCCACGCTTGTGGAGAAAAATTACAAGGATATTTACATGAAATAAAATTGCAATATATAACAAAATAATGGCATAATGTGTAGTATGCAAAATGAACAATTTATCAACAATTTCAGTAAGTAATATAAGATGCCAGTTTTTTAGGAAAATGGACATGTCTGCCCGAACGTGTGACAGTTTTTGTTTGGTCAGGGTTACTGTCCGCTTTAAGAGAGAGTTTTAATTTAGAGTTCTCTGGAACAGTTTTCGTGGACAAGTCTGAAGTAGAAATCAAATGAGCTGGCTTCACTCGATCTATTGATACCGTAGACTTACGACCATTAAGCTCGATTGTTATAGTTTTCCCAGTTCTACTTAGGACTTTGTGAGGACCAGTATATGGTTGACACAATGGAGGTTGTACATGATCCACTCTTAGAAAGATGTGTGAACAAGATGTCAAGGAAGGGTGTATATAGAACTTCTCTTGGCAGTGAGATGATGTAGCAACTGGACTTAACTGCCGCATGGTGTTTCGTAGTTGCGTGACGAAGTTATCGTTGAAAGGTCGGATCTTGTATTCATCCAGCATATCACAGGGCAATCTCAACGTAGTGCCGTAGACAAGCTCAGCGCAAGAAGCTTGTATATCTTCCTTCACTGCTGTGCGAATGCCTAGTAAAACTATCGGTAATATTTCAGTCCACCTACTGGTTTCGTGAGCTTTGATGGATGACTTTAAATGTCGATGAAATCTTTCGATAATGCCATTCGATATCGGATGATATGCCGTTGTGCGGATCTTCTGTGTTCCCATCATTTTCGTAAATTCATCAAATATTGCTGATCGCATTTGTGGGCCTTGATCCGTGGTTATGAGCAAAGGGCAACCAAATCTTGATATCCAATGCTTTAATATGGCACTACAAATTGTTTTAGCTTGTGTATCAGATATAGGTACGGCTTCTGGCCATCTGCTAAATCGGTCAATCATCGTTAAAAGATAGCTGAAACCGTCAGATGGAGGCAAGGGACCTACGATATCTATATGTATTTGGGAAAAACGTGCATCAGGAAGAGAGAACGTGCCAAGAGGTGCTTTGGTGTGCCTCTGTATTTTTGATCTTTGACACTTCTCACAGCCACGAACCCAGTTTTTGATGTCTCGTTTCATATTTGGCCATACGTATCTGGAACAAATTAGTTTTGTGGTAGCTGCTATGCCTGGATGGGCTAGGTTGTGCAAATGTTCATATATCAGCCGACGAAAGAAACTAGGAACTAAGGGTCGAGGCGTACCTGTTGAAGTATCACATAGTAGGCTACAATCAGAAATGAGGCAAGGTTTCAATTCCAATTTGAGCAATGTACTATTATGCAGGTTCTGTAGCTCTGAATCATTTTCCTGAGCTTTTGCGAATTCCTCAAAATTTAAGATTGGAGATTTTGAAATAGAATCAATTTCAATTCTTGAGAGGCAATCTGCAACAATGTTTTCGGAACCTGGTACATGTCTAATGTCAGTGGAATATTGGGAAATGTAATCTAAATGGCGTGATTGCCGCGGCGAACATTTATAGGGATTTTGCTTAAATGCATAAATTAGCGGTTTTTGATCAGTATAAATTTGAAAAATTCTCCCCTCTAGCATGTGCCGAAATTTTTTTATTGCCGAATAAATAGAAAATAATTCCCGGTCATATGTTGACCAATTCCGCTGACTGTTGTTTAATTTCATGGAAAAAAATGCTAAAGGTTCATAACGTTCCTGATAAAACTGCATAAGGGTGCCGCCGATCGCGACATCTGAGGCGTCAACCCATATACTCAACTGAGCGCCTGGAATAGGGTGCCGTAAAAGAGCAGCCTGAGATATTGCATTTTTGGCAGCTACGAAAGCTTTTTCAGCATCTTCGTTCCAATTAAGGGGTTCTGTTTTAGGAACACGGGAACGAGATTTCTTTTTGTTTGTATGGCCTTCTAACAATTTCACTAAAGGCGCAAGTATGTGTGCAGCTTGATATATGAAAGACCTATAAAAATTAAACATACCCAAAAATCTTCGAAGTTGAGATAAGGTTGTGGGCTGCGGAAAATCGATTATGCATTTAACTTTATCTGGAAGTGGTTGAATACCATGTTCAGATATTCGAAATCCTAAGAAATCAATGGTAGGTTTACCAAATGTGCACTTGGATACATTTATGCACAAACCATATTCTGCTAATTTGGAAAATAGTGCTTTTAAATGATGATAATGCTCCTCGGCATTTTTAGAGGCTATGAGTATATCATCGACGAAAGCATAGACGCCTGGTAAATCACGTATTACCTCATCTATGAATCTCTGAAATGTTGCAGACGCATTGCATAAGCCAAATTGCATGCGTGTGCTTTCGAACAATCCAAAAGGTGTGCATATCGCTGTTTTGGGAATATCATCAGGATTGATTGGTATTTGATGATATGCTTTGATGAGGTCAAGTCGACTAAAAATTTTAGTGTCACGTAAATTAGCAGTAAAATCAGCTATACATGGTATCGGGTATCTGTCTTTTTTGGTTTGCGCATTCAAGGCACGATAATCACCTACAGGTCTCCATTCCAAAGTTCCCTTTTTTGGAACCATGTGCAAAGGTGATGCATAGTTGCTACGTGAAGGTCTTAAATGTCCGAGTTGTATCATATTTTGAAATTCTGTTTTAGCAATTTTCAGGCGATCCGGAGCCAACCTGCGGGGTTTTGCCACAACTGGAGGTCCTTTTGTTGAAATAAAATGCATTGTGTTGTGTTTGACAGGCTGATTGGGATCTGGTAATTTTGTAATAGATGGGAATTGTTTAAGAAGTTCATTATATATATTATCAATATTGATTGTTTTTACTGAATGAATTAATGCACATTTCATGTGACCTGTTGTTTCAAATTTTGTTTTTAAATCTCTTAGACATTTGTGGCGGAGATCTGGAACCAATTCGAAATTATGGAGAAAATCTGCTCCCAAAATTGGTGTACTAAGATTTGCCACTAGAAAAGTCCAATTAAATTTTCGTCTTAACTTAAAATCTAGAGAAAGGGTTTGTTGACCATAAACATTTATAGGGGAAGAATTAGCAGCCAAAAGCGTTTGTACGGGTGGATTCCGTTTTTGTACATTGTTGGCAGGAAGGATTGACACGTCCGAACCGGTGTCGACCAGAAAAGAAACATTTGTAGTCCGGTCTCTAATGAACAGGCGACGTGACTGTTGAGGCAAAGAATAAGTCGCCTCTACTCTTTGCTGGTTTCGTTTCCCGCCCAAGAACACGGCTTTATGCATTTTTCTTCCCTACATTTTTTTCCAAATCGTCTATGATACCAACAGATACTTGAATCCCGATTATCACTATTACTTCGCCCTCGAGGTTTACTCCAGTTTCTGCGGTATGGGGACCGACCACGTGAAACAGCAAGCTGATCGATGCGCTTATTTAATTTTTCGATTTCTTTCAATAATTTACCCTCTATCGCCTGTTCATTCGAGCAGGACACGGCAATTGCAGAAGCTGGGGAAGGGGTAACTTCTGAAATACGATCTGAAATTTCCGCTGCTTTATCAAGGGTTAATTCAGAAACAGCCGCTAAAATTGTCTGAACAGAATTTGGTAATCGTTGCAAAAACAATTCTAACATTAAATTGTCTGGAACATTTAGGGATTCCGCGCGACGTTTCATACTACGTAATAAATCTGAAGGTTTCCGATTTCCTAGTTCTTCTCCAGACAAGAGCTGTCGTATTTCTTGCTGGGATGATTCACCTGAGCGCGCAATTAATTCCTTTTTTAAGACACCATAAGGGTCAGTAGCATCTGGTTGCATTAAAATATCACGAATGATTGATGCAACATCGGGTGGAAGATGCGAAACTATATAATTATATTTTGTAACAGATTCTGATATTGCTTTGGGGGTAGCTAAAGCAAATGTGCTTTCGCACATCACAAACCATAGCGCAGGATCTGATCTGTTATATAATGGAATTTGAACAGCATCGACACTAGACATGATTTATGGTAATAAATATATAAAATAGTACAATCAAACCAAAATAAATTCGCGAGTTAAATTTTTCTAATAAAATAGCAGAAAAAATATCAGGAAAATGACTCAGAAGAACTTATCTGCTTTCCATCGAGCCGCTGTAGAACGGTGTATTCTTTGAAAGATGAAGATGATCGGATAACATTCCAACTCATCTAGGAAGGCTGATGCTCTATATAAGAACAGTCCATGGTCACCATTGTGGTGTGCGTCGGTCGTATAATATAATCACTCACTTAAAAACACTTTACTACCTTTATTCGTAGAACATTGATAAACGTCGATTCTGACACTCATCGTATTCGAACACACAAAAACGCAATGTAAACATTTTCTTCTGCGCTGCTATGACAACGGCTCTGGCCAGCTGCCATTCCGAACGAAGAATTTTCTCCCTTGCCTCTCTGCGGCTGCCACAAAACCAAGACCAAACCACATGATGTGTTTTCCGTAGAAATTAGTGAACTAGAAGGAGATAACGCGTTTAGTTGTGAAGTATTTTCCGAAAGAAAGATTTGCGGATTTGTCCCTAAAATTAAAGATTATAGAATTTTAAATGAGCTGAAGAAAAGACAGATTAATCTAACGGATCACTTTTGTAAGGAAACCGAAATTGATGTTTTGATAGGGGCAGATTTTATAGGAAGATTATTAACAGGTAATTTAATTCAATTGAATTGCGATTTGACTGCCATAGAAACCAAGCTGGGTTGGACTGTAATGGGAAAACAAATTTCTAGTAAGAAACATAATATTTTGACAACATTGTCTATGCATGTTAGAAATGTTCCTTTGAATGAATTATGGGAACTTGAAACAATAGGAATTTCTGACCGACTTTTGACGAGTTTTTATTTCATTTTTATATAATAGCTGGTTTTATAAGAATCATGTTAGGACGGTATTCAAAAAAATACTTTTCCATGCTCAACAACTCGACATTTTCTGCATAATTCCAGATTCATTTTTAATTAAAAAAAAAATATGAAACTTGCTGACGTGATTTTTGAAGAGATTTATAAGCGACCTGTGTTTTTATTTTTTGTTCAATTAATTAAAACTTGATATATAAACAAATATTTTCTCAGAAGAACAATATTTTTCGTTTCTAACACAATCGCCTCGGGATATTTCGTTCAAAATGCCCACTTTGACATCATTTTTTGAAATATATTCTGCCTCTGTCCAAAAATCGATCATTACAGTACATTATATAGTTTCTGAATAAGCGAATCTACCAATTAAATGCGTTTGAAAGCAAAAATGAATTTAAAAATGAGTCAGAAAATAAGCAGTTTGGATTTGAGTGACAATGATTTTTCCAACAAAATCCACTTCGATAGATTCGGTTCAAAGTGCCCTTTTTAACAGCATTTTAAAAAAATATATTCTGCCTCTATCAAACAATCGACCATTACGGTAGTTTATATAGTTTCTGAGTAAGAAAACGTACCAATTGGAAGCCTTTGAGAGCAAAAACGAATTGTAAAATGAGTCAGAAAATAAGCAGTTTGGATTTGAATACACCCTTACTAAGATGATTTTTTTTCGTCAACCGCTATGTATTTTTAATTTGTTTTGCTGTAAGAATTTATCCTATCCAAAACTTGTCTATATAGATGTTGTAGACAAAATTAAGAAGATATATGATAAATTCATGGGAATTTTATATCTTTTGAATTGACGGAGTTAGGGATTTTTTTCTTCTTCAAACCACCTTTTTGTTTTCGTTTTTAATTTTTTTTTTTTTTTGCGGTACGAATTGGTCCTATCAAAAACTTGTGAATATAAAAGTTATAGATAATGTTAAGGAGATTTATAATAAAATTAATTGGATTTTATATCTTGAGAATTGACGAAGTTATGATTTTTTTTCTCCCAAAAACCCTATTTTTTGCGCCCCTTGAGCCCATTTTGAACTTTATCAAAAATCTGTGATACATAAATTTTTGACCCTATTTTTAGAAGTAATAAAAACTTTAAACTGATTTGATATGTACAAAAATTAAGAAGTTATGTAGGGTTTTCTGTTTTCACAAAACCCCTCCCTATTTCCATCCCCTTGGTCCGATTTTGCCCATTAACGAACTTGATCGAGATTTTATGGCCATTGATTTTATGTATCAGTTTGGAAGAGATTGGTGCAGAATTACGAATGTTATCGTGTCCAGAAGAAAGTGATATATATATATAGATAGATAGATAGATACATATATATATATATATATATATATATATATAAAGTTTTTTACAGAGGGTGGTTTTGGGTTCTAGGGGTCATGATCGGTGTAGATCTGCAAAAATTTTTCAGAAATTCCAACATAGGAACGATCCCACTAGGTAGTATTTCATACGAAATCTACCTAAAATGAAAATTCTTCCCGATGGCAGATATGAAGTAGAGCTTTCATGGAAGTGTAATTCTAAGAACTTGACAGATAACAAAATTTTAGCTTGGAAGAGACATGAAAAAATGATTAATAAATTAAAATGCGGGGGATTTTACGCTGAATATCAGGAAATATTTAGGGAATGGGAAAAATTAAATATTATTGAGCGTGTCTCAGAAAATGAATTAAGTAATAAATGTCATTATTTACCGCATAGGCCCGTAATCAGGTTAGATAAGAGAACTACAAAAGTACGCCCTGTATTTGACGCGTCTGCTTCTGAAAGAGGAAAACCCTCCTTAAATGAATGTCTATATAAAGGAATTAATCTCATTGAAGTAATACCTGATATTCTTGACCGTTTTAGAACATATCCTATCGGTATAACTGCAGATATAGAAAAAGCTTATTTAATGTTATCTGTTATGCCTAGAGATACAGATTTTCTTAGATTTTACTTCCCATGTAATGAAGGGCAATTGATTTATAGACATTGTAGAGTTGTATTTGGTGTATCTTACAGCTCTTATTCCTTTAGTGCATCTATAATGCATCTATTAGAAAATAGTCCCCCTGAATGTAAAGAAACTGCTGAAAAATTGAAATGTTCGTTTTATGTAGATAATTGTGTATCAGGTGTTTTTAACATTGATGAAGCTGAAACATTTATTGAAAATGCAAAATTGTTAATGTCTAAAGGGTGTTTTAATTTGCGTTGTTTTGAAAGCAATGTAGCTTGCAAGAATGTCGATAAGAGTTCTGGGGATACTTCTATTTTATGGATTATTTGGAATTTAAATAATGATTCTTTAAAATATTGTTTAGATTTAGAAGCAGTAAAGTGCGAAAGGAAAATTACTAAGAGGTTAATCTTGAGCATTGTACAAAGGATTTTTGATCGTATCGGCTTATGGTCACTATCTACATTGCTTCCAAAAGTATTATTGCAAGATTCATGGAAACAGAAAATTCCATGGGATCATGAATTGCCTTGTAATATTGTAAATGTATTTTTGAAATGGCTAAAGAATATCGATGTGATAAAAGAAGTAGCTATACCTCGCTACTTGGAGATTAATTTTTTATTTGAACTCCATGTTTTTGTTGATGCAAGCAAAGGGGCATATGAAGCGTGGGTCTTCGCTAGATCAATAATTGGTTCAATATCAGATATAGATCAATAATTAGAGCGAAGTCTAGGGTTGCTCCTCTTAAAACTTTGAGTATGCCGCGTTTAGAACTAATGGCTTGTTGTATAGGTGCTCGACTCGCGAATTCTGTCATCAAAGCGATCAATATGCCAAATCTGAAAATGACATTTTGGTCAGATTCTACTACCGCACTTTGGTGGATAAAAGAACATGAAAATTGGTCGATTTTTGTGAGCAAGAGAGTTAAAGAGATTCGGCCATAGATCAGAACGGAATCATTGAAGCACGTTCCTGGAAGTTTAAACATAGCTGATATACTATCACGTGCGTGCTCTCCACAACGAATGCTTAGTTCGAGTTCGTGGGAAGGTCCTAAGTGGTTAAAGGGAAATCTTGGTGTTGGCCAATGGGCGCGATTGACTGTCAACCTAAAGAAGTAGATTTCGAAAAAAAAGAAAGATAAAATTATGAATGTTGATCTAGCTAAAGACGCACCCCATTGGCTCTTAAATAATATATCTAATTATGACAAAATGATAAGAGTATTTGCTTATGTTTTGAGATTTGTAAATAATTGTCGTAAGATTTCTGATAAATGTGAAGATTTGAATCTTTCTCAAAATGAAATTCAGAATTCGGAAAATCACCTAATCAATTTAGTCCAAAGGTATTATTTGTACAATAAAATGTCTGTGCATGATATTGTTACATTCGTAGATAATAATGGAGTTTTAAGGGTAAGAACTAAAATAACTGAAAGAAATAATCAAGAATCATTTTTTGTATCCAATATTGTTGCCAGATAAGTGCGAATTTACTAAACTGTTGATTAGATCTGTACACCAAAAGAATTGTAATGCGGGAATACGAATAATGCAGTCTTTAATAAGAGAAAGGTTTTGGATTATTAGAGCTAGAAGAGCCATCAAAAATGTGTTATTTGATTGTATTCCATGCAAACGCTTTAAAGCAAAATCCTTGTCAAGCGAACCGACGCCTTTACCACCAGATCGCGTGACGGATTGCGCTGTATTTGAAATTATCGGAGTGGACTTAGCAGGTCCTCTGTTCCTGAACACTGGCAAGAAAATTTGGATAGCGTTATTTACTTGTGCAGTTTATCGTGCACTTCACCTTTAACTAGTTAACTCGCTATCTTCTGATGCATTTCTTCTAGCACTGAGGCGTTTTATAGCTAGACGCGGAAGACCTAGTACTATTTATTGTGATAATGGTACGAATTTTAAGGGAGCTTCCAATGAACTTTCGAAATTAAATTGGTATAAAATTTTAAGAGATACTATGACGCATAAAATTGTTTGGAAATTTATACCTCCCACCGCAGCTTGGTGGGGAGGCTGGTGGGAAAGGTTGGTTCGTATTGTAAAAGAATTGTTAATACGTACTCTTGTTAGATCAGTATTGACTTATGAAGAATTGAATACATTTGTATGTAATTGTGAATCTGTAATTAATTGTAGATTTCTAACCTATATCTCTGAGGACCCACTAGAGCTAGTTCCTCTTACACCCGCTATGTTTCTTACTGAAAACAGATGCTTTAGCAATTCTGATATTATCGAATTAGATTCTCGAAGTTTAAGGAGAAGGGCGAATTATAGAGCTAAATTTCTTACCGATTTTAGGCAACGCTTTAGAAAGGAATACCTCAGTGAATTAGTCCAAAAACACACACGCGAGCCTGGTAGTAATTGGGGGAAGTAGTCTTGATTGGGGATGATAATAAAAAGCGTTTATTTTGGCCCTTAGGGAAAGTGATTCTGTTGATTCCTGGACGGGATAGTAAAATCCGTACTGTTAAGTTAAAAATGCAGCACGGCACGGTTTTACGTCAAGTGCAGCGCATCTTCCCTTTGGAAATATATTCGAATGATACGAATGAAATCGCATTTAAAAAGTTGGGTGAAGGGAAATCAGTTCTAGTGAATGTATTAATGATAAGACTATATCTTCTCCTGATAGTGTCATAATTAAGAAATATACCTCTTCTGGAAGATGTGTAAGAGCTCCGAAGAAATTAGATCTTTTTAATAACAATTGTTATGTATTTGAAACTCTCCCCAAGTTTCAAAGGGGGAAGGATGTTAGGAATTGAAGCGAAATGAAACTAGTGACACGCGCTGTGCGTGATATTAGTAATAAAAAAATTATTGATGATGTGTAGTTAATAGGAGTATTCCATTATTGTATGTCAACTGTTGAATTCTCTTGAAGTAAAATGAAATATGTTTTTATTGTCGGAATTAAATGATTATTTTATACTATAAATAACTCTTTATATGAGTTTGAACCGAGATTCTAATTCATTAACGCCCAGCATCGTGTAGATGCAACTCGCAAGAAGAATATCAGAAGGTTACTATTAGATTTTAAGCTAAGCCTACCTTTAGAACTCTTAACAAACTGTAATGTGACATAATTTCTCCTATTTAAGACTTCTAACGCATGTTAATGAATTTATTATTTTACAATATCCTTTCTCTTTTAAAATTCACGTGTATACTTTTTATGACGTAATTTTCAATAAGTTCCTACTTTTTATACGCAATTATTTAATTTTAATTTGAAAGTATCTTTTCTGTTTATAATAGTCACGTGTAAATAAATTTTTAATTTGAAGCAAACATTATTGTTTCCCTTGTTTATACAGTTGGCAACAGGTTAAATTAGTACAATTTCCTAAAATAAGTAAAAAATATCTCTTGAAATGCTGAAAATTTGAATTTGAAATAGAAATGAAATCTCGAAAAATGAGTCAAATAAAAAAAATAAATGAATTCTGCACACCGGGAAATTATAACGTATAAAATGATCTAAAAATTATTAAATTCCAATGTATAGTTTTTGCTCCTATAAAACTTTTTTAGTGGAACGATTTTGTCCAAATTCAGCATTAAATATCTCTTAAAATAATTCTTCGATTTGAAAACTGTCTGCATCAGCGAATTTATCAAACATTTCTGTATAATACTACCGATTTTCATATTTTTGTATGCATTATTTTTCTTAATATTAACGAAGAAAAACCTCCGGTCACAAAAAATTCAAAACCGGCGGTGGCGGCGGTGACAGCGGTAGTTACTTTTTCTTAGAATAGAGAGAAACGCAAATTTTTCCAAAAGGACCTAATGTTGGGCTCCACTGCCTTGTGTAGCGTACATCAGCTTACACTTGGAGTGCTATTATAGAAACCCAACTGGCTTCGTTCCAATTTTATGCTGGGTGTAGATATTTTTACGTAAGATGTGTTACTTCTGAAATGATATAGTGGCTTCTTGAACTTAACAACATATTTTATTCGCAATCTTCATGAGCATTCCAAGATATTATAAGGATCTCTCCTTCTTTAGCTTCTTTTTGAAGCGAACATTATTACACGATATCGTTACATCGGTTCGGTGGTTCAATCATACAACAAACACTGAAGTGTTCACTTCATTTCACTTCAAAGTGGGGGTTATCGAATTAGCAGCGACACCTGCCTTTTATTTCACATTTTCGACAGTCCCCACCTGATAATTGCCAAAATTATCACACTATATTTTTAATCTAATTTTACCAATAATTATTGAAACCAATATACATGTCAAAATTATACTATATGGAATTATTCAAAACAATAGATTTTAGTAAGTTTTACCTTTCAGAACATCTGAAATAAAGCACTAAATAAACCATAATATAATTACAAAACATATGTTTCTTACCAATATGTACAACATAAATATACCTGGCCAGGATTTTTGCAAGAAACTCTCATAAAATAACACAATAAATGCAAAATTAAATAATATCAGCAGTTACAGTATAGCTAAATATATTACAGTTATAGATACAGTAAAAGAATAAGTTATTAATGTTATTTACATAAACACAATACTAAAATTAAATATTGTTATATTTACAGAAAATTTATTTACAAAATTATTTCATTAATCAGCAATTTCAAAAGGATATATAAGTTGAATAGGTCGTCTTAAATTCCCCTTTTTGGTTTTGACGACACAAGACCTGACTAGTCCATCACGACCTCTATTGACCTCGATAATTCGTCCTAAGTTCCATAGGAACTTTGATTTACTTACACCTTCAATTAAAACAATGTCATTGACTTTCAAGTCTTTTTGAGCATTAGGAGTTCCGAAAGAATGAAAGCTTTTAGTTGCTAGTAAATACTCAGTCTTCCATTTCTCCCAAATCCGGCTCAAAAGTTTTGTTTGATACGTTTTTCTTTTAATCAGGCTAGTCCTAGTTATAGAGGCATTAAACAGTTCGTTAAAGTTAAAGGGGTATCCTACCTTGTCTCCAGCAAGCAGGAAATGGGCCGGTGTTAGCGGCTCAGGCGAACCATAAATGTATGTTCGTGGTCTGTGGATGACAACATTTTCCACCTCTACAAGCACTGTCATAAGTTCTTCAAAAGTAAGCAAAGCTTTTCCTAAGATTTTTCTTAGGGGGTCTTTAACACTTTTCATCAGCCTCTCATAGAAACCTCCCCACCATGGGGCACGTTGAACGATGAATTTCCATGTTATTCCTTCTGAAGAGATAAAATTTTGAAAATCTTGGTGCTTAAGTATGTCAAAGAAAGATTGAAGTTCTTTATTTGCACATTTGAAGGTTTTGGCATTGTCGGAATAGAATATACGACAGTTTCCTCTTCGGCTAAGAAAACGTCTAAGTGCCAATATGAACTTTTTAGTTGATAAGTCTGAAACAAGTTCAAGGTGGGCAGCACGAGTCACAGCACACGTGAATAGAGTTATATAAGCCTTTTCGGAGTTATCTCCATTTTTTAAATAAACAGGATCGGTGAAGTCTACTCCAGAGACGGAAAATACCGGGGTTTCTGAGATTCGATCTCTGGGAAGTTGCGCCGCCATTTGTTTTGCTGGCTTCACTGCACATTTTCGACATACGAGGCATTTGTTGATGGCCTTTTTAACTAATTGCCTCCCTTTGGGAATCCAGTAGTTCTCACTCAATTTACATAGTGTAGCTGCAACACCACTATGAAGCATTTTGTTGTGCTCTCGTAATATTAGCAGTTCTGTAAATCGAGAGTCCTTTGGCAGGAGGATTGGATGCTTTTCTGCATAAGTATATTTACTCTCGTCCAGTCTTCCCTTTATTCTTAATAAATCGTTTTCATCCAGAAAGGGTGCTAATGATAGTAAGCTCGATTGTTTTGGAAGCTCACTCTTCGATTTAAGCAAATCAATTTCTGGTTTATAAAATTGTTTTTGGACTGACTTAATGAAGAATATTTCCGCATCTTGAATTTCATCGGAAGATAAGGGACCATCGTTTCCAGGTAATTTTCTAACTTTCCTTATAAAGCGTTTAATCCATGCAATTGTTCTAAGTAATTTTAGCATACTGCTAAAGTTTTCTAAAAGTTTTACTAGCTCATTGTTTTCAATAGTGCATTCATTAACGAGAATATTTTTCCGACGTTCTAACATGTTGTCATTAGCCGGAATTTTTTTCGATTGTGCAGGCCAATCTGTGGAACTGGTTAACCAAGGAGGACCCAGCCACCATAATGAATTTTCCTTTAAAGACCTCAATTGCAATCCTCTCGTCAACAAATCTGCAAGGTTTTCTTTACCTGAGCAATGGTTCCAAATTTGGGATCCGATATGTTTTGGATTTCTGTCACTCGGTTAGAAACGAATGGTTTCCACTCTTTAGCTGAACTCTTGATCCAGCTCCAAGAATCGGTCAAAAAAAAACGCATTCGAGCAATAGTCATTGAATATTTTATTCAAGTATTTATAGATTCTCACTACTATAACTGCTCCCATCAACTCCAAACGAGGCAGTGTTAGATTCTTAAGAGGAGCAACACGTGATTTTGACATTATAAGAGACGTTTTCACTTTTCCGCCTTTGTTTATGTATCTGAAGTACGCTACAGCTCCATATGCTTTCTCACTAGCAGCACAAAAAATATGTATAGTTACTTTTGTTGGATAGGCTCTTTCCAGAAAATATTTTCTATCGAATGATATGTTTTTCAAATCTTGAACGTCCACTAACCAGTTTCTAAATTCAATATCTAGGTCTTCGGGAAGTTCTTCGTCCCATCCTAGCCCTTTTTGCCATATTTTCTGCATTAACAGCTTAATTCTGATTACAAAGGGGGCTATATATACAGCGGGATCATAGATTTTTGCTGCAGCACGCAGGACTGATCTTTTAGTGGCCAAACTAGTGTTATCTGTAACATTCTGAAATTCCAATGAATCAATTTTTATAATGACTTTATTAGTGTCCCATTCCAGTCCCAATAACATAGACCGCTCAGATGGGTTATCTAACATACCGTTTTGTTGCCACAATTCTTTTAACTCACTCGAATTTGAATTAAATTTACGTAAGTTCATACTAGCGTCCTTAAGTATAGTGTTAGCACTGGATGAACGGTTAAAAGCATTTTCAGCTGTATCTGCCCAAGAATAAAGATCATCAACGTACATGGAGTTATTTAACATTTCAAAAACCTCAGGATAAAATTCCTTATATCTTTTAATGTGTGCCTTAATTGTGGCCGCTAAGACAAAAGCTCTACACCTAATTCCAAAAGGTAAACGTGTCACATTCATCACCCTAAAGGCGTTAGAGTCACCATTATTAAACCAAAGAAATTTTAAGTATTTTCTATCTTCTTTTGCTATTTCTATCATTAAGTATGCTTTCTCAATGTCGGAAGAAAAAGCAACTTCATATGTTCGAAATTTAAGTATCACGTCTAATAAATTAGGATTTAAATTTGGAGCTGATACCAAAACATCATTTAAAGATTTCGAATGATTTTCCTTTGATGACGCATCAAAAACTATCCTCACGCGCGTAGTTTCTTTATCTGGCCTCAAAACAGCCTTATGAGGCATATAGTATCCAGACAATAACGCATCATTTTTAGATTCTTCTACAATTCCCTCACGAAACTGCTCATCGATAACTTTCTTATACTCAGCGCATACTGCTTTATTTTTATTCAATTTTTCTTTCAAATTATCGAACCGCTTTTTAGCAATGCAAAAATTATTATTAATTTCATGTGAACCTGAATCCCAAATAAGATTAGTTGTGTACCTATTATTTTTGTATTGCAATTTTCTTTCAAACTCTTCTATTAATAATTTATCCTTTTGAGATAATTCATCACTCTCGTCCAAAATTCCGATAGAATCAATTTCCCAAAATATTAAATCATTTAATTCAACCGCATTTTTCATTACTGCAATATTTTGAGAACAACTATTTCCCTTTCTCAATTCCTGTCCCGTAATTACCCATCCAAAAACCGTTTTTATAGCGCCTGAGTCATTATTAATGGATATTCGTTCGTTTAAAATAAATTCCCAAAACAAGTCTGATCCAATTAGTATTTCAACATTCATCAAATCTTTTCCTACACAAGCATCAGTCATTTCCATGTTATTATCCCTCATAAATTCCCTAATTTGTGCAGACGGTTTGTACATCTCGGCACCAGATATCTGAGGAACAACAAGCACTCGGATTTTCGCCTTGAAAGATTGATCTAAGCTTTTAATTTCTACTTCTACTATTGAATATCCTTTCTCTACCGCACTTTGCATTCCGAAAGAATACACTGATAAAATCTCCTGACCTACTGGCTTTAAACTCAAATCATTCACTAAATCTTCACTGACAAATGACCGCTGACTCCCATTATCTAAAAGTATTCTAGTTAATTTTGAATTGAAATCAGAACTCGCAACTACTTTACATGTCTGCAAATATACATTTTTAGAATGCGTCACATTATTATTACAATATGAAACAGAACTAACAATTTCGGAACTAGAATTGTTTACATTTACTGTCGCCTCAAATCCATAATTGGGAGATTCAGAATTTTGCCGCGTATTGCTTATTTTATCATCCCGAGTGGTATTTAACCCTCTGCTATCTTTTGTGCAAATAGAGCCATAATGATACTGATTTTTACATTTAAAGCAAGACAATTTACTTCTACATTTTTTGCTGTTGTGAAAAAGTTTAAAGCATTTAAAACAACGATTAGAATTTTTCAATATCTTAAACTTATCTTGCGGGGGCAAGCTACATTTGAATGAATCATGGGGAGAAGAACATAATATACATGATAGAATTTGTGCATTAAGAGCGCTAGCAGAACTCGAACCCTTAAAATAATTTTTACTACCTTGCTTATCGGGGGGACCTGTATACTTTCGTTTAGTATCTTTAAAATAATTTAGCATAAGAGAAGATTCCTGACACTCAATTTCGATTTTTAAATATCTCAATAGTTCTAAAACATTAAACTCATTTTCATCTGATTTTTCTAAACGTTTTCTATTAACATTTAGAGCGAGATCATCTGGGATTAATCTAATCACAATGGGATACAAAAGATGACCGTACATTTCAGTCGTTACATTTAACGACTCTAAACTTCGAATTTGAATTTCAACAATGTCATATAATTTTCTTAACTCAAATATATTAGTCGAGTCCTTGACGAGATTAAGATTTAACAATTTTGACATATGCCCGTTAACAACTAATTCCTGTCTACCAAATCTTTGTTTTAGTAATTTTATTGCTTTTTCATAATTTTCCTCTGACAAAGCATATCCGTTTACAACATTGAACGCGACCCCTCCTAAAAGAGTTTTTAAATATGAAAATTTATCTATTTTTGACAAATTTCCGTTTTTATCAATAGAGCTTTGAAACTGATTCCAAAATTCCATCCACAAACATGGATCACCATAATATTTTGCAATCGCGATTTTAGGCAATTTCACTGTTACATTATTAAAGTTTAAACTATTATTTCCTGCATTTTCAGGTGATTCGCTAGGTTTATTAGATATAACCCTTTGCGGTGTACTATCAGGACTGGAGAGCGTAATTTGTTTCGATTTTTTAATAATTTTTATCCTCGCAATAATTCTGCTTATCCAAGTCGTTATTTTTGGATTATATTGGATGGCACTCTGCACTTCACTCTGAAATTCTTTATCTTCATTAATTAAATTTTTAATTTCATTATCAAAGGTTTTTAATTCTTTACTCATTTTATCTAAATAACCAACATATTCTTCTAGCGAGCTCTCTGTACATTTTTCCAAATCATCACTTTCTAATTTATTTATATATACCGCTGTTCTCAAAACAGCCCTTTCCTTCTTAAGCTTCACTAAATCATTCATGTTTATTTACCTACACTGTATATCAAACGGAATAAATAATTCAGTTTCTAATCATTAAATTATACAGCTTTTTTTCTCATATTACATTATTGAATTCGAATGACAACTTTCGTTTTCAAAATAAAATTAATCAGAACAAGAATTTATCTCCAAAACAAACAGCATATATTTTTTTTTTCTACTACTTAACAAAGTTACTTTTTTTCTTTTGTTATTTATTGCGAATAAAATGTTTTCAATCAAAATAATTAAATGACCTTACTTCCTTTCCTTTGGCCGGTTGCACCATAATAGAAACCCAACTGGCTTCGTTCCAATTTTATGCCGGGTGTAGATATTTTTACGTAAGATGTGTTACTTCTGAAATGATATAGTGGCTGCTTGAACTTAACAACATATTTTATTCACAATCTTCATGAGCATTCCAAGATATTATAAGGATCTCTCCTTCTTTAGCTTCTTTTTGAAGCGAACATTATTACACAATATCGTTACATCGGTTCGGTGGTTCAATCATACAACAAACACTGAAGTGTTCTCTTCATTTCACTTCAAAGTGGGGGTTATCGAATTAGCAGCGACACCTGCCTTTTATTTCACATTTTCGACAGCTATGTACACTCAGGTCTGGTTTAATTATATATTTATAAGTGAACAGCTATCCAAACGAATCTAAATATTATCGGCATTTCGAATATCTAACGTGATGTGAGTTTGGATTAAACGAGAAAAAATGACGTTTTCACACATTGGATCTCGCCTTTTATGAAACAACGGTGAGAGCAGGAAAAAGCTTTGGAATTCACGCGATCAGTGGCTGGGCGCCATTTTGCGATATTCATTATAGTTTTAAATTAATATATATAATAATTAACCAAAAATGAAAACTTTTATCCTTATGTGCATTGGGACCTGATTTAGACTATCCCCATTAAAAGTATCAGAACTCCACGGGCAGTAGATTTTCATAACCATTGTGGACACACGGACACACATACATCCTTCTTTTACTAGTATAAATGTAAGATGACAACTTTTCAGAAACAAATATGATTATTTTTCAGTGTTGTTATGTTATATATTAAGAGTTTACTTATTGTATTTTTACTTTCAAAATACTGCTGTAACATACATGTGCGTATTTTAAAAAATATTCATTCTTCGATATTTAAATATGTTAGACAGAGTATTCTTAGATATATTATTATTTTATAAATAAAGCATTTTTTTTATTCATGTTTCGAAAATATTTTCATTTTTTAATTAATTACACCAAAATTGTATATTAAATTAAAAATATAAACATGAATCTGAATGTGTAATAATATTTTATTTAATAAATACATTTTACTTATATAATGACGCAAATAATTTTACAGTACATAGTTTAAAGAATACTGTATGTTTATGCAAACTTGCAGTATTATTAAAGCTATAAATTACATTACTTAACATTTAGAAAATAAAATCTGTTCAGAATAAGCTGCATCTATAAACATTAACATTAAATTACTTTTATGCAATTAATTCCTCAAGTACGAACGTGTACTATAATTCAAAAGGGATCTAAAAGTAAAGGAATTATTCTGTTTACTGAAATTTATTCAACAGGAAAATGACATTACATGCAATTAATACAAAGTTTAAATGCAGTGGTAAAATAATGGGTTTTTTTTTTTTCACAGTGTATTTTTTCCAATTGCGTAAAATTAATATTGAAACTTAGTAATTGGCAAAATATACTTGCATACATACTACACACCTATACGTGAATGTGTGCATTGAGATAGATGATAAATATGTACTAAATAAATATTACAATAAAGATAAAAATTTATGAACTATCAAAGGAAATTTATCCTTCAAAGGAAATTTCATTCATTTTAAAATATTTTACATTTCATCAATACATTTAAATATATTGGAGAATAGTAAAAGAAAACATTTTTCTGTCTGCGATCGCACTGCACTGATAGTGCAGTCGGCTCTCGTTAATTCGAACTCGTCGGGACCACAAGAAATGTTCGAATTATCCAGAGTTCGAATTATGGAACGTATGAGAGAAAACATGTTTAAAGGGGTACTATTACAAAGGAATTAATGTTATAGTATTTTTTTTTTTAATTTCGGATGTTATCGTTAGAATGACTTAATATTAAATTAAAAGATATAAATACATAAAATAATTAATAATATTAAAATAATATAAATAAAACATAAAAATTAATAATACACAATAGAACAACGGCATTTAAAATTACATTTTAATTGTACTATAATTTTCTTACCTGAAATTAGATGAACATTTAAGAAATTATTTACACTTATTTATCATCTCTATGAAAAAAAAATATCAATTGTTGTTTGCTTAGTCCTATTCATTTTTGACTTTTTAGCCAGTTTTTCTATTTGTAACAAACAGTTAAGTTCTTTGTCTGATGACGGCTGCATCAGGATAAATGTACGCAAACACTCAATTGATTGTGCAATTGACTTTTCTGTGGGTAAGGAAAGCACTTGGGACATAGTAGCAGAATCACCAGAATTCGATTCCATCTCCTCATTGCATTTTTCGTGAATCGTTTCAACAATTTCTTCCACAGTTAAGGGTCCAGATACTTCTAAACTATTGACGGCTGCTACATACTCTGCGAACGTAATATCGCATTGGAACTTTTCAGAAAAGTTTGGAAATTCTATTTCTTTAAAAGGTCTGTCGTTTTCGTCATTTGCATTATAACCACTCTTTTTAGATGGATGGATAAATCCAGCATGTCGAAAGCATTTTTCTATTGTTTCAGGTTGTACGGCGTCCCACGCCGCATATAAATCGTTGATGGCCGTGGGTAATGTTATGTCGTAGCTTTTTTTAAGGTCAATCGAAAATAAAATTTGTTCTAGAATCCTTTTACGATAATGAGTTTTTAAATTTTGAATTATTCCTTGGTCCATCGGTTGCAGTTGTGCTGTAGTATTAGGGGGTAAATATTCAATCTTTATAGAGCTCAGTGTTGGTAGTTTACAATGACTCTGCACATTATCTAGCAGCAATAGAATTTTTCTGTTTTCACGAGAAAATTTTTTATCCAGTTCTTTTAACCAACTGATGCAGATCTCACGCGTCATCCAGGCTTTGGCATTTGCCACATAATCAACAGGCAGTGTTTTAACTCCTTTGAAGCAACGTGGATTAGTTGATTTACCAATAACTAACAATTTTAACTTCTCACTTCCATCCATATTGGCGCCTACCATCACAGTTATCCTGTCTTTTCTAAGTTTATCACTTGTGCACGTTTCACCTTTAAATGTTAAAGTCTTATTAGGAAGAAGTTTATAAAACAACCCTGTTTCATCGGCATTAAACACGTCTTTCATTGCATAAGAAGAAATAAGTTCGGGTAGCTTTTCGCAGAATTCATTGCAAGCAGCGAGGTCTACAGCACCACTTTCACCACACACAGTTTTGTGTACGATGTTATTTCGCTGCTTAAAACGTGTCAGCCATCCTTCGCTGCAATTGAAATTTTTAGTGCAAGTTCTTTCGCTTTAGCTGCCAATATAGGTCCACTCAAAGGTACATTTCTTGCCAATGCATCTTTTGTCCATAACAGTAAAGCTTCCTCTAAATCCTCATGGGCTGCTGTTCTCATACGTTTTCGTCCTTTAGCAAATCTTTCCTTTTCCCATGATTTCAGGATGAATTCTTTATTTTTCAAGTAAGTAGACAGCGTATTCTTTTTTATTCCATATTCTGCAGCAATTTCTGTCTTAGATTGGCCACATCCTACCTTTTTAATAATTCCCACTTTGGCTTCTAGAGTTAACGATTTATAACTTCCACGTGGAGCCATATTTTAAAGAAACAAGACCTTTTACTTTCTCAAAAAACAATTTAGCAGTAAGTAAAACCATTGACTGAAAAATTCAGAGTGAAAGTAGAATGTAGTGATAAAACAGGTTTCCCCTATCTTTAACAGATGTCCACTCAGTGAATTTCTTTGAATGTCACTGGGTCAAATGCTACAGAAGGGATTAGGAAAAGCACAATGGAAGAAGGGGCGGATGTGTCATTGATGGACAGACAGGGCGCACTAAGAAAGCGGATTTCAAATGCATGGAATTATTATATTATTTCAGAACAATTCTGACAAAAAGGAAAGAAACAAAGTTATTTCAAGGATCTGAAGTCCGTGAGAAAGTAAGGAAAAATGAAAAATGGAATTCTCATTAGTTTGAATTAGACGAAGTAAAGAGAAAATGAGTTCGAATAAAGGAAAAGTTTTAACGTTATACTGCCATTGAAAATTTCGGGACTTCATGTTTAGTTCGAATTAAGTGAAGATTCGATTTATCCGATTTCGAATTAACGAGAGCCGACTGTACGTCCAATAGGGAAATCGCTATGAGATATTCTTTTTTTTGTAGTTTTCTTTCATCAAACTAAAATAAAAAACGTTTTAAAATCATATTAAAAATAAAAAACAAATTTTGAGTTAGTAGAATACACATATGTTAGTTTTAAAACATTTTATGTGATTTTTCTTCACGGAAATGGAAAAAAAGCTTTAGGAAATTTTTCTCTTGTAATTTTTTTAGTTTCGAATTTTTCTTTAAACAAATTTTTCTGTGTTTGCATTTTTGTCAAAAAAGTAGCAGACATGTAAAATTTCAAATTTCAATCCATAAGAATTTCATAGAAATCGTAATTTAGAACATTCCCCACCTCCCCATTTCATACTTTTAAATTTCAAATGTTTTTAGAAACCGTTCTTAGTAATCGTTTGTACCTTAAAAGTAACTGCCATGCCGTGCCAAATAAAAAAATTCAAGTCAGTTGAGGGCTCTAAAATTTAGACCATTAGAACTTTTTTCCCACCCGCCCGATTAAATTTTGATTAAAAAAAACGATTTTGTGCATGTATTTGATTCTTGAAGATAGCGGTGATGCCAAATTTCAAGTTTCTATCTTTAACAATTTCGTACAAATCGTAAGTTACAATCCAGTAGATTACCACCATGCAAAATTTCTAGAATCTAGTCATTCCAATATCACAAAAAGTATAATTTTGAATTTTTTTTTTTTTCTAAAGCAGCCTTTTAAATTTTGAACCTGCTGAAAAAACTCTTCCGTGCATTTCCGTTTTAAAAGTAATAGCCATGTCAAATTTCCAGCCATCTAAGTTTCTATCCTTAACGATACCGCAAAAACCATAATTCAGAAATTTTCAAAACACTTTACGAGCATTTCAGCCGTAGCGTAAAATCGTCACATTTCACACAAAGTCCGAAAAAAGTTTGTTACAAATTCTGTGAAAATATTTTAATTATTATAAATGTTATGAAAAAAATTACGGTTTATGCCAGTAGAGAGATACCCTGAATTTTTGACATAATAAATGGATTGTAGTCGATGTTTCTTATACAAAAATGGTTTGTTGAAGTATATTCACCATAACCTAAAATGTGTTTTAGGAATTTTAATTTACATATAGACACAAAATAATTCAGGATGTTCAAAAAAAAAAAAAAAAATCTACTTTGTAAAACTACTAAGACCTAACTCTACTAAATAAAACCTAAACGAAATAAAATAGCAAAATTCGGTTTTATTCGCATGAAACAGCGATTCATAAAGTTTTACTTGTGCTTAAAAATTAAAATTGACGGTGTGTTGCCTGGTTCATAGAGAAGAAGTCTAAACAAAATACAGACAGTGGCATCAAAAGTGGCACATGAAGTTTAAGAAGACCGCTAGTGTACGACACAATAACGGCATTAGGTGACCAAGCACAACTCAAGAGGATACTGACCATGAACCTCTAAGTTTCCAACGAAGACCTTTTGTAAACTATAAAAAGTTTATGTAACGTTACTCCATAAAATTGATGGCAGCATGCTACTTCAATTTTATGGAGTCATTTAACTTATTAGCCCCCGGGATGCTATTTCTTTCTCCCTCCTATTAATGTGTCGTCTCCAAAAAATAACGTTGCGTTGTATAAGCCAGCCGTAAAACAAAGCAGATGTATCATTGTACGGAATAATCTCTATTTTGTTAACTTCTAAGCATTGCTCATTTTCAATTTTTATACCATCTAATTCGGGGGAAAAAAGTACTTTTAAATGCAGTTTGTTTGAAAACTGCATCTCCATTTATTTTTGTGAAATTAATTTTTTTGTAGTTTTTAGCAGCATTTGTTTAATTTTGGTAACTCAAGTACTTCATTTCTGTAGAAAGAAAAGAAAAAAATAGTTGAAAAAAAGCAATTACATCTTTCTGTTGCCATTTACTCATAAAAACTGAAAAAAAAAAGTTACAATTAAAATGCATGCTATTTTGAAAAAATATAAATGACTGATTTCTGATAAAACAGGGAGCTATTATAAACTAAATTTAATTTTAAGTATCTATATTAATATTACAAACAAATGAAGGCATATGAATCATGAGATAGTCTTTTTTTTTTTTTTTTTTTTTTTTTTTTTTTTTTTTTTTTTTTTTTTTTTTTTTGTCCAGTTTCGGGAATGACGAAATGTCTTTTTTTTTGCTTTTGTGTATTATTCAGCGATAATCACGTCCTATGCATATTTTACTGTAGATGTTGTATAAGAGTAGATCGTAAATGAGGAATTAGAGGATGTAAATCACATCTTTTTATGTAAATTAAAATCGCGTGTTTGTAGTCTTAAAACTGTACTACCTATATTTATATACATATATACTTTTTTCATCGGGGGCGACACTAAATTCTGAAAAAGTGGAATTCCTGCTTTCTAGTATAATGGTGTAATTAAAACTGATGTAACTGGTGTAATATTACACATTATTGTAATACCAGTTATATCTGCTGTACCAGTTATATCTATTAGATTACTCAATAATATAGAGGCGGCAGAGCTGCCTCCAATTTTAGGAAGTAATTATACATAAATTTTTGCATAGTGTATAGTCGCCTGGGAGTGAGGTTTTCCAACGAGAACGATACATAAAATGCTGCACCAGCACTTGTACTTATTGTTTTATATAGGGTTAAAGTTATAAAAATAAATTTGAAACACCTTGTATATTATCTATTTTTTAATTACTAAGATCATTTTTCAATAAACCAAAAGCTTTTGGATTTTTCTTTAATCATTTTTAAACATTAAATTACTGTAGAAATTTAATTTGATTTCATGGTATAAAAATGAAAATGAGTATATGTTTTGCAGTATAATGAATTTTTTAAATCAATAAAATACTATTATTATTCTTTCTAATTCTGTAACATGTTTCGACACTTTTTTAATTTATTGTCAGATCTTCTTTCTTAAAATTAGTTCATTCTTTAATTTGGAAAAACTTACCCGAGATAAAAATATATGTATTGTATTAAAAACTATTTTACGTTAAGAATATTTTAATTCTTTATTCGTATCACTGATTACATGTTTAATTAATGCAGCAAATTTATTTAATTACTTTTATCTCAACTAAATGAGAATGGTGTTATTTATTATCAGAAAAAAATCTAAATTGTAATTATTTTTATGAAATAGTTAAGTATGATTATCATAAAATTTTTTATTATTCGATATTTGATCGCAAGATTTATCTTTGAACTATCTTTTTCGCTTTAGTTAATTTCATGTAAATGCCATCAAAATTGCTGTACAATAAAAAAAAAAGAAAATCTCTTTTACTTAATTTTCTTTAAAAAGTGACTTTTTAATTAACAGTTCTTAAGAGCAGATTAAATCATTGTAATTCATTGTCATCTTTTACTTCTTTTATATAAATTCAATCATATTTTAAAGCAAAAATAATAAAACCTTTCTGGTGATAATTTGGAATGTATAATTAAGAAATCAGCCATATGTCATGACGTACGCTGCGTACGTCATTGTCGAAAATAACTAAATAACATGGCGAACGTCACAGAGAGCAAAAGTAGTGTAGTTGCACACTGACAATAACGAATAAGAAGAATAGAGATTTGTCTTTCAATGTAACAAGATCACTTTAATAATTACAAGTAATTTAAAATAATTCTTTTTAAAGTTAATTTCTACTTAGGTTATCAAAGAAAAATTTAATATAATCCTTTAAGCTAATATTAGTTTTTGTTGCATTAAAATATCTCTATTTGTTGATTTTCTATAAGCAAGTAAACCCTATTGATTTACAATGGAAGTCTATGGGAATTTGGCGAAATATTAGAGATATCACCAAGTTGGCGTCACTTTTGGCGACTCATTTTGGTCGCCAAATTTGGCGATAAACTTGGCTGTATTTGGCGACAGAACAGGCCCTCCGCTATGGTAACCCCCTAATAGGTATGGTGATACATTAATTGCTGTTCAATAACCAATGGCCACCATTTTGTCTCCCATATAAAACTAAAATTAATTAATTAAAAATTAATTAACGAATTAATATTTGAAATACTGCATTAACATCAAGTGTCATCCACTACAAGTTTTTAAAAAATGTATTTGAACTTGATTGGATGAATAATAAGTATTTTATTAACGATTGAAAATTTGAACAAGATGTATATGGGGAGAGTGTGAACTAATAGCAGGAATTGAAAAAACTGTATTAACATCAAGTGTCATCCACTACGAGTTTAAAAACATGTATTTGAGCTTGATTGGATGAATAATAAGTATTTTAGTAACTATTGAAAATTTGAACAAGATATATATAGCGAGAATGTGAAATAATAGTAGGAATTGAAAAAGAACAAAAAATCATGTGTGCGGAATAGATTAGGGAACACTTTCCAATCCACTCACAGTACTATAACAAAACTTCTCAGTTGAGTAAAGTGAAAGACGACGCCTAAATGAACAATTTGGAAAACGTATAACGCATTGAAAGCCCGATTTTTGCTATTACCGTGAATAGTCTGGAAAATAAAAATTTTTTTGTGCAGCCCTATAGAGGAGACCGGGGCTAGTTGGCTACAGGGTAAGTAGGCGCAGTCCTCATAAACCTGCTGTTTGTGGATAGATTGCGCAACCAGTCATAGAGTACGTTTCTACGTGCGTTTTATAATCATCATGGTAGTTTTATAACGTTAACTACTTGCAGTGGACATTAATTACGATTTTTCTTTTTTTTTTTGCACTCATAAGTAATATTTTGTTGCTTCATTCTTTTTCGAATTTCTAATACTTAATTAATAATCACGATCTAACTAGTGCAGTTTCTGTTAGTGCATGATTAACTTTACCTACCCCATATGTGATTTACTTGGATTATTTATGCTTAGGTGGTTAAGCGTTCCTTTTGTGAGGGAATTCATTATGGGGCTAGTAGGCGCATTGAACACGGGGCAAGTTGACTCGGTGTGTGCTGGTAGCTTGAAAAACAGCAGACACCGAGAAAATTGGTTGCAATGCAAGATTTTGGACACACGAGGCTTGCCCAAATGGAGGCACTAGATTTTTTATTTGTGACAACTGTAACTCTGATGATGATATCGAGTAAGATACAAAATACTCAATGCTAATGTTTTATTCAATATTTTTATGTCTGTATAATTTAGAATTTACACTGTACGGTGATAACGCCTTTTTTAAAACTTACTGGCAATAATGAAATTGATTTCTCTTAACTGCGTGTCTTATTTGAGTTTCATTTAACCCTCCGTCTACCAGACGGGTCCATTGAACCCGACAGGTACATACAAAATATTCATTCAAACCAGAAATTTCTTTAAAATAAACTAAGTATATAAACCAGACAAAAATAAGGTAAATAAATAAGTTAAATAGTTTTAAATAAAAATTCTGGTGTAGAACGTTTTATTAAAACTTGAATAAAATTCCCGGTAGATCTAGGGTTAAATTGTTATAAAGCATGTGTCAACTTACTCCATAGGAATAGACAACTTGCCCCGTGGCGGGATAGGTTGGCGAACAATTTTCCTTTTACTTTAGGCTTCCGCTAAACATAAACTACAACAGCTACAAAATCAAAACTCCGGGTATTTATAGCCAATGTCTATTCTTTAAAAGTACAGTTAAAGTTTCATAAAAAAACTTAAACATTTTTTTTTGTTAATCAAATTAAATTAATAAAAATCAATAACTATAAACTGCGTCTACTAGCCCCGGTCTGCCCTATATTATATATAGATATGTATGAATACTGCATAGCATGCTAAATGTTAGTACAGATAAACGCATTTCATAGTTAAAAAATTTCATTCAAAAATTTCCTCAAATAAACGGATGCTTTTTAGAACTTTCGGTGGTCTTGTAATTGATCTATAAAAGTTGTACACACAAAGTAATATATTAAAAAAATAATTTAAAAACGCATATCACAACTGAAGCAATTTCAGCAATTATTGTCTGTAGACTTCTATTGTTCAATTTTTGTTTATTTTCTTCTGCAGCCAAATCCTTTTTTCATGTCTTATAAATGAACTATACATTCTATGCACCCCGTATTAGATTGTAAGAACTATGTAGTACTCCTCAGTGATGTATATTAATTGCAATATGTTTAAAATATTATCATAACCTAAAAATATACCACAAATGATTCTTCCCCATAGACCGTAATGTAATGGAATTCTTTTGAATTTCTCTGTAAATGAACTGTAAATGCTAAGCACCTTATTTTCAATATCGAACATGCCATAAGAAATTACCATATATCAATTTCATGGAAATCGGACTACATTTAAGCGAGCTAGAGCACGGACAGACGAACAGACGAATAGGCAATCGTAATTCATAAACGCTTTTCAACTGCGTTCTAAAGTGTTGAAGTGCTCCCTATTGGGTTTTCAAAGATAAAACTTGATCGGCACATATTCTCTGTATAAACAGACGAATGTTTCTTTACCTAGGAAAAAATAATAGAACCATGAACGAAACTATACAATAACATCTTCCGAGTTATCTACGACTCCGAGAAACGTTCTTTGCCGTTAAGACATTTTTCTTTAAGTTTTGATTATGAAGTGTTTTCCCGATATAGTTCTTTTACAGGGACGCTCTAAAGAATTCCACTACACTGTGATATAAGGGAAAGATCATACATTTGCGGTGAATTTTACTAATGTTAAGAGACTCCAAACAAAATGAGTTTGTTATGCATGCACTGGAAAAAAATTATTGATTTTACCGTATTATACTGGCAGCTGAGGTGCTAGTATAATACTGTAAAATCAACAATTATACCGTTAAGTAACAATTTTAAACCGTAAAATAGACTGTAATATACAGCTACGTAGTAATTAAAGGTATATTATTGTATTTTCATTTATAAAACGATATGCTACTGCTTATTTACGGTTTATTACTGTTAATTATGTATTAAAATACCAGCCCCCCAGCTGCCAGTATTATACTGTAAAATCAACAACTATTTTTTACAGTGTGCATCACTGATATAGGCTACAACCTGATTTCTCAGGAGGGTAGAACAAGTTTTAGTTATACTTCGTTTACACTTACGCACAAAAGATTTCCGATGTATTAAGACCTATGGGGAAAACTCGTTAATGGTGCAATTTGCTGATGTTATGATATTTCAAAGATGACGAAATTTAAAAGTATGAATAAAGTGCGTTAGTATTTTTCTATAGAATATTGAATGCAAAGTAGTTATCTTTCATTTATAGAGATAAACAAAATAATTCCATTATTTATTTATTTATTGAAATGCATACTACAGACGAATCCATTTAAAGTGTTGCAAGAACATCATAAAAAATAATGAAAAACATACATATATATAAACATCTAGAAATAAATCACATACAACACGAATAGAAACGATAATTAAGAGATTAAAAGTTCAGAAAATTTATTTTTAAAAGCAGTAAAGGACATATAAAAAATATCAAGATGCACAGAAAATTCATTAAATATTTTGTAAAATTTATATAAAGAAAAATTACTAACATAATTATATTTAAGAAAAGGTAAAATAAAAAACTGAGTACACCTGAGGGATCTGCAGGGAACATTAAAATGAATATAATTAAGTATATCACTACAATCAATCATGTTATTAATAACCTTGTAAAAAAAATAAAACATAAACAAGATCCCGTCTAGATTTCAAACTGGGAATGTCAAAAATACGACGTAAGTAGGAAGAAGAAATATCATAAGAATATATGATTACTTTTGAACAATAAATAACGTGTGAATTTAGACTGTACTAGCACGAGAATTTAAATTTTATTATTATAGTAAGGATCCCAATGAGACTTCGATATTCAAGATTAGGACGTACCAAAGCAAAGTATAAAACTTTTAAAGCATGTTGATTGGAGAAATCTTTAGTTTTACGCTTAAGAAACCCTAGATTTTTATACGCGTTAGAAACAATATTATCAATATGGAGTGAAAAATCAAGTTTAGCATCAAAAACAATACCCAAGTCCTTTACTGTGCTAGGACGACATAAGGGCATGTTATTAATTTGATAAGAATAATTTAACCATTAAATGCTTGATTTTTCAAAAATCATTGTAATAATGTATTTCGGCTTTCATTTTTTAAATAAATCATAGGAAAAATACTTTAAAAAATCATATTTTGTTTTAAGTATGGTTTACGGCTAATAAACAGTTTGTTACTAATCGGCAATACTGGTGTTTAATTGAAAAAAATATTTTTTCTTGATAAAATTCTATGATATTAAACACACAAGAATGTTAGTAACTATAATAAGAAATAAATTTTACTTGCTCACTGCAGAACAAAATAGGGTATTTCGCAAGCTTCAAAACAAAACAAAAAGAACAAGTAGCAACAATTGAAAAAATAAATCTATCTTTATTCTTAAACAGCACAAGTGTTGCCATCTACATGTTGAAATCGATTTAATAACATTTTCAGAATGTATTTTACTGGCAACATTATGCATTATAGCTTCAATATTATTCTAATAGTATTTTAGAAGCCTAAATTGGGTATGTTGCCGAAAAGCAACACCCGGCATTTAAGGGTTAAGGTATCAGTTCTACAAGAATAACTAAAAACGCTACTTTTATTAATATTAAGGAATAACTTATTGTGAATGCACCAATTATATAAGCTATTAAGATCCCTCTGCAAAAGTGCAGCGTGAACAACAGACTCGGAGTGACTAGGATCTATAACTGCTCGAGTGCGTTTTTAATTTTCATGCGGTATTAAATTTAACTAATATTTTTCATGTTACTCGTTGTGTATAAATTCTATATCTTGTATACAGCACTGTATACTACACAGGTCTGTACAAAAGAATT
Source organism: Maratus speciosus (assembly GCA_963932465.1). Taxonomy (NCBI): domain Eukaryota; kingdom Metazoa; phylum Arthropoda; class Arachnida; order Araneae; family Salticidae; genus Maratus; species Maratus speciosus. Next base: position 5,610,913 of record OZ010786.1, on the reverse strand, counting down.
CACGTACCACCCTCCTTATTAGTGTAAATTGCAGAAGGGGAATTTTTAACAGTGTATGTATTTCCGAAATGAATTAAATTTTTGCACATGTAGTTTATAGATACAAATCTATATATCATATACAGGGTTGCTCAAAGAATTGGGATAATTTCCGAACTATAGATGGAAATTTATGAAATTGGGTTTCAACTATGTTATACGTTTCCAAAATGGTTCAATGAGGTATTCTATTTCAAATTATTAAACGGTAAGGTTTTGTTTCAGTATTTTGGATGTGTTGGAAAGTGTTTCATAATCTACACTTTACACATGATTAATTCTTTCTTGTTTATTATCGTGTCGTGTGAAGGATCGTTATTATACAATGAAGACATTTTAGAGGGCGCAGTGAAATTTTATTTAATCATAAATAAAAAAGAATGTATATTCATAGGTAAGATTTCAAGACATTAATTGAATTAAAATAGAACTTAAAGGCTTTGGTAACTTTTCTGAATACTATATATCTTTACATTTTTATTCATTTAATATTATTTGCATACACGAAATTTTCTTGAAGTACATGAAAATAATTCTTAGAAAGCAATTTTATCTCATAATATTAAATACTGATAAGAAATTGATTTTATATCTTACTTTATACTGACAGTCCATAATATCCATCCACCTAAAATAAATATCTTTTAAATATGCCAATCGATTAACTAAGTGATTTTCGTGTTATTAATTAAATTCGGTGGTGACTGTGCTCACCGAAATTTTTCGTATGTACACCGATTTCAAACTTCAATAAATCAATATCTTTGCACACTTCCCATTCAAGCAGAATTAAAGAAAATAGTTTTGAAGCACGTAAAGTGTTGAAACACGCCGTTTACTACAAAACTTAATTAATAATTCACCGCAATTTATAATAATGGATAAGTTTAAACTTATACTCGTATAATATGATCACGTACGCGAAATTTAATAAAACACCGGAAAGTAAAATATTGGAAGTAATTTTATATCATCATAACTAGGGCACTCTGGTCCTGCGTCCTTTTTGCTCCAACCTCCGGATATTAACCCTTTGAGGGGCAAGTAATAATGTCTCTGTATTATTGAATTCTCACCGGAATAATCGAAAATTTTTATCTTAAAATAAGGAAAAGCATTTTTTCAACATTTCACGTCCAAATATAACAGTATAAATTTAGTTAAAAGTTTCTGGTACAAAACTTGTTAAAATTAGGTGGGATATAATATATCTTGCCGCCCCTAAAGTTGTTAAACAGATTCACACTTTCCAAACTTGATCTTTATTCATCCAACTAGATGACTCCCACGGAGTTGCCCCTGCCCGTCAGTATTTCTAAACGAACCGTGAAGGATTAAAACCACAATGCATATTAAAGTTTTCAAAAAATGAATCTCTCAAAATTATCCTGTGAGGTTAGTTTTCTCACTGGTTGTACTACGCAGTTTGTTTCAAACAAACCTCTTTTCGAATGCATATCCGGCATGGGTCCTCCTGCGTACGGAAACGTATAGCAGGCGTGCTCTGCACGCGCCGGAAAATCTGAAGAGAACCGTAATCTGAATTAAAAGAAATGAATTCATTTTAAATCACTTCCATAGGCCCCGAATTAAGAATTCACCCCCAGGCGGTAGAAAGTGAAACTAAACTGTAAGATATTAGATGTAAATTTCAAACTGGGCGAAAAATGTCCGGACCAGGATACATTTGACATTTGTATATACTGACATTTTTCGCCCAGTTGGAAATTTACATCTAATATGATTTGTTTACCAATTGGAATAATTGTGTTAATATTAATCTAGTGTAAACTGTAAGACATTCAAAAACTAAGTTTAGGAGCCAAACCTAGTTGAAATCGGGCCCGTAGAACTTTCGATAGAAAAGCGCACCCTGGCAGTCGTAGATTGAATTAAAAACTGAAAGGCATTCGTAAACCATGTTGAAAGAGCCAAATATCGTTGAAATCGATCCAAAAGAACAAAAATTAAGAATGCGTTCACTGGACGTGAAAAGGAAATAATGAAATTATGTATGATAACCACCTATAATCAACCAAACCAAATTAAAATTGCTAAAAGTGATGAAAAATATACTTAAAAGGCATAATAGGTTTATTTAGATCGACATATGTTTCGTCGCACAAATGACGACATTTTTACAATCCTTGTTAATACAAATATTTCAGCTTTTTTTTTTTTTCTTTTTTAATGATAGAAACTAAAAATGTCGCCATTTGTGCGCTGAAACACATGTCTATCTAAATAAAGATATTATGCCTTTTAAGTATATTTTTTCATCACTTTTAGCAAACTCTAGTTTAGTTTGAGAAACTATGAGACAAACGAAAACAAATTTGAATGAGTCATTCCTGTTGAAATCGGGCCCAAAAACCCCGAAATAAGAATGTGCCCCCTTGTGATGGAACATGGCACTAAAAAGTGTAAGATCATGGTAAGCTAACTTGAATGATTCAATTCCCGTTGAAATCGTACCCATAGAACCCGAGAAAATATTGCTATATTAATGTTAGTTAATGATGGTAACTAAAACCTATATTTCAGAAAATATATATTTTAAATTTAAATAAAGGTGAAAAAACCCTTACGGACAAACTCTCAACTCATATCAAGGAACTTTTACCTCAGATCACGCTGAAAATCTTCAATTAAATTCATAAAATCCTGTTAAATCATGTTTTTAGCATTTGGCTACGCTTAATAATTAATGTACTTTTATATCCTAAATTAGATAGGGTGTCGCCTTATCTGCTGAAAGGAATCCTATTTTAGTTCAGTTTTTAATTAATGCTTTTCTTTGTCGGGTTATTTCTCCGAATTTTTGTACAGTCGACGTCGGGTTTTCGCAAAAATTAAGAAAAATTACTGACGCATAAAAAAAAATTGATATTCGGATTAAAAAAAAATTCTACATTTGCTCTGAAATTTTCAAATCGATACCGTGATTCGTTTTCTTAACTCTAGCTTATTATTTAAGGGGTCAAGTACATTAGAAAGTGTCCAAAAATATCTTTTTTTATTTATTAACTTATATTAAAATTTGATTCTTAAGGAATATTTAAAAAGAGACCCCACGCAAAAATTCGCTTTAGAAGGGAAGTTATGACGAAAACAGTTTGAGCTCTCTTTTTGTTATCAAAGGGCGATTGGATCTATAAATTCAATTTTCTCAAAACATTGATTTTGGTCACTGCGATATTAATTTCTAAGAAATGACTGGATAGAATTTCATGGAATTTTATATGAAAGTAACAACCTTATAGATTCACAAAATGACCTACTCTTATGTTCATCAAGTAACAAATTTAGAAATTATAAATATTTTTATACAAAAATAATTTCAAAATTTTGAGATTTTTGATTTTACATTTATTTTCTCAAAAACTAATAATATTTTTTTTCGTGTGAGTCATTTTAAACCCATATTATATCTCTACTCAATAAAATTTTTGGACTCACTCTGACAATTTATTTATGAGAAATCATGCGCGCAAGACATATAAGGTGAATTCGTTTATTAAAGAACATTAAATTTCAAATGAAGTTAAAAAACTAGAGAACACTATTCTGCTTTTTCAGAATTTAGTGTCACCCCCGATGATTTTTTTTTTCAAAAAAAAAATATGGCCATTTTTTTCCCGTTCTGACCAGAAAATCAGTGTTCTAACTTTTTACGGCTGCTCTATCATCTACGCCTAACACTTCATTAATAATGGCTGTTTCATAATAATAGAAGTCCATCAGAAGAAAATATGTGGGTTAAAGCGGAAACTCGGTTAAGTGCGACTCAGATAATCGGGACTCTACTGTAGTTTAAAGCCTTAAAACCCGCGGTTTTATTTATATAAAACGACGTCATCCGAATCCGCTGAAGAATTCCTCATTTATGATCCAATCATAAATGTCTACAATAAAGTTTGGGTAGGACGTCACTATCTCAGAGTAATACACAAATGCAGTAAAAATAAATCACTTCATTTATATATTTTTAAAATAGCACGTATTTATTTTTTTTTGTTTTGTTTTGTTTTTATGAGAAAGTGTCAACAAAAAGATATAATTGCTATTTTTCAGCTATTTTTCCATTACTTTCTGCAGAAATGGAGTACTTGAGTTGACAAAATTAAACAAATGTCGTTAAAAAATACAAAAAAAATTAATATATCAAAAAAAAATGGAGATGTAGTGTTCAAACAAAATGCATTTAAAAGAACATTTTTTTCCAATACGACGGCATAAAAAATTAAAATGTGCGATACTTAGAAGTTTAAAAAATTGGTATAGAGTATTTAAACGTACTGCTTTGCTTCACGGCTGGCTTCTGTAAGGTAACGTTATTTTTTGGAATACACAAAATAAGCTAGGAGAAAGAAAGAGCATACCGTTCCGGGGTCTAAAAAAACTTTACATGCATCTAGACTTTTTTTCAGAGCATTAACTATTAGCCTATGACACTTTTAATGTGTATTTAAAATTTCACATCCAAAAGTTAATCAGACGCGGATTTATAGCTATCCACATCAGTGTCTCATTTGCATGGATTTTCTCAGCTTCATAGGAACCTGACACCTTAAAATTGTAACCATTGTAAACATTTATTAATACTAAAATTGTAAACACTTTAGAAAATGCATATCACAAAAACAAATTTCAATAATTAACACGCATAATTAAAAGTACTTCAGTTCTTTTGTGCAGCTCTGTATCTAATCTATATATTTTTATATATTCTACATAGTATGGTAAAATTTAGTTTATTTAGAAAAAGCATAACACAGTTTAAAATTCACTTTTAGCATTTTTACCAAAAGATGGAAACGTTCCTGAATTCTTTTGTACAGCCCTTTATATTACCTACAGATTTTTATATTAATACTCCACATATTAAGCTTAAATTTAATTCATGCAAAAATCCGCTCAGAACTACTGAAATCAAACTTCCAGGAATTACTTTACATTGACCACCATGTATCCAATTATTTTCATAGCACTGTCTATGATTTTATTTAAAAGATACAAACATTTCGTGTTATACTAAATGTAGCTATGAGCTTGAAAACGCATAATTCAAGCTCAAAAACACGTCTAAAAGCAATTCAAACTCATTCTCGGTAAAACTTACAAGTTAGTTAAACTTAAAACTGCTACCATAACATGAAAAGCACCTTCATCAATCATCCCTAAGATAATACTTTTGAATTCTCCTGTAAGCGAACTGAAAGCACTGCACATAACTTATTCTGTGGCAACCATGTTCTAGTGCTTCTCAATTACGTATATAAATTTCATTATATTTAAAAGTTTGTAACACTATTAAAATACACCAAAATTTTTTTTTCTCCATAAACTATAATGTAACGCTATACTTTTTAATGGCTCTTTAAATGATTTATGAACTCTACACACTTACTTTTCGAATACAAACATGCTATGGCAAACCGTAGTAACATATATTAATTACATATAATTCCGAGTACATTTACGTGAGTTCGGTCACCACGGCAAACAGACAAACCGAAGCCAACACTTTTCAACTATGTTGTAAAGTGCTAAGGAACTTTCATGCTCGAAAATGATTTTAAAAACCATAAAAAATGAGTAAATTGCGATAAAGTTTTCAAACAAATTTCGATACAGTTTTCAAACGAATTGCATTTGAAAGTACATTTTTTCCCCATTCGACGTTGTAAAAATTTAAAATACGCGATGTTTAATAGCTACAAAAGTTGCAGTAAAATCGAAATTTATTCCTCTACTGTTGCCAGCATCAAAATAACGTCAGCGTTAAGAACGGACAATTTTTTTTTCTTTTATAATACAGGAAGTCTGTTTTATATATGTCATATTCCGGGTGGATGGGTTTGAGAATCATATGTTTAGAGATATGTTCAATGTAACGGGCGTTTTTTAAACGCATACTATCAAAAGTATGTATAAACTTGCACATGATGGTTGCGTATGAAACGCCAGAGTTAGGGCCATCTGCCTCTTTTTGGCTTCCATTACTTGCATATACAAGCCGCATGAAGTATTACACTTTATCAGAGCGTGTGCCCACGCTTAATTATTTCCTTTCTTCGACCAACCTGCCAAAGTAACTTAAAATTATGATTACCGAACTGCCTACTCCTAGTACTTCCTCGCCCTAATTCTTGCTGTTGAAATGCCTAAAATAAGGAACCAATCTAGAAAAAGTGTAGCTTGTTCTCTCAACTAAGAAAGAATGAAAATTAAGTACGTTTTCGTAGTGATATTTCTTATATGTATAAATCTTCTTTTCATGAGTAACCAAATTTTCTCATAGATCATAGACCCTAATGTAACATTTTCTGTGTATCCCTGTTGTACTTTAAAGGTTTTTTAAATGAAGCAGTAGACTGTAAACACTAATTTTTCACACTATTTAATTGAAGGTTTTAACTAATTCATAAATAAAATATCCGCTTAAGGATCACAATACACACTCGTTGAGTACCACAAGCTCCACTGTCAAAGAAAAAGAATATCAACAACAAATTCCCTATGCAGAGGGAAAAACAGAGTACGTGTTTTCATTTATCTCTACGCAGAGGGAAAAGGGCTGGAATATTCAGCTTCATTTTAACACAACTGAAATATATGCAATTAAGAATATAAAAGCATTTTAAAACTAAACATTCTCCCGGCCTTGAAAGTCGAAAGGATTTCAAAAATTTACTCTAAATGTAATTTACATAACTTAGTAATTGGCCTTTTCAATTCATTATTTTCAGTTCTGAGGGTAACTACACGAATCTTTTTATCAAGTCTAGGATGTGTTTTAACCACTCTAGCTAATTTCCATGGTAAAGGGTAAAGACCTTCATTTTTTATTATAACTAAATCACCTATCTTAATATTAGGCTCTTCTTTAAGCCATTTTACTCTCTGTTGTAGGGCCGAAAGTTACTCATTACTCCATCTTTTCCAAAAGTGTTTGAGTATTTTCTGCACTTATTGCCACCTGGTCAATCTTGATGAAGGTACCTCTGAAATATCAACTTCTGGTGCTGAAGTAAGATGAGCACCAATTAAAAAATGACCAGTGGTTAAGGCCTGTAAATCATTAGGATCGGAATTTACAGGACAAAGGGGTCTATTTAAACAGGCTTCGACTTGAGCTAAAAGAGTTGAAAGTTCCCCAAATTTTAAATCTGAATTGCCAACGGTTCTTTTTAAATGAAATTTCATCGATTTAACACCAGCCTCCCAAAGTCCTCCAAATTGAGGGAATGAGGGGGGGTTGAAATGCAATTTTATTTCTTCCGAACTTAAGTACTTTGCCACGTCTTTATTATGCTGAGACGAAGTTGCAAATTTATACGATTCTTTCAACTCCTTGCTCGCACCGACAAAATTTTTGGCACAATCACTTACAATTTCTTTTGGTTCGCCTCGTCTGGATATAAATCGCTTGAGACAAGCTAAAAAGGCCTGAGTAGATAAATAATTCACTAATTCAATGTAAATTGCATGGGTAGAAAAACATATAAATAATGAAATTTAAAACTTAAAAGATTTTTTTTCTAAATTTACATAATATAGGTCCTGCATAGTCAGTTTCTGTAACAAGGAACGGACGGTAGGTTGCACTCTAGTAAAAAGTAAATCAGCCATGATTTGTTTGGATATAGAAGCAGAAGCACGAGCACAAATTACACAATTCCTCACAAACTTTCTTACAACACTTCTTCCGCTTAAAATCCAATATCGCTGTCTGATAACTCACAATAGTAGTTGAAGGGCAGCATGAAAGTGAGATAAGTGAAAATATCTAATAATCAGCACTGTCACTGAATGATTTTTTTTGGAACAATATTGGATAAATTTGATCTTGTGCGAGATTTGAATAACGAAGACGTATTCCTACTCTGGGTATAACTTCTACATCAAGGATTGGAGAAAGATTGATCAATTTGCTATTGCGAGGTAAACACTCACCAGAAGTCATACATTTAATTTCGCCAGTAAATGATGACTTTTGCACTTGTTTAATGATCACTTTTAAGGCACTCTGAATATTTGTGTTTGTAAGGAAACTTAAGATTATTTTTGAAACAGGTAAACGAGAATTCGTAAGAAATCTCAAACACCAAGCAGTTACACGTTTTAGCTTAGTAAAGGACGATATATTTGAGAAAATAGGCATTTCCTCACTTAACTGAGCTGTAGCACAAAAATAATTTTTTCTGTGCTCTATTAAGGCTTCGTCACACAAAACACTCTTTAATTGCGGTTCTGGAGAGGTGAAAGATGGATCACTAAGCCAACTCGGACCATTTCACCATAGATCATGCAATGATAATTTTGAGGGTGATAGATCTCTTGATGCACAATCTACTGGATTCTCTTTCCATTTTACATGATGCCAGCACCCTGACGGAACAAGTTGTTGTATTTTACGCGACACGCTTCGCAACTAAAATTTGATATCTTCTTGATTCTGTTGATAGCCGATAGAGAACTAGTGTTGAGTCGGTAGTTAATTTTAATCCAATAGTCCAATAGTTAATTTTAGAGATGTCCAAGCACAATGAATCTAGGACAGTTTTTACCAAACGGACTGACAGCAGTGAAGCACCCAGTTCTAATTTAGGCAAAGATATTGTTTTTAATGGTGAAACTCTTGTTTTTGCAGTTACTATTCTGATACAGATGAATCATCGGATAAGGATCTTAAATAAACTACTGCACCATATGCCATTAAGGAAGCGGCACTAAATGAATGAATTTCAAATTTGTTAGCTGAGGGAATAATTGCTAACCGAGGCACGGTGATAGATGTTAAACATGCAAGTTGTTCCCGAATTTTTATCCACCTATTTTTAATGAGTATTCGAACAGGATCGTTCCATGCTATATGAAGACTCCATAGTTTCTGAAGTAGAATTTTTGCAGAAATTATAAAGGGAGGGATCCAACAAAGTGGATCAAACATTTTGGATATATCTGGCAATATATTTCTCTTTGTAACTCCTTTTAATGTTGGTTCTATGGTTACACTCATTTTGAAGACATCGCGATTTGAGTCCAATTTTAATCCTAGCACTTTTATTGAATTATCTTTTTCAATTAATAAATCGGATTTAGTCTGAGTAAAATTTTCAGGAATGTTTTTTAGCACACTAATGTCGTCCACTTACGTAATTCAAATCTGTCTCTTTTCATTAATTCTTGTAACTCGGATATTAATCTAATAGCTTCTTCGGGAGATGATGCACCTGTAAGTAAGTCATCGACGTAAAAATCACGTAATACAATGTTTGATGCTAAAGGAAAATTTAATTTTTCATCCAACGCTAATTTTTGTAGAACTTTAGTAGCTAAATATGGGCTAGATGCTAATCCATATGTTACTTTAGTGAGACAATATTCACTAATATCATCGGAAAATTTATCTTTCCAAAGAATTCGTTGAAAATCTTGATCTTCAGGATATATCTTAATTTGACGAAACATGTTAGCACTATCAGCGTTAATAGTTATAGCGTGTGTGCGAAATATCAACAAAATAAAAAATAACTCTTGTTGAATCCTAGGTCCTACAATTAAAATTTCATTGAGAGAAACGTTATTTATAGTTTTTGCACTCTCATCAAACGCAATTCTAAGACGGGTTGTTGTGCTACATTCTCGAATGACTGGATGATGTGGAAGATAATAAACTTCATTAGCGGGTTTTTGAATTTCGCTCTTCGATAGTTTTCCCATATGTCCCATATCAAGATACTCACTCATAATTATACAATAATTTTCATACAAATCGGGTTGTCTATTAAACCTTTTTTCTAAGTTTAGAAATCTTTTCACAGCTAGTGATTTTGACTCCCCTAATTCTTTATATTGCTCCTTAAATGGCAAACGCACAATATATCTTCCATTCGAATCTCGTGAATGGGATGTATCGAAAATTTCCTCCCCATATTTTTCTTCATTTGTGTATACTTCCTTCGAGGGGATATATTCCAACTCCCAGAACTTTTTCACATAAAATGCTTCAACATTTGCAAAATTAACTATAATATTTGGTTTATTTTCTGAAAATGTATCACTATCTCCTGTTATTAACCACCCGTAATCCGAATATACAGCAAAAGAAGTCCTGGTTTCCCAAATATTTTTTCTCCTCTAATTATAGATTAGGATAGAGACACGCCAAATAATCAGTCTATTGGACCTGGTTCATTCCACTTAGGGTCAGCTAATGTTATTTTCTTTAAATGCCTGAATGAATTAATATCATATGATACAACTGGTTGATTACTCGTTATCTTTTTCAAAATATAAAAAGTACCTAATCGTGTGTTTTGTTTATCAAAATGTGGAGAAAATTTCAATCTTATAACACCACGAGTCTTTTCGGAGTATCCCATTCCCAAACATTTAATCGGTAAATTAGCTGAATATCTTTTTATTCCTAATAATTGTATAGCACGCTCACTTATAAAATTATTGGTACTGCCAACATCAAAAATTCAACGCAATAATTTATTGCCTCCATAATTATCTTTCACATTAATAAGCGCAGTTGCAAGTATGCCAAATGATTTTGAGTATATTTCACCAAGGCAAGAATTTATTGACATGTTTAAATTACTAGACGATTCACTGACTTTCTCACTATTTTGATTCGAGGATTGAGGCGTTACTTTGTTTTTTATATCTGGATAATTTGTTTCTCGCCTTTCATAATATAATAATCGATTATGATTCTTTATATTACATTTCGAACAAACTCTTTTTGACTGACAATTAATTAATTTATGCTCTGCAGATAAACACGTAAAGGAGAGATTTTTAATTTTTACAAATTCCACTCTTTCGCGAATAGATAACTTTAAAAACTACTGCATTTAGATATTTTATGACTATGTGATGAATAATATTTACTCTCAATACTATTAACAGAAGCAGTCATTGCAGTTAATTTATGATAAGTGTTTTTCTTATATTTAATATTTCCTCTAGCAGATTGTAATGAACGAGGAAAATCTTTCAGAAAATTTATCAATGGAACTAATGCTGGAAGCTCGTCATTATTATCTGGCGTTTTCACCATAATTTAATATTATGATCAACTTTTTGCAATATTAAATAAATCAACAAAGTTTCTGAAAAGCCGCTTGCCTTCTGGTCTAATATTTCGAATGAACGGACACATTCATTTGCCATATCTACCAAATTGAATATTACTGTGGGTGCATCACCTTGCACGAATCTAAAATTTTATAATTTTCTAATGTGGCTGTATATTAATTCACGTTTGTTATAATATCTTTCAGATAGCAAGTCCCACGCGATACTATTCTTCAAGTTTTCAATGGGTATTGATTTTGTTATTTTCAAAGAGTCTCCTTGACAAGATAATTTTAAATCTTGCAGCTTCTGAGCTGGCGATAAATTTGCATTATTATGTATGTTCGCATTAAATAAATCTTTAAAACTCAACCATTCATACATTTTACCACTAAACGATGGTAGAGAAAGCTTTGGTAACTTTATTTCATCAACTTCCTTCTTCGGATTGTCCACATTTATTTTTCTAGCTGTAATTGCATGTTCGATTTTTACTATCAATTCATCAAAGATTTCTTCTATAAATGAATCAATTTCTTTTTCTTCACACGCAGAAAAAATCGTTTTAAGCAACGCCTTCAACTCTTCGTCTAATTTTTCGTTTCTTTTTTCAATAGTTGAAGTTGTTCTAATTCACGCACATTCAGATCAATTTTAAGGAATTTATTTTTTAATCTCGTTATTGAAGATTACAACACTCTTTTATCGGTTTCTGCCTTTTATCCATTTTTTGTCTCGCATTATTCGATTCTGGCACAGTTACAGTGATTTCATGCTTTCACTTTTGAACGAATTTTAGATACGCATCATTCTTTGCACTTAGTTCGTTTTAACTCCGGCTCGACGGACCAAATGAACTTTAAAGGTTTAAATGAAGCAGTAGACTGTCAACACCAATTTTTCACACTATTTAAGTGAATGTTTTCACCAATTCACAAATAAAATATCCGCTTAGGGATCACAATACACACTCGTTGACATCACAAGCTCAACTGGTAAAGAAAAAGAATATCAACAACAAATTTCCTGCGCAGAGGGAAAAACAGAGTACGTGTTTTCATTTATCCCTACGCAGAGGGAAAAGGGCTGGAATATTCAGCTTCATTTTAGCAGAACTGAAATATATGCAATTAAGAATATAAAAGAATTTTAAAACTAAACACCTGTAAATGAGCTAAATATACTACTCTCTTCATTTTGAATACCGAACATTCTATACGAAACTTCAATACCATGTAAAAATTACATGGCAATCCGAGTATCTTAAAGAGAGTTAGCGCACGGGGAAACAGAAAGAAAGACAGCCGAACAAACCGAATTCTTAAACACTTTTCAACTAGGTTGGAAAATGCTAAAGGTGTCGCTTGAACAACAAAAAAAAATAAATACATTTCAAAAATAGATTATATCGATGATTACTTTACAGAAAAATGCAAGGAAGAACGAAATTAAATGGAATGAACAAGAATTTTGAGTGTATTATAATAATAACAATAAGCCTTATAATTCTGATTAAAGTTTTAGAGATTTCTTTTATTGTGTATACAATATGATATTTAAAAAATAAAAAGAACAATTTTCCTCATAATTTCGTGTTTTACAATGATCATTTTTAAACATATACTGAAGCATTACATGTTACATTCAAATATGGATGAAAAAGCATTTTTAAATCTCTTGTGATGTGGAAAACACTGGAATTTCTTATATAATCGGAAAATAAAGTTTTCCTGTTTTAAAACAACAAATAAACAATAACTTTTAACAAACTTCTTTGTAAAATGACGATTCAAAGAAACCACAAAATATATTATCTATCCAATAGAAATGTTCAGTTTTCTACATGTTTACGCTGATATAACTATCTATTTATACTTTCTATAAAGCAGTCTGATACAGAAGATTTTCTTTTCGCATTCTATATAGGACTTTTATAGAGCATTTCTCGAAAGAAAATGGCAGTAGGTTTTTCAATTTTTTTCTTTCTTCTTTTTTCAGATTTGTTTTCACAAATCGATGGAAATTCCCTCTCAGTAGGAGTAATAAAGCGGAATGTTACAATTTTCATAAAAACATTTTTTCTTACTAATATATAATAAACCTTCTATAAAATTGTATAAATGTATAGTTATATCGACAAATAGTTTAAATTTCAAACAATTTTTGTTATATTTTTCTTATATGATCAAAATACTTGAAAATATTAATTTCCAGACTATTTCAATATTATACGCGTTGTAATTTTTACAACTGATTGAAAAAATATCTACCCTTCTATTCGATTCCGCAGCTATGGCTTAAACTGTCAGTGCTTTTCCAATAAAACTGTCTTGGAAAATCTGCCGATCACATTTCACTTACACAACCTTTTAGTAATAACATCTGGGTGCGTCACGTGAAATAGTTCAGCTAGGACTCCACTAAAAGGATAAAAGAACTCCACTAAACATTAGATGCGTAATTACACTAATTATTTTAAATCAACCATACTTATTGGTAAAGAAATCATACGAGTTGTGATTTTTCCAATTAAGTGAAAAAGTTTCCGGGCCGGAATTTGAATCCCGGACTTTGGCTTAAGCTGCCAATGTTACAACTAAACTTTCCTTGTAAAATCCAGCGGACACGTTTTACTCACACAACCTTTTGGCAATGAGATCGGGTCTGCCATCTGAAATTGTTCAGAAGAAAAACTACAGATAAAGGAACTCAACTAAACATTAGACGTGTAATTGCACTAATTACTATCTTAACTAAACCATATTTATTGGTAAAGAAATCATACGAGTTGCAATTTTTCCAGCAGGGTGAAAAAGGGTGCAGTCTCGTATTTCATTCCAGGACATTAGCTTAAGCTACCAAAGCTCTTCCAACTAAGCTTTCTCAGAAAAATCAAGCGGTTATATTTTACTCGCACTATTTTAACTGAACCATATTTTTTGGTAAAAAAAAATCATACGAGTTGCAATTTTTCCAGCAGAGTGGAAAAGTGTGCAGTCGGGTATTCCAGCCCAGGATATTAGCATAAGCTACCACAGCTCTTCCAGCTAAGCTTTCCCAGAAAAATCAGGCGGGTATATTTTACTCACACTATTTTAACTGAACCATATTTATTGGTAAAGGAATCATGCGAGTTGTAATTTTTTCAGCAGAGTGGAAAAGTGTGCAGTCCGGTATTCCAATCCAAGATATTAACTTAGGCTGTTAAAGCTCTTCCAACTAAGCTTTCCAGAAAAAATCCGTTCGTTACTTTTTACTCACACAAAATTTTAGAAATAGCTAATTAACACAAATAAAAATTTAATAAAATGCTTTCTAAGTCTTCTTTTCACCTATATTTTTACCACGCTGTTCTGATATTAACTTTCTATATCGTCCTTATTTAGTTTTTCTTCTTTCTTGGAGTCCTCATGGGGGGCCACCCTCCCTGTTCATGTTTTCTAACATGTCTCTGTAACGCTATACGACCGTAACAAATTTTAAGATTCTACGTCGATGAGAAACACCCTACTGGTTTTGAGATAGAATTTGAGTGAGAAACGTTGTTTTCAAACCGTAACTTTATTGCATTGAGTTAGAAGCCGTTATTTTTTATAAAATCTTTGGAACATTTACCTTATTATTTGATATTAATTCCAAATTCATACCTTGAGTCTTTTCAGTAAAAATAGCCTTGATAGTCATAAGGACAACACAGTAATTCTATAAGGGTTTCGTTTTTAGGCGCGTTCGTAATTATATAAATAAATGTGACTTATAGTTGTCGTCTGGTCCGCCGGCCGTCCGGCTGTCTGTCTGTCTATCTGACCGCATATAACAGCGAAAAAACTACCCAACCGATTAGTTTGAAGTTTTAAATATATAATTGTTGCAGAATTTTGTCGAGTTGTTTCAATTTTTATGAAAATCGGATGAATAATAAAAAATCTGTACATTTACACAATGAAAAATTCAATATTAACTTGAAAATAAAAATCTCAAAATGACTGAATAGTGTATATAAAATACACTAAAAACTAAATAAACATTAAAAAATACATTAATCAACGTTTCAACCATCCTTTATGATCATTATCAGGAAAGAGATTTATATTGCTTTTAAAGAACAACGTCAAACCGTCTCGAGTTTTAAAAGTTTGTTACGTTTCCCATCATTTAACAATTTTACCAATTCTAAGGAAGGAAATATGCAGTGGCACATCTATCTAATAGAAGCAGAATAAATTTTAAAAAAAATTAACTATGGATAATGTAATGGCGCCACCTACCAGAATATAGCAGAATAAAGGAAAAACGAATAAACAGCATTATATACAGTGGCGACATCCATTATAAAGTCAAGAAACTAAATAGTTTCTTAAAGTAATTCGTTAAGGAGCAATTTAACACATACAACAAGAAATGAGTAGTACAGCTTTTATCCTGACTGATAGTTATCTCTCTATTCTAAAAAAAAGTAACTACCGCTGTCACCGCCGCCGCCGCCGCCGCCGCCGCCGCCGGTTTTGATTTTTTTGTGACCGGAGGCCTTTCTTCGTTAATATTAACAAAAATAATGCATACAAAAATATGAAAATCGGTGGTTTTATACAGAAATGTTTGATAAACACGCTGATGCAGACAGTTTTCAAATCGAAGAATTATTTTAAGAGTTATTTAATGCTAAAGTTGGACAAATTCGTTCCACTAAAAAAGTTTTATAGCAGCAAAAACTATACATGCCAGTGTAATCATTTTTAGATCATTTTATGCGTTAGAATTTGCCGGAGTGCAGATTGCATTAATTTTTTTATTTTGACTCATTTTTTCAGGTTTTATTTCTATTTTAAATTCAAATTTTCAGCATTTCTAGAGATATTTTTTACAGATTTCAGAAAATTGTATTAATTTAAACTGTTGCCAACTGTATAAAAAGCGCAAGCAATAATGTTTGCTTCAAATTAAAAAATTATTTACACGTGACTATTATAAACAGGAAAAAAACTTTCAAATTAGAATTAAATAATTACGTATAAAGAGCAGGAACTTATTAAAAATTACGTCATAAAAAGTATACAAGTGAATTTTAAAAGAGAAAGGATATTGTAAAATAATAAATTCATTAACATGCGTTAGAAGTCTTAGGAGAAATTACGTCATATTTACGTCACATTATAGTTATTACATAAAATGAACACAAAATAATATTGCAAAAAAGTTTAAATTTAGAAATTGCGCTAGACATTTATTTGATATTTTGAGAATTAATTTAAAATGTCTCATTTAAAAGAACTTTCTTTTCACTTTGTTAAAAAATACCAGGAGACAAAAATTCTCTTTACTTAATTCCTTTTATATTAGCTTATTTTGAAATGTTGTTACACGTGTATACGTCATCAAGTTATTTTTATTTCGACGTTTTATTTGTGTTTTTATTAATGTTGTACGGATTTATTTGTTCTTTCGTTATTTAAGATAAAAATTATATCAATTTGTATAATTTGGCGAGTGGTTTGGCGATTTATATAATTTGGCGAAATTGGTCGACAGGATAATCAAGTAGTACCGCAGCGGATTTGGCGTTAAAATTCCCCAATCAAAGAGAAATGAATAGAAATTCGTTTATAGGGAGATCGCCACTGTTTTTACCGACTTCAAAAAAAGGAGGAGGTTATCAATTCGACGCGTATGTATGTTTTTTTTTTTTTTTATGTATGTTCACCGATTGCTTCGGAACTTTTCGTCCGATTTATGTGATTTTTGTTTTAATTGAAAGAGGATACTCTCGAATTGGTACCACTTCCGTTTAATCGAAATTGGTTGAGTGGTTTTTTAGTAATTCAACAAAAACCAATAAAATGAAGGATATCTCGCAAATTATCTTTCATTGTTGTAACCGGTTTCTCAATCATAAGCGTAAATTTATGTATTCATATACGTTGTCGCCAAACTTGGCGTCATTTGGTGAAATGCCGCCAAATTTGGCGACCAAAATAAGTTGCTAAGTTGCCATAAATGAAGCCAACTTGGTTGTAACTGACTAATTTGGCGATATTCCTATTCAAATTCAATAATGGGTCTTCTCCAATCTGTTTCTTCGCGTTTTTTAATCGGCAGTCATATTTACAATTCTCAATTGCCAATCGCGTTCAAAATAGTAATTTAATGTACCTTAATTAAATATATAACATTATTTCAAATGCTAAATAATACAGAAGCAAACTAAATTACAAAACAATAATTTAGTATACAGTAGTTTAGTTTAATTAAAAACATAACATCAGGCTGGCGACACTGACACATAATATATATATATAATATTATATACATATCTATATTATATTAAACAGTTATGTGTATGAATGCTTTATAATTGCCTTTAATATTCCCACTAGATAACATTAGCGATAACTTTCCTGTATAGGGGCCTTGGAGAGAAAATGAAATTTTCACGGATATTTTCTGACAACCTATTAACATACATACACATACATACCATATACACAAGCAAGTTTTTCAATATTTATAAATTTATTTATTGTAAACCGCCACTTGTCTACTTTTATATGCAAACAGAAATTAAACCAAGATTCCTACACTGGAAAAGTACGAGATTAACAATATGGAAAGAAAAAAAGGAGTTACTGTAATTAGTATTGCAGACGGCATTGTTGGTGCGGTG
The DNA here is from genome assembly GCA_963932465.1 of Maratus speciosus. Taxonomy (NCBI): domain Eukaryota; kingdom Metazoa; phylum Arthropoda; class Arachnida; order Araneae; family Salticidae; genus Maratus; species Maratus speciosus. The sequence continues at coordinate 5,593,119 of OZ010786.1, read as the reverse complement.
TATTTACATGGCACAGAACTTAAACATCAGTAGGCATAAGCATAACTGCAAAAGCAAGTCAATGATTTACGCAGTTTTGAAAACATCTGAATTGCATCCAGAAATGAGAGCAAATAACTTTTAATCAGATTGCACGATAAACGCAAAAAGTGCGCGATGCTAACAGCAAACATGGTTTAAAGAAAATACGAATATCATAAGTTGCTTCCGATATTTCTATGTTTTGCGGTACTGTACTCACTAAAATACGCCAGTTAGTATGCAGACCGATGACGCTTTAACCAAGACTATTAATGAGCATAACGATGAATTTCTAATCTTCCGTAATCGAACTCACAGTTAAGGATCGTGGAACAAAAAAGATATCAGCAACAATGTGGTTTAATGTAAATGTGGATATCATAAAATGTTTATTTCACAAAAACGCTTCAACGCACCAAATCATATTAGCTCAGAAACGCCAACTGGCTGTGACCCAATAACGGTAGATTTCTTAATAGTTTTAAAATCTCCACTACCCAACGTATTGAAAATGATGATGCGATAAGAAGCATAAATGCTTAAGTGAGTTAAGCTGTTTTTGTCAAGAAAGATGAAATACATATCAACCAAAAATAAACAAAATGCCGAAATGAAGAATAAATGTTAATATACACGGTGTCCATAATTAAACGACCCTACTTTAAAGTTGTCTACAGACAAAACTATTGTTCATAGAGTTGTGAAATTTTGTGAAAAACATAATAAAGGTATGGGAATTTGTTTAAGCAAAGAAAACAAACAAAAACAATTGTTCAAAATTTCGCCACCAGAGGGCGATTTTTAATAAAATACACATTTAGCATTACGATAGTTTAGAAATTTTATCTATCATCTTAACCTGATTCTAAAGACAGCATTTCGTGACATGTTCCTAGTTCCCTCCTTCCACATGTTCCCTTCGTGACATTTCCTTGAACATACCTGCCGTCAACTGTGGCGGCATGCTAGCTTACAATTCCAAATGGTATCTGAAAATGATGATCTTCATGCGGAACAATTTTTGTCAGAACGAAATTTGTTAAACTATGGTAAATGTATGTTAAATGTGTAATTCGTTAAAAAACGGCCTCCTATTTTTTTTCGCTCAAACAAATTCCGATACCTTTATTCTGTCCTCCACAAAATTTCACAACATTCTGAACAATAGTTTCGTCTGTAGACAACTTTAAAAGGGTCGTTTAATTATGAACATCCTATAAATGAAATTTCTAATCTACCGTAATGCTAAAATGTGTAATTTATTAAAAATCGCCTTCTGGTGGCGAAATTTTGAACTATTGTATTTGTTTGTTTTCTTTGCTTAAACAAATTCCCATCCCTTTATTATGTAGACAACCGTAAATTATCGACTATACAAAGTCGACTCCAAAAAATCAAATTAATGTACATAAATATAATAATACGCATGGTAAGTGAAATGCTCTTAATTTAATTTCTTATAAACTATTGTGTAAAAAAATTATTTTTTACTTTGCAGTAGTTTTTGAAGTCGGTTTTATTTTTGGTAAAAAAGTTTATTTAAATTATAATTCAATCTTTCGAAATCTTTTTAAAGCCGATCAAATTAGCGTGCATTTAGAGTCTGCGGTGTCTGGACGGGGGTTGGCGAGCGTAGCTCGTAGGGGGCCGAGCCCCCTAGTTTAATAAAAGAAAAAAAGTGACAATAATAATAATAAACTGGTATAAAATTGTATTTTTATGACAATACTACAAATAATAATACTAAACTGGCATAAAATTGGAATTTTATGAAAATACACATATTAATAAGTCTTATTGATAATTTGACGCATTTAACCCTCTGACCGCCCAGCAAAAGGGCATAATCGTAATGTTCTTTTCTTTGCAATTTTGTTTTTAATGATAAAAAAAGATGTTTTTTCCAACATGATATAAATTTTTTTATTAAGTACACGTAAAGCCTTGACAGTATTAATAATAACATTATTTTTTTAAAACTGGATTATATCTGTATAATTATATTAATTTAAATAATGCTTCCATTGCGGTGAAACCTACAGCTTACAACTTAGTCAACGGATATATCAGTTCGCGGCGGTGAGAAGGTTAATAAGCCAATATTCTAAAGCGGATGCACAGATGTTTTTAAAGTTACGTACATAAATAGAAAAAAAAACCCGTATAGGACTACTTTGTTGAATGGCCGTCTGTGAAATCCGATTTTATTTTTATTTTTGTACAACTGAAGATTTAAAGTTGAAATTAATATCATATAATAAGTTTCAATCCCCATTGTTTTTTGTTTTTTTTAATTGACGTTCTAAATCAATGTAATAACGTTATGACATTAAAACAACATTTTTCAGACAAACTCTCAAAATCTATTCCTTCCCTTCAACATATAATCTTAAATTTGGCATGAAGCGTCCTTCATGGTGCAAAATATTAATGTTATATTATTATAACAAATATAATGATTAGACGCTGCTTGAAATTTAAATAATGCAAAAAACAATTTCAAGAGATTTTGTGAGACGATTTCTGTCGTTTTATGCAAAATAGCACCATTATCAGATGCGTCAGTGAGTGAAGTTTAAGTTGTTGAAGTACTAGGGAGCTCGGCCCCCTACGAGCTACGCTCGCCAACCCCCTTTCAGGCAAGCAATCTCTAAAATCACGCTAATTTGATCGGCTTTATAAAGAATTTGAAAAATTGAAAAATTGAATTATAATTTAAAAAATCTCCCTATAAACGGGTTTCTATTCATTTCTCTTCGATTGGGGAATTTTAAGGAAAAATCAGCTGCTGTTAAAAGATACAATGGCTGTTTTCGTCTTTGATTAAATAAAATCAATTAAACATTTTAAAATAAGCTAATATAATAAGCAAATCTGCATCAAAATGCAAATATATTTTACAAATACCAATGCCTTCCTTTGACAGAAACGACACAGAAGGTTGGCGAATATTAACTGAATTATTTTAGCAATTTCGGTACTTCTTAGTTATCCCGTCGACCAAATTACCGTCGCGAAATTGTAAGATTAAATGCCAATAATGGTTTGCCACTAATTAATTAATTGTAAGATTAAATATCAATAATGGCCAATAAAACCGTTAATTCGACGTTTTATTTCTATTTTTATAAATTTTTTACTAATTTATTTGCTCTTTCGTCATTTAAAATAAAAATTATAAACTGAGTGCAGTCTGCACACCGGGAAATTCTGACGCATAAAATGATCTAAAAATGAATTAATTCCCATTTATAGTTTTTGCTCCTATAAAACTTTTTTAATGGAACTATTTTGGTGGAACTATTTATTTAGTGGATCGATTTTGTCCAACTTTAGCATTAAATATCTCTTAAAATAATTCTTCGATTTGAAAACTGTCTGCATCCGCGTGCTTATCAAACATTTCTCTATAATACCGCTGATTTTCATATTTTTGTATGCAGTATTTTTCTTAATATTAACGTAGAAAGACCTCCGGTCACAAAAAGTTCAAAATCGGCGGCGGCGGTTACTTTTTTTTAGAATAGAGATATGCTTAAATCAAGCTGCGTTGAGAGACATTAATAATTTTCATGTCGATACAATCAACATGCCAAGCTACAATATGAATTACAATTATGAATATTAATAGATTAAACAAATTACCTTGCACAATGTTTTAATTTATTTAGAGGTAAAATCAATTAGTGAAAGGAGTATTTATTAATAAATCTGATATAGTGAGAGAGCATCATTAACATTAGAATAAAAGTAACACAGAAATAATTTTAAGATTTTATTAAATTTTATACATAATACTTTATCAGAAATAGTTAAAAGCACTAGTTAAAAGTTTAAAATGTTCAAATACTAGATTTGTAAGGTATGTTGCAGAATACAGTTCTCTCATAAGTCTGCTCACATTTCAATAATTCATACAAATTTGACAAACTGCCGTTCAGGAGTGTGGCTTACACAAGAAAACTTGTCAAAAATTAGATATTTTCACGGAATCCACACGAAAAATTAATGCATTGTGGTATCAGATCGTGCCTTGTGCCATAATACTTGTTAAACATTGGAATTTTGCATTTGAAAAAGGAAAAGAAATTGCAAGTATCCACATTTCAAATACTCACTAAAACTAATAAATTGTGGTATTGGAATGTAGTTTACAAAACTTGCAAAAAATTTGAATTTTTCATGAAAAAAAAAAAAAAAAAAAACAATACTCCAAAAAGTTCCATGTGTTTATATTTCAAAAAATAATTTTCACAAATTCAAAAAACAAAATTTTTACAAAACATTTACAAAATATTATATCCGAGTAAGGATTACATTATAGTACTTTGAAATTTCCATTAACAAATAAGGAAGAAAATACTTGAAATAATCCAAGTCCCATCAGCTCAAAAAATCTCATAAAAATCACTCATAAAAATTAACAAATTTTGTATCGAAATGTATCTTACACCGTATAAGACGCGTCAAAAATTTAGATTTTTCATGAGAAGGAAAAAAAAATAAAATAAGGAATCCAATAAGTAACATCTGTTCCAATTTCAAATACACACTTAAATTTATCAAATTGTCGTATTGGAGTGTGATTTACATTATAAAACTTGGCGAAAATTGGAATTTTTCATGAAATAAACAAATAAAATGTAGTTCAAAAGATCTAATAAGTCCAATCCAGTAACACTTCAAAAAAAAAAAAAAAAAAAAAAAAAAAAAAAAAAACAACATTAAAAAATTGTCATATTAGAGGATATTTACACCATTGCACCAGGTTCACTTTTTGTGATACTAATATTTTGCAATCAATGTGACTAATCAAATTAGCATTGAATCAATTTTTCGTTTTTTTTAAGTATAGCACGATGCCTTATTTGTTGGAAAATGAATTTCCCCCAATAAAAGCAATAATATGCTAAAATTTATGTTTATAATCTACAAATACAAATTTTTAAGTTCTTTTCCTGAGAAACAATAACTACCATCAACCGGGCCTACTTTAGACCACTTTTTCATGGTTCCACTCACATTTTCATTATAAAAAAATATTATATGCGATTTTTAACGTCGAAATGGAGATGTAAACAATTAACAGGAAACAATGAAGCAAACTGTACGGTTGTAAAGAGGAAATTGCTTATTTTTTTTTATTTTTTAACAATTTTTAAAGTTTTGTAACAAAGCAGCCCCTGCTGGGGGTTTCTTTGCTCAATTCAGTTAGTTTCATATATCGCATATAATCTAATTGTTAATATTAAAGAAACGAGCAACAGTTTTGTCATGTTATCCTCAGCAACTGGAACAAAAAATAATTAGTGAAACATTTTGCTACAGTAACATTTGAAAACAAAAATGTTATTTAAAACATGTTTTAAGAAATTTGGTTGTATAAAAGGCATTTTTAAGTAATTGGGGCTACTTTCGAACCTAAAAAGCCCTGACACAAAGTAGCACCGAAATACTAGTTTTCATGTTAATTTTATGAAAACCTAAATATTTCCTGTCAAAATAAAAAGTATGATCACACGTGGGTTACAGGTTATTAAAGGTAATATTTTGACACTTACCTTATTTGTAGCTTTTATCCAGATTATTTCACCAAATAAAGTTTGGAGAGTTAAATTTACACACGAAAACAGTTGTTTACAAACACATCCAGTGTTACCAGTAAAAAAAATTAATTACCCCCAAACTATTCAAATACCTATAGTTGGGTAAAATATTTTTTAAGGGCAAAAACTACAAATTATCTTGTACTGTTTGTTCAATACAAACAATATATTTTTTTATGGGGTGGACCAAAGTACCCACGGTTGACGGTATATCAGTCTTACTTTAAGTTGAAAAAGCACACCAAGCCATGATTGTTCCTCCTCTATTTTGAAGGCTCCAAATAAAGTCTTTAATGATTTACACACTGTACTACAATTAAATAATTTTGGAAAGATGAAAAATGTACAATCAAGATTATTATTATATGTTAATAATGGCACGGTTTATGGAGGAATGGAAACCTTAAATGTAATCGTCAAAATAAAAAAGAATCACTCATAGTTCAGGAGACTGTGGAAGCTGTGAGTTACGCTAATTTAGTCTTTTTCTAGGATAGTGTACTCAAAAGTGTGCACCTGTATTTTAGAAACAAACTTTTTTCAAATTCTTTTTTAGGACCTGAAAATTTCATTTTTCAACAAGAAAATGCATATTGTCATACATCAAAGTCTACGAAAATGTGGTTCAATCGCAAAATTTTATTATTTGATAAGACACGTCAGTCGCACAGTAGGACAATTATAAAAAGGAAATTTGGTACATTGAAGAACTTTATTTATGGAAATGAGATTTAATACTCTAAAATAACAGATTTTCATGAAGCTACGTGGATGGAAAAAAATGAGGTAATTTTTTTATAACAATAGTCCGAAAAATGCAAAAGATATTAAATTTCATAATTGTCGATCACTTTTCGACTCCAATTTTATTTAAGCATTTTTATTTCATCCCCAATTTTATTTAAGCATTTATCGGAACACAGGAACTTGTTTTACCTGGCTTGGTAGAAATCACGTCCCTACCCATTGAGTAAATTCTCGGTAGCTGATTTTACATCACCGTTTGAAGAGAACCCTGTTCCAGATATGTATTTCCTTCAGCTTCAGAAACAGGAAATAGTCAATAGATGACAAATATTGGACTTTTTTGGGGAGTTGTAGGGGGAGAGGTTAGCTACAGACATTCCTTTTGAATTTTTGCAGCAATTTTTTAATTTGGCGAACAGTACGAAACTGTAGCTATATTTAGTATTAAAATTAGATATATTATAATTTATAAGTACGGACCTTATAGGTATTAACATGAAAATTTTAAAATTTTTGCTTATGCCTTTTTCTTTTATTATTTTTATGTTATACTAATAAAAGAAAGTTTTGCTATATGTTTGTGTGTGTATGTGTCTGTCTACGATGGCTAGCGAAATCCACCGAACGTAGAAGTCTGAAAATTTAGGTGAGGATAGTCTAAGACAGGTCCTGATGCACCTGAGGCTTAGGTTTTTAATTTTTGAAGAGTCGGTGCCCCTGGCACCCTTTAAGTTTTTTCCCATATTTTTAATATATTGCCCCCATTTTATCCGATCTACTTCGTTTTTGGTGCTAATTCTTTATTTAGTTATTCATCCATTCTTACGTTCTAATTAAGACCCTGGCCCACTGGGATACGGTACAGGGCTCCTTGAAGTTTTTGCGCCTTAAATAGTTAATAAGTTGCTTCCTTTTATTTCGACCTTCATTTTTAGTAATCCTTTTTCTATTTAGTTATTATCCCTTTTCTACATTTCAGTTAAGACCGTAGGGCGCATAGTATCCCTTAGGGCCCAGTCCAGAGCCCCTTTAGTTTTTTTGTGATCCATGCATTTTTCACCTCCTAATTTTCTCACATTCTCAGTGCATAATTTAAAAGTTGAGTCTTGGATTGTTTTTCCCAGACCAATACCCTCGCAGACTACTGACCAGTCCCTTACCTACAGGGGTTAACCCAGCTGAACGGGATTGTAATTTCTTGGAAAGCAGGGCGATGCAGTGTGAGTACATACGCCAAATCGCCGCAGGCGGCGGACCACACCGCAGTGAGCACACCAGCAAGCAACCGGGCCGACTATACTAAGCCAAGTTAATGAGTCTAGGTTGTTTATTGCACTTTGCAAAACTATGATTGTTGCCGAACGCCACGTACTTGCCATGCCAGTTGGAAAAGGGCTGGATTATTTTTGATACCTAAAAGGTGGTAAACTTCTTAGCTGTACAAGGGGGCAATTTTGAGGGAAAATAAAAATTGAAATGGCCGAATTGCTAAGATTTACCGCTGAAGGGATAATTTTGGGCCGAAATGCAAGGCTGACGAATCGCTGCAGAGGAAGACGTGAATAAACCAGACATCATTGCCTCGATGGTCATCCTATCTGCAGTGCCTACTGCTCGTTTGTGTTTACTTTGTTTTACCGGTTCCTTACCGTTATATCCTGTTGATTGGCACCTGCACATTGCTACTCAAGTTGATCTCGTAATTTAGAACTTTGATCAGATGACGAGACCTTCACCTGGCAAGGCACCTCCACAGGTATAATTCACAGGTAACTTGTAGGACTTTGCAGCCACGACGGATTTTACATGCACCAGGCGCCACTAGCGTACATGACGGAATTTTAGCCGGCAGTTAGCCTGGGTCCTGTGACCGACGGCTACGAGTATAATGTTCTACCAGCTTGGCCACCGCTGCCCGATCTAAATGGGATTGCATGGAAATTTTGAAGCCTAATTGTTGATGCATACTTGTCAAATTAAAATGATTATTTTTTGGTATGGGGGGGGGGGCGATAGAGAAAACAAAGAATGGGGCTCCGCAGATAGACAAATTGCACCATGTGTTAGTTTTTTGGGACCGAATTGTTAGGCAAACTTAACGTTGCAAGGGACATGAGACTACGCCTTACTACCATACCCCACTGGGGAAAAACGGGCTCCGTGGGCTGTCCCATTGGAGCGGGTCCGGTAGCTCGTGCGGACAGTGTCCTATTGCACCTAAAAAAGAGGCAAATTGAAGAAAAAAAACGGGGGGTGGGAATGCTCCCCTGAGTGGTCGGCCTGGTCGGCCGCCCGGGGGGAAGCTGGAAGAGAATGGTTTGTTAGCCATGACATATATATTAATACAATTACTACATTAAATGAACTAAACTGTAATACTTATTAATCTTACTACTTAATAATCAACTTACTTAATCTTATACTTAATCAATTAGAAATATTAATACTATAACGTCATTCTAACTACTCTTACCATCTTAACTTGGTGTTTATCATGAGACTTAATATTTGACCTTGATACTTTTATTATGCGTTGGCTTTTTTGTTTTAAACCGCTAGTTGATTTTACCCATTGAGGAGAACTACGCTTAACTATGATGTGCATCGTGGCACCCAGGAAAAAAAAATCTCAAATGAGTAGCCCGTCTTGAATTTAAGTGGGATGAGGCCGCGCAGACCAATACCCTCATATTTTTATTATGATCCTAGGGCTCTTTTTTAGGTATTTACCAAATTTTTTGCGTGTTTCATTAAAATGTTATTCTAATGAATAATTCATACCCTATGCTTAATATTGAATAATTGAAGATCTAAAGTGTGAACAGTAAGACATTTTAGCATGTTTTCATCTTAGGGTCCTACTCTCAACTATCAGTTGGCTCCTTTAGGGCCCCATATTATAAATTCCATAAAAATGGTGCGATTCACTAGTTTTTTTTTTTTTTTCTAACAACTTCTTAAGTGCTCCAGTTACATTCCACTTAAAATCCTGGACCCTTGGGCCCCTTGAGGATTTTGCGCTCTAAATTTTTAAAAATTGCTTATTTTTAATCCTATCTTCATTTTTGGGATTCTTTTTTCATTTAGTTATTCTCCAGTTTCTACATTCCAGTTAAGACCCTTGTCTCCGTAGGGTCTCGTAATACCCGTTTCGGGTCCCTTAAACTTTTTGTGCACTTTGCAATTTTCACATCCTAATTTTCTCACCTTTTCAGTGCATAATTTTAAAGTTGAGTGTTGAATTCTTCTCCCATGACCAACACCCTCATATTTTTATCCGGACTCTAGGGCCTTTTTTAAGCATTTACACAAGTTTTGCGCACTTCTTTAAAATATTGTTCTAATGATGAATTTGTACCCTATGCTTAATTTTGACTATTTTAAAAATCTAAAACATTAAGACATTTTAACATGTTTTCATGTTAGCACCTTGTTCTCAACTATCAGTTGGCCCTTTTTGAGCAACTTTTTATAGCTCCCTTAAAACGGCTCCGATTCTCTAGCTTTTTTTAAATAACTTCTTCAGTCCTCCAGCTACTAAATGAATGACAAAAAAATAGGTACTAAACCCGTTAAGCTGGGGCAACACGGCGGGTAGGGGTCTGGTCATCGGTTAGAAAGAAAGAAAAGAGAGTGTTGGTCCAGGCAAAGGAGTCTAAGTATCCACTTTAAAATTATGCATTGAGAAGGCGAGAAAATTGGGGTGTCGGGTAAAAAATTCATGGCGCACAAAAAGTTCAAGGGGCTCCGGACTGGACACTTGGAGCCTCCAAGGTTTTAACGGGTATGTAGAAACGGTTGAATAACTAAATGGAAAAAGATTTCCAAAAATGAAGATCGGATTAAGAGGGGGCGATTTATTAACACTTTATTGTACAAAAACTTCAAGGCCCCCTATGTTGTGCCTCAAGGGGCCAGGGCCTTAACTGGAATATAGTTTGGTATAAAGATATTTTTAGTATTTTTTTAAGTAATGGGACGACGCAGAACGATGTTAAAGAAAATTGCAAGAGATTCGAATATTTTTTAAAGAAGCTGCACCAAGGTTTCCAAGAAGGCGATTAATATGCACAATTTTTATTTTGCATATTAGTGCAGCTTAGCATGGTGTGTTTGGCACTTGCACATTTCTACTCAAGTTGGTCTCGTAATTTAGAACCTTGATCAGATGACGAGGCCTTCACCTGGCAAGGCACCCCTAGAGGTATAATTCACAGGTAACTTGGAGGACTTTGCACTCACGACGGATTTTGCATTCACCAGGCGCCATTAGCGTACATGAAGGAATTTTAGCCGGCAGTTAGCCTGGGTCCTGTGACCGACGGCTACGAAGACCGACGGAATATAATGTTCTACCATCTTGGCCACCGCTGCCCGATCTAAATGGGATTGCATGGAATTTTTGAAGCCTAATTGTTGATGCATACTTGTCAAATTAAAATGATTATTTTTTGGTATGGGGGGATAGAGAAAACAAAGAATGGGGCTCCGCAGATAGACAAATTGCACCATGTGTTAATTTTTTGGGGCCGAATTTTTAGGCAAACTTAACGTTGCAAGGGACATGAGACTATGGGTCCGGTAGCTCGTGCGGACAGGGTCCTATTGCACCTAATAAAGAGGCGAACTGAAGAAAAAAAACGGGGGGGGGGATGCTCCCCTGAGTGGTCGGCCTGGTCGGCCGCCCGGGGGGAAGCTGGAAGAGAATGGTTTGTTAGCCATGACATATATATTAATACAATTACTACATTAAATGAGTAGCGTTCACAATAATAGCGCACTTTCGGGTGCGCAAAAGTTATCATATTTGAAATCTTTGCTTCTTTCTGAAGCTGCAAAAGGTATACAAAGTATAACGATTTCAGATGATAATTATCAAACAGCGTGGTCCTTATTAGAGGAAAGATATTCCAATAAAAGATAACAAGTGTTTGCTCACAATAAAAAATTAATGTCCATTAATTCAATACAAAGTGAAACACCTAGTGCTATCTTAATTTGGCAGATACCGCCAGTGAATGTATCAGATCTCTAGAAATTCTCGATCAAAAAATTGAAGGGTTTGCGGATACAATAATAACTTATATAGTGTGGCAGAAATTAGATGGGTCCACAAAATTATGGTTTGAACGTGAACAAAAAAAAGACGAGTTACCAATATTAAAAGAATTAATCGAATTTTTAAAAAGACAAGCGAGAACACTGCAAGTTTCCAAACCTCTTGTAAATAATGTAACTCCTAAACGCAATGCTCAACAACGAATCACTAGTATGGTATCTACATCTAATGGTAAAAACTCAAAAACATTTAAATGTGTTAAGTGTCAGAGTAATGAATTCCACGGTTTGCACAAATGTCCAGAATTCTTAAATCTTTCAGTGGCTTCTAGATATGAATTCGTAAAGAAAAATAATATTTGTTTTAACTGTTTAAAATTCCACTCGTTTAGAAATTGTAAATCTACTTATTCTTGTCAGAAATGTATGAAAAAAACATTCGAGTTTACTGCATTTCGAGAACGAAAATGAAAAGCAAATTCAAAACAGCGATAGAAAAAATGAATTTATTTCAAAACCCGAGGTCCGTGATTGCAATACCCAAAACCAGAATCAAATCGTAGCGCATTCAAGTCTAGACCCGAATATCTGCAATATTTCACATTTCTAACGAAAGAGTATTTTCAGGTACATTTGTTTGTGAGATGAATTATTTAAGTTCTGGCAACTTATCAACTGTCATTGTTTATATTAAAAATAAATTTGGTGTATTCAAGCCGTTAAGAGGTTTGATTGATGCTGGATCAATGAGTAATTTCATTACGAGTGTGCATTTCAGTGTGCTGATTATTTAGGAATTAAGAAAGAAAAAATAAAAGTTGCAGTTTCAGGATTAAATGGCATCTTCGTGAATATTAACTCCAAGGTAAAAGCATTAATTTCGAACATTTCAAATTTTAAGGCGGAAATAGAACTTCTTTGTGTACCAAAAATATCGGATACCATTCCAGTAAATGGGATTAACGTTCCAACAGAACATTACCCTAATAACATTAAATTAGCGGATCCAGAATTTTACAAACCTGGAAAAATTGTAGTTCTTTTGGGAGCTCAAATATTTTATGATCTTTTAGAAGTCGGTCGAATTGAAGTCCCCAATTCTAATTTAAAATTCCAAAACTCGGTATTTGGATTCATTGCCTGCGGAAGCGTATTAAATCCTGACAATCAAATCACGCAAAATACTAATTGTGGGTTTGTTTGTAACTATGAAGATTTGACAAAAGAAGTTCAAAAATTCTTTCAGTTAGAAACATTAGGGATAAAAGACGATCCCACATGTACTGACGAAGATAGAGCATTAGAAATATTTGAAAAATCTGTATCTTATAAAAATAAACGTTACAAAGTTCCCTCACCATGGAAAAAAGATTGGCGAGAAATGAACGACAATTTCAAAATAGCCAATAATAGACTAAACTCTCTTAAAGTGAAAATGAAGCGAAAATTAGAGCTTCGTACTCAATATTGTGAGACTTTGAAAGATTATGAAAATAAAGGAATCATAGAAAAAATATCGGAAACGCACAAGCCAGTGCACTTTTTTATCTTCCACATCAACCTGTCTTTAGACAAAGCCTAACAACAAAAATGAGAGTAGTAATCGATGCCAGCTCACATGATGTTGGCGAATTATCGTTAAACGATTGTCTTTGGCCATGTCCAAATCTTAATCCAAACTTATTCGATCTACTTATCAATTTTAGATTAAACAAAATAGCATTGATAGGTGATATAGAAAAGGCCTTTCTGCAGATATCCCTAGCGGAGAAAGACAGAGATGCAGTGAGGTTTTTATGGATTGGAGATAGAAGTATAGAAATATATCGCTTCAACCGAGTTCTTTTTGGTATGAATGCTTCCCCGTTTCTTTTTGCTGCTACTCTAAGAAAACATATCAAGAAATTTCAAGTTAGATATCCTACAACAACAAAGCTATTAGATAGGTGCCTCTACGTAGATGATTTCATTGCTGGTTCTGACAACCTGAAAGATGCATTAGAAATCTCTCGAAATGCTGTTTATATTATGAGGAAGGCAAATATAAAACTCATAAAATGGTCAACTAATGATAACGATTTGATTGAGCAATGGAAACAAGAAGGGTTTGATACTCAGCCTCTACATAACCCAATTGAATTAGGATTTGACTCAACAAAAGTTCTAGGAATGTCTTGGCATACGAGTGAAGATTGCTTTATCGTAGATGTAAAAGGCTTATTAGAAATTTTATCGAAAAATGAAAACACCAAGCGCTTCATCCTGCGTGCTATTGGAAAAATATTCGACCCTCTTGGCTTGCTCACTCCTTATACTATTCGCATGAAATGCCTATTTAAAGATCTGTGGTTGAGGAAAATCGCTTGGGATGAAGATCTACCAATAGATGTTAAAGAAAAGTGTCTTCAATGGTGTTCTGAGATCCCACGCCTCTCTGACCTAAAAATTCCAAGAATTGTGCTAAATTCAACGAAAGAAGAACATTCAGATGCGGTAGAGATTCACTGTTTCTGCGATGTCAGTAAGAAAGCCTTCGCACTGTCATATACCTCAGAATTGTTAAAGAAAATGCTATTGAAGTTAACCTTGTGACTTTAAAAGTAGAGTTACACCTCTTAAAAAAATCACTTTACCAAGATTAGAGCTATTGGGAGCTTTACTTGCTGCCCGACTAGGTAATGCAGTCAGGAAAATAGTAGATCATAAGAAGCCATCAGATATGCTCTTCTGGACAGATTCGAAAATCACCTTGTACTGGATTAGAGGTTCTAGTAAAAGATGGAAATCATTCATAGCGAATCGTGTCAACGAGATTCAATCTTTGACTGACTCCAATTCGTGGTTTCATTGTCCAGCAAGTGAATCTTCAGATTCAAAAATTTGTAAAATATCTGTTTAATGTCATCTGAAAACAATCCTCCAAGAAACCGCCTCCAAGAAAAAAATCCTCCAAAAGCCCTTGCATAAAAATCAAAAGAAGCCTGCCCTCTGTAGGGTATCTGTTGGCGAAATCGCAGGTACCAGCGGTATGACTTCCTCAACAAAGGAGAGCTGGTACTGCTTCTTATGCAGTATTGATGCTGTTGCAGACATGCGGCTACGCATCGCATGCGGAAGATATGTCCATGAAGACTGTGTGGGACTTACCGCCCATGATGAAGAAGTTTTTATTTATCCGTCATGTGAGGACTGAGTAATAACAGATGTAAATTCCGCAGGCAGATGCAATAAAGCTAAGGAAAACCAACTATATTATTTTATAATATTTTGTAGTAACTGAAGTGCTTTGCATGGGTCTTCGAAGAGCTACAACCGAAAATGACCACCCCCTTCTAAAGTGCATGTTTTGAAGATACTTACTGTACCCCCTCCCTCCCCCGCAATACTTTAAGATATATTTCTTTTATCCCCCCTCCTCTAAAACACCTTGGAAGAGTGGCTCTTCCATTCACCCTGTGTAGCAGGTCAATAAGGAGCCACCTGTCCCTAATATTGGCATGCATGTCCATAATAGGGACAGGTGGTTCCTTATATGAACACGTGTAAATATTCTTTTTGTTTTTATCATTAAAATTAAACCAGAATAATTACAAGGTCGCTAATTTTAATAATGATAGTCAACAGTCCAGGGATATTGGTCATATATTTTTGGAGTCCTATGACATGTACATGGGGGCGAAAAAAATCAGTTTTCGTTAGGGTGTCCATATTGGGTACAGGTACCTGATATTTGCAATGAAGCATACGAAAAAAAGAAAAATCTATAAAAATGATTAATTATTAGTAAAAGAGACACGTTGTCAAAATTGTTAATTACCCTCGTCTACACGATTTTCAAAAAAGAAAAATAGTGAGTGTTTAAATACGTGAATTTAATGCTGGAACAGTAATTTCTATCACACCATGTTTTGTTTTGTTTTTAATTATATAGATTTAAATATTTCTGTTTTTCTTTTTCGACACATAATAGAAACAAGGTGCACGGGGTGATTATCCACGCTGGACAAAGCAAAATAACGAGTCATTCACCCATCATCAATGCACAACACTATACAAAATATTAAATAAAAAAAAAATAAAAAAATTGTGTGGAAATCTAAATCACAAAAAATCTGCGTTTAAACAAACAATAAATACATTAGGTAATGTGAATAAAACCAGACGTATACGTTTCGTGAGTTCACAGGACTCATATCATCAGTGTATAAAATTTATGTATAAAAACATTATACCCCCAACTACATGTAAGGCGAAAACCCAAATGTCAGCTAACACAGCACCGAAAAACCATCAAGTTCCAGCAACCAATGAAATCAAAGCGGAAGTGAAGTGTCGTGACACAACAAATCCACCCAGAAAGTTTAGATGAAAGGTAAGCTGGATAAATCATTAGCCAAGGAGATTTAAATCTATGAATGTGAACAGCTTCAAAAAAGTCTAAATCTAGAAGAGTAATGCATTTCTTGATAACAGTATATCAATGAATTTGGTGACGATTACAAATGATAAACTTTTCTACAAGCTTCTGAATGTTTCATAACCATAATACGATACTTGAAAAGAAAAACGGACTTTATTTTCAGTTTCGGCGTCGTTTCTTAAATTTTTTATGGACCAATCCACGTAATGATAGAGCAATAAAAGTTTGAAAATAATATTCGAATTTATAAAATATTTTTAACTAGATACAAACAAATTTTAGTAACTTACTAAAGCTAACTTTAAAGAAATCTTTCTACGCTCAAAATCATTTTTTGTAAAACTATTTAAACTACAAACTTTTTAAACAGAAAAGAATTGTATTTAATCTTATTTTGAACTTTCTAAACTGATAGTTCAAAAAATTGTTCGCTAGTTTTTCTTTCTTTTTAGTGTTCGTATTCGATTTCCGAGTACATTGAAAATTTGTTTTTGAGACACTTGAAATCAAGAAGTTTTATCACAGTCATCTGTCTCTTTCACAACAGCTTGACTGCAGTAGACATTACATCATTTTAAACTTAAAAACATTTTCCAACTAGAATTAGATAAAATATTACTTTAAAGTAGTTAAATTGTATGAAACTTTTATACAAATATTAGTTACAATTAAACACCCCTTTTTAGAATATAATTGCACTATATATAAAAATTATGTAATTGTAAATACAAGTAGTTATAAAATTTCAAAAAAGAAATATGAGCAATTTTTGTAACAGCAGGGTTCAATTAATAATATGATCAATTAAATATATTGTGTAATATTTCAGTAAAAAAGAGAAATTGAAAAAATATAATACTTTCCTCACAGTCTATACCTTTTTCTGATATTATCTATCTATGCAAGTAGGGCATCGTTTGATAGCTTCTATTTAAAACTTTCTTTTCCAAACTCGTTTACACTAGCGTAATGATGTCAAACACTTCCTTTAACCACATATTAGTCAT
Organism: Maratus speciosus; assembly: GCA_963932465.1. Classification (NCBI taxonomy): domain Eukaryota; kingdom Metazoa; phylum Arthropoda; class Arachnida; order Araneae; family Salticidae; genus Maratus; species Maratus speciosus. The sequence continues at coordinate 5,576,260 of OZ010786.1, read as the reverse complement.
GCTTCAGAGAAACACAGCTGTTTAACAGAATGTAATTTTTTCGCATTTTTGTGCCATCCTGAAAAAATTGAATTTGTTTCATTCATACAAATAAGGAAGATATTGCTTTTAGCTCGGAAATGTGTAAAATCATTGGGTCATCCGGAAAGTTCTGCGGTTTTCAAAGTGAGGTTCGGTTTCGTCTAGTTATTTTGTTACTACTCCTAAGCCGCGATTTTGAATGACCCAGAAATGTATATTCAGTATTTTCTGCTTTCACTGCACAATTCTAACTTGTATTGTCACATAATTTTTTCTTCCGTGCACTGCTAAGAATAGAGAACCAAAAAGTTTATTTTCTTCATATGATGCTCTTTTATTACAAAAAAGATAAAATTACTACTCAGACTGCTCGTAAAATTAGTGCTATAAATGGACAAAGTGCTGTTTCAGATGATGCAGTTCAAAAGTAGTTTCAGAAATTTAAGTGCGGAAATTTCAGTCTCCAAGATGACGCTTGCTCTGGGCGACCATCATCTGTAAAGGAGGACCTCTTAAAAGAAGCTATCGCTGAAAATTCACGTTACACAGTTCAGGAGCTATCACATAGATTAAATATTGCAAAAAGTACAGTGCATGATCATTTGAAGACAATAGGGTATGTAAGCCGCTATGATGTGGGTGTACCCCATACTTTAACACTGTAGAATATGCTTGCTCGAGTTTTGGCATGTGATTCTTCGCTGAAACGAAATAAAGAAGTTTATTTTTTTATTTTTTTTATTTTTTAACAGCTCTTTAAGTTGAGATGAGAAATGGATACTATACAATAATGTTGCAAGGAAAAGATCATGGGGTAAGTCAAATGAACCTCCCCAAGAAACATCGAGAGGAGGGCTGCATCCCAAAAATATAATGTTTTGTTTATGTTGGGACTATGAAGGAGTTATTTATTATGAACTAGTTAGTGCCCGTCAAGATTTGACTGTAAATAACTTGAACGTTTCATTAGAAAATTTTTTGAATTTTTAATTGTTTGCTTTTAAATTAATTATTGAATGACGAATTACGTAACGAATTTCTATATTGCATAAGTGATTCTTATTTATTTAGGGCGATAGATGGTGCTGCCAGTCTATCCTATTCAACGAAGTGAAAGAATTTTAAGTTTAGAATTTATAACTAATTATGCTTCTTTTCATCAGAAATTTACCTAAAAACACCGGGTAGAGAATTTATTTTTTCTTACTATGACCTCTTTTTTTAAAATAACAATATATATTTTCCTTTATTTATTTCCCAGCAAAGAAAGAAACAGAGGGCCATCAGCTGGAAAAAAGATGGCAGCCAGCACTGCCATCAGCGGTAAAGTGCAATGGTGCCATTACTTAAACCCATAAAAAAGTGGCCGTGCGGAATGCAGCTGGCCCATCTGTGATGGCCAAAAGCAGGCCAGCATTGGTATGCCATCACATTACTTCAATCCGACACTTTTCCTGCTGTGCTAGCAGCTATCCCACTGCTATTCCTTTGCTGGCCCAGCACTTTCTCTTACAAAAATTCTTATAGAATTCTATAAAAAAAAACAAAGTATTATAGCTCTTTTTTTCTATAAGCTAGTTTCACCAAGAGCTATAGAAATATATCTGTCTGTAATAGAAATGCCTATTGAAACATTTGAACTTGAAACGGTTTCCATTTGGTCACCCTCCCAAGTACTAACCACGATCGATGTTGTTTAGTTGGTTGTATTTATGTCGGCCAATTATCAGCACGTGGGATATAGGCTCTAAGGGGGGGGGGGGAGTGCCTTCCGTGTAGGTCTTTCTAAGGGAACCTAACCCGTATTAACGCTTGGAGAACCAATGTTCGAAGAAAACCACGAAAACTCCGAACGATTAGGCTGACGGGCGCGATTGGGATCGAACCCAGCACCTCCCGTCTACCAGTTTCGAGAGCAGAACCTCTCGGCCACTGGTGGGGCCGATGCTGTTTAGATTTTGTGATCGGACATTAACAAGTACTCCCAGCTTTGCTACGACCGCTCGTAGTTTTCAAGCTCTCATTACACTATTTCAAGTTTGTTTCTTTTGTGATTTACATTCCATATCATTAAACTGGTATAGAAATTATTGTATTGAATAGAAATCCTATATATTTTATACGCTTATTTTTATTATTGATTCTCAACTGTGTAAATTATGAAAACCGAAATCCTTTGTAACTTAGTAAAACCAGAGTTAATGAGAAAAAAAAAGTTTGTTGTAATAAAGAATTTATTTATTTATTCATTTACTTATTTATTTTGTTGGTGGCAGTGGTGCTATATTATTTACAGTTTCAAAACAAATTAGCTTCACCGCTTAAATTGTGTTAAAATATTCATTTCAGATTTGTGTTCAAATACTCAATGTCTTCGATATTTGCAACGCCACCTAGCGTAAGGGTTCCTAGCAATAATACTGCAAAAGTTCGTGCACTTCTATGTAGTGGTGGTCCAGATCATGAGATATAACGGAAGACCACCAGAATTTTATCTGATGATTTCCAACAGCAAAGTTGACTGTAGATGTCCAGCAGTGGTCATGCAGTGGCAGACCTTAGCCAGAACTTCTCCATCATTGGCAGCACCTATCTTGCTACTGGCCAGCCATTTCTTCTTTGCTGGGTTATTTATTAAAACTACAAGGGCATTAAAAGCTGCCATGAATTTCATTTTTATCTGTCTCATTCTCTAAAAACCAAAAGGGCAAAGCCGGATAAGCATTGGAAACATGCCTTTCAATCAAATTTCCTGATTTTTTCCCCAGATGTGGCTACATATCTGACAATATATTTCCCCTATTATCACCCTATAAATAGTGATATTTAATGAGATAAAAATGTTTTTTCACTTTTTAAAAAAACGTTTTTTCTCAAACACTGCTGCACGGAATTTCATGCAATTAATTGAGGATATATAGATACCAAAGTTGTATAACTGGTAATTTTTGTATATTTTTCTGTTTATAAAAACCGTGTGAAATAGCGAAATAAAAATTAAAAAAAATAAAAATCATATATTATGGTTATCCGAAAATTACCATTTTCTTGTAAAAAAATTCCCCATATGTGCCCGTATATTTTATATAAATGCCGAAAGTTTGCGTGGGTTACTACGTATAAATATTTACAAAAATGTATATTAAAATTATTGAAATTCCTTTTAAGGCATTATTTGGGGCGGAGCTACTCAACTTCCACACCCGAAAAATTTTTGGAATAACATAGCTGCCAACATTTACGCTTTCTTCGTACCATTAAAATTTTATAGCAAATATTGCCTTATTTATTCGTCGGAATTTCACGATTAAACAAGGCGAAAAAGTCTATTAAATTTTAGTGGTAGCAAAAAAGCGTAAATGTTGGCAGCTATGGAATAAACAGTTACAGAATCGCTGTATTTTAAATTTTAATGAACACATGAGCAACATTCTCAACGCTGTCGATATAAAAATGAACATGAAGTTGAAAAACATAGCTTATACGCTTAATGCAATCTAAAATACATCATTTGACATATTGTCTGCTGACTTTGTTCCAAAAATTCTTTGGATTTCGAAGTTAAGTAGCTCCGCCTCAAATACCGCCTTAAAATGAATTTCAATAATTTTAATATACATTTTTGTAAATATTTATGTGTAGTACACAACGCGAACTTTCGGCATTTATATAGAATATACGGGCACATACAAGGAATTTTTTACAAGAAAATGGTAATTTTCGGATAACCATAAGATATGATTTTTATTTTTTTCAATTTTTATTTCGCTACTTCACACAGGTTTAATAAACAGAAAATTATACAAAAATACCAGTTATGCATCTTTGATATCTATATATCCTCAGTTAATGGCATGAAATTCTACTCAGTAGTTTTTGAGAAAATCCGTTTTTTAAAAAAATCGAAAAAGTATTTTTATCTCATTAAATATCAATATTTATAGGGTGATAATAGATGAAATATATTGTCAGATATGTAGCCACATCTGGGAAAAAAAATCAGGAAATTTGATTGAAAGGCATGTTTCCCATGCTTATCCGGCTATGCCCTTTGAAACTTGATGCAGCTAACGATTTATAATATATATTTTTTATTACTTGAATTTTATTTTACATTTTTATACATTTTTAAAACATTAAACTTGTATATCAAGGTAATTTCTTTTATAGCTCTTAGATGAATATTTTTTTCTTTCCTTCTTATTTTCTTATTTTTTACGCAAATGGATGACAAACTTTTCTTTCTGACACACACACATATATATTCTTGATAATGGTCAGAAAATATAACGAAAATTTTAGATCAGCTCAATTTATTTAATTGATAATTACATGCAAAATATTTTAAATGTAAAATCATTATTTTTTCAAAATATATTGAGTGTTAAATTTTATTTAATTATAAAGCATTCAAATAATAATTAAACAAAAACATAATTTGACGAACAAATTAAAAAAACAAAATTTATTTTCTACATTGTTTAAGCCCGAGAAGGGACAGATATTAAGATATTTCATTCAATTAGTTTTACATTTAATGTTAAATTTTTGTAACAAATTATTTAAGCCAATTGAAGATTAAACAAGTAAGAAAAATCATGCGTTAAACATAGATTATGAAACACTTTCCAACACTTCCTGAATGCTTTAACAAAACTTCGTTATTTAGGGAAATAAGGTATATAAGTGAACTAAGTAAACATTTTAGAAAACACATAAAACATTTGAAAAACTGATTTCAGCAGTTACCGTCCATAGCAAATATGTATTTCAATTCTTTTGAACAGCCATGTATTTGATCTGTAGGTTGATATATATACTATATAATGGAGAAATTTAGTTTAGCAAGAAAACACATAACAGGTTGAAATTTCTCTTTCAGCAATTTATACTAATAGATTCAAACATACTTGTATAATTTTGTAAAACTCTGCAGTTAAACTAATACCTTTACTACACGCCACTATTTAGCTAAAGTTTAATTCAAAGTAAAACACTCTTAAAACTACCGGAATCACATTTCCAGAAATTATCATTTATAGACGGCCATGTATCCAATTCTTTGCGTGACCCCGTATGTCATTTCATATATGTTTTACAAACATTTCTTAGTAAACCAAATGCGGTTCAGCGTAAAAATGCCTGACTCATTTAAAAATCACCTTTAAGCAATTTGCAATCATACCCAGTAACCATTACGAATTCTTTTGAGTAGCCCTGTATATCAATAACAGCATTTATACACACCATATACAATGCATAAATATAGTGAAACATAAAAGCACATAACATAATTAAAAATGCATTTCCAGCAATCATCGCTACTTTACAGTACTTCGGGTACAATATAGTATCTGAAATAATTTGTGCGTCCCTGTAAATGCTCTGCATTTCGTATTACCCATGAAATAAATTATAGTAAACCTTAGCGATGTATATCTATTTCATCATACATGTAATAGTTTAACATAATTAAAATGCGCCGGAAAAAATTCCCTCCACTTCTATATCATTATGTAAAGGAATTCTTTTGTGCGGCCCTGTAAATGAATAATAACTAATGTTTGGGCCGCATATTGTACAGAAAATACATATTTTGGTCAACTTGATAAATGCATATCAATTTATTATGTTTGAAAGCATGTAACATCATTAAAAATCATTTTAAACGATTTTTTCCCCATAGGCCGTAATGTAATGGAAAACGTTTGACTGTCCCTGTAAATGAACTAAACATGCTACAAACTTCATTTGCAATAGGGTTCGTGCTATGGTAGAGGTCACTAACATCCAAAAATTTCAGAACGATCCGAGTATATTTACGGGAGTTAGAGCGCGTACAGACGGCCAGACGGACAGACGGACAGACAAACCGAAGTCATAAACACTTTTCAACTTTGTTGGAAAGTGTTAAAAATAAAAATAAAATTCATACAATATGATAATTAAAACACCCTAAAAAATTAGATTCCGTTCAAATGAAATCGAAATAAATCTTAGACTTCACCCATTTTTAATTGAAAATATTTGTATTCAAGATTTTGCATTATGTTTATGACAATTGTGCATAAAATGATAAGATACATGCAAAATACAAAACTTAAAAAAAGTCTAAGATTTATTCTTCTATTTCATTTCGATTTCATGTTCAGCACTATTTAAAAACTGTCGTTGAAAGCATTGTGCCAACACAGGAGACAGCTTTGATTTAGATGAAGATGAAGAGAAAATTTGAATTTCGTTACATAAATATGAGTTTATAGATATAATTAAATCGTTTTTCTTGTGTTCTTATTTCAAAATTTTGAATTTTTAAAATTAAATTATGTTTTTCAAGAACCCCAAATCCTTGATTTTTTTTGTCATAATTTTTTAAATTTACTTTTACTTTTAAAACAAATATCATACTCTTTTTCAGCTCAAAATTTGCTTTAATTTGGATACCCCACATGGCTGTTTGCGATTTTTCAAGAATTTACATGTTTTTTGAAAGATGGGCGCCAAAAAAAAAAAAACATTTTAGCATGTTCATTAGGAACGTGTTAAGTGACGTTTGTAACAAGAATAATTTTTGTTCCAATTAGTTCACCTAAAAGTGTTTTTTCCCTTATTTCTACTGCACTGCAACGAGTTACTTGAGGCCATATATTCCTATACAATAAATGATTGTTACAGTGTACTACACTGGTCAAAAAGTATATATTTATTTTACAACATAATATTTGCATCTTGTGTGCCAGTTTAAAACCGTAAAATCAACGAATGGTATACCGTTAAGCAGTAATATTCTGTTTAGATCATTTATACGATTTTATACAACAGCTTATTTTAAAGTTATAAACTGACACCCCAGGAGCCATTATTATACAGTAAAATCGACAATTTTTTTTGCGGTGCCTCAACCCTTAAAGTTTGACTCATGAGTTCAGGGATACACGGTATTTTCATACAGATGCTACTAATACAAATAATGATATGGATAAAAAATATTTTTATATATATATATATTTCATTCGACTGTGATATTTTCATAAAAAAATAGTGAAACGAAAAAGAATATTTATTAATAAAAACAAGTTGTAAATTGCTCATCAAACGTGGCAAATGAGATGCGTTCGTACTATAACTAGTTTTATAAATATTTTTTGCATCGCATATTGTACTGAATGTATATTTTAGTGCACTTTATAAGTGCATATAAATTTCATTCTGTTCGAAAGGCTGTAACATCATTAAAAGGTACTTGAGATAACGTTTTCCCATTGGCCGTAATGTAACGGAAAACGTTTGACTCTCCCTATAATTAAACTATACATCCGATTTTCATAAAAATTGAAATGACTCGACAAAATTTTACAAAAATTATATATTTAAAATTTCAGACCATTCGGAAGGCTGTAACATGATTAAAATGGACTTGAAATAATTTTTTCCTATTGGCAGTAGTATAACAGAAAACATTTGACTGTCCCAGTAATTAAACTATACATCCGATTTTTATAAAAATTGAAATGACTCGACAAAATTTTGCAACAATTATATATTTAAAATTTCAGACCATTCGGAAGGCTGTAACATGATTAAAATGGACTTGCAATAATTTTTTCCTATTGGCAGTAATGTAACGGAAAACATTTGACTGTCCCTGTAATTAAACTATACATCCTATTTTCATAAAAATTGAAATGACTCGACAACATTTTGCAGCAATTATATATTTAAAATTTCAGACCATTCGGAAGGCTGTAACATGATTAAAATGGACTTGCAATAACTTTTTCCTATTGGCAGTAATGTAACGGAAAATATTTGGCTGTCCCTGTATTTAAACTATACATCCGATTTTCATAAAAATTGAAATGACTCGACAAAATTTTGCAACAATTATCTCTCTATTCTAAAAAAAAGTAACTACCGCTGTCACCGCCGCCACCGCCGCCGCCGGTTTTGATTTTTTTGTGACCGGAGGCCTTTCTTCGTTAATATTAACAAAAATAATGCATACAAAAATATGAAAATCGGTGGTTTTATACAGAAAGGTTTGATAAACACGCTGATGCAGACAGTTTTCAAATCGAAGAATTATTTTAAGAGTTATTTAATGCTAAAGTTGAACAAAATCTTTCTACTAAAAAAGTTTTATAGCAGCAAAAACTATACATGGCAGTGTAATCATTTTTAGATCATTTTATGCGTTAGAATTTGCCGGAGTGCAGATTGCATTAAGTTTTTTATTTTGACTCATTTTTTCAGGTTTTATTTCTATTTTAAATTCAAATTTTCAGCATTTCTAGAGATATTTTTTACAGATTTCAGAAAATTGTACTAATTTAAACTGTTGCCAACTGTATAAAAAGCGCAAGCAATAATGTTTGCTTCAAATTAAAAATTTATTTACACGTGACTATTATAAACAGGAAAAAAACTTTCAAATTAGAATTAAATAATTACGTATAAAAAGCAGGAACTTATTAAAAATTACGTCATAAAAAGTATACACGTGAATTTTAAAAGAGAAAGGATATTGTAAAATAATAAATTCCTTAACATGCGTTAGAATTCTTAGGAGAAATTACGTCATATTTACGTCACATTATAGTTATTACATAAAATGAACACAAAATAATATTGCAAAAAAGTTTAAATTTAGAAATTGCGCTAGACATTTATTTGATATTTTGAGAATTAATTTAAAATGTCTCATTTAAAAGAACTTTCTTTTCGCTTTGTTAAAAAATACCAGGAGACAAAGACTCCCTTTACTTAATTCCTTATATATTAGCTTATTTTGAAATGTTGTTACACGTGTATACGTCATCAAGTTATTTTTATTTCGACGTTTTATTTGTGTTTTTATTAATGTTGTACGAATTTATTTGTTCTTTCGTTATTTAAAATAAAAATTATATCAATTTGTATAATTTGGCGAGTGGTTTGGCGATTTATATAATTTGGCGAAATTGGTCGACAGGATAATCAAGTAGTACCGCAGCGGATTTGGCGTTAAAATTCCCCAATCAAAGAGAAATGAATAGAAATTCGTTTATAGGGAGATCGCCACTGTTTTTTAAATTATAATTCAATCTTTCGAAATCTTTTTAAAGCCGATCAAATTAGCGTGCATTTAGAGTCTGCGGTGTCTGGAAGGGGGATGGCGAGCGTAGCTCGTAGGGGGCCGAGCCCCCTAGTATATTTAAAATTTCAGACCGTTCGGTCGGATAGTTTTTGCTCTGTTATATGCGGGCGGATGGACAGACGGACTGATCGACGACTATAGGTGCTACGTATTTATATAATTACGAACGCACCTAAAAATGTTGATTTTTCAGAATAATACTGGCATCTGGGTTGCCAGCTTAAAACAGTAAAATCAGCAAATGATAAAGCGTTAAGCAGTAACATTTTGTTTTGTTCATTTATACGACGGTATATTATAGCTTATTTTAAGGTTATAAACTGACACCCCAGGCGACAGTATTGTACAGCAAAATCAACATTTTTTTGCAGTGTATCAACCCTTAAAGTTTGAATCATGAGTTCAGTGATACTCTGTATTAGATGCTACTAATACAGATAATGATATAGATAAAAAAATATTTTTATTTTTGTTTCATTCGACTGTTGTTTCATTCATTATTTATATTTCATTCGACTGTGATATTTTCATAAAAAAAGTAGCGAGAAGAAAAAGTATATTTATTAATAATGTAAAATATTTCGAGATGTTTCATAATTTAGGATGCTGTACTCCCTTTTAGAAAAAAATTGGACAGATGCATATTTTCCCATCCGGTAACCTTAAAATAGTATTTTCAGAAGCATGATTAATCTGAATTATGCAAATGTTTATCTCAAAAAATAGAAAAAAATATGTATGGTTTTATTTTAATTCCAAGATGTACAAAGAAAAATGTCTAGCATAGTGATTAAAAGTTTAAATGAGAAAGGAAGACCACATTTCTGATATATTTTTCATTCGCTCAGTAACAACGTTAAATTACTATTTTTCTTTCATATTATATTTAAAACTAAACTTTTACTTTTGCATTGCAGAGTGAATAATAATTATACATACGTGTGCTATTTAAAATTAAAATTACTTTTCTCAAAATTTCCTTTGATTATTAATGTTTTAATCAAAGAAACATACTCGGGACATATATATATATATATATAGGTTTTGATATTTGAAAATTAGAAAAATATTAATATTTCTTTCCTATCATACGTATAATTTCTTAAAAATGGATCTCGAATTAATTCATCTACATCCTTTTGATCAAGATATTCGTACAAAAAAAATTTCGCAATGTAATATATATACATATACAGGGTGCAATATGTTATTTATCGCCGACCTTTAATTTCCCAACCGTTAGTCGTAGACATATAGCTCCAATTACAAAAATGTTTCAAATGAGGTAAATATTCATGTTGTGACATTGTTTTAAGTAAAATAACAATTTTATAAAAATTACGAAATCTAACTTTTTATACGCTCCCCAGTCCCTATAGTTATATTTAGTAAAAGTTTACATATATCATAACAGATATAACACAAAAAGTTTGACACCTCTTCTACAAAAATTGACACAGTTATTAAATTTCAAAGTTTGAGATTTTTGCACATTATTTTGTCTTTTATTGAGGGATCAGTTAAAAGATGAATTAAAGTAATTCGAGATCAAAATCAGGGTGCAATGTCCTGTTTAAGGCGAAACCACCTTCAGACGGTATCGCCAAATCGGAGTATCACCAAAGAGGGTTATTTCATCTAAAAATTTGAGTTGAATTTTAGGGATCCTATACAAAGCTAAGAATGAAATATTGAAATTAAACAGAAAAATAAATATCAATTTATTATAATATCAGAAAACGGTCTACTATGAAAAAGGAATACATCAAACACAGAAATCTACTGGAGATACTGCTCAAAGTGTTCTCCATTGGTGGCGATGTACAATTGAATGCGTGACAGTATTGAGTCCTGGACACGTTAGAGTATAGCAAGAGTGCAAACTGTGCGACAATCAAGGATGATGCGCTGCTGCAGATAAACCAGAGAAGTGGCGATGTGGAGGTTCTCCAGAGACCGGTAATGTGCATTGTGCATGTTCACGATACTAGTAAACATTGACTTATCTGTCCACAGATTGTCACAAAGAAATGACGGATTTTCCTCCAAGGTGTTGAGTATGAAATTACAATAATCAAATCATCGTGCGTGGTCACCCAGCATCAATGATTGAACCAGTGTCGGATGGTATGAATGCGCATCATGTGCATGTAACACATGCCTGATATGCTGATCACATGCCTCGCTTTTTTGCACCGCGCTCAGTTGGGGAATTAAATTGGAGAATGCCAGCACCTCCTCCGGTGTCACTCGAACATTACCCCTTATCCTTCTACTTGTTCTGGGTCGTGGTGAAACAGAGCCAGAACTCTCTAAGATGGTGCAATGCATTAGTTATAGTTTCATGCGTTGGATGTAGATCCTTAGGGAAGCGTTCTGAATAGACACTCGCAGCCTCTCTGGCACTCCTTTAACATTCACCATAAAATGTATCATTTCGGCATATTGCATGTATGCGTAGCTTTCCATCACGATATCTGAGCTGACTAGCTTGTCCACTGCCAGATGGCTCGTGTTTTAAACCAAACGTGTGGCGCTGCGGTACTATCGTTATTTGCATAATCCGAATTTTCATAGGTCGTTTGCATTCCGCTACCATTTATCTAGTCCTTAGTGAATATGTTATATTTTTCGGTTGTCGATTCTACACTTTGATGTTTGAATGTTTTTCGAGCCATAAAAGTTACCTCAAATGTTTAGATGAAATAACGCTCTTTGGTTATTACCCGATTTGGCGATACCGGCTAAAGGTGGTTTCGCCGTAAGAAGGACAACGCACTCTGATTTTGATCTCGAACTACTTTGATTCATCTTTTAACTGATTCCTCAATGGAAGACAAAATCATGTGCAAAAATCTCAAACTTTGAAATTTAATAACTGTGACAATTTTTGTAGTACAGGTGCCAAAATTCTTGTGTTATATCTGTTATGATATGTGTAAACTTTTACTAAATATAACTATAGGGACTGGGGGATCGTGTAAAAAGTTAGATTTCGTATTTTTTATAAAATTGTTAATTTACTTAAGATAATGTCACAACATGGATATTTACCTCATTTGAAACTTTTTGTAATTGGAACTATACGTCTACGACCAACGGTTCAGAAATTAAAGGTCGGCGATAGATAACATATTGCACCCTGTATATACATATAAATAATATTTTGCTCCTTTTTAAAAATGATTTTAAAGAAATTGTCATAGAAAAAACTGCAATATAGAAATATAGAAGGTACAACAAAAAAGTTCTTCCAGCCTGTAAAGGGATGAAAATGTACCTTCCCTATTCAAAGTTTTTAAGAATTCCACCGATTTTGTTTAAGCAGAAAATTTAACATACTTTTAAACGAGAGTAGATTAATCTACAGCTCTAATTTTTATTTACAATTATTTATAAGCGAGTCCATTTAAATTTATTTAAGAGGTTCATGGGGTTCGTAACAATACACTGTTAAAAATATCATTAAAAATTACCTCTGTTTTTAAGGGCTATCTATTTTCTGACTTATGAGTACGCTGCATAAATACCTATGGAGCGTTCTCATTGATCAGAAAATAGATAGTCTTCAAAAACAGAGGTAATTTTTCACGAAATTTTTAACAGTGTACGTTATTTTTTTGCATCCCGAATATATGGATTGAATGGTTGGACAACTTCTGGAGTCGCGACACAGTGGGAACACGTTCTATAGCGAAAATGAAGGATATTGAATTTGAATGAGAATTCAAAGATATTAGTCTCCTATTACCAAGTTTTGTCGCCATATTTGGTGACATTTTGTCAAGTGTCGCCAAGCTTTGCGAAAATTTGATGCTGTCTGAAGCTATTATGTAAAAAAGCGTTAGAGAATTGAAACAATAGTTACAGCAATTAAAAGCATTCATGCAAGAACTAGAAACCGATTATGGAGAAATACACTACTTTTAATAATTATCTTCTCTTTCAAAATGTCAGCTAGCATATAAATTCAAATTGCTATATCTCAGACTATGTTTTAAGACAGACTAGAAATAAAAAATGCTCCGGAATTCCTGTACTGAGGCCGAACACTTGCGGAAAAACTATTAGAATTTTTAATTTTCTGTCATTTTTCTTTTATTTGAAATTATTAATTGACCGTCAGTTTGAAACAAAATGACGGATGAAACTGTCCCACGAAGACGGTCGAGAACTATGCAAGCCATTCACACAAGCTCATACACATCGAAATTTAGCTCATGAAAAGGAATATAATAGAATCACAAATATCAGATGCATATACACACACAGATATATATATATATTTATAACGAATTAAAAAATAATGATAATAGTCACAGAGGTTCAAAAATCTAGAATAACACATAAAAAATATTATTCATTTAAACGAAAATCTTTGCGAAATGTTAATATGTAGTGGCATCTCCCTTGGTCTTAATAACACCACGTACACGATAAGTCATACCATTCACTAATGTTTGGCGGTCGTCTTTGCTGATAGTTGCCCAATGAGTTTCACACATTTCGCGAGTTTATTTCTGTCATTTGGAGCTACATCCTGGAGATGTTTCTTCATTAATCACCAAATGTTCTCCATGGGGTTTAAATCGGGAGAATTGATCAGCCAAGGAAGTAATTTGATTTTATTTTTCCTAAGCCTAGCAGTGGTGCGCTTCGACGTGCGACAAGATTCAAATTCTTGTTGGATGATAAAGTCATTCTCAAATAGATATTCCGATTATGGAAGCACAAAATGCTGAAGTATCCTTAGTATACTTCGAAAATTACTCTTCCTGTCAAAATACATACCTTTCCTAAGCCGCCAGTACTCATAAACCCCAAATCTTGATAGAGGTGTTAAATTTCACTGATCGTTTCAAGCACTCTCTAAAAGACGTTTCTTGTTTGCAGCGCAAATCATGGAACCTTGATGGCGAGGCGAAATTTAAACATCTATTTATTACAAAAATTTACGTTATTCCGGTCCTGAAAATTCATTGCAATCTGTCTTTGCTCCACCGCAATCTGGTTCCTTTTTCGTTTACAAATAAGGAGCGGCTTTGCCCTGGGAACACATGATTGAAAAACAAGTTCGTGGACTTTTCCAGAGTGATTGAAATCGTTGGACCTACTCCTTGCTCTTGCCACTTTGAAATTATGTATTTTAGGCTCCTGAAGCGGTTTTCCTTCAAGGTACGTTTCGGCATTATATCTTGTCTAAGTATGGTTATTCATTTACGACCATTATTTGCAAGGTTATTTTAAAAATTTTACTTTTTAGAATAATATTTTAAAACTTTACTCATAGTTCCTTGAGAACAATTCACTTACTCGGCAATTATCTGTTGAATAAATTCCTCATTACGTACAGTCACAATCGCAGTCTTTGTAATGCCCGGTATGTTTTTCTATTGCCAGATTTTGGACAGCCAACTAACTAAAGTTGGCGGTAAAACAAGCCTATACATGCCTACTACCTCTACAGAGGCGCCATTTATGCAAATTTTATCATCACTTTTGACCAGTCTCAAAATTTTACAAATATTTTAATATTGTGAAACGCCTCTGGAAATATTTAAATTTTGTGAATAAATTCATTATTTTTTTTCTATGAGTTTCCTTAGGCACGTGGGAACAATATATCGTACATCAGCTTTTGTGAAAACTTAACAGTTTTTTCGTTCTTCCCTGTTGTTTATTTTTCAGATGTCATGCATTTTATATGGCAATGCAATGTCTGTTTTAGTTATACTAATATTTGGAATTGGAGTACTATTATCGTTTATGGATGTTATTAAATCCCTGTTCCTGATTTTCTGAAATATTCCCAAAATCGGTGTCTTTGGGAAAAAAGGGGAGAATACGAAAGTTATTCTGAGCCTGATTGCCGGTAGAATTTCCGTATACTTTTCGTGTGTATTGACACTGACTTTATTAAGTAAACAAAATAATCAAAATTTAAATAAATTTCTTCAAAATGGTATTTTTCATATTTACTAGCATGTTTTGTTCGCTACATCGGTTTCTCCAAATTAACCTTAAATCAAAAGAAACATATCAGTAATTTTGACTTTGTGTTTTAAATCAATATGGACATTTACCTGACTTTTTCGTTCAGCATTGCTGATAACGATACGAACGCAGTTGCGCCATTGTATTTTTCAATATGTCTGGTAACACTTGTACTTCTAAGGAGAAATTTTTTAGTTGATCTTTTACATTAGGATTTTTTTATATACAATCCATGCAATATACAAAGACCGTACTTGAAAATCATGGAGCAGTACACAATGAATTAAAATTTTTCCTGAAAAATAATCTAACAGTGCAAACGCCATCAAAATCCATTACAAGAACTCAAGTTATAAGCGAATGGAACGAAATTCCCATTTGCATTTTCAGGGTTGCACGCTTCAGGGAATTTTCGAGTCAAAATATAAGTATTTTTTTTATAGAAAAATGTATCTAGATTTAACGCACGAAAAGTCGTCTTATTTAAAGAGAGATTTTCTGTAAGAAAGTACGGGTGCCGCAGAATTTTCTGCTCTGGAAATTCCCTGAAGAGTGGCAACTCTGATTTTATATGTATAGTAGTGTAGATGTTGTTCTATAGTGTTAATTTTCTACTAGAGAAGATCTTTTCTACTACATTTTATAGATTCATATAGCTGCTTTACTATGACAGATTCAAAAGATAAACGTACCTGAGAATTAAGTTATATAAAATGTGTATTAATTTAAAACAAATACATTTTGAAATTGTATTTCAGATTGTTTTATTCATTGAAACATAAACTACAATAGTAACCATAGTAATAACTTTAAATCGTTGATAAAAACTCCATATTTAAAATAATATATACTCAGTACACTCAATGATACATTTTATTTTTTTAAGTCAACTCTCATGTACTTAATTTCTTTAAAAAAAATTGAACATAAGTATATTCGAACATAACAAACATATTAAATTAATATGTTTTCTTAACTCAGCAAAACTGAAGTTGTAAGCAGCCGGAACTAAATTATCATCTGCATTATATAATACGAGTATTTACTTGGATGGTTTTAAAATAGCCAACTAGTTACGCATTAATCTAAATTTCGCTAAACGTATTAGGCTTAATATAGTTCACATTATATTTTTCCGTTTCCACACTTAAAAATAAACAAACAAACAAAACAAATGCATATAAACTCATATTTTATGCGATAGTAATAATAATAATAAAAAAAAAAAAAAAAAAAAAAAGTTAAACCACCTTTCTCTAGTATGAAAACAATATTAGGATAATATTTTCAACGTTGAACTGAAATATTTTTTAAGCTTTAGCTCTTCATTTTATCAGTATTTCTCTAACATTGGGGAATCTAATCATCTCGGGGAACTAAATCTATTGTCAAGGAACTGTATTTCCTAAACATAGCCAATATATTTCCAATATTGGCGTCTGAAAACAACTGTTTAGAAATAACCATTATTTCAACAATAACTACATTTCATTGCAAATATTTGAAATATAAAGCCAGCAAATTGTGGTAAAAAATATTGCTATAATCAAATTAATAAAAAATATTAATATTTAATTGTAATCATTCCCAATGTAAGGAATAGTTGCGCAATATTAAGGCGCCAGTATAATTAACATAATACATATAAATTTTCTTGTAATGTAGAGTAAATAAATGTATGTAAGTAAATAAAGTTTCTTGTTTTCTTCTACATATTATTTTATTAAAATATAAGATCGATACATTAATCACGAAATTCAACCTCCAATATCTTGGAAAAGAAATCTTAATTTATCTTAAACAAACGACCTCTATTTTTTGTTATAATTTAAAAACAACTTGCATGCTTCTCCCAAGAGACGTTTAGAAAGCAGAACAAACCTTTGTAATTTATTCACGTCATGTAATCATTGGCAGCATCCTGTGAGATTCTCTCAGCATGAAATAACTTCCAGGATTCATTTTTCTTTTTTAGAACGCTTACAAGTAATTTAAAACTATTTAAATTAAGTGACATTTCTGATGAGACTTTGATCAGTTCAGACGTAAATAAAGATTTATGACTAATCCCAAGCCCAGAAAGAAACAGGGTGGATTATACTTAATTTAATTTTGGATCTGTCTTTATTAAAATTATATTTAAAAGAAAACAATATCGTCAACTTTGAAGGGAGTAGGATCATGTTGGGTTGTCATATAAACAAAGGAGGAATAGTAAAGGCTCATCAAATTAATTTATGTTTAGAAGAAAGGATGCCTAATTTACTTCAAAATATTTTTACGATTTTTTCGTTTCTATTGCATCTTTTATTTTTCCTATCTTAATATGAGATACCGTATTCCTTACTTAAAAAAAATATATAAAATTTTCATAAACATTAACACAGACGTGTGATAATAAGAGTAAATATACCTATTGTCATTGATGTATAATGTCATCCTTCTATATATATAAAAAAAGTAACGATTTGGAAATGGACCAATGAAAATCTGCGTAGATACAGCGAAAAGCATCTGATTGGTCAGATCTTTCTGACACTAAAAGGAGGGTTACCAGGGCGACATCTGCCGCCAAAAGTGAAGCCAAGCTGGCGCTATTTAAAGTGTTTCGCCAAATTGCCATAGACTCCCATTGAAATCCAAAAGAATTAACTTGCTTACAGAAAATCAACAAATTGAAATATTTCAATGCAACAAAAACTAATATATTAGCTTATGAATAGAGCTTAATTGAACTATTTACCTTATTTTATGCACAAACACTAACTATTTACAATATTAGTAACACTATACATAAAATTTTATATTTAAAAATTCTTATAATTATGAAACTCTGTAAGTCTAATTATTATGTGCTTGGAGATAAGGAAATAAATTGTCAGGAGTTGGGGAGGAATGCGTTTTTACCAAGTGGAATCTAAAAATTGAATGCATAGAAAATAGGGATCGCGAAGCGATCCAGAATGGAAAAGCGAAACAATTACGTCTGGAGTTGGCTAGAAAATAGGGATTGCTTCGCGATACTGAACGGAATCTCGAAGCGATAACGCGGGGGATTCGTGAGCTAAGCGAGCAGGGGGGGCGGAGCCTCCGTAATATTTTTAAACGAAAACATATCCTAAATAGACCAAAGTTTAAGAGCCCCCTGCGAGCAGTATACACCAGTTATACCGTGTTATGCGCACTCCATTTTGTTTTTGCAAACGAAACTCGAATATGGTTTTGATTTTATAAGAAAGTCTATCCAAGCGCATCTAGGCTTGTGGGCTAAAAAAATGAAACCGCATTCCATTTACAAATGTCAAAAAATGCACGAAACGCAAGAAAAAATTTAAAAATAGCATGACAAAATCCTAAAAAATTCAAAAATCGCTGTACGAATTAAATTTATAGAAATAGAACAAAATCTATAATATATAATAAGGGTGAATATCACAAAATGTGAGATTTTGAAAACAAAATTTTTTGAAAATTTAAATATTTTCAAAGCTTCTGATTCTTTTAAAAATGTTAGTTGAGCAGCTGAATAAAGGAATTTTCACGTAAAATTGTTAAGGTTTGAAGAGCTTAAGTTTATTTATTTGTAATTATAATTATATGTCATTTTCTTGGCATATATATGGCCTGATAATGACAATTTCATTCTAAAACATTTTTCACGTTGTTTCTTTTTTACTATTTTTAGATCTGACATTTTTATTCCGTTTAAAGAAACATGTTTCCTCTGTAGTATCTCAAATGCAGCGTAATGTTCAGTTTTATTTGTAATTTATTGAAGCCAGGAAAATGATAAAATAAAAGTATGCTTAATTTTTACAAAGACTTTAAACACATTATTTTCAAAACAATATCCAAAAGATCTTGCTGGCAGCAATGCTTTTACTAATTCTGGCTTGAACTATGTCAAGAACAAGAAGAATTACTCTGCAGTGCCATCTTTATACCTCATAAATGATTAAAATGAGCAGGCCAGGAAAATGTCATTTATTTTCAGTGACAATCATATTTTAATTATGGAAAATTATTTGTGTGTCGATGTGGGATAGGATTAACTCGTTCGACACTTAAACAATCACATTTTAATAACAATCACACACAAAATATATACAATTCGCGTAAAAGCTTTATTATCTTTGAAACATACATATTTCCAAGAAAAGATCTCTAGGGAAGATACATTTCGAACATACGCCGAAAACTCTACTTAAACCCGAACAATCATAATTACATACATTCACTTCACTTCATGTTTGGCAAAATATCTCAGGATATTTTGCCGACAGTGGCAACAGCGCCATCTATATGCTAAATGTATGGGAAGGCAGTCATTTTGTTACAACCTCCCCCTCTGGTTCCGCGGACGTCCCGGTGAGGAACCAGTAACTTTTTTAGGTGGTCTGCCGCGTTTCCTAATTGGTGCAACAGGCACAATGTCAGAGTCATTACACAGTTTCAAAGCTGAAGTATGACATGTAGCAAAAGGTTCATTTGGATTGTCCATGCTTGCTATAACAAATGTGGTGGGCGATTTTTGACTTAAAATAGTGTATGGTCCGTCACGTTTAGGCATGAACTTTGCAGTTTTATTGCTAGAGGCTTTACTTACTGGATGTAAGTCAACCCAAACCTTGTCTCCTGGAGCAAAACAATGTCCTGATTTTCTTTCACGGTCAGCGTATTTCTTTCTTTGATCTTGCTTAGCTTCAACTTTGTCTTTAATTTCTTTGGTGAAGTTTGCAAATTTCTTGAGGTATGGCGTAATTTCAGGTACAAAGTTGTCATTGTGAATTACAGCACGAATGTCGTGTTGAGCATCGTCTGTCGTTCTTAATTCTCTCCCAAATTGTAAAAATGCTGCTGTTTCTCCAGTGGTGTCGCACTTAGCAGTATTCATTGCAAAACGTATTGTAGGAAGTTTTTCTTCCCATGAACAGTGGTCATTCTCTACTAATATAGCCAATCTCGGCTTGAGATCTCTATTTTTCCTCTCCACAGGGTTTGCCTGAGGATGATATATGGGAGTTAGGTTTTGTTTGATACCTAAAATAAAACAAAGTTGTTGCATCACACTACTAACAAATTGTGGTCCGTTATCACATATTATACGTCTGGGTAGACCATATCTAAGAATAACTTCTTCGAGAAAAGTAGTTGCACACTGTGCTGCAGTAGCCTCTGTAAGGGCAAATAGTTCAACCCATCTTGTTGCACAGTCTTCTACTATGAATATCCATCTTTTACCATTCTTACTTTTTGGTAAAGGGCCAAAAAGATCAATTAATAGAACTTCAAATCGTTGTGAGTACACTGGTGTTTGTAACAAACCGGATGGTTTTTGATTAGAAGGTTTATACCTATTATATTCAGCACAATATTTGACGTAATCTGCAATGTATGAACGCATTCCAGTCCAATAATATCTTTTGGATATTCTATTAAATGTACCTTCAGCACCGTAGTGACCAGCCGTAGGTGAGTCATGGTGTTCTTTTAAAATTTTCTCCCTTTCATGTGAGGGGACTACTAGTTGTGCTTCTTCAGATTCCGAAGTTGGGGAATACCTGTATAAAACTCCTTGGTTCATAACATAACTGCGTTCAGCCCAGTTAGTGTAGTCTAGAGTTTTTTCTTCATCTTCGATACTTTTAATAATTTTCTTTAATTCTTCATCTTTCATTTGTTCAGCACGTAGATTACTAGGCATTTTAGCAGGGATATCAATCATTATGGTGCAAATATCACAATCTTCTTTACTGATATGATCACACGCAGGACGAGAAAGCATGTCAGCTATGACGTTCGCTTTACCTGGAATGTATTCTATTTTCACATTAAATTCTTGCAACTGTAAAGCCCATCTGGCAAGTCTTCCAGAATGGGACTTTAAGCTCATGAGGCTGGTGGTCGGATGCCACAGTAACTTCTGTTCCGTCAATGTATCCTCTGAATTTATTAAGAACCCAGACAACAGCAAGAGCTTCCCGTTCCGTGGTGTGATAGTTGCGTTCTGCAGGAGTCAGTAATCTACTGGCGTACTCAATCGGATGCTCTTCCGTACCTTGAACCTGGAGAAGTACTGCTCCAAGAGCATAATTGCTTGCATCGGTTCGAATGATGAAGGGTTTTGTTTCATCAGCCTGTTTCAATATTGGTGTTGAAACCAAGCATTGCTTCAAGGTTTGAAATGCATTTTCTTCATCGGAACCCCAATGCCATTCAACATTCTTCTTAGTGAGGTTACTAAGTGGTCTGGATATTTCTGCAAAATCTTGTATAAAACGGCGATACCATGAACATGTCTGCAGAAACGATTGCAGTTGTTTTATATTCTTGGGAGGCGGGATCCTCACAATAGCATCAATTTTCCCAGGATCAAATTCTAGGCCATTTCGAGTGATCCAGTGCCCTAAGTACATTATTCTGGTACATGCAAAATTGCATTTTTCTCGATTTGCAGAAAGTTTCCATTTGTCTAATCTTTGAAAAACATCTTCAAGATCAGATAGATGTTGTTCAAAACTTGATGATAAAATAATGAGGTCATCAAGGTAAGAGAGAATATTTACATCTGGGAGTCCGTTGCGAAAGTTATCCATCGTCCTCTGAAACGTTGCAGGAGCGTTACGGAGTCCAAAAGGCATTCTTCGAAAGCGGTATGTTCCGAGAGGACATACAAAAGCAGTTTTATCACGATCAGGCCCATAGACACTCACCTGATGGTAGCCAGCATTCAGATCCAGAGTGGTCATGAACTGGGCAGTCTTTGCCTGATGTAGAAGATCGTCCATACGAGGAAGTGGATAGGTATCCCGTATAGTCACCTCATTGAGTTTCCTGTAGTCTACACATAGATGTACACTATCATTTGGCTTAGGAATGAGCACGATTGGTGCAGAATATGGAGATTCGCATTGCTCAATATTTCCTTTGGCAATGAGATCATCAATTTCTGTTTTCAACAACTCTATCTTAGCTGGTGATAACCTGTAAGGTGGTAATGATATTGGACGATGTTCTCTAGTGTTTATGTGATGTTCGACGAAGGGTGTTGCTTCTCCCCCTGGTTGAAAGGTATTGGAAAATTTTTCAAGCAAGTCATTAAGTCTCTTTCGTTGTATTGCAGATAGGTTTTGACCTTCATTTTCTCTTAACATAATTGTGTTAGCTTTGACATTTGGTGTTGAGATTTCAGACGTCGTTTTGAAAGGATCATCAACAAAGAGAATTTTATATTTTGGATTGTTCTGGAAATACCAACTTTGGCTTCGCATATCCAACACAATTCTCATTTTATTCAAAAAATCTATGCCTAACAATGTTCTATTTCCGGTAGCTTCGGGTAACGCAAAAATCGTTGTATTAGTTCTACGACCTTCTATTTCAACAGTGATTGTTGCTTGAAGAACGTTAGTTTCTTTTCGTATGCCATCAGCGAGCGTTATGCTTACACTGGTCTCTTCGAACGAAGTTCCTTGGTCACGGAGAAGCTTGAACAACATTTCTCCAGCAATGGAATGAGTAGCCCCGGTATCTGCGCAAGCTACCCCTGTAATACCATTTACCTTTATATACAACATAGGTGTTGCCTGTGTATTAATATAACAAGATTGGAGATGGAGGGAACTAAAATTTGTTGATTTTACTTGCGTAGATGGGGAACAATTAGGACATTTTGCTTTGACAAAACCTTGTTTCCCACAGCCATAGCGTCTTATAAGTGGACGCTTATCATCATTTACAAAGCGTGAATTCGTATATTTTGAGGTAGGAGAAGTATTTTTGTAATTTCCAAAATGTTCGCTAACTTCATTTTTGGTTACCTGATTTTTCCAGAATTCCTGACCATTTGAATTTTTTGACAAAACATGTTTCTGTGTTTCACGCGATTTTGAATTACTTGCTGATTTTTGAAAAGGGGGTCTAATATTTTCGTATATGTCTAGCTTTTCGGCCAACACGACAGGGTCATTTAGTTTGTCCCAACCATATAAATAATGATTTTTATATTTCGGTGGGCACTTTTTTTTAATCTGATCAGCGATTATTTGTTCTGAGAGCTTTTCAAATAAATTAACTTCTAATTCGGATAACCAACCTTCAAAATAATTTCTAATTTCAAAGTAAAAATCTTTCCAAGTAGAATTCTCTCTTTTTTGATGTCGGCTAAATAATACCCCAAACTTCTCCGCTGTTAATTTAAATCTTTTTAACAATATATCGCGAATATGTGCATAGTTTTTGAACATTTCTTCAGGCTCTCTTGCTATAAGCTTAGAAATGTCGTTCGGAAGAACGGCGATTAATTGTGAGACCCAAAAATCTTTGGAGACATTTAACATTTTCATTTGACGTTTAAACATTGTCAAGAACAACGACATATCATCTTTTTCCGGATTAAATGGTGGTAGGATGTTTTTAATATCTATACGCATCTGGTCCATTTGATTTTGTGGAACAGTTGTCGCGGTATAGTTTTGAGCTTGCAGCTTAAGTTTTTCTAACTCATAAGCTCTTTCCTCTGCGATACGTTTGTCCCCAACCCTTTGTTCTTCTATGTTCTCTTGTTTTTTCCTATTTTGTTCTTCTATGCTCTCTTGTTTTTTTTCTATCTTCCACGATAGCAATCAATGCCTCTTTTACAAATTGTTCATCGTCTTTAAAAAGGGCGCAATTCATATTTTTTTCACGCAAGACTACTATTTTATCATCTGCATCTACCTGAAGCTCTAATTCGGTAGCCAAATTATATAAATCGATTTTTTCCCTTTAGAAAGAAACGCCATTTTTCCTCAAATCAGTTAAATTTATGCTTAAATCACAAAATTATATGCAATACTTGACCCATTAAATAATCAAATAACAAAATAACTACCTTCCCCTTACAGGTAAATATGCATAAACTTTCATAAACAATTGATGAAACATACAAAAAATAATTTAATACCATACTAAAATCTATCTCTAATTAAACATGAGCTCATGTAAATATTAATGCAAAAATATTATAATCAGTCAATATGCAACTTTTTTTTTTAATATAACTTACCGTATAAAACTGTCAGAAATATTTAAATCATAAAATTTTAAGTATTTCAAATACTATGGATAATTTGATGCGAAAAAATTTTTCATTCACAAATAAATATGAAAGCAACAAAAATATCAAAATAAAGTACTTACTTACTTCTTTAAAATAAACATTCTAAATAATTATTGACGATTACTGAAATCACTTTTCTTTTCTAATATACTGCGCCGTGCACAGTTAAAAGAAATAATCATAAAATTCACTTACTTAAATAATATTGCATTGAGAAAAAAAAATTACCAAAAGAAATTATATAACTCTTTCCCTTTCAGAAAATTAATCTTTCATAATACTCTTAAAGAAGAACAAAACAAAAAAAACCACACACATACTAAAACAGCATTTAAAAATAAATAAACCACCAGCTGGCCAGCAATAAACATAAAAAAAATTCAACTTTTTACCGGTAAGAAAACAAAATTTATCTTTAGATAATCATTCTTCGGTGGTCACGTGACAGTTTCAGATTTCTTTTAAACACACAGAATATCGGCGATAGCTGAACACTGATAGTTATTCCGAAAACATTTTAGAATTGCGTAACGAATATTCGATGATCACAAACAGAAATTATGTAACAAACTCAAAGATATTTTTATGATTTTAAACAGCACACTTTCACCTTGAGAACTTTGAAGCTCGAAGCATACCCCACAAATAATTATTCCATAAGGATAGCACTAATTGATTTATTATCAAAAAGGAATGCACGCGTTAGAACCGAAGTGGTTCTTTTTTAAACTATTCTTGAAGTGACGATTTCTCACAATTAAGAATCTAGGTGATTCTTTTTATTCACTTGCAGGGCGGCAATACACTATAGAACAAAAGCACTTTCTTGAAATTATGCTTGCACATTCACAGAATTGAGAATGATTTCTCAAACTTACTTTGTCAGGATGACAAATACACAATTATCCACTGTCATTATTGTCCGGGTGACAATATTTTGAACCCGGTATAGCGGTTCCTTTTTATTTCGTTTTTGAAGAAGGAGATTTTTTTCACGTTGGGCGTCATTTTGTGTCGATGTGGGATAGGATTAACTCGTTCGACACTTAAACAATCACATTTTAATAACAATCACACACAAAATATATACAATTCGCGTAAAAGCGCTATTATCTTTGAAACATACATATTTCCATGAAAAGATCTCTAGGGGAGATACATTTCGAACACACGCCGAAAACTCTACTTAAACCCGAACAATCATAATTACATACATTCACTTCACTTCATGTTTGGCAAAATATCTCAGGATATTTTGCCAACAGTGGCAACAGCGCCATCTATATGCTATAAAAATATGGGAAGGCAGTCATTTTGTTACATTTGTAAAATACAGAATTTGTTACCTTCCTCATATATGTGCTATGTAAGATATAATCTAACAAAAACATAGCTGTGAAAAAAGGGATCCAAGTTCTGTAAAGACAATGTCAAGAAAAGAAGTGATATCTAAGTGGGTGTCAAGTTCAAATAAAATTCACTCGAACTTACCTACTGAAGTATCATAGCATTTTTTGAATTGTTTAGAAATAAAAATTATTGATACCAATATTAATAATAAATCTAGAACTTGGCAAGTTTTTGATAAATGTTATGCCTATTAATTTCATGTCTTAATAAAATGATGATGTTAATATTAACAACAATGTCATGATAAAAAATTAATATAGTTATTATAAACAAGAGATACACTTAAGCTTGTTCTTGGCCATCACTCTAGAGACTGCCCCCTTTAACACTTCAGGGGCAAAGAACTTTTATTCTTTACAGTAAATATACTTTATAGTAAAAGTTCTAAATAGAGATTTATTTTTATGTGTTCTGTTTAGATACTTTTAATTTAGTGTGGTGATTAATACTAAGAGGCGGATTATTGAAATAAACAGTTGCATAAAAATGCGAAATTTAAATACGTGAAATGTGTAGCAAACATACAATATTATGGTTTATTTAGAATTGGCAGGGATAAAATTTTAAGAGACTTTACAAATTGATTTAAAAAATAGTAGAATAATTTATCCATTGTCTATTTTTAGTTACAGAGAATTTGAACGTAACCTTGAAACCTCGAATTAAACCATGAAATGTAAATTTTCCCTTTTAGCATATTATAACTTTAGTATTAGGTTAATATATTTTTATTTTTTGACATACATTGTTAAAACTTACTATATCAGGGTAAAATTTAGAAATCAAATATATTTTATGAACGCAATAAAAACTCTGAAATATACATAAAAGATTTCGTAAAAAATACAAAAATCGAATTACGAATACAATTTATAGAGAGGGTGACAAAATTTACTATATTGTGCTAAAGGATTGAAACCGAATCCATTTTACTAATGTAGAAAAATCACTTGAGATCACGTGCAAAACAGAAGAAAAAAAATATATATATATATATAATAAAAAGATTACTTGACGTTGCATAACATTCGACATGCAGATACATTTCTGCCAAATCATGTAGCTCTGCGTCCAGAGGACTTTTCAGAATACAACATATACACAGACAAACGAACAAACTTCTATCCTTATTATTACAGATTTATTTACTATTTATTTTCTAATAATACGTAACACCAAAAATATTCTCAATGTTGGAATACATGCCGAAAGATAACCGCACTTCATTTTAATACCATAGAAAGAGTACATATAATAGATGATACAGGACAAAATAAATAAATATTGCTATAATTTATTTTGAAATAACCTCCTTGATATTATTAACTGGCAAACAATCCAAAATCTTCTTAGATTTATTAAAGTAAACAATTTATCTTTAACAAAAGCAAATATTGAGCATTGTTTTCAATCGAGTTCATTTTCGAATAATGAAATCTAAAAATATCATAAATATTGAATATTAACATTATACCATTGCTGATGAAAACGAATTCATTATGATATTTCAAATTACAATCAAAGTTAATGGAAAGTAAATAATAAATACGTAATAGGATTTCAAATAAATTACAGAGATTAATAAATTATCCAATAATACTTCAATAGAAAATTCAGCATATGATAACAAAGTTGACAAAATAAACAGAAATCTGTTCAGAGTATGCATTTTCAGATCATATGAATGTATTCGATAAACATAGTAATGTCTCTTTTACTATTGTTATTCAATGCGGATTTTAGAAAATTAGCATTTGCATTTTAATGAAAAATAATTGGTTTTAAATTACATTATTAGCATTTAAACTAAGGTATTCTCACCATTAAATGCATCGCTTCTAAAAATGTTGGGTTTATCGGAAATTTGATTACACCGAAATGAAGAAAAACAAGAAAGAAACAACACGCATCAAACATAGATTGTGAAACTTTTCCCAGTACATCCATAATAAAACTTCACCGATTAGTAAGGTGAAAGATGAAGAAAAGGAAACAAATTGAAAAACGCATAAACATTTGAAAACTCAATTTTGACAATTACAGCCTATTGCCAGAGAAGAATTCAAATTCTTTTGCGAATTCTTGTATATGATCTATAGATCTGTATATACACAACATATTATATTAATATTTAGTTCCAGTAGGAAATATTTAACACAGTTGAAAATTCCTTTTCGGCAATTTCCGTCAATAAACGAAAATTCTTTTTTTACATCCGTGTATATCTACCCTATATATATAAAATCCTAATGAAACGAATTTATGAAACGAATATATGAAACGACTGAAATGTGTATCGATTCTTTGAATCGAGTGATTAAACAACTGATTATGTTTCACGGCAATTTCTCCTAAAATATGGAATACTTTGCGATAAAATTAACACCAAAAATCCGTATTGATCCACAGATCTCAAAACTGGTATTAGAATTTTTAAATTCGAATTAGTTTTCGATATATTATTTTTTTCTAATTTTAAATACATTTTTCTAATGATGGCAACTCAAATTTTAATCATAACAGATATTTTTTTTCATAATTCAGAAACGTTTACTATTTTAAATTAATTTGGCGACCAGTTTGGCCTCCTTTAAATCTATGCTAAGAACAATGCTTTTTTTTTTGTATTTCGTTATCATTTTATTTAATACGAAACTTTCATTTAAAAATGAAACATGTAAATTGATGGCTTTCACTTCTTTCTTTTTTACTTTCTTCTATCTTTACAAGAAGAAAGTATTGGATTCATGAAAATTTTCAAATTCCGGTTTTCGACGGATTTACACGTTTTAGGGGTCAAAGATTCCAAAAAACATCTTTTTACAAAATGTCTGTCTGTGACTCTGTGAGTCTGTCTGTCTGTCTGTGTGTATGTGACACAAATTTTGTGGGCGCTCTATCTCAAGAACTAATGCACGGAATTTAATAAAAATTTGTATTCAGTGAGTCCCTAATACAAATTGATGCTGATTAGTTTTTGGTGTAAATCGCTCAAAAGGTGGCGCTGCTATGCTGCATTTTTCACGATTTTCGCAATAGCTCTATCTCACGAACGGATTTTGATCAAACTTCAGATTTTGTTAGTCCTGGATATGGGTTGATGCTGATTACGTTTTGGTGTAAATCGCCCAACAGGCGGCGCTGTTATGAGGAATTTTGCAGGATTTACACGATTTCTCCAATAGCTCTATCTTAAGAACTAACGCAAGGATTTTCATCAAACTTCACATTCAGTTAGTCCTTGATATGACTTGCTACTGATTACGTGTTGGTGTAAATCGCCCAACAGGTGGCTCTTCTGTGCTGCCTTTTCTACGATTGCCTCAATAGCTCTGTCTATAGAACTAATGGACGAATTTTCATCTAACTTCAGATTTAGTTGTATGTTGACACAAGTTGTAGTTAATTAGGTTTTGGTGTTAATCACCCAGTAGGTGGCGCTGCTATGCAGGAATTTCATGATTTTAGCTATAGCTCTATCTCAAAAACTAATGCACGGATTTTCTCCAAGCTTCAAATTCAGTCAGACGTTGACATAAATTGTTGCTGATTAGGATTTGCTATAAATCACCCAATAGGTGGCGCTGCTAGGCAGCATTTTGCTGGATTTAGACGATTTCAGCGATAGTCATATCTCAAGAACTAATGCACGGAATTACATATCTTTAGAATCCTCATGAGATGCATAGATTGCCATTTAATTTTGGCAGTGTGATAGCGAATTTTGACGTATTAACATGTATGAGATAGAAGAAAGTTTTGGGGTTGGTACATCCGACTAGTTTTAAAAAGCAAAACGAAAATAAAAATATTAGGCACAGATGTCATATACGCAGGGGGGTACCTAATTGGCGCAAAAATAGCATTATATTCATTGACATGGCTAACGTCGTTTATTTAATAATAAATGTTTATTTACTTTTATTTTTTTTAATTTATATGTTATTTTGTTCTATAGTTATTAATTATTTTTTTTTGCTATTTCCTTTTAAAAATAATAGAAAATAATTAAAAAATACGGTAAGACGTAGTTATTCCGTCAACCAATTTCGCAAATTATATAAATCGCCAAATTGTACAGATTGGCAAAATTTTTATTTTAAATAACGAAAGAACAAATAAATTAGTATAACATTAATAAATATAAAAATCAAACGTCGAAATAAAAATCGCTTGATGACGTAGACAGGTGTAACTTGCTAAAAGTCAAGTGAATGTGACATTTTCAATCAATCGTTATTGGCATTTAATCTTATAGTTCGCAATAGATTTTTGGTCGACGGGATAACTAAGTAGTACCAAAAATACATATGTAACTGGAATTCGAAAACAAGGTTTTCGCCAAATTTTCGTAAAAAAAAATCATGCCAAACATGCGGTGCGTATATGACATCTTGCGAAGTATTAAATTATGTAACAAACCATGACATTTAATTTCAACTTCAAATCAATGTTTTAATTTACCACTCGAATAATAAAAAAATTCTAACTGGCGAGTTGCAAAAAAGATATTGGCGAGATTTGTACCCGGCTTTTTTTTCTTTCGGCACAGGTGTCAGATACGGCCCCATATTGGCGGGATTTTTTTTCTGGCGGCAATGTCGTTTACGCAACGGGTACTTAACTGGCGCCAAAGTATCGTTATTTTGCTTGATATGGTAAGCCGGATGTTGTTGTTTATGCTGTTGATGCGTTCCCCAAATTGGCGTTGGAAAAAAAATCGTACCACTATGGGGCGTATATGACATTTGTGCCTATCCTTCATATGAAAGGAGAAGGGATCAAACCGTATTTTTTTATTCCATTTCATGACTTGAACTATTATAATATAGATGAAATGATGGGGATAGAATAATATTTGGCGACTTATCACCTGTGCCTGGATAACATTAAAGTATCAAAATGGCACCTAGAGTAGGAAAAACGAAGTGTTCCGCCGGGAACTGTTGATGATAGTCACATGATTTCGGCTATTGTTATAGAGATTGTTTTAAAATATCGGGAGGCAAATAATTCATTTTATTTTAGCTTCTTTTCAAATGTTTAACTGATCCTCTTTAATCAAAAACGAAAACAACGATTGGATGTCTTAACAGCAACTGATTCGCCCTTAAATTTTTGCAATCAAAGGGAATTGAATGGAAACCCGTTTACAGGGAAATCTGCCTTTTTCAAGTATAATTTAATGGTCTCTAATATTTTTAAAACCCATCAGATTAGCATGTTTTTTGATTTTTAGATTCTACGGTGTTGGCGAGCGTAGCTTGCAGGGGGCAGAGACCCTAGTTATTTATATAAACTACACACCAAGTAATCTTGAAAAAATTTCTTGAATTTGACTGTAAAAACTAAATACTACAACTGAAAACGAACTTTCAGCAAGTATCGCTCATAGACAGTACACTGTTAAAAATTTGGTACAATGTTGAACCAATTTTTGGTGCTGCAGTAGCTACCACCATAAGATGGTGAAACATTGTACCAACATTTGGTTCTAAGGATAAACCATAAGTTGGTGAAACCTTGAACCATAAATTGGTGACACGTTGAAGCATAAATTGATGCAACGTTGAACCATAAATTGGTTAAATGTTGGACCATAAATTGGTGAAATGTTGAACCATAAATTGGTGAACGAAGCAATGATTTTTGCCCCCCCCCCCACTCCTCTTTCATAGATAAAATATTTTGCTTTTTTAAGATACTCTGCTTTAATATAATTTAAGGGGAAAGACAAGTAAAACATAAGTTTATTTAGAAAATTTTAATACAGTTTAGTTATGTATCTTACACTATAATTTACACATTAAAATACATAAGAAAGGTTACAATGATGTTATGGGGCTTTATATATATATATATATATATATATATATATATATACTTATCAAATTGGGGTAATTGAAATGTATTATAATTTGCTAAATAAACTTATAAAATTGATTTTGTATGATGCATGCAAGCAATCTTTAAACAAAAATCATTCAGAGAATGAGTAAATATAAATCCTAAATTCCATTAAAACAATGAAAGCATTAAAAAAAATGCCAGACGGGGGTGGGGACAAAAAGCTTTGCTCATCAACTCACATCTTTTTTTTTTTTTTAATAAGTTCTAAGTGTGATCTAAATATTAAGAATGTGTAAATTTTTTTAATGGTGATTTGTAATTGTTTTATAAAATGTGAACATCAACATGGAGTCTATTTTTTTTAACTCTACGGAATATGTATATAATTTTCTTTCAAACATATTCCTTAATTATTATTATTAATGGAACGATAAGATAAGCCATATTTAATTTTAATTTTTTATTCCCATATAGATTGTATTTTATAAATATAAGCTAAATACATTTTATATATTTTATAACAAACGATTGATCTAGGAAATTGAAAAAAAAATGTACTGTATGTACTGTTCTTCATTGCTTGAAAAATATTTTGAATGAAAAAAGTATTTATTAATCTCTTTAATAAATATTCAAACCAACATCATATAAATAAAATGTAAATATAAGCTTAAAATATACCAAAGCAGTATTATACATAAGTTTTATATCGGCATAAACAACATTTTATTTAAATACTTAAATATCACGTTTCCTTTTTCAGTGCTAATACTTTACCTGCATCATAAACATAGAAAATGTGTTTGCATAATAGGAAATTTAATAACTGATAAAAAATGTCGCTAATTAAATATAAAAAATTTCATATACCAATTTAGAAAGCAGTAAAAATAATAATTAGTACTTTATAATTATACTGTTAACCAAAAATATAAACTTCAATATATTAATAAATGCCGTATTAGATTTACCAACGGTTCAAAAATCTTGCCATAAGATTTAATAAATAATTCCTATCTATTTTAGAAATTAGGTAGATACTAAATGATTCTGAAACATTGGGTATGAAGATTTAGGATTTTAAATAATAATTTAAAACATTAGTAATAAAAGAAAATCTTTCAAAAGTTTCATCTCTTAATTTAAAACCTGTAACATGTATAAAGAAATTTTCCCAGTATTAGTATGTTATTTTTCAATCTGAAACCTTTTCTTGTTATCAGAATAATTGAATATCATGTCTTACTCCAAAATATTAATAATTTTAAATACTAATTCATTTACTGTTAGTGTTTATAATTAGAAAACAGTAAAGGACCCAAAAATTCCAATATAAATAGAATCTCAAATCACTAAAATTAATGTTTACACCTACTACTATGAATGCATCCAGGAATCAGAATATCTCCGTGTCAACATTTAAAAACTAAGTACTTCACGTTTTGTTTTTGCTTTCGAGCTCCGACAAATTTAAGTACTTCACATCTCACTATTGATTAGGAGGAATGAAATGTTTACGCTCATTTTTTTTAATTCAAAAAGACAGAACGAATGAAGACGATTAATTTTTACTTTTTCAGACCGTTACATAAGAACGAATATAACGGACAATTGCTTGTGAATTCAGGAAAACTAAATCAATCTTTTTCTGTAACACGTGAAAGCTATTTAACTCTTATTCATAAAATACGGGAATGAAAGTTTAAAATTAAATAAGATTTACCTATAATTCCGTAAATAATCACTTTTATATCCGTTTTGTATAATCATTCAATGGCGGTCGAAATGCAGTCGTTTCGCTTACCTTATAATGGCGTCAAAAAGAAAGCCATGCTGTTCTGATTGGCTAATAAGTAGTTGCAATTCTTGGTTCAACTTATTACCAAAATTTGGTGTAATTCAACATAACGTCCAAGGTTACACCATGAAATGGAGTTTTTGAAACTTAAGAAATACCATATTTTGGTAATTCTCATTATTTTACTCCATTTATAGGTTCAAAGTTAAGCGGAAATTTTTAAGAGTGTACTGTAATTAACACTTTTTGTGCCCCTGAATATAAATGATAAATATTACGTAAGCATCTCGTTGTGTACCTCTGCGATACTCATCAATTTCAATATGTTAGAAATACTGAAATTTTATCAAAATACAATGCAAACTATTTTTCCCCATAGACGATAATCTAACGGAATTTTTTGAGTATACCTGAAAATGAAACATGAATCCCACACATTTCATTTTCAATACAAAAGACGAAATATTAAATTTCAAATGAAATTTGAAGTGTCAAAGAGGTATGTCTCGATTAACGCACAAATTTAATGAAAACAAACAATTTTTTTCTTTATCTTTCATTTTACGTTAAGTGGATTTGTAAAAACATGCATATTATAGGAAGACACCGCATTCGATTTAACACCTTAAAATAGCAAACTTATTAGCGATGCATAAAATTGTAATAAGAGAAACATAACGCGTGAAGCATAGATTATGAAATACTTTCAACTCCCCCCCGCCCCCCCCCCCTCCGCCTATTCAAAATACTGTAATAAACTTAGTGATTTATATATATATTTGGTGATATATTTGGTGAAAAATTACATTCTGGTAAATAGTTTGGGAAACGCAGAAGGCTTTTGAAAAACAATTTTAGTAAATACCTTCTATAGTTGGAAAAATGTCCGAATTCTTTTGTATATCTCTATATATTATATGAATGTCTCACAACCATAGTAGTCAAAGTTCATTTAGAAAAAAAGAAATAAGGTAGTCCATTTAGAAGGTGGAAAAAATCTGTTTTATCCACTCCCACAGTGAACCAAGTCTGTTTTCACATACTGCATCATATATGTCACTTGTTTACAGACTTTATTTACTGTGGGAGTGGATAAAACAGATTTTATGCACCTTCTAAATAGACTACCTTATTCTTTTTTTCAAATGTGGACTACTATGGTTGTGATCCTCTCAAATATACAATTTTATTTGTATATATACTGCATAGTACATAAACAATCAGTTCAGTTACGAAACGAATAACACAGATTGAAATTCCCCTCCAGCAGTTTCTGCCCATATGCGGAAAACGAAGTCAAAATGTTAAACCATCTCGCAACTCAGAAGCTTAAGAGTTTTACTCGTAAAACATCTGAATGTCAGAAAAGGGAAAATTAGAAATTTTATTACCTGTTCTGAACTATTAGAAAAGCAGGTCGATATTCAGATAAAGGGATATTCAAGAGAGACATACCACTTTTTGAGAGACAGTAGAAAATAATTCTAAAAATAAAATATTGAAATCGGTTTAAAATGGTATGCACACATCATGAAAATAATTATACATTTTTAATAGGCAGTCCTGAAACAAAAATCTCACAATCCATGATATTTTATTACCAATTTGTCGCAGAATATGCGGAAGATAACATTCGACTAAGAACTTTTCTTCTTTCCGAATAGAAGTATAATCTTTGAAATAGTCGTCTATATGTTTCAAAAGTCCTTCCGGCCAGTGCCGTGAGGAAGAGGTAGCTTTCATAATCCTTATTTTAAAAAAGCCAACTTATATCATGCAAACACACGAAGCTCAATTTAGTGGAAACCGAATATAGGAGATTCAGTACTAATTTTTATCAACACTAGGGGGCTCGGCCCCCTACGAGCTACGCTCGCCAACCCCCGTTCAGACACTGCAGTCTCTAAAAGCACGCTAATTTGATCGGTTTTAAAAAGATTTTGGAAGATTGAATTATAATTAAAAAAACAAAAGCGATCTCCCTATAAACGAGTTTCTATTCATTTCTCTTTGATTGGGGAATTTTACGGAAAAATCAGCTGCTGTTAAAAGATACAATGGCATTTCAAAATCATCTAATATAAAATGAATTAAGTAAACAGAGTCTTTGTCTCCCGGTATTTTTTAACAAAGCGAAAAGAAAGTCCTTTTAAATAAGACATTTTAAATATATCGTTTTTAATCTGACGTAATTTTTACCAAACTTTTCTTTCCCTTTTTAATATTCACGTGAAAATGCTTTTATTAGAAATGAAATATTATTTGCGCTGTCCAAAAAAAAAAAAAAAAATAGTTGAAAAATTCATCTCAAAATATCAAGTAAATGTCTCGCGCTATTTTTAAATTTATACTGTTTTGCAATATTATTTTGTGTTCATTTTATGTAATAACTGTAATGTGACGTAAATGTGATGTAATTTCTCCTATTTAAGACTTCTAACGCATGTTAATAAATTTATTATTTTACAATATCCTTTCTCTGTTAAAATTCATGTGTAATTATAGATGAAGTAATTTTCAATAAGTTCCTGCTTTTTATAAGTAATTATTTAATTCTAATTTGAAAGTTTTTTTCTGTTTATAATAGTCACGTGTAAATAAATTTTTAATTTGAAGCAAATATTATTGTTTCCGTTGTTTATAAAGTTGGCAACAGGTTAAATTAGTGCAATTTTCTGAAATAACAAAAAATATCTCTCGAAATGCTGAAAATTTGAATTTAAAATAGAAATGAAACCTCGAAAAATGAGTCAAATTAAAAAAATAAATTAATTCTGCACACCGGGAAATTATAACGTATAAAATGATCTAAAAATTATTAAATTCCGATGTATAGTTTTTGCTCCTATAAAACTTTTTTAGTGGAACGATTTTGTCCAACTTTAGTATTAAATATCTCTAAAAATAATTCTTCGATTTGAAAACTGTCTGCATCAGCGTGTTTATCAAACATTTTTGTATAATATTACCGATTTTCATATTTTTGTATGCATTATTTTTCTTAATATTAACGAAGAAAAACCTCCGGTCACAAAAAATTCAAAACCGGCGGCGGCGGTGACAGCGGTAGTTACTTTTTTTTAGAATAGAGAGATAATGAATGAGAATTTCGCGAAATTAGTCAGCTTTATCCAAGCTGATTTTCTTTAAAGTAACTTATATTTGGCTGTCAAATTCGGCAATTTCTTAAAGTGCCTGTCATTTTAAGACAACATGGTGGATGAGGCTAAGCAGTGAACTTGGTCGAGACCTTAGTAATTGCTGTGCACATGCTCACTCACATCGGAATCGGTTAATATATAGGAGTGCTGTCGCATGCAAAAAATCAGATTTTTCAAAATGTCACCCACAATAGAAATTGAAACTGCTATATCTGAGCCATTTTTTAAGGTAAAGACAAACAAAAAATGCTCCTGAATCCTTATATCAAGATCAAATACTTAAGAAAGAAACCTTTATCAATTTCTAATTTTTTTGCACCTCACTTTAAATATATATATATTTTTTAATTTAATGGCCGCCATTTTGAAACAAGATGGCTGATGAATCTGGCCAGCGAACTTGGTCGAGGTGTTGATGTATACTATCCACATGCCTTCTTACATCGAAATAGGCGAATACGTGTGTTATCGCGTGACAAATACAAGATCGTTTCAAAATGTTAGCCATGATAGAAATTCAAAGTGCTATAAATCAACCATTTTTTAAGATATCAACAAAAGAACAAATTTTCAGAAACAAAAACTGCTCCGGAATCTTTGTATCAACGCCAAACACATAAAAAAAATCTTTTTCATTTTCCAGTTTTTTAATACCTCATTTTAAATTTTAAATTACATTTTTTAAATGGCAACCCTTTTGAAACAAGATGGCGAATGAAGCTGGCCAACGAACTCGGTCGACCCATTGGTATGTACTATGTACAGACCAAGTTACATCCAAATAGGTTCATAAATACGCCTGTTATCGCGTGACAAAAATCAGGTCGTTTTAAAATGTCAGCCACAAGAGAAATTCAAAATGCTATTACTCAGCCATTTTTTTTTTAGATATAGACGAAAGAAAAACTGTTCCGGAATCTTTGTATTAAGGTCAAACACATACAAAAAAAAATCTTTTTCATTTTCCAATTTATTGGTATCTCATTTAAATTTTTTTATTTTTTAATTTTTTTAAATGGCCGCCATTTTGAAACCAGATGGCGGATGAAGCTGGCCAACGAACTCGGTCGAGATATTTGTATGTACTATGTACACACCAAGGTACATCCAAGTCGGTTCATAAATACGCCTGTTATTACGTGAGAAAAATCAGGACGTTTCAAAATGTCAGCCACGCTAGAAATTCAAAATGCTATAACTCAGCCATTTCTTAAGATATAGACGAAACAAAAACTGCTCCCGAATCTTTTTATCAAGGTCAAACACATAAGAAGAAAATATTTTTTCAATTTTCAATTTTTGGTACCACATTTCAAATTTAAATTTTTCTTAAAAATTTAAATGGCCGCCATTTTTAAACAAGATGGCGGGTGAAGCTGGCCAACGAACCCGGTCGAGACATTGGTATGTACTATGTATAAACGAAGTTACATCCAAATCGGTTCATAAATACGCCTTTTATCGCGTGACAAAATTCAGGACGTTTCAAAATGTCAGCCACG
The DNA here is from genome assembly GCA_963932465.1 of Maratus speciosus. Lineage (NCBI taxonomy): Eukaryota > Metazoa > Arthropoda > Arachnida > Araneae > Salticidae > Maratus > Maratus speciosus. The sequence goes on along the minus strand of OZ010786.1, from coordinate 5,538,288 downwards.
CTAGAAATTCAAAATGCTATAACTCAGCCATTTTTTAAGATATAGACGAAACAAAAACTGCTCCGAAATCTTTGTATAAAGGTCAAATACATAAGAAAAAAATATTTTTCCATTTTCAATTTTTTGGTACCACATTTCAAATTTCAAATTTTTTAATTTTTTTTAAATGGCCGCCATTTTGAAACAAAATGGCGGATGAAGCTGGCCAACGAACTCGGTCGAGAGATTGGTATGTACTATGTACACACCGAATTACATCCAAATCGGTTCATAAATACGCCTTTTATCGCGTGACAAAATTCAGGACGTTTCAAAATGTCAGCCACGCTAGAAATTCAAAATGCTATAACTCAGCCATTTTTTAAGATATAGACGAAACAAAAACTGCTCCGAAATCTTTGTATAAAGGTCAAATACATCAGAAAAAAATATTTTTCCATTTTTAATTTTTTGGTACCACATTTCAAGTTTTAATTTTTTTTAAAAATTTTAAATGGCCGCCATTTTGAAACAAAACGGCGGATGAAGCTGGCCAACGAACTCGGTCGAGACATTGGTATGTACTATGCACATACCGAATTACATCGAAATCGGTTCATAATTACGGGAGTTACAGTGTGACATAAGTCATATATATATATATATATATATATATATTTATATATCAATTTTGAACGGAGGGTTGTTTCGGGGTCTGGGGGTCATGATCGATGAAAATATACCAAAATTTTTTGAAATCGCTTTCCTCCGAACGGCTGCAATAGGTAGCTTTTTTGTAAAGAAAGCTACCTAAAACACTGTACCAACATTGAAACTTTGATGTCATATTTGAGTTCCTGGGATCTAAGCATACCGAATATATCTATAGTTTATGTACTTTTCTTAAATCTTCATACACTTGTAAGATGTCAAAATTTGAGCATATTATGGTATATCAACGTGACATGCTTTACTTTATATCGTCACTGGAAGTCATACACATGTTTTAATCTATACTCCTATTACAAAGAGGAAGAAATTGTTTATTTGTCGGAGATAAGATCTGGAACTACCGAACCGATTCCAAAAGTAATGGTATCAAAATGATGGTGTTAGTCCAACTTAGAACATAGGCTATATCTTATGTCAGTGCCACTACCCCAAGGGGGGTGTAGGAGCAAAAAACGTTCTAAAAATGCGATTTTAGCGTTACTGAAGGGCTTAGAAATATGAAATTTTGACTATTAGTTACTTATAAGATATAAATGATGTCTAAGAACAGTTCTTGAACAATTCGAAATTTAAAAGGGTTGACAATGCACAAAATGTGTTCTAAAAAACGTTCTAAATGGTAGTTTCTACACAATCTCAGGAAATACCAAACCGATTTAAAAAGTATTGGTGTCAAAATGATGGTGACAACGCTTGCTCCAAGATAGGCTATGTTTTATGGCGGTGCCATAACCCCAAAGAGGGTGTAGGAGCAAAAAACGTTCTAAAAATGCGATTTTAGCGTTACTGAAGGGCCCAGAAATATGAAATTTTGAATATTAGTTACTTATAAGATATAAATGATATCTAAGAACAGTTCTTAAACAATTCGAAATTTAAAAGGGGTGAAAATAAACAAAAGCGTTCTAAAAAACGTTCTAAATGGTAGTTTCTACACAATCTCAGGTAATACCAAACCGATTTAAAAAATAATGGTGTCAAAATAAGGGTGGCAAAATGACGGTGACAAACCTTGCTCCAACATAGACAATGTTTTATGTCGGTGCCACTACCCCAAAGGGGGTGCAGGAGCAAAAAACGTTCTAAAAATCCAATTTTTGCGTTACCGAAGGGCCTAGAAATATGAAATTTGAAATATTAGCTACTTATTAGATATAAAGGATTTCTAAGAACAGTTCTTAAACAATTCGAAATTTAAAAGGAGTGAAAATGCGCGAAAAGCTTCTAAAAAACGTTCTAATGGTGGTTTCTACACAATCTCAGGAAATACCAAACTGATCTAAAAAACAATGGCTTCAAAATGCTCGTGAAAACCCTTGCTCCTACATAGGCGATGTTTTATGTCGATGCCACTACCCCAAAGGGGGTGCAGGAGCAAAAAACGTTCTAAATTGCGGCTTTTGCGTTACGCAAGGGCCTAGAATCGTGAAATTTGGAATGGTAGTTAGTTATACGATATCAATTGTCTCTAAGGACATTTCCTAAAAAAATCGAAATTTAAAAGGGGGTCAAAATGCGCAAAAAGCGTTATAAAAAACTTTCTAAATTGCGATTTCTATGCAATCTCAGGAAGTACTGAACCGATTTCAAATATAATGGTGTAAAAATGATGGTGACAGATCTTCCTCCAAGATAGGCTTTATTTTATATCTGTTTCCACTACCCCAGAGGATATGCAGGAGCAAAATGCGCGAAAAGCGTTCTAAAAACGTTCTAGATGCCGATTTGTCGGCAATATCTCAGGAAGAATGAATCTGATTTCAAACGTAATGGTAGGAAATTGATGCTGACAGCCTTTGCTCTAACATAGACGCTATTTTATGTCGGTATCACTATCACCAAGACGTTGCAGGAGCAAAAAAGCGTTCTAAATTTCGATTTTTGTGATCGGTAGGGGCTAGCAACTTAAAATTAGGCAAGGTACATATTTATTAGCTATAAATGATCTTTAAGAACTGTTTCGAAAAAATTGGAAATTTAAAAAGTGGTGAAAATGCGCTGAAAAGCGTCCTAAAAAGTTCTAAATTGCGATTTCTACTCAATCTAAGGAAATACCAAAGCTATTTCAAAAGTAATGGTTGCAAATCAATGGTGACAGTCCTTGCTATAACATAGGTTATATTTTATGTTGCTGTCACTACCGTCTGAGGGTTGCAAAATCAAAACATGTTCTAATTTGCATTTTTTGCATAACTGAGGGGTCTAACACTTTCAAGTATGGTATTTACTTACAAGATGCAACTGCTTTCTAAGAACAGTCGAAAGAAAATTCCAAATTTTAAAAAAATGAAGTGAGTGAAAATCGTTATAAATTACAATTTTTAAGCAAACTTATAAATTACCAAACCGATTAAAAAAATAATGATGATAAATTTTGGTGATAGAACCTGCTCAATCATAAGCTATATTTTATGTCTGTTCCACTACCACCAGAGGGTTGCAGGAGCTAAAAACTTTCTAAATTGCGATTTCTGTGACACTGAAAAGGCTAGAAACTTTAAATATGACATGGTAGTTACTTATAAAATATAAATGCCCTCGAAGGAACGTCGAAAATAAATTCGAATCAAAAAGAGGTGAAGCGAAGGGGAGGTCCGAAAAGCATTCTAAAAAAGTTCTAAATTACGATTCTATGCAATTTCAGGGAATATAAACCGATTATAAAAGTAATAGTTGCGAATCAGTGGTAACAGTCTCTGATCCTACACAGGCTATATTTTATGCCGGTGATTCTAACACCTGGGGTTCACAAGAACAACCAACGTTCTAAAAAAGGGCTTTAAAAGCTTTTTAAATTACGTTTCAGTGGAATATTAGGAAATAACAAACCGATTTCAAAATTAATGTTGGCAAATTAATGGTGACATTTCCTGTTTCAACATAGCTCTTTATGTTGAGAGAGGTGGTAGGACTTGGAATTCAACATGATGGTTAATTTTAAGATGTAAGAAGATGGTTTCTAAAAAATTCAAAACTTCAAATGAATACTGAAATGAGCGTATTAATTGAGCATAAAAGTTTCAAAATATTTTCTAAATTATCATTTATTTAGTTTTATTTCATTTTATTAATTTAAGTCTCATTTCTGCCTAATACAGTGTAATAATGTTGTTTAGTCAAACTGTGTTTTAAATAGTAATTTTTTAAATATTCCTAAAAGTAATAAGTACCTTTTAATAAAATAAAATATTACCTTTTAATAAAATAAAAATTTAGTTAGTACCTTTTGATAAAAATTAGACATATAAATATCACTTGGCATATTTCAAATATTACGCGAGCAAAGCCGCGGGGTTTGCTAGTTTGTTATATTTTTATATTTCACTAGGGGAAGGAAGGTTTCATGAATTTTTATGATACAATTTTAATCAGAAAAGATCTAGAAACAAATAGAATTGGAGACTGTAATAACTTTAGTTTCAATTGCTATTATACTTTTCTTATTATTTTTAGGGTTCCGTACTCAAAAAGTAAAAACGGAACCGTTATAAGATAAATCTTGTGTCTGTCTGTCACATCCATTTTACTCGAAAACTATAAAACAAGGAAAGTTCAAATTGGCGGAAGTAAGAAAGACTATTGACCCACATATTTTCAGATTATTAAACATTCATAAGTATATTTAAGTAAAAATATAGAGGGGCTAAATAGTTTACTTAAAAAAAGAAAGAAACTCTTTCGTTTGTATATCGTGTGAAAGCTTTCGTGGCGATGAACTCAAAAATGCATTTCTTTCAATTCTTTTCAAAGATATTGTCGAAAATGTAGCGCAAAAATATGTCCCCTCCTCTAATTTTGAATATACTAAAAGTAAAACTATGAAAAAATTAGAGGTAGTAGAAGTTAATTTAAATCTTGCAAGCAAATTATAGCGATTACCCTAGGTCACATAGTTTTTGAGAAAATCGCATTTGTCCGTTACACACAAATTTCGATTTGCGGGCATTCAGCAAAATTGTTGAGCAGCGCTGGAGGTACCTATTGTTGCAGAAGTATAAAAGCATTGTTGATAATGATTGTCGAAAAAAATCTTCCGTATTTAGCCGAGATATTAACCCTAAAAACAACTCCTAACATATCTAATTACAGTGCTGAGCAGATGCAGGGGCTCACAGTTTAAATGCCTCGTTACCTTCCCACCCACTATTCCAAACCTAAACATGCAACAGGCCGGGACGGCGCACAGGGGCCTGTAGATGGGTTCCCACAACCCGCGGATCATTCTTCTGACTTATAATATTTTTTTTTAAAACTATATCTGCCATTCTAGTTCTCAAAGTCATTTTTTATTTTTTCTCACATACCATCGCTGCTCACAATGGGAGAAAGCCAAACATATTCCATTGCCGAATTGGCAAACAAGGCTAAATCCCTCGTTACCTTAGTCCTGTCAGAGGACGAAAATACATTCACAGAGGAATCTGCTGACCACCTGAAAAATGTGAAACTGATCCTCCAATCGATCAGAAAACAAGACCACGCCAATCAAAAATCAGTACAGGAGTCCAAACAGGAGTTTGAAAAGCTCCGCTTAAAAGCAGATCTCCTTAAGGAACAGCTCACCACACTAAACGAGAACATTGCCAGCCAGATCCAACAGATCCCAAAGACTGAAGAAATAGTAGCCAGGCTTGAGGAAAGTCTCCATAGCAGACTAGACAAATTAAGAATTGATAATGATAGGGACGCATACCTTCGTAGTCAACAACCTTCCCTGCTCTATAATGATCAGGACGGCAAGTCTCAAGAGTTCCCTTCACCGACAGAGGAGGTAGTACCGGCGGAGCCACAGCGGAGGCCAGGAGAGGAGAGGCATCTTCGAACAATTGTGGTCAGGGGCAAGAAACGCTCCATGTCCGGACTGGCTACTAGAAACCTGCTCGAAAAACAAAATATCGCCTGTCCAAAAGTAGTATTGGAAATCAAATGCCTTCGAAGACAACTGGAACTCTTCTGCCGATCCGCCGAAGAAACGAAAGTCGTCCTATGTGATCTAAAATCCCATGCTAGAATTGCTGAAGATCTATTCTTCAGCATTAAAACCCTCCCATTTCACAAACTATCCCGTTTGGAGTTCCCGACGGAACAACACTAACTTATATTACCTCGACGTTGGATGAAATTTACGATTATCACCCAGACGAAATCCGATTCATTAAAGCCGTTCCTTCTAAAAGACCCTCATGCAAGGACTGGCACATCATTCTGTCAGAAAAATTAGCCATGGCAGTAATCCAAGATGGAGGCATACCACTGGGATACAATCTCTGCAGACTGCGGCCACACACCACAGTCCAAAGGTGCAGAAATTGCCAGCGATATGGCCACGTAGCAAAGTACTGCCATAATGATGAAACCTGCGAAATTTGCGGAGAACTCCACCCATCCTCAACCTGCAACAAATCCCCCTCATGCGTGAACTGTAGACGCGCAAATAACCTTTTCAATGCACACTGCAGAACTGATCACATAGCCTCTGCCTCCAACTGTCCAACCTTCAAGTTCGAGTATAACAGAGAGCGGGCAAGACTGAACGATCTCTTCCAACTCCCCTTTCGAAATCCCCAAGCACCTCCCCCGGCGGCTCCATCCTCCCACTCTGGTCCGGGACTCCTGGGCGAACATCCTCCTGCACATCGAGGTTATTTTCCTTTTCCGAGTCATGCTCCACCTCCGAACCTCTACTCACCTTACTACCAGGAGGACTACTTCAGCCAGCAGCAGAACTTTGGCTTTCAAGGTAGGAGGTTTTAAACTTTTTATAACATACACAATACAATGTCATCCTCAGCACCTTCTCCCCACCCACACCTTCCTTTAGGCCGTCTAAATTTTCTCCAAGTAAACCTCAATCACTGCATAGCAGCCAGTGTAAGTACAATCAACCACATGGAAGAGAACGAGATTGACATCGCTCTACTGCAGGATGCTTACTGCTCCGATGGAAACCTCGCTATCTTCAGCAAGGACTGGAGAAGGTTTTCCTCTCGGAATCTCTCCGCCCACATCGTTGTCAGGAGCTCGAGTCTTGTATGTACCCATCTCTTTACCGGCGACAATGGCGTCTTCATCTCCATAACGGCGAAGGAGGGCGAGATTGTCGTCGGATCCTGCTACGCAGCCCCCTCGGCAAACTTTGGCCTTTGTCTCTCGGAATGGGAACACACCATCACAAACAGGAAGGCTTTCATCTGTGGTGGCGACTTCAACGCGAACTCATCCCTCTGGGGATGTCCGCGTGAAGACGCCCGGGGTGACTTGCTGTCAGGACACATAATTATCCATAACTTGGCACTTGCAAACATGCACAACTCTGAAGCCACTTTCGAAAGACGAGATACAGAAGACAGAGTCATAGCAGAAGGCTGGCCTGACCTAACAATTACAAATTCCTTCACCCTACCACGAATATCACAATGGTCCGTATCAGACAAACACAGTGGCTCAGACCATAAATACATACACTTTTCGTCATGACCTCTCCACTCTACACGCAACGTAGACGCTACAACACAACTCGCGGAAACCTTCGCAAATTTAACAACGTCATCAAAAGTCATAAGTCATCCCTTTCAGCACAACTCGAAGGGGTGCACAGCGAAGACACACTCAACTCTTTCGCATCTAATTTAATCGAAACCATGCAGACTGTGGCGAAGGCTTCCTTTCGACTGAAAACAGTCCAAAATCACACACTTTCTCATTCTGGAACAAGGATCTTAGAAAGCGGAGGAACCAGCTGACAGCCCTCAGACGCAAGATTAAAACATTGCGCCTGCTCAATCCTATCCCCCCTGAAGTAAAGACCCTTGCAGCACGTCGTACGAGACTTAAAGCAGTTTACAAACGTGAGATTCTGGCGACGAGACGGGCGGCGTGGAAGAAATTCTGCAGCAACAATGAGAACCCTTTCGGCATCACTCAAAAATTTCTGACCGGCAAGTTCTTCACTCCGGATGAAATACGTCTAGAAAGACCAACTCACGAAACCTCGCGACAAAATAACCTGGAATTCCTGACACACACTCTCTTTGGCCCCTCGGCTTATCCCCAACAAGACAACCAGGATATCCTTTTCACAGCACACGAAGACAAACGCTTCACAAAGGCAGAAGTAAAAACAGCACTATACACATTGAATGACAAGAAGGCCCCAGGGCCGGATTCAATTGACTTTCGGATACTAAAACTCACTCACAAACAACTTCCACACATATTCACGCGCTAGGCTAACCTCTGCCTCACCATGAGGTACTTTCCTTTAGTACTCAGGCAGGGAGAGGTAGTTTACTTTCTGAAGCAAGGCAAGTCTCCTTCCGAACCCAAGTCATACAGACCCATCTGCCTTCTTCCCACTCTGGGAAAGCTTCTGGAAAAACTTCTGGTTATGCGGTTGACACACTTCTTGGAGTCAAACAACCTTCTCCACCCCAGACAATTCGGGTTCCGCGAGGGCCACTCATGCGAGCTCGCACTTCATGCCATAATGACTGCCTGTACTGAAAGCATAGCCCAGGGCAACGCAACATCACTCGTTTCACTAGACATACAAGGCGCATTCGACAACGTAGAATGGCGAGACATTCTCTTACAACTACAAGCACTCAACTGTCCGGGGAACATAGCTGGTCTCATCGGCTCCTACCTCTCACAGAGGAGCGTCCTGATTAACTGGGGTGCTGGCACATCTACCCACCGATTACAGAAGGGTTGCCCCCAGGGCTCGTGCCTTGGCCCAATCCTCTGGTTGCTTGTAGCAAATGTGCTACTAACAGAACTAAATCGGCTGGGATTTAAACTATTTGCCTTCGCCGATGATTTCAGCTTCATTTTCTCCGGTCGTTACAGACGTCATCTGGAGGAACAGTTTGCCGTAGCTCTTCCTATTTTCTGCCGGCTCCTCGATTTACTGCACCTCACACTCTCACCACAAAAGTCTCAAGCACTAGTATTCACCAAACCACACAGATATGATCCAAAACGCCCTCCAGTGATGAGGATCAATAATGTCTCCATTCGACACGTACAATTCATAAAACTCCTAGGTATAACCATTGACGCAAACTTTAACTGGATCCCACACATTAACGACCTAAAACTTAAATTGACAGCATATCATAATAATTCATTAAGACTAACTTCTAAATTGGGAGGGGTAGACAACAAAACACTGAAGATCTGGTACCTAACAATAATCGAAAGAATAATACTTTACGGGGCCTGTATCTGGGGGGGGGGGTAATTTATCATCCATAGCACAACCTAAACTAAAATCAATACAACGCACTTTTCTCCTACAAATTTCAAGAGGCTACCGCACAATCTCCACAGATGCACTACATATACTTACAGGTATTCCACCCATCACACTTCAACTAGAATACGAACACGCCAAATCCTCAATCCTACAGCTAAAACGTGACACAGTAATAGATTCCCTTTTTCCAAACACAACATTGCAATACAAAGTCAGGAGCTGGCAGCTCCACCCCGCTGAGGAGACTTCTCATTTTCAAGTAAACACAACACGCAACAGCTACACACCTGCCCTTAGCACCACACTCTTCACTGATGGTTCAGGCACAGAGACAGGCGTGGGCGCAGCCTTCTGCGCCACGGAGGGCACGGTGGTGGTCCATCAGTGGTCTTCAAGGCTAGATGATAATAACTCCGTATTCCAAGCGGAGCTGTTCGCAATACTAAACGCATTAGAGTGGGTGGAATCCCACTCTAGCAATAGTATTATCATCTACAGTGACTGCCTCTCTGGCCTGCAGGCAATACAGGCAGACAGGACATAACATCCTCTAGTACTGCAAATCAAACTAAAACTTAAGAATCTCCTACATCGTATCTTACTAGGTCACGTCTCGGCTCACAAAGGTATCTTTGGCAATGAACTAGCAGACAACCTAGCGAAGAAGGCCACACAGAAAGAAACAATATACACACACCTCCCAGTGCCCCAGTCATACGTCAAAGGGGTCCTTAGAGCATGGATACTGACGCGATGGCAGGAGCACTGGGATACTTCAAAAAAGGGCAGGCACACATATAAGCTAATTCCTAAAGTTTCTCTCACACTATATAACTTAACACCCTACACCACTAGCTTCTTAACAGGACATGGCCCTTTCATGGCATATCTGGACCGCTTCAAAATAAGATCCACTGCCACTTGCGTCTGCGGTGAAGATGGCACTATAAGTCACCCGTACTACAGTTGTACTCTCACGCAACGCTGGCACTTGAGGCGTCCAGACATACTGCCAGTCAACTGGCTCCAAAACGTCCTTTCCCGCACCCTCCTACTCAACAAATTAAAACACATTCACAATTTCCTTACATACTTAACAAACTTAACTTAAGCCCTGGTTCTGCTTATCCGCTCGTGCCATCTTACTTGTGCCACACAAAGCATTACATCTCCAATGGACGCTGAGTATTTGCTCGTGCCATCTTATTTGTGCCGCGCAAATCATTACATCTCCAATGGACGCTTGAGTATTTGCTAGTGCCATCTTACTTGTGCCACGCATTCCATTCTTTTCCCTTCCTGCCGCCCCTTGTCGCGAGAGGGGTTCCTACCCCGGCGGCCAGGATCAGTGATGTTTATTATTATTATTATTATTATTTATTTTATTTTATTTTTACTTTAAATGTTCTCATACTCCCGCCCTCTGTCGCGAGTAGGCGTTTTCCTGGCGGGAAGGCATTCGACTAATTTTTGTAATCCCACTTTGTTCTTTTTAAAATAAATTCTGGGTTCTGTGGTCGGTGGTGCATAGACGCCCTTAGCGGGTGAGCGTCGCCCCTTGAGCATTTTGTGTTTGTCCGTCTGCATACGGCCGGACAGGGCTGTACTCACTAACGAGCCCCAACGTGTCGGGAAACATACCGGGAGAGACGTTAAGCTCTAAGGGGCAGGCCTAGCCGGCCCTTAGCAGTCTCTCTTAGGCTGCCTAACCCTTAAAGATACGAACGGTTTGGACATTCATAATGACAGGGCCGGCGTACTCTATGTATCATAGGCTTTTAAAGTCTAGTTAACAACGTTTAGTTATATATATGTGTAATACAATGCCCAGTAGCAATATAAAAACAATAAACGTCAAATTATTAAAAACAGACTAATTTAATTAGAATGAATCACATAAATACTATGGGATTTGCGACTAGTTTGCATTGAGTGGATCTCTCAATATGCCTCGAGTGACTTTAAAATATAATTAAAAACCTATCTGGAAAAAAGCAGTACGGACCAAGGCGGCGTAACAACTTTGCGACCTTCTTTCGAAGCGCGCTTAGCACAATGCCAAATTTAAACTTTGAGCAAAGGTTTTGTTTTAGCTACATTATAGAAAGAAAGGTTATTACTACGCTGAATTTAGTTTTATCAAATGCCAAACGAAGTTTAAATCTGCACTGCTTTTATTGTCAGTACCGAATTAAGTTCGTCATAAACAGATTAGTATAATATTAAAAAAAGTGTTATATAGAATAGCTATATTTGATATTATTTAAGTTCCATATATCTTTGTACTCTGATGGTATATCCATTTGCTCTTTTCTAGTATACATAATCATACTCAACCCTGCCTTATATAGTTTTTTATAAAGTCTTAGTTTTCTTTTAGCAACTTTTTATTAATACAATTACTAATTCATATATTTATTCTACGGAACCCTCTGTACGCGTGTAATACTCGCACTTGACCGTTTATTTTAAAATATACGCGTTACTTTAAACGAAAAATTACAAATGGAGGCTTTGCCAACCTAGGCTGGATAGTGAACAAATCACATTGATTCAAGATACATATTTAATCAACATAGTCTGAAGTAAAATACATTCAGACTGAATATTTTAGGTATTAAATATTAAGTATTAAGATTCAATATGACGAATGGAGTAATAAAAATGCCCCCAGAAGACCTGCAGGCTACAGATGTCAAGATTGACCCTTTCTCTGCGGAAATTATTGCAGCGGCGACCTGTCTTCTTTCTTTTAAAGGAAATAATTTTACGTAGTATTTTATTATGAACAATGAATAAAATGTCGATTCCGGGCAGAGCAGCCATCTGGCCGTTTTGCCCGATCTTTTTATGGCCACTTTGCCTGAAATGAAGAGATTAGAAAAACAGTCCAGAACATCTAATCTACAAGACTTCGCGTTTTCAAACACACATAATTTAAAAGGATATTTCACACTGATTAAACAGCATAACAGGAAATATTTCCTACATTAAATATTATTTAGCTATACTAAAGAAATTGTACCACTTGCCAAAAATCAAAAATGCGAAAATCCATAAAATGAGTTCAGAAGTAGGAAAATGCAGCCTTCGGCTTCCAAATCGTAGACAACACCATGAGCACATTAGGAGCTTGGAAGAGCAAGGGCAAATCCGAAAAATCTATTTTTTTCCTATCTCAGATACATATAGGCAACACGTAGGTAAGTTAATTTGACCTGGTTAGCCCTTAGTATTCTCACAGTGTCAAGCGAAAGTGTGTAGTACCCTATTCTATAACACTACATGCAAAACTTTGAGTTTGATTCCCCAACACCCCAATTTCGGTATTCACCCTTGCTTTTCTAAGCTCCTGATATGTGAATACATGTTCCGCCTAGTTCCTTCGTGGCGGGAACACTATACAACAGAAAAAACTCACATGGCCACTTTGCCATCACTGACCACTTTATCCATCCTTTCCCTACTTTAGAATTTCACTAATGTAGAAAATGATGTATGGACACAGACAAATTGTTCCTTTAACACATAACATAGAATTCACTTCCTGGTTTAAATGCTTATATTGCTAACTATTTACAAGATACAGTTTACAAAAACTGATACGTCTTAAATATCTTAATCGTCATTCTTTTTTGTTTATTCGAACACAGACACTGTTTTTTCACGCGAATCCAAACATCATCGTCTCTCCATCCTAACATCGTTCAGTTAGCTTCAGTGCCGCAGCTGGCTCATAGCCACGCCTCCAGCATTCTGCCGTTCGGTAGGGGCTCTTGATTTGAGAGTAGTGTTCGCAAGTCGTAAAATAGTGGAAAGGAATAGCCTTTCCACACTAATGCTATTAATGTCTAGAGGATATAATGCATGAAATTTAAACAAATTATATTTATAATTTCTAATATTAAATTCTGTTAAATAATAATCTCAAATTCAAGTTTAATTTTAATTAATTTTAATTAATTTCAAGTTTAACTGCATAAAAAAGCACTTAAAATAGGCATTTCATCATTACAAGGTCTTTCCAACATTAACAATTGCATTTTAGATAGTTTCGATTTATAAGCTTGGAGTTTCAACGTATGCAAAATTTTAAAGAATTTAATTTCTATTAAATAGTATTCTGGCATTATTGCTAAATGTTCTCCTCAGTCCTGAGACAAATATTACGTGGAACTACAAAAACCAGTTTAAAATTAATATAAAAAATCTCCAATGATGAGTCAGTCTATATATAGCAATGTTTAAGAAATGCACGCATTTATAAAAATGTCTAGAACTAATATTAAAATTTTGAGAAGCAGTTAACTTAATTTAAAAGATGTTCATCAGTGTTTCCTACAGGCAACATCAGAACTGAGGAGTTTAAAAGCACATCGAAAGCTTGTCATTTTATGCTATGAATCATTTTACTTTATTATTCCGAGCTTTCAAAAATTTTTGTTTCTCTATTTACTAAACAAAAAAGAAACAATCGAATTTTCAAAATATTAAGTTGCAATAAATCAATCTACCCTATTATATGATAGGTAGCATTTATCACTTTATGTTCTTCCATCGGAGGAAGATCTAGCCAACTAAATGATTTCTTTCCAAATATACAAATGCTTTTGTGTTTTTAGCTTTGCTATAAAAGAAATATATCCACATCTTTCAAAATAATATGTCACTGCCAACATCAAATTCGAATAGTTTGTGGTGAGTTAAAGTACACTTAAGATATTCCCCTCGAACACATCCATTTTATCCTTTGTATTAGCAGTTGATATATGGTTTGAATGTATAGTGAGATTTGTATGGATAGCAAGTTTCAATGAAAGGAATAGTTTTGAAAAAAATGCTTCAGTAAGATTATATTGAAAATTATTACATTGGAAATGATAAAGTGTTAACAAAGGCTTTTTAGCAAAACCTTTTCCCTATGACAGATAAATGTTAATTGAACTGTACATGAATTATGTTGAAGATGTTTAAGTGCATTTGTTGAAAATAAAATCAAACAGCAAAAGAAAGTATTAGTTCACTTAAATAATGTTCCAAGAGCAATTTTTGCAAAACTGTTTTATTTTTACTCTCTTTTATCGTTACAAGAAGAAAGTATCGGATTCGTGAAAATTTTCGACTTCCAGTTTTCGATGGATTTATACGGTTTCGAAGATTCTGAACACGATTTGACTGTTTTAAAAAATGTATGTTCTTGAGCCAGTCTGTCTGCTCTTGTCTGTCTGTATGTGACGCAAATTTTGTGGGCGCATTATTTTAGGACCTAATGCACAAATTTCATCGTACTTCAGATTCAGTTAGTCCTTGAAATATGCTTGGTGCTGATTATGTATTAGGCTAAATCTCATAACAGATGCTGCTGCGCTACATTTTTTCACGATTTCCGTGATAGTTGTATAACGTCATAGTGATAACGTTATGTATATATAGCCCCAAAGAAATGGCGTTAATTTGTTAAATTTAATGTTAATGCTGTTTATGTATCACATTTATCGGTAAAACATGTTTTTTGAACGATATTGAGAATTGAAAGTAACTGAGACACCTATGTTCCTAGTTCAGAAAACTGATTAATACGCTATGTAAAGTTCTCAGAAACGTTTCCGAAACGTTCCATGGTAGCAAAAGAAACTTCGTTTTTTAAAAGTGCTTCTTTAAATCTCGAAAAATGCTGATTTTTGAGGTTTCTAAAGATAAAAAACGACTTTCGAAATCAGTAGTTACTCGCAGAAATTTACTGTATATTTTCAGTCGTTGTTATATTATACTTTTATTCATTAAGAAACATTTAAATACTTTTACTGCTCTATATAATCGTATTTTCAGCATTTTAATAAAGAGAATACTGACACGAAAGGCAATTCATTGCTGCATATTTTAGAAAATTATGTAAAAAAAAATTTAGTCTCACTTTCCGCAAATACCCATATTTTTATCTTCATATTTGAAAGATTCCCCCTTTTCCAAATTTAGTGAGTCGATATTAAAAATTCTTTTTTTTAGAATATGCTAAGGACTTTTGTTGATATTTAAATCAAATATAAGTACTAATAATCTGATACCTTGTTTAATTATGTAACAAAAATAAAATAATAAAATAAATATTCTTTTATGAGCATTTAACCTTTATAATAAAAATCATGTCTTATTTTATGATTGAAATTCATATAGTGTTCCGAAACATTTCTGGTACAGTACGGTAACTTAGCATTGGCCCCAATTAATGAACATTTACTGATTTCATTTACGCTTAATAAAAAGCTCTGGTTAGTGAATTTGTTTAAGAAATTATCATTTCTACTCTGTTTGTTTTTTAAGTTATGGCAACAGTAACGAAAAGAAAAAGCATAATATTAAACTAACTATTCAGGAAATCTAAACTGTTTTCCTAAAGTATGTGTTATTTAATCATTATTAAAATATCGAATGATCTAAGAATATTTTGTAGAGAAATATATTAGATTGTTTATTTTTTTATCTACATTTACTACTTTTTAATTTTTAAAATTTTTCGTTCTTGCAGTCCCTTACGAAAATAGTTCATGGAGCTATATATAACACTATAGAATTCTTTAAAGTTCTATAGAATAGCTTTTCTATAGAATACTGTTTATATAGAGTTTTGAAGAATTCTATAGAATACTTTTCTATAGAAAATGTTTCTATAGAGTTTTGTAGATTCTTTTTCAACAGAACAGTTTTCCTATCGAGCACTATGAAACGTACGAAGTTCTATAGACTAATGATTCTATAGATTTTTTTATAATAAAAAAAATATTTTTTGGTCTTTTAAAATTTACGTGTACTAATATATCTATACATATATATTAAATAATAATAATAATAATGAAAATTAATTCAGTTTAATATAGTAATAGTACACTAAAGATTTAATATCATTATATTTTAATTCATAATTATAATACATTGTGATTCGATTGTTAATGTAATAATATATCAATCGAACTACACTGATTTAAATTATGCTTAATTAATATGTTTGTTTATGATTCATTAATTTGTCGATTAATTTTATAATCATTTATTAATTTGCTGTTAATTTCATAAAAAAAAATATCTAATTCATTAAACTTTATTCACTAATGGTAATTCATCTAATTTAATAAACTTTATTCACTAATGGCAATTCATCTAATTTAATAAACATTATTCACTAATGGTAATTTATCTAATTTAATAAACTTTTTAAAATAAAATTTTAATTATTTTTCATTATTTTTCAATTAATTAATTTTAATTAATTAATTAATTTTTAATTTAATAAAACTTTTACTAATTGTAATTTTTATTCAAATTTTTAATCTACCCTATCTATATTATAAAGGACAAACATATCTGTGCGTAACGCATACGTCATTTTGCGAATGGCAACACTTTAAAATTGAAATAAAATTTTGGTTTTGCAATTTTCTCTACTGCAAATTTTTAAACTTCTAAACATCGCACATTTTAAATTTTTACACCGCCGTATAAGGAAAAAAATGCTCTTTTAAATGCAATTTGTTCGAAAGCTGTATCTCAATTTAATTTTAAGATATTAATTTTTTTGTAGTTTTTATTACTTTTTTTGTAATCGTGGCAACTCCATTTCTGTTGAAAGTAAAGGGGGGAAAATGAAAATAGTAGATTGCTGTATCTTTTTGTTGCCATTTTCTCATAAAAAACGAAAAAATTTTAAATTAAAATACGTGCTATGTCAAGAGTATCGTCTGTTATAAAACCCAGTGAGTTTTGGCTTTATTTCGTTTTTATTTATCAATTAAATGATTTTGCCGTGCCGGCTCCATTGCGAAATATTAATAAGCAATTTGCACATACAAAAAGTTCAGAATTTCACTCCCGCTAATTTTCTACAACGAAGTTATAGCTGCATCAATACAGGAATAAAAGAATATTATATTAAAAAGCACGAATTTAACATATATGTAATCGAACAATTTAAATTTTTAGAGCCGAATTGGGAAAAATATGTGCTTTTAAATGTAATTTGTATAAAATAGAGTTGCTAGGAAATTGTTAAAGTAAAAGAGAAAAAATTATCTATATATTGAAAACACAAGATAGCTTTTTTAGACATCTTCCCTGAATTTTCTAATGTAACAATTTTGCTAATAATTCTTTTTTTAAATGAAAGCTGTTCATGTGTAGATGTCCTCGCACTAGATATTTTTCAATATATTTCTACTTTTATATTTTTTCTTTAATTTGAAAAGTTTTTTTTTTTTTTTTCCATCAAAATGGTAGCAATCGTATTATTTCCACTGTTGCAGAAAAAAATAAATATTGGGGTTTATTTATCCTTATTGATACCATTTACTCATTACAATTAAAAATAACTTTATTTTAAGTCTGAACAGAAAATGACCTCACTATTTAAAAAACATTTTCGCTCATAAAGCTAATGTTACAATATATTTTCATTCGACAGATACCGAATTTGAGACACTTGGCGTAATGCTTCAGTAAGTGCCATATTTAAAAGAAAACAATCCTTTTCTTTGATAAAACTATATATTTTACCACGAATACATCAAAAAGACATTAGTTTCTGGAATTTGTACTTCGCGGTACTGAAATTAGAACCTCAGCTCTTTCACATGCAAAGTTTTAGTTGACAAACGGAACTTCAACTTTGAAAATCTATCTGTATAAAGGAAAAATATGTCCGTGCGTAAGGCTGACGTCATTTTGAGAATGGCAACGCTTGACGATTAAATGTCGGTTTTACAATCTTTGCTACAGCAATTTTTTGAATTTCTAAACATCGCGTATCTTCAATGTTTACACCCGTTATATAGGGAAATAATATCTACTTTCAAATGCAATTTGCTTGAAAACTTTATCTTAATTGATTTATTTATTATGTCTTTTTAAATAATTTTCAAGCATAATGTTTTTTAATCTATATCCATTGCGTACAGGCTCATTTACGAAATAAGCCATTTGCACTTAAAATAATATAAATAATTCAGTATTTGTCCCTGACTAATTTTTTATAGCGAAATTAAAACTTCATCAATCTATTATATTAAAAAGTGACTGTCCGTTTGTATTTCACAGCTGTTGCTCCTAGAATATGGAATGTTGGGTGATCAAATTAACGCCAGTTATCCGCATGGGTACGAGGATGTTAAAAGTGGTCGTAGAATTTTAAAATTTGATTAGTTTTCGAGATATAAGCTTTTACGTTATTTTTAATGGCATTTCTGTAATGATGGAAACTAAAATTGCTCCATTTTTCTGGATAAAAGAGAGCAAAGGGAAATTTACAAAGATTATTATATATCATTGTTTGAAATCATTTTTAAATTGAAATTAACGTTTATTTGAATAAATAGTGAAAAAATTATTGTAGTTTTCAAGAACATTTCACGAAATACGAACTCACACATATTCAATCTTCAGGAATCAGTTTATTTTAGAAACACAAATTCGACTCTCGACTAGAACATAGAGGAAAATTCTGTTGACGTAAAAAGAAAAAAAAATCGTACGCTGTTTTCATTTAATTTAAAGTCGAAAAGTAGATTTTCAGCTATTGCCTTAAGATGGCTAATAAAACATTTCAGAAGCGGACATTAAAAATGAAATGTTATAGCGAGAAAAATAATAATTCTCTAAATATTTATTTTAATTCATAAATATAAAATGCTTCTGAATAAATTCGTCCAAACAAATTCATTTTTATATAAGTTGACCAAAATGACATCATTTCTGCCAACTCCGAAATTCGAAGCAGAATCTTGGAAGAACGAAAAGCTCTAGGCAAATAAAGTTATAGAATATGTGCATTTTTATTGGGAAAGCTTTTGAATTAAATTGTAAATATAACTTATTATTTGAAATATTGTGTTTAATAAAATTAATATTGTAATGGCTTTCTAAATTTACAATAAAGTTAAGATTTCACTTTTCGCAAAAAGATCGATTGTCTCATGCAATTCGAAAGCAACACAACGGGTTGCTATGCAACTAGTAAATATAAAATCCTAATGAAACAAATTTATGAAACGAATATATGAAACGCCTGAAATGTATCGATTCTTTGAATCGACTGATTAAACAACTGACTTTGTTTCACGGCGATTTCTCCTAAAATATGGAATATTTTGCGATGAAATTAACGCCAAAAATCCGTGTTGATCCACAGATCTCAAAACTGGTATTAGAATTTTTAAATTCGAATTAGTTTTCGAAATATTAATTTTTTTCTAATTTTAAATACATTTTTTCTAATGATGGCAACTCAAATTTTAATCATAACATAATTTTTTTTTCATAATTCAGAAAAGGTTACTATTTTAAATTAATTTGGCGGCAGTTTGGCCTCCTTTAAATCTATGCTAAGAACAATGCTTTTTTAGGTGCGTTCGTAATTATATAAATACGTAGCACCTATAGTCGTCGTTCAGTCCGTCCGTCCGTCCGTCCGTCTGTCCGTCCGTCTGTCCGTCCGTCCGTCTGTCCGCATGTAACAGAGCAAAAACTACCCAACCGAATGGTCTGAAATTTCAAATATATGATTGTTGCAAACTTTTGTCGAGCCATTTCAAATTTTATGAAAATCGGATGTATAGTTTAATTACAGGGACAGTCAAAAGTTTTTCTTTACATTACGGCCAATGGGAAAAATTATTGAAAGTGCATTTTAATGATATTAGAGCCTTCCGAATGATCTGAAATTTTAAAGATATAACTGTTGCAAAATTTTGTCGAGCCATTTCAAATTTTAGGAAAATCGGATGTATAGTTTAATTACAGGGACAGTCAAAAGTTTTTCTTTACATTACGGCCAATGGGAAAAATTATTGCAAGTGCATTTTAATGATATTACAGCCTTCCAAATGGTCTGAAATTTTAAAGATATAATTGTTGCAAAGGTTTGTTGAGCTATTTCAAATTTTAGGAAAATCGGATGTATAGTTTAATTACAGGGACAGTCGAAAGTGTTCCGTTACATTACGGGGAATGGGAAAAATTATTGCAAGTGCATTTTAATGATATTACAGCCTTCCGAATGGTCTGAAATTTTAAAGATATAATTGTTGCAAAGTTTTGTTGAGCTATTTCAAATTTTAGGAAAATCGGATGTATAGTTTAATTACAGGGACAGTCAAAAGTGTTCCGTTACATTACGGGGAATGGGAAAAAATTATTGGAAGTGCATTTTAATGATGTATCAGACTATGCGCTTTATGAAATGCAAAAAAAGTATACATTCAGTACAATATGGGGTGCAAAAAATAATTATAAAACTAGTTATAGTACGAACGCACCTCATTTGCCACGTTTGACGAGCAATTTCCAACTTGTTGTATTTCGTTATCATTTTATTAAATACAAAACTTTCATTTAAAAATGAAACATTTAAATTGATGGCTTTCACTTTTTTTTTTAAACAAAACGAAAAGAAATATATTAGGCACAGATGTCGTATACGCACCGGGGTACCTACTTGGCGCAAAAATGGCATTATTTTGATAGACATGGTAACCCGGCTATTGTTTTTTATTTAATAATGAATGTATATTTACTTTTATTTCTTTTTTAAATTTATAAAAATTATTTTGTTCTATAGTAATTAATTATTTTTTTTTTTGCTATTTCCTTTTGGAAATAATAGAAAATAATTAAAAAATACGGTACAATGTAGTAGTTATTCTGTCACCCAATTTCGCAAATTATATAAATCGTCAAACCACTCGCCAAATTGTACAGATTGACAACATTTTTATTTTAAATAACGAAAGAACAAATAAATTAGTATAACATTAATAAATATAAAAATAAAACGTCTAAATAAAAATTACTTGATGGCGTAAACACTAGACCGGAGTGAAAAACAAAAAGTTTTGCAAAGGGAATCGTAATAGTGCGGAAAAGTTGCTACTCGTCAATACAAGCACAGTGAAAAAAAAAATTTGAAATCGAAGAATATCTTCCGTTCGCGCATCGCGTTCAAAGTTTTCGAATTTGAACAAAAATTGTACAAATATACGAAAAATCGTAAAAAGGTGTAAACTTTTTCCGATTGAACACATTTTTTTGTACATACCATGACCTTGAGATGTAGAATGGAGGAAAAATACCACACACTCCTCCTTTATCCCCTTCAAACCCCCTCAAGGGGATGAAAATGGCCAATTTTCGTGGAAAATACCGAAATTACAGGAGATGTAAATATTGACGAATCGGTCTCATTTTTTTTTTTTTTGAATAAGGCAACCTTGAGGCTAAAAGTCGGAAACAATCCCCCTCCCCTCTCGAGAGATCAAAATTGTGCAGCTCTTGGCACGTCCTTCTAAGGACGACTCAGGACTCACCACGGGAAGGTGGCTGAACTGCGAGTCCCACCCACACCCTACTCAACCAACCAACCAAAATGTGGGCGTGGAGAATTATGCAGATGCAGATTCAGGTACTGCGAATTCTGATTTAGTGTCAAATTTTATCATAATAGCACGAGAAGCTAGGGTGGCTCTTATAAAACCATCACGTCGCTCATGCCCAGACACTTTTGAGGAGGCCTATGTTACCAGCTTAACACTGCGCTCTACGGCTTGCGTATGACATGGTATGTCTGCCAGATTGAAAGGAAGAGTTGGCTTTTCCCCCTTGGAAATCAAGTCTGCAATGTCAGCTGAAGAAATGTTTACCAATAGAGAAGGACAGGTAATCTATGTTTGAATTGGTAAGAATTGCCCTGCACTTTTCTTTTTCTCGTCTAATTTTGCTTCTATCAACGATCAGTGATGTATTACTATCAGTAATAAGACCTACGTCTTTTAGCACGCTAGTGGTAATGGCAGCTGTTGTTCTGTCTGACAGACCAAAGCGATTACTTGTCAAAGCAGTAGCTGGAAGCGACATGCGCATTTGTGAAGAGTCTGGGCTCCTTGACAGAGCAGACAAAGATCGTGTGCGCGGAAAATCTAAATCATCCTGATCGTCATTGACATCAACATTTGTCTCCTCTGTTTCAGGATCAATGCTGCAACCAGGCAAGCTTAGCATTTGTGTGCTAAGCACATCAAGATGACGAGCCTTTCTTTGCAACCATGATGTAAGTTTTTGTGTTTCCTTTTTATGCACCGTCGGTCCTATTTTACCTGATCTAAGGTGTCTTTGTGCGTAAAGAAACATCAGTTCCAATGTAGGTATTTTCCTGTCTTTAGGGCAATCGCAGCTGACAGCTATAGAATTAGGACAAATACACTTGTCAAAGTTTTTCCCTCAAGTGCATTCTAGTGTCATTTCGCATTTGCATCTGATATGTCAAATAATGTGTTATACGACTGATGGATGAAATCATTGTACTTCTTCTGTTTCCCAGCCGTGTCTTTGTCTCTTGGATATGATTTATGAAGAGAATAACAGCGATCGTGTAGTTGTTTCATCTTTTGAACGACTCTTGTGTGACAAACTGTAGGAATCGAAGCCTTCAAATACAGTGACTCAATCTGTTGAGCTACAGTGTTTGCCACTTCTAAAAAGCTCAACTTCCTTCCAGGTTTAAAGTCACCAGACTGCAATAACATGGCGTATTGCACTTCATGCCAACATTTGACAACGTCAGCATTGGTGGGAAGAATTGCCAATGGCAGTGGTTTTGGTGCACCAAAAAATGGGCAGCGAGTATGAGCGTTTCGAGTGAGCGCCATAATAATGATAAAAGAAGCTAAATTTTGATCGATGAAACCGTTATCCAATTCAAGCTACGGGATTCTAAACGAAGCCGACAATAAAAGTTTTCAGAAAGAGCAGCGCTTCTTTTATAGGCGAGATACATTCTTTTACAAGCCAGACAAGCAGAAACACGCAGCGACGCTGAGGCAAAACTGACTGACGCACAGCAATCGTTACCAGGTACGGGTACCGTGCTAACTCCTCCCCCACTCCGTTTCTCGGAATTCCAGCGGTGCGCACGCACAGCGAGCATTACAGTGCACCGAAGAAGAAAGGGGCTGGCGAGATGGAGAGGTCCAGTGACCGGGCGGCAACCAAACCAAAACATAATGTTTGCCGCAAAAAAGTCGCCCCCTCGACAGGGTTCAAAGCGGATAGAGGACCTGTCGAGGGGGGGGGGGATTGTTTTCGACTTTTAGCCTCAAGGTTGCCTTATGTAAAAAAAAATCAGGTCGATTCGTCAATATTTACATCTCCTGTAATTTCGGTATTTTCCACGAAAATTGGCCATTTTCACCCCCTTGAGGGGGGTTAGAAGGGGATAAAGGTGGAGTGTGTGGTATTT
Organism: Maratus speciosus; assembly: GCA_963932465.1. Lineage (NCBI taxonomy): Eukaryota > Metazoa > Arthropoda > Arachnida > Araneae > Salticidae > Maratus > Maratus speciosus. The sequence continues at coordinate 5,515,045 of OZ010786.1, read as the reverse complement.
TTTCCTCCATCCTACATCTCAAGGTCATGGTAGGTACAAAAAAATGTGTTCGATCGGAAAAAGTTTACACCTTTTTACGATTTTTCGTATATTTGTACAATTTTTGTTCAAATTCGAAAACTTTGAACACGATGCGCGAACGGAAGATATTCTTCGATTTCAAAATTTTTTTTTTCACTGTGCTTGTATTGACGAGTAGCAACTTTTCCGCACTATTACGATTCGATTTGCAAAACTTTTTGTTTTTCACTCCGGTCTAGTAAACACGTGTAACTTGCTAAAAGTCAAGTGAATGTGACATTTACCATCAACCATTATTGACTTTTAATCTTATAGTTCGCGATAGATTTTTTGTCGACGGGATAACTAAGTAGTACCAAAAATACATATGTAACTGGTATTTGAAAACGAGGTTTTCGTCAAATTTTCGTAAAAAAAAAAAAAAAAAAAAAAAAAAAAAAACATGCCAAACATGCGGGTTCGTATATGACATCTGGCGAAATATGAAATTATGTAACGAACCATGACATTTAATTTCAACTTCAAATCAATGTTTTAATTTACCACTTGAACAATAAAAAAAATGCTAACTGGCGAATTGAAAAAAAAGATATTGGCGAGATTTGCACCCGTTTTTTTTTTTCTTTCGGCACAGATGTCACATACGGCCCCATATAGGCGCGATTTGTTTCTGAAGCCAATGTCATATACGCAACGGGTTCTTAACTGGCGCCAAAGTATCGTTATTTTGCTTGATATGGTAAGCCGGATATTGTTGTTTATGCTGTTAATGCGTTCCCCAAATTGGCGCTGGAAAAAAATCGCGCCAATATGGGTCGTATATGACATTTGTTCCAAACCTTCATATGAAAGACGAAGGGACCAGATCGTATTTGTTTATGGCATTTGATGACTTGAACTATTATAATATAGATGAAATGATGGAGATATAATAATAGCTGGCGACTTATCACCTGTGCCTGCATAACATTAAAGTATCAAAATGGCACCTTGAGTATAAAAAGCAAAGTGTTCCGCCCGGAACTGTTGATGATAGTCACATGATTTAGGCTATTGTTATAGAGATTGTTTTGAAATATCGGTTGACAAAGACTCTGAATACTTAATTTTATTTTAGCTTTTTTTCAAATGTTTAACTGATCATCTTTAATCAAAAACGAAAACAACCATTGGATGTCTTAACAGCAACTGATTCTCCGTTAAATTTTTGCAATCAAAGGGAATTGAATGGAAACCCGTTTACAGGGAGATCTGCACACCTTTTTCAGTATAATTTAATCTTCTCTAATATTTTTAAAACCCATTAGATTTTTAGATTCTGCGGTGTCTGAACGGGGGTTGGCGAGCGTAGCTTGCAGGGGACAGAGCCCCCTAGTCTGAAGAATAAAAATATTTAAACAATTACGTTTCAAGTAGGGGAGACCGGGATAAGATGACTATGTTAACAATCTTTGTTGCTTATTAATTTATTTTTAAGTATAGTAATATAAATTTTACGTGAACTGTTAGAGTATTCCTTTTTAGTATTAAATAATTACCATTTAATTTTTCAAATAATAAAATAAAGGTAAATTTTATTTTTTCAAAACATTAACAAATCGTCATTTTACCCCAGTACTGGGGCAAGATGACAACACTGAAAAAGGTTGAACATACTTTATCTTTTGAATATGTTACATGGTTTAACAAATGATAACTGTGTTTTTACATCTTACAAAGTATCAAACTAAGCATTTTGCACTTTAACGTAATGTTGAAGTGTTTAGTTGTGCAGCTAACAATAGTCACAAATAAAAATGCCATTTTCATAATTGGAACATTCTTCATGCCACCACTCTTGGTATTTACAGCACTGGATCCATTTTTCTGTAGGTGAGTCACAATATTCCTCGTCACAAGCAGGGCAATTGAAAACAACATCCTTTGAAGTTGATGCAACTGGACTGTTTGACCTGGATTTAATAGACTTAGGCCTACAGGAACTTAGTTTGAGTTTTTTAGTCCTTTTTAGTTCCACGAGCTTCTTTTCTCTGTTTTTTTAAACGTTCCTGTTCTTTCTCTGATTTTCTCTTTGTTCTAAAACTTCTTTGATGGGTTTGCTTGTAAGAATGCTCGAGTTCAGTGTTTTGCTTTTTCTTTTTTTATCGCATTGTGTTGCTTTAGGCAATTGTTTGAAATAAACAACACTAACAGTCTTCTTTTATGCATCAAAATCAGCATTTTCGACAAGTTCTGGTTCTTTTGGAGGGTTTATACGTTGGTTTTCTACTACCATGGTCTGAGGATGACGAGCTCGTCATCTTGTCCCGGACTGCCTGTTTAAAAATATTCGTTTTCATTGCCATGAAGGAAGGCAATTAATTGACATTTATTTATGGTAATAGATAGTATTTAAACTAAGATACTCACAAATATTAAAGGGAAACGATATATCTTACCTGTATCTGTAGCAGAGCTTATTTACAAATGCATAAAAGTTATAACGTGGCAGCGGTAAACAATCAGAGCTTCGCAACTAACACAAAAATAGGGATTTCAGCGTCTCTATACTATTTTTTAACGAACGACCGATAGGAGAGCCAGTAGTGTCCGGTTGATGCTGCCCCCTAGTGGAAAACGGGAAAATTAAGACATTAGTCATTTTGCCCCACTTTTCATCTTGCCCCAGTCTCCCCTATAACAAATAATAATTTATTCGACTTTTAACTATTTTTTCAAGTCTATGTTAAAATAGAAGTTATTTTTATCAATCCGCGTCCGATGCCGTTAGATTAATAAACTTTAACAGAAATGAGAAATCTGAAATTGATTTTGGTTTTCACAATTTACACAGTTGAGAATTAATAAGCTCATAAAATATATAATATTTCTATACAATACATTAATTTCTATACAAATTTAATGATTGGAAATACGAATCACAAAAGAAACAAACTTAAAATAGTGTAATGAGAGCAAAGAAACTACGAGCAGCCGTAGCATGCGCTGTAAGTACTGTTTCACGTCCGGTCGCAGAAGCGAAACAGCATCAAGTATGGCTAGTACTTGGGAGAGTGGCCACAAAAACAGCTGTTCTTTTAATAGAATATATTCGAATGTTTTTATAGAAAACTGTATAGAATGTAATCGAATATTTTCACAGAATATTTTCGAATATTTTATAGAAATTCTGTAGATATTTCTATTGAATTTCTACAGATATTTAGTTTTTGGTGAAACTAGCTTACAGAAAAACGGGCCATAATTCTACAAGAATCTATAATATTTTTTTAATAATTTTATTTATAGAATTCTATAAGAAATTTTGTAAGGGGTTTCTCAGCCAGTTTACATGGGGTTTGGAGCATGATCAACTCTATTGTTTTTATAACTCTTAAACAGTTATAATCATAGAGAATATTTGGCAACTTATCAACTGCTGCCAGCTAACAGAAAAAAATTCTATAAAATAGTTAACCGGTTTATAAGTAAGTTCTAAAAATGTTGTATTGTCATCGGTACCACTCCTGTGAACATAATTTTTATAATTTTGACACATGAAGAATTGTGTTAAAAGTCGGTTATCAAATTCCATCTTAACATACAAATATCAAATTTAATTAAATTAAAGCGTGTGAAAAAGAACAAACCTCTTCCAATGATATGTTACAATATATATATATATATTTAACTATTCTAAATTTCTAGTTTATGTTTTAACGTTTCTTCATTTCTTTTCTCAAATTTTCATATATTTTTACTGAATTTCACTAAATGATTAACAAAGAACTACTGGAGTGTATTAAGAGAATATGTGTTAACATAAAAAAATATATTTTTACACTGTAGATAATTTTAGCAAAGAATTGTATATTTTATTAGATATTTAATTCGCGAAGCAAATTCATTTAATTATTCTTCTCTCAAATAAATGAGAACGATGTCACTTAATCACGTCAAAAAAAATCTAACTATTCATTATCTTTGTTACAAAACTACTGTTAAGTATGATCATTATAGAAACTTTTATCACGTAATCAATGTTCACATGAAAAAATTAATAATCTTTATGTTTTTTTTTTCTCTTACTTTCCCCCTAATTAGTTTCATGTCATTATCTTGAGTGCATTGATACGAAGAAAAAGTTCTAAATTATTTCAAATGATTTGTATAAAATCGACCTTTTTAAATGAAACTTACTTAAAATCTATCAAGTTATAGTAACACTAGCTGTGTGGAAACTGTCTGTGTTGTATTTGAATTGTATCTCTCGATTGTTTGGGAAACAGGGAAACTAGTTTTATAACAGTCTAGCTGCCCCACTCGGCGTCATCCAGGTCCGTAATAATATTCTTAATCCGACAGTAGGCTCGTCTTTTTTCAGAGCTTCCTTAGCCGAGCTCGGTCTTTTTGCCCCCCCCCCCCCCCCGAATACAGAAAATGCAAAATAAGAATCATTTTTTGATTAATATTTGAATATTATATTTCAATGAAGTTATAAAACCTTTCCACAAATTTCATCTTTCCTTCTGAAAATGTACTGTAACAAAACAACAGAGACGTATAGACACTTCAACATAGTTCACTTTTCTCAACATAGTCTACCTCGTATGGTATTTTCCTGTCTTATCTAGTCTTAAGTAAGTATTTTCATATTAAAATATTAAACAAACTGTTGCGATACAAAAAAGGAAAAAAGAATTAATACCACCATGAAATTAAGAATTACACTAGCGCTTTCGAAAGAACTTTCTTCTTCAGGCGCAAATAAGACGTGCTACTACTTGGAAAGCAGAAGAAAAACTTAGTTTTGTTTTTGAAAATAACAGCATCTATAGCAACTCTCTTTGCAAGTAATATAACGTGTAATTCAATACTAAATAATTGCGTCCTGAAATGAAAAAAAAATTTGTAAGCGCATATAACGTAATATTGCAAAAATGTATTATTATTATTATAAATTTACTTTTACGTGATGATAATTTTATCATTTTCTTATTAAACTTATCTCTTTATACATATCTTTTAGTTATTTACTTGCTTTTGTTTTTTTATAAAATTCCTTTACAATAAGATTTCCCTTTCTTTGTTTATATTATAAATATTTAGATATATTTATACGCAAGCCTCATTGGGTTTTATAATTGTGGGAATATAATTCCTTTCCGTCGCTATGTCCGGTTTATTTTACTCTTCAGACGCAACTCTGCCATCATAGCAGCCGGCAGAATAGAGGAGGCGTGGCTAAAAGCCAGTCGCAGAACTGAAGCGAGTAGAACGATATTGGGATAGAGGAAAAGAACTGTTATGTTTTGGCGGTGAACTGGAAAGAGTGCTTCAGAATCTCTCTATTCTCTCTATTCTAAAAAAAAGTAACTACCGCTGTCACCGCCACAGCCGCCGCCGCCGGTTTTGAATTTTTTGTGACCGGAGGTCTTTCTTCGTTAATATTAAGAAAAATAATGCATACAAAAATATGAAAATCGGTAGTATTATACAAAAATATTTGATAAACACGCTGATGCAGACAGTTTTCAAATCGAAGAATTATTTTAAGAGATATTTAATGTTAAAGTTGGACAAAATCGTTCCACTAAAAAAGTTTTATAGGAGCAAAAACTATACATCGGAATTTAATAATTTTTAGATGATTTTATACGTTATAATTTCCCGGTGTGCAGAATTAATTTATTTTTTTAATTTGACTCATTTTTCGAGGTTTCATTTCTATTTTAAATTCAAATTTTCAGCATTTTGTAGAGATATTTTTTTCTTATTCCAGAAAATTGTACTAATTTAACCTGTTGCCAACTTTATAAACAACGGAAAGAATAATGTTTGCTTCAAATTAAAAATTCATTTACACGTGACTATTATAAACAGAAAAAAAACTTTTAAATTAGAATTAAATAATTACTTATAAAAAGCAGGAACTTATTGAAAATTACTTCATCTATAATTACACATGAATTTTAACAGAGAAAGGATATTGTAAAATAATAAATTTATTAATATGCGTTAGAAGTCTTAAATAGGAGAAATTACATCACATTTACGTCACATTATAGTTATTACATAAAATGAACACAAAATAATATTGCAAAACAGTATACATTTAAAAATAGCGCGAGACATTTACTTGATATTTTGAGATGAATTTTTCAACTATTTTTTTTTTTTTTTTGGACTGCGCAAATAATATTTCATTTCTAATAAAAGCATTTTCACGTGAATATTAAAAAGGGACAGAAAAGTTTGGTGAAAATTACGTCAGATTGAAAACGATATATTTAAAATGTCTTATTTAAAAGGACTTTCTTTTCGCTTTGTTAAAAAATACCGGGAGACAAAGACTCTGTTTACTTAATTCATTTTATATTAGATGATTTTGAAATGCCATTGTATCTTTCAACAGCAGCTGATTTTTCCGTAAAATTCCCCAATCAAAGAGAAATGAATAATTATAATTCAATCTTCCAAAATCTTTTTAAAGCCGATCAAATTAGCGTGCTTTTAGAGACTGCAGTGTCTGAACGGGGGTTGGCGAGCGTAGCTCGTAGGGGGCCGAGCCCCCTAGTCTAAAAAAAAGTAACTACCGCTGTCACCGCCGCCGCCGCCGCCGGTTTTGATTTTTTTGTGACCGGAGGTCTTTCTTCGTTAATATTAATAAAAATAATGCATACAAAATATGAAAATAGGTGGTTTTATACAGAAATGTTTGATAAACACGCTGATGCAGACAGTTTTCAAATCGAAGAATTATTTTAAGAGTTATTTAATGCTAAAGTTGGACAAAATCGATCCACTAAAAAAGTTTTATAGCAGCAAAAACTATACATGGCAATGTAATCATTTTTAGATCATTTTATGCGTTAGAATTTGCCGGAGTGCAGATTGCTTTAATTTTTTTATTTTGGCTCATTTTTTCAGGTTTTATTTTTATTTTAAATTCAAATTTTCAGCATTTCTAGAGATATTTTTTACAGATTTCAGAAAATTGTACTAATTTAAACTGTTGCCAACTGTATAAAAAGCGCAAGCAATAATGTTTGCTACAAATTAAAAATTTATTTACACGTGACTATTATAAACAGGAAAAAAACTTTCAAATTAGAATTAAATAATTACGTATAAAAAGCAGGAACTTATTAAAAATTACGTCATAAAAAGTATACACGTGAATTTTAAAAGAGAAAGGATATTGTAAAATAATAAATTCATTAACATGCGTTAGAAGTCTTAGGAGAAATTACGTCATATTTAAGTCACATTATACTTATTAGATAAAATGAACACAAAATAATATTGCAAAAAAGTTTAAATTTAGAAATTGCGCTAGACATTTATTTGATATTTTGAAAATTAATTTAAAATGTCTCATTTAAAAGAACTTTCTTTTCGCTTTGTTAAAAAATACCAGGAAGACTCTCTTTACTTAATTCCTTTTATATTAGCTTATTTTGAAATGTTGTTACACGTGTATACGTCATCAAGTTATTTTTATTTCGACGTTTTATTTGTGTTTTTATTAATTTTGTACGAATTTATTTGTTCTTTCGTTATTTAAAATAAAAATTATATCAATTTGTATAATTTGGCGAGTGGTTTGGCGATTTATATAATTTGGCGAAATTGGTCGACAGGATAATCAAGTAGTACCGCAGCGGATTTGGCGTTAAAATTCCCCAATCAAAGAGAAATGAATAGAAATTCGTTTATAGGGAGATCGCCACTGTTTTTTAAATTATAATTCAATCTTTCGAAATCTTTTTAAAGCCGATCAAATTAGCGTGCATTTAGAGTCTGCGGTGTCTGGACGGGGGTTGGCGAGCGTAGCTCGTAGGGGGCCGAGCCCCCTAGTGTTGTAAAAAGACGTATAGAAAACACGAAGTTTGTTCAAATTAAAAAAAAGGAATTATGATTATGTTCTTTTTAAGACGCATTAGTTATTATTTTCTAAATAGTATTTGTAAATAATTTGCAATATAATCATTCAAACAGGAAATGTCTATTATTTTTGTGTTAAAGAAGAAATTGAAATGTGTCAGGAAAATCTTCTCTATAAAATGGTTTTAGAAGTGGGACGATGCCGCCTGCCCACAGATGTGTATCGCTGAAAATGTAGTATATAAGGTTAGTTGGGGCAACTGGGACATGATTTTACAACGTGACTCTGGAGCTTCTGACAATTCAGCTTCAAAAGGCTAATGTTCATTTCAATTAAAGTCTGAACTTCTGTAAATGTGTTCAGTTAGGTTCCCTCTATCAGACAGAAATGCTCAAAATTACATTTTAATATTTAAAAATATAAAAATATGCATATTTCATCTTTCTCTCCTCATGGGTCCAGTTACCCTATTTTTGGGGGCAACTGGACCGGGGGGGTCTATGTTCCACAAGCGTTTATATTTTTTCATGTCGGATATCAGATCCTGTTTGAAAAAGTGTAAACAACTTAAACAATTTTAAACCAGGCAGATTATGTAAATTATATGTCAATAAACAGCGTTGTAAGGGAAACTTTTGCTGTCAGTGTGCCTAAAAAAGCACTAAAAGGGAAAATATTAGATTTATTTATACCAAAAATATAAAACTTAAGTAAGTACTTATGTACTTTAGTATAGATAATAAGTATAAAAGTCACATGGGTATTTTAAGGAAAAAATAGCAAGGTAAATCTCTGAACAAAAGGCTACGTAAGTACTTAAGTACTTTATCTTTATCCAGGGGTCGCATTATATAGGAAAAATTTTATTGCTCCTTAAAGAAAGGTGCGATGAGGATATTATTTTCAAAATAGTGGTAGGGACGATAAAAGATTCCCTATAGTATAGCTGCCAACTTTTACGCTTTCCTCGTACCACTAAAATATTATAGTAAATGTTGTCTTATTTAATCGTCGAAATCTTATGATTAAACAAAACGAAAATCTCTGTTAAATTTTAGTGGTAGCAAGAAAGCGTAAAAATTGGCAGCTATGCCTATAGAATGAGATCACTGTGTATAGTACAATTTCAAGGTCTGGCTATCTGGTTTCAGGGGCAAGGTACTTGGATTCGTAAAATGTTGAAATAATTTAATGACACCAATATTTACAAGAGAATCTATCTGAAAACATGTAAAAGTATATTTTCGCGTACTTAATAAGATTAGATTTTAATTATAAAATTCAGGTGCCAATGTGGCAATTAGGAATTAAAATTAAGTGATGCCATAAAGGCATCACCGCCTCTGAAGGGGTCAAGAAATTTGGTTTGATACCACTCAATATGCTTTTTACTTTCTTCTATCTATACAAGAAGAAAGTATTGGATTCATGAAAATTTTCTAATTCCGGTTTTCGACGGATTTACATGTTTTAGGGGTCACAGAACCCGAAAAACATGTTTTTACAAAATGTCTGTCTGTGAGTCTGTCTGTCTGTCTGTGTGTCTGTGTGTGACACAAATTTTGTGGGCGCTCTATCTCAAGAACTGATGCACGAAATTTAATAAAAATGTATATTAAGTTAGTCCCTGATATAAATTGATGCTGATTAGCTTTTGGTGCAAATCGCTCAACAGGTGGCGCTGCTATGCTGCATTTGTTTACGATTTCCGTAATGGCTCTATCTGAAGAACTAATGCTCGGATTTTCATGAAACTTCGGATTCAGTTAGTCCTTGATATGACTTGATGCTGATTACGTGTTGGTACAAATCGCTCAATAGGTGGTGCTGCTATGCTGCATTTTTCACGATTTCCCCAATGGCCCTATCTCAAGACGTAATGGACGGATTTTCATGAAACTTCAGATTCAGTTAGTCTTTGATATGGCTTGATGCTGATTACGTGTCGGTGCAACTCGCTCAATAGGTGGCGCTGCTATGCTGCATTCTTTACGATTTCCCCAATGGCTCTATTTTAAGAACTAATGCACGAATTTTCATATAACTTCAGATTTACTTAGATGTTAATACAAGTTGTTGCTGATTAGGATATGGTGTTAATCGTCCAATAGGTGGCACTGCTATGCTGGAATATTCATGATTTTCGCAATAACTCTATCTCAAAAACTAATGCACGGATTTTCCCCAAATTTCAGATTCAGTTAGACTTTGACATAAGTGGTTGCATGGTGGTTTTGGTGTAACATAGGGTTTGGTGTAAAACAGCCAATGGGTGGCGCTGCTAGGCTGAATTTTGTTGGGTTTACACGATTTCAGAGATAGCCATATCTCAAGAACTACTGCCCGGAATTTCATATCTTTAGAATCCTCATGATGGGCATAGATTGCCGTTTCATTTTGGCAGTGTGATAGCGAATTTTCAAGTATTAACATATATGAGATAGAAGAAAGTTTTGGGATTGGTGCATACGACTAGTTTTTAAATTTCATTACGTTATTTTAATAAGGTATTCTATCATTTTCTTTATTGTGAGCAAAAACCAATGGAGGAATTTACTTCCCGTAGTAAGAGAAACACAAAAAAAATTATTTGTAGCTATTAGGGTAACTGGATCCAGAATGGCCCAGTTACCCCGGATACATGTCCCAGTTACCCAATTCTTGAAACATTTATGGGGTAACTGGAACACCGGACTTACATTTAAAACATGAAGTAAATATGTATTGATACCTAATAATATTAATGTAGTTATATGTCTAATCTTTAAAAAAAATAATGTTTACTAAAAGTACTTACAGTATCTATATTATAAAGGACAAACATATCTGTGCGTAACGCATACGTCATTCTGCGAATGGCAACACTTTGAAATTTGAAATGAAATTTCGGTTTTGTAATTTTCGCTACTGCAAGTTTTTAAACTTCTAAACATCGCACAGCTTTAACTTTTAAACCGTCGTATAAGGAAAAAAATGTACTTTTAAATGTAATTTGGTTGAAAGCTCTATCTCAATTTATTTTTGAGATATTAATTTTTTTATAGTTTTTAGTACCAATTTTGTAATTGTGGCAATTGAAGTACTCCATTACTATTAAAAGTAAAGGGAAAATAGTCATGGTTTATTTATTTTTATTGGTTATATCTTTATTGATGCCATTTTCGCATTACAAATAAAAGTAACTTTTTTCTAATTTTTGAACAGAAAATGACGTCAGCCATTAAAAAAATCACGCATTCTTCTTCACAAATAAAAAGATTAAACAAAAACATAATTTGACGAACAAATTAAAAAAAACAAAATTTATTTCCTACATTGTTTAAGCCTGAGAAGGGACAGATATTAAGTTATTTCATTCAATTAGTTCTACATTTAATGTTAAACTTTTGTAACAAATTAGTTAAGCCAATTGAAGATTAAAAAATAAAAATAAAATTCATACAATATGATACTTAAAACATCTTAAAAACTTAGATTCCGTTCAAATGAAATCGAAATAAATCTTAGACATTTTTAAAGTTTTGTATTTTGCCTGCATCTTATCATTTTATGCACAATTTTCATAAACATAACACTAAATCTGCAATACAAATATTTTCAATTAAAAATGGAAGAAGTCTAAGATTTATTTCGATTTCATTTGAACGGAATCTAAGTTTTTAGGATGTTTTAAGTATCATATTGTATGAATTTTATTTTTATTTATTAATCTTCAATTGGCTTAACTAATTTGTTCCAAAAATGTAACATTAAATGTAGAACTAATTGAATGAAATAATTTAATATCTGTCCCTTCTCAGGCTTAAACAATGTAGGAAATAAATTTTGTTTTTTTAATTTGTTCGTCAAATTATGTTTTTGTTTAATATGTCAAGTTTTTTAATGACTACAGCACTCAGACGAACGCATTTCAAAATTAATACAGAGTATCATCATCAGGCTTTGATGTATGCGGTATTGCATCACAATGTGGGATGCAGTTTACCAATGCGTAATTCAAAATGTTTCACCACTGTAGTAATGCAGGTTGCGGTAGTTTGGACAAAAACTTCCAATCTGAACGTAAAAAATCTATAATCAAAACATAAAAAATTAACTTCACTTAAATTTAGATACCCTATCTCCCACTCAGGAACGCTATGAATGTAAATGTAAATTCTGTTGAATCCTTATTGCTAATATTTAACACTAGTATCCGTCAGGCCGAAATGTCGGAGCATGGAGGCGCGTAAACTTAAAATATATTATTTAAAAAAATGTTTTATTTTCTAGATTGCTGTTTAATAGTATAAAAGTAAGTTTGAAATAACAATCGTCGATACCTCATTTTAATGTGTTTAACTCAGTCGTCAGTTGCCTCGGGTCACAAATTCTAATCTGTCAGCAAGTTCTTCCATAATTCTAATTTGGGTAAAGCCTGTCCTTAGCGAAAATTGCTTACAGTAGAACTTTCTCTAAATGAGAAACTACAGTAAAAATGACATAAGTTGTTTTATGTGACAGCACCTTTAGATGGATATCTACAGCAGTTTTTGACAACGTTAAACTCGAGGATCTATGCATGGTAGCAAGGTATGCTACAGTTAAAGGTAACTAACTTCGTGTGAATGAGGCTTTTTCTTCTTTCCAATATTTACAAATAGGTTTGATTAAAAAAATTACAGTTAGAAATGGCTCATGATACTCAACAAAATGAACTATTATGGCCTGTGGCAAGCCTCGAGGTTGAAAACGTGGGCCATAGGCAATATCTTTTATCGTACTTACATTTACCAATTCTCACTCCGTTCAGATATTGGTATGCAGCATAATGCATAACCCTGCATCCAGCTGCTGAGGAAAGTCTAGACTGAAGTCCAGACGCGTGATCATCTTCACTCTATCTTGCTGTTTAATGATTGTGATCTGCTAAAATTCTTGTTTATTGGTCCCCGCTTTGGTTTAAGAAGTACTTCTTTATTATATTCTTTAGCCTGCTTGGTTTTGAGAAAAAGACATATGGTCCCTTCAAATCATTCAAGTTAGCCGAAAGCAGTATATCTTTGCGTCGTTGCATAAGTGGTGGGAGGTAGTCAAAAACTTGACTCACGCAAAGTGAGTTCAGAGTCAGTCGGAATTGTGTCTGCTGATCGTCTTTTTGTCTCAATGAGTTTGTTAATGTGAAACCTTTTTTAAAAGCTCTAAGCATTTTTTGTCCGCGAATAATCAAAATGACTTTTAAAGAATGTCTCTTATATAGAGGGATGTATTTTACGCGATGTAACTACCTAATACGTCCAAGGCTTTAAACAAATAAGCCTCTGAAAGGCTCAATGCTATCTATTTTACCTTCGCGATATCTTTGTTCAAGGTCAGCCATAAGACGACATCCTATCATTGAAAATTCGTCAATAATGAGGAATAACACTGTATCCATTCTGAGCTGTAGATGTATTGCTGACTTTTTAAATTAGCGAACTATTTAAAACACGTGGGTTCTTTAAGCACTGAGTGAGTTACCTTGTCTTTGACATTAAATGCAGCAGTACTTGTTAGTGCCAAAAGAACGATAGCTTCTGATCCTAACTGCTCTATGATTGTTTACTAATTTCTTTAATTTTTGTACATTTTAATGCTCTTCCTTTTCCAATAATAAAAGTTGATTTAGGGAAATTTGTAACCTTTGTTTGCAAAGACAAAAGCTGTTCAGCGCATAACTGAAGGCAGCATAATTTGTTGTTCTTTATAATAATTCAGAAATGTTAAAAGTAAAGAGAAAACATTGGATAAGAGAATCTGTGGTAAAAATAAAGAATTACCCCCGGATGTATTTGAGAGATTTCGATTTTTTTAATTTAGCTCAGATCTTTGAGAACTTGATCCATCGAGTTAGCGGCAGAAAACTTCAAAGCTCCTTCAAAGACTTGCTCGTCTGGCACAGCCCACACTTATTTAATATGGCAACAGGTAAAGGTTTGTAACACGTATGTAACACACACTCATAGATGGTCTGCTATACTCCTCTATGAAACTTAATACCTTTATTCATCTGAGTTGTTGTTATATCGTTATTATGAAAATATTAGGAAGCATCTGGGTTATTTTTATGCGACTTTTCCACACTGTAAAAAAAAAAAAAAAAAAAATCTGTGAAGTTACTAAAGTTTTTCTAGGAAACTTGGATTCCTAGAACTTTTCATGTAACGGCAATAACAAAATTTCATGTAACAGACACACTTTTGCGCCGAAAATCAAAAAATCTGTAAGGTTACTAAGAATTTTTTTGGAAACTGGGATTCCGAGAACTTTTCATGTAACTCCAGCCAGGGTTACAAATAAAAGTTTAGTAAGATTACTGAAATTTTAGCAGATTCATTTGTAAAGTTACAAATTTTTGTAGCTTTACAAAAACTAGTTTTGTAGATTTGCAGCTTTTTTCGTACAGTTACAGGTGAAAGTTTAGTAAGCATGTAACTTTACATCTGTAGAACTACAGATTTTTTTTTTACAGTGCACATAGAATTAAGCTGAATAACTCTATACATTTGAATTAATTTCTTTTAACCGTCATTTTCAAAACTTCTGTGTATAACGTTGCACATATAAAATATGTATATTTCTTAAAATGTACACTAAATCTAGGCAGCAGATTAAAAAAAATCAGGGATTAATTTATGACTTTTAGTGAACATCATTTCTCACGAATTATCTTTCATTGTTGTATCCATTTATCCGATCATAAGCATAAGCGATCATAGTCATATACATTAACGTCGCATTTATCGCTAAGCTTCGCGACATTTGGACAAAATATAGCCAAATTTGGCGACCAAAAATATGTCGTCAGAAATTAAGACAATTTGGCTGTATCTGGCTAATTTGGCGAAATTTCCATTGAAATTCAGTACTGATGATTCTTCTCTAACCGGGTTCTTCGAATTTTAACTTCGTGTTCTCCAGTAAAATCAGCTAAAATCTTAAAACCAAGAAATAGGGAAGCTACCTTTTCCAACCCGTACAGGTATTTTTTATTTTGTAATCTACATATTTCTGTTTTCTAGTGTACATCTTGACAAAAAAAAATGTTTATCTCATTTACTTCAGAATGTTCACTTGCATTTCAGTTGAAATATATTCAATTACGATGAATTAAAAAAAATTGAGTAATCGTCAGTAATTGGGACAGCTACCAAATTGTTAAATTTTCGCATCAAACAATGCTCAGTAAATTATGAATTTGTCTACAAACCCGATTACGAAAATTTCCCAATAGAAACATACATTTGTCTGAATACAAACATGCATACATAAGAATACACACATATGAGTAATGCATACATGACATTTTTCTCGATTTCTTTGAGTATCACTCGTATAGCCATTCGACTAATGCCCAAAATCGTATTTTCCGTATTCGATTTTCTTTTCGTTTCTCTTAATTTAAAATTCAAAATGAATTGCATCGATTTGGAAGCTTACAAAGAATGAAAAGTTCGAAAAAAATAGTGGTTGTTACATACGTAGAACGTAAAACTTCTGAAAGTGGGGGGGGGGGGGGGGGCAATCTATATCTCAGGTCACCAATGTATGAACATCGACTTCAACATTCGACTCCATAATGATCCGTATGAGGTTAAAATGCATAATTTACAGCAATGGAGCTAATGTTTTAATTAATAAGGGGATGAATCTCTTCGAATTTTGACGAAAGAAATTGTTTAAAAACGAACTCATACACAGGTTAAAACAAATATTATTTTTAACTTAAAGTTACCAAAATACTAATTCCATACACTTCGACTGTTCAAAATATTAAAAAATTAAACTGCATTATTTATTATACCTAATCAAGATATGTAATTTTGATGAAATTACCCATTGATGTTTAAAAGGCACAGATGTCATATACGCCCCATATTAGCACGTTTTTTTTCCAACGCCAATTCGAGGAAAACTTCAACAGCACAAGCAATAACATCCGGGTTACCATATTAAGCAAAATAATGACACTTTGGCGCCAGTTAAGTATACCCGTTGCGTATATGACATTGGCGTCAGAAAAAAATCGCGCCAATATGGTGCGTATATGACATCTGTGCCGTTTAAAATTGCCGATTGAAAATTAAAAAAAAAATTATTTCACCTTAAGTTAATCATGGAATTATTTTTCGCGTAAAATGTAAACTTTATGTTATTTTCACCGTCTCATAATTTGCATACGCATCTCTTATATTTACATTCACCATTTCAAAAATATTACAATGCGCAATATGTGATTAATACATATATTTCTAAAGTCTAAATCAAGTTTGTCAACTACGACTTTGCATGTGAACATTCGCACTCTTGACTTGTGATACTAATCTCTATATCGGCGAGTAAAATTCCAGAAATTTATATCTTTTAGAGTCGTTCGTAGTAAAATATTTACCTTTATCAGAGAAAATGATCGTTTTCATTTAAATATGATGTAATTTTGCCTCATTGAAGCATTTCGCCAAGCGTCTCAAACTCAATGAATGAAAAAGAATTGAATTGTAACAGCTTTTTGCGGAAAATATGAGTATTTTATTAAAGCATGACGTCATTTTCTGTTAAATTTTTTCAGAAAGTTTATTTTGAATTTTATGAGAAAATGGCATCAATAAAGATAAGCAAACCTTGTTATTTTTCCTTTCTTTACAACAATGGAAGTAATCCAATTGCTACCATTTTGAAACAAATTCATAGAAATTTTTTAAATTTTAAATTTAAATATAAAAATGGGAATTTAAAAAAAAATAGCTAGTGCGGGCAAATCTACAAAGAAACAGCTTTCATTAAAAAAAAGAATTATTAAAATTGGTGCAAAAAAAAGCTCAAGGTACATGACTAAAAAAAGAAAGCCTTATCTTTTAAATATATAGAATTAAACTCGCAATGTTATCTCTATGAGAAAATTTTGAGCCGACATTTCAGGCTGTTAGGGTTGACGAATATTTGTGATTTTCAATACGCGCCGAGATTTTGACCCTACCAACGTCCAGCTCATTTTTTTGTGTCGATGTGTCAAATATTTTGGACGCTATCGTGTTAACAATAAGTGTAATTTTTGAAGTCCGAAAAAATATTATAGCTGTGATACAGTAAAAAATAAAAAAATAAAAGTTTTACTTGAATTTTTAAACCTTATTCTCTCCCAAAGGGTGATGTAAACACATCAGAAAATTATTACCTAAGTTTAACTTGGGGTATAAATAGGTCTCATCTCGAAAAAAAAAAATACATTTTAAAATTTAAGTTATGTAATTCCCCACTAAGTTCGCTACCTGCGTAAAATAGCTATCCATTAGAAACTTTTTACTAAAATATAAACTTGACCGAAGCAAAAACGTATTCTGAAAATATCCTTTTTATGTCCACTATATTAATTAATAAATTATTATTACGGCTTTTGATATTTTTGCAACAATGAAGACAAAATGTTACATTTTCTACTAAAAATGTCCGTTGATTCTCAATGAAAAAAGTGAAATTAGGAATTATTAAGAAAAATATTTGAATAATATACAAAAAAATGGGCCCTTGTTTCTCTCTGGGTTATAATTCACCCATATGCAAAAGTATTTTGCCATTCGTTTTGACCCTGACGTCAGGCAAACGTTTTTAAACTTTAAATTTATGATATTATTAGAATTAGTAAAGAATAAAACATGAGTGGCATCAGGGACAAAAAGGTGGGAAGAAAAAATGAAAAAGTTATCATCTCCATAGGCTTTTCTATGTTAAATTAACATTGAGAAGTGACACTGGAAATAAATAAGTATTGCGCTGCCGCGCAATACTTAAATTGAAGAAGATATTTCAATATTTTACATTACGTTGATACGGAATTTGAGACGCTAGGCAAAATGATTCAGTGAGTAAAAATGATGTCATATTTAAAACAAAACAATCATTTTCTTTGAAAAAACTAAATATTTGAACAATACTAAAATGGCCAATGCTATGGCAACTAAAGGCAAATTTCTGAATGGTAAAATTTCCCGGGTACTGAGATTAGAACTTCAATTTTATGCGAATATCCACATAAAAAGTTGTATCGGACAAACGTGACTTTAAGTTTGGAAATACATTCATTAATAATGTATTACGCGTTAAAATACTTTTAAATTGTGAATTTGAGTAGTGCGTATATAAATTTTGAGAATGTGAAAATAACGCACAGTTTAGATTTTATGGGGGAAAATTTTATGATGTGAGAATGCAAAATCATTTTTACTGATTTTTCATCCCGTAAAAACAAACGTAAGAGCTTCAATCGATAACTTACACATAATTACTCATCTGGATTACGTATCGAATACAGTTTAATTTTTCAATAATTTAAGCAGTTGAAGTTTTTGGAAATAATATTTTGGTAATTTTAAGTTAAAAACATTATTTGTTTTAATAACCAATGGAAGATGAATTTTTTATTGTAATTATATTTGTAGGTTTATTATAAATTCGATCTAACAGTTCCATTCTAAATACTTTAATTCGTCGAATTTCGACGGGTACCAACTCGTTTTAATAAAAATCCGAGGATGTTCAACCATATTGACGTTGTTTTCAAAAAAAGAAACGTAAATTTTTGACAACCTATCACAACAAATTGAGAGTTCATACACGTTGTTTTAGGAAGCAGAGATAAAGGGCATTGCTCACAAAAGCTAAAACTTAAAAAACACCAACAGTTTTTTATAAAATAGCCTATGGCCCAGTTAACTCGTGGTTTGTTAGAACCACGAGGAACCCCCTACCACGAGGAACGTCCTTACCACGGTGAACGGAGAGTGTGCTTAAGAATGTAGTAAAAATACGCACAGAAGCGACGAAATTTGTGCAAATGAATAAAAAAGGAATAACGGTTATTCTGTTTAAGACGTATTAGCTATTATTTTGTAAATAGTATTTGTAAATAATCAGCAATATAATCATTCAAATAGGAAATGTCTATTATTTTTTGTGTTAAAGAATTACTGTAAAAGCACTTATTTTCGTGAGACTTTAATTTTCGCGATTCTCGCGAGCCCGTCGTAATCGCGAAAACTTAAACGACTCGGAAATATTTTTCTCTTTTTACCTGAAATAGTAACAAAAAATCTGAAAACTTTCCCTTATCCCCAATTTAATGATTACAGTAACTTAAATAAGAAATAAGTACAAAAATTTCTTGAATACTTGCAACTATTTCTTGAATACTATACAACTATTTCTTGAATAAAAACAATAGTACAACTACTAAAATGCAGGTCATTCTCTTACAATATTTATACCAGCTTCTTTGAAGTCATTCAAAATTATCTCATGCTTGGCTTCAACACTGTTAAATGTGCGCACAAAACGAGAAGCGTGAATCGGTTTTAGTCGTGATATTCGAATGTCCACAGGTTCTTTTTCCTCTAGAAATTTAAGCTCATTAGAATATCACTCAATAAACTCATTCTTGAACAAACGCTTGAACTCGCCGTTTAAAGTTAAGTCCAAATGCTGGAGGTGTCCTGTGCATGAAGCGGGCACAAAAACTGGAATAGGGCCATTCTCACAATCTTTTGACTATTGGGGGGAAAAAAATCTGACAAAATTAAACTTTCTAAAATAACATTTTAATCTGATAGACGAATGCCTTAATGATTCAGAATAAAGAAAACATGGTCAGCAGCGAAAAGTTTTTTATTTAACTGAGGTTAAGTTAAACTTGCGAGTTTAATATTCCTTACCATTTCAACACTATAACTTTCTATTTTCTTCTAAATTTTTACTTATAATAAATTTGCATAGTACCCACAGGACATTCAAATAAGAAATAAAAACAATGTAGTACTTTTAATACAGAATTTTTGTATAACATTGTCTTAAAGAGGTGTTAAAGAAGGGACGGTAAGGTAAAAAAGGGGATGGTATTGGAAACTAGTTGGATGTGCCAATCCCAAAACTTTCTTCTATCTTATACATAATATTTCAAAAACTAGTTACACATGTTAATACTTCAATATTTTTAGTTCAATACTATACCAACTTTGATTTTCATCTTAAATTTCTGCTTCAGTCAATTAAACGGACTAAAAACGAATTAATCAATATCATTATATTTGTTAAAATTAATAGTTTTTCCTTATTCTGTTGCTGTCAGATATTTGCGAATAGCAAAAAGCGCTTAGCAAAAAGCGAGCTCCCGCCTCTGCACGAGGCGCCGATGGACAACAGAACTACGAAATATCAAGAAAAAGCATACAAAAATAGCTATCACAAAGCCGCTTTACCACGCAATATTTCCAAATTCAAGGATGACCTGTTGGCCAAAGCCAAAAACATGCACGATGAAATTTGGTTCAATTGTATGCATAATTTTATACATTTTTCGATGGTACAATAAAGAAAATGGCACAAACATCGCTATTACAACACCTCCCCCCCCCCTTCCGGCAGATTTTTTTCAAATTCAGGGAGGACTTGTTTGCCATAGCCAGAAAGGTACACACAAAATTTGGTTCAATTCTATGTATAACTTCATACAATTTTCGATGGTACAATAATGAAAATAGTGCAGACATCGCAATTATAGTGCAGCCTACTGGCTATTTTTTCCAAATTCGGAGAGGATCTGCTTTCTATAGCTAAAAACTTAAAATAAGAATTTGGTTCAATTCTATCCATAACTTCATACACTTTTGGATGGTACAATATTCAAAATCGCACAAAAATCACTGTTACAGCGTCCCCTACCGCCGATTTTTTCCAAATTCTGGGAGGACCTGCTTGCAATAGCCAAAAACTTAAAATAAAAATTTGGATCAATTCTATGCATAACTTCATAAACTTTTGGATGGTACAATATTCAAAATCGCACAAAAATCACTGTTACAGCGCCTACTAGTTGCGATTTTTTTCCAAATTCAGGGAGGACCTACTTGCCATATCCAAAAACTTAAAATAAAAATTTGGTTCAATTCTATGCATAACTCCATACACTTTTGGATGGTACAATATTCAAAATCGCTATTACAGCGCGCCCTACAGGCGAATTTTTTCCAAATTGAGGGAGGATCTGCTTGCCATAGCCAAAAACTTAAAATAAAAATTTGGTTCAATTCTATGCATAACTTCATACACTTTTTGATGGTACAATTTCGACAGTCAGACGGACACACGGACACACGGACAGACAGACATTTTCTATAAACATGTTTTTGGGATCTCTGACCCCTAAACCGTGTGAATCCGTCGAAAACCGAAAGTCGAAAAAAATTTCGATTACAATGCTTTCTTCTATTGAAGATAGAAGAAAGTAAAAAACGGACGAAATGGTAAACAAGTTGGAAATTGCTCGTCAAACGTGGCAAATGAGGTGCGTTCGTACTATAACTAGTTTTATAATTATTTTTTGCACCCCATATTGTACTGAATGTATAATTTTTGGCACTTCATAAAGCGCATAGTCTGATACCTCATTAAAATGCACTTCCAATATTTTTTTCCCATTCCTCGTAATGTAACACTTTTGACTGTCCCTGTAATTAAACTATACATCCGATTTTCCTAAAATTTGAAATAGCTCAACAAAATTTTGCAACAATTATATCTTTAAAATTTCAGACCATTCGGAAGTCTGTAATATCATTAAAATGCACTTGCAATAATTTTTCCCATTGGTCGTAATGTAAAGAAAAACTTTTGACTGTCCCTGTAATTAAACTATACATCCGATTTTCCTAAAATTTGAAAGGGCTCGACAAAATTTTGCAACAGTTATATCTTTACAATTTCAGACCATTCGGAAGTCTGTAATATCATTAAAATCTACTTGCAATAATTTTTCCCATTGGCCGTAATGTAAAGAAAAACTTTTGACTGTCCCTGTAATTAAACTATACATCCGATTTTCATAAAATTTGAAATGGCTCGACAAAATTTTGCGACAATCATATATTTGAAATTTCAGACCATTCGGTTGGGTAGTTTTTGCTCTGTTACATGCGGACAGACGGACAGACGGACGGACTGAACGACGACTATAGGTGCTACGTATTTATATAATTACGAACGCACCTAAAAAAAGCGCCAAGTTCTCCTTAATGTTTCGGCCAGAAAAAGTAGTGATATCTGAAGTTCGCACAAGTTAAAAGCCAAACATCCCAAATTTTTCATTGAAAATGGCTTCCTGCGACTTGGCCGTTAATGCCTTCGGGAGAATTTTTCAAATTTTCAAATATGTACAAATGAGTTACATGCCAACTACATTTTTTGATTATTTTAGGCATTTTGTGGCACAGAGTACAGAAATAAAATACACATTTGAAAAAAGCATTTAAACAACTTCAGTCTATTTAAATGCTTAGAAGTTAAAAATAACAAAATACTTGTATTCAGGAGATAATATCCCTAATTGCTAAAACATAATTAGTATCAGTTTTTAACAGTTTATAAATCGAATGCATCTTAATGTATGCAAACAAACTATAAGAAATGTTCAAACGAAAATAATCTCTTTCGTCAATACACAAGATTTCAATATTATACAATAAAATATAATGTACCATATTGTGAGATTTGAAGTAAATAAATTTGTTTTATTTCTTGGGTTTTACGTTAATAACTTTAGCTTTAGACCGTACAAAATGGCAATTAAACCACAAGTGGACTAAATCAGGGGTGGCCAACTGTGGCCCGCTGGATACCACTAAAATTTTAAAGAAATAGTCGACAAGTTGAATCGGAGCAATTCGACGATTAGATAAGGCAAAGATAACTGTAAAATTTTAGTGGTATCCGGCGGGCCACAGTTGGACACCCCTGAACTAAATGATCTGTAATCAAAACTAATGTTTGTTGAAACTGAATGGTAGCTATCAGAAATCTTTTACTTATAATATCTTTATGTGAATTTGCCTCTTTGCATTCTAATATTACTTTTAATATTTAAATAATTCATAAATGCGTAATTTCCAATCATTAATTTTGAAATGCTGTAGAAGGCATTAACGGCCAAGTCGCAGGAAGCCATTTTCAATGAAAGATTTGGGATGTTTGGCTTTTAACTTGTGCGAACTTCAGATATCACTACTTTTTCTGGCCGAAACATTAAGGAGAACTTGGCGCTTTTTTTTTTTTTTTACCGAAAATTTTTTGTTGGGATATATATATATATATATATATATATATATATGTGTGTGTGTGTGGGTGTGTGGGTGTGATATTTGCAGTTAACAGTTATATAAATATTTACTAATTGTTAATTTATATTTAATTAAGTAATATTAATATATTGATAATTGATATATTAATATTAATTATGCCTATAAAAAGTATTAGTACACAAATAATGTTTTTGTTATGGATTACTATTAAAACATCTATAGTATATGTTATGATTAACATACTTTCAAATAAAAGTCTTTCCTTCAACACTATTTCTAACATTACCTTATCCGCTACGTAGGAAAAATCAAGTGTAAATAAATAAATATATGTATAAGTATTTATATATAAATAAGCCAATGATGCAAATCCATTGATTTAGATTTAGTCGAATTAAATTAATTGAAATGAATTTTGAATGAAATCTATTACATAAAATATTAAGGTCATATGTAGTTCCGAAAAAATAAATAAGTTTTTAAAAATAAAATATTATTACAAGTGTATTTTTTCCTATTAAGTATACATTTTAAAATATATATATAAATGTGAAATTCTTAATAGACTTCATTTGAATATCCTGAATACATGCATACTTGAAGATTTTCGTTAAAGTCCATTAGAAAAAACACGAAAATAATAATAAAACTATAAGCTGCTTCGGTTGAACATGAAATGATTACATGGAAACAAATGATTTATTCAAAATATACGAAAACCTGGCAATTTTTCTGAAAATCAAATTCTCATCTTACACTATTGGAACTATAATCGAGGTTTACCAAACAAATCACTACTTACTTATACCACTTATGATTCATTCATGTATAAATAAAAGAAGTTTAAAATATTAAATATTTAATATTATTTTGTGCAAAATAGAGCAATATAAAGCAATAATTTGTTTTTTAATTAAATGCTAAAATTACATACAATCCATAAAAATCACGATTGCAGTAAGTATTTATAAATATATACATACAAATTAATAAATTCTGAAATATAAATGATTATCAAAGTAGTATTTCTTTTTTAACACTTTACAACACAGTTGAAAAGTATTTATGACTTCAGTTTTGTTTGTCCGGCTGTCCGGCTATAGGGCTATCTGTACTCTAACTTGCGTAAATATAATTGGATTGACCTGAAAGTTTTGCATGTTATTGAAGATTACTGTAGAATGGCGGCTATTGAAAAGTAAGTGTGCAGCATGTGCATTTTATTTACAGGAACACTAAAAATTTTGATGTTACATAATAGCCAATGGAAAAAAAGTCATTTCAAATGCAATTTGACAATGATGCACCATTTCAAAAAATAATCAAATTGTTGTGCATTTATGAAACACAATAAAACATGGTTCATGTAGAATATGCAGTACAAAGCATTTATCTAGACACACGGCAGTGTGTCAGCCAAGTTCTCCTGACATAGCCTTATGTTATTTACACGAACCATTTCGAGCTGTTTTCGTCAAATTTTGATGCTCTACTACTGAAAATCTATGAGATCTACGTACTTGTTATACGAAATGTGTAGTAAGGCTACCCTAATTACCTAAAATCCAAAATTTTATAAATAACGCATAATTAGTTTCCGAGATAATGACATTTGAAAATGTCTGATAATCGATAATTTTACCACTGACTGACTCACTCACTCATCAAAAAGATCTCGTATATCTACTGCAGGTACAGACTTCAAATTTAGTGCGAAGTTCGTTTACACTATAAAACTAAAGAATAAAATAAAAAAAATGAGAAAATCGATGAATTACCCACCTGGGGGTGCTCATTTTTACTTTAACATTACGTCTATTCGGCGAAATTTTAATTTGAGTTAGGAGGGGACGCTGTTTTGTCGCCAAATACCGCCAAGTTTCTCGCCAACATGGCGATATCTCGCCAATTTTGGCGACCAAAATTTATCGCTAAAAGTGACGCCACCTTGGCGATATCTCTAATATTTCGCCAAATTCCCATAGACTTCCATTGTAAACCTATCTACTTACTGGGGGATTATCTGGATTTACTTGCTTACAGAAAATCCACAAATTGATATATATTAAAAATTGAGATAGTTTAAACAATTCTTTCTAAGTGAGCCCCTAATTAGGTAGGAGGAGTGAAATTTTGCATACTGATAGCTGAACACCTCACATCAAATGACAAACCATAAAATTTTGAAAAAGTCGTACATTTAACCCTTTGCCTTCCCACATGTGCATTTTAAACAATTCTTTCTAAGTGAGGCCTAATTATGTTGGAGGCGTGAAATTTTGCATAAATATAGCTGAACACCTCACATCAAATGAAAAACGATAAAATTTTGAAAAAGTCGTACATTTAACCCTTTGGGATCTCGCATGTATTTTCTAAGTGAGCCCCTAATTAAGTTGGAAGCGTGAAAATTTGCATACTTATAGCTGAACACACATCAAATAAAAAATCATAAAATTTTGAAAAAGTCGTACATTTAACCCTTTGGGATCCCACATGTGTATTTTAAAAATTCTTTCTAAGTGACCCCCTAATTAGGTTGGAGGAGTGAAATTTTGCATACTTATAGCTGAACACCTCACATCAAATGACAAATCATAAAATTTTGAAAAAGTTGTACATTTAACCCTTTGGGCTTCCACATGCGTATTTTAAGCAATTCTTTCTAAGTGAGATCCTATTTAGGTTGGAGGTGTGAAATTTTGCATACTTATAGCTGAACACCTCACATAAAATGACAAATCATAAAATTTTGAAAAAGTATTACATTTAACCCTTTGGACTTCCAGATGCGTATTTTAAGAAATTCTTTCTAAGTGAGATCCTATTTAGGTTGGAGGCGTGAAATTTTGCACACTTATAGCTGAACGCCATCATGCGACAAATCATAAAATTTTGAAAATGTCGTACATTTAACTCTTTGGGCTTCCACATGCGTATTTTAAGCAATTCTTTGTAACTGAGCCCCTTATTAAAAGGCAGATTTGAAATTTTGCATACTTATAGCATAACACCTGTCACCAGGCGACAAATCATGAAATCTTGAAAAAGTCTTACGCTTAACCCTTTGAGGAACCAAATATGTACTTTAAGCAATTCTTTCTAAGGGAGCCCCTAATTAAGTTGGAGACATGACTTTTTGTATACGTATAGCAAAATTACCTCAGACCACACGACAAATCATAAAATTTTCCAAAAGTCTTATATTATTTACTCCCCGGGCTCTAACTTGTGTATTTTAAGCAATTTTTCTAACCTCCGCCCTTTTCACCCGGGGAGCACTTTTCCAACTTTTGCCGACACCCCTTTGACCATTCTTTCATATTATGCACCATAGCCTTACATATTTTAGTTCCACTTTTTCCCGCCTGAGGCCGTCTACTTATCTCGGGTGCTATGGGCTCAATCCCCCTCGACTAATATATCTGCGGATAGTATGTAAAACGGAGTTTCGTTCGGATAGAGGTTTGTTTAGAATAGAGTGCGCCCCTGGTTGCGAAATGTGGAACTAACAGATTTTTCAATAGGATAAAGTGCTTTTAAAGGAATATTAAACGAAACCCTCGGTGCAATCTGTGATCATACTTACCCACTTGTTATTTTCAAAATCATCAGAGAAAAGTATATTTAGTTAATTAAATTTGAAAATCCAGGGTGGGGCAATGTCCTACCTCTGCACTGCCTCTTTGCCGGCAACCAGGGATGAATGATACATAGTGTGTGGCATAAGCACATAACTTTATTTTTCACTTCCAGTACAAAAAAGCAGGCCCAGCTGTAGGATATTTAATTGGAAAATTTAATAGGAAAATTTAATACAGAAATTTAATAGGAATTGTTGTTTCAGAAACAATAAAAATTTCGAATCAATACATTTCGTTTCAAAACATGCATTCAATGTAGCAGTATTAAAATATAGATTTCTGCCGCAAATTGACAGCCAAATAGTTTGTTGTAGGAAATTAAAATTAAAATTGAATGTCGCTTGGTGAATAAAATAGTCACATGTAAACACATTAAAAAGCATTAAGTAAAGTGTCTAAATATATTGTAACTTTACAAAAAGTAATGATATCTAACAAAAACATAGCTGTGAAAAAAGGGAGCCAAGTTCTGTAAAGACAATGACAAGAAAAGAAGTGATATCTAAGTGGGTGCCAAGTTCAAATAAAATTCACTCAAACTTACCTACTGAAGTATTATAGCATTTTTTAAATTGTTTAGAAATAAAAATTATTGATAGCATATTAATAATAAATCTAGAACTTGGCAAGTTTTTGATAAATGTTATGCCTATCAATTTCATGTCTTAATAAAATGGTGATGTTAATATTAATTTCAATGACATTACAAAGAAATATTAATGTAGTTTTATAAACAAATGACTCATGTTAAAGATATGATAAACCAATAAATACACAGATACACTCCCGCTCGTCTTTGGTTATCACTCTAGCACCACCCTCCAGAAACCTCAATGTAAACAGACTAAGATACGTGACAAAGAGACATATATACTTACGCTTGATCTTGGTCATCACTCTAGAGACTGCACACCTTTAACCCTTTCAGGGGCTAATATCTTTTATTCGTGAAATGCTGAAATGATTGAATCACACCAGAATTTAAAAACAAATTTATTTTAAAATGGGTAAAAGCTTCTTTTCACGTATTTAATAAAATTAAACTTTTTAGTCCTGAATTTTGGTGCCAATGTGGCATTTTGCAGTTAAATTAGGTGGGCTATATTTTATCCCACCGCCCTTCAAGGGGAAGGAGCTCACTCAAATTAAGGCTTCCAATCATGAAATAACAAGATTTGATATAATAATGTCATTATTAAAAATAAATGACTCGTAGGTAAAAACTTGCCAAGTTGTAGATTTATTATTAATATGCTATCAATAATTTTTATTTCTAACCAATTTAAAAAATGCTATAATACTTCAGTAGGTAAGTTTGAGTGAATTTTATTTGAACTTGGCACCCACTTAGATATCACTTCTTTTCTTGCCATTGTCTTTACAGAACTTGGCTCCCTTTTTTCACAGCTATGTTTTTGTTAGATTACATATTTACGGGGTCTCACAAGAGAATTCTGTTACATAATGGTATATGAGGGAAAATAGTTTGAAGTATATTTAAATGTTGTTACATATAGTACAATGTAGTTAGTCTTTCAAACATAATGAAATTTATATGCATTACTGAGTGTACTGTAAGTTTCTTACTGAAAAGTATGGTGTTCTGTTGATCATATACAGGGCTACACAAATGAAGTCGTAAGTATTATTACTTTCTTCTATCTTTACAAGAAGAAAGTATTAAATTCATGAAAATTTTCGAATTCCGGTTTTCGACGGATTGACACGTTTTAGGGGTCAGAGAACACGAAAAACATGTTTTTACAAAATGTCTGTCTGTGAGTCTGTGTTTCTGTCTGTCTGTCTGTATGTGACACAAATTTTGTGGGCGCTCTATCGCAAGAACTAATGCACGGAATTTGATAAAAATTTATATTCAGTTAGTTCCTGATATAAATTGGTGCTGATTAGTTTTTGGCGTAAATCGCCCAACAGGTGGCGCTGCTCTGCTGCATTTTTCTCGATTTCTGCAATAGCTCTATCTCAAGAACTAATACACAGATTTTCATCAAACTTTAGATGCAGTTATTACGTGATATGAATTTGTGTTGGAACGTTTCGGTGTAAATCGCCCAACAGATGGCGCTGCTGTGCTGCCTTTTGCAGGATTTACACGATTTTCGCAATAGCTCTATCTCAAGCAATAATGCACGGATTTTCATCAAACTTCAGATTCTGTTAGTTCTTGACATGAATTGACGTTTTGCACCCTTGGGTGTAAATCGCTCAACAGGTGGAGCTGCTATGGTGCATTTTTGTGATTTCCTCAATAGCTCTATTTCAAGAACTAATGCTTGGGTTTTCAACAAACTTCAGATTCAGGTATACCTGGATATGAATTAGTGCTGTTTATGTTTTGGTGTAAATCGCTCTACAGGTGGCGCTGCTATGCAGCATTTTTCATGATTTCCACAATAGCTCAATCTCCAGAACTAATGCAAGGATTTCCATCAAACTTCAGATTCAGTTAGTCCTTGACATGAATTGACGTTTTGCGCCTTTTGGTATAAATCGCTCAACAGGTGGCGCTGCTATGGTGCATTTTTTGTGATTTTCGCAATAACTATCTCAAGAACTAATGCTTGGGTTTTCGACAAACTTCAGATTCCGGTATACCTTGATTAGAATTAGTGCTGTTTGTGTTTTGGTGCGAATCGCTCAACAAGTGGCGCTGCTATGCTGCATTTTTCAAACTTTCCCCTATAGCTCTATCTCAATAAATAATGTACGAATTTTCATCCAACTTCAAATTTAGATATATTTTGATATGGATTGGTACTAAATTAATGTACTTTCTTGAACTATTTAAATGATTTAATTGACGACTCATATATAGAAGAAAGTTTTGTGATGGCCACAGCATACTAGTTGGTTATGGCAGTGAATGGCTCACTAGGTAAACTTTTAATTGTGTTACGAATTTTCGTGCTGAATTATATTTGTATGCAAACCAAAATTTGTGGAGCGCAAAAAATCTCATACAGGACTACACAAACGAACAAAACACATTACTGTTTATGGCTCGTAATCGCTGGAAGTGCAATTTAAGTTGTGTTATATGTTTTTCAAGTGAATTAACTTCTATCTTAATATGTGCTACATACAAAAAACTTTGCAGAATACACATAGCTGTACAAAATATTTTTAATGTATTTTTATCTATTGGCGAAATTTTCAAAAAGAGAATTTTCAAAATGAACTAAATTTTAGCATGTTATCAAAATTAAAAATCTATAGATCGTAAACAGGGCTACCCAAAATATGTACACTAATATTTTGAATAAGGAAGGGAATTGTTGAAACTGAATTTTTAAATGTTCTATGTGTTTTCTAAACTGTTTACAGACATATATTTTTGTACCTTATTTAATGGTGACGTTTCATTGCAGTTTTATAGATGCTTTGGAAACTGTTTCATAATCAATGCTTGAAACACGAGTTTTCAATTTTGTTTTTATTTTGAAACATGCGTGTGCAGACTGACGCAGATATCTAAAAACCAGGAATCTTAATATTTCTGTTAATTTTTCCTTTATGAAAAGTTCAGTTAAAAAAGAATTACATATACAATTAACATTTTTAATAAGTAATAAAACCAACAGAAAAATATATCAAATTACATGCCATAAATTACTTCATAATGAGCGAAATCAAAACAAAAGAATCACACAATCATCCCAAATTTGATTAGCAGTGTCAGAATAAACACAGGATGCTTCGATCGAAAGCTGAATTTGCTACCAATGGGAAACTGCACTGGAAACAATGTTATATTAATATATCAACGATTTATAAGTATTCAAGAGACATTAGATAATCCAAGGAGACTTGGGTTATCATCTATGTTATTTCTGTTGTTAATTTACTATTTTCTGAACTAATATGTAGCGTACAACGATGAATGAGGTATTATTGGGCAGGATACTTTGCTATTATCTGCCATCGAATACTGAATTTGACTAATCTGTGGCTTACAGAGTTGAATGAGGTATCACTGGATAAAATTTTGTGTCCACTTCTCACGTTACATGCAGAGTTTTTGTTATAGTTTAATGTTAATTATCATCGTACATATTATTTCTAATGTAATCATCCCTTTTTCGATGCTCATACAAAAAGCACATTGATGACTGCTGTATTATATGAAAGATTTTTGAACAGGCTTTTGACTTAATGCATTCATATTTTGTTAAAACATGTTGTTAGAATAAAAAAATACAGTTAATTATAAATTAATGAAAAATGTAACCTAAAATAAACTCAAAGACTGCAGTGCAAAAATCTCTTATGGGTGTACTAGTATAATTATAATCTAAAACCCTTGTGGAATAAAGTCAAAAGTGAATTAATAATCTTACATCATCCGAGGTAAAAAACTTTAACATCCTTTTCTGTGAGCAGCAGGGTAAAAATGGAAATAAATATTATACAATTTTACTGACGATACGTTTTACAAGCATAGTAAATAAAGTAATATAATAACTACTGTGTTTATGATCTCTCAAGCAATACGTTGTCGAAAATATATGAACAACTTCGGATATAAAAAATCAGAATAGAAACCCATCACTCTGTGAATTTATTAAGCATGCCAATCCACAGCCTTATCCAAATAATCACGCTGCATGGGGACCAAAAGAATTGCATTTGTTTTTCATTGAATGGGAAGTAATGAGTTTTATACAGAGAAATAGGACGCATGAAGGCTCTTTACTTTTCTGCTAGTAGTAAAAATATCTTAATTTGTATACATAAATCTTTTTAAATAGACTGTTAGCTTGAGACTTTGATGTCACAAAAAATATATTTTATTATAATGTATGTATTCTTAGTAGACTGGTTCTTTTGTGTTAAGAAACAAAGTGTTCATGATTTTTCAACTTATTATTATGAACTTTTTTAAATGTTATATATATATATGTGAGGAAATGTATATGTATGTATATATATATACTTATTTATTTATTTATATTTAAAAAATATCATTCCCTCACTTTAATTTATGTAATAATTTATGAATATTTATTAAATACTAGCTGTTTAACACGTTCTACACAAGGCAGTTCCTTTTTATTAATTCGAAAACCGAAATTAAAATTTAACATGTTGGAAATTGCTCGTCAAACGTGGCAAATGAGGTGCGTTCGTACTATAACAAGTTTTATAATTATTTTTTGCACCCCATATTGTACTGAATGTATAATTTTTTGCACTTCATAAAGTCCATAGTCTTTAACATCATTAAAATGCACTCCCAATAATTTTTTCCCATTCCCCGAACACTTTTGACTGTCCCTGTAATTAAACTATACATCCGATTTTCCTAAAATTTGAAATGGCTCGACAAAATTTTGTAACAATTATATATTTAAAATTTCAGACCATTTGGAAGGCTGTAACATCATTAAAATGCACTTGCAATAATTTTTCCCATTGGCCGTAATGTAAAGAAAAACTTTTGACTGTCCCTGTAATTAAACTATACATCTGATTTTCCTAAAATTTGAAATGGCTCGACAAAATTTTGCAACAGTTATATCTTAAAAATTTCAGACCATTCGGAAGGCTGTAACATCATTAAAATGCACTTGCAACAATTTTTCCCATTGGCCGTAATGTAAAGAAAAACTTTTGACTGTCCCTGTAATTAAACTATACATTCGATTTTCATAAAATTTGAAATGGCTCGACAAAATTTTGCAACAATCTTATATTTCAAATTTCAGACCATTCGGTTGGGTAGATTTTGCTCTGTTATATGCGGACAGACGGACGGACTGAACGACGACTATAGGTGCTACGTATTTATATAATTACGAACGCACCTAAAAAAGGGACGGTAAGGATGGAACTGTAAGGAAAATTACCACCTACGTTTAGGAAAATTATGTTAAGACTAAGTGATAGCCACAATGCCCATTGATTTTTAGAAATAGTTGTTAACATTGGATTTTTTTTTTTTTTTTTCTTATTTACCTCGAAAAGTGCAGGAATAAACATTGGGGACGGTGAGACTACCAATAAAACCACGATGCTTGAAATTGATATTTAAATTCTGATTTAAATTCTACAGTAAATTTCCTGCCAAATAATTTTAGACATTATTTCTCTAGCATATGTCTGCATGAGAAAAAACTTGAAAAAAATTCTGTGGCTGCATCTGAAATGATTTTCTGTATAATTTTTGAAGAGGGATGGTAAGGAATCTAAAACCCAGGGACAGAGTTTTAAAAATAAAGACAGCCCTAACTAGTTGGATGTGCCAATAGCAAAACTTCCCAGCTAAAAATGAACTGCAGAAATTCTACAAAAAAACCGCAGTTGGAAAACTGCGGTGATTTGGCCGATTCCACTACAGATTTTTTGCGGTCAATAGAACTACAAAATTACCGCAGTTTACTAACTGCAGTAATTTAGCAGTTGTATTGACCACAAAAATTCTACAGAAAATTTATAGTTATATCAATATTAAAAATTCTGCAGAAATTTCGCAGTTTTATTGACCGCAAAAATTCTGTAGTGGAATCGGCCAAATCACCGCAGTTCTCCAACTGCAGTTTTTTTGTAGTATATCGACCTCAAAAATGTAGTATTTTTTTAATGAGTATCCACTTTGCCTCCCTGAGGAAAGTGCCCTCAGGGGGGCAAAGTAGTGCACGGAGCAGTGGAAGTATATAAAATGATTAAGCGGTCACAGGTTTGGGTGTCGGCAAAATGTAGGAAAGTGCCCTCCAAAGGGGGGAGGGGGGGGGAAGTAGTGGATGGAGCACCAGAAATGCATAAAATGATTAAGCGGTCACAGGCCTTACCAACGATATGTCACATGATGGGTGTCGCAAAAATTTAGGAAAGTGCCCCCGAGGGGGGCAAAGTAGTGGGCGGAGTACCGGAAGAGCATAAAATGATTAAGCAGCCAAGGGCCTTTCGAACGATATGTCACATGATGGGTGTCGGGAAAATTTAGTAAAGTACACCCCTGGGGGGGGCAAAGTGGGGGGTGGGGGAGGAGTACCGGAAGTGCATAAAATGATTAAGCGGTTACAGGCCATTCCAACGATATGTCACATGATTAGTGTCAGAAAATTTTAGGAAAGTGCCCCCCTAGGGGGGCAAAGCAGTGGGCAGAGTACCGAAAGTACATAAAATGATTAAGCAGCCAAAGGCCTTTCCAACGATATGTTACATGACAGGTGTCGGGAAAATTTAGTAAAGTGCCCCCATGGGGGGCAAAGTGGTGGGTGTGGTACCGAAGTGCATAAAATGATTAAGCAGTCACAGGTCTTTCCAACGATATGTTACATGACGGGTATCTGCAAAATTTAGTAAAGTGCCCCCCTGGGGGGCAAAGTGGTGGGCGGGGTACTGGAAGTGCATAAAATGATTAATCGGTCACAGGCCTTTCCAACGATATGTCACACGACGGGTGTCGAAAAAATTTAGGAAAGTGCCCCCCAGGGGGGCAAAGTAGTGGGCGGAGTACCGGAAGTGCATAAAATGATTAAGCAGCCAAGGGCCTTTCGAACGATATGTCACATGACGGGTGTCGGGAAAATTTAGTAAAGTACACCTCTGGGGGGGCAAAGTGGGGGGTGGGGGAGGAGTACCGGAAGTGCATAAAATGATTCAGCAGTTACAGGCCATTCCAACGATATGTCACATGACAGGTGTTAGCAAAATTTAGGAAAGTACCCCCCAGGGGGGGGCAAAGTGGTGGGCAGAGCACCAGAAGTGCATAAAATGATTAAGCAGTCACAGGCCTTTTCAATGATATGTCACATGAGGGGCTATGGCAAAATTTAGAAAAATGCCCTCCCACGGGGGAGGGGCAGGTGGGGAGAGGGACACGGAGGTGCTAATACAAATAAGCAGCCACACACCTTTCCAAAGATATGTCACATGATGCATGTCGGCAAAATTTAGAAAAGTACCCCCCCCCCTGGTGTGAATGTAAAGGGAGGGTCATCGTAGGTACATAACATGAATAAGTGGTAAGAAATTTGCATATTACACAATCTTTCGAGGAAATACACATATTTCGCACGACCTTTTGAAGAAATTCACTTATTTTACACGATCCTTTGGCAAAAATCGCAGTTTTCTACGACCTTTCAAAGAAATTTGCATATTTCACAATCTTTCGAAGAAATTTGCATATTTTGCATGATCTTTCGAAGAAATTTGCATATTTCACACGATCATTTGACGAAATACACTGTTTTCGCGATCATTTGACAAAAATCACATTTTTTCGCGATTCTTTGACAAAATTAGTGTTTTTTCCGTGACCTTTCAAAGAAATTTGCATATTACATGGTCTTTCGACAAAATTCGCATATTTTCCACGATCTTTCAATGACATTTGCATTTTTTCTGCGATCATTTGACAAAAATCATATTTTTTTGCGATTCTCTGGCAAAATTCGCGTTTTTTCCTCAACTTTTAAACGTAATTTGCATATTACAGTATCTTTCGACAAAATTTGCATATTTCGCACGATCTTTCAAAGAAACTTTCATATTTCGCACGATCTTTCGAAGAAATTCACATATTTTACACGATCATTTGACGAAATATGCATTTTTTTCGCAATCATTTGACAAAAATCACATTTTTTCGCGATTCTTTGACAAAATTCTTGTTTTTTCTGTGACCTTTCAAAGAAATTCGCATATTTTACACGATCCTTTGGCGAAAATCACATTTTTTTTGCAAGATCCTTCGAAGAAATTTGCATGTTTTCCACGATCTTTTAACGACATTTGCATTTTTTCTGCGATCATTTGACAAAAATCATATTTTTTTGTGATTCTTTGGCGAAATTCACGTTTTTTCCACGACCTCTCAAAGAAATTTGCATATTACCCGATCTTTCGACAAAATTTGCATATTTTGCACGATCTTTCGAAGAAATTCACATATTTTACACTATTTGACGAAATACGCATTTTTTCGCGATTCTTTGACAAAATTCTTGTTTTTTCTGTGACCTTTCAACGAAATTCGCATATTACATAGTCTTTCGACAAAATTCGCATATTTTACACGATCCTTTGGCGAAAATCACATTTTTTGCAAGATCCTTCGAAGAAATTCGCATGTTTTCCACGATCTTTTAACGACATTTGCATTTTTTCTGCGATCATTTGACAAAAATCATATTTTTTTGTGATTCTTTGGCGAAATTCACGTTTTTCCCACGACCCTTCGAAGAAATTCGCATATTACACGATCTTTTGATGAAATTCGAGCATTTTGCACGACCTTTTGAATAAACTTGCATATTTTACACGATCTATTGGCAAAAATCATGTTTTTTTTGCAATTCTTTGAGGGAAATCGTGTCTTTTTCGTGATCCTTTAATGAAAATCTCATTTTTCCGGCAATCCTTTGACGAAATTGCATTTCCCAGTGATCCTTTGACGAAAATTGTGTTTCCCAGCGATCCTTTGGCGAAAATTGCGTTTCCCAGCGATCCTTTGACGAAAATTGCGTTTCCCAGCGATCCTTTGACGAAAATTGCGTTTCCCAGCGATCCTTTGACGAAAATTGCGTTTCCCAGCGATCCTTTGACGAAAATTGCGTTTCCCAGCGATCCTTTGACGGGAGTCGCATTTTTTCCTGTAATCCTTTGACGAAAATCGCATTTTCCCCATGATTCTTTGACATTAATTGCATTTTTTCCATGATCCTTTGACAATTGTGCTCAATTTGGTGCGGTTCGTAGTCACGTTTTTGTTATATTTCCTACACTCCCACTACAACCCTTCCCTCCTGGGACCCGGAGCTGGAGCTGGAGCCCGGAGCCGGAGCGCTCCGGAGCTGTGTTTTTCCTGGAGCTGGAGCCGGAGCTGTAGCTCTAAATTTTCCCCAGCTCCAGGGCTCCTTTAGTTTTTAATATTCCTTTAAATCTTTTTTTTTTTTTCAGTCTTTTAAATTTCTAGGCTTAAAATATTTTAATTACATCATTATTCAGTATTTTAATTATATCATTTTTTAGGTTTTTATTATTATTATTATTATTAGGGAAGGAAAACTTCTCAAAAATGGCAACACTACTTTACTTCTACTTTCTACTTGAACTAAGTGACAACACTATTTGAAAACAAATATGGCCGCCTGTTGTTTACATGTGTAGTCGTACAATTTTGGCTGTTCGAAAAGTGTAGAAGAAATTTAAGATTTTTGTGTTTAAAATTCTACCAAATTTTCTATTTTAAAAGCAAAAGCTAAAAGATGTCATATTTTCTGAACAAGCATTTCAAGTTTGATGAGAAGAAAAATGCATTTTGTCAGATCTTTAATGAAGATAGAAAGTATTTGTGAGCAAAAAATTAAACGTGCAAATTAAAATCTGCAACTTAAAAGCGCGAAGTCGGAGCCGAGTTGGAGCCGGAGCCGGAGCTGGAGCCACGGTATTTTCTCTAGGAGCGGAGCTGGAGCTGGAGCATCAAAAATTGTTCGGCTCCGGGTCACTGCTTCCCTCATTAAAAATGTTAACAAATTTTAATGCATATTTGCATCGATCCCAGGAATAATAAAATTCAATGCTGAAAAAGCGGAATTCCGCGTTTCTGCAGTAAAATAAAACGTCTGAAAACATCTTTCGATTACATAGTTTCTGAACACAAACACCTGCTAGTTTCATGCGTTTCCAAACAAAAATAATTTAAAACATATGTCATAAAGTTGCCTCTTTGGATTTGAGAACACCCATAATGAAAAGCATTCACCATAACAAATGCACAGGGATAAATTCAGTCAGGAGATGCAGCGTTCCCACATCATATATATATATAGGGTAGATGTGCCAGTAATGGACACCCTTAAGGAATTTCTTTAAAAATTATTTTTTTATTAATAGTTATAATTATTATATTCCAGTTTTTTCAATATT
The DNA here is from genome assembly GCA_963932465.1 of Maratus speciosus. Lineage (NCBI taxonomy): Eukaryota > Metazoa > Arthropoda > Arachnida > Araneae > Salticidae > Maratus > Maratus speciosus. The sequence goes on along the minus strand of OZ010786.1, from coordinate 5,477,477 downwards.
ATATTAATCTATCAACAATATTTAACCATTTTTATAGCCTCATTTCCCCATATGGATAGAAATTTAATTTTAAATAACAGAAATATATCAAAACACCCAAAAGCCCAGTAATGGACACCCTCTGGCCCAGTAGTGGACACCCTCTGTTCCAGTAATGGACACCCCATAAAAAGTAATAAATATAATTGTTTTTATGACTGTATTTAGAACCAGAATTTAATGAATACTTACTAATGAAACAAAATAGTTATTTTTAAATAAATTTAGCAATTAGGATACCAGTAATTAATAAAATATTTGTGATAATCATTTACTGTTTGCATCAATTATTGTAATTATCAGAAGATCGATGTTTTAATTGTTTTAGATGGATAGTTTAAAATACTACATATCAGACAATTACAGCTATCAAATTATTGAAACAGTGGTGGATTTGATTTAAAAGGTAATTAAAAAAAAAAAAAAAAAAAAGTTTTGGAATAGTAATGTTTAGTTTTGTGTCACTATTTTTAACAATCTTCCAGCGATTACTTGATATACCATTTATAATAATTAATATTACAAATATGAAAGAAATGATATTGTGAGTTGAATATTTTAAATACTAAATAAAATACTTTCAAAATAAAACTGTAGAACTGATGTTTGAGGCCACTGATCTGCAGATTTACTAGTTTCATGAATATTACCTATAACTTTCATTAATAGTATTACTTTTTTTTTTTTTTTTTTTTTTTTTTTTTAATAAGGAAACATTTAAGACAGAAAAAGGATTTTTAATAGCTTCTGTAACTTAATTGTTTTTATTTAACGGAGAGGGGTTAAGCCCTATGAGCCCCTCTTTGACCGTGCTCTTAAACAGTATTTTCTGCTTCCTGGCTGGTTTGATTGGCAGATTATAAAATATGTGAGGTATATATATGTACTACATAAAAAAAATAATAAATAAATAAATAAAATATCAAAATTTTGTTAATCACATAAAATAAATTAAAAGCAGCTATTTATAAAAGTTTTGGTGTTATTACATTTTGGTAAGTATAATTTAAAAATTAAATTTGATTATTTAGGTTTGCAGTTAAGCGAAAGTATTTTATGCACGATAAACATTACTAAAATTGCATTTTTAGCATTGTCTACATGGGGTGTCCATTACTGGAAAATGACTAATTAACCATCCCAGTAATGGACACCCCACCCCCTCTTAAAACCTTAAAAAGAAATGAAATTTTGTAATTAGCCATTAGTATATAAAATTCAAAGTTTTCTATTGCTACTCAAACAAAAACATTCAAATTTTGCAAGAAAATAAATAATATATAAATTAATTAAACGAAGCCAGCTCTTAACCTCTTCATTAAGATTTTCACAGAAAAACAGCAAAACTTTGAAACATTATTTTCTGCTTCCTGATTGGTTTGATTAAAAGTGTCAACAATAACATAGATTTATAAAACATACAAGGGAGAATTATAAAAAAAATAATTAAAGCTAAATATTTATTAGTTATTTTTTTATGAACCAAAAACATCAAGGGGTGTCCATTACTGGAAGGGTGTCCATTACTGGCACATCTACCCTATATATATATATACCGGGTGTCCCAAAAAGGACTGACTGATTTTAAAATTCAATAACTTGCAAACGGTGACACATATTTAAAAAATTCTTGCAGTAGGGTTATGCATAAGGTCAAAAGTTTTATTACAGTGATTTTCAATTTTAGTTCGATTTACAAACAATAGATGGCGCTGTAAGCAATAGTCGCTAAATTCAGGCTCGATTTTTGGTACTTCGTGGCCCGGATAATACATTTCCATCTCCTTTTTCTGCATGGAACAAGATAAAGGACCAAAAATCGAGCCTGTATTTAGCGACTATTGCGTACAGCGCCATCTATTGCTTGTAAATCGAACTAAAATTGAAAATCACTGTAATAAAACTTTTGACCTTATGCATAACCCTCCTACAAGAATTTTTTAAATATCTGTCACCGTTTGCAAGTTATTGAATTTTAAAATCAGTCAGTCCTTTTTGGGACACCCGGTATATATATACATACACATACATAGATATAATGCTAATAATGTATTATACTTAAATTGAAGGATGACATTTATAAAAATATTTTACTCAAATTTTTCCGATAGATTTCAGTACAATTTAAAAAAAAAAAAAAAAACAGAGCAAACATAAATATGTCAATTTTTTTAAATTGAACAGAACTGAAATTATCAATGCAAGTTTGAAAATATGAATTTCATAAAGTACGATAAATGTTACATATAATTTTTCTTTACAAAAAATCCCAAAACTTCCTTAAATAAAATTGCACATAACAAAACTTTTTCAAAGAAAATTACGTCATAAGAACAGTTATTACTTTGTTCATTCTGACACTATTTTCTAGGTGTGCCCACTTGAGGGGAAAAGTAATGTGAAGCTCCCTAATTTTTAGATAATTTCATATATAAACATCAAGCAAACACAATTCTATATTATTAATTGAAAAAATTCTAAAATGCCTATAAATTAGTGATTTGGGGACAAATCTACAACTAATGTCACAAATAATGGCTGTTTGTTTACATCAGATGAATCAGAGATTAAGGGTAATGTTTACATTAATGTCAAGATTATAAGTAATTTAAGGGGGAACAAATGTCATATCTTTCCGTCGAAAGAAAATTTGCAAAATTTGTCAGTCAGTTGTATGAAAATATCTGAAAATTCATCAATCAGTCGCAGATCAAAAGTTAATTATTTTTTTCAGTCAGACATGGAAAAAAATGCAAGTTTTGTGACTCTGTCACAGAATGAAAATACTAAATTCACAAATCAGTCATAAAAAATATTGCAAAATTTTAACAATTGAAGCATTAATTAATCAAACAATGACTTACCTGTAGTGTTTTTAGGTATTTTATGAATTGTTATTAATAATAATCTCAACTTTTTGTATTAAATAATAAAGAGCTAAAAATAATATGAAGCAAAGTAATGGCTTGATGAAAAAGAATATGCAAAACAGAAAAGAAAATCTGTGACGACCGCTGCCAGTCTTGAACTTCCTGCAAACTGGCGTCGGAAAAAACCCCCGCCCGTATATGACATCTGTGCCCATGCAAGTACATGCACTTTCTAATCTTAAACTTTTGGAGATTTTTTTTTAAATATCTCGTTTGCATTCCCATGCTTTTGTTTGCATTGGGTAACTAAAGACGATCTCTAAAATACACTTTTTTTTTTTTTATGAGGACGTTAATCTTTTTCAGACAAAAATAGCCTCAGAAAAAAAACCAGCAAACAAAATCAAAAAAGTAAAAAACGGCTGTTGTAAAGATCGACCTCAGCTGGCATACAGAATAATTTCAAAATATGGAAATGCAAATGAGATACTTTAAAAAAAATTTCTTATAAGATTAATATTACAGGGCAGGCGTTTTCATGTGAGTGAAGTAACCTCTTAAGTAAGTAGTGGAGATTCTTTGCAAAAATCGACTTCATACTGTATAGTACTGTGTTTACTCTCATAATAGTTGCACTTTTTTTTGCCAAATTTTTATTGTGAAAGTCTAGGTGCAACTATTATGCGGAGAAATCTACTGCATAATATTGTACACTGAAATGCTGAAACATTACTGGTATAAAAAAACACAATAAAATTAGTAACTTACCAAATGTTTCCAGATTATGATGTTTATTAAATACCATTTTCTTTTTATGGTAATATTTTTATAGATGTAAAATTTACAAATAATAATCTTTGTGAAAATTTAAACAAAAAATTATAATAAATTTCTTTTACTAAAGGTTTCAGTATCACTATTGTAATGAGAGTCGGTGTCTGAAGAATCTCCGTCATTCCATAAAATGCCATCTTCGCTTCCGTCCAAAGCGTCAAAGATACCCATCTTCTTAAAATTTTTTGGAAATTATATCGCTTGTCATTAAAGTCAAGCTTTGTAATGTCCAACTACACATTAGTTCCAGGGATGGGCGCCTTACTTTTCCACTGGGAATTTTCTTGTTGTTCCCATTGATTATCCAATATCCATATACTCGTCTTATTTTGTCTTGCAGAATCTCTGTGACTCCTCTGGGAATTATCACAAGATCTGTTTTGCCTTCTGAAAGTTTTTTCTTTACATCATCAACAAAATGTCTTCGGAAACTATCAAGTACCAGCATGGCTGTTTTTTTGAGCAATGCTCAAGACCTTTTCTTCCAAACGTTGATCTTTCATAATTTTTTCATCCATTCAATTCATGAAAAGAAAATAGTTTGACGATTTTTTCTGCTTCAAATCAGGGGTGAGACTATTACACAAGTAAACACGGCAGTCTATTGAGTGCTGCTTTGCAGAATTTCTGAGCATTGAATACCAAGTACTAGTGTATACTAAGGAAGAAACATTCATGCACACACTCTAATCAATAATGACCACTCGACTGGAGGCAGAATTTTTTTTAAAAGAAGTTACCAGACAAATTTAAAAGAAAAATTGCTTAAATTAAAAACATTGAAAAGTGGGAAGGGTTAGTTCCAGGCCATTGGACAACCGCTGTGGCTTCAAGTTTAATCTTCAGCAGCAGTTGAGGGTAGGCAGATTTAAAAAAAAAAAAAGTAAGATTTTTGCATTGTCTGAAAACATACTTTTTCTGTTTACTTTTAAAATTTAATTTTATTCCAAAATTTAATAAATCATGCACATTGTTTTAAAATGTTTAAAACCAGCAGCACTACTTGAAAAGTTACATTAAATAACCCGAACAATACACACACAAAAAAAAACTATTCAATAAAAAACTTAGATTATTGAACTCTTTTCCTCTGTAGTAACAATAAATAACTTAAATTTACACTAACTAGCTTTTAATCAGCTACACCTCTATTATTCTTTAAAGAAAAACCAAAAAATATACATATAAATAGTATCTTGCACCTACAAATCCTCCTCCGAAATATTTTAGGTGCGACTTTTATTTTCTACTGTTGAATAGTATATCCGAATTTTTTAAAAAGGGCCCACTTTTTTGGAAGTATAATAGTCCTTTCAAAAAGAGAGATCAAGCTCGGTACATAATTTAGCAATCTTAAATATACATTCTAAAAGAATAATCAAAGTATTATACGGACAAGTCAGATTTAAAAAATACGAACGCAAAAACCGAACGGCATGGTGTCAGTTCTTTAAAAAATTAGCTCGGTACATAATATTCGCAATGTTATGGTTATTGACATTCATTTAAAAATAATAATAATAATAATTAACGCGAAAGCATAATACGAACAAAAGGGGCTATGAAAAAAAGACGAAGGTCGAATCGCGAGTCACATGTATTGTAAATAAAGCATTCCGCCTAGATCGAAAGTTGAGTTGTACGAGCACTACTGCTTCATCCGCCGGAATCCAGATAGATTTTTCGCTGTTAGCGAAACGAGATCGACCAATCAGGAAGCTTGCTTCCTTAAAACAGGGAAAAGTTCGCGAAATGTGAGCTTCTGATTGGTCAATCTCGTTTCGCTAACAGGGCAAAATGTATCTGCATCCCGGACAGAATTTAGAATAAAAAATATTATTTAAATAATATTAATTTATTATATATTATTAATAATTATTAATTATAAATAATAATTACTAATTACTTAAATTATATTATTCATATTATGTAATATATAATTAATATTATATTAAATATCAATAATTATTAATTATAAATATTATTAATAATTATTAAATCAATTATAATAAAAAATTAACTTAAATAATAAATATTTATTTAGTCAGAAATGCAGCTGCGTGAACAATAATCAAATATTCCAATGTAAATTTAAAATAAAATATTTAATAAGAATTATTTATTTTTCATTCGTTTTTATAAAGTAGAAGTAATTTTCATACGAACTGGGAGTCATGTATTTTCGGGGAGAAGGGCAAATTGTGCATTTAGTAAATCCGGGTCCGGGTGTGCTATGAAAAAGAAAAAAAAGGGGGGGGGGATGCCTCCTCATTGGATTTTGAAATTAAAGTAAAAAAAAAAAAAAAATTCTGCTTTTGAAAAACACAGTAGAATTTATTCCTTTCGAGTATGTTTAAAAAAAGGGAAGCTGGAATTTTCCGTTTAGGGGAGGAGGGGGGCATAGGAGAGCAACTACCCCTCCCTAGATTTTGAAGTAAGTAACTAATTTTATTTTCTTATTTTGAAAAACATAATAAAATTTATTCTTTGCGAGTGACTAAAAAAAAGAAACCAAGAATTTTCCGTCAGGAGGAGGCGGCGGGGGGGGGGGGGGGGGGTTATAGAACAGTCATTTGTTCCTCCCAGGATTTTAAAATATAAGTAACTAATTTTTTTTTCTACCGGTTTTGAAATAGTGAAATTTATTTAATTCGACTAACTTAAATTAAAAGAGGAACTAAAAAGTTTCAGTTGCGGGAACGGTATAGGAAGCCCATTGCCCTTCCCTGTATTTTGAAATTGTATAAACTAAATTTTCTTTTTTTCCTATTTTGAAAACATAGAAGAATTTATTTTTTTTCGAGTAACTTAAAAAAAAGGAAACAAGAATTTCCGTTTAGGGGAAGGTGGCATAGGAGACCAATTACCTCTCCCTAGATATTTCAATTTAAGTAACCCAATTTTTTCTCTCCTGTTTTGAAAAACATAATAAAATTTATTCTTTGCGAGTAACTTAAAAATTAAGGTAACCAAAATTTTCCGTTAAAAGAGGGGAGCCTAGGGGAGTCATTGTTGCTCCTGGATTTTGAAACAGATATGTAACTGAATTTTCTTTTTCTCCGATTTTGTACATAGTAAACTTTATTTATATTCAGAAACTTAAAATAAAAGAGAAGCAGTATATCAGAAATATCAGTTGAGCGGGGGAAGGGGGGGAAAGGGGGATAGGAGAAAAAAGCCATTTCCCTTCCCTGGATTTTGAAATTTAAGTAATTAAATTTTCTTTTTTTATGAAATGCATAGTAAAATTCATTCTTTTTCAGTATTTTAAAATAAAAGAAATAAAAAAAATCCGTTAAGGAGGGGGGGGGGGGGGAGTGGAAGGCTCATTGTCATCCCTGAAGTCTGAAATTTAATTAACGGAAATATCTTATTTTCTCCGATTTTGAAAAATATAGTAAAATTTATTTATTCCGAATAACTTGAAATTAAACAGAAACTAAGAAGTTTCTGTTGGGGGAGAGATTCACCCCCCTATATCTCACTCTTGGTAGTTAATTTTCGGTCGATTTTTTTTCATGTTTATGTATTTAAACTTTATCTTAAAGTCAGGTTAAAAAGAGTTCATTTTTTTTTGGGGGGGGGGGAGCTGTAACCCGAGGACGGCATTCTCTTTCGGACTTTGAAATTTAATTTTAACTAAATTTTCTTTTTCTCTGATTAACACAAAATAAAATTTATTCCTTTCGGACAACTAAAATAATTAAACACTAAGAGAAAAAGACGAACTGGTAAAATTATGAGATAAAATTACTTCATTACTACAGACGCAAAATCTCATTATTTTAAAAGTTTATGATGACTTCACATAAACTATAGAATTTTTGAAGTTAATAGCACTAAGTATTTTTGAAATAAAGTACTACAAAATTACGCCACATTAGCCACAGAATTTCTAAAGTATTTTTACAGTCGAGATTGCACTACAGAAAATCTATAGTTGACTATAGAAAAACCTAAAAAATACTCCACTTCTGTAGAAAAACTGCAGTTCATTTTTAGCTGGGTTTCTTCTATCTTATACATCTTAATATTTCAAAAACTGGTTACACATGTTAATACTTCAATATTATTAGTTCATTAACTTTGATTTTCATCTTAAATTTCTGCTTCAGTCAATTAAATAAACTAAAAACGAGTTAATCTATATCATGATATTTGTTAAAATTAATAGTTTTTCATTATTCTGTTGTTATCAGATGTTTGTGAATAGCCGGCTTAGCAGGAAGTGAGTTCCGCCTTTGCACGAGTCGCCGATGGACAATAGAACTACGAAAAATCTAGAAAAGTATACAAAAATCGCCATCACAGAGCCCCATTACCGCGCGATATTTCCAAATTCAAGGAGGACCTGTTGGCCAAAGCCAAAAACATGCACAAAAAATTTGGTTCAATTTGTATGCATAAATTTATACAATTTTCGATTGTACAATAAAGAAAATGGTACAGACATCGTAATTATAGCGCACCCTTCCAACGGAATTTTTCCAAATTCAGGAAGGACCTTCATGCCATGAACAAAAAGAAACGCAAAAAATTTGGCTCAATTCTCTGCATAACTTCATACACTTTTCGATGGTATAATATTCAAAATGCACAAAAATCGCTATTACAGTGCCCCCTACCCGCAATTTTTTTCCAAATTAAGGAAGGACCTGCTTGCCATAGCCAAGAACTTAAAATAAAAATTTGGTTCAATTCTATGCTTAACTTCATACACTTTTCGATAGTACAATATGCAAAATCGCTATTACAGCGCCCCCTAGTGGTAAATTTTTTCCAAATTCAGGAGGTGCTGCTTGTCATAGCCATAAACTTAAAATAAAAATTTGGTTCAATTCCATGCATAACTTCATACACTTTTGGATGGTACAATATTCAAAATCGCTGTTACAGCGCCCCCTACCGGCGAATGTTTTCCAAATTGAGGGAGGATCTGCCTGCCAAAGCCAAAAACTTAAAATAAAAATTTGGTTCAATTCTATGCATAACTTCATACACTTTTGGATAGTACAATATTCAAAATCGCACAATTATCGATTTACGATCACTGTACGATCACGATTAACGAATTCGTCGCGAATAGCTTGGAAGTTTGGGAGCAATTTTCGTGCAGCTTTGGGTCAGTTTCTACGAACAAAGTTCATTCTTACTAGCAGGCTTCTGGCCCAACGCGGGCTCAAATCGAAAGAGTTTAGTAGAGATGGATCATGTGATTTCACAATTCCTTTTGCAATAATAATAGTGCGGGTTACTATTCCACCAGCAATCCGCAATTTACATATGTATGTTGAACACTATCGCTAAAATCAACAAGTTTTATAGGGCGATCGCAATTACTTTGCGATAAAGTTATTACATCGGCATTAGCTTGTTTTGATGCTTGAATGTACTGTTTCTTTATGCTGCTAACTGCTGATTCACTCACCGGCTTTTCCGTTCAGAGGTGAAATGATTCACTGCTGTAGAATTTCCGTTCATAGTAACATATCGTCCAATTTTGGACCTCAGCACTTCGTCATATACTGCATACTGCCCACGTTTCTTTCAAAGCAATAGAAACCTTGGTATTAGAGGATATTACATATTTTGATTCAACAAAGAACTCAGCTTTTCTTGCACCCGGAAGTCCGACCGGCTGTGAACTCCTATAAGCATTTCCTCTGCGTTGTCAGTCAACTTGTACAGTATTGACACATTTTTTACGGCACTGATGTCACGTTCTCTTTCCTCAATTTTCTATCTCGCACTCACAAGCATGGACGGTTTCAATTCGAGAAAAGCGAAGGGGTGGGGTGATTACACTTTCAGTGAAGAAGGGGGGTTCAGAAGTCCCTAGTTTGTTAAATAGCGTAGGAAAACAGAGATTAAGAAAAAAAAACTTGCTCGGGGTGGAATTCGCGTATTGAACCAACGTCAAAGTTGATAACTACCGCATATTTTTTTAGAATGATGGGGAGAGGGGAAGGCGAATTTTTCGGACAAAAGGAAGTTTCTCATGTCTTATCCAAAAGTGGATCTATTTAGGTAGTTTAGGGACTTTTCAACTTTCGGTTCTGTTCATATAAAATTCGCGAAATCACCAATATCTTCATCTTCACGAAAATTACAGCTCACGAAAATAAGTGTTTTACAGTAATTCAAGTGCGTCAGCAAAACCTTCTATATATTATTTTTAAATTATTGAACAATACAAGCAATGCATTTCTAAAAATTATTTTTAAAAGAATAAAAAAACGAATACCATTACTGAAACTGATCGCATCTCATTGTATGATAACAATATTTTCTAAAGATAAAATTACAACATAAACTCTCCATGCATTTTTTATATACATTAGTCTTTCTTTTTATTTTATTTTACTTTTAAATAAAAAGAGAAAAGCAAATATTTTCGCTTGATTATATAAAATAAAAATGATTTCTCCTATAAATTGCTGAGAATCATAATATATTTACCCTTTAAGAAAACCAAGCCTGTGATGTTTATCTAACAAATTTATAATCCAAAAATCGAATTTTTTTATCATATTCCTGATAAAATAAATTTATATATTTTTACGGTCTTAAAAAATAATGTCTAAACTCGCAATCTTGAGATAATTTTAAGATTTGTTTTAACGCTGCTTATATGCAATGAGGCAAAAGAATGCATGCAATTTATTTTCCATATATCTATTGTAGATTATATATATTCAAAAATAAAAATTTTAAAAAATTGGGGGGGAAATATTAGGAGTATATTATAGATCTTTTTATAACGGGGAAAGAAATTCCTCTTTAATATCCTAATATTTTCGTAACAAAGCAATTGATGTAAATTATCAAATCCTTCTATGAGTACATTTCCCAGCTAGAAAATGTCTGCACTTTTTTTGCAAAATAGTATATATTGTACACAATTTGTGCAAAAAAAGTGACTATTTTTGAACACTTCGAAAAGTATGCACCTTTTGTGCAAACTGTCTGTATTTTTTATACATACAAAAAAGTGTATATCCTATGTTGTCAAAAACTGTGCACATTTTTTGCATAAAATAAATTAATATTCCGTGTTCGCGAAAAGTGTGCATTTTTTATGCAAAAAAAAAAAAAAAAAAAAAAAAAAAAAAAAAAAACTGTAGATTCCAATTTTCCAAAAATTATATATTTTTTATGGATGTAATAATTAGTACTTTCATTTTAAATAGTATATTTACCCCCCCCCCCCCGAAAAAAAAACGAAAATTCTCAATTCCATTTTAATTTTAAGGTAAACGAAATAAATACATTTTACTATGTTTTTCAAAATAAGAAAAAAACAAATTTTAATTATTTAAATTTCAAAATCCAGGAAGAGGCAATGGGGCTCCTCCCCCCCCCCCTCTTTCTTTAACGGAAATTTCCTGAGTTCCCCCTTTATTTTAAGTCGCTTGAAAAAAAATCAATTTTACTATGTTTTTCAAAATAAGCAAAAAAGAATTTTAATTAATTAAATTTTAAAATCTGCGGTACGGGTAATGGTTCACCTAAACACTCTAACTTTACAGAAAAATATTTAATTCCTCTTTTATGTTAAGTTACTCGAAAAGAGAAAATTTTACTGTGTTTTTCAAAATCATTAAAAATAAAATTTAGAAATAATTTAGATTAAATCAAATTCGAGGGAGGAGCAATGGCTCTCATATGACCCTTTCTACCCAAGTAAAAGTTCTTAGTTCCTCTTTAATGTACTCGAAATAAATAATTTTGCTGTGCATTTCAAAATTGGTGAAAAACACATTTTAATTAAATAAGTTTCAAAATCCAGGGAGGGGCAAAATGGACCTCTCCTCCCCCCCCCCCCTCCTTAACAGAAAATCCACAGTTCCACTTTTATTTTAAGTTACTTGAAAGAATAAATTTTATTTTTTTTTTTTCAAAATCGGAGAAAAATAAAATTTAGTTAGTTAAATTTTTAAATCGAGGGAGGGGAAATGGCCCTCCTAAGCCCCCTTCCCCCAAAGGAAAATTCTTAGTTTATCTTTATTTTAAGTTACACGTAAATAATAAATTTGACTCTGTATTTCAAAATAGGAAAAAAATAAATTTTAATTAATCAAATTTTAAAATGCAGGGAGGGCAATGGCCCTCCCATGCCCTATCAGAAAATTTCTTACTTCCTCTTTTATTTTAAATTCTTCGAAAATAATACATTTTATGAAGTTTTCAAAATTATCAAAAAAAAAATTTAGCTAGTTAAATTTTAAAATCGAGGGAAGGGCAGTGGACTCCCCCCCCCGCCCCCACACACACACACTCACGCAAATTCTCTTCTTTTTGATGATTACTAATAGCATCCCTTATCATCGATCAAGCATAAATTCCAGTTATTATGAAAATTACTTCTGCTTTCAAAAATCAAATGAAAAACGTTTATTTCTTATTAATTTCTTTCAAATTTCTATTTAAACATTTGGGCAGAGATCCAGATACATTTTTCGATATTAGCCAAACGAGATTGACCAATCAGAAGCCTGCATATTTGCAAACAATGAAAAGGTCGCAAAAATACAGGCTTCTGATTAGTGGATCTCGTTTCGCTAACAGCGAAAACCTATCTCGATCACGGCCTTGATTTTTATTTTCGCATGTGTAGCTGCAATTCAACTCAACACTCCTTTCCTTGTGTTTACATGCATCGAGCTGCGTGGCGGGCGTTATTAGTAGCGAAATTTGTAAGAAGAGTAAAACTTTGACTTCAAAAAGGATAAAGCCTAATACTAGGAAAAAGGGATTGATATCTTCTAAAAATGAAAGTGAAGAAAATGCAATGGATTCAAATGCCCTCACTGAAAATAATGGAGAAATGAACGACAGCAAGATGGAGGATGATACCGTAGCAAACGGCGTATCTTCAGTTCAGGAAAACAACGTTTATTATTTGGATATCTCACCAAAGGAAATAATACAAGCAGGGCCCGCTTAACACTTGGAAGTAGGGGAAGCCCGACGTCACACAGGGTCCCCTATTACTCTACAAATTGCTTTTTTATTTACTAAATCCCTTTTTCGTATGCTTAAATAATTTGAAATTTTACCATCAAAGTTTAGAGTAAATAACACTTAATATTAAACTAAAACTAACTACCTATATATACATACTATGAAAAAGTATTTTATTATATTTTTAATTGTAAATAACCAATTTATTTTGTAAATGACAAATATGGAACTACAGTATTTGAACTTCAAAATATCTTTTGTGATTTACAAATTGCCACATAGTAAGAACAAAAAAATTTCAAAAGAAAAATAATGCATTTTTTATCCTGATTGCGTTTCTTTTTTCTAATAATTAGTTTTGAAAAGTAAAATTGGGGGCCCTTTCGTATCTCAGTGGGTAAGCATGGGCTTCATGGGCCTATTCCGTAAACAGGGCCTGAATACAAGTGCTGCAGAGTGATATGTACGAGGAAATTAAAATCGGTACTTTTCGGTTAGCCGGGTGCTAGTATTATGTATATATACATATGTATAGATATACATATATGTGTATATATACAATATATGTATATACATACATGTGCATATATATATGTATACATACATGTGTATATACATATATTTATGTGTACATAACACTGGCGCCCGGCTAACTGAAAAGTACCCTATAATCTTTTTGGAAGCAAATGGGGCTCTCCCAAGCATACACCCGCATCGTCTAAAGAACGGAATTCAAGAAATTATTCAGTCATGACCAAATTAATGAGTTGAAACTAACCTGGCGAGGGAAAATCTTAGCAACGACAAGCTCTCTAGAAACAGCGCAACAAATCTTAGACATCCAAGAATTGGAAGAAATACCGGTATCACCTGTTCTCCAACATGAAAGCATTACCACGTGGTTCCTGCTGCATGGCATCCCCACAGATGTATCATGTGAAGAAATAACTGGAATTTATAGCTTGGAAACTCATCAATTTACTACGAAGATAGAAGGTTAGATAGTTCCTGCCAAAACTGTGTTGATAACTGAAATAGGTACCTACTTGCCTAAAGAAATTAACCCTTTGTATCCCTGTGTTGCAGATCTGCAACATACCCAAAAAGTCAATGATATTTTGACAGTAAAAATCAAAACACGATTTTTGTTGAATGTTGTTATTCTACTACACTGCTAGTAGTATAATTATGTCATTAAATCCGCAACAGATGGCGAATATTTATTTTTTTTTCACGCCAAAGTTTCATTTATCGCTTGATCAGCTAAATGTGATTTTTGCTGAATTAAGCTTTGAAATAGTGGAGTTAAAAAAGTCTGCAGACAAGTATATTGTTTACAAAGGTAAGTTTAAATTCTTTATTTAAAGACCATTTTCGAGCTAAGAAATTTATAATATGTATAAAATAAGCGTAAACTTTTGATTGTTGCAGATCTGCAACAACATGCCATGTCTTCTCTTCTAATGGTTGTTGATAATGTGCGGGAAAATCTCAAATTTCTTTGATTCATGGAAAAATAGTGAACTTTGTCGATCAAGAACAGGAAAAAAAGGGGAATTTCGTTGAACGGATGTGGGAAAAAAGTGAATTTTGTTGAACGGGTGTAGAAAATCATGAATTTTGTCGATTAGGAGTGGTAAAATCTCAAATTTCATTGATTCATGGCAAAATAGCAAACTTCGTCGATCAGGTGCAGAAAAAAAGGAAATTTTGTTGATCAGGTGTCGAAAAATAGCGAATTCTGTCAATTGGGTGTGAAAAAATAGCGAATTTCGCTGGTCGGGTATGAAAAGATTGTGAAACTTGTCAATCCGGCGTAGAAAAATTGCGAATTTGTTTGATCGGGCATAGAAAAAGTGTGAATTTTGTCGATAATGTGTGGAAAAATCACAAATTTCGTTGATTCACGGAAAAATAGCGAACTTCGTCGATCAGGTGCGGCAGAAAAGGGGAATATTGTTGAACGGGTGTCGAAAAAAATGGAATTTTGTTGAAAGGGTGTAGAACATCGTGAATTTTGTCGATTAGGAATGGAGAAAATGTCAAAATTTCATTGAATCACGAAAAAATAGCAAACTTCGTCGAACAGGTGCGGGGAAAATTAGAGTTTTGTTGATCAGGTATGAAAAAAAGGGAATTTTGTTGATTGGGTGTCGAAAAGTAGTGAATTTTGTCAATAAGGTGTGAAAAAATAGCGAATTTCACTGGTCGGGTATGAAAAGATAGCGAAATTTGTCAATCTGGCGTAGAAAAATCGCGAATTTGTTTGATCGGGCATAGAAAAAGTGCGAGTTTTGTCGATAATGTGCGGAAAAATCTCAAATTTCGTTGTTTCACTGAAAAATAGCAAACTTCGTCGATCAGGTGCAGAAAAAAAGGAAATTTTGTTGATCAGGTGTCGAAAAATAGCGAATTCTGTCAATTGGGTGTGAAAAAATAGCGAATTTCGCTGGTCGGGTATGAAAAGATAGCGAAATTTGTCAATCTGGCGTAGAAAAATTGCGAATTTGTTTGATCGGGCATAGAAAAAGTGCGAGTTTTGTCGATAATATGCGGAAAAATCTCAAATTTCGTTGTTTCACTGAAAAATAGCAAACTTCGTCAATCAGGTGCAGAAAAAAAGGAAATTTTGTTGATCAGGTGTCGAAAAATAGCGAATTATGTCAATTGGGTGTGAAAAAACCCAGCTAGAAAATGTCTGCACTTTTTTTGCAAAATAGTATATATTGTACACAATTTGTGCAAAAAAAGTGACTATTTTTGAACACTTCGAAAAGTATGCACCTTTTGTGCAAACTGTCTGTATTTTTTATACATACAAAAAAGTGTATATCCTATGTTGTCAAAAACTGTGCACATTTTTTGCATAAAATAAATTAATATTCCGTGTTCGCGAAAAGTGTGCATTTTTTATGCAAAAAAAAAAAAAAAAAAAAAAAAAAAAACTGTAGATTCCAATTTTCCAAAAATTATATATTTTTTATGGATGTAATAATTAGTACTTTCATTTTAAATAGTATATTTACCCCCCCCCCGAAAAAAAACGAAAATTCTCAATTCCATTTTAATTTTAAGGTAAACGAAATAAATACATTTTACTATGTTTTTCAAAATAAGAAAAAAACAAATTTTAATTATTTAAATTTCAAAATCCAGGAAGAGGCAATGGGGCTCCTCCCCCCCCCTCTTTCTTTAACGGAAATTTCCTGAGTTCCCCCTTTATTTTAAGTCGCTTGAAAAAAAATCAATTTTACTATGTTTTTCAAAATAAGCAAAAAAGAATTTTAATTAATTAAATTTTAAAATCTGCGGTACGGGTAATGGTTCACCTAAACACTCTAACTTTACAGAAAAATATTTAATTCCTCTTTTATGTTAAGTTACTCGAAAAGAGAAAATTTTACTGTGTTTTTCAAAATCATTAAAAATAAAATTTAGAAATAATTTAGATTAAATCAAATTCGAGGGAGGAGCAATGGCTCTCATATGACCCTTTCTACCCAAGTAAAAGTTCTTAGTTCCTCTTTAATGTACTCGAAATAAATAATTTTGCTGTGCATTTCAAAATTGGTGAAAAACACATTTTAATTAAATAAGTTTCAAAATCCAGGGAGGGGCAAAATGGACCTCTCCTCCCCCCCCCCCCCTCCTTAACAGAAAATCCACAGTTCCACTTTTATTTTAAGTTACTTGAAAGAATAAATTTTATTTTTTTTTTCAAAATCGGAGAAAAATAAAATTTAGTTAGTTAAATTTTTAAATCGAGGGAGGGGAAATGGCCCTCCTAAGCCCCCTTCCCCCAAAGGAAAATTCTTAGTTTATCTTTATTTTAAGTTACACGTAAATAATAAATTTGACTCTGTATTTCAAAATAGGAAAAAAATAAATTTTAATTAATCAAATTTTAAAATGCAGGGAGGGCAATGGCCCTCCCATGCCCTATCAGAAAATTTCTTACTTCCTCTTTTATTTTAAATTCTTCGAAAATAATACATTTTATGAAGTTTTCAAAATTATCAAAAAAAAAATTTAGCTAGTTAAATTTTAAAATCGAGGGAAGGGCAGTGGACTCCCCCCCCCCCCCCCACACACACACTCACGCAAATTCTCTTCTTTTTGATGATTACTAATAGCATCCCTTATCATCGATCAAGCATAAATTCCAGTTATTATGAAAATTACTTCTGCTTTCAAAAATCAAATGAAAAACGTTTATTTCTTATTAATTTCTTTCAAATTTCTATTTAAACATTTGGGCAGAGATCCAGATACATTTTTCGATATTAGCCAAACGAGATTGACCAATCAGAAGCCTGCATATTTGCAAACAATGAAAAGGTCGCAAAAATACAGGCTTCTGATTAGTGGATCTCGTTTCGCTAACAGCGAAAACCTATCTCGATCACGGCCTTGATTTTTATTTTCGCATGTGTAGCTGCAATTCAACTCAACACTCCTTTCCTTGTGTTTACATGCATCGAGCTGCGTGGCGGGCGTTATTAGTAGCGAAATTTGTAAGAAGAGTAAAACTTTGACTTCAAAAAGGATAAAGCCTAATACTAGGAAAAAGGGATTGATATCTTCTAAAAATGAAAGTGAAGAAAATGCAATGGATTCAAATGCCCTCACTGAAAATAATGGAGAAATGAACGACAGCAAGATGGAGGATGATACCGTAGCAAACGGCGTATCTTCAGTTCAGGAAAACAACGTTTATTATTTGGATATCTCACCAAAGGAAATAATACAAGCAGGGCCCGCTTAACACTTGGAAGTAGGGGAAGCCCGACGTCACACAGGGTCCCCTATTACTCTACAAATTGCTTTTTTATTTACTAAATCCCTTTTTCGTATGCTTAAATAATTTGAAATTTTACCATCAAAGTTTAGAGTAAATAACACTTAATATTAAACTAAAACTAACTACCTATATATACATACTATGAAAAAGTATTTTATTATATTTTTAATTGTAAATAACCAATTTATTTTGTAAATGACAAATATGGAACTACAGTATTTGAACTTCAAAATATCTTTTGTGATTTACAAATTGCCACATAGTAAGAACAAAAAAATTTCAAAAGAAAAATAATGCATTTTTTATCCTGATTGCGTTTCTTTTTTCTAATAATTAGTTTTGAAAAGTAAAATTGGGGGCCCTTTCGTATCTCAGTGGGTAAGCATGGGCTTCATGGGCCTATTCCGTAAACAGGGCCTGAATACAAGTGCTGCAGAGTGATATGTACGAGGAAATTAAAATCGGTACTTTTCGGTTAGCCGGGTGCTAGTATTATGTATATATACATATGTATAGATATACATATATGTGTATATATACAATATATGTATATACATACATGTGCATATATATATGTATACATACATGTGTATATACATATATTTATGTGTACATAACACTGGCGCCCGGCTAACTGAAAAGTACCCTATAATCTTTTTGGAAGCAAATGGGGCTCTCCCAAGCATACACCCGCATCGTCTAAAGAACGGAATTCAAGAAATTATTCAGTCATGACCAAATTAATGAGTTGAAACTAACCTGGCGAGGGAAAATCTTAGCAACGACAAGCTCTCTAGAAACAGCGCAACAAATCTTAGACATCCAAGAATTGGAAGAAATACCGGTATCACCTGTTCTCCAACATGAAAGCATTACCACGTGGTTCCTGCTGCATGGCATCCCCACAGATGTATCATGTGAAGAAATAACTGGAATTTATAGCTTGGAAACTCATCAATTTACTACGAAGATAGAAGGTTAGATAGTTCCTGCCAAAACTGTGTTGATAACAGAAATAGGTACCTACTTGCCTAAAGAAATTAACCCTTTGTATCCCTGTGTTGCAGATCTGCAACATACCCAAAAAGTCAATGATATTTTGACAGTAAAAATCAAAACACGATTTTTGTTGAATGTTGTTATTCTACTACACTGCTAGTAGTATAATTATGTCATTAAATCCGCAACAGATGGCGAATATTTATTTTTTTTTCACGCCAAAGTTTCATTTATCGCTTGATCAGCTAAATGTGATTTTTGCTGAATTAAGCTTTGAAATAGTGGAGTTAAAAAAGTCTGCAGACAAGTATATTGTTTACAAAGGTAAGTTTAAATTCTTTATTTAAAGACCATTTTCGAGCTAAGAAATTTATAATATGTATAAAATAAGCGTAAACTTTTGATTGTTGCAGATCTGCAACAACATGCCATGTCTTCTCTTCTAATGGTTGTTGATAATGTGCGGGAAAATCTCAAATTTCTTTGATTCATGGAAAAATAGTGAACTTTGTCGATCAAGAACAGGAAAAAAAGGGGAATTTCGTTGAACGGATGTGGGAAAAAAGTGAATTTTGTTGAACGGGTGTAGAAAATCATGAATTTTGTCGATTAGGAGTGGTAAAATCTCAAATTTCATTGATTCATGGCAAAATAGCAAACTTCGTCGATCAGGTGCAGAAAAAAAGGAAATTTTGTTGATCAGGTGTCGAAAAATAGCGAATTCTGTCAATTGGGTGTGAAAAAATAGCGAATTTCGCTGGTCGGGTATGAAAAGATTGTGAAACTTGTCAATCCGGCGTAGAAAAATTGCGAATTTGTTTGATCGGGCATAGAAAAAGTGTGAATTTTGTCGATAATGTGTGGAAAAATCACAAATTTCGTTGATTCACGGAAAAATAGCGAACTTCGTCGATCAGGTGCGGCAGAAAAGGGGAATATTGTTGAACGGGTGTCGAAAAAAATGGAATTTTGTTGAAAGGGTGTAGAACATCGTGAATTTTGTCGATTAGGAATGGAGAAAATGTCAAAATTTCATTGAATCACGAAAAAATAGCAAACTTCGTCGAACAGGTGCGGGGAAAATTAGAGTTTTGTTGATCAGGTATGAAAAAAAGGGAATTTTGTTGATTGGGTGTCGAAAAGTAGTGAATTTTGTCAATAAGGTGTGAAAAAATAGCGAATTTCACTGGTCGGGTATGAAAAGATAGCGAAATTTGTCAATCTGGCGTAGAAAAATCGCGAATTTGTTTGATCGGGCATAGAAAAAGTGCGAGTTTTGTCGATAATGTGCGGAAAAATCTCAAATTTCGTTGTTTCACTGAAAAATAGCAAACTTCGTCGATCAGGTGCAGAAAAAAAGGAAATTTTGTTGATCAGGTGTCGAAAAATAGCGAATTCTGTCAATTGGGTGTGAAAAAATAGCGAATTTCGCTGGTCGGGTATGAAAAGATAGCGAAATTTGTCAATCTGGCGTAGAAAAATTGCGAATTTGTTTGATCGGGCATAGAAAAAGTGCGAGTTTTGTCGATAATATGCGGAAAAATCTCAAATTTCGTTGTTTCACTGAAAAATAGCAAACTTCGTCAATCAGGTGCAGAAAAAAAGGAAATTTTGTTGATCAGGTGTCGAAAAATAGCGAATTATGTCAATTGGGTGTGAAAAAATAGCGAATTTCGCTGGTCGGGTATGAAAAGATTGCGAAACTTGTCAATCTGGCGTAGAAAAATTGCGAATTTGTTTGATCGGGCATAGAAAAAGTGTGAATTTTGTCGATAATGTGCGGAAAAATCTCAAATTTCGTTGATACACGGAAAAATAGCGAACTTCGTCGTTCAGGTGCGGCAGAAAAGGGGAATATTGTTGAACGGGTGTGGAAAAAAAGGGAATTTTGTTGAAAGGGTGTAGAAAATCGTGAATTTTGTCGATTAGGAATGAAGAAAGTGTCAAAATTTCATTGAATCACGAAAAAATCGCAAACTTCGTCGAACAGGTGCGGGGAAAAGGAGAGTTTTGTTGATCAGATATGAAAAAAAGGGAATTTTGTTGATTGGGTGTTGAAAAATAGTGAATTTTGTCAATAAGGTGTGAAAAAATAGCGAATTTCACTGGTCGGGTATGAAAAGATAGCGAAATTTGTCAATCTGGCGTAGAAAAATCGCGAATTTGTTTGATCGGGCATAGAAAAAGTGCGAGTTTTGTCGATAATGTGCGGAAAAATCTCAAATTTCGTTGATTCACGGAAAAATAGCGAACTTCGTCGATCAGGCGCGGCAGAAAAGGGGAATATTGTTGAACGGGTGTGGAAAAAAAGGGAATTTTGTTGAAAAGGTGTAGAAAATCGTGAATTTTGTCGATTAGGAATGGAGAAAATGTCAAAATTTCATTGAATCACGAAAAAATAGCAAACTTCGTCAAACAGGTGCGGGGAAAAGGAGAGTTTTGTTGATCAGGTGTGAAAAAAAAGGGAATTTTGTTGATTGGGTGTCGAAAAATAGTGAATTTTGTCAATAAGGTGTGAAAAAATAGCGAATTTCACTGGTCGGGTATGAAAAGATAGCCAAATTTGTCAATCTGGCGTAGAAAAATCGCGAATTTGTTTGATCGGGCATAGAAAAAGAGCGAGTTTTGTCGATAATGTGCGGAAAAACCTCAAATTTCGTTGTTTCACTGAAAAATAGTGCACTACGTTGATCAGACGCAGGAAAAAGGGGAATTTTGTTGAATGGATATGGAAAAAAAGGAAATTTTGTTGAACAGGTGTAGAAAATCATGAATTTTGTCGATTAGGAATGGAAAAAATCTCAAAATTTCATTGAAGCACGAAAAAATAGCAAACTTCGTCGATCAAGTGCGGGAAAAAAGGAGAGTTTTGTTGATCAGGTGTGAAAAAAAAGGAATTTTGTTGATTGGGTGTCGAAAAATAGTGAATTTTGTCAATAAGGTGTGAAAAAATAGCGAATTTCACTGGTCGGGTATGAAAAGATAGCGAAATTTGTCAATCTGGCGTAGAAAAATTGCGAATTTGTTTGATCGGGCATAGAAAAAGTGCGAATTTTGTCGATAAAGTGCGGGAAAATCTCAAATTTCGTTGATTCATGGAAAAATAGTGAACTACGTTGATCAGGCGCTGGAAAAAAAGGAAATTTTGTTGAACAGTTGTAGAAAATTATGAATTTTGTCAATTATGAGTGGAATAATCACAAATTTCGTTGATTCACGGAAAAATAGCGAACTTCGTCGATCAGGCACGGAAAAAAGGGAATTTTGTGTTTTATCGGGTGTAGAAAAATAGTAAATTCTGTCAGTCGGGTGTGAAAAAATAGCGAATTTTGTCAATTGGGTGCGGAAAAATTGGAATTTTATCGATTGGTTTTGAAAAAATTGTGAATTTTGTCGATCAGGTGTCTAAATATCCCAAAGTTTTTTTTATAGGGCATGGAAATTTACAAAAATTATCTTCAAAAGGTATACAGTAAATTAAACTTTGAATTGAAGTTAATTAAAAAAAATATTATATGTTCATGACAGGGTTGCCCTCTTTCAGCCAGGCCAAAAAAAGCCGGCTGGCTTTTTTTGTTTTAAATTTGTTTTAACAAAATTTGTTTTAACTAATTTGTTTTAAATTTGGATCAATTAATTTATAATACACTTATAAATATTTTCTACTAAGAAAATTATAAATTTCTATTAAATTTTGTCAAATAACTAGGTCTTTAACTGCTAGAAGGCAACTGTGAAGGCATTATGTCTGAAAAAAAATATATATATATATATATATATATATAAATATTGAAAAGAATATTAAGTTAGACTCCAAACTGGTGTTTTGAAATTTTATATTACATTATATAGCTCCACATATACTACACATTTTAAAGATCATATTTAATTAAACAATGACAAAATGTAGCACATCAAAATGGAAACATTCTTATGTGTCCATATGGAGAGTTAACTTATAAATGTTAAAAGAAAAATTAGAAAGGATATAATATTTGAGGAGAGTTAGGTACATAAGTGTATAAAAAATAGAGCATTTAAACAAGAAAATAAATAAATAAATAAAATTTCTCTAAATAAATTTTCGAAAAGCTTGTTGTTAAGCATATTCATGTATATGCTATTCATAATGTTTTTTTAATAGTGAGAAATGATGTTTTTATTATATGACTATGTATAATTTTAAATGTTTATTAGAAATAAAATAAGACTTGTATATTAATAGCTCTTAAAATTAATTAAGTAATGAAACATGTAACTAAGTAACTATTGTCCTCTTAATTAAAAACACTTTAAAATATGTAGTTTATAATTACAATGCTTCATTGTAAAGCCGATTATGGCCAATTTTGACCAAAAAAAAGCTGTTTAAAAATAATAAAAGCTGCCGGCGTGGCTTTTTTTAATTTTAGCCGGCTTTTTTGCAACCCTGATTCATGATGAATGTTTATGTGTATTTATAAACACATGCACACAGAGGAGTATCACCCCTAAGCTCACATCATGTGCACATAAGTGCTTTTTTCTTGCACACAATTACTTGGTACTCACAGGAGTACTTGGTGCACCACTCGTAAAAATATTAGGTAGTTTTAGTTTAGCCGAGTGCCAGTGTTATATATACATACATATATATGTATACACACACACATATGTATATACATATATTGTCTATATCACCTATATACATATATATGTAGTATATATATTTATATAAACATGTATATAGACTTATATATGTATCTATAACATTGGCGCCCGGCTAACCGAAATAAAGTACCAAATATTACAAGCATTTAACCTTCCTTCAGCTGTAATTAGAAATTAAAAAATTGTGAAGAATTCATCCAGTGGCGTGGCGTCCGGTCATCGCTGGATGCGGCGATGACCAAGCAATATTTTAAAACTCTTAATAAGCTTTTAAAACTCTACGATCCAGTTTTAGCAGAACATTTGGAGTTCATGTATAAGTGAAGGTAAGATTTAAAGTTTCTTTTTTGAACATTCAACCATTGAATTTTAGAGTTAATAATTTTTCAACACAAACTTAAATAATTGCGATGACCACCGAAAATTTTCACGCCACGCCACTGAATTCATCATAATGTTTTAAAATTTAAAATATAGCTTCATCGTATGTTATAAGGTTCAATTTTAGGTTATATTTATAGAAACATCTTTTTTTTTTTTTAAATTTCATACTATTATAAGAATATTGCTCAGCTCTCTGTTGTGCCACTGTTCCATTACAGGTACACCAATAAATTTATGCTTGTTTTTTGGTCTTATTATTGATTTTGCCGTATTGATATTGCAGTGTGAATTATGTATGTGATAGCAATATGTTTAACCCTTAACCGGAAATGTGAAAATCCTGTGCACAAACAGACCACTTAATAATTTATCAAATAGTGAACTTAAACATTTAATCTTTAATAGTAATGCATTAATAGGAGCAATTTTTTTATATAACAGCATAAAAATAAGTTTTGAATGCCGGAGTGCGAAAATATTAAGGGCAGATATATCGACGAAACCATCTCACAGATGGTACGTTTCTGGTTAAGGGAACTGAACTGGGCTTAGATGCCTTATGTTCCCTCAGCCGTTGTTTTGAATTGTTTGGCGATTTTTTGTTGGTGTGTTGGCGGTGTTTAAAATATGGCAACCTCGATATGTGGAACCCCGTGTGACATATGTATTCTGACGTGTTGTGTTCTGGCAACCACTGAGAAGTGGTGGATTTTGTGGATGGATTTTGATATTGTGTTGTATCGCTCTGTCTTTTTATTTTTATGTTAAATTTATTGGATGTATTTGACTGACTATATGGTTTCTGTAATCTGTTTAAAAGCTTTTGCTGAAGTAATTAAGAAATATGAGGAAATTTTGAGAAGAAAAGTAGGTTTGTTTATTGTGTCTCAATGCATATTCATAACCCTATTTTGGAAAATGATGGTGGTGTTATGAGAAAGATTTCGTACTGGAGCTTTCAAGAAAGCAGATATCTGTTAAGGTATGTTGATAATTTTAAGTATATTTTGCTGCTTTAAGAGTTTTTTACATTTTGAGATTGCTAGAAAGTGAGAACTTCGGAATCTTAAGAATGCTACACCGGGAAAACTGCTGAATGCAGTGATGTTTTTTTTTTTTCTTCTGGTTGATGTGCGCGAAGCGCTCATACAAGATTACTGATTGCCACTTAGCGAGTTTCATTTTTTATGTATATTCTGCTGCCTTAAGAGTTTTTATATTTTGAGATTGCTAGAAAGCGAGAACTGCTGAATTTTGAGAATGCTACACCGGAAGAACTGCTGAATGCAGTGATGGTTTTTTTTCAGTTAATGTGCACGAAGCGCTCATACAAGATTACTGATTGCCACTTTAGCGAATTTTGTTTATTATTTACATTTTATTTTCGTTAAGCGAAACATGCATATAAACTGGTGCTTGGCCACATTTACTACTTGGCGGAAAAGGGGTTTTCACGCCAAGAAAATTCCAAGGTGGCAGCCGTGGGAACTTATGACATCTGTTCCGGGAACTGCAATAATTAAGCCTTTTTGTGGTAAAATTTAGATGGGCAAAAAAAGTGTAAAAAAAAAAGTGCACAAAATCTGAGCATATTTGGCACCACTGATTGTGTATAAAAGGTGCACAACTCAGGTATGCAAAAAATGTGTAAACAAAAAAGTGCACAAAATCCGAGCGTATTTGGCACCACTGATTGTGTATAAAAAGTGAACAATTTAGGTATGCAAAAAAAGTGTAAACAAAAAAGTGCACACAATCCGAGCGTATTTGGCACCTCTGATTGTGTATAAAAAGTGAACAATTTAGGTATACACTTTTTGTGCACAATTCAGTGTGCACTCATTATGCATAAGCAGAGGTGCCAAATACGCTCGCTTTTTGTACACTTTTTTTTTACACTTTTTTTGCAAACTTTTTCTAGCTGGGAATAGCGAATTTCGCTGGTCGGGTATGAAAAGATTGCGAAACTTGTCAATCTGGCGTAGAAAAATTGCGAATTTGTTTGATCGGGCATAGAAAAAGTGTGAATTTTGTCGATAATGTGCGGAAAAATCTCAAATTTCGTTGATACACGGAAAAATAGCGAACTTCGTCGTTCAGGTGCGGCAGAAAAGGGGAATATTGTTGAACGGGTGTGGAAAAAAAGGGAATTTTGTTGAAAGGGTGTAGAAAATCGTGAATTTTGTCGATTAGGAATGAAGAAAATGTCAAAATTTCATTGAATCACGAAAAAATAGCAAACTTCGTCGAACAGGTGCGGGGAAAAGGAGAGTTTTGTTGATCAGATATGAAAAAAAGGGAATTTTGTTGATTGGGTGTTGAAAAATAGTGAATTTTGTCAATAAGGTGTGAAAAAATAGCGAATTTCACTGGTCGGGTATGAAAAGATAGCGAAATTTGTCAATCTGGCGTAGAAAAATCGCGAATTTGTTTGATCGGGCATAGAAAAAGTGCGAGTTTTGTCGATAATGTGCGGAAAAATCTCAAATTTCGTTGATTCACGGAAAAATAGCGAACTTCGTCGATCAGGCGCGGCAGAAAAGGGGAATATTGTTGAACGGGTGTGGAAAAAAAGGGAATTTTGTTGAAAAGGTGTAGAAAATCGTGAATTTTGTCGATTAGGAATGGAGAAAATGTCAAAATTTCATTGAATCACGAAAAAATAGCAAACTTCGTCAAACAGGTGCGGGGAAAAGGAGAGTTTTGTTGATCAGGTGTGAAAAAAAAGGGAATTTTGTTGATTGGGTGTCGAAAAATAGTGAATTTTGTCAATAAGGTGTGAAAAAATAGCGAATTTCACTGGTCGGGTATGAAAAGATAGCCAAATTTGTCAATCTGGCGTAGAAAAATCGCGAATTTGTTTGATCGGGCATAGAAAAAGAGCGAGTTTTGTCGATAATGTGCGGAAAAACCTCAAATTTCGTTGTTTCACTGAAAAATAGTGCACTACGTTGATCAGACGCAGGAAAAAGGGGAATTTTGTTGAATGGATATGGAAAAAAAGGAAATTTTGTTGAACAGGTGTAGAAAATCATGAATTTTGTCGATTAGGAATGGAAAAAATCTCAAAATTTCATTGAAGCACGAAAAAATAGCAAACTTCGTCGATCAAGTGCGGGAAAAAAGGAGAGTTTTGTTGATCAGGTGTGAAAAAAAAGGAATTTTGTTGATTGGGTGTCGAAAAATAGTGAATTT
Source organism: Maratus speciosus (assembly GCA_963932465.1). Taxonomy (NCBI): domain Eukaryota; kingdom Metazoa; phylum Arthropoda; class Arachnida; order Araneae; family Salticidae; genus Maratus; species Maratus speciosus. The sequence goes on along the minus strand of OZ010786.1, from coordinate 5,450,741 downwards.
TGTCAATAAGGTGTGAAAAAATAGCGAATTTCACTGGTCGGGTATGAAAAGATAGCGAAATTTGTCAATCTGGCGTAGAAAAATTGCGAATTTGTTTGATCGGGCATAGAAAAAGTGCGAATTTTGTCGATAAAGTGCGGGAAAATCTCAAATTTCGTTGATTCATGGAAAAATAGTGAACTACGTTGATCAGGCGCTGGAAAAAAAGGAAATTTTGTTGAACAGTTGTAGAAAATTATGAATTTTGTCAATTATGAGTGGAATAATCACAAATTTCGTTGATTCACGGAAAAATAGCGAACTTCGTCGATCAGGCACGGAAAAAAGGGAATTTTGTGTTTTATCGGGTGTAGAAAAATAGTAAATTCTGTCAGTCGGGTGTGAAAAAATAGCGAATTTTGTCAATTGGGTGCGGAAAAATTGGAATTTTATCGATTGGTTTTGAAAAAATTGTGAATTTTGTCGATCAGGTGTCTAAATATCCCAAAGTTTTTTTTATAGGGCATGGAAATTTACAAAAATTATCTTCAAAAGGTATACAGTAAATTAAACTTTGAATTGAAGTTAATTAAAAAAAATATTATATGTTCATGACAGGGTTGCCCTCTTTCAGCCAGGCCAAAAAAAGCCGGCTGGCTTTTTTTGTTTTAAATTTGTTTTAACAAAATTTGTTTTAACTAATTTGTTTTAAATTTGGATCAATTAATTTATAATACACTTATAAATATTTTCTACTAAGAAAATTATAAATTTCTATTAAATTTTGTCAAATAACTAGGTCTTTAACTGCTAGAAGGCAACTGTGAAGGCATTATGTCTGAAAAAAAATATATATATATATATATATATATATAAATATTGAAAAGAATATTAAGTTAGACTCCAAACTGGTGTTTTGAAATTTTATATTACATTATATAGCTCCACATATACTACACATTTTAAAGATCATATTTAATTAAACAATGACAAAATGTAGCACATCAAAATGGAAACATTCTTATGTGTCCATATGGAGAGTTAACTTATAAATGTTAAAAGAAAAATTAGAAAGGATATAATATTTGAGGAGAGTTAGGTACATAAGTGTATAAAAAATAGAGCATTTAAACAAGAAAATAAATAAATAAATAAAATTTCTCTAAATAAATTTTCGAAAAGCTTGTTGTTAAGCATATTCATGTATATGCTATTCATAATGTTTTTTTAATAGTGAGAAATGATGTTTTTATTATATGACTATGTATAATTTTAAATGTTTATTAGAAATAAAATAAGACTTGTATATTAATAGCTCTTAAAATTAATTAAGTAATGAAACATGTAACTAAGTAACTATTGTCCTCTTAATTAAAAACACTTTAAAATATGTAGTTTATAATTACAATGCTTCATTGTAAAGCCGATTATGGCCAATTTTGACCAAAAAAAAGCTGTTTAAAAATAATAAAAGCTGCCGGCGTGGCTTTTTTTAATTTTAGCCGGCTTTTTTGCAACCCTGATTCATGATGAATGTTTATGTGTATTTATAAACACATGCACACAGAGGAGTATCACCCCTAAGCTCACATCATGTGCACATAAGTGCTTTTTTCTTGCACACAATTACTTGGTACTCACAGGAGTACTTGGTGCACCACTCGTAAAAATATTAGGTAGTTTTAGTTTAGCCGAGTGCCAGTGTTATATATACATACATATATATGTATACACACACACATATGTATATACATATATTGTCTATATCACCTATATACATATATATGTAGTATATATATTTATATAAACATGTATATAGACTTATATATGTATCTATAACATTGGCGCCCGGCTAACCGAAATAAAGTACCAAATATTACAAGCATTTAACCTTCCTTCAGCTGTAATTAGAAATTAAAAAATTGTGAAGAATTCATCCAGTGGCGTGGCGTCCGGTCATCGCTGGATGCGGCGATGACCAAGCAATATTTTAAAACTCTTAATAAGCTTTTAAAACTCTACGATCCAGTTTTAGCAGAACATTTGGAGTTCATGTATAAGTGAAGGTAAGATTTAAAGTTTCTTTTTTGAACATTCAACCATTGAATTTTAGAGTTAATAATTTTTCAACACAAACTTAAATAATTGCGATGACCACCGAAAATTTTCACGCCACGCCACTGAATTCATCATAATGTTTTAAAATTTAAAATATAGCTTCATCGTATGTTATAAGGTTCAATTTTAGGTTATATTTATAGAAACATCTTTTTTTTTTTTTAAATTTCATACTATTATAAGAATATTGCTCAGCTCTCTGTTGTGCCACTGTTCCATTACAGGTACACCAATAAATTTATGCTTGTTTTTTGGTCTTATTATTGATTTTGCCGTATTGATATTGCAGTGTGAATTATGTATGTGATAGCAATATGTTTAACCCTTAACCGGAAATGTGAAAATCCTGTGCACAAACAGACCACTTAATAATTTATCAAATAGTGAACTTAAACATTTAATCTTTAATAGTAATGCATTAATAGGAGCAATTTTTTTATATAACAGCATAAAAATAAGTTTTGAATGCCGGAGTGCGAAAATATTAAGGGCAGATATATCGACGAAACCATCTCACAGATGGTACGTTTCTGGTTAAGGGAACTGAACTGGGCTTAGATGCCTTATGTTCCCTCAGCCGTTGTTTTGAATTGTTTGGCGATTTTTTGTTGGTGTGTTGGCGGTGTTTAAAATATGGCAACCTCGATATGTGGAACCCCGTGTGACATATGTATTCTGACGTGTTGTGTTCTGGCAACCACTGAGAAGTGGTGGATTTTGTGGATGGATTTTGATATTGTGTTGTATCGCTCTGTCTTTTTATTTTTATGTTAAATTTATTGGATGTATTTGACTGACTATATGGTTTCTGTAATCTGTTTAAAAGCTTTTGCTGAAGTAATTAAGAAATATGAGGAAATTTTGAGAAGAAAAGTAGGTTTGTTTATTGTGTCTCAATGCATATTCATAACCCTATTTTGGAAAATGATGGTGGTGTTATGAGAAAGATTTCGTACTGGAGCTTTCAAGAAAGCAGATATCTGTTAAGGTATGTTGATAATTTTAAGTATATTTTGCTGCTTTAAGAGTTTTTTACATTTTGAGATTGCTAGAAAGTGAGAACTTCGGAATCTTAAGAATGCTACACCGGGAAAACTGCTGAATGCAGTGATGTTTTTTTTTTTTCTTCTGGTTGATGTGCGCGAAGCGCTCATACAAGATTACTGATTGCCACTTAGCGAGTTTCATTTTTTATGTATATTCTGCTGCCTTAAGAGTTTTTATATTTTGAGATTGCTAGAAAGCGAGAACTGCTGAATTTTGAGAATGCTACACCGGAAGAACTGCTGAATGCAGTGATGGTTTTTTTTCAGTTAATGTGCACGAAGCGCTCATACAAGATTACTGATTGCCACTTTAGCGAATTTTGTTTATTATTTACATTTTATTTTCGTTAAGCGAAACATGCATATAAACTGGTGCTTGGCCACATTTACTACTTGGCGGAAAAGGGGTTTTCACGCCAAGAAAATTCCAAGGTGGCAGCCGTGGGAACTTATGACATCTGTTCCGGGAACTGCAATAATTAAGCCTTTTTGTGGTAAAATTTAGATGGGCAAAAAAAGTGTAAAAAAAAAAGTGCACAAAATCTGAGCATATTTGGCACCACTGATTGTGTATAAAAGGTGCACAACTCAGGTATGCAAAAAATGTGTAAACAAAAAAGTGCACAAAATCCGAGCGTATTTGGCACCACTGATTGTGTATAAAAAGTGAACAATTTAGGTATGCAAAAAAAGTGTAAACAAAAAAGTGCACACAATCCGAGCGTATTTGGCACCTCTGATTGTGTATAAAAAGTGAACAATTTAGGTATACACTTTTTGTGCACAATTCAGTGTGCACTCATTATGCATAAGCAGAGGTGCCAAATACGCTCGCTTTTTGTACACTTTTTTTTTACACTTTTTTTGCAAACTTTTTCTAGCTGGGAATAGCGAATTTCGCTGGTCGGGTATGAAAAGATTGCGAAACTTGTCAATCTGGCGTAGAAAAATTGCGAATTTGTTTGATCGGGCATAGAAAAAGTGTGAATTTTGTCGATAATGTGCGGAAAAATCTCAAATTTCGTTGATACACGGAAAAATAGCGAACTTCGTCGTTCAGGTGCGGCAGAAAAGGGGAATATTGTTGAACGGGTGTGGAAAAAAAGGGAATTTTGTTGAAAGGGTGTAGAAAATCGTGAATTTTGTCGATTAGGAATGAAGAAAATGTCAAAATTTCATTGAATCACGAAAAAATAGCAAACTTCGTCGAACAGGTGCGGGGAAAAGGAGAGTTTTGTTGATCAGATATGAAAAAAAGGGAATTTTGTTGATTGGGTGTTGAAAAATAGTGAATTTTGTCAATAAGGTGTGAAAAAATAGCGAATTTCACTGGTCGGGTATGAAAAGATAGCGAAATTTGTCAATCTGGCGTAGAAAAATCGCGAATTTGTTTGATCGGGCATAGAAAAAGTGCGAGTTTTGTCGATAATGTGCGGAAAAATCTCAAATTTCGTTGATCCACGGAAAAATAGCGAACTTCGTCTATCAGGCGCGGCAGAAAAGGGGAATATTGTTGAACGGGTGTGGAAAAAAAGGGAATTTTGTTGAAAAGGTGTAGAAAATCGTGAATTTTGTCGATTAGGAATGGAGAAAATGTCAAAATTTCATTGAATCACGAAAAAATAGCAAACTTCGTCAAACAGGTGCGGGGAAAAGGAGAGTTTTGTTGATCAGGTGTGAAAAAAAAGGGAATTTTGTTGATTGGGTGTCGAAAAATAGTGAATTTTGTCAATAAGGTGTGAAAAAATAGCGAATTTCACTGGTCGGGTATGAAAAGATAGCCAAATTTGTCAATCTGGCGTAGAAAAATCGCGAATTTGTTTGATCGGGCATAGAAAAAGAGCGAGTTTTGTCGATAATGTGCGGAAAAACCTCAAATTTCGTTGTTTCACTGAAAAATAGTGCACTACGTTGATCAGACGCAGGAAAAAGGGGAATTTTGTTGAATGGATATGGAAAAAAAGGAAATTTTGTTGAACAGGTGTAGAAAATCATGAATTTTGTCGATTAGGAATGGAAAAAATCTCAAAATTTCATTGAAGCACGAAAAAATAGCAAACTTCGTCGATCAAGTGCGGGAAAAAAGGAGAGTTTTGTTGATCAGGTGTGAAAAAAAGGGAATTTTGTTGATTGGGTGTCGAAAAATAGTGAATTTTGTCAATAAGGTGTGAAAAAATAGCGAATTTCACTGGTCGGGTATGAAAAGATAGCGAAATTTGTCAATCTGGCGTAGAAAAATTGCGAATTTGTTTGATCGGGCATAGAAAAAGTGCGAATTTTGTCGATAAAGTGCGGGAAAATCTCAAATTTCGTTGATTCATGGAAAAATAGTGAACTACGTTGATCAGGCGCTGGAAAAAAAGGAAATTTTTTTGAACAGTTGTAGAAAATTATGAATTTTGTCAATTATGAGTGGAATAATCACAAATTTCGTTGATTCACGGAAAAATAGCGAACTTCGTCGATCAGGCACGGAAAAAAGGGAATTTTGTGTTTTATCGGGTGTAGAAAAATAGTAAATTCTGTCAGTCGGGTGTGAAAAAATAGCGAATTTTGTCAATTGGGTGCGGAAAAATTGGAATTTTATCGATTGGTTTTGAAAAAATTGTGAATTTTGTCGATCAGGTGTCTAAATATCCCAAAGTTTTTTTTATAGGGCATGGAAATTTACAAAAATTATCTTCAAAAGGTATACAGTAAATTAAACTTTGAATTGAAGTTAATTAAAAAAAATATTATATGTTCATGACAGGGTTGCCCTCTTTCAGCCAGGCCAAAAAAAGCCGGCTGGCTTTTTTTGTTTTAAATTTGTTTTAACAAAATTTGTTTTAACTAATTTGTTTTAAATTTGGATCAATTAATTTATAATACACTTATAAATATTTTCTACTAAGAAAATTATAAATTTCTATTAAATTTTGTCAAATAACTAGGTCTTTAACTGCTAGAAGGCAACTGTGAAGGCATTATGTCTGAAAAAAAAAATATATATATATATATATATATATAAATATTGAAAAGAATATTAAGTTAGACTCCAAACTGGTGTTTTGAAATTTTATATTACATTATATAGCTCCACATATACTACACATTTTAAAGATCATATTTAATTAAACAATGACAAAATGTAGCACATCAAAATGGAAACATTCTTATGTGTCCATATGGAGAGTTAACTTATAAATGTTAAAAGAAAAATTAGAAAGGATATAATATTTGAGGAGAGTTAGGTACATAAGTGTATAAAAAATAGAGCATTTAAACAAGAAAATAAATAAATAAATAAAATTTCTCTAAATAAATTTTCGAAAAGCTTGTTGTTAAGCATATTCATGTATATGCTATTCATAATGTTTTTTTAATAGTGAGAAATGATGTTTTTATTATATGACTATGTATAATTTTAAATGTTTATTAGAAATAAAATAAGACTTGTATATTAATAGCTCTTAAAATTAATTAAGTAATGAAACATGTAACTAAGTAACTATTGTCCTCTTAATTAAAAACACTTTAAAATATGTAGTTTATAATTACAATGCTTCATTGTAAAGCCGATTATGGCCAATTTTGACCAAAAAAAAGCTGTTTAAAAATAATAAAAGCTGCCGGCGTGGCTTTTTTTAATTTTAGCCGGCTTTTTTGCAACCCTGATTCATGATGAATGTTTATGTGTATTTATAAACACATGCACACAGAGGAGTATCACCCCTAAGCTCACATCATGTGCACATAAGTGCTTTTTTCTTGCACACAATTACTTGGTACTCACAGGAGTACTTGGTGCACCACTCGTAAAAATATTAGGTAGTTTTAGTTTAGCCGAGTGCCAGTGTTATATATACATACATATATATGTATACACACACACATATGTATATACATATATTGTCTATATCACCTATATACATATATATGTAGTATATATATTTATATAAACATGTATATAGACTTATATATGTATCTATAACATTGGCGCCCGGCTAACCGAAATAAAGTACCAAATATTACAAGCATTTAACCTTCCTTCAGCTGTAATTAGAAATTAAAAAATTGTGAAGAATTCATCATAATGTTTTAAAATTTAAAATATAGCTTCATCGTATGTTATAAGGTTCAATTTTAGGTTATATTTATAGAAACATCTTTTTTTTTTTTTAAATTTCATACTATTATAAGAATATTGCTCAGCTCTCTGTTGTGCCACTGTTCCATTACAGGTACACCAATAAATTTATGCTTGTTTTTTGGTCTTATTATTGATTTTGCCGTATTGATATTGCAGTGTGAATTATGTATGTGATAGCAATATGTTTAACCCTTAACCGGAAATGTGAAAATCCTGTGCACAAACAGACCACTTAATAATTTATCAAATAGTGAACTTAAACATTTAATCTTTAATAGTAATGCATTAATAGGAGCAATTTTTTTATATAACAGCATAAAAATAAGTTTTGAATGCCGGAGTGCGAAAATATTAAGGGCAGATATATCGACGAAACCATCTCACAGATGGTACGTTTCTGGTTAAGGGAACTGAACTGGGCTTAGATGCCTTATGTTCCCTCAGCCGTTGTTTTGAATTGTTTGGCGATTTTTTGTTGGTGTGTTGGCGGTGTTTAAAATATGGCAACCTCGATATGTGGAACCCCGTGTGACATATGTATTCTGACGTGTTGTGTTCTGGCAACCACTGAGAAGTGGTGGATTTTGTGGATGGATTTTGATATTGTGTTGTATCGCTCTGTCTTTTTATTTTTATGTTAAATTTATTGGATGTATTTGACTGACTATATGGTTTCTGTAATCTGTTTAAAAGCTTTTGCTGAAGTAATTAAGAAATATGAGGAAATTTTGAGAAGAAAAGTAGGTTTGTTTATTGTGTCTCAATGCATATTCATAACCCTATTTTGGAAAATGATGGTGGTGTTATGAGAAAGATTTCGTACTGGAGCTTTCAAGAAAGCAGATATCTGTTAAGGTATGTTGATAATTTTAAGTATATTTTGCTGCTTTAAGAGTTTTTTACATTTTGAGATTGCTAGAAAGTGAGAACTTCGGAATCTTAAGAATGCTACACCGGGAAAACTGCTGAATGCAGTGATGTTTTTTTTTTTTCTTCTGGTTGATGTGCGCGAAGCGCTCATACAAGATTACTGATTGCCACTTAGCGAGTTTCATTTTTTATGTATATTCTGCTGCCTTAAGAGTTTTTATATTTTGAGATTGCTAGAAAGCGAGAACTGCTGAATTTTGAGAATGCTACACCGGAAGAACTGCTGAATGCAGTGATGGTTTTTTTTCAGTTAATGTGCACGAAGCGCTCATACAAGATTACTGATTGCCACTTTAGCGAATTTTGTTTATTATTTACATTTTATTTTCGTTAAGCGAAACATGCATATAAACTGGTGCTTGGCCACATTTACTACTTGGCGGAAAAGGGGTTTTCACGCCAAGAAAATTCCAAGGTGGCAGCCGTGGGAACTTATGACATCTGTTCCGGGAACTGCAATAATTAAGCCTTTTTGTGGTAAAATTTAGATGGGCAAAAAAAGTGTAAAAAAAAAAGTGCACAAAATCTGAGCATATTTGGCACCACTGATTGTGTATAAAAGGTGCACAACTCAGGTATGCAAAAAATGTGTAAACAAAAAAGTGCACAAAATCCGAGCGTATTTGGCACCACTGATTGTGTATAAAAAGTGAACAATTTAGGTATGCAAAAAAAGTGTAAACAAAAAAGTGCACACAATCCGAGCGTATTTGGCACCTCTGATTGTGTATAAAAAGTGAACAATTTAGGTATACACTTTTTGTGCACAATTCAGTGTGCACTCATTATGCATAAGCAGAGGTGCCAAATACGCTCGCTTTTTGTACACTTTTTTTTTTACACTTTTTTTGCAAACTTTTTCTAGCTGGGTTATAAACAGCTCACTTCCGATAAAACAAGTTAAGCAATTTTTTAAATGTTAAAACAATCTATACTAATATTATAAAGAGGTAAAATTTGTTTGTTTGTAGGAGGTAAGCTCTAGAACTACCGAACCGATTCCAAAAGTAATGGTATCAAAATTATGGTGTTACTCCAACTTAGAACATAGGCTGTTGGATTCCAATGTAAATAAATCTCTTAACTAAATGAATCCCTAAAAGTTAAGTATTAAAATATCTATAAGCTATTAAAACTGCCCTCAATAACATTTCTTATTGTTAAAGCGAATATATTTCTAACTTAAATTCAATGACAGAAGAGCCATATATTTCACATTACTTTATTTTTATAAACTTCTTTCTAGAACAAAACAAAACCATCTGTTGCCAGATATTGAAACAATGCAATTACAACCAGTTAAATAATTATGCAGGTTTTTGATACATGGATGAAAGAAAAAGTTAGTCATTACGTAACATACTCCCACCTTGAGTTGTGGGGAAAGCACAACTCAAGAATTTAAAATTACAAGTTAAATTTTTTCGGTACCTTAGAATTGTAGCGATAATACCAACCAGTTTCCACATTTTCACTACTGGAAATTAGGACAGTATCCGACGAGGAAACATCTTTTTTTTTTTTTTTAAGAACTTCGTGTTCATCAGCAATAAATTCAGTGGAGGGCCATTTCTCATAGGGCGAATATAACCATTCGGGTATCTCCCACCATTTCAATTTTAATTGTTGATGGCTACAACAGCCTCTTCTAAGTAGGTCTGTAGGATTTTGATTCCCATCTAGCTCATAACGTTGCTCTGATATCAGAGAATTCACAACTTTGTTAGTCTCTTCAAACACAGATCAAAATTGTCAGGAAGAGGAGGGTGACATTCAATCGAAGGCATATTGACTAGAAAATTATCATTTTCAACCTTAACTGTGTCAAAGAAATGTTGCTTTTGCTGCTTCTTTCATACAAATCACGTGAAATAGGAGACATGCCAGATCTTTGTGAATATGGATCTCTCAAAGATGATGTATAGGGATCCGCATATTTATCCCTCATGGGCGCCATAGATGGACTAGGACGATGATAAGGTGAAGGGTATGGTCTCATGCGAGGCGACATTGAACTGTAGCCACGGACATAAAAATCTCGACCTCCAAAAGGTGGACTGTCATATCTTCGGCCGTAGCCATTAGCATACCCATCACCACCACGGGGTCCACCATAACCACCACGTCCTCTGCTTGAAACTCCTCTAGCTCGTCCTTGTGATCCTGGCTCATGATGAAGCTTGCTTTTTGAAGGCTCAACACTCAAAGAAGATCTTCTGAAGTAATAATTATTCAGAGCTTTTAAGGCATCCTGGGCTTCTTCAGTTTTGATTAACTTTTCAGGAACTTTTGGACATACTAGAGTTTCATGTTTTTTTCTGAATACAAAGCATTTTACTTTTGCTCTAAAATTTCGGGCTAGATGGTTTAATTTTAAACACACGAAACAAGTTCTCTTCTTTTGCATTATGTCTTTCTTAACATCATACGACATTGACATTGCCTTGAAACATTTCTCCGATGCATGTAGTTTGTCACAAAAAATACACAGTTTGCGATTAAAATTATTCTTATTTCTAATATATTTTCTCATTTCAATGTTTAATAAATCTGATACAGTAGATATCTGAGATTCTTCTAATTCATGATCATTGCGTGCAGCTCTGTATCGAAAAGTTTTGTCAAAACTCTTACTTGCCAAAGAAATTCTTTCTTCTGCTTCAACTTCGTCTTGCAGAAATTCTAATAAATTATCTAGATCAGTTTTTGAGCCAATTACAACACCATTCTTTAAATCTGTATCATGATTTTTATCTAGATCAGATTCCACATGATTACATCTATTTGACGATCTTCTGTGATACGTTCTGTACCTTTCCCATGCTCTAAGAATATCATCTGGAAGAGACGATTCAACAAGCGGATATAACATCGCAGCATATTTGTCTCTAATAACTCCAAGAGTTTCTAATGATCGCAGTTTCGATTCTAATGAATCATATAATCGTCGCAAAGAATTATGTTTTCCTGGATTTTGGTTCTGCAGTACAAGGCCTAACAAATCTCTAACATAATATTCTATCAAAAGTTCTTCCCGTCCAAAACGAGATTTAAGTTGACTTACAGCTTTGGCATAACTATTACCACCAGGCGGAAAACTTCTAATCAATTCTTCTGCCACACTGCCTTTTTCCATGGCTTGTGATAAATACGCAAATTTGTCATGAAAATCTAGGCTAGTATCTTGATCAATTTTTTGAAATTGACCCCAGAATTGCAACCAATTTTTAATTTCACCATTAAAAGTAGGTAATTGTATCTTCGGATAATGAAGCAATACATTCTTATTAATTACCGAAATATCAGATTTCAAATCTTCATTTTTTACAACCAAAAGTTTGTTTAATTTCTGTTGTAATACACGCCAGCGATCGATGTAAACCTCAGATTCATCGATATCTTTGTCTATTATTTCTTCGTCAGCTTGGTCGCTATACAATATTTCTCTAATTTTATATTCTACATCGGTCATAAATTTCGCTTTCTCTTTTATCATTGTCAATTTCAGAATTTTTTCAGAAGTCGATAAATTATTTTCACTTGCATCAAATTCGTTACACGCTTTAGTGAAAATTCTACGATGCTGTCGTCTAGCTGCTTTTAACGCATCCATATTATTCAACATCAACAATATTTTTTTTATTCAACAATAATAATAATTTTCACTTGAGAAGTTCAAATAAAATTCTACTTACAGATTCCAGTCTTGTCAGCGGACGCCATATGTTGGATTCCAATGTAAATAAATCTCTTAACTAAATGAATCCCTAAAAGTTAAGTATTAAAATATCTATAAGCTATTAAAACTGCCCTCAATAACATTTCTTATTGTTAAAGCGAATATATTTCTAACTTAAATTCAATGACAGAAGAGCCATATATTTCACATTACTTTATTTTTATAAACTTCTTTCTAGGACAAAACAAAACCAACTGTTGCCAGATATTGAAACAATGCAATTACAATCAGTTAAATAATTATGCAGGTGACTGATACATGGATGAAAGAAAAAGTTAGTCATTACGTAACATAGGCTATATCTTATGTCCGTGCCACTGCCAAAAGGGGGTGCAGGAGCAAAAAACGTTCTAAAAATGCGATTTTTGTGTTACTGAAGGGCCTAGAAACATGAATTTTGGAATGGTAGGCAGTTATAAGATACTAATGATCTCTAACGACATTTCTTAAAAAAATCGAAATTAAAAAAGGGTGAAAATGCGCGAAAAGCGTTCTAAAAAACGTTCTAAATGGCGATTTTTACGCAGTCTCAAGAAGTACCTAACCAAATTAAAAAATAATGGTGTCAAAATGATGGGGACAACCCTTTCTCCAACATAGGCTACATATTATGTCGGTGCCACTACCCCTAAAGAAGGTGCAGGAGCAAAAAATGTTCGAAATTGCGATTTTTGTGTTACTGAAGGGTCCAGATACATGGAATTTGGCATGGTAGTTACTTACTAAATATAAATGATCTCTAAGAACATTTCTGAAAAAATTCGAAATTTAAAAGGGGGGAAAATGCGCGAAAAGAGTTCTAAAAAACGTTCTAAATGGCGATTTCTACGCAATCTCAAAAAGTACCCAACCTATATAAAAAGTAATGGCTGGAAATTGATGAAGACAGCCCTTGCTCCAACATAGGCGCTATTTCATGTCGGTGTCATTACCACCTAGGGTTTGCAGAAGCAAAGAACGTTCTAAATTGCGAATTTTGTGTTATTGGAGGGCCTAGAATCCTGAAATTAGGCAGGGCAGTTATTTATAAGATACAAATGATCTCTAAGACCATTTTCTAAAAAATCGAAATTTAAAAGGGGTGAAAATGAGCGAAAAGCTTTCAAAAAGCTTTCTAAATTGCGATTTCTACGCAATCTCAGAAAGTACCGAACCGATTTAAAAAATAATGGTGTGAAAACAATGGTGATAACCCTTGCTCCAACATAGGCTACATTTTGTGTCGGTACCACTCTCCCTAGGGGGGGGGGGGGGGGCAGGAGCACAAAAGATCTAAAATGCGTTTTTTGTAATACTGCAGGGGCTAGCAACTTGAAGCTAGCATGTTTTCTAATGTTCTCTAAGAACATTTCCTAAATAAATCGAAATTTAAAAAGGGGTGAACTTAGACGAAAACCGTTCTAAAAAACGTTCAAAATCGCGATTTTTGTGTTACTGAAGGGCCCAGATACATGGAATTTGGAATGGTAGTTACTTATACGATACAAAATGATATCTACATGTAAGAAAATTTCCTAAATAATTCGAAATTTAAATGGGGTGAAAATGGACGAAAAAGCATTCTGAAAAACGTTCTAAATTGCGATTTCTATGCAATCTCAGAAAGTACCCAACCGATTTTAAAATTAATGGTTGGAAATTGATGATGACAACATTTGCTCCAATATAGGATCTATTTCATATCGGCATCACTACCACCTTGCGGTTGTATTTTAAAAAACGTACTAAATTGTGATTTTTGTAATACTGAAGGGGCTAGCAACTTGAAATTTGGGATGTTAATTACTTATGAGATGTAAATACTCTCTGAGAAGAGTTCCTTAAAAAGTTTTAATTAAAAAGGGGTGAAAATAAACGAAATGCGTTCTAAAGACGTTCTAAATAGCGATTTCTACGCAATTTCTAGAAATATAAACCGGTTTCAGAAGTAATGTTTTCAAATAAATGGTGACAGTCTCCGCTCCAACATAGCCTATATTTTACGTTATTGACACTACTACTTGGGGGTTACTGAAGCAAAAAAAGTTATAAATTTCGTTTTTTGTGTTACTGGCGGGGGGGGGGGGAGGGGGGTGTAACATTTTAAATTTGGAATGGTAATTACTTCAAAGATGCAAATGCTTTCTAAGTATTGTCAAAAGAAAATTCGAAAATTAAAAGGATGAAGTGAGCGAAAAGCGTTCTAAATTACAATTTTTATGCAATCGTATGAAATACGAAACTGATTTCAAACATAATGGTTGCAAATTGATGGTGATAGGACCTGCTCAAACATAAGCTATATTTTATGTCGAGGGTTGCAGGAGGAAAAAACTTTCTAAATTGCGATTTCTGCGGTGCTGAAGAGGCTACAAACTTTAAATATAGCACTGTAGCTACTTATAAAATATAAATGTCCTCTAAGAACTGTCGAGAATAAATTCGAAATTAAAAAGAGGTGAAGCGAAGGGAAGGAGAAAAAAGCATTCTAAAAGAGTACTAAATTACGATTTCTATGGAATCGCAGGAAATAATAAACCGATTACAGAAGTTATTGGTTGCGAATCAAGAGTGATAGTCCCTGATCCTATACGGGCTACATTTTATACCGGTGTCACTACCACCTGGTTGGCAGGAACAACAAGAAAGCCTTTAAAAACTTCTAAATTCCGCTTTCTACAGAATATTAGGAAATACCAACAAATTTCAAGGTTAATGTTGGCAAATTAATGGTGACAGTCTCTGTTTCAGAATTTTTCGATACATTCTATTTTAACTCTGTTTCGGCATTTTATGTTGGTACCACTAACACCAAAGAGTGGTAGACTGTTAGACAAGAAGCTAGGAATTTGACATGATGGTTAATTTTAAGATGTAACTGTGTTAAGATGGGTTCTAAAAAATTCAAAACTTCAAATGAATACTGAAATGAGTGTATGAAATGAGCATAAAAGTCTCAAAATACTTTCTAAATTATCATTTAATTGGAATTAGTTTTAGTTGTCCTTATTTATTAAAATCTCATTTCTGTCTATTGCACTTTTATAATGAAGTTTAGTCAAACTGTGGCTTAATTTGTAATTTTTGAATTATTTCAAAAGATGTTTTCGTAATAAAAAATAGTCATGTGCCATATTTCAACGATTACGCGAGCAAAGCCGCGGGGTTTGCTAGTTCTATAATAAAGTTACAACTTTACTTTTTTTTTTCTTTTGAGGAGGTGGACTGGGTTAACGTGAATTTAAGAATCCCGATGTGCTCAAGTTGACAATAATAACCCTTGTGCTTAAAATAATGTGAAGGAGCAAAGGTATTTTGACATTGTTGAACTTTATGAATCTTAGATGTAAAATTATGTTTAGTGCAAATATATAGATGTTATTGCGTCAGGTGCAGTATAAAAATTTATGGTGTAATTTAATATACTAGTGTAATTTAAACTAAATATAACTGGTGTGATATTATATGTAATGTAACATCCGTTATATCGGTTAAATTACTCAATAAATTGGAGGCAGCGAGGTTGCCACCAATTTTATAGGGTAACGTTACATAATGTTTTTACAGTGTACCTGTGGCTCGGCCGTAGAGGGCTTTTAACTTCATTCCCAGAAGTGAAAAAAATAATTCAAAAGATGCAAAAAGTTCCATTTTTAGGTGCGTTCGTAATTATATAAAAAAGGGTAGCACAGTTGTCGTTCAGTCCGTCCGTCTATCCGTCTGTCTGTCTGTCCGCATATAAGAGAGCAAAAACTATCCAACCGAATGGTCTGGAATTTTAAAATGGGAAAAAAGTATTGTAAATGAATTTTAATGATGTTACAGCCTTCCGAATGGTCTGAAATTTTAAACATATAATTGCTGCAAAATTTTGTCAATTCATTTCAAGTTTTATGAAAATCGGATACATAGTTTAATTACACGGACAGTCAAAATTTTTCCGTTACATTACGGCCAATGGGAAAAAAAATATTGCAGCTGCATTTTAAAGATGTAATAGCCTATGCACTTGTGAAGTGCACTAAAATATACATTCAGTACAATATGCGGGGGAAAAAAACTATTTATAAAACTAGTTATAGTACGAACGCACCTCATTTGCCACGTTTGACGAGCAGTTCCCAACTTGTTCTTTTTTTCTGTCATGTTTTACACCTTTTCTCCACTTAGCAGTTTCTTTTTTTTCCATTCACAATTAACTAAAAGTATAGGCAAATATAGACACAATTTTTTCAGAGGTAAAATATTTCCCTTATTTAACTGGAAAAATACTGTGTTTAAATAAAGCATATATTACGAACAGAGTTATCTAAAAGCTATGAGGGACAGATCAAGCAATCTCATCTTGCATGCACATTGCATGGACAAAGCTGTTCTGAGGTTAATCTCTTTTCCACGCATATTTTTGAGTGTTTATATATACGGGGTGATCCAGAAGTTCCGGGAGTTTTGAAATGTTAATAATTAGAAAACTATGTGCAATAGAAAGGAGCAGTTTTCATATATATATGCTCAGAAACATGTGGGATTTTTGTTTATAATAATAAAAAATAAATAAATAAATAAAAATTTTGGCAACAGATGGCGCTGTTGTAGAACATCGAAATTATCTGTACCATGTGTTATACAGTTGTCCACGTATAACCTGATCGACCTTTATTTTATCAACCGTTGGTCCTCGATGCCTACTTCCAATTACAAAAATGGTTTAAATAAGGCAAAGAATTACTTTTAAAGCGATTTGGTTCAAGAAAAACATTTATTAAAAAATTGCGAAATTTAAATTTTTATACGGTCCTCCAGTCCTATAAGTGATATTTGGTAAAAAATTTACTGTGACACTAACAAGTAAGACCACAAAAAAGTCCCATTCGTTTGACATTAAAATTGACCGAGTTATAAAACTAAGTTACGAGTTATAAACGAGTAAACGAGTTATAAAATACACGACTTATACCACATTTATACACCTCAAAACAGATGATTTCCGCCACGCTTTCAGGGGTCGTATATAAAGTACTTAAACTTATTTCAAGGTATCTGCGCTTTGAAAGAAATCGTACAACTATTACGGTTGAGTTAACCTTTATTAGTCAAGTATTATATTAGTTAAAATAATTGTATTTTAACGTATGTTTTATTTTGTAAGGATTCGAGGCTATAATATATTTTAACAAAAAATATTTTATTTTCATAAGGTTTTATTTAACTTGAAGCGATCGTCAGTCCAGTTTAAAATTTTTAATCGAATTTTAACTCACTTTCAAATGTCCGATCGAAGTTAAATTTTACATATTGACTTAAATCCGATGACAATGTAATATTATTTTGATTTTTGACGATTATCCTCTTATACATACTTATATTAGAAGATAACACAAGAAAAATTCGGATAGATCTCGTCAACAAGTTTAAGAAAGAGATTTAGATTAGATAAAATAAACCTGCGTTGATTGTGTTTTTTAACTTTTATAATTAGGTTTTATGTATTTTTTAACGCTGAATAAAAAAATTACCTTCACTTTTAACCACCATGTCAGGAGTTTTCGCAAATTGTAAATTTCAAGGTTAAAAAATAGCTAAAAATCTGATATTATAAAATAAATGTAAGGCTTTTTTATTCAGTTTAATTTTATTTAACTAGGGGGCTCGGCCCCCTACGAGCTACGCTCGCCAACCCCCGTCCAGACATCGCATACTCTAAATGCACGCTAATTTGATCGGCTTTAAAAAAGATTTCGAAAGATTGAATTATAATTTAAAAAACAGTGGCGATCTCCCTATAAACGAATTTCTATTCATTTCTCTTGGATTGGGCAATTTTAACGCAAAATCCGCTGCGGTACTACTTGATTATCCCGTCGACCAATTTCGCCAAATTATATAAATCGCCAAACCACTCGCCAAATGCTACAAATTGACGTAATTTTTATTTTAAATAACGAAAGAACAAATAAATAGGTACAACATTAATAAAAATACAAATAAAACGTCGAAATAAAAATAACTTGATGACGTAGACACGTGTAACAACATTTCAAAATAAGCTAATATAAAAGGAATTAAGTAAACAGAGTCTTTGTCTCCTGGTATTTTTTAACAAAGCGAAAAGAAAGTTCTTTTAAATGAGACATTTTAAATTAATCGTTTTTAATCTGACGTAATTTTGACCAAACTATTCTTTCTCTTTTTAATATACTTTTGTTAGAAATGAAATATTATTTGCGCTTTCCTAACAAAAATAGTTGAAAAGTATCCTCTCAAAATATCAAATAAATGTCTAGCGCAATTTTTAATTTTAAACCGTTTTGCAATATTATTTTGTGTTCATTTTATGTAATAACTCTAATGTGACGTAAATATGACGTAATTTCTCCTATTTAAGACTTCTAACGCATGTTAATAAATTTATTGTTTTACAAATTCCTTTCTCTCTTAAAATTCACGTGTAATTATAGTTTTTATAACGTAATTTTTAATAAGTTCCTGCTTTTTGTACATAATTATTCAATTCCTACTATTAGCTCACACTCTCCCTATATTTATTTATATATTTATATATTTATCTTGTACAAATTTTCAATCGTTAATAAAATACTCATTATTCATCCTATCAGGTTGAAATAAATTTTTTAAAACTTGTACTGGATGACAATTGATGTTAATAAAGTTTTTTCAAGTATTAATTAATTAATTAAATTTTAATTAATTAATTTTAGTTTTGCATGGGAAACAAAATGGCCGCCATTGGTTATTGAATTTCAATGAAAGTATTTTCAATAAGGATTACCATAGGGGGGGACCCTGTTCTGTCACCAAATACCGCCAAGTTTGTCGCCAACTTGGCGATATATCGCCAAATTTGGCGGCCAAAATGAGTCGCCAAAAGTGACGCCAACTTGGCGATATCTGTAATATTTCGCCAAATTCCCATAGAGTTCCATTGTAAACCTATTGCTTATAGAAAATCAACAAATTGAGATATTTTAATGCAACAAAAACTCATATTAGATTGATTATATTAAATTTTTCTTTGATGGCCTAAGTAGGAATTGACTTTAAAAACAAAATTTTTATATTACTTGTTTAATTCTAATTCCAAATGTTTTTTTTTTTTTCTGTTTATAATAGTCACGTGTAAATAAATTTTTAATTTATTTACACGTATAAATATTTTTTTTTTGAAGCAAACATTATTGCTTCTGCTGTTTATACAGTTGGCAACAGTTTAAATTAATATCACTTTCTAAAATCTGTAAAAAATATCTCTAGAAATGCTGAAAATTTGAATTTAAAATAGAAATAAAACCTCAAAAAATGAGTCAAAATAAAAAAATTAATACAATCTGCACTCCGGCAAATTCTAACGCATAAAATGATCTAAAAATGATTACGCTGCCATGTATAGTTTTTGCTGCTATAAAACGTTTTTAGTGTAACGATTTTGTCCAACTTTAGCATTAAATATCTCTTAAAATAATTTTTCGATTTGAAAACTGTCTACTTCAGCGTGTTTATCAAACATTTCTGTATAAAACCACCGATTTTCATATTTTTGTATACATTATTTTTCTTAATATTAACGAAGAAAGACCTCCAGTCGCAAAAAATTCAAAACCGGCGGCGGCGGTGACAGCGGTAGTTACTTTTTTTTAGAATAGAGAGATTAAATAATTTATTCAATTTTTTGGCTTATACTGGGTTTCTTACAGCTAAACAGCTCAAGGGTCAGATGAAGTTGGGACGGGAGGGAGGACCAATTTTTACTTTGAGCTTTTTAACTTTGATATTTACGATTTGAGAAAATTCCGGACGTGATGTTTTTAAATGAAGGTCATTTTCGGATTCAGCGCTAAAAAATACATAAGAATCACTTTTCAAAAGCTTAAAAACATGCCACAACCCAAAATTTGAAACACAGTGTAATCTAACAGCATCTTAAAATATGTATCATCTCTCTATTCTAAAAAAAAGTAACTACCGCTGTCACCGCCGCCGCCGCCGCCGGTTTTGATTTTTTTGTGACCGGAGAACTTTCTTCGTTAATATTAACAAAAATAATGCATACAAAAATATGAAAATTGGTGGTTTTATATAGAAATGTTTGATAAACACGCTGATGCAGACAGTTTTCAAATCGAAGAATTATTTTAAGAGATATTTAATGCTAAAGTTGGACAAAATCGTTCCACTAAAAAAGTTTTATAGCAGCAAAAACTATACATGACAGTGTAATCATTTTTAGATCATTTTATGCGTTAGAATTTGCCGGAGTGCAGATTGCATTAATTTTTTTATTTTGACTCATTTTTCGAGGTTTTATTTCTATTTTAAATTCAAATTTTCAGCAATTCTATAGATATTTTTTACAGATTTCAGAAAATTGTACTAATTTAAACTGTTGCCAACTGTATAAAAAGCGCAAGCAATAATGTTTGCTTCAAATTAAAAATTTATTTACACGTGACTATTATAAACAGGAAAAAAAACTTTCAAATTACAATTAAATAATTACGTATAAAAAGCAGGAACTTATTAAAAGTTATGTCATAAAAAGTATAATTTTAAAAGAGAAAGGATATTGTAAAATAATAAATTCATTAACATGCGTTAGAAGTCTTAGGAGAAATTACGTCATATTTACATCACATTATATTTATTACATAAAATGAACACAAAATAAAAAAAGTTTAAATTTAGAAATTGCGCTAGACATTTTTTTTGATACTTTGAGAATTAATTTAAAATGTCTCATTTAAAAGAACTTTCTTTTCGCTTTGTTAAAAAATACCAGGAGACAAAGACTCTCTTTACTTAATTCCTTTTATATTAGCTTATTTTGAAATGTTGTTACACGTGTATACGTCATCAAGTTATTTTTATTTCGACGTTTTATTTGTCCTTTTATTAATGTTGTACGAATTTATTTGTTCTTTCGTTATTTAAAATAAAAATTATATCAATTTGTATAATTTGGCGAGTGGTTTGGCGATTTATATAATTTGGCGAAATTGGTCGACAGGATAATCAAGTAATACCGCAGCGGATTTGGCGTTAAAATTCCCTAATCAAAGAGAAATGAATAGAAATTCGTTTATAGGGAGATCGCCACTGTTTTTTAAATTATAATTCAACCTTTCGAAATCTTTTTAAAGCCGATCAAATTAGCGTGCATTTAGAGTCTGCGGTGTCTGGACGGGGGTTGGCGAGCGTAGCTCGTAGGGGGCCGAGCCCCCTAGTTTTGTAAAGAATTGATAATGTTGTTTTCATCCTTTTATTTAACAAAAATTCTGTTATTTTTATTCTCATATATGTTCAGTACAAATTGTATATTTTGCAGTAATATGTCAGAATGATTAAAGATTTCAAATTTATATTGCAATGCTAATTTTACTCTCAACCACTTCTTTAATATATCTGATGAACTTATATTTCTACTAAATTTGTGAATGAGCCCTAATTTGCATCAAAAAATATGCTCTAACTTTAAACAGCTATTACTTGGTCAATTTTAATCGTAGAATAACGGGACTTTTTTTGCTTTATTTTTCAATCTAACAGGAAAATTTTACTAAACTAGGGGGCTCGGCCCCCTACGAGCTACGCTCGCCAACCGCCGTCCAGACACCGCAGACTCTAAATGCACGCTAATGTGATCGGCTTTAAAAATATTTCGAAAGATTGAATTATAATTTAAAAAACAGTGGCGATCTGCCTATAAACAGATTTCTATTCATTTCTCTTTGATTGGGGAAATTTTAACGCCCAATCCGCTGCTGTACTACTTGTCCCGTCGACTAATTTCGCCAAATTATATAAATCGCCAAACCACTCGCCAAATTATACAAATTGACATAATTTTTATTTTAAATAACGAAAGAACAAATAAACTAGTACAACATTTAAAAAATACAAATAAAACGTCGAAATAAAAATAACTTGATGACGTAGACACGTGTAACAACATTTCAAAATAAGCTAATATAAAAGGAATTAAGTAAACAGAATCTTTGTCTCCCGGTATTTTTTAACAAAGCGGAAAGAAAGTTCTTTTAAATGAGACATTTTAAATTAATCGTTTTCAATCTGACGTAATTTTGACCAAACTATTCTTTCTCTTTTTAATATTCACGTGAAAATACTTGTGTTAGAAATAAAATATTATTTGCGCTATCCTAAGAAAAATAGTAGAAAAGTATCCTCTCAAAATATCAAATAAATGTCTAACGCAATTTGTAAATTTAAACCGTTTTGCAATATTATTTTGTGTTCATTTTATGTAATAACTGCAATGTGACGTAAATATGACGTAATTTCTCATATTTAAGACTTCTAACGCATGTTAATAAATTTATTATTTTACAAATTCCTTTCTCTCTTAAAATTCACGTGTAATTATAGTTTTTATGATGTAATTTTTAATAAGTTCCTGCTTTTGTACATAATTATTTAATTCTAATTCCAAATGTTTTTTTTCTGTTTATAATAGTCACGTGTAAATAAATTTTTAATTTATTACACGTATAAACATTTTTTTAAAACAAATATTATTGTTTCCGCTGTTTATACAGTTGGCAACAGTTTAAATTAGTACAATTTTCTAAAATAAGTAAAAAATATCTCTCGAAATGCTGAAAATTCGAATTTAAAATAGAAATAAAACCTCGAAAAATGAATCAAATTAAAATAATAAATAAATTCTGCACACCGGGAAATTATAACGCATAAAATGATCTAAAAATTATTAAATTCCGATGTATAGTTTTTGCTCCTATAAAACTTTTTTAGTGGAACGATTTTGTCCAACTTTAACATTAAATATCTCTTAAAGTAATTCTTCGATTTGAAAACTGTCTGCATCAGCGTATTTATCAAACATTTCTGTATAATGCTATCGATTTTCATATTTTTGTATGCATTATTTTTCTTAATATTAACGAAGAAAGACCCCCGGTCGCAAAAAATTCAAAACCGGCGGCGGCGGTGACAGCGGTAGTTACTTTTTTTTAGAATAGAGAGATATAACTTATAGGACCGGGGGAACGTATAAAAATTTAGATTCTGTAATTCTTCACTAAATTGTTTTTTCGCTTCAGACTTTTTTTACCTTAACCCTGCGCCTAATTTTGACGACTTTTGTAATTGTAAGTATGCATCTAAGAAAAACAGTTGCGAAAATAAAGGTCGGTCAGGTTATACCTGGACACACTGTATAAGCAGATCAGTTCATTGAGCAACATCCTTCCTAAGGTATTGCTTTATTTCGCTTTCAGTGTGGTTTATTTTCAAACGCTTTTTAGAAGATTAAAGAAAATGTATTTAAAAAGAATTTTGATACAAAATTTGATGTGCAACTCCTATGTTTTTACATGCTTTCTTTGCATGACAAGGATGAATCGTCAAGTTTAGCTTTGCTTTCTTATCGTACTATGGGTGGATTTAAAACTGGAAAAGGACCGATGACCGTTCCAAATCTGAAGGCTATGGTAAAAAGGTTTGAGGAAACGGGTTCATTGGAAGATCGTCAAAAAAAGCGGGAGACACCAAACTTCTGTGGCAGCCGTAAACGAGGTAGAACATGATGCCAATACTCAATTCGCTTTATTATACCATAACACAATTATATTATCAATTTCAGAGCCTCCTGTTGTCAAAAAGTGTAATTAATTAACATATTCTTTTTTCATTAAAAAAAAACAAATCCCACATGTTTCGAAGCATTTCTGTGAAAACCACATCTTTCTATTGCATATAGTTTACTATTTATTAACATTTCCAAACTCCCGGAACTCCCTGGATCACCCGGTACTTCGATGTACACATTATCAATATATTATTAGATTGAATAATTATGTTCCATGTGCGAGTGTTTGCTAATACGCATTTTATCTCTTGCATGTGGAAAATTAAGACTATTTCTGCCGGTGTCAAATGAAACCTTTTTAAAAGATTTCGGTTTAAGGTTTTTCACTTGTAAATTGTAGATTTAAACCATTACTAATAATGTTTAATGCACTGAAGACTTTTATGCTTATTAGATTAAAAAATACGAGCAAAATAAACATAAATCGAAACATTAAACTAGGCGGATTAGCAATCCCAAAACTTTCTTCTATCTCGTATATGTTAACACTTCCTGAAATACTTACACATGGAACTTAATTATTCAGTCTAATAATATATTGATATCGTGTACATAGAAGTATATATAAACATTCAAAAATTTGCCTGGCATCATAGCAGCACCACTGACTAGGTGATTTACACTAAAATCTAATAAGCAACAGCTTATGTCCACTTCTAACTGAATCTGAAGTTAAATGAAAATCCGTGTATTAGTATTTCAGATAGAGCTATTGCGGAAATTGAAAAAAACAGCTACATAGCAGCGCCACCTGTAGGGCAATTTACACCAAAAACTAATCAGGACACATTTATATCAGGAACTAACTGAATCTTAAGTTTGATGAAAATTCATACATTAGTTCTTGAGATACAGCTATAGCAGTAATCGTGAAAATGCAGCATAGCAGCGCCACCTGTTGGACGATTTACACGAAAAAGTAACCATTACCAAAATATCTCAAGGAATAACTGAATATGAAGCTTTATGAAAATCCGTACATTAGTACTCGAGATATAGATATAGCAGAAATCGTGAAAAAGACAGCATAGCTGCGCCCTTCTGGACGACTTTCACCAAAAAGTAATCAGCAACAATTTATGTCAGAAACAAACTGAATCTAAAGTTTTATTAAATTCCTTATTAAAGTTTTTTCAAATCTCCTAGTTATTAATAAATGCAAAAGTTATGATAGATGATTAAATTACATAATATCAAATCGTTTCTAAAAAATAAATGTTAAACGAAAATATTTTCCAAGTTTATTATATACGGTAACAATAAACTATAAGTCATAGTAAGGGAGATTATCATTTACTCTTAATTGTTCCAAACTAGCGAACTCTGTAATTAGGAAATTTGAGCCTATTATATATTTTAGTAACAGATTTTGTTATAAGTAGCTTTAGAAAACAAAAGAAAGTAATTTTTATTTTTTTTAGAACGTGAAAAGTTAATGTATGTTGTAAACTTTTTCATGCGGTTTTATACAAGTTACAAGAATAAATAGTGTTGTATAACACAAAAATTAAAGGAAACTTTGTAACAGGTTCCATAAATACCATGATCCACAGTTTTCCTCAAATATTTTAATTAATATAATGACAAAAATCTTTAACGCTTAATTATATAGTTTACATATGATAAAGACAAGTGTTTTCTCTTGAAATAAACCTAATAACAGTCCACACAAAAACGTTTCTTTATAAGCTATCTTAAAAATTACTCCTATTATCATGACTGAACTTCATGTAGTTTCAAAAAATATCTAATACGTTCATTTCGCGTAAGCCCTGATTGCTTAAAATACGTCGATTTGATTCACGCTTAATAAAATTCGCGGAATAGAAAATTTATTTAAAAATTATAATTTTTGCTCTATTTCTTTTTAGGCGCGTTAATAATTATATAAATACGTAGCACCTATAGTCGTCGTTCAGTCCGTCTGTCCGTCCGCATATAAGAGAGCAAAAACTACCCAACCGAATGGTCTGAAATTCTAAATATATGATTGTTGCAAAATTTTGTCGAGCCATTTAAAATTTTATGAAATTCGTATGTATAGTTTAATTACAGGGACATTCAAAAGTTTTCCGTTACATTACGGGGGATGGGATAAATACATTGCAAGTGCATTTTAATGATGTTACAGACTATGCACTTATGAAGGGCAAACAAATATACATTCAGTACAATATGGGGTGCAAAAAATAATTATAAAACTAGTTATAGTACGAACGCACCTTATTTGCCACGTTTAACGAGCAATTTCCTACTTGTTTAAGATATGTCAGCAGAAAATTAAAAAAGCATTCTCTAAATTATCTATTTTACCAACTTATAGCCATAATATAAGTGATATTATTTATTAAATGATAAACTATTTATTTATATTCATTAATTACATTTTCTACTTTTAATCTTTAAAATATTTCATTGTTGAAGTTTCACAGGAATTTGGCACATTTTGGTTGCCATTAATTGGCACGTCATTAACTCCATCGATGCTGTAGCTTATAAACAGCACTAAGTATAATGAATATTCGGCTATTTATCACCTACGGCCAGCTTACCCAAAAATGCCTTAAAATTAATTTATTGAATTGTAATTAATTTATTTTTTTAATATTAAAACATTGTACTGCCATCGGAGGTGCACATTTGTACATACTATTTATAGAGCAAAGAATGATTGCAAAGAATTGGATACATGGCCGTCTATAAATGATAATTTCTGGAAATGTGATTTCAGTAGTTTTAAGAGTGTTTTACTTTGAATATAACTCTAGCTAATTAGTGGCGTGTAATAAAGTTACTGGGTTAACTAAATGGCTGTACAAATGTATACAAGTATGTTTTGATCTATTAGTATACATTGCGGAAAGAGACATTTCAACCTGTTATGCGTTTTTTTTTTTTTTTTTTTTTGCTAAACTAAATTTTCCCATTATATAGTATATATATCAACCAACAGATCAAATACAGGGCTGTTCAAAAGAATTTGAATGCATATTTGGCTATGGACGGTAACTGCTGAAATCAGTTTTTCAAATGCTTCATGTATTTTCTAAAATGTTTACTTAGTTCTCTTATATACCTTATTTCCCTAAATAACGACGTTTTGTTAAAGCAATTAGGAAGTGTTGGAAAATGTTTCATAATTTATGCTTAACGCATGATTTTTCTTATTTGTTATAAAATGAAGGGGGTTGGGCGGTGCCATTTTTTAAACCGAATTTCATGCTTACGCCAGGCAGCGTGCACTCATTTCAACTAAATATAATTAAATTTCCTTTATACTACAGTACTTCCTTTATACTACATACAGTAGAGCCTCGCTAATCCGAAATAACGGGGACCAGTGTCTGTTCGTATAAAATAAATTTCGATTATCCGAAATTCCGATAAAAATAGAAAAGAAGAAGATAAGTGCTAACAAAAGCAAGTTATAAGTACTCACTAGTAAAATAAAAATCCTCTAACCCGGCAACCTAATGTCCAGCATGCTGGACAATCCGACACGACCTTCGGAAATAATTGTATTCCTTGTTTAATCACTCTCGGTGTTTATAAGAATCCAATGGAACATCAGGATGAGAAATTACGCGGCAACCTATTACAAATTACAATGTATTCAAAATCTTGAATCTATATAGCTCAAACACCATGCCAATGAAGAGGGAATTAAAAAACATTTATGTAGATAATTTGTGAAATCAAACTGTTGAAAGGAAAAATAAATTTTTATCATCTGAATTGAATACTTTTTGCTTAAAAAAATAATTTTATAGTGACTGGCAAACAAACTAATATTCGAAATTTTTTGAAGATGGCTTGGACGAGTAGAACTACAGTGCAAGTTTTCATTTTATATTTGTGTACATGTGCGCACTTTTACACTATTGAATATTTTTTTTATTCTATTCAAGATATTTAAAGAAGAAAAACCATACTTTACCATTTTTTGTTAATTTTTGTTTAATTTTATCTTCTAAAAGTTTTTTGCGACATTTCTCTTTTAATCCCGAAAATTTTGTAAGTTATTCTTTTCAGTTAATCTGTTCAAGTATAATTTTCGAAAATAAAATCGGTTCGGGTTAAGCGGAATTTCGGATTAGAGGGGTTCTACGGTACTACTAATACACTTACCTGTTTTATAATATCTTCCAAAATTAAGCGAAATATTTCAAAATATGTAACAAAATACTTGTTTTTTTATAAAAATTGCCATTATTTATATTCAAGTAGTTGTAATATAACTGCATTATGACACAGACCTTAGATTCTAGTTCAGAACCTAGTGAGTAATATGGAAAGCTTACTGAAAAAATTTCACAGGAATATGTTAAAAACATTCTGTGTGATGAAGTTTACTATAAATTCAAATAAGGGAAAAATTGCTTTTTCAGATAATCGTATTTAATGATTTCTTAACTAAGAAAATGATACAAAGAACCATTGTTTACATTTCTCCTGGTTTTCCGGCTCAGTTCCAGGAGCAGGACACCCATTACTTCCTGTTTACTACATTGGCATAACTTCGCTTCTAGTAATCGTAAAAGTAAATTTACAACAGATGTGGAATCGCAAAAGATTACTCTTTCAATAGCATTCAACAATAACACAAATTTCGATTTTTCTTCCAAAACGGGCATTTTAATGAAGGCAATTAACATAAAGATATGGCATCAGGAAAGAAAAAATATTATTTAAACTATCTAGAAATGATTTTGAAATATTTTTCTAAATATATGTATAATTGTAATTGAACTTCAAACTATTAATTTATGAAAGCATATTTAACAAATACAGGGTGGGCCAAAAGTCATAGGAGTTTTTTTACTTTTCTATTTCGGTGCTGCTGAGTGCCATGCCATAACGCCAATTTTAGTAGCCAACATTCTGAGGAACATGAACGATCGCCTGCAGTAGTGTTTTGACAACGGAGGCAACCATA
This sequence comes from Maratus speciosus, assembly GCA_963932465.1. Taxonomy (NCBI): domain Eukaryota; kingdom Metazoa; phylum Arthropoda; class Arachnida; order Araneae; family Salticidae; genus Maratus; species Maratus speciosus. Next base: position 5,422,238 of record OZ010786.1, on the reverse strand, counting down.
TTGATAACATATTGTAACAATACGTATTTTTCATATGATGCGGGACTTTTGGTCAACCCTGAAATATTACTTCTATTATTTTTATGTTTTGAACCTTTATAGCTTATAATATTTAATTGTTACAGTTTCATAGCCAATTGTTTTTATTTATTTATTTATTTATTTATTTTGGGGCGAGCGTAGTTTGTCGCCAATTGAGCTCTATTTTTTTTTTAACTCATAACTCATATACAGTTGTAACAATAAACACTATTTGGTGATTTATCACTTTTACCTGGCTAACTTACAAAATAGATGAAATTTATTTATCAATTTATGATTAAGTTCCAAAAATATTAAAAAACATCTTATCATTGGAAGTACACGTACTATATAAATATTTTTTCTAATGTGAACACATTAGATGTAGAACCTATATTCTATCTACGTGGTCTACATCTAATGCATTTCTACATAGATCTATGTAGAACACATATTTCTTCTACACATATTCTAGTCAATCAGAAAATGACTGAAAATTCGATTAAAAATTAAATAATTACATTTTAAAAGCAAGTTGATTTAAATACTGAGAACTTAGAAAGAAAGAAAGAAAATATTTCGTTCATACAAAAGCTTATGTGAAAGCACATTGATTTACGGTTTTGCTTATAAATGAAATCAATCATTTTAATATTATATATTTTAATATACATCAGAAAATGTAGTAGTTGACGTTTAATCTGTCATGCAAGTACATTTAGGAAGTTAGTAAAATCATTTTAGGGTATAAGGGATTATGTAAACCTCTCTATTTGAAAATATATTCCGGTTTCATTTATCTCGCATTCTTTGTACAGCTACTTTGAGACATACAACTCAGAAAAAAAGCAGAAAAAAAAACCATCTTCCTAACGAATGATTGATTCATGATAACTTTCTGTAGCATTAGTAAAATATAAATGAATGGTTGAACCATTAAAATCGAGAAAGCTTGTAATATATTTTATGTTGGACGGAATTCACATCAATTAAACATTAGAAAGTTTCTGGAGGATAAGTTAACTTTTGGTTGCATTTACATGAATGTGCTGTGCTGTTTTTCAGGGCTTGCCTTAGGTGATTAATTTTATATTCTGCTCGTACCAGTATTTTTCTAATGTAAATTTTGAAGTATATTTCTCTTGGAAACGTTATCAAAGTGTGCGTTAAGGATATTTATTTAAAGAAAGTAGTGCTAGTTAGAATTAAAAAATAGTCGCCTGTGGCAATCCTGCTTTTATAAAATTAAATTTCCAGTTAGAAAACATCCAGTGTCTTATCGACTTCGAAACCCGAGTTTATATCGCAACCCCCCTCCCCCCTTTCGTGGTTCAGAATGATTTTCTTTGCTGTTTTGATGCAATTATACGGTTTTATTAAATATTTCTGCGCGAGAGCTCGGGAGGAAAGCGACGTTTATTTTATGATTTTAATTAATAACTCATCTCATTATCAGAAATTAAAAATTCTGAGTCTCAGGTGCACCAGGACTACCTTGGACTGCCCTCACACAAATTTTCAGCCTTCTACGTGCTGTAGATTTTTCTAGCCATCGCACACACACGCAGACAGAGCAAAACTTACTTTTCAACACTTTCCAACAAACTTGAAAAGTGTTTATGATTTCGATTTTCTGTCCGTCTGAACGTCTGTCCAACTCTCGTAAATATACTGGGATTGCACTGAAAATTTTAGATGTTATTAAGGTTCATTATAGCACGATCTTAATTTCAAATGAAGTTTGTAGCATGTTTAGTTCATTTACAGGGACTGTCAAAAGTATTCTGTTATATTAAGGCCAATGGGAAAAACGTTTCCAACGATTTTTAATGATGTCACACGCTTTCAAGCATAAAATAATTTATATGAATTTATGAAGTGCACTAAAATAAGCATTCTGAAGAACATGCGGTGCAAAGAATACATATAATTCGTTTACAGGACCGCAGAAAAGAATTTCGTTGCATAATGATATGGGGTGGGGTTGTTTGCGGCGTATTTTAATTATGTTAAACTACTTCATATAAAATGAAACTGATATCATCGATGACGTTTAAAAATACCTTATTTCATGCATAATAAGAAGTGCATAGCATTTATAGGGACACACAAAATATTTCAGATACCATATTTTGTCCGAAGTACTGTATATATAAGGAATGATTGCTGAAAATACATTTTTAATTATGATATGCGCTTTTATGTTTCACTATACTTAGGCATACTATAAGGCGTATATAAATGCTATTCTTAATATACAGGGTTACAAAATAAATTCGTAAAGGTTGCTGAGTATGAGCGTAAATTTCTTAGAGGTAGTTTTTAAAGGAGTTATGCATTTTTACGCTGAGCTGCATTTAGTTTACTAACAATTGTTTGCAGAATATAAATAAAATGATATACAGGATCACGCAAAGAATTGGATGCATAGCCGTCAATGGATGATAATATCCGGAAATGTAATTTCAGTATTTTTATAAGTGTTTCAGATTAAATTAAATTTTAGCTAAATAGTGCTTGTACTAACGGTACTATTGGCTACCGACGGTGACTGCTGAAATCAATTTTTAAAATTTTGTATGTGTTTTTTTTAAATGTTTACGTAGTTATATTATTTTCCTTATTTCACTAAATAACGAAGTTTTGTTAAAACTTACAGGAAGTTTTGGAAAGATTTTCATAATTTATGCTTAACGCATGATTTTTCTTTCCTTTTTAGCATAGATTTATTTATTTATTTTCCATACTTAGGGTATAGTTTCTATAAAAATATATCGTTAAAAGCTGTTAAGGTGTTAATAAAAGTGACACGAGATTCATAAAGATAAAAGAAATTACACATACAAAAACAAATAAATAATTTTCTGAAATTAAATAAATGGTACAATTTATGTCTCGCCTGTTTAGGAAATTACTTCAAAAAATTTAATCCTTAAAATCTACTTACTTATTACTTTATTCCCTTTTAGGTAAAAATGTCTAGTTAGATTCTTATTTATATCTATATTTTCTAAAAATAGAGTCTGAACAATATCTTTTACACGCATCATTACAAAAGAAAATGTTTTGTTGAGAAAAGGAAGAAAAATCTAATGATTTGTGAAGTCTGAAGTTCCTTAAGCTGGTATAAGTCATTTCGCTTCTTGGGAATGGCTTTACACAGTTTCTGGGATAATGTAGCTAGAGAAAAAAGAAATTCTTCTTTGTGAAGAGAAAAAAATCCAGTTCTTTTTTTGATTAATAACCACGGGAGGTTCATGAGAATTTCTTAATAATTAACAAGGAGCAGATGGTTTGCATCATGAAGCAATGTTTCAGGGGCTCTTTAAAGAATCGACAAGCGACATTTTCCCATGTTCTTAATATTTTCACATCATTTTATAGATTGTTTATATTTAAATTTTCGAAAAGCAGGGAAGTATTATAATGTTGGTGATTTTTAGATGCTTGGATTTTTAATTTAATAAACTAGGAGCATTTTTTTTATTAATAAAATTTTCACATTCGAAAATAATTACACAGTTCAACGGAAAATACATAACTTTAAATCTATCACTGTATAAATATAAATCTCTCTATTCTAAAAAAAAAGTAACTCCCGCTGTCACCGCCGCCGCCGCCGCCGCCGGTTTTGAATTTTTTGTGACCGGAGGTCTTTCTTCGTTAATATTAAGAAAAATAATGCATACAAAAATATGAAAATTGATAGTATTATACAGAAATGTTTGATAAACACGCTGATGTAGACAGTTTTCAAATCGAAGAATTATTTTAAGAGATATTTAATGCTAAAGTTGGACAAAATCGTTCCATTAAAAAAGTTTTATAGGAGCAAAAACTATACATCGGAATTTAATACTTTTTAGATCATTTTATACGTTATAATTTCCCGGTGTGCAGAAATAATTTATTTTTTTAATTTGACTCATTTTTCGAGGTTTCATTTCTATTTTAAATTCAAATTTTCAGCATTTCGAGAGATATTTTTTTACTTATTTCAGAAAATTGTACTAATTTAACCTGTTGCCAAACTGTATAAACAACGGAAACAATAATGTTTGCTTCAAATTAAAAATTTATTTACGCGTGACTATTATAAACAGAAAAGAAAAACTTTCAAATTAGAATTAAATAATTACGTATAAAAAGCAGGAACTTATTGAAAATTACTTCATCTATAATTACACGTGAATTTTAACAGAGAATGGATATTGTAAAGTAATAAATTCATTAACATGCGTTAGAAGTCTTAAATAGGAGAAATTACATCACATTTACGTCACATTACACTTATTACGCAAAATGAATAAAAAATAATATTGCAAAATAGTAGTTTAAATTTAAAAATAGCGCGAGACATTTACTTGATATTTTGAGATGAACTTTTCAACTATTTTTTTTTTTTTTTTTTTTTTTTTGACAGCGCAAATAATATTTCATTTCTAATAAAAGCATTTTCACGTGAATATTAAAAAGGGAAAGAAAAGTTTGGTGAAAATTACGTCAGATTAAAAACGATACATTTAAAATGTTTTATTTAAAAGGACTTTCTTTTCGCTTTGTTAAAAAATACCGGGAGACAAAGACTCTGTTTACTTAATTCATTTTATATTAGATGATTTTGAAATGCCATTGTATCTTTTAACAGCAGCTGATTTTTCCGTAAAATTCCCCAATCAAAGAGAAATGAATAGAAACCCGTTTATAGGGCGATCGCTTTTTTTTTTTAATTATAATTCAATCTTCAAAAAAAATTCAATTAAAGCCGATCAAATTAGCGTGCTTTTAGAGACTGCAGTGTCTGAACGGGGGGTTGGCGAGCGTAGCTCGTAGGGGGCCGAGCCCCCTAGTATATTAATATAATCGCATCGAACAAATTAATCAACCTCAAAAGACTTTTCCTGATTGATTTGATTTTTAAAAATATGTTTTAGTTGGGTCATTTTTTGGCGGTATTATATTAGACGATTATTAACTGAAATTTTAATAAGACTTTAATGAATATTATTTTTTTTTTAATCTAGCTCTTTTAAATTTATTTAATGATATGAAATAAATAGTAAAACTTTCTTTTGCTAAAGTTTCAATAAGAAAAGCTGTTTCACTGATTTCGTTGAAGGAGATTCTGAGATAAGCTCGAATAAATGTTAAACTTTAAGTTTACAATGATTTATGCATTATTCTGAGGTATCACATTTTAGTATTAACTAACGACTCTGAATAACTTATGTGACGTTACGTGCGTATATATTCAAACCTCTGTATCGTTTCTTCATTTTCTTGATGTTATGTACAGTTAATTTCATATAATGCGTTTAGTTATCACATACTCTGATTTTATTTAAGTTTATTTTCTTAAATTTATCTTTCGAATTTGAGCAGTTTTTTAAATTATATTTCTTTTTATTTTCCAGTCAAATGCTTATTAGCAAAGACAGTACAATGTTTTACGTTCATTAATTATATTTATTTTAGAATTATGAATAAAATCGTGGCACTGCATTTGAAAATTCTTAGAAGTTTATTCATGTATAAACAAATTATGCTATGAGGTAATGATGTTTGATTACGGATAAAAGCATCGTTCAAACCATATACAATTGATCTTGTTTAATAATAGCAAGACATTGCTGCCCTGCAATATGAGATCGCTTGCCTTTCCCATACCTCTAGAATCCGATGCGGATATCACTAAGGGGCTATTTCAGACATTGTTGCCCTGCAATGGAAGATCACTTGCCATTCCCATGCGCCTAGAATTCAAAGGGGATACCACTTATGGAGCTATTTCAGACATTGCTTCCCTGCAATGTGATATCGCTTGCCTTTCCATACCTCTAGAATCCGATGCGGAAATCCCTAAGGGGCTATTTGATACATTGTTGCCCTGCAATGGGAGATAGCTTGCCTTTCCTATGCGCCTAGAATCAGAAGCGGATACCACTTAAGGGGTTTTTTCGGACATTGTTGCCCTGCAATGTGAAACCGCTTACCTTTTCCATACGCCTAAAATCCGAAGTGGATACCACTTTAGGGGCTATTTCAGACATTGATGCCCTGAAGTGTGAGATCGCTTGCGTTTCCCATACTACTAGAATACAAAGCGGATACCACTGAAGGGGCTATTTCACTCATAGCTCGCTAATGTTAATCCTATAGGATTTTTTTTAAATACCTCGTTGCACTGGACAGCCGTTTAAAGTGAAAGTACACTCATAAAAAAACGCCAACAAAATTGAAAAAGTGAAAAACGACCTTTGTAGAGATCGACTTCACATATCCAATGCAATATATATATATATATATTTGAAAAACTTAAATGCAAACGACACATTTTTCAAAATATTCGCGCATAATAATAACATTAGCGAGCATGTTTTTTCACGTGAGTGAAGTAGTTACTCTAATATGCTCAGTCAATAAATAAAGAAAATAATACTTTTTATTATTTGTTAAGAAAAATTTATTCTTTGTTAACAATTCAATTTGTTCTAATCAATATCTTATACACAAACAACAAAATTTAAAATTGCTCGAAAATGCTTATTTTGTTATAAAACCAAAAGAAAAATCTATATTGTTTAAACCAAAACTACTTTATTGTTTGTGACTAATTAAAATCACTAAAAAGGTAATCTACCAAAGAAAAGCCTAGGCGTATATTTATAAACAACTTCCTGCAGGATTTTGTTCTACTCTTCACAATCTAATTTAGTATGAAATGTAAATACAACAAGTCGGCAATTGTGCGTCCAACGTGGGAAATCAGGTGCGTTCATTTTAGAACTTGCTTTTAAATATTCAGATCTGGGTGCAATAGCTGTTGCACTATTATGGAGAAATGTATGAATACAAAATTTATTACGATTCTATATATTAAATTCAGTAATACGGAAATAATAGCACCCCCATCTTAAATAGGACGTCATCAGCATGGCAATCTAGAATCATTACCTACCATGGGATATCACTGAATTAATTACGTATGATGGGATTTAATAAACGAAGAAAACTTTTATTAATATCTTTTTAAGTTTTGATTCGATTTTCATAAAATTTGAAACGACTCGACAAAAGTCTGCAATGATTCTATATATTAAATTTCAAACCATTCAGTTGGGCAGTTCTTGCGTTGTCATATGTGGAAAGTCGTACAAATAGACGGACGGACAAGATAAAGACTATAGGTGTAGGTATTTACATAATTAATAAACGCACCAAAAAAGACCAAAGTTACAAAAACCAACTTGAAAGTAAAAAAAAAAAAAAAAAAACTGAACAGAAAAATTTAGATAAGATGTGATAAATGTAACGGTGACGAAAATAGTGAAATAGCATGCTTATATTTGTGTATTATATATGATCATATAATTCCAAAAAGCCGAAAAGGGTTTGATTATTGCAAGATCTATAGGCAGATCTACAAGCAGAACTTAGCACCATTACTGGTTGTAATTTATTTTTAAATCACATTTTCATCAAACTAAAGATTGAGTTGATAAATGCCTCCTATTAATTGGATATATTAATTTTTGGTTCAAATACAAAATAGTGACGTGTATCCTAAAACTATAGTTAGCTAGTTCCTATTTGATCATCAATTTGGCGCAATCTTGTCAAATCGTCGATATTTAGTAAAATGTATTAACTTTGCATACCCAGGGTTTGAATGGTTTTTACTTTGTCACCAATAAATACAAATAATAATCGTCACCTTATTTAGTCGGAGACAATTTTGCGATAAAAGAAGTTGAAGATTACTTTAAAAAAGACAGTGGTGACAATTGAGAAAACCGTACGCAGTCCGGGTCTATCAGGCCCGGCGCGCATCCTCCCGGGTTAACAAAACACTCATCTCAGGGAAGTCGTCAACAATGTATACATTTGCATTCCGGGTGTCTCGCGTAAATCGGAGCTCCAAATGCTCTGGTCACCACTAATTTCCTACAGTTTATTTCGCCATATTTAATCGCAGATAATTCTGCCATTAGATAAGGCAAAAAATGTTACTTTAAAATACTGGTGTCCAGAGCATTTGGAGCCCCGATTTACGCGGCACATATGGCAACACTATCTGTGAAAGAGAGTCACTTCTCGAGTGCAAATGGTTAATGGCCATCCGTATCATTTTAAATTACACATTAAAATACATTTAATGTGCATTAATACACACACTTAAAAAAAGACTTATGTAAATACTTTTACAATACACTATTAAACTGGCATTTCTTAGAGAGCGTATTAAATTGAATTTTTGATTGCATTATTTTTTTTGCACGCCGCCAGGCCATCAACAGAAGGGACATAATTTAAAAACTTTATTTTAACTAGTCGTTTGGGGCCACCGTAATACTTATCCATCATGAATATACATAATATAAAATATGAAAATGAAACATGTGATACATGCTAAGCATTGTATCATGTTACTTTATTCATAATTTAATTTACTTAGACTCCCTTAAATATAATTAATATAATCCCTTAAGCTAATATTATATTTTGTTGCATTAAAATATCTCAATTTGTTGATATTCTGTAAGCAAGTAAACACTATAGGTTTACAATGGAAGTCTATTGGTATTTGGCGAAATATTAGAGATGCCGTCAATTTGGCTTCACTTTTGGCGACTAATTTTGGTCGCCAAATTTGGCGATATATAGACAAGTTGGCGGGAAACTTGGCGGCATTTGGCGACAGCACAAGATCTCCCCTATGGTAAGGCCCCTTATAGGTATGCAGATGCATTAAATGCTTGACATTTGCGATATTCCATTATTGACATCTAATCTTATAGTTTGGCGATAGTTTTTGGGTTGGCGGGATAATCGTGTAGAACCGAATTGCGTAAAAGAAACATCCTTATAACTCGAAAAATTATAATAATATTAACTAACAGTTTACTGCGTCGGATTAAGCGTCTCATTTTTAACTAAAATATATCATTGAATTGAAATTTGAATGAAATACAGGGTCATGAAAAATCGAAGAGTGTGAAAAATATAATTACAAATATCTCGACAACTAATTACTCGATCGAGTTCATTCATGATGCAAAATTTAGGTTTTTTTTATTGTCTTTTATATTCACTCCTTCAAATAAACAATTTCGAGAGTCCGAAAAATAGTTCCGGATAATCGAGGTTACTGACATTCAATAGGCTTCTTTCTACTGTTACTTCCTAAGTACACGCCGAATTTCAAGTCTCTATCTCAAATTGTTTGGGAGATAGAGCGTTTACAGTAACACACACATACAGACGAACGGCAATTTTTTTTTTCTAAAAATATGTTTTTCGTAATCTCCAGTGTCTGAAACGTGTAAATCCGACAAAAAAAAATTCAATTTTTAAAACGATTACAAGACTTACCCTATACTACGTATGATGGGTAAGTGTAAAACTAAAAGATTCTGAAGTAAACTTTAAGACGACACGTAAGTAGTTTGTTTCGTCTGAATCAATCTTCCAGCTTAGAAAAGAAATATCTGATTAAAAAAAGAAAGTCATGATATGTCGAGTGTAAAAAAGCGTCAAGAAGGCTGATTTTCTGATTAATTGCTGAGCATTCTAGAAACTTTAGATTTTAATGGGAATTACTTAGTTGTTTTTATTTTTTAGAAAGGTTTTTAGACTGTTGTTTTATTTCTAATTGTTCGTGCAATTATAATAGTTTAAAGTGCTGTGAAAAAGATTTTCTAATCTATCAAACTGGAAAGATCTTTAATAAAGAAGGCTTAGAAGACTAGTTAGAGTCACTGCAATAAAAATGTAATTACAAAATAAATGTTACTACAAAATAATTTCTAACGCAAAGCACTCACAATGGCAATAAACTTGACGTGAATATTGCATTCTCGAAAATAAAGGAAACCGGTACCAGTCGTCCACCTGTAAAAATTTTAAATAATTTTAAATTTTTCAATAACGAGATTCTTTTTTATCAAACTTTAATATGTACTAAAGATTTGCAAACATCTCTGAGAAACTTGTTAAGTTTAACCCTTAAATACATATGGTATCGTTTTTGATACAATAATTGTTCCCTATTTATTGGATTTTTTATTCACATATTCCGTGTTTCACCAGAAAAATAAAAAATAAAATTTCACTGCATTTAATAACAGCCATTTCGTTATTAAATAAACCGAAATTTACCATTTATATTTTCTGGTATGAATTCCGATTCTCTGAATTATGAAATTTCGGGAACGCATTCTACCCTATGCATTTAAGGGTTAAGACAATTGGCTTTTTATTTGTTTTTTGTTTTCATTTCTTATTAATGTTTTATTACATATCTCATTGGCTCATGTCTGATTTCCTATTGGCCGTTTGGCCCTACCTGTAATTTTATGTTACATTTTCTTTCATTTTTGCTCGGCTTTCAAAGTGATAGTACGTCTTGTTTGCATCTGATGAAGACTGACATCATTCTTAAAAAACGACCTAGTGTTTTACTTGTTGTTATTGTGTCTCAAGAAGTTTTAAAATTATACTAGTTTTCTTTTTATTTTAAATTTAGATGCATATACCAAATTTTAAGTCATTAAAAGATTTGAAATTAAATTTTATTAAAAATTTTCATTCTCTAACCTTAAATTTATTTTATACGTTTATTTTATCGCATGAGATACTAGATTATACCATGTTGATATTTTGTATAAACGCCATTTATTTTTATTAATGACATTATTACATCAAAACTTGTGATTTCATGTTTGGAAGTCTTAATTTGAGCGTATTAAGGCTCCTTAAATCGGTGCAGCCTCTAGAGTGATGACCAAGAACAAGCGTAAGTATATCTGTCTCTTTGTCTGGCCTTTTAGTCTGTTTGCATTGAGGTTTCCGGGGGGCTGGGTCACTAGAGTGATATCCAAAGATGAGCGGTGTATTTATTAGTTTATCAAATCTTTAAAATGAGTCATTTGTTTATAATTATTAACTCTATTAAAAAATTTATAACGGCATTGTTATTAATATTAACATCCTCATTTTATTAAGACATGAAAATGATAGACATAATATTTATCAAAAACATGCCAAGTTCTAGATATATTATTAATATGCTACCAATAACTTTTATTTTTAAACAATTAAAACAATGCTATACTACTTCAGTAGGTAAGTTTGAGAGAATTTTATGTGAACTTGGAACCAACCCTCTTACATAACACTTTTTTTCTTCGATTTTTTTTTTTTTTCACAGAACTTGGCTCTTTTTTTCACAGTTATCTTTTTGTTAGATATCGTTACTTTTTGTACAGTTACAATATTCTTAGACACTTTACGTAATGTATTTTAATATGTTGTTTAGTGTATTTTAATGTGTGTAATTACAAGCGACTATTTTATGCACCAGGCAACATTGAATTTAATTTAAATTTAAGAACTAAAAGATCTTCTTAAAACACCATCAAAAATTTTTAAATGCGCTAGGTCTTTCGAAAGATCTGAGTCTTTCTTCGTCAGGTGCAAAGAAGACGTGCTTCTACTATGAAAGCAGCAGCAAAACTGAAATGAGAGATCATCATTTCAGTCTCGCACTTCAGTCTCTTCAGTTCTCTCATTTTAGTCTTTCTGCTGCTTTCATAGTAGAAGCACGTCTTCTTTGCGCCTGACGAAGCAAGACTCAGATCTGCGAAAGCCTAGCGCATTTAAAAATTTTTGATGGTGTTTTAAGAAGATCTTTTAGTTCTTATTGATTCACACGAGTTTCAACTTATTTTCTTTAATTTAAATTTACTACAACAAAATATTTCGCATACATTTTGGAAATTTCGCCAAATTAGCCAGCTATCGCCAGATTGGTTTCATATATAACAACTCATTTTTGTAGCCATATTTGACGATATTTTACCAAGTTGGTCAACATGTGGCGTTATTCTGGCAATCCTGCCATTAGTATTTCTCAGCAATTATTCATTACGATGAGGCGGCCCAGAATTGTGAGGGACACAAAAAGAATTGGATTTTATATTAATAGATCATGCTGTATTAAATGTATGATTTGAAACGAAATGTATAAATGATTCCAAATTTTTATTGTGTCTGAAACAATAATAATCATATTGATAATACTTACACAAGTCAAGATTGGAAAGCATTTCTGATTTTACAAGCCGCCCTTGGCAACTAGTTTGGTCTCCCTTAAAATTTATGTTTGGGAAAGCATGCTAAGCATTGTATCATGTTACTTTTATTCCTAATTTAATTTACATGGACTCCCTTAAATATAATTAATATAATCCCTTAATCTAAAATTAGTTTTTGTTGCATTAAAATATCTCAATTTGTAGATTTTCTGTAAGCAAGTAAACCTAATTGTTTACAATTGAAATCTATGGGAATTTGGCGAAATATTAGAGATATAGCCAAATTGGCTAAACAATTGGTGGAATTTTGCCACAGAGCAGGGTCCTCCCTATGGTAACCCCCTTATAGGTTTGGCTTGCATTAAATGCTGTTCAATAACCAATGAGATGCGTTTCATTCGAGCGTTGCCATTAAACAACTAACAAATAATCGCGATTTCTGTGCCACATATTATAGCGTAATATATATATATATATATACACTGGTTATCAAAAATTAAGGAAAAGTCACAAAATGCCAATTTTTAAATACGGGAATACTCAAAAGGAAGTAATATAATTCGAATAATTACTATTCCTGCAGAACAGCTAGTCCATATAACATCTCATCCAGATCACACATGGTAACAAGAGTCACAGTCACTACGGCGAAAGAAAAAATAGGAAATTCCATACGTCTCATTTATGAGTCTCAAATGACTATTATATGTGACTCCACTGACAGGTCACTGTGACTGCTGCTTTGTGGCGAGTCACCAGGTGACTTTACAATGTCATTTCATTGAGACTCTCGTGTTACTCTCATCTGGAGACTCAATTTCAAAGTCATTGTGAACGTTGCATTATGATAAATCACCAAATAATGTCAAATTAAAGTCACATGGTGACTTTTCACCACTTTTCACAGTGGTGACGTTACAGTAGGGTCTCTGTCACCATTTGACAAAGTCATGTGACTTTAAGTGCCATCATTTGGTGATTTATCATAATGCAAGGTGCACAATGACTTTGAAATTGAATCTCCAGATGAGAGTCACACGAGAGTTTCCATGAAACGACATTGCAAAGTCACCTGATGATTCGTCACAAAGCAGCAGTCACATTGACCTGTCAGTGGAGTCACATATAGTAGTCATTTGAGACTCATAAAAGAGACGTATGGAATTTTCTATTTTTAGTTTTGCCGTAGTGACTGTGACTCTTGTGACCATGTGTGACCTGAATGAGATGTTATATGGACTAGCTGTTCTGCAGAGATAGTAATTATTCAAATTATATTACTTCCTTTTGAGAATTCGCGTATTTAAAAATTAGCATTTTGTGACTTTTCCTTAATTTTTGATAACCAGTGTACATAGATCGATAGATAGATAGATTTTTTAAACTTTTGGACTATTAACAAAATAGTACAGACGTGTACAATCTCGTAGTTTAAATAGATTTGCACTAGAAAATTGGCGAAAACAGCACAGAATGGTTTGTTAAATGTAACATTCGTCCGCCAGTACATTTTTTATGCTAACAATTCTCATATTTTTTTGACACGCAGCATATCAACTTCAAAGTAAACAGACAGTAATTATTCAAACTCGAATTCTTCCACCGAAACTACAGACAGCAATAATTTGCATCTTCAAAACCCTCCGTATCCAATAGTTTTGAAATTTCGTGTAGCTATCGAACGACATCTAAATGATACTTGATAGTCCCCTGCAAGTATTACCTTTATACTCAGCGGCAATCGGTAGAGTACCTTTATACTCAGTGGTAATCGACAGAGTACCTGTAGTACTGACATTGAGAGTCCGAGACACTGCAAGGTTATCAATCCACAGCTAGACTGCCTAGACCCATTGTAGACACATTTCCATGATCAATATTTATTTGAATCATAGGAATGACCCTCCTTTTGTTTAAATTTTTACTTTCTTCTATCTTTACAAGAAGAAAGTATTGGATTCATGAAAATTTTCGAATTCCGGTTTTCGACGGTTTTACACGTTTTAGGGGTCAGAGATTCCAAAAAACATGTTTTTACAAAATGTCTGTCTGTGACTCTGTGAGTCTGTCTGTCTGTGTGTATGTGACACAAATTTTGTGGGCGCTCTATCTCAAGAACTAATGCACGGAATTTAATAAAAATTCATATTCAGTGAGTCCCTAATACAAATCGATGCTGATTAGTTTTTGGTGTAAATCGCTCAACAGGTGGCGCTGCTATGCTGCATTTTTCACGATTTTTGCAATAGCTCTATCTCACGAACTAATGCACGGATTTTGATCAAACTTCAGATTTAGTTAGTCCTTGATATGAATTGATGATGATTACGTTTTGGTGTAAATCGCCCAACAGGTGGCGCTGTTCTGATGAATTTTGCAGGATTTACACGATTTCCCCAATAGCTCTATCTTAAGAACTAACACACGGATTTTGATCAAACTTCAGATTCAGTTAGTCCTTGATATGACTTGCTACTGATTATGTGTTGGTGTAAATCTCCCAACAGGTGGCGCTTCTGTGCTGCCTTTTTCACGATTGCCTCAATAGCTCTATCTATAGAACTAATGGGCGAATTTACATCTAACTTCAGATTTAGTTGTATGTTGACACAGGTTGTTGTTAATTAGGTTTTGGTGTTAATCACCCAGTAGGTGGCACTTCTATGCAGGAATTTTCACGATTTTCGCTATAGCTCTATCTCAAAAACTAATGCACGGATTTTCTCCAAACTTCAGCTTCAGTCAGACGTTGACATAAATTGTTGCTGATTAGGATTTGGTATAAATCACCCAATAGGTGGTGCTGCTAGGCAGCATTTTGCTGGATTTAGACGATTTCCGCGATAGTCAAATCTCAAGAACTAATGCACGGAATTTCATATCTTTAGAATCCTCATGAGATGCATAGATTGCCATTTAATTTTGGCAGTGCGATAGCGAATTTTGAAGTATTAACATGTATGAGATAGAAGAAAGTTTTGGGATTGGTACATCCGACTAGTTAATTCTGGGATTAGACTAAATTCAACTACGGTTTTCTTGAAATACATGCGTATTTCGATCTATGTATTACCTCAAGGTGATTTTGTTTTTCACAATGTGCATAAAAAGGTAAATTTAATGCATCATTATTCCAAAAAGTAATTATCTGAAATTAAAGGAAAATGACTGAGATTCAGGTGATTTTGCTGCATGGTCAGCCCGGATACAACATTTGGCAATTTTTTTTTTGACAAATTAAAATTTTGCCTAATAGACGTAATGTTAAAGTAAAAATGGACAACCCCAAGTGGGTAATTAATCGATTTTGACAAAAAAAAATCGATTCCTTAGATTTATAGCGTAATCGAATTTCGCAACAAATTTGAAGTCTGCAGGTACAGTAGATACATGAGATCTTTTTGATGAAAGTGTCCGTCAGTGATAAAATTATCGATTATCAGGCATTTCCAAATATCATTATCTCGGAAAACAATTATGCATTGTTCGTAGAATTTTGGATTCTAGGTAATTAGGGGGTCCTTACTACGTACTTCATATTACAATTACGTAGGTCACATAGATTTTCAGTAGTAGAGTGTCGAAATTTGGTGAAAACAGCTTAAATGGTTCGTGTAATATAACACACGAGTATGTCAGACGAACTTCGCTGAGACAAACTGCTATGCGTCTAGATAACCTATAAATATTGTAACTGAAATGGTCTTCTAGAAGCTTGTAATATACGCATTTAATATTTTAGCTCATCCTGCTAAACGGTTTTTGTGTTTAAAATAAGCCCTTAGGCTTAAAGCTTGAGAGACCGTGTATTCAATGAGGTAATGTTAAATTACATTGAACAAGCATTCTGGCATGAAATAAGCAGCAGGAGTGCATATAGCATGTTTCTGAAAAAATTACATACATAAATTACATGAAAAATTTACATGTATAAATTTTCTGAACACTTAATTGGTTCATCAAAAGTACCATACATAAAGGGAATGATATTCTAAAATGCTACACGAGATTTCTAAATTATTGAAAGCCAATAATTACTTTAGATCAAGTTTAGCTCCTACGCTTCAAAAACGATATATGTTTCTTAAATTAAGAAAATACAGTGCAACCACGTCAAAAGAAATACATTAACCACTTCCAATTTAATCCGAAAAAATAACTAATAGATAACAAGAAAGGAAAAATCATGCATCAAGCATAGATTATGAAACACTTTCCAACACATTCAGAATAATGTAACAAAACTGCACCATTTAAAAAATTAAAATATTACGTTTAATTCAACCATATGGAAACGCGTAACACATTTCAAATCCCAATATCAGCTGCTCCTATCTACAATCGGAAAATCAACCGAATTTTTTAACAGCCCTGTATAGGATATATAGATTTGTATCTATTAAGTATATGAATTCCAAAATTTAGTTCACTTAAGTGATACATATTAGAGAAGCGATAGAAAATTTTCCTTCAGTAATTTCCTCTAATAAGGAGAATGGTACGTGAATCCTTTTGTGCAGCCCTGTATATGAGGCATAGAATTTTTATATGACGAGTAAGATACAAAAAAATAATTAAATTTAAAAGCGCATACCGAATTTTAAACCGTACACTCCAGCAATTATTACTCAAAGACAGTGCTGTAACCGATTTCTTTTGTGTCTCCCTATAAATGAATCACAACAAAAAGTTTTCGGTTTAAAAAAAAAAATCGTCAAGTTCTCCTTAATGTTTCGGCCAGAAAAAGTAGTGATATCTGATGTTCGCACAAGTTAAAAGCCAAACATCCCAAATCTTTCATTGAAAATGGCTTCCTGCGACTTGGCCGTTAATGCCTTCTACAACATTTCAAAATTAATGATTGGAAATTACGCATTTATGAATTATTTAAATATTAAAAGTAATATTAGAATGCAAAGAGGCAAATTAACATAAAGACATTATAAGTAAAAGATTTCTGATAACTACCATTCAGTTTCAACAAACATTAGATTTGATTACAGATCATTTAGTCCACTTGCGGTTTAATTGCCATTTTGTACGGTCAAAAGCTAAAGTCATTAACGTAAAACCCAAGAAATAAAACAAAATTTACTTACTTCATATCTCACAATATGTTACATTATATTTTATTGTATAATATTGAAACCTTGTGTATTGACGAAAGAGATTTTTTTCGTTTGAACATTTATTATAGTTTGTTTGCAAACATCAAGAGGTATTCGATTTATAAACTGTTAAAAGTTGATATTAATTATGTTTTAGCAATTAGGGATATTATCTCCTGAATACAAGTATTTTGTTATTTTTAACTTCTAAGCATTTAAATAGTCTGAAGTTGTTTAAATGCTTTTTTCAAATGTATATTTTATTTCTGTATTCTGTGTCAAAAAATGCCTAAAATAATCAAAAAATGTAGTTGGCACGTAGCTCATTTGTACATATTTTAAAATTTGAAAAACTCTCACGGCAGGCATTAACGGCCAAGTCGCAGGAAGCCATTTTCAATGAAAGATTTGGGATGTTTGGCTTTTAACTTGTGCGAACATCAGATATCACTACTTTTTCTGGCCGAAACATTAAGGAGAACTTGGCGCTTTTTTTTTTAAACCGAAAACTTTTTGTTGGATATCAGTACTTTTTGTATGTTTTTTCAAGTTTGTTTGTCTAAACTATATTAATATTTAAAAAAATTAAATTTCGGTACTTTTATGTTAGCAAGGAGCAAATCTCCTGATTAGCATTTTGCTTTTTTTTGCCAGTTTTCATTTTTCACATGTGTAAAATTAGAAACAATGCTTTGATTTTCAAATAAAATATTTTGGTTTATGTTATTATTTCTTATTTATTTATTTCTATGTTAAATATTCTATTAAATAAAATGAGGGAAATGCATCTATTTTAAATGAGATGACTGAAAAGTATATATCTTTAAATGAAATGAATGCAATATGAACAATGGAGTTGAGAACAGTATTTGGCGATTTGCCACTTGCGCCCGGCTAACATAAAAATACATAAATTTATTTTATTGAGCTTTACAAATTTATATTTTATTTCTTTTTATATTAAAGTACTAGCCGCCTCTAGCAAGCAGTATTTACCGTATTACTTCCATGTTAAACGTTGCATCATGTTACTGTGATTCATAATTTAATTTACTTGCCCATTCTTTCGCCAATTCGGAAGCTTTTGATAGAGAAATCAAGAACTCTTTACGATCATGGAAGCACATCATATATTTTGTGTTGTTATGCATTTCATCTTTCGTGACAAATATCTCTTAACTCACTTATGCATGCTTCCTTAGCAGTTACGATTCGTTCTCTAATGCGGAAATTTTTAATCCTATTGAGTAATCTTTTCTAATTGGGCTCACTGCCAATTGTTGTATTTTAACTGATACGACTGGGTACAAGTGAAATGATTCTTATGAAATCCTTTGACAATATCTGTATTTGCATTAAACCATATTGATGCTAATATCATTTTGTTTCCCGTTAACCTTTCAATAGACTCGATTACGGAAGAATAGAAGGTCTACCGGCTCACTGCCATGATCCATTTGAAAATCTATCATTCTTCTTATCTAATCGTGTTGAAGAATTAGTCAATGTGCCATGGTTTTAAGATTTTAGCTAATTTTACTCGAAACCCGAAAACTAAAATGCGAGGAACCGGATTATAGAAGATTCATTCTAACGTACATATTGATTAACAGGTTACATATTATAGAATTATAATAATCATAAGGAGAACTGGCAGTTTCAATGCTTTAATAGTTTCCGTAAATTCTCTTTATATAATACAGAAGTTTTAGCGGTGTAAAGGTTAACAACATAGTCACAGTAAGTATAATAACGGTACAATATAATAACAATAGCAGAGGTTTTGGGCAGTGACGAAACTATTAACACTTTGGAAATATTAGTACGTTATATCATTTAACTATTCAGATGATACGCGGAAAAATAAAAATAGATGGCTCGCATTAATAATTAACTCATTGAAAAATAGCCACTAGCGTCAAATATTCGCCAAGCTTGGCGACATTTAGCAAAGTTTCGCCAAATTTGGTAATATATCATGTCAATTCTCAAATTTGGCGACAAAAAAATGTTTTGTTTATTCTGATGTCATAATGATCCATATGTATTATGTATTATACACATACCTATAATATGTATGATGCAAATGTATTACGTATTATATGCACATGTATAATATGTATGATGCATATGCATAAGTTCATTAACATCACTAAAACGCACTTAAAGGAATAATGTTTCATAAATAGTAGGGATAATTGCCAGATTGACCAGAGTGCTATTGAGATTAGAATACCGACATTTATAATAGACGTCTGTACACACCATCACCTCATCGAGTTTACAGCTGACATTTTAGGATTAGTTAAAACTAGATTAGCATATTTAAATGCAACTGGTCTGTTAAGTCATATCTTGGTAGAAACCACCTGAAGACCTAATTTTAGTGGTTAACTGATAGGTTTACTATTGTATTTTCCTGCATCAAAAAGTATGGAAACATGGAGGAATGAGTGCAGGAAAACACAATGGAAAATCCACCAATTAACCCGTAAAATCGGGTCTGTAGGTAGTTTCCACAAATATATGACTTGGCAGACCAGTTACATTTCAATACGCTAATCGATATTTAACTAATCCTAAAATTTCAGCCGCCAACTCAATGAGGTGATGATCTGTGCAGACGCCTCCCGGTCTTTAATAAAATTTGTTTTAAGGAAGTAAAAGATAGAAAGATGGACAGATAAAGTGAAAGATTTGCCTTATTAAGATTTTTGTAAAAGCATATAAAAATTCATTCAGCTTGAAATCATGTAACACCTTTATAACTCAGGCTAATTTACTGTAATCGGGTTTTGGCGACCAACATATCTTATCTATAACTATAATCTTTCTTTTACAGATTTAAAATTAACAATAAATTAACAGTAAGTAGGTTAATAATACAATATAATAACAATAGCAGCGGACTTCGGACGCCGCATCTGTCGCATATCGTTAAAGATAGTTTATTAGTTACCCATTTCATTTAATTAAAAGGAGATTTTTAAACTTTCATATGGAATTAGGATATTTTTCCACTATAGGGATCTTGGCATTTTTAAAAAATCTTGGCACAATTCGGACTTCAGAAACTGAGATATGTTGCCAAATGATATAAACAACTACGAAAACAAACCTGATGAACTTTTATGTTATTTATATGTATTTATATACATATAAACATTTTATTTATACTTATTTATACATGTATAAAATATTATTTTTTATATACAGATTATTTATGTTGGTATATAAAAATAAATAAACGGGTTCCTTACATTAAATAAATTGTATACATATGGAAAAAATTGCTTGTGTATATGACACAGTAAATAGGTTGCCAGAAAATACGTTATTATCAAATTTATTTTCTCGTCAAGGCTATTTTCTGTATTTCGCCAAGTCTATTATATAGGAAACGTACCGAATTGCGGTTATAATAATTTGTTGATATAAGTTGTATAATAAATTGTTAAATGTTTTATTGTTTTAATATCGTAAATATATCATAACCTGTACTGATTAAAATTTTTAGGTATATTCATTTTTTCTATTTAACAAACATCTTTGGAAAAGCATATATATAAAATGTTATTCGGCTTGAAATCACGTGACCGCCTTCAAAGCTCTGTAATCGAGTTTTGGCGACCAACATTGGCACAATTGAATGCGTAGGAACTGTTTACGGCCAAATGAACACCCTCTGTATGAAGGGTTTAGAGGCGGAAATTCTGTGTTTTCAGATGTTTCTGGTTAATTGTGCTACAAACCCGACTTACTTGTGAAATTTCATGATTCTACGACTTTTAGAAGTACCTTAGTTATTTGATGATTCGAAGTGAGTCAGTGACAAAAAAGCGCTTTTTCGGAATTTAATATTTCGAAAACTACTAAATATAGAAACATAAAATCGCGGAACCTTAGTTCAGTTTGATCATACGAACATGTGTATAAAAGAAAAATTTCTATATCTCTCCCTAAAACGACGTTATGAGGGGGTGAAAAGTATGCCAAAATGGTTCAGGAAAAGGTAGCTTACGGCTTGTGCGAACTTGGCGGACGCACTGCCGTGCTCCCAGATAAAAAATTTCCGTGAATACCCTGTTCTAACGTGATCGTAGTGAAATTCAGTGATTTATATCAGTTTTGTTTGAAACAGCGTAATGGCATTAAAATATTCTGTAAACGAATTTTCCCCGCATACCATAATGTAATGGAATACTTTTGAATGCCTCTGCAATTGAACTATTAATCCTACATACTTCATATACAGTTCCAAACATGCTTTGCTGATTCTAAATGAGCTTTATCAATTGCATGAAAATCCGAGTATATTTAGGGGAGTTAGAGCGTGAACAGACGGCCAGACAGACTGACGGACAGAAGAAACGAATGCAAACACTTTTCAACATTGTTGGAAAGTGTTAAAAAGCAAAACTAAGTTTACGATACTTAAAGAATGATTTTTTTAAATAAGTTTTTTTTTTTTTTTTTTTTTTTTTTCTGCCATCGATTTTCAGAAACGTTTTCAACTTGTATTTTCAGTATATTAATCAGTTTTCTCAACCCGGAATATCATTTTTAACACTCTTCAAAAGTTTGAAAAATGTTTATGATTTCGGCTTCTCTGTCCGTCTGTTTGCGCTCTAACTCTCGTAAATATACTCAGATTGCCCTGAAATTTTTGGATGTTATTGACGTTTACCATAGCACGTTCCCTATTTTAAATGAAGTTTGTAGCATGTTTAGTAAATTTATAAAGACAGTCAAAATTTTCCGTTACATTACAGCCAATCGGAAAAAAATCGTTTCAAATGAATTTTAATGATGTTACATGCTTTCAAACATAATAAAACTGATATATACTTATGAAGTACACTAAAATATGCATTCTATATGATGTATGGTGCAAAGAATAATTATCATTAATTTACACGGCCACACAAAAGAATCCTGTTACACAATGCTATAGGGTTGAAGGGAATTGTTTGCAGCGTATTTTAATTATGTTAAACTATTTCATATACAATGAAATTGATATACGTCGCTGTGGTTAAATAAACTCAAGTAGTTTCTTTAAAGGATTAATTTCATTTATTGACTTTGATCATGCTAAATTTATTTCCATGCAAGTTGTTCCGTTTAATCCTGATTCCTGATATTTTAATCCTGATTCGTGAATCTTTAGAAATTAGTTTAATGAACCAAGAAGTTTGTAACGCTAATGTTTCCTTTTACATTCCTGAAATCTCGCTTTCTATTTTGAAAGATCTATGAAAATTCCCATGTTACTTACAACCACTCTTTCTTCTCTGTTTACTTTGAATAAAAGATGACACCACTGAGCTGTTTTGGGGGGATTTAAGAAGTTTCCGTTGAACTGCTTACCAATTTCAATTAGATTTTTAAGATGTAGCATATACAGAGTTTTTGTCTATTTATATTTTAGAATTTTTTTCTCCTGATGAAGGTTTTAAAGATTAAACCGAATCATAGAGATTTAGTTTGTTCATATATTTATGTTACATTTTTTAATTTGTGAATAAATAGTACGTTGGATAGCAACACCTTTTTTGATTTGTATTCGATATTACTACGTAAAGTTCTTAATTATTATTATATATATATGTATATATATTTACTGTACAATTAAAGTTTGTAGTATAAACTGTTCATTAAGTATGTCATAAATACCAGATTTCAAATGCAAGTAACAGTAATGTCGTGAAATTTAATAAAACAACAAAATAGACTGAACAACAAAATACACTTTTTGCTACATATCTATATTATAAAGGACAAACATATCTGTGCGTAACGCATACGTCATTTTGTGAATGGCAACACTTTAAAATTTGAAATAAAATTTCGGTTTTGCAATTATATCTACGGCAAATTTTTAAACTTCTAAACATCGCACATTTTAAATTTTAACACCGTCGTATTAGGAAAAAAATGCTCTTTTAAATTCATTTTGCTTGAAAGCTGTATCTCAATTTATTTCTGAGATATTAATTTTTTTGTAGTTTTTAATACAAATTTTGTAATCGTGGCAACTGAAGTAATCCATTTATATTCAAAGTAAAGGGAAAATAGTTATGGTTTATTATTTTTATTGATTTTATCCTTATTGATGCCATTTTCACATTACAAATAAAAGTAACTTTTTAATAATTTTTGAACAGAAAATGATGTCAGACATTAAAAAAGAACACACATTTTTCTTCATAAATCAGTTACATTTGAATATTTTTACATTACGCTGATACTCAGTTTGAGACGCTAGGAAAAATGATTCAGTGTGTAAAAATTATGTCGTATTTAAAACAATACGATCATTTATTTTGATAAAACTAAATATTTGACCGATACTAAATGGCCAATATGACAACTAAAGGCAAATTTCTGAATGTTTTTTTTTTTTTTTTTTTTTCGCGGGTATTGAGATTAGAACTTAAAGTTCACATGGAAAGTTTTATCGGACAAACGTGACTTTAAGTTTGGAAATACATTCATTAATAATCTATTGCGCGTTAAAATACTTTCAAATTGTGAATTTGAGTGGTGCGTGTGTAAATTATGAGAATGTGAAAATAACGTACAGTTTAGATTTTATGGGCAGAAATTTTATGATGTGACAAAGCGAAATACTTTTTACTGATTTTTCATCCCGTAAAAACAAACATAAGAGCCTCAATCGATAAATTCGTCATAATTATTCATCTTGATTACGTATTCTAATAGAGGCTAATTTTTCAATAAATTAAGCAGCTGAAGTTTGTGGAAATAATATTTTGAAAATATTATTTGTTTTAAGAGTGAGACAATCAATGTTAGAGGAATTTTTTATTGTAATTATTTTTGTAGGTTTATTATAAATTCGATCTGAAGTTCCTTTCTAACATTTTAGATCGTCGAAATTCGACGGGTTCCAACTCGTTTTTTTAAAGAAGTAACAGCTCACAAAGTCGCTTCATTCATCGTATAAAATTTTTATGTATCACATTTCTTATATTCCCATCCTTTTAAATTATATTACAATTGCACGGATTTCGTTTCCTTCTTTTAATATGAAAAAATCCTGTTTTATAACAAATTACTTTATAAATATCGCATTTCAAATAAACATAAAAATATTTTTGAGCCTCACAATTTTTAAACCTGTTATTAAAGTTTAATGAAACAGTCACTTCTGTTCATAACTTAAAAGCATCATTTTAACATTCTTTCAATTTTGAAATTAAGACGAGAAATCTTTTTGTATAAAAAATCAGTTTTAGAAACAAGTTAAAAAAATTCGGAACAGAAATTTCTTAGCAGTCAGCTGATCACTCAACTGAAGTTTCTTTCGAATTCGGAATGAAATGTTCGTTTCGGTTTCATATCGGAAACTTAAAACAAAATTGAAAAAAATATATCAAATAAACTCTTTTGTCATTGGAAGGCAACATAAAAGATGTATCTGAAACTTTTGATGCGTGCTTTGGTATGCTTTCAGAACTTTTTTATTCTTTTGTCGAATTTTATGTTCGTAGAACTCAAACAACTCCATAAGCATAAGTTAGTATACATCTGTGTGTAAACTAATTATATATGTGTGTATACATATATACATATGTATACATGATATATAATGCTTTTAAAAAGGCATAATAAAAACAAAAAAAAAAGTATATATCTATATATATATATCTACCCTATATGTATAAAATCCTAATGAAACGAATTTATGAAACAATTCTTTGAAACGACTGATTAAACGACTGATTCAGTTTCACGGCTATTTCTCCTAAAATATGGAATCCTTTGCGATGAAATTAACACCAAAAATCCGTATTGATCTGCAGATTTCAAAACTGGTATTAGAATTTTTAAATTCGAATTACTTTTCGAAATATTATTTATTTTTCTAATTTTATATACATTTTTCTAATGATGGCAACTCAAATTTTAATCAAACATTTTTTTTTCAAATTTTAGAAAAGGTTACTATTTTAAACTAATTTGGCGAGAAGTTTGGCCTCCCTTAAATATATGTTAAAAAATGTATCATGTTACTTTTATTCATAATTCAATTTGTATTACATTATCATTTTATTTAATACAAACAGAAACATTTAAAATAAATGGCTTTCACTTCTTTATTTTTTTAAACGAAATGAAAAGAAAAATATTATGCACAGATGTCATATACGCACCGGGGTACCTAATTGGTTCGAAAATGGCATTATTTAGGTTGACATGGTAACCCGGCTATTGTTATTTATTTAATAATAAATGTTTATTTACTTTATTATCTTTTTTTAAATTACATAAATTGTTTTGTTCTATTATAAATTATTTTTTTGGTTATTTTCCTTTACAAATAAAAAATAATTAAAAAATACGGTACTACTTAGTTATTCCATCGACCCATTTCGCCAAATTATATAAATCGCCAAACCACTCGCCAAATTATACAAATTGACATAATTTTTATTTTAAATAACGAAAGAACAAATAAAATAGTATAACATTAATAAATATACAAATAAAACGTCGAAATAAAAATCACTTGATGACGTAAAGACGCGTAACTTGCTTAAAGTCAAGTGAATGTGACCTTTACGATCAACCATTATTGGCGTTTAATCTTATAGTTTGGTGACAGATTTTTGGTCGACGGGATAACTAAGTAGTACCGAAAAAACATATGTAACTGGTATTCGAAAACGAGGATTTCGCCAAATTTTCTTTAAAAAAATCACGCCAAACCGGGTGCGTATATGGCATCTGGCCAAATATTAAATGATGTAACAAACGATGACATTTAATTTCAACTTCAAAGCAATGTTTTAATTTACCACTCGAAAAAAAAATGCTAACTGGCGAGTTGAAAAATAGTTATTGGCGAGATTTGCACCCGGCTAGCGTAACAGTACCAAGAATTCTTTGCGACAATGGTTTTATGTAGTATTATTCGAAAAAAAAATTGATTTTTTTTAATCGAAATGGAAAACTTTCGGCACAGATGCCACATACGGTCCCATATTGGCGCCATTCTTTTCTGCCGCCAATGTCATATACGCAACGGGTACTTAATTGGCGCCATAGTATCGTTATTTTGAGTGATTTGATAAGCCGGATGTTGTTTATGCTGTTGATGTTTTCCCCTAATTAGCATCGGAAAAAAACCGCGCCAATATGGGGCCGTATATGATATCTGGGCCAGACTTTCATATGAAAAGCGAAGGGATCAGAGCGTATTTATTTTTGGCAGTTACATGACTTGGACTATTATAATATAGATGAAATGATGGCGATAGAATAATATTTGGCGACTTATCACTTGTACCTGTCTAATATTAAAGTACCAAAATGGCACCAGGAATATAAAAAGCGAAGTTGTTCGCCCGGAACTGTTGATGATAGTCACATGACTTAGGCTATTGTTATAGAAATTGTTTGAAAATACCGGGAGACAAAAACTCTGTACACTTAATTCCTTTTATTTTAGCTTCTTTTCAAACATTTAACTGATCCTTTTAATCAAACACGAAAACAACCATTGGATGTCTTAACAGCAACTGATTCGGCCTTAAATTTTTGAAATCAAAGGAAATTGAATGGAAGCCCGTTTACCGGGAGATCTGCACAGCTTTTTTCAGTATAATTCAATCTTCTATAATATTTTTTAAACCGATCAGATTAGCGTGTTTTTAGATTCTGCGGTGTCTGAACGGGGGTTTGCGAGCGTAGCGCGCAGGAGGCAGAGCCCCCTAGTATAGATATAAATACATGATATATATATATATATATGCAGAGTGATTAAAAAAAGATGGGAAAAATTTTAAGAAGTGATAGTACACACCCAAACAAACATTTTGTATCAAAGAATGCATGGTCGAAAACTAAACGTAAAAAAGTTAGAGGGCGCCGAAAGTTATATTCTTATACAAGGCAAAAACACACATTGAACGATTAAGTTAAGTTACGAAAACAAATTTAATGGCATTTGATTACAATAAGTGCTCAAAACATTGACCGGCAGCTATTATGCACGCAGTACAACGGCGAAGAACAGATTGGCGAATTTTCTGAAACACACCAGGCATATCGCGAACTTCCCCTACAGCTGCCGAAAGCTTAGCGACAAGTTCTTCTGCGGATTGAATGGGAGTCTCATACACAAGAGCCTTTAGCTCTCCCCAACAAAATAATCGAGACATGAAAGATCTGGCGAGCGCGGTGGTGCCTGGTGTGTTTCAGAAAATTCGTCAATCTGTTCTTCGCCGTTGTACTGCGTGCATAACAGCTACCGGTCAATGTTTTGAGCACTTATTGTAATCAAATGCCATTAAATTTGTTTTCGTAACTTAACTTAATCGTTCATTGTGTGTTTTTGTCTCGTATAAGAAAATAACATTTGGCGCCCTCTTACATTTTTACGTTTAGTTTTCGACCATGCATTCTTTGATACAAAATGTTTCAATGGGTGTGTACTATCACCTCTTAAAATTTTTCCCATCTTTTTTGAATCACCCTGTATATATATATATATATAACCATTAAATAAACATTACCGACCATCATCAAAAGCCGCATTATTGTGAATGAATTGACAATAAAAATGGATGCAACAAACATATAATATAGAACTGTATGTATAAAATAAAGTACCTTATACTTAATTACAAGATTTAATAAGGAAGAATAAAAAAAGGAGAATATGGATTCCGGAAAAATTGAAAAACTTATATATTGAATAACGTTTTCAAGAGTACAGAATTTAATGATATAAGCAAATCGGTTGTTTTCTGTGAGAAAAAAGCTAGAAGCTGAAAATATTTTTCTCCTGTACCCGAACAACCAATAGAACCAAAAGAATAGTCTCAAGATAAAAACAGAAAATTATCAAACGGCACAAAATGGAAAAACCTGAATAATTACCATTACATACAAAAAATGAACAGGATGAACAGGAAAGAAAATAAATAAATAAATAAATAAAAAATGGATGTTTATAGAAGATTGTCAGATTCAAAAATTCCCAATATCCTAAAGATCACATATATAGTGTGTGAATTATCTTCATAATTAGCCATAAAAAAGCTAAAAAATATATGATTGTGACAATCAAAGAAATTAAACCGATAATTAATCATGGAATACAAAGTTGAAAATAAAACAATATTAAAAAGTATAGAGGAATAATGATAAAAACTATTTACCCAATTTTAATACATACAGTATAACATTATTTATATCAAGTAAACTTATATGCATAATAATCACTAAAAAGATGGTATACTATTATTAATTAATATGATATGGTCCTGAGTAG
Source organism: Maratus speciosus (assembly GCA_963932465.1). Lineage (NCBI taxonomy): Eukaryota > Metazoa > Arthropoda > Arachnida > Araneae > Salticidae > Maratus > Maratus speciosus. The sequence continues at coordinate 5,393,709 of OZ010786.1, read as the reverse complement.
GCTAAATTTTAAAAACAAGTTAATATTGAATTGGATTAAATAAGTTAAATTTAATATGAATTGAAATAAAAAGAAAAGTCACCAATTACATAAAAAACATCAAATAACATCCATATAAAATACGTATTAGAAATGTAGTAATAATGCTAAAGCCCCATCCTTTTTTTTAATTAACCATTGCGTATTATCCAGACAACACCACCCTCCTCCGTACTCTAACATCTACCCACCCAACCATCCTATAGAAATTTTTTATTATCATTATATTTTTTAATTTTTTATAAATATTTATTTTTTATTTTATAAATTTTTTTTGTAATTTGGTTTACGCAAGTGTTATTTTTTTTCCTTTTTTTTTTAAGATCATGTAAGTACTAATTGTATATTAATGAATATATGAATTTTTTTGGAAAACCATGATTTAAGGCATCATAAATTAGTTTTTTAATATTATTGTTAATTAGATGAGAAGAACATAAACATTTTATTCTATATAAATTATTAAGTAGTATATTTCGATATACAGAATGATGAAGACAAGATTTAAAATTTGTAAATGTATTAACTTTGAATTTAAATTCTTTACGTTTATCATATAAATCTGCTATTGTTTTGTCGTCTGTTATTGTAATTTTAAGATCTAAGAAGTTAATAATAATAGTTTAGATAAGCTGTTTTCCGTTAATTCTAAATTAGTGGGACAATCAACTGGAAATGGAGAAATTTTAGATTGATCAGTGGCAATTAAAATTATGTCATCAATATAACGATATAAATGTAGATTATTATTAGTAAAAGTACGTTCATAGTGATATAAGTATAAGTCTGATAATAAACTGGATGTACAACCACCTTGTGGTATACCAACGTGCTCTAAATATAATGTGTCATCTTGCAATATATAATTATTATAGATAATGAAGTATGTTAATGATTTATAATAAGCGATATCAATATTAGATGGTAATTCTAGTTTTTTATAATACTTTTTAAATAATGCATTTATAATATTATGTAAATCTAATAAGTCTATATTATTAAAAAGATCTTTGAAGTCATATGTCGTTATATTATATACACAATGAAGATTTTTTAAAATATTGACCAGTTGATAGCTATTTTTTATACAATGTGTATTAACATTGTTTGTAGTAAGTATATATATTTGATTAAGAATTTTTAATAGAAGTTTATTGGCTTTATTATTATATGTATTGCGACGAATAGTTACAGTCCTAAATTTAATTGGAGTTTTATGAAATTTGGGAATAATAACTAAATAAGGATAATTAAAGTTAGTAGATAGAATATTTAATAGTTTATAATAACTTTGAATTTTACGATTATTTACGATTACATTTCCATTAGTTTTTTCAAAAGATTTATTAGAAGAAATACAGGTTGTAAGAAGTTGGTGATAATAAGATTTACATATGATTGCATAATTATTAGGAGATTTGTCTACATATGTAATAACGTAGTTTTTTTTTTTGTAATTTAGTAATTTGTTGGAAAAAATGCTTTGTGTTAATAGAAACCAAATCAGAAATATTATTTTTTAAAGCCATACTTAATTTTTCAATTACTAATATTTCCCATTTATTAAAATATGCAATAGGTTTATTGTAACAGATTGAAATTTTATAGATATCTATATCATATGTAAACTGTTCGATAATAGATTTAACAGTAAATTTAGATGGAAGTCTATATTTAGTACCAAAACCCATTAGTTTTTTCAATTTAAAATCATTAACAATATTAAGATTTCCAGTGATTATATGTCCATGATCATTGTTTATATATATTTTTTTTAGATTGGGGTCATTGCATTTACACGGAAAATTACTTGCAGCAGATGTATTTTTTGAAAATGTATTGTAGTTAAAAATCTTTCTACCAATTGTATTCGGATATTTAAAGGTTTTTGATATATGAAGATTATTAATAGGAAAATAACAGTTTTTATCGTTAATTATAGAATTGATATTAATTTTATTAAATATATGATTTGAAAAAGGTATTATCATTTGAGTATTCGTATTTTGAATTTTATGTTATTTTTTGTAAATTAATATTTAAAAGATTAACCCTAGTCATAATGAGATCAAAATAAATATCAGAAAAATGTTTAGAGAAAGAAATACATTACTTAGAAATACATTTAAATGTTGTATAATCTGTTTCTTTTTAATAGCAAACATGTATTTTCGAATTAATAACCAATTATAATGCTTTAAATATTTACTTTGAAGATCATTAATTTGTTTAGTGATATATTTTTTAGAAACTACAACTGATGATGAACCCTTTCCACGTTTGTTTCGTGTTGTTTTACAATTTAAATTATGATTAAGAGTAAGATAAATTGGAGAATAATCAATAGTGTTATTTATGGATGTGAAGACTTTGACAGGTCGATTAAATATTTCACTATTAAGTCCATAAGGATAAATTGTGTTGTGATATTTCATGTATGATGACTCCATATAAAGCCGTTCTGATTTATTTTTTAGAATTTGAAGGATTTCAATTATCGTATTTTTAAATTGATGTTTGTGAAAATGTTCAATTTCAGCTGTAGAATGAAGATTTTTTGCTTTGTTTTTATTCGAGTCTGAACGGTGTTGATTGATACGTTTATGAATTGAACCTGATGTTTCTCCTATATATTTCATGTTACATAAGTTGCACTTTACGCAATAAATAACATTAAATGCTTTACAAAAATTTGAATAATTAGGATCTGAGACAATTTGTGTCTGAGAAGCATATGGACATGTCTTGCACCGAGCATCTAAACACTTACGAAAAAGTAAAGGTCGAGGGGGAGAGTATAAATGGTCACTGGATGACGATCCAGGAACAACCCCGTTATTATTCCTGTACCGAGCACTACACTGCATAGATGCTATGTGTATCTTGCCAGGATCGAGATGCTTACTAAGAACTGCCATATAAAATTTTTTTTGGAAAATGCAATATTTGCAAAAAATAAGAAAATATAATAATATAAAAATCAATAATAAATGAAATTAAATTAGTCTTGAATAAAATTAATATTAAATATCTTGAGTATGAAATATAAATTTATATACAATATGTACAAAACAGAGAAGCAGTACTCAAAAACCATCTTTAACATTTCCAAAACCAAATACTGATTACCCTAAATGCATGAACTAATGCATGAAACCACTGGACTTTTTAGAACAAATAAAATAACCACATCTAAAATCCAAAACCTAGATCGAAAATAACCATGCAAAGACGACCAAAAGCGCTATCCCAATTGAATTATCAGATCAAAGTAATATAAATATCAATGACTACAGCTTATTAACATAAAACGATTATTAGAAATAGATATTGCTACCATATTGTATATATATATATATAAAGAATATCTCATAATGAATAAATTTATGAAAAGCTATAGCAAAAAAAAAAAAAATAATCTAATAAATTGAAAATATATAGGACAATATCATTCAATAACAACAAGAAAATACATATAAAATACATAACTAGAAAGGTGAAAATCATAAAATGAAACATTGCGATGATAAGAATGAAAAATTTAATGGTAATTCCTAAGAGAGGTATCAAATAACGACAAAGTAGAAATCATATAATAATAGACAAAAATTATGCGCTTTTGCAGCAAAGATCTAAGCGTATAATATTTAAAAGACTGCTAAAACATTTAGCTACCTAGATATATATAAATATATATAAGATACGAATTAAGGAATAAATAATTCAAAATGAATTGATGAATTCAAAATGATAAGATATAAAAACATCATAAAAAGCTTACATTCATAATTACATGCGCAAATGCAGCATAATAATTTGAATGCTAATATATAACCATTAAATAAACATTACCGACCCTCATCAAAAGCCGCATTATTGTGAATGAATTGATAATAAAAATGGATGCCACAAACCTATAATATAGAACTGTATGTATAAAATAAAGTACCTTATACTTAATTACAAGAATTAATAAAGAAGAACAAAAAAAAAGAAGAATATGGATTCCGAAAAAACTGAAAAACTTATATATTGAATTATGTTTTCAAGCGTACAAAATTCAATGATATAAGCAAATCGGTTGTTTTCTGTGAGAAAAAAGCTAAAAGCTGAAAAATTTTTTCTCCTGTACCCGAACAACCAATAGAACCAAAAGAATAGTCTCAAGATAAAAACAGAAAATTATCAAATGGCATGAAATGGAAAAACCTGAATAATTACATTACATATAAAAAATGAACAGGAAAGAAAATAAATAAATAAAAAATGGATGTTTATAGAAGGTTGCCAGATTCTAAAATTCCCAATTGCCTAAAGAACACAAATATAGTGTGTGGATTATCTTCATAATTAGCCATAAAAAGCTAAAAAAAATGTGATTGTGACAATCAAACAAATTAAACCGATAATTAATCATGGAATACAAAGTTGAAAATAAAACAATATTAAAAAGTATAGAGGAATAATAATAAAAACTATTTACCCAATTTTAATACATACAGTATAACATTAGTTATATCAAATAAACTTATATGTATAATAATCACTAAAAAATGGTATACTATTATTAATTAATATGATATTGTCCTGAGTAGACTAAATTTTAAAACAAGTTAATATTGAATTGGATTAAATAAGTTAAATTTAATATGAATTGAAATAAAAAGAAAAGTCACCAATTACATATAAAACATCAAATCAACATCCATATAAAATACGTATTAGAAATGTAGTAATAATACTAAAGCCCCATCAATTTTTTTAAAATTACCCATTGCGTATTATCCAGTCAACACCACCCTCCTCCGTACTATAACATCTACCCACCCAACCATCCTATAGACATTTTTTATTATTATTTTAGTTTTTAATTTTTCATAAATATATTTTTTTTATAAATTTTTTTGTAATTTTGTTTACGCATGTGTTATTTATTTTTTTTTAAGATCATGTAAGTACTAATTGTATATTAATGAATATATGAATTTTTTTTTGGAAAACCATGATTTAATGCATCATAAATTAGTTTTTTAATATTATTGTTAATTAGACGAGAAGAACATAAACATTTTATTCTATATAAATGATTAAGTAGTATATTTCGATATACAGAATGATGAAGACAAGATTTAAAATTTGTAAATGTATTAACTTTGAATTTAAATTCTTTACGTTTATCATATAAATCTGTTATTGTTTTGTTGTCTTTTATTGTAATTTTAAGATCTAAGAAGTTAATAGTATTGTTAGGTAAGAGGTTTTCCTTTAATTCCAAATTAGTGGGATAATCAACTGGAAATTTAAATTTTTTAGATTGATCAGTGGCAATTAAAAGTATGTCATCAATATGACGATATAAATGTTGATTATTATTAGTAAAAGTACGTTTATATATATATATATATGCATTCCTTTTCATTTATTTACGCAGATACAGATAGAGAGAGAGAGAGAACGAGATGCAGATAAATAAACGTTGTCCTAAAATAGATTGAAGACTTAAAAAATTCCATAACAAATAAATAATGGCAGCAGTGGAAATTATTCGAGAAGGTGGGTAATGTCGGGAATTTCTTTACCATGCTCAGTATTTTTAGTAGCAAATATCATCAACAGATTGCGCTGAAATGTCTCAAACTGCGATTCTGCCCCCAACACAACTTACAATATTAAAACACAAATTACTTTTTTGGGCACCTCCGCAGCTATGCAGAAAGGAGGTTAAGAGCTGAGTGAACTTTGATAATTTTTTAAAGTGGTAGTTGGAACTAATAAATGAAACATTTTCAACGAAAAACATTCTTGATGCACACATTCATCTCCTTCAAGAATAATTTCAATGGTAGTCGCCATTTATTTAATATTAGTTTTTAAAAATCTTCAGTGAATTTTCGAACATTCTGTATACGGATATAGACTAGAAAATCTGCAGATTAGGAGCCTCAATGTCATCTCTGCAAGTCATTGTTTTTAAACACACATTGGTAATATTCAATTTCCTGCAAACCGCAATTTAAAGTTTTCAAATTACATAATCTATACTAATGTTATAAAGAAATAAAAATTTATTTTGTGTATTTGTTAGAGGTAATCTCTGGAGCTACCGAACCGATTTCAAAAGTAAGGGTATCAAAATGATGGTGTTAGTCCAACTTAGAACATAGGCTATATTTTATGTCGGTGTCACTACACCAAAGGGGTGCAAGAGCAAAAATGTTCTAAAAATGCGATTTTTGTGTTACTGAAGGACCTAGAAATATGAAATTTGGAATATGAATAACTTATAAGATATAAATGATGTCTAAGAACATTTTCTAAACACTTGGAAATATAAAACGGGTGAAAATGCACAAAAAGAGTTCAAAAAACGTTCTAAATGATGGTTTCTACACAATCTCAGGAAATACCAGACCGATTTAAAAAATAATGGTGTCAAAATGATGGTGACAATGCTTGCCAAGATAGGCTACATTTTATTTTGGTGCCACTACCCCAAAGAGGGTGCAGGAGCAAATAAATGGTCAAGTGCGAGTATTACTTGCGTACAGAGGGTTCCGTAGGATAAATTTATGAATTTGTAATTGTATTATAAAAAAAAACCGTTGCTAAAATAATACTTTGTAAAAAACTATACAACGTAGGGTTGGGTATAACACCATATATTAGAAAAGTGTAAATGGATATATCATGAAAGTTCAAAGAGATATGGAACCTAAAAAATATCAAATATAGCTATTCTGTATAATTCATTTTTTAATATTATCCTAATCTGTTTATGATGAACTTTATTTGGTACTGACAATAAAAGCAATGCATATTTAAACCTCATTTGACATTTCATAAAACTAAATTCAGCCTAGAAATAACCTATATTTCTACAGTGTAGCTAAAACAAAACCTTCGTTCAAAGTTTAAATTTGGCATTCTGCAAATCTCGCTTCGAAAGAAGGTCGAAAAGTTGCAACGCCACCTTGGTCAGTGCCGCGTTTTTCCAGATAGGTTTTTAATTAACTTTTAAAGTCACTCGAGGCGTATTGAGAGATACACTCAATGCAAACTAGTCGTGAATCCCACAGCATTTATGCGATTGATTCTAATTAAACCTTACGAGGACGGTGCCCTTAAAAAAAGGGCACCTAATTTTAATTTCAAAATAGACAACCGGCACCAAGAATATTTAATCAAAATTCTCTTTTTATTATGTACGTGAAAATAAGGAAGTTCGTATTTTCTAATGAATTCGTTTATAAATTCTGGTGTCAGTCCATTATTTCATAGTTTTATAAACAGAATTACTCCGCGCCGGAAAGGGTTAAGTGGTCGCAGGACTCTTAAAGCTTCAAAATTTTAGAAATTTTAATTTCTTTTAGATGTGTTTTTATCAATTTTGATATAATTTTTTCCTTGAAATTCCCATTACAGCAGAATTTATGGCTTTTAAAATTATACTTGCTCCACAACTGAAGCGGCGTTTCCGAAATTTTGAAGTCATTTTTCTCCAAATGTCGTTTTTGGGGCATAACTTGCATGATACCTCAAAAACTTCTGAATATTTTTTCATGAAATTTTCAAAACATATATTTCATGTTAGTCTGTATAAACTGAACCGAAATGTTCCTTTTTATTGTTCAAAAAATTATTTTTTTATGTGATCATACTGTTGAAATTTTCAAAATTTTGTATTAGCTAAATGCAACATTGGATGAAAAATATAGAAATGCTTTAAAGACAAAATTACTTAAGTTCAGGGTAATTATTACAATCTGAAGTATAAGTAAGCACTAAAATTTTCATTCTAGTTGCAAAATTTATTTTATAATCTTGCGAACTCTTATGCCAATTTTCTGTTAGACAAATGTTTAACATTTTCGAGCCCCCTATAAATACTAATTCTGCATCTTGCACTTTTTTTAAATACATGAAATAAAAGAACATACTTATATCTTTCATCCCAATTAAAATTGTGTTTTAAAGTCATATACATTTTAAGACATTAAATCTTGAAAATTGTTTTTTTTTTCGCTTTTTGTGTCCTGTGACCCCTGAAATTAGTATGTTTTTAACAATTTCACATATATTGCTTTTGTACTGTTACTCGAGATTACATTACACATATATATCATTACAACTTGTTATCTAGGCATAGAGTTTGCCTCCCCTGTCATTGTGTATGTCCAAACTGGCCGTGTTCTTAAGGGTTAATATCTCGGTAAATTACCGATGATTTTTTTCGAAATTTATTATCAACAATGCTTTTATACTTCGTCTACGATAGGTACATCCAGCAATGCTCAACAATTTTTCTGAATGCTCGTAAATAGAAATTTGTGTGTAACAGAAAAATGCGATTTTCTCAAAAACTATGTGACCTATGGTGATCGCTATAATTTTCCGGCAAGGATTAAATTAACGTCCACTACCTCTAATTTTTTCACAATTTTATTTTCAGTAGATTCGGAATTAGATGGGCGTAACATATTTTTGCGCTACATTTTCGACAATATCTTTGAAAATATAATACCTAAAGTTAAAAGAAATGTCTTTTTGAGTTCAGCGTTACGAAAGCTTTCACACGATATACAAAGAAAATATTTTTTTTTTCAAGTACCATAATTAGCCCCACTACATTTTTATTAAATATATTTTTTATATCGCGGTAGTCTTATTATTCCTAATTAACTAAGGAAGGAGGTATAACTATAATATTACTTATAGTTTTATTTACATATGTAGAACAGCCACTAAACGCAGCTAATCAGCACAAGTCATATCTTACATTTGCGTGGAATATTCTGGTTGCATGCGAAAACTTACAATATCAGATTGTGTAGTGTTGCCATTTGTTAATAAAGATCGCTACTAATTCTTGTTTGGTTGGGATATGACACCCCTCATCTTGCTCTTTGTCTTCTTCGAACTGGAGCATTTTTCTTACAGTCCTCGTCATAAGTTTCAGTCAAATTGTCTTTCACAGATTTATTTGTTGTATTATCATTTTTATTACTCACAACTGTACCTGTTACAATACCATGCGAATGCTGATATTGGCTTGGTTCTATAGTATTATCATTTTTAAGCTGTTGCTTTATTTTTCCATTAATTCAAGAAAACTGGTTTTGGTTAACTCTTTTATACCTATCATAATCACTGTAATTTTTAGCACTATGTTCCATATTTTGAACTTTGTTTGACATTAGTTTATCACTTCGATTCATCTCTACAACTCTCTCTGGTATTTCATAACATAACTCTTTATTACGTCTCAAATGATCAACGTGACGCTTACACATTATTCCGTCACATCTATTTACTAAAACCCATCTACTCCCCAATAATTTCATAATTTTTCCTTTTACCCATTTCTCCCCTTTTCCAAAATTAAAAAAAAAAAAAAAATCATGAAGCTTGTATTTGTGCAGGGGTTGCTGTATTTTAGGTTTTGATGGTAATACTAAGTGAAAGGCTGTTCGAACTGGCCTTCCAAACTTTAATTCAGCAGCAGTTTTACCAGTCACCGAATGAGGAGTGGAATGATTTTCTAACAAAAATCGTGAAAATGACAATGTTATGTCACTTTTGTCTAGCTTTTTAAGACAATTTTTCACAGTCTGCTGAAATCTTTCCGCTTCTCCGTTCGAAGACGGATGATAAGGTAGAATAGGTGTATGCTTAATTCAATTATTTTTAAGAAATTCCTCAAATTCGTCGCTTGTGAACGCGGGACCATTATCACTGACCAATTCAACAGGTAATACAAAAGTAGCACAAATTCTCCTTAATACCTTAATTGTAGTTTTACTATCAAACCTGGGTACTACTTCTACCTCCAACAATTTAATGCAAGAATCGACTACTATTAAAAACATTTTACCTTCAAAAGGACCGGCATGATCTATGTGGATCCTTTCCCAGGGCAGTTCAGATTTCCATTTCAAGGGTTCCATTTTGGAACAATCCCTCGCAAACATCTGACATCTATTACAAGAACTTACCATTTGTTCAATTTCTTTATCCATATTTTGCCACCAAACTACCCCCCCCCACCCTAGTTTTCGCTTTCATGCTCGATATACCCTGATGAACGGAATGCAGTAATTTTAATTTATATTCACGGCCTTCCTCTGGTACGATCACTCTATGTCCCCACAATAGACAATTTTCTAGACAGGAAATTGCCTCCCTTCTACGAAAATATGGTTGATATTCTTCTTCTTTAACCTTTTTCGGCCGCCCATATAACACCCACTCTAAAATTTGTTTAGTTACAGGATTTTCAGTTGTCCACTTTGCAATAGTTTTAGAAGTAACAGGCCAATTATCATTATTTGAAACAAACATTATATCCGCAGGATTACTTACTATATTTACAGTTTGTGGGAGAGGTAATCTACTTAATGCGTCCCCATTTTTATTATTTTTACCTTCGCGATACTCAATTGTATAATCATACCCAGCTAACATTAACGACCATCTCAGCATTTTAGGTTATAATGTATCAGGTACCTTTTTAACAGGATCAAACAGTCTAATTAAAGGTTTATGATCTGGTACAATTTTAAATTGTTTTCCAGCTAAATATTAGTGAAATTTAGTGACACCAAACATTACAGATAAAGCTTCTTTATCAATCATTAAATAAATTCTTTCAGTTTTATTTAATGCTCTAGAAGCATAAGCAATAGGTTTCTCTTTACCCTCAACAATGCGGCTTAAAACTGACCCTATACCATATTCAGAAGCATCACAGTTTAAAACTATATCTTTGTTAACATCATATAATTCTAAAACAGGAGATGTATATAATAATTGTTTCACTTTTTGAAACGCTTTTTCATGCTTTTCTGACGATGTCCACTTTACATTATTATCTAATAAGCTATGTAAAGGTTCTAAAACATCTGAAATATTAGGCAGGAAGTTTCTATAACAGGAAATTAAGCCTAAAAATGAACGCAATTGTGACACATTATTTGGAATGCTCCCATTCCAAATAGCATTAACTTTTTCTGGAATAGGTCTAATTCCTTCCTGGGATAGTTTATGTCCTAAATAAGAAACTTCCGAAGCCATAAATTTTAATTTTTCCTTATTTATTCTTATACCATGCTCAGAAAAGCATTTCAGAACACTTTCAACTCTTACAGAATGTTCTGATTCATTACTAGCACTAATGTTAACATCATCTAAAAATACACCAACATATTCAATTTTTTTTTTAAATATGTTCAATTTTTCTTTGGAACATTCCAAAAGCACATTTTACCCCCAAATGCTAATCGTGACACATTAAATATACCTTTATGTGTATTTATAGTCAAATTTTTACTACTTTCGTTATCTACAGGTTGTTGTAAATATGCATCTTTTAAATCAAAAACAGTAAAAAAATTTCCACCAGATAATTTAGAAAATAATTCTTCCATTCTAGGAAGAGGATAATTATCATTTTCAGTATTAGCATTAACTGTTGCTCTATAATCACCACATGTTCTAACAGAACCATTAATCTTAGGAACAATTACTATAGATAGTTACAAAATTACTCGCAACAAGTTCCAAATAGAGAAAAGTTTTGCTGGAATGGGGTCTTGAAATTAGCCATACAATGTATTAGTTGTAGTAAAGTATATCATGGGCCGGTCAATTCTTTTCTATCGGTCAAAATCTCATTGCAATGTTTAGTGTATGTTCTCACAACGGTAAATCAAATATAGCCGTTTTTAACTTTTATTTAGACTTCTAAAAAATGTCTGAAACATTTACACATTTAGGAGGCATTTAGAATGTATTTATTTTGAATAGTTTCTGTAGCGGTTAGTTGAATTTCTATTTTTTAAGTAATTACAAATGTATTTAAGTAATTACAAAAAAATAGGTTATTTTAGAACATATTCAAAAAAGGGATACAATAAGGGGTTAAAGATAGATTTTTGAGTGTTTCACGCAAAATCTATTTTGCTAACATTTATTTTCATTTGGCTACTGTTTTTTATTTCTTATTCACCAAATCGCTAATGTTGGTCAAAAACCAGCGAGAACACTGCAAAACCATAAAAACGTTCTAAAAATGCGATTTTTGCGTTACTGAAGGGCTTAGAAATATGAAATTTCAAATATCAGCTACTTATTAGGTATAAAGGATTTACAAGAACAGTTCTTAAACAAATCGAATTTTAAAAGGGGTGAAAATGCTCGAAAAGCGTTCTACAAAACGTTCCAAATGGTGGTTTCTACACAATCTCAGGAAATACCAAACAGATTTTAAAAAATAATGGTGTTAAAATTATGGAGACAACCCTTGCTCTAACATAGGCTATTTATGCCGGTGTCACTACCCCAAAGGGGGTGCAGGAGCAAAAAAAAGTTCTAAATGCAATTTATGCGCTACTGAAGGGCCTAGAAATATGAAATTTGAAATATTAGTTACTCATTAGATATAAAGGTTTCTAAGAACAGTTCTTAAAAAATTCGAAATTTAAAAGGGGTGATAATGCGTGAAGTGGGTTCTATAAAACATTCTAAATGACGATTTCTACACAATTTTGGAAAGTATCAAATCGATTTTAAAAGTAATGGTTGTAAATTGATGGTGACCGACCTTGCTCTTACATAGGCTCTGTTTTATGTTTGTATCACTACCACCGGGGAGTTGCAGGAGTAAAAAACGTTCTAAATTGCGATTTTTGTGTTATTGAAGGGCCTAGAATCATGAAATTTGGAATGGTAGTTACTTATATGATATCAATGATCTCTAAGAACATTTCTTTAAAAAATCGAAATTTAAAAGGGGGGAAAATGCGCGAAAAGCGTTGTAAAAAACGTTCTAAATTGCGATTTCTATGCAATCTCATCAAGTACTGAACCGATTTCAAACATAATGGTGTAAAAATGATAGTGACAGCTCTTGCTCCAAGATAGGCTATATTTTATGTCTGTTTCCCCAGAGGAGATGCAGGATCAAAAAACGGTCTAAAAATGCGATTTTTGAATTATGGAATGACCTAAACTCATGAAATTTTGCATGGTATTTATTTATTAGACATATGATCATTAAGAAATATTCTTTAAAAATTTGAAATTTTAAAAGGGACAAAAATGCTCAAAAAGCGTTCTAAAAACGTTCTAAATGCAGATTTGTCAGCAATTTCAGGAAGAACGAAACTGATTTCAAATGTAATAGTAGGAAATTGATGCTGACAGCCTCTAATCTAACATAGACGCTATTTCATGTCGGTGCCAGTATCACCTAGAGGTTGCAAGAGCAAAACACTTTCGATATTGCGATTTCTGTGATATTGAAGAGGCTAGAAATTTAAAATATAGCATGGTAGTGACATAAAAATATAAATGCCCTCGAAGGACTGTAGAAAATATGTTCGAAGTAAAAAGGTGTGAAGCGAAAGGAAGGTGCGAAAAGCGTTCTAAAAATGCCCTAAATTACGACTTCTATGGAATTTCAGGGAATATAAACCGTTTACAAAAGTAATAGTTGTGAATCAATGGTAACAGTCTCTGATCTACACAGGCTATATTTTATGCCGATGATTCTACCACCTGCGGTTCACAGGAATAACAAACGTTCTAAAAAAGACTTTTAAAAGCTTTCTAAATTACGTGTGTGTGGAATATCAGGAAATAACAAACTTATTTCAAAATTGATGTTTGCAAATTAATGGTGACAGTTCCTATTTCAACATAGCCCTTTATTTTGAGAGAGGTGGTAGGACTTTGAATTTGATATGATGGTTTATTTTAAGATGTAAGAAGATGGTTTCTAAAAAATTCAAAACTTCAAATGAATACTGAAATGAGCGTATTAATTGAGCATAAAAGTTTCAAAATATTTTCCAAATTATCATTTGTTTAGTTTTATTTCTTTTTATTAATTTTAGTCTCACTTCTCCCTAATAGTCCAGGGGAAATGTACATTTTACCTTGCAAAAAATCGGGTAGAAGATTTTTTTTTCTGACTTGTTTATAATGATGCGAACATGGAAAAACCAAGTTTTCCAACAAAATTTCTTAAGGCTGAATTTTCTGTGGGCAAAAAACAACAAAATTTTGGGACTTTTTTTTTAAATATCTCGATACCTGTTGCTGTAGCATGATTTTTGTCAGTTACAATATTAAAGAGGACAAAATTCTCTACAACTTTCATATTTACAACTTTTTTATACACTCAACAGCAAGCGCAATACGCCGTTTCAAAAATAAGACAATTTTTTCAATTTTCTTAAAAACCGTGAAAACGTAGTTCTCCCCCGGTTATTCATATGTTTCCCACAGATTTAATCACGTATGTCAACTTCTAAAAATTGGTAGCAGTAAATTAAATATTATTTGCACATCCACGTCTTTATTTTCATCACAACATACATTTTATATTCAATAAAATTATATAATTTAAAAAATAGGATAGTGTGTAGATGAATAAAACAATTTTCGTATCGACAGTAATTTTAAGTGCGTATAATGTTAATTTCAAAGCATTGTTTAAAAGAATACTTTAGTATTTAATAACTTATTGGTACTATAGTTTCAATTAGGAAAGAATTTTTGTTTAATTTTAATGATTTTGTAATTGTAATAATTTTTATAATGCATGCATATTTTTCCAGGAAACAATGGGATAGATATGAAAATTTGCGAAACACATACTTTATTCCACATATTACACACTTAACATACAGTGGTATATTTTATTTACCAATTATTGATAACATATATTTTAATGCTTTATTTTTTAAAGATAGTAAACATTGGATTATACTTCCATATAAAATGGGGGAGGGGAGGCACTCAGAAAATAAATATATTTTATGTAAGAAATGCTTTTACCTTATAAAATAGCTACAATAAAAATGACAACAGGTTATTTCACTAACTGATGTTATATATTTATCTCCTGTAAAATCTAAAAATTTTGTTGTAAAAATTTAAATTATTAATAATTTTTAAAAATTTAAATGTAATCATGAAATACGTAATGCTGAACTGCGTAACCAGTTTTGTCTAATATTGATTCATTAAAACCTTTAAAAGGGAACCCAAAATATTCTGCTTTATACAGGTTTCCCTCTCAGCAGTTGCAATTGCTAGTATTCTTTCTGTACTTTTTTCATTTAAGACAGGACTCCGTTATCCTATTTTAATGCATTTGTTTCAAAATTTCTTTTGGATTACCATGTAATTTTTTCACTTAAAACAGGATTCTGTTATCCAGTTTTAATGCATTTGGTTCAATTTGCATTTTGAATTTTCCGGCTGTGAGACAATTTTAACCAAATTTCATACTATATATTTTTTGGTATCAAACGACAAAAGAATCTTTATTTGGTGCCCCTTCGCCTTCCACTCTGGCGCCCGGGGCACATGCTCCCTCTGTCCCCTCTAGTTTCGGCCCTGATATATATATATATATATATATGAAATTTAGATAAAAAAGTCTCGCAGCCGGAAAACTGACCAAAAATAAAAAATAATAAAAACTGTAATCAAAATAGAAAAAGTAAACACTAATACGGTTGGAATTCAACGTCAGCACTTCCTAGTCCCTCAAAAAAAAAAAAAAAAAAAAAAAAAAAAATCATTTACAACTATTAAATTGCAAACGAGGAATTGAAAAAGGAACGCTTCCATAGGTTTAACCTTAGCATTCCAGTTTCTTCGCGTGAGTAGTGAAGTCTCACGCGAAAACATTTGCACGCTCATGTTAAACCTACAAAAGTGTTATTTTCAGAATTCTTGGTTGAATTTTAATATTTATTTATTTTTTCATATGATACCGAGGTCGATATCTAATGATGTCTTTGTATGACTTATTTAGTCTCATAATTCATATAACTATGACATTAAACGCCTCAATACTACAACTATCATAAAATTTTTGAAAATAAAATCTTCATATACGGAATCCGATCCTTAAAGAAAAAGTTATATATTTTTAAGAGAAAGAATATGACCAGTTATACCCCCTAAGATGGAAACCTGTTTAAAGCGGAATATATTTCGGTGCGGTTTTCAAGGGTTTAATGAATCTACATTTGAAAAATCTGATTACGTATTTAATGATTACATACTTAAAATTTTCAAAATCTGGCTATTAGAGATTTAATAAAATAATTAACGAGGGGTGGGGCAAAATATGCATGAATTTTGCCCCCCCCCCCCCCGAAAGACTAGTTTTGGCCCTCAAACACATAATTTACTGCTACCAATATATAAAAGTTGACATACATGATTAAATCCGTGGGAAACATATGAGTAATCGGGGGAGTAGTACGTTTTTCACGGTTTTTAAGAAAATTGAAAAAATTGTCTTACTTTTGAAATGGCGTACTGCGCTTGCTATTCAGTGTATAAAAAAATTGTAAATATGAAAGTTGTAGAGAATGTTGTCTTCTTTAATATTGTAATTGACAAAAATTATGCTACTGCAACGGCTATTGAGATATTTAAAAAAAATTGGAAAAAGTCCCAAAATTTTGTTGTTTTTCGGCCACAGAAAATTTAGCCTTAAGAAGTTTTGTTGGAAAACTTGGTTTTTCCATGTTGGCATCATTATAAACAATCCAGAAAAAAAAATCTTCTACCCGATTTTTTGTAAGGTAACCCCCCTTTTTTTGTACATTTCCCCTGGACTATAATGCAGTGTAATAATTAAGTTTATGCAAACTGTGTTTTAAATAGTAATTTTGATTTATTTCTAAAAGCATGATTTCTTTTAGTAAAAATTAAACATATAAATATCATTTGGCATATTTCAACTATTACGCGAATAAAGCCGTGGGGTTTGCCAGTTATTTATAAGAATAAAAAAATACGAAGTTATCAGACATTAGAAGCGTTAAATTAAAAACGTTGTTATGTAAGGATATTTTGAAATTTTCATGAGCTACCAATTCTGTTATTTTTTTTTAAGATAATAAAGTAAATTTCTCCCCCCGTTGTCTCATAACCTGCCTCATTTTTCAATACCGGTGAACAGAAAATGATTTACATTGAGGCAATTATATTAAAAGTTTAGGTTTTATGAACGAAAATGTAATTTCTTTTTAAAAATAAAATAATTTTCATTCATATTTTCTGAAATGAGGCGGCAGTAAAAATAAACACTCGTCAAAAAAGATTTTTTCAGGCAATCTAGTTAATGCTTGGTTTTTAAGAATGAAAATATTTATTTCTCGATACAAAGACGTCATTTTCAACAGAGATAATTTTGAGGTGCATAATTTTGACATTAACTATCTATTAGCTTTTCAAAAGTTTTTTTTTTTTTTTCTCATAGCAATATTTGATAACAAATTAAACATTTCTGTTAGCCGTGTGCAGACTATAAACCGTGAGATATTGGTAATATATATATTTTTTTAATAATAAAAATTAATATCATAACACAAGGCACTTTTATTTCAACGTCAAAGCGTATTTGTTTTATTTTTGATATATGAGGTCAAATTCACCTTTTTTTCGTATTTTAATTTTGTTTCCAATATGAAGACGTATTCATGTCTTTTTTTATTTCATTTTCCTCTTGCACACGAAAATCTTTCAAATCAAAATTAACTGTTTAGGATAAATTATTATTACGGGATATGATTTTCTTCGCAACGGTAAAAAAAAAAAAAAAAAAAAAAAAAAAAAAAAAAAAAAAAAAAAAAAAAAGTTATTAAATTTTATAGCAAAATGCTACTTTATTCCTTATGAAAATAATGAACTTTTTAATTTAAAATAAAAATATTTGAACAAAATAAATAGAACACAGCTTTTCTTTATATCTGGGGTGAATTCCATCTATATGTAAAGACACAAAGACATTAATTAATCCCTTTTGACGTTGATTTGACTTCAAACAATCACACATACTTTCACGTTTACGATATTTTTATGTGTAGTTCCGTTGCTAGGTAACAGTTAAAAGAAAATTAAAACAATGAAATATGTGCATTTAAAAAAAAGTAAATTTGTAAAAGAAAATATTTTATATTATTGGAACACTTATGTAAAATCCCTCCATAAGTTATACACCGAATTAAAAAAACTCTGACAAATGTATGCACAAAATTTCAAACTAATACGAATAATGTATGGTTCTAATTAGGAAATTTCAGCATCCATAATTTACGATTTAAATCCTTCAATCATATGAACCATTTTCTTTCATCAAATAAAAATAGAAAAATCGTCTGAATTGCTATAGAAAAGCATTATTGCACAAAATAAAATATTCTATATTTTACGAACGAGGGAACCAAATATAACAAAAAACTGTACCACTAAATCAGGGTACTTCATCAACATACCGACTTAATTTCAAGCTAATCGGATGCTTTTTGCGGCAGTTATCGCGGAACAGACAAATAGACTAATGGAAACCAAAACTTTTCGTGTCTCCACAGTAAGCCTTCACTGACGTTACGGCAATAAGTATACAGTGTGTTTTAAAATGGCTTGAATGAGTACGCGTAATGTTTTAAATGTTGGAAATGAACTGGCAATTTAAATTGCAAAAGTATTTAAAATTAGGTGGGAAATGAAATCGCAATAATGTTATAGCCCTATCTTTTCAAAAATTTACACAATTTTATTTATTTATACTTCCTTTCAATACAAAATAGGTCAGATTTTGTAACAAGAACATATATTAATCAAAACTGCAAAAATTTATCTTTCGAACTGAATGGGATTCAAAATTGGCCATTGTTAACGGAAGTGTATACATGGAATTTGAAATTTAAGTCTGCTTATCACAAAAGTCGTGGACAATGCTAATATATGAGAAAACTGTTTGTTGATTCTGCGTAGACTAACATTATATTCAGCGATTTTAGAAGACTTCATCCTTTGCGCCACGCCAGTTTTGAACGTGGAAATGAAAATCACTTGGTCGCGACTTTGAGCAACTTTTCTTGAAGTTTAATACAAGGCGTAACGATATAATCTATTACATTTAAAACTACTTTATCATTTTATATAATCTCTTCCTATGTAATACTTCACTTAGGTGAACGGTGATGGAATGTTTTCACACTTATTATTATTATTAGTCGAAAGAACACCACCACCAGTTTGCGTACGATCTGTTTTTTGATAATAGCCTTTCAATGATTCAAAAACGTGGCACCAATATATATAGCTTTTTCCTTTTATTAAAATTCGATTAATTTTAAGACACAGAGGTGCATTTCTTTTTACAATATTGATGTCATAAAAAGAGAAAACAAGTTAAAATAATTTTCAATAGGGGGCGGTCTTATAAAATTTTAAAAAGAATATATTTTCAAAAATTATTTCCCGGACTGTGTGAGTACCGTATTTTTATTCTCTACTCTATTTTAAAAATTTATTTCAACTTACATTGCCTGGGAGAACGTAGTGTAAAACCGTATAGTCAGTTAAAAACCGGCTATTTCAGTCACCCAGTCTAAGCAACGCTACAGCAGGTAATAAATGAAATACTTAGCTCTAGGCAAGATAAGAAAAAATACCATAAAGCTACATCCATATTAACATTTGTGTAGTTTCTTTGCTGGAAAGGCTATTTTGTTATTTTCTTTTTTAACGTATCCTTCTTTTAAAATTCTTAAATATAAAAACATTTAAAGTTATTAATTTGGCTTATATTATTGTGCGTAGCATATTAATAAGGATTTAATTCCCATGATGAAATTTTTTCCAGGATTTATAGGTGCAATTTTAGAACTTGCTATCTGATCCGCATTCTTTTGGAACCAGATATCCTACTGAAGATTAAAAAAAAAAAATAAGAAAGAAAAAAAATAATTGAAGATCCTGTGAACAATGCTTGAAGGAATCACAGGTCAAAACTACATAGACAAGACGGATAAGGATATTTATAAAACTGATAAAGAGGTAAATTTCTTTTCTGAAATATCTTAAAGTGATCCCATTTCTAATTTGAAGATTCTGTTCTCTTTAAATATATAATCATTAGACTAATAATTGAATTATTGTTAGTTTAGTCCCTTAGTTAAATTTTTAAAATAAAATATATTGCTTGTTTGTTTGTTTGTTTGTTTTTTTAAGAAAAATTTCTTTTATTTCCTGTGATACCCATGCGCATTTACCCCATTCGGAGGATTTGACATTTAATATATAATTATTTATTACTAAAAAGTTGGTGAAGTTATCATATATTTAAAATGGTATTATGGTTACATGAATAAGCCCAGAGAACATTTGCAAAGTTACGTTAAATTATGTTAGAAATTTCGGTTTCTACTAAAAATAGGCAAAATAGTTTTAATCCGTTTCCCCTACTTATTTCCAACAAATAATGCATTACAGAGCGTTTCAACTTTCTTGGAAACCTTGTATGCATATATATTTATAGGCAGGATTTGTTGCGAAAACTATTAGATGAATTAAGAGGGATAAATTCTTTTTTTTTTTTTTTCTCTCTCTCTCTCTCTCTCTCTCTCTCTCTCACGTATGAAGAATAAAAAAAAATTCCTGCGTCTCGGATATATTGTTAAACCGTTTTAACATTACGAGTTTAAAATTTAAGCTTCACATCTAGAGCTAATTTCCTTTAAAAATGGACTCAAAACATTAAAATTATGTTATAGTAGGCTAATGACAACTTGGCGAAAATTAAAAGAAAAAATGTAAACTTTAAAATGAATTTTTTTTAAATAGAGAACACACTGGGATCCTTAATATCGTACTTTAAGTGGTAGACACATTGTATAGTTAATCTCTGTTATAAAAATAAAATAAAATAAATAAATAAACAAAAAAAAAAACTTGTCAAGGAAATTTAAATTTAAATTTCTAAATATATACTGTATACATAGTTAAACATAGAAGCAACTTAATAAGTACTGCTAAATACCTTTTCCAATGCATAATTATTAAATTAGAGTACAATAATAAAATAAATTATTTATTTAACTTTAACAAACATTCTTACAAGGAAAATATTGATAAATAAAAGGAAAATATTATACAGTTTATTACCCATGTTTTTTTTAGTTAAACCAATGGATGGGAAGGTGGAATTTAATTTATATTTTATTGCTATTTGTTTATACGTCGTAAAATGAAGATATACTATTATGATCTGTAACTTTTCTGTATATTTATAAGCCAAAAAATATTTATTGTCTATTTGCATGCCATATTTTATACAGCATTAGAATATATAGCATTGAAATAAATCGTTAAGTTCTGTAAGTTATTTAGGTAATACAAATAAATTTTTCAACCTAAGTTCATGTTTACGATTTTCAAGAATGTTTATACTTTAAAAATAAAATATCGAAAATATATGTACTAGCATTTTTTATATTTTACATTCACAATGTTCTTGTTATGTGTATTTTGTGGAACATGTATTGAAAACATCCCATACTTGTTATAAAATATCAGACTAAAAAATACGAACTTAGACATAAAATTGAAGCTATTTACTACTATCAAACAAGGAGTCAGTATTTCCAGATTAGGGGATTTTTTGTTAAATATCTATCACTCATTTTGACTAGTAATGCCTGCTTTTTTAAATAAGGTAATTATTTATGGAATCAATAAATAAAGCAATTAATGATTTTATTAACGTGGTAGATATTCTTCATTTAAAAAATCATCAATCTTGTTAACTGCAAAGAATTAAAAAAGAAAATTCCTTAAAAGAAAATACATTTCAAAATTAAGCTTATTGTTGTTGTTGTTGTTTTATAAGAAACATTTATAATATATACACTGTACTCATTTTTTATCATATTTTGTGAATTGTATACTTTAAAGTTGAAACATTTTTAAATATATGTATATTTAGAAAATTTTAGTACCTTTACTGTCACTTGAAAATACATAATTTAATATTTTAAGTTGACTGAAATTCTATATACAGTTGAAAGAAAAATGTAAATTTATACAATAGACAACTGAGGAAGTGCTTTTAAAATAAAACACTGCTTTTCGAAAAACTCTGTTCTAAATCTTTACATAGTGTTTTATCTAATATAAAAGCATTGGGAAATTTATATAAACAATGCACATAAGTTTTCATTTTATTTACTGTAATCTAATATTCAAATATTTCACCAAGATTTTGAAATATTTTATGGCTTGTGTAACTCAGAATAAAGAAGAGAATATATATTTTTATATGCGGCAATTTTTTATAAACAAATCGATTAAAATTTATCCTATCAAGTAAAAAAGAATTTTTAATATATATTTTTAAATGTTTGATTGACAAATTTGTTTGAATCAAATTGGGCTTTATAAAATGTGTCACATAAAAAAAAAAAAAAAAAAAAAAAAAAAACTAAACTAATTGTTATAGTGTATCAAAAATTTTCAAGATTTGAAATAAATAGCGTGTAATTGAGCGTTGTTTTTATATAGCGTTATCAGCAAAGAAAATTGCAGCATATTTAATTTCTAAATTCAAATGTGACGTAAATGCTACTTTGTATTATTTGATGGTTTCCAGGTTTTGTACAATATTTTTAATTTGCTCTAAAATTGAAAATTTTCTAAATACACATAAAGAAGGAATATCCATGCTCTTTGGTGAATAAAAAGCGGGACATAGGAAATTATATTTACAAGTTGATATTATACTAGTTATCGTATTCACGATCTTCATTAACACTTCGTTTTCCAAATAGTATCTATATATATATGTATATATATATATATACATCATTCCTAAATAAAGTACAGATGACTTCATGCTGGGGTGATTCAAAAGACTGTTGACATTTCTTTTTTTATAAAACTGATAGCCAATTACTTTAATTTACAGATAATATTAAAGATTGTTCTTGTAAACAATCTTCAAATTGATAGTGAAGAATGACGTGAAGAGGCTTAAGTTCATAGAAAATTCAGAAATCCAAATCTTATCAGACAAACCATAAGAAAGATGGTTAAAAAAAATTTAAAGAGTAGAATGTTGCGGATGAAGTTCGTTCAGAAAGGCACACTGAGCTTCACAATGGTGCAGAGGACTAACTCCCTATTCTAAAGCATTGAATCCAGCGGCCCGTCCATGAATACAATGCCAAATAATTTCCAAGAAACATTTTTGACAAAATATAGATTTTTTTTTTTTTTCATGGAGTACAGGATAGATATTTTCAAATTGAATTTTCTTATAAAAAATATGATGAAGTTGCTACGATGTTTACTGATGCATATTTTTTATGAAAAAAAAAACAATAAATTTTAATTAAATTCATCGCACATGTTTAATTTAATATCTGTTAAAAAGGAAACTTTTAGGTAAGTTCATCCATAAAAAAAGAAAAATTTGTTAAATATAGCTCATAAAACTCTCAAAAAGGCATAGAAATAACCAAAATTGATAACACATATTCTGAAAAAATTCTTCTAATATTAAGAAAAGTGTAGGACTCATTCCTTGCGCACCCTGAAATTGTGATGGGGGTCGCGCCAGAAAGTGGATCAGAGAGATAGCTCTTCGTACTATTGTGAAGCTCTGTGGAAAGACCAGAGACAGCATAGACCTCACAGACCATACAGGCCTCGGCAATCTCAGAGATCAGAGAAGATTCTATAAACAGGTCTAAGGGATCAATTAAGAGACTGATAAAGGACTTAAATTGGAAGCCCCCCCTTCGAGAAATCCATGTTGAATTATCGGAAAACTTAAAAGAGCATGACTTATTACTTAATAAAAATTTTTAAAACACAATTTCACCATCAGAAAATAGACTTTAGATGCTGATGTTGTGCGATTTTAAAAATTGTATCCGTAAATTTTAAGTATTTTTAAGATGATAAAATTTTAAGGAGAAGGAAATTTCAAAGTTTATAAAAGTTTTTTAAATACTTAAATCTTAAGGAGGCGACTTAAAAACTCACAAAGTCAGCATTTCGTGTATATTTTCTGAAGGTGCAAACCGTATTTTTATAATTATATTAGGTAATAAGTAATTGCACTTTTAAGAGGACAGTAGACATTTAAAACAAAATTCGACAAAAAAACCTTTTTCTTTTCTTTTTTTTTTTTTTTTTTTTTTTTTAAGAATTATGAAACTAGATGCCAAATTTATCTAATGCAAAAAGAAATTTTTAATTCTGACGCTTCTTTGAACAGATATAAGGTTTTATGTTTGTAAAAACTGTATATATAGTTTGTTTTACATAAAATGCTATTTTCTCAAAATTGAAAATTTTGCCCATTTTGAGCATTCCTAATTATCCGATTCTTTTAAAATTTGTACTGAATATCCTCTATACAATAATAAATAAATGTTAGCATGAAAAGTTGCACGTCAGGGGTATTTTAGAGTTGAAATTTATATGCATAAGAAAATAGATAGCTCACTTTTCTAAAAAAAAAAACAAAAAACAAAGAGTAATTATAAAAGCATTTTTTTCTGCTTATATATTCAGTGAATTTTTACAATTCATTACAACTTCTATCGTAATACATACATAAAGCATCTCAAAATTAATAATGTTCATATTTTATGAAAAAGAAATGCTCCTGGGATATTTTAAAATATGACAATTATTCGTTATTTTAAAATTTTCGAAATTGAACAATTTAAAACCTTTTTATTATTTTAACACCACATTTTGAATAAAACTTTTTAACCTTGCCATTAACAAGTTTGCCAATTTTCAATATTATCCATTGAAATTTGAAAGATTAGGTTTTTAATGTCCACTGTCCCTTTAAGTTTTCACGTAGGTTAACATCGGATTTCGTGATCTGGGAATTTCAGTGAAGCTGTCTCTTAAACTGAAATTTAACCCTCTATATCCCAAATTATGAATTTAAAAAACTATCGCCTCAAAACTTTTTTTCCTTGATACATTAGAAGATATATGCACTAAAAATAAAATATTTATTTTATTTTGTTAATTACAGCTAATTACATGATGTGGTACTTCAAAGTACCATTGGGTCATTCATAACGCTTGGACAAAAATCGAGACTTAGAAAAAAAAACTATATCGAATTTTTCTTATTATTTTAATGTGACTTATCATGTATATAAGTAGTGTATATAGGCCTATGATGTTTATTCGACTAAATGATAATGCTATTCGTGAATTATCAGTGACTATTTTGTCATCAGAAGAATATTTTACAGCTGTAACGCTAACGTTTGTTGGAAAGCATATTTTAAAGAGATTTTGAAACTTTTAGTTATAGAAAACTGAAAAGGGTCCATAAAAATGCTAAAACATATTTTTTTCTAATTTGTATTTTATTTTTATTTTGTTTATTAAAAACACAACATTTTTTTTTAAAGATAAAATAACATATTTTCGATTTATTATTGAACAATGTCCTACATAAAGCATGCAATATCGTCCCCTACGTGTTATCAAATTCCACCTGCCTACCACCCACGCATCACTAGTAAACATATACGTTTTTATGCACCATATGTATTCAAACGATAAAAATCTAAGTAAAAATCCGGTTCAACGTAGTTCTGACGGTACTCAAATATACCTCTTTGAAAAGCGCCGCATAAAGTAATCAAACTGATTTTTTTTACCATAACATTATCAAGTGATATATTTAAAACAAGAAATGAAAATATGATAGTCTTACCTTTAAAATTTAAGATGTTTACAAGTAAAAGTTAGGGATACCATGCCAGACAAGAAAATGAAAGCAAAATTCACACTCATACGTGCCAAAATAGCTTCGTGTACAATTTTTAGCTTACTCGAACCACTATTGCTATCTAGTGATGGTTAAGAAAATTATTTACTATTAATTCATAAAAGTACCATTGCGATTTCATTCACTGAGTGGTTTTAGTTGGGATAGAAAACTGTATTACATAAAAGTACCGTCGGAACATAAAGGGTTAAACAGAATAACCGCCCGTACCATATTCAGATTATGCACCATTTTGAACTTTACGACTAATTTGCTGGGCTTTACCGAAAGGATTGATCGCTCTTCACCTAGATTTTGGGCTGTTTACTATCTTGACTTGACAGTCATGGGGTTTTTTGTCAGGGGTTTTATAAAGTCAAAAGTGTACGATGTATAGGTTAACAGCCTAGATCAACTAAAATAGCGATTAACTGCAGCAGCAGTGGCAGAGATGACGCAATCCATATTGGAGAATACTTTCTGATCCAAGCAACTGTGTAAAGTTGCCTCCGGAAAAAAGCTCCTTTACCCAAATTACTTCATTCAATAATTATATTACCCGGAAATCATTTACATAAGGAATTCTGTAAGGTAATTACAAAACTTTTTTAACATAATATTCTCTTAGATAAAAACATACGAAGTGTTTCATATAGAATAGAATTAGGGATTTAAAAGTCTTAAAATATACCGAAACAAAAGTGCAGTCTTAAATGTTTATTAAATTGTTATTTCAATGTCATTATTTTTACTTTCTTCTATCTTTACAAGAAGAATGTATTGGAGTTGTGAAAATGTTCGATTCCGGTTTTCGATGGATTTGTAACTTTTAGAAAGTCCTGAACACGATTTGATGGTTTTTAGAAAATGTTCGGCTGTGAGTCTGTCTGTCATTGTGAGTCTGTGAGCCTGTGAGTCTGTCTGTATGTGGCAACAATTTTGTGGGCGCGCTAATTCAAGAATTAATGAACGGAATATAATAAACTTTAGATTCGGTTAGTCCTTGATATAAGTTAGTGCTAATTACTTTTCGGTGTGAATCGCCCAACAGGTGACGCTGCTATGCTGCATTTTTACAATTTCTGGAATAGCTATATCTAAAGCAATAACGCATGGATTTTCATAAAACTTCAGATTCAGTTAGTCCTTGATATAACTTGTAATGTAAGAAAGGTGAGAATTCGAGACATCGGAGTGTCGGTGCAGCTTCTAAAGATCTGGTATGAGACAGTGCTTAAAAGGCAAATATCGTATGGCCATGAAGTATGGTATAAAGATTTGAAAATTCATGGTTTAAGAAGACTTTCGTCGTGTCAGAGGATTTGTCTATTGACATTAATAAGAAGTTATCGATCAACCTCGACGGAAGCGCTGTGCGTCTTTGCGGGAGTGTTGCCAATGGATATTGAGCTTAATAATTCTAGCCATTTACACAACATAATTCATGGTGATATTTCATTGGAAATTGATGGCAACCGGATACACTCCGAGGATGTTTAAAAAAATCTGCCAACATATAACTATCCAAATTTTTACGATAAGCATAACATCAACTTTATTGCACCTGTTATTAAGTACGTTCCAAACAGAAACTTTCCGATTGCCTATACAGATGGTTCTAGAATGCCGGGGGGAGTGGCGGCAGCATTTGTAGTATATTTTCAAAATGTGGAAATTTTTACTAAGAGAATACGATTATGTGAGTATAATACCGTTTTTCAAGCGGAGCTCTACGCCATCTTCGAGGCAATTAGATGGTTCAATGTAGTTTCTTATCGTCAGCTTTATATTTTCACAGATAGTTTGTCTTCAGTGTCTTCTATTCGCAGACTTTTTCCCAGCAACGATATATTATTTGAACTTTTTACAAGTCTTCGTCTTTTGAGGAATAAGATGGTACATATTGGATAGATAAAATCCCATGTAGGAATTGCGGGAAACGAACGTGCCGACGAACTGGCAAAGTCTGTTATTTTAAATAACACTTTTGATTCAGAAGAAAAGCTTTCGATACCTATCTGCTTATTAAAATCCCATTTTCGTACGAAAAATATGAAAGAATGGCAAACTCGTTGGTCTTATTCAGACAAAGGTCGAGACACATACAGAGTTTTGCCGGACGTTAGCCTAGATTTTTTGTGTGATTCTCAAATCGTAGTATACTTTATCAGTGGTCACGGAGCGTTTCCGGCGTATTTAAATAAAATTGGTAAACGACAGAACGACAGATGTGCATGTGGGAAACGTGGTGATACGCCTCATTACTTATTTCAGAGTTGTCGTGTTTCAAGGGACTGTTTTCCTATGATACGCAATAGAACACTTGAGTGAAACTTAAGATGTGTTCTTCTGACGAGAACTAACTATGGAACACTGCGTAGAATCTACAATGATTTAGATAAAAAAATTTCATTCATAAGGTATAAATTCTGAATATTATATGACTTTGTGAACTTTGTGGACTGGCTTTTATGGTTTTTGAACATTTTAAAAACTACAAAGTTGTATCAGAATTGCTGATATTTGATCTGTTAAATTCAAGTTTGGATATATTTTTAGTTTTTATGTATGTTTAGGAATTTATTTTAATGACAACTGCATTATTGTAAAAAATTGTCTATAAATCCTGTTTGCCTTGTTTTAACAGCTTGGGACATATGTCAAAGTTTTAAATGTCCTAAATTTCTGTATACCATTACGTTTTTCTTTGTAAGTGTCGGGGCACTTACTTTTTTATTATGTATTATATTTAATTTTTCTTTGGTAAATACCTGCTGGTTTTCTGGTTCTGATGCCCTGGTTGTGGCTTTGGCTGAGTCATGGAAGGGAATTTCCTGCCTAGGTTTTAACACCTATGCCAGATTCTGGTTAGTGCCTAGGTTAGGGTGATCTAGTCCTTGATATAATTTAATGCTGATTACTTTTCGGTCTAAATCGCATAACGGGTGGCGCGTACTATGCGCTACTATGCTGTATTATTCATGATTATCGCAATAACTCTATCTCGAGAAGTAATGCACAAATTTACATCAAACTTCAGATTCAATTAGTCCGTGATGTGAATTATTGATGTTTATTTTTTTTATGTAAATCGCCTAACAGGTGGCGCTGCTATGCTGCTTTTTTCACGATTTCCGCAATGGCTGTATCTCAAGAACACTAATTCATGAATTTTCATCAAACTTCAGATTCAGTAGTACCTGATATACGTTGGTTCTGATTAGTTTTTGATGTAAAACGCCCAACAGGTGGCACCTATTCAGAATTGTTAACAATTTCCGCAATAGATCTATCTAAAACTAATGCATGGAATTTAATCAAACTCTAGATTTAGTTAGAAGTTGACAGAGGAGGTTGCTGATTAGATTTTTTTGTGTAAATTACCTAACCAATGGACCCGCTATGCTACATTATTCAGGAAGTATTAAGGTATAGAGATAGAAGAAAGTTCTGAGATTGGCACATCATGCTACTTTTGTAAACATTTGTCCATTTTTTCAGTTATTTTAATTTAAACAAACAAAAAAAGCTATTAATTAGAGTATAAATTCGCATTACAGCTGAGATAAAATTATTTATTTACTTATTCTTTTTAATGTGCAAACATGTATCTTAAAATTATTAGTTGTTATTTTCAAAAATGATCATACTCTCATACAAATTATTACATTAAAACATATATTTTACAGAAAGAAAATTTTTAAATAAAGACTGGGATTCTTATTAGAAAAAATAATAAAACAACATGAATCATAAATAGAGGAACAGAATTGAATATTTCAAAATTATTTATAAAACACATGTGCAGAAAAAAAGACTCTTCTAATTCTCATAAAGCTACAGTAAATCCGTTGACATGAAATATTTCCATGTTAGCAAAATCAATTCCAATCGAGTCTCCTATCAAAGAAAGTTGAATTGCAAATATTTTTTCTCCTAAAATAAATTGGATACAGAAATGCTACACGAGTATTCTGAATCTTAAAATTGCTTCGACATTTCTTTATAAAGAAATACTTTGTTTTACATTTTGATTATTATGTATATTTATATAGGGGTGTATTATGTAAATTTTAAAGGTGTTTTCAAATGTTAATGTTCCAATTTCCATGTTTATTAAACAGTTGAAATGTTTGATACTATGTAAACATTTCTAAGTCATTTGAAAGAGCAATTAATGCTAAATTAAAAAAAAGAAAGCAGAATTTGTTTCTGTTCGTAAATTTATTTAATACAAATAAGCATAAAAATAAATATAGCAATAATAAATGTGGACTACTACATGATTACATTATTGCATAATT
Source organism: Maratus speciosus (assembly GCA_963932465.1). Taxonomy (NCBI): domain Eukaryota; kingdom Metazoa; phylum Arthropoda; class Arachnida; order Araneae; family Salticidae; genus Maratus; species Maratus speciosus. Next base: position 5,363,742 of record OZ010786.1, on the reverse strand, counting down.
TTTGTGACAAAAAATCACAATATTACTATATGGTGTACACAAATCTTTTTAATAATTTTAACATATACAAATATTAAAACAACTTTAAAAAATTTAAAATTGACGTTTCGGTCGATATCTAAGGCCATTCTCAAGTCCCACCAACAATCTTCGCTTTAACCAATCATATGTAAATGCCTGCAGTAGCAGTATCGACAAGATGAAAACGGCATACAGAATTGTATCAAACTAATAATTCTGGAGACTAAATGCAAGCGCAGACTGAAACACAAATATAGTAGAACTTTGTTTGAATCTCAAACATAGTTGACCTTTGCTTGAAACTCAAACATTGTTGAACTTTTTTTTAAAACTCACACGTAGTTGAACTTTTTCTAAAACTCAAACATAGTTGAACTTTCTCTGACATTTAAAAGCATAAAATGAGCAAAAGTTCACCAATGAGCAAAAGTTAACCAATGAACAAAAGTTCACCTTTCTAAAATATTCATTCTCGTTGTCATGAGGTTTCTAAAATAGTGTAATGGTTCTTTTCTCCAAATGAGTTCCTTTTATCGAAAAGGTCTCTATGACTATCCTAAAAATGGTATTACCCTCCTCCCCTGCTCTACCCGTAAGGCATGGTGACGTCACGGCGACGTCGTTGTGAAGTCACACTGTGATTTTGTGACCGTCGATGTGACGTCACAGTGACTAGAATGCGAGGTCGTTATGGCCGTTTTAGAGGACGTTTGTGACGTCACATTGTGAACACTCTGTGAAGTCAAGGTGTGACAAATTTGTGAAAAGTGTGTCATTTGTGACTATTTTGGCATTAACTTTGTGACGAACCTGTGACGAAAGCGACAATGCTTTGAAGTCACATTGTGACCAATTTGTGAAATATGTGTCATTTGTGACGAACCTGTCATAAACACTGTGATTTCAAATGAAAATCAAATTTCAAATTAATTGCTTAAAAGACGCAAATAGTGAAAAAGATTCCATGCTGGGACTCGAACCCGGGCCATCAGTACAGCACACTGACATTCTACCGACTAAATCACATGAACGATACCCAGGCTGGAAAATTTCTCACTATTACATGTTGGCAAGGCTACAAACGCAGCAAAAGATGGAATATTTAGCGTGAACCACCCACATGATGCAAACACGAAACTTAATTAAATCCAGCATTGATTGAAATTGCATTGATTCCAGCATTGATTATATTAATACTTGGAAATTTTTCCAGAGAGAACCATTCGCCTTGCATACAATATTTCAAATGAAAGTCAAATTTCAAATTAATTGCTTAAAAGGCAATTTTAATTTGAAATGTTGTATACAGGGCGAATGTTTCTCCCTGGAAAAATTTCCAATTATTAATATAGTTTCAATCGATGCTGGATTTAATTAAGTTTCGTGTTTACCCCATGTCGGTGGCTCACGATAAATATTCCATCTTATGCTGCGTTTGTAGCCTTGCGAACATGTAATAGTGAAAAATTTTACGGGCTGGTCGTCGTTCCATGTGGTTTAGTCGGTAGAACGTCAGTGTGCTACACTGATGGCCCGGGTTCGAGTCCCGGCATGGAATCTTTTTCACAATGTTGGCCTTTGCGCCTTTTAAGCAATTAATTTGACATTTGATTTTCATTTGAAATATTGTATATAAGGCGAATGATTCTCTCTGGAAAAATTTCTAAGTATTAATACAGCGATGAATTTTAAAATAAAATTTTGCTGTAAATATAAAATCTTATCATTTTACCGTACTTTTTAGCAAAATATCGCTACTTTGGAGTCCTATTCTTCTAAAACATTGTACATTTTTCCACTTAAAAAACAATGCTTATCAACTGACATATTTTTTTATTAAGTTCTATGCTTGATATTTAGAATGTGTAAGTTTTTTTAATTTGTTTTGATTTGTCATTGCTTTATTAAATACGAACATGGAAACTAACGGATATTAATACAACTATTATTTATAGAGCGGCATGATAAGCGATATTTATTTAAGTTTTTTATTCCCGTGTATATTGTACTTTGTGAATATGAGCTAAATAGATTTGGTATGTTTTATAGGAAAAGACTGATCTGGGAAATAGAAAAAAAAAAAAACGAGTAAGAAAAATCATGCGTTAAGCATAGATTAAAATATACTTTCCAACACTTTCTGAATGCTTTAACAAGACATCGTAATTTAGGGAAATGACGTAAATAAGATAACTAAGTAAACATTTTAGAAAACGCAAAAAACATTTGAAAAACTGATTTCAGCAGTTACCGTCCATAGCCAAATATGTTTTCCAATTCTTTTAAACAGTCCTTATTTGATCTGTAGGTTGATACACTGAAAAAAATGAAGTACTCAAAAATGAGCAAACCGACGTACTCATAATGAATTGAATATTTTTGGATCAAAAATGAACCTATACTTTCTCTATTTTGAAGCATCACATGTTATCAAACCCAAACAAACAAATAGTTTTGTACCCTGTAATGGTTTATTTCATTTATGGCGGCATAAATGATGTTTATGAATGTAAATATTAAATTATGCACAGCATTTAAAAAATAATTGCTTGGAAATAATGTTCTTGTCATAAAAATATTCGATTTGAGTATCTTGTTAAGAATTTTGCTATTTTTCTTGATAAATAATCAATTAAACATTTCTTGTTAAGAACTTTGAACGGGAAATAAATGTCAGTACATTTTTACTTTACATTTTAGGGTTGTTTTTTTTTTTTTGGGGGGGGGGGGGGGGGCAGTACATAACGATTCATATTTGATCACAGCCATGGAATAAAAAATGAGTACATGTGTTTCTCAACTTTGAGTACATTTGGATCGGAGCTATTTTGTGCATGTGACGCATTTAAAATTGAGTACTTTTTACTCAATTTTGAGTACCCGTTTTTTTAAGCAGGGTTGCAAAAAAGCCGGCTAAAATTAAAAAAAGCCACGCCGGTGGCTTTTATTGGTATTAACCGGCTTTTTTTGGCCAAAATTGGCTTTTTTGGCCATAATTGGCTTTTATACAATGAAGCATTATAATTATAAACTACACATTTTAAAGTGCTTTTAATTAGTTTTAATGACATTTAACTGATTTAGAGTTTAATAAGTAACCCAATTTTTCAAAAATGAAGACATTAATACTGGAATAAAACTTAGATGGTTTTACTAGTGATTTGTAGTCTGAATTGCAAATATGTCAGCTAAATTTTAAAAGGGCCATACCAATTGCTTTATCTGGTTTACACTGACCTTATAACCCCTCCCCCTTTTTTTTTCCTTTTTACTGCTTTATAAAATTAAAGAGGACAATGGTTACTTAGTTACATGTTTTATTACTTAATTAATTTTAAGAGCTATTTAATATTCAAGTCTTATTTTATTTGTAGTAAACATTTCTAATTTCCCTTTTAATCTCTCCATATGGACGCAAGAATGTTTCCATTTTGATGTGCTACATTTTGTCCTTGTTTAATTAAATATAATCTTTAAAATGTGTAGTATATGTGGAGCTATGTAATATGTAATTTCAAAACACCAGTTTGGAGTCCTAACTTGCATTCTTTTCAATATTTATATATATATTTTTTTCAGACATAATTGCCTTCACAGTTGCCTTCTAGAAGTTATAAAATTTTATTTATTTGACAAAATTTAATAGAAATTTATATTTTTTTTAGTAGAAAATATTTATAAGTTACTAAAAATTAATTGGTCCAAATTTAAAACGAATTATATGTATACCAACTTTTAAAAATAAAAACCGGCTTTTTTCAATAAAAGCCGGCTTTTTTTAAGTGGCTAAAACCAAAAAAAGCCGGCCGGCTTTTTTTGGCCTGGCTAAAAGCCGGCCACCCTGTTTTTAAGTGTATATATACTATATAATGGGAAAATTTAGTTTAGCAAGAAAACGCCTAACAGGTTGAAATTCATTTTCAGCAATTTATACTAATGTATGGAAACATACTTGAATACCTTTGTACAACCCTGTAGTTTACCTAAAATCTTTATTACACGCCACTATTTAGTTAAAATTTAATTCAAACTAAGACACTCTTAAAACTGCTGAAATCACATTTCCAGAAATTATAATATATAGACGGCCATGTATCCAATTCTTTACGTGACCCTGTATATCATTTTATCTATATTCTACAAATATTTCTTGGTAAATTAAATGCAGTTCAGCGAAAAAAAGCATAACTCATTTAAAAACCACCTTTAAGCAATTTGCGCCCATACCCAGTAATCCTTACGAATACTTTTGTGTAGCCTTGTATAGGAATTATAGCATTTATGTACACCATACACTATGCATAAATATAGTGAATCATAAAAGTGCATATCATAATTAAAAATATATTTCCAGCAATCATCGCTAACGGATACAATATGGTATCTGAAAGATTTTGTGTGTCCCTGTAAATGCTATATACGTATTATTCGTATTATACATGAAATAATTTATAGTATGTAAACCTCAGCGACATACATCAATTTCATTATATATGAAATAGATTAACATAATTAAAGTATGCCGCAAACAATTCCCTCCACCTCTATATCATTATGTATTTGAATTCCTTTTTTAGTCCTGTAAATGAACAATAACTATTCTTTGCATCGCATAGTCAACAGAATGCATATTTTAGTGCACTTCATAAATGCATATAAATTTTATTTTGTTTGAAAGCGTGCGTAAAATCATAAAAAATCATTTGAAACGACTTTTTCCCATAGGCCGTAATGTAACGGAAAACTTTTGGCTGTCCCTGTAAATGAACAAAGCATGCTACAAACTTCATTACAAATAGGTACCGTGCGATGGTAAACGTCAATACCATCCAAAAATTTCAGGCAATCCGAGTATATTTTCGAGTGTTAGAGTGCGCACAGACTGCTAGACGGACAGACGGAGAGACAAACCGAAGTCATAAGCACTTTTCAACTTGTGTCCTACATTATGTATCCTGTATTATATGAACTTTAAAAAAGTATATACTAAAGCAGTTTAATCTATAACTTCCTATCAGGCATGAAAAATACTTTATTTTAATGCTTAAATATCATATTTTACTTTTTAGTGCCAATAATTACCCGAATCATACACGTAGAAAATTAATTTACAATAGAAGAAAATTTAATAACCCATTCAGAATGTCTATAATTAAATGTTTGATTAAAATCACAAACAAAAAAAAATGCTTACATACAATTAAAAAAAATAAATATACCAATTTGAAAAACACTAAAAATAATAATTAGTATTTATAATTGTACTGTTAAACAACAGCAAACTACAATAGATAAATTAAATGCATTATTAGATTTAACAATATCTCAAAAATATTTCCATATGGTATAAGGAATTCCTATTATATTATAATTTTGGCAAATGTTAAATCTGAAAACATTGGTTTGAAGATTTAGGATTTTAAAAGATAATTTAAAATATTATTAGCACTAAAAGAAAATTCTTTCAAATGTTTCACTACTGTAATATGTTAAAAATACATTTTCCCAGTATAATGTTAATTTCTAATCTGAAACAGTTTCGTAATCTCATGATAATCGAACGTGATATTTAACCCCAAAATAATAATAACTATAAATGTTAGTAATAAAAAAATAGTAAGAAGCCGATAAAATAATTCCAAATCATTGTCGTTCCATACATTTTCAATCTCAAGTAAGAGTAAATTAATGTTTATAATAATTCCAGTATGAATGTAGGCATGAATGTCTCTGCGCAGTTTTTTTTTTTCAAGCGATGGCAGATTAAAATATTTTTCTTCACAGTTTTCAAATTGGAAAATATCGCTTCTGACAGTTAAAGATCAGTCTCTTACAAATATAACTATTTAACTCATAATATACAACCAGGAATAAAATATTTAAATTAAATAAAACTTACATGCACGTTCCATTAATATCCGTGTATCCTAAAATGGTCATTTCCTTATCTTAAAGTGTTGTAGACGTGTTGTTCGAAAACAAGTGAACTATTTCCCGCGTATTCCCATATTTATTTTTCTGTGGGCAGACGATTTTCGAGCAGATGGTTTGTTACAGATTGTTTGTTTTTGTATACAAGAAATATGGAATTTGAACGCGCAGAAATTTTCTGAAAGTATCATTCATTAAAATTTTGTATTTGAAGAAATGTCCAATGTATTTAATCTTTTCTTTTTATCCGCACCAAATAATTCAAGTTAAAATGTATTGTAAAGTTCCTTTTTTCTAAATAATTATAATAATAATATTCATAATTAGAGTTTATTAGATAAAACATTGTTTAAATTTTTAAAAGGTGTAAAAATAAATTTAATGTATTAACGACACCCCCCCCCTTTTTTTTTCTTTTTTTTTAAAGTAAAGTTTGTTTTCCTTTATTTTCGGAAAATGCTAATTTTATTTTAAAAGTCTGAAAGAAGTAGAATTTATGACTTGAATACAAATTATAAAAATATTCTAAAGCAAGAAATGCATAGATGACTAAACTCTGAAGACTCTTTCTACATGCTCTTTAAAAGGTGCAGATTTAACTGTAATAGAAAATTTTTAGTTTGAAACCACAGAAGTGTTTCGAATAATTCTGGTCGGTAAAAAAAGAAAGAAAGAGTGAAATTTCCTCCCAGCAAACTAAATATGTAAAGTGTATAAATTTAATATTCGTAATTGTAAATATATTATCCAAATGCTAGATAAAATTGAAATCATGAAAAAGTATACATTCACTGTCTTAGATATCAAATTGATAAAATATAGCCTAAAAATTTAGTTTATTAATGCTTGCATCGTGCACTTTATTTATTATGCCCCCCCCCCCCTCCCCTTTAGTGACGGAATTTACCATTTGCTATCCACTAATATATTTTCATTCCTTATGCCGCTGTAACTCATGGCTGTTTAAAATATTTCTCTTCATTTTCAAAGATTTTTGAAGTTCATATTTTTTGTCACACTGTGACTTACAATATGCTGGTTTTTTTGTCACATATGTGACGTGGCGTACGTTACATAGCAGTGACATAACAGAGACGTCACAATTTTTTTTAATTGCCAGAAAAATATAATTTTACAAAAAGTAACATGTTTTGAAGAATTTTCGTAAGTTTTTAAAGTTTTCTAAGAAGTTCACATTTCAGTCACAATGTGACATCACTGAGTGGTGGCATTTCGGTCACAGATGTGACGTGACCACAGTGACTTGCAGTGACGTCACAGTGATGTCACCGTGACCATGCATGCTATGAGGGTAGCTATGTAATTAACTTATCTGAATTTTTGGAAAGAGTTACTAATTCTTTTATGAAATATAAAACAATTTTAGCTAGTTTGAAATTCATCTCGGTATACCACCCTCTCGGCATGCGAGAAATAACTCAGGATATTATTGTGGGAACTCGGGCTTGTAATTACTCATTAAATAACACTAAACACCATTTAAAAACTTGAGACTGACACCATTAAATTTTTAACTAAGTTATATTTAAAGTTAAAGTATATACAAAATATTTACAAAGGAAAGAGTCGTCATTTTAATTACATCACTGTTCTGCGAAACGATCACAGATCATTCTCATAACACCGACATCATTCTACTGTTTCCTTACCGCCGTAAACATAACTCTAATCGCCGTTGTCTCTCACTTCGTTTCAGTTCTAGTCTTTTTCCCGCTCACAAGGAGTGTCTTTCGATCAAAAGCGCCTCTCTAGTACGCATGCGCGCCGACTAGTTTATGGGGAAAGAAAATCAAACAGAGGAAGGCGCTTTGATCGGCAGGTACGAAAGAATTAGTTTGTGGCGTTGTATACAGTAGGCACGCAGCTTGCTCTGGAAGCCATTAAAGGAAAAGCTCTCCTACAAATCGGCGATCCTGACAGCTTGATCGACATCGATCGACAGAGTGGACCATAGGAAGGAGCAGCAGGAGCACCTGAAAAGACAAAGAAAAAACAGCAGCATCCGAAGTTCTATTTTGGAAAAAAGTCATCATTATTAAAATTCCTCATCAAAATTTATATTATTTCTAGAAAAAAAATCTTCCTATTCCGTTTTACGTTTCTTCGTCGTTCTTTCTTCTTACGTCTTATCGTTTGATTCGTCTTCCTATTTCTCACGTCTTTCGTCTTCTTTTGCCTTAAATATTTTCGTCTTCCTTTACCTTACGACTTTTCGTCTTTTTTTCCGTTCCTTCGGGATTAATTCTGTCAAAATCATTTAAAATCAGTCCGGTGGTGTGTCGTAGTCGGGGTAGTGTCATAATCGGTGAAATTATCAATAACGATACCATATTCGTCAAAATCGGTCAAAGTGTCATCTTCGGAATTTAAGTCAAATTTACTTGTATTTTCTTCGAAAAAGAATCTTCTGTATTCCGGTCTCTTTTTAGTAAACTTCTGCTTAGGTTTCTTAACTTCGTAATTATTCATTTCAATTTCATCTTCAAATTCATCTGACGAATTAGGAATATTCTTAATTTTCTTAGAAGCATTACTCTTCAACTTCGTGTTAGACATTTTCTTAATATTTTCTTTTCTAAAATTTTCTTCCTTTATTACATCAAATTTCTGGTTATTGTCATTTCTGGAAGAATACAACTTATTTTCTAACTTAGTGGAATCTTAATCATTTTTAAGGGTTTTAGCACTGTTAGTCATCTTAATTTGCTTTTTTAACTTAGTCATTTCTTGTCTTAAATTTTCGAAATCTTCCTGGGAATAATTCAATTTCATCTGGATTCTTCTTTTGGACATTTTAATTCTAGAACACTCATCTTCTGATTCTTCTAACTGTTTTTCAAGATGTTTTGAATAGTTATTTATTTTTATTAATCGTAATCGGTATTGTTCTGAACGTTTACTTTCTTCATCTAATTGGGATTTTATATCTTGAAAATGTCTCTCTAATTTTCTATACAATTTACTAACGGTTTGTCTTTCTGTTACTTCTTGTTCTAATTTATCTTCTAACGATTTTATTGTAATTTTCAACTTAGTTTTTTCTGACAAAAATGCTTCTTTTAAATCGATTACATCTAATTGTAACATTTTATATTTTCTTTCAACTTCTTTAACTTGGGCAGTTAAATTTTCATTTTCTAGACGTAATTCTTTAATTTCTGAACTAGAATAGGACAATTGAGGAACAGGCAAATATTTGTTTTGGTTTAGAATTTGTGGGTTGCTACTGTGCAAAGTGGAAGATTAAGGGTTAAATTTAGGATTTACAGTTACTTCACTTGAATTAATAACATTGACTAAGGAATTTTTCTGACTCTTATTTAACTTAACATCATTACCAGAAACCATTAAGGATCCTTGTTGTATTACATCAGTACCAATAATTAAATCAAATTCAATAGATTTGTCATCAATCACAAAAATAGATGTTTGGAATTTAGAATCATCAATTTCGATTTCAGCCTCAAAGTAACCGATTGGTCTGAATGATTTTTTACCTAATCCACTTAAAAGCATATCTGTTGGTTCTAAGTTTACATAACTTTTAATTTTATCAAAATTACTTTTCTTTAGAATAGTTTTTCCACTTCCTGTATCGATTAATGAAATGAAATTTAATGAATGCAACTTTACATCTTTAAAAACTAAATTCTGAGAACAGGTTAGAACATTTACTTGAGAATCATTAGGTAATTTTGAATCTTTGGTTTTACCACATACGAATGATTTGTGGCCATATAAATGACAAGAAAAGCAGAGGGGACCTTTATCTTTATTTCTACACTGATTACTTTTGTGGAATCTATCGCTACAATTATAGCAACGTATATCAGGTTTATTGGGTCTAGATTTATTTTTAAATTCAACTTCTGGTTTCATCTTAGGCCTAACATCAACATCAGGTTTGCTATCATAATCGACACGCAATTTATCATAAATTTTAAGCTTATCTTTAAATTCAACAACATTTGGGCAACCATACAAAAAGGATTTTTAAAAAAACAGGATCGTTTATTCCATTAATTACATCCTGAATAAGTGAAGAAGCTTCTATGTTGCCTTTTGAACATAACTGTTTCATACTTAAAAAATATTCGTCCAAAGATTCGTTTTGTTTCATTTTCCTTTTAGATAGCAATTCTGCTGAATTGCACCTTTCCAAATTCAGAAATAAGTAACGCTTTCAGTTTAGACCACGAATTTATTTTTGTTTCACTTTCAAGAAACAATTTAGCTTTGCCTGTCATACGGCGTTTAGCCAAAATAAATTTGTGCAAATCACTAACATTAAATAAAGAAACAGTATCTTCAAAATCGGAAAGCCATTTTTCAACATTTTGAAATTGACTACCATCAAATTCAGAAACCATATTTTCAATATCGTTAATGGAAATGGATGGTTTAAGAACATAATCAGGATTTAGAATTTTCTGATTTTCATTATTTTCACAACTAGAACTACCAGAATCATTTCTCAAATTATTTTCAGAAACACTCAAAATATCATTATTTTTATAGGAATCAATATCGCTCTCATCATCGCTAAGAGCACCTTCATCAGGAATTAAATTAGATTTCAATACATTAAAATCACATAACGAAGAAATTATTCTGGCAGCAATTTCATCGAAAGTTCCAGAATTATTTATACACAAAACATTGCAAATAGTTATTAAGTCATTAACGGAAAAACTATCTTTAATTTCTTGCAATTTTCAGTTATATTCATCTGAATCTATTTCGAAAGCAAAGCCAGTAAAATTTGGAATTCTACGTCTATTATTTCTATCACCGACTTCTCCAAAAATTAATGTATGCAACGTCTTAATACTCGAAGACTTTTCCGCTTTCAATGAAAGTTCTAATTCCTTAAAATCAATTAACTTTGACATATTGAATACGAACAAAATAAACTCACTTCTTAGAATGGATATCCAGCTTCAGAGTACTCACTATATTACCACAAGACAGATCATTGCACTTAAATAGCGATTTCATAACAAAACTTCAAATATTAGCTTTGTAGGCGTAACGTTCTCGTCCCAGTTCTCGACACCAAATGTGGGAACTCGGGCTTGTAATTACTCATTAAATAACACTAAACACCATTTAAAAACTTGAACCTGACACCATTAAATTTTTAACTAAGTTATATTTAAAGTATATATACAAAATATTTACAAAGGAGAGAGTCGTCATTTTAATTACATCACTGTTCTGCGAAACGATCACAGCTCATTCTCATAACACCGACATCATTCTACTGTTTCCTTACCGCCGCAAACATAACTCACTCTAATCGCCGTCGTCTCTCTCTCATTTCGTTTCAGTTCTAGTTTTTTTCCCGCTCACAAGGAGTGTCTTTCGATCAAAAGCGCCTCTCTAGTACGCATGTGGGCCGACTAGTTCAAGGGGAAAGAAAATCAAACAGAGGAAGGCGCTTTGATCGGCAGGTACGAAAGAATTAGTTGGTGGCTCTGTATGCAGTAGGCAAGCAGCTTGCTCTGGAAGCCATTAAATGAAAAGCTCTCCTACATTATTGATAATCAAATACAATTATACGATTGTATGAAAACATACTGAAAATAGGTTTTTCTCTTATAATTCAGAGTAATGTGTTTATTTTCAATACTGAATTGTATAAGCAGTCCAGGAGAGCCATTATGGCATCTCCTGTTTCACGTGTATTTGTCGAATTTTAATTAGAATCATTGGAGAGTGATATTTGACACATTCGCATAAAAAACCGATACTTTGGGTGCATTACATAGATAATGTTTCCATTCTGTGGATCACGACCGACTAGCCCTAAATACCTCTCTTTCAAATATTAATAACCTTGATATAACTCCTTGATTAACTTAGAAATATAGACGATTAATTGTTTTTACACCATCAAAACCAGATGTTGAGCCATAGGGGAGAGTAGCCAATTTGGACCACTTCACATAGTTTCAGATGTAACTCACCTAATTTTTGGAATATCCGCAAAACATCACTACACAGGCACAATCTATTCATCTACTAACTAAATAAATCTTTAGATCAATTTCTTTCTGAAAAGCTTAAGTTTTATCTTAAATTGAAAAATTTGTCAAAAGTGGTCCAAATTCAGCAACTGGTCGCCTAAGTTGGACCCCCAGTCTCCTAAATTGGACCAAACAATATCAGGTTGTTTTAATGACTATGGAATATAACTAATTTTATTAAAAGCAAAGTTTGCGATTAATGAAACAATCAAACAAAATAACAGCTGTTGAGTGTAATAAAATCAAATTACTGGAAATAAGAGTAAATGTTTTAAATACAAAAATATCGAAAATATAAATCAAAGTCATCAGTAACTAAGAATAGAAATTATGGAACTAATTTCCAGATACTTGAATATCACGCAAGATATGATGCAAAGCTTACATATGAATTTCGTTTATTCATTTTCATTTCCAGTGCACACAACGTGGAACCGTATTTGGCAATCTGAACACTGAATCATTTCAGATATTCTATTTTCTTGCACATTAGGCAAAAGCAATCATCACTGTATAGATTTTCATTTTTAGATTCTGCATCATTAGACATTTGTGGCAGCATTCATTAGCAAGAGAAGTTTTCTTTATATTATGTTTGCAGTTCTTCTCTTCCATCATTTTCTTTCCATTTGCATTACGCTTTTTTTAAAACTTGATGGTCCAACTGCTTTTGTGCTGTGAGAGATTCTTTTTTGTCGTTTTCTTTTCATTACAAAGTTTACTTTATATGGCTAAGGTGTTAACCCCACTATTTTTTGGCTCCCCCTGTTGTTTGATTTAACTGAATTTAGCAAGGGAGATACCATTTCTAATTATTCTTTGGCTTTTTGGGGGAATTTGTAATTGCAGCCTGCATGCAGCTCAATTATTTCCCAACTTACTCTCTCCTTTTTGTTTCCTATATTTTTAACAGCTTTTGATGTCATGGGTGTTTTTCTTCCAGACAGTTTGTCTGTGTCGTTTTTAACAATTTTCAATTATATACAAAATTAGTTTAAAAAATATGCTATTTTGAAAAAAAAAATACGCTACGATTAATCAAACGCAAAAGATTATATATTCAAACAGTGCTGAATATAGGGGTTCCCCCCACCCCACCCTTGGAGTCTTGAAATAATGACTCCCCGCGGAAGGTTTGATATTTTATGCGTTTTAATGGCAAAAAAGTGTAATTTCAACCACCAAAACTGTAAAAGTCTCCCCCCCCCCCCCACACGGGACCGCAAATATCCTCCAGGAGGAAAATGTTTGAATTCAACTCTGTAAATCAAATACGCCGTAAGAATAAAGAATTCAAAGAAAAGTAATAGAAATACATAAAATATAAAAGAAATTGAAAACAAAATTTATTGCATAAACATGCAAAAAAAAAAAAAAAATTATGTTTATATAGGCCTAAACTGTATAAAGGAATTGATCCAGATATAAAAAAAAAAATCAAAAACTTGTATGGAGATAGTAATTCATTATAAAATATTAAAAAAAGAAAATAGTGTCCAAAGCGTACAACCGTCGAAATTCATTACTTCCTTTTCAAAATTATGATCGTATATCTGGTCCAATTTAAGCATCTTAAATTGACCCAAATTAGACAACAGCGCCATTTTTTTAAAACAGATAATTTCAAGACTAAGAACAAAAACGAAATCAAACAAATCCGCCTGAAAAATATGCTCAATAAATCGATGAATTTAGATATGTATATGGGAACATAACAACTTACTTTAGTTTTAATGTATTTACTTACGTTTAGTACGAAAAAATTAGCGAAATGTACTTGCTCGGTGTGCAAAGTGATCTGTCACTTGTAATTAGCTGACTGTGCGTGTTTCGAGTGTTTCTGGAATGTAGTTCTGCTTATTCAGGCCCAATCGAATCTGTGCTGATAGTATGTTTGATGCTTGCATAAAAACTGCTGAGTGCCTGCGTAATGTTAGACTGAGTTTTAAATCGCACTTTAGATAAATGCAGGGTATATAAAGATGCGAATTAAATTAAAATTTATATTTTAAACATGGAATCACCTGTTCAAAGACGTACATTTTATTTACGAGCATTAAAAGATGTGAGAGACAAATTAGATGATGACGAAAATTTTTCAAGAGATGGAATCGATGTCGAGCTGACAGACTTAAGACTTGTGACTATTAAAAAGCTAGACAGGCACCTACAAGCTATCGAGGAGGTGACTCGTCGAATGCTTTTCCAAGAAAATACTAATCTGTTAACAGTATTCCGTATAAAAATTTTGTCATTCCAGACTCAATTGAGAATAATGCAATCAATTGAATGTGAAATATTGAAAACCGACATACGTACGTGCATAAAATTAACTAAAACATTGAACAAATGGCTACAAAATCTTATTTTTTAGGTATAATGTCTACATTATAGGTTCATGTTTTTGCATGTTGATCTTTGATTTATCAGTTTATCAGCATTTGATCTTTAGCAAAGCTATATAAATGCTGTACCATAGCATGCTTAACTATTAGTTTAGCGCAATTATGGTTTACCAGAGGTCACGTGCTTATAGACGCAATCGTCGCAATTAATCTAAGCTTAAAAGGTGGCGGAGGGGAAGGCGGCGGTCTCCTCTTGTGAACATTGTGAGCAGTGGTTTAAATACCCCATTGGTTCCCCAAATGAATTGCATTCGTGTAAGTGTGAAGGATTGAGACATCTTTAAGCTGAAATACAGCTTCAAAGACCAACAGACATTCGGTGCCGAAAATGTCCTGAAGTTTTCTAGTTCAGTTATTCCTAGTGCTTGAAGAATGCGTTTTTTCGGAATAATCTGAATCGCTACAGATACGTGAAATTCAATCCCTTCGCGTATTCTGTTTACATCGAATGTTTAAATTGGACGCTCACCGGTCAATATAAAGTCGGTACAAGGACCGAGCCTTACCATTATCCTGTGGGAATTTTTTCGTACATTCTGATGAGTAGGATTTCAGCGGTAGATGGCGTATCTTTCTGTAATTAACGGCAGAATGGCAACGGTCCAATGAAAGCGGCGGTCCAAATATGGCTACTCTCCCCTACAGTTAATACAAAGCCTGTCAAAGAGAATACCGTTATCCCTTTCAACGTTAACTTACCTTTAAATTACCGGATTGTAGCTTTTAAATCTTTTGTATGGCGTGTTATTTTAATCTGTTCTGGCACGCAATTTTATAAACCAGATTTGCCACAAATAATGGTGTTCTTTTAACTGCATTTATAAGATTATTTTTAAGCATAACCCACACTCTGTTCTGAAGACTGCAAATTCTTTAGAGAAATCGTCTCGTGATCATAAATTCGCGTGACGCTAACTGAACGTTTGTATAGGATTTAACATTGTAGGTAAATATTTACAATTATGCAGGTTTCGACAAGTTCTTGATAAATTTTAAATAGATGGGAATAAATGAAGATCAGACATTCTAGTATATTTGACTTTTATTTTCAGTAAAGTAGACATCTAATAGTTGTGCCAGATGGGGACCGAAACGAGCTTAGATGTACCCAGACTAACGGTCAGAGAGTGAGTGATAAGTTGTCAGATATAACTGCATGTGCGTCGAGCCAAAATGTTGTAATCCTGGATCATTATAACCCAAAAGAATATATCAGTTGATGGAAATTTTGAACTACAATCAAGCCAAGTGACCGTTATATAAAACTTTTAACATTACTTGCATGATGCCAACGCTGGCAATTTGAAATTTATATTTAGAAGGAACAAAACAGAAATTAATGAAAGCCTAACGATTTTTTATTGAAGTGAAAACTTCTTTAGGCGCGTTGAGCTTTTTTTTGAGATGGGGAAAAACCACTGATTTCGAGACACTGTAACGTAACCAACATGCTAGCATTTTGACACATAGACACTAGCGCGCCAAGCGGTGAATGACAGGAACTTTTCCTTCTTCAGCTCAATCGGCAAAAGAAGAAGGAAGCTAAAAATCACTTTTTCTCCCGGCGTATTGCTAAAACAAATTATTATTTTGTTTTTCGTCAGTTAAAATGAATTATACCGTATTCGTGACCTACCTATTTCGTGTAACTAAAAACCGATAACGCTGTATTTTATCGTGTTGATGGTCTGGTCAATAACCAACAGTATTGGCGGGAATTTCGATTACGGAAGATAAAATACGGGGCACAGATGTCAGATACGCACTTGGGTATCTAATTGACAGCAAAATGGCGTTATTTTATTTTACAAGGTAACCCGGCTGTTGTTGCTTATTTATTAACAAATTGTTCATTTACTTTTATTTTATTTTTTTAAATTGTACAATTGTTTTGATCTATAGTTATTAATGAAATTACCGTTTATTTATTGTTGTTTACTTTTTAACACAATAGAAAATAATTTAAAAATATATATTGTAACTGGTATTGGAAAACAAGCTTTCGCCAAATTGACGTTAAAAAATCGCACCAAACCTGGTTCGTATATCACATCTCTGCCAAATTCTCGTTTTTTTTATTTTTCGACTTTTTATCCAAATTTTCCGGATTTTTTAAATTTTCCCTTTCATTGTATCCCAAACACTACCTTCATACCAAATTTCAAGATTCTAGGGATACAGAACGTACCTCTGAGTTTTGATGATCGGTGAATCAGTGTCGAAAAGGGGAAAGTTTAAGTTCATATATCTTCTGAAATAAAAAAGATAGAAACGTGAAATTTCAGCATTTAGTTCCATTTCCACATTACTTTAGATTTACGGAGTTTCAAGTTGCTGGGAATCACCAACACAAGGATACTGGGGGTCAAAAGTACCCTGACTTGCTTCCAGAAAAAGATGCTTACGGCTGTGCTTTCAAGACTTGGCAGGGGCACTGCCGTGTCCCCAGATGCTTTCATTAGTGCTGCTACACAATTCAATGCATAAAACATTTCCTGACGATTAAAAAAAACACACACGTAATTGTTGAAGATTTCACTTCTATTGGCACTCCCGGAGTGCCACTGTTTTTTTGTTTTTTTATTAATCATAGTAGATCTTTCATATCTAAAAAGGTCTTTGTATTGACTATCAATCTGAGTATTAATAATAAGTGTTTAAATTACTGGTGCAAAAAACAATTTGGTCAAGGTATATCTTTTTTATTTATTCGTTAACAGAAAGAAAAGTATGCAACGCACAATTAATGATTTCAGAATGAGAAGACAGATCTGTTTTTTATTTAATTTATTAACAACTGGAGTGAACTTAGGAGCGTTAAGTGGACCGTGAACAGATATTTGAGCTAAAATCGACCCAAAAATCGAAATTTCTTTTCGTGTGTATTATTATTCTCCAATTTGTTCTGAGTCATTTGTGAGAAACCGCATGCAGATGCAATTATTTTTCATAAACTTACAAGTGTCTTAATTTCGCACATAAACAATTTTTGGGGTCTTTAACATACTTTAAATCTGTTTCTCTCATAACTGATTTTCCAACGTTTTTACATCTTTGAAATATTTGATGGGTCTTAATTTTTGATAAAAATTCATGAAATTAACAATGAAGAATCTTGATATGGCTTACAAAAAAAGTTTGAAGTGTTCTATATACTTAAGGTAAAATGCATATTTGCACAAAATTTCATATCACTATGATGAAAAAAATTAACGTTCCCCTCTCCTTAAAGCAAATGTTATTTATTAAGCGCTAAATAGAAGAAGAAATAGATCTTATTTTAAAAGGAAAGGAGGTGGGCCGTTCCTTAAGAAAATGACAAAATGTCGCGTATGTGACGCTTATAAAATAATTAATTAAACATTGGGAGGGGAGTCTTATATATATTTTAAATATTAATAGAATTTTGCAATAATTATTGAAACTTTCTAGATTTTAAGTTCGGTATTTTTGAATGACAATACCGCAAGTCCAGAGCACACAGCAGAGTATACATTAACATATTTCTGAAGGTTTAAGGGGACTTAGGTGGAGCTTAAAATCCTTAAAAATATTTTTTTTTATTTTTGTAAATTTCAACTTAAATATTATTCAAGGGTACATTATGTACATTATAACATGCATTTATCCCCAAAAAAATTTAAAAAAAAAATTAATTTTTGAGAAAAAAATGGAATTTTACGCGTCGTCTTAGAAATCTTCGAAACGCCCCATGCGTCTTCAATATCAATGAAAATCCACAATATTTTTTATAAAAGTTTGGTTTATATATGGAAATAAAATAGAGCATCGAATTTTATATATTTAAATTTAAAGGTTAAAAAAAAAATTCAAAATTTCAAAATTTTTTTGAAAAAATTTCAAAATTTTTCAAAAAAAAATTTTTTTTTAACTTTTAAATTCAAATATGTGAAATTCGATGCTCTATTTTATTTCTATATATAAATCAAACTTTTATAAAAAATATTGGGGATTTTCATTGATATGGGACGCGCAGGGGGCACTTCGAAGATTTCTAAGACGACGCGTAAAATTCCATTTTTTTCTCAAAAATAAAATTTTTTTTTGTGATAAATGCATGCTATAATGCATATAATGTACCCTTGAATAATATTTAAGATAAAATTTACAAGAAATAAAAAAAAAATTGAAAAAATTTGAAATTTTGAAAATTTTTCGAAAAAATTTCAATTTTTTTCATTTTTTTTTTTTAACCTTTAAATTCAAATATGTAAAATTCGATGCTCTATTTTATTTCTGTATATAAACCAAACTTTTATAAAAAATATTGGGGATTTTCATTGATATTGAAGACGCATGGGGCGTTTCGAAGATTTCTAACACGAAGCGTAAAATTCCATTTTTTTCTCAAAAATAATTTTTTTTTTACATTTTTTGGGGGATAAATGCATGTTATAATGTATATAATGTACCCTTGAATAATATTCAAGTTGAAACTTACAAAAATAAAAAAAAATATTTTTAAGGATTTTAAGCTCCACCGTCCCCTTAAGGGGAATCTTTCTGGATCATTTATCAAATTTCTATATTATATACAGTTTGGAGAAGTGAAGTCGCTTCATTTAAATTTCACTGGATGTCCATTCACTTTCAAAAGAAGATACATTTTCAAAGAAACTAAGAAATAACTTAGAGAATAAGATTTTTTTTTTTTTTTCACGTATATTTTGGTTTAAAAGCTCTTAAAAGCAGCGTTAATTTTCTAAAAGTATCTTTAGTTGATAAGGGAAGTTGTTCCATTTTTCTCTTTCAAATGGAGTTTTGAAAAATAAATTATTTTATAAGAATTTAAACTTACTTTTTCAATATGTATGTATACATGGTGGATCAAAAACATTTCCCTAAATACAAATGACAATGTTTTCATTAGAATAAGGTTTAACAGAAATAATTTTAATATAATACAGAAAAAAAACCCCATAAAGTTTTGAGTGCGCACTTCACAATTGTTCTACTTCTTTTTTTTTTTTTTTTTTTTTTTTTTTTTATCACGCAACCTGCAAGTTAATCTTTTTAACGTCTGCTATTAGCATGTTCATAGAATCACTAACATCAATGAATTCTCAATGCATATCTTCAGTTTGTTTATTATTGTAGATAAATGAGACGAAATGTCTTTGACAAATCCCGATAAAACGCAGTCTTAATAATTATTCAAGTAAAAGTAGCGTTCTAGGAAGCATTCTAGTATAACCATTCAAATTTTACCTTAAAAATAATATCTAATTGTATGACTGCAATTCGTGTTTATTATAAAAGAATTTTTAGTTTTTAATTTTAATGTTTCTTTTAAACTTTAGAATGCACGAGCTAGTTAATTCATTAAGATAATTATAATTTTTGCTCTGTCTCTTCTTCAAAATATTTCAAAAATAAATAATAGATAAAACATTTATAAGTTATATTTTTAGTAGTTATAAATTTATTTCTCAGAGTATAAACGTAGTCAAAATAATGTGATGCTTTTTATTGATTAAAGCGTATTTTTTTAATACATTAAACTTTTTTATTTTTATTTATATTTTCTACTATTTAGTACTTAAAATAATTCGTTGTTGTAGTTTCACAACCAGCTAGCCTATTTATACGATCATTAAATCTCTTGTTGTTTTAACGCGTACGCAATTGAAATTCTAATGAATGATAACTAAAATTAAATTAATAAATTTAACTTCATTACATAACATTGACATTATACAAAATAAAGATGGAAGCTTTAACTTGTAATACAAAATCAAGCAAAATGCCACTACTTCACTAGCCCATTGCGGACGATTAATCCATATAAAACATATGAAAAACCACCAAAGTTTGATACAATAACCTATTAAAGACAAAAGATACAAATAACCAGCGAGATATTTCTGAACCATTAAAAGACGTACAGTAAACAAATAATATATCAATTGGATGGATGTAGCAGGAAGCTTATATAGCATTTCCCTTCATCAGGGATACATGAAATACAAATATAAGCAAAAACATAGTCGATTTCTGTAATAGAATCCAGCAATAAGATAAAAATTGAATTCTCCCCCCCCCCCCCGATCGACCCGATATGTACCCGATCGACTATACACCTAAAAGTTTAAATTTACCATGCCATATTAAATTGCCAAATTGAATTAAATAAATCATTAATCAATGCAATATCCGTAATAATGAACAATATGAAAAAAAATTGTAACATTTAAATTTAAGAACCAGCAATATAATTGCTATGACCATGTCCCAATCACAAACAAATATACCATTTTAGACAATAAAAATCCCGCCTTAGTAAATGATACAGTTAAAAACGAATCCTTACGGTTTCAAATCATCACAACTTGCAGATAATGTTATCATTCTTATAAATATAATAATTATAATTAACTTAAATAGTGTATATAATAAAAATTATTATGTGCTACTTTAAGGATCCTGGAATAAATTATTACTAAAATGTACAAAAAAAAGTAGATGTTTAAAATAATCAAGTAATAAATAAGATATATGATATAATATATATGATATAATAACTACCCTATAAATATAAAATCCTAATGAAACGAATTTATAAAACGGATATCTGAAACAGCTGAAATGAAACGAATTTATGAAACGACTGATTAAAAAACTGATTATGTTTCACGGCGATTTCTCCTAAAATACGGAATACTTTGCGATGAAATTTACACCAAAAATCCTTATTGATCCACAGATCTCAAAACTGGTATTAGAATTTTTAAATTTGAATTAGTTTTCGAAATAATATTTTTTTTCAATTTTAAATTTCTAATGATGGCAACTCAAATTTTAATCATAACATATATATATATATTCATATTTCAAAAAAGGTTATTATTTTAAACTAAATTGGCGACCAGTTTGGCCTCCCTTAAATGTATGCTAAGAAATGTATCATGTTAATTTTATTCATAATTCAATTTACTTGAGTGATCTTTCGCCAAATCGAAAGATTCTGATAGAGAAATCAAAAACTCGGTATTTTTATGCTAACGAGACGCAGGTGATAAGTCGCCAAATTTTTTTCTCGTCGCATTTTTTTATATTTCATTAATTTCATTTAAAATATAATCCTTTCATTCATTTTATTTAAAATACAAAATGCACCAGGGTACCTAATTGGCGCCAAAATGGCAATATTTTGATTGACATGGTAACCTGGCTATTGTTGTTTATTTAATAATAAATGTTTATTTAATTTATTTTTTTTAATTATATAAATTATTTTGTTCGATAGTTATCAATTATTATCATTTTTTTGTTATTTTCTTTTAAAAATAATAGAAAATAATTAAAAAAATACGGTACTACTTAGTTATTCCGTCGACCAATTTCGTCAAATTATAAAAATTGACCTAATTTTTATTTTAAATAACGAAAGAAGAAATAAATTAGTATATCATTAATAAATATATAAATAAAACTTCGAAATAAAAATCACTTGACGACGTAAACACGAGTAACTTGCTTGAAGTCAAGTGAATGTGACATTTATGATCAACCATTATTGGCATTTAATCTTATAGTTTGGCGATAGATTTTTAGTCGACGGGATAACTAAGAAGTACCAAAAATACATATGTAACTGGTATTCAAAACGAGGTTTTCGCCAAATTTTCGTAAAAAAAAAAAAAAAAAGAAAAAAAAAACCGCCAAACTTGCGACACGCCAAACCTATGACATTTGGCTAAATATTAAATAATGCAACAAACCATGACCTTTAATTTCAACTTCAAATCAATGTTTTAATTTGCCACTCGAAAAAATATGCTAACTGGCGAGTTGAAAAAAAAGCTATTAGTGAGATTTGCACCCGGCTAGCGTAACAATACCAGGAATTCTTAGCGACCATGGCAACTTTTACGTAGTTTTATTCGAAAAAAAAAAATTTTTTTTAATCAAAATGGAAAACTTTCGGCACATATGTCATATACGGCCCCATATTTGCGCGATTTTTTTTTCTGACGCTAAAGTCATATACGCAACGGATACTTAACTGGCGCCAAAGTATCATTATTTTGCTTGATATGATAAGCCGGATGTTGTTGTTGCTGCTGTTGATGCTTTCCCCAAATCGGCGTGTATGACATCTTTTCCAAACTTTCATATGAAAGGGAAGGGATAAGGCCGTATTTGTTTATGGCAGTTGATCACTTGAACTATTATAATATAGATGAAATGAAGGCGATAGAATAATAAGTAAATTTTAAAATTCCGTATTAAAATTATTGCCTATACTGTTACATTACTGCAAATATATCTATATTTAGTAGGTACTTTATGAAATTTAGGAGTAAGAAATAGAAATAGAAATGACAGATTTTTACTTCGTGGGGAAGGAATCTTTGTTTGCTTAGAAAAGGCCAAATGCTTATGAATAAGTGTTTGCACGGAAGATTTACATACTCTGTAAGTTATACTATTATTTAACTCTGCATTGAGCATTGCAGCATAAGTTTTTTTCATATGATTGCAAAATAACCAGCAGCTTTATGTACTTGACAGAAAACAAACCTCTGTTTCAATTTGGTTATTTCATTTCTGATATCCATACTAAAATTATGATAAGTATAGAAGAATTATTAAGAAAACTACTCTGAAACGATTTAAAATCACTTAAAATATGCAGCTTCCAATCTGTAATGAGAGGGATTGGTGTATTGTATTTGTAACTCAAATTTAAAATAAAAGCATTCAAATCAGCTTTAAAAGTAATAAAAGTTTTAATTGGATTAAACTTTTTATTAATACGGAATTTGGTTCCGAAATTCAAAAGATAGCGTAGATTATCATTTTTGATAATGTTCAGATCTGCTGTTACGATATGTTGTCCGGAATCGTTTAAAAACGTTGACTTTTTATAATCTTCGCATTTACATTCCAAATCCAGGTATGATGCAAGTTCCTGAGAAACCTCTCTGTAATTAAATAGAATACTGCCCAGTGTTTTTGTATATTTGTATGTCTATATAACTGCAATATCCTTAACTGGAAATAAGCTATTGTAATGTGAAATTATTGAGCTTAAACGTAAATGGTCAAAACTTTTTTGTTGAAAAGTGCGTACAAAATAAACTTTTTCCATATCCGGAGGCCTACATTTGCCAATTTTATGTAACAAAATATCATTAACTAAATCCTTAAACTGGAAGTTTATACAATTAAAATTTTCTATTTTCTGTTGCAATCCTTTAAGTATTTTAAACTTTAAACCAAATTAAATTATTCTAATCTGTCCAATATTACAGCTATTATAAAACAAATTACAAAGATCCTGCAAAATAATCGATGGATTTATGTCAAAATACATTCTTTGTAATAATTTATCTGTATACTTTCCACGTTTACCTCTTTTATATTGAAATGATGGTATAAATGCAGACGAAAAATACTATAAATACATGTAGAATTTTCCGCACGATAATTTAACTTTGTGTTCAATCCGTAAGGATTCAGGGATTTTAAACGAAGTATATAAAAATTTTCACGCATTAATCGAAAGGAATCATCAATAATCTGCTCCAATATTTGAATTTTAACATTATGAAAAACATGCAAGAAAAAATGCTTAATCTCGAAAGTAGAGTTGTGGTCATCTTTACTACATAAAATGTCTGGTTTCTGTTCGGTTTTGTGAAAACCGAAAAAAACCCCATAACTTCTTAATTTTTGTATATATCAAATCAGTTTAAAGTTTTTATTACTTCTAAAAATAGCGCCAAAAATTCATGTATCAGAGATTTTTGATAAAATTTAAAATAGGCTCAAGGGTCGCAAAAAATAGGGTTTTTGGGAGAAAAAAATTCCTTACTTCGTCAATTCTCAAGATATCAAATCCAATTAATTTTATTATACATCTCCTTAATATTATCTACAACTTTTATATTCACAAGTTTTTGATAGGACCAATTCGTACCAAAAAAATAAATAAATAAAAACGAAAACAAAAAAAGGGGGGTTGAAGAAGAAAAATTTTCATAACTCCGTCAATTCACAAAATATAAAATCTCCATGAATTTATCATATATCTTCTTAATATTGTCTTCAACATTTATATAGACAAGTTTTTGATAGGGAAAATTCTTACAGCAAAAACAAATTAAAAATTCATAGCGGTTAAAGAAAAAAATCATCTTATAAAGGGTGCATTCAAATCCAAACTGTCTATTTTCTTACTCATTTTTAAATTCATTTTTGCTCTCAAACGCATCCAATTGCTAGATTCTCTTATTCAGAAACTATATAATACACAGTAATGATCGATTTTTTGATAGAGGCAGAATATATTTCAAAAAAGGATGTCAAAGTGGGCACTTTGAACAGAATTTCCCGAAGCGATTGTGTTAGAAACGAAAAATATTGCCCTACTGAGAAAATAGTTGTTTATTAATCAAGTTTTAATTAATTGAAAGAAAAATAAAAACACAGGTCGCTTATAAATCTTTTCAAAAATCACGTCAGCATATTTCATATTTTTTTTTTTATTAAAAATGAATCTGAAAATGTGCCAGAAAATTTCGAGTTGTTGAGCATGGAAAAATATATTTTTTTTTAATATCGCCTTAACATGATTCTGATAAAACCAGCTATTTTATAAAAAGGAAATAAAAACTCGTCAAAAGCAGACAGATAAAACTGTTAAAGTGGATTTATATCTAATAATGTTTTAGTTTTTGTTGCTGAAATTAGTATACTTAACTTCGAAATCTACCTCTTCCTGTAGGCCGGGCCGGCAGGGATTTTTTTTATGAGTTTGAGTATAGTATTAATAAAGCTGATGTCCGATTCCTTGCTTATAGATACATAGACGATTTGAACATGTTAAACTTCAAAAATGATTTTAATGAAATTTCTCAAGAAATTTGTCATGATTCCCTGACACAAAACAAATGATAATGGTTTGGAGGCTGATTACTTTGATTTAAAAATAATTTTAATAGGTAACAAAGTACATATTTCACTCTACAATAAACATAATAGTTTTCAATTTCATGTTAATAAGCTTGTTCACTGGTCCTACAATATTTACAAACGTATTTACATTAATATCATTATCAGTCAAATATTTAAATTTTTTAGAATTTGTACAGATAAACGTCTATTTAAAAAGGAATTATTTCATTTTAAAAGTAATCTAGATTACAAAAACAATATTCCTTTTATATTTTATAAAAAAAATATTCTGATTTCGCAGATTTTCTTCATTACTGATTGATTGCTTTTCGACGTCAGTGAATGACTCATATTTCCTAAAGCCTGTTCAAGTACGGTTTAATGATAATGTGTTGTATCGATTGGCAACAGACCTTGAATGAATTTGGATTGGTTGATTGGAAATTGGATTCTGCCTTGTTTAGTTTGTTTTATGTTTTATATTTTTGGTTGTGGCAACGTGGCAAAGTTGGTTAAATGTGGTTTTTTCCAACGAACATGTTCCAAGTGAGACATTCATTTAATAATGTGGCGTAGAGTCCGGCAGGGGAACATATGATATATCGCCATCTAATTTATTTATTTTCTTTTTTTTCGTTGGGCCAAATCCCACTGCCACTAATACATATTTTATTTACATTTTTTTTTTTTTTTTAATGCTGGGCTTCTTTTGAAATATAACCCACTGACGAGGATGTCGCAGCCTGTTTTTTTTTTGTTTTTTTTTTTAGTTTTTCTTGAAATTTAATTTTTTACAAACAGTTATATTCTTCATGTTCTGTGAGGGGAGGGGGGGGGGTGCTAGTTCAGGCTATCTTCTACTGGTTTATTTATATATATAAGCTCAAAAAAGGTTAAAAATAAAACTAAACATAAAAATAAAAAATAATAAAAATAGAATCCATGCTGGTCTTGAAAAAAAAAATGAAAATAATAGTGCTGCTGATTATCGTAATTTGAAAATAAAGATTTCAAATGGTATACACATTTCAATCTACAATAAACCGGATAACTTTAATTTTGAAGTTAACCAATTAGTCAATTTGAGTTCAAATATCCATAAACTTTTTTACGTCAATATTATAATAGGTCAAATGTTTCGCTACTATAAACTCTGTTCGAATAAAAATTTATTTCTTGAAGAACTTTTTAATTTAACCAGCATTTTGTATTATAAAAATAACATAACTTTGAATGTCCTTAATAGATATACTAGTTTTACTGACAATCTTCATTTTTGAGTACTTGCTATGCGATTGACAGTTAATGATTTGTATTACTTAAAGCATTTTTGGACGGTTTTACAAGGATGTCTGCAATTATGTGGCAACAGACATGGAACGTGTATGGACAGATTATGGATCACTGGGATTTGGTTATGGTTTTTTGTGGTTGTGTGCCTCGGATTTGGATAAAATAATTTTTTTTTTGCTGTTGCAGTATATATTTTACATACGTTTTAAATCAGTTGTATCTTCGAGATATACTGTTTATTGTGGCGTTGGGTCCGGTGGGGTAGTGTTAGTGATATGCTTTCAATTGTTTTTATGCATTTGATTTATGTTTTGCGACACTCTGTCCGAAACCCACTGCCTCTACTGAATAATAGTTCGTTATGAATTATAATTAGTCTGAAACATTGCTGTGCATTTTTTTAAATGCCCACTGCTGATGAGGCCACAGCTTTTTGGTTGTTCTTTCTTCTTCAGGTTATATCTGTTAAAATTTCTTAGATGTTTTGGTTATTCTTAGTTTAATTATGGTGCAAGATTCTGGGTTTGCCGAATGCATTTAAAATACATAATGTGTTATGTATATATATATATATATATATATATATATAATTAACGAAAAAATTGAATGCTTGAATGAATTAATGAAAGCTACATTCTAAAGTCTTGTTCAAAGAACGAATGTGGGTTGAAGTATTGAATCGAAGGAAGCATTCAGACTTAGAATTCTAGTTTTTGAAGTTGGATTCGGAAAAAAAATAATAGTTCATTGTTAACAGGTGAGGAACATTATACATGTATTGCTGTTTAACATGTTTTTGAAAATATTTTTATCTTGCAGGTTTGGGAGGGTACACGTTCATCTGCATTCATACATGTTAATTAGTTTATATTTAAATTGTTAATTTTTAAGTAATTTTCTAAAAGGTTATTTTATTAAAGATTTTTTTTTTTTTAATTATGCTTTGTTTACATTATTTATTTTTTTGCTTAATTTTGGTT
The DNA here is from genome assembly GCA_963932465.1 of Maratus speciosus. Taxonomy (NCBI): domain Eukaryota; kingdom Metazoa; phylum Arthropoda; class Arachnida; order Araneae; family Salticidae; genus Maratus; species Maratus speciosus. Next base: position 5,336,139 of record OZ010786.1, on the reverse strand, counting down.
TATTTTAGCTTTTTTGAATTGAGTTACTGAAATGACAATAGTTTTTTTCTGTATTGGGTGCAGGTTGGACGTGTGTTCAGAAACCTGCAGATTTTTAGCAGTGGGGGTGGAGTTAGGTTTTGTCTGTCCTCCCACTGAAGAAAAACAGACTATTTTTTGGCCGTGTTTTTGTTTTTTACCTGTCTTTTACATGTTTTTTAAAAGTTTTTTATAGTTAAATATTGCAGATATACACCTTCTTTTCTGAGTTATGTTTTTTTTTTTTTTTTTTTTTTTTTTTTTTTTTTTTGCATTTTAAAGTAATGAAATATATATATATAATACGTACTTTTATTTTACTCAAAAAGACATTAATTGCATCTGCTGAATAATTCAATATTCCCGATCCAGTCTTAATCAACATCTATAGAAAAATATGCACAGGACGTTACTAACGCGGAATAATACACAAACCCAATAAAAAGCGATGTCGTCATTCAAGAAACTCAATATAATAAATCGGCCATTTAATTATTCATATGCCTTCATTTGTTTGTAACATTAATATGGATACTGAAAATTAAATATAGTTTATAATAGCTCTATGTTTTATTCGAAATCATTCATTTAAATATTTTTTTCAAAATCGCCCGTTAATTTAATTACAATTTTTTTTAATTTGTTTTGAAATAATGGCAACAAAAAGGTATAGTAATCTAATATTTTTCAACCATTTTTCCTTTACATGCTACAAAGATGGAATACTTCAGTTGCCACCATTATAGAAATAGTATTAAAAACTAGAAAATAATTAATATTTCAATAATGAATTGGGATGCAGTTTTCAAACAAAATGCAGTTAAAAGTACTTTATTCCAATACGAAGGTGTAAAATTTGAAAATGTACGATCCTTAGAAATTTAAAAATTGCAGTAGAGATTTTCAGTATTTAACCGTACAATGATACATCTGTTTCGTATTACGGCTGGCTTATGTAACATAACGTTATTTTTAAGACGACACTTTAATTGTTGTCTGAAAAAATAGCATATCGTGGGCTAAAAAGTCATGCCCAATGCATTTAGAATGCCTTGCGTGAAAAGAACTACCAGTTATATATTGTTCCTGTGACCAAGGTGAGTACCATAGATCAATTACAAAGTCTGCAAACAAGCTATATCCTCTGCAGACAGCACTTATTAATTCGCTTTTTCAGTTGAAAGATTGACGAGTAAGGAACTGAAATAATGCTATAAAATAATATAGGGTGATTATAAATACAACTTTCACTGATCTCAGATAATCTATTTAAAATTAAAGAGAATAATAAGACAATACTTCATATTTAGGTTTTTGAAGGCATGGTCGTATGAATCGTATGTAAAAAGTACTAAGAGATATTTAGAAATTAGTACTTACCAATAAATGAGATTTTACCATTAATATAGACGAAAATGAGCAAACAGTTATATTAATCACTAATAAAACAGATTCTGCACATTTCTTTTACTCCTGCGTGACAACAGCGAAACTAATTTTTCTTGAAAATATTTTGTATATGTCCAGAAGAATGCTTTATTTGAATGACTTGTGGAAGGTTTTCACTATGAATCCATGCTTCATATAACAATATAGACAAGAATGTGATACTTGAATTTTGGTAAAAGTTATTTTTTTCTCGGAATTAATCTCGACATGTATTTCAAAAGCTAAGTATAAGAGTTGTTCCCTGTTCTATTAATCACTAGTAAAAGTAGTATTAATCACTAGTAAAAGTAGTATTAATCACTAGTAAAAGTAGTATTAATCACTAGTAAAACAGATTTTGTACATTTCTTTTACCCCTGCGTGACAACAACGAAACTAAATTTTCTTGAAAATATTTTGTATATGTCCAGACAAATGCTTCATTCGAATGACTTATGAGTACTTCTCAGTATGCATCCATGCTTCGTGTAACAAAATAGTCTTTCAACGTCAATATATAAAAGTTGATACCACTGCGTTTTTTCCTTTTACCAAGTGATATTTCCAAATAAGTATTACTATTTTATATCTAACCTGTAAGTTACACAACATTTTTAATAGCAATCGCCACTTAAGGAGTACCGAAGTGTATGATTTGTTTAGTCATATTTCAATTTCCATACAGATGTTCTAAGGGAAATTCCATTTGATATATATATATATTTATTTATTTATTTACTTCTATGTTACTGTTCCTATGTTACTTGGGTTTACTTGGACATATAACTAAACAAGAACAGAAGTTCGATCATCAATTAAACATCATAAAACACTCTCTAAAGCAATCAGAATATTGTAACAATACTTCATGTTTCATAAAATGAACGGAAGTATGACATATGCAAATAAATATTTTAGAAAATATATAAAATTGTAAAATCTCTTTTTCTGCAAATACTATCCATATACATTAATGTATTTGAATTTTTGTGCAACCCTATATAAACATATTTTTATTCATATCATATAGTTAAACTAAAACTTAATTTAGTTGGATAAGGCTTAAAACAACTTAAAACGTTTTTCTGTCAATAACCATAGATACGCGGCAATGTATACATGTCATATAGTCCTCTAAATGAATTTTTGTTATACTCCCACCACATAACATAGTAAAATTTAATTCCTTTAAAAAAGGCGTAACACACTTTAAAACACATTTTTAACAAATCATGTTCATATAAGCTAATTAATTTGAATTCCTTTGTTTATCCTTGCGGAAAATCTGACAAAGTTAATAGGCGCAAATTATTAAAGTTGTTGACCGATCAAGAAGAGTGTGAATTTTTGGATTGCTATAAATTATTTGATCAATCTCGGGTTTCATTTATATGAAATTTTAGGAGTGGAATTGTCCTCAATCCTAAGTTCTACTATAAAGTGATAGAAAATATAATTTTCTTGCACTCCAAATAAGTGTTCATATTTTGATTTTATTAAAAGGTAAATAACTCAAGATCTTTTACATGAAAGTTTGAACAAGGAGTTGGTTACTAAAGTTTTAATTGTATTATTACAAAGTTAATTCACTCCTTCACTAACGAGGTAACTCCATTACTGATTTGTAATACTATATTATTTTAATGTGTGTTCTTTGTTTCAAAACGTAAGTAGAAATTAAAATAAAGCATTTCCAAAATGTGTTGTCTGATACTGGGAAAACAATGCTTGTAGAGTTAAAGCAACGACTATTTATTAAACCTTAATAGTTATAACAGTTTAAAACAATCATGTGTTTTAAAACAATAATTTTTGAATGATTTGTTAAAGAGTAATAAGTTTTAGTAATAATTAAATTGCTAATAATAAAATTAAAACTTGATTACGTTTGCTTCTCGTTCAAAGAGTGATCTTTGATGAATCTTTGAGAACATTAGAACATATTTTTTTTTATAAAACGTTTTTGTTTTAATATTCATTTTCCTAAATTATTATTATTATACATTCATTTCAACATTTTAGCAGAGGCACAAATGAAAATAGTAGGATATTTCTTGATGAGATTTTCTACTTTGACAATGATAATTTTGGATAGATTTAGGTGGTACATGGCTTTCAAACATTTTTTCCTGCTGATTTATTTTTTATTATTATTTAAATGCTCAGTAAATTGTTTTTTTTTTTTGCGCTATTAAAAGGTAATTGTCGTTGTTTTGTCGCTTCAAAAATATTCACCCGGAATTGAATAGCACGTTGTGAAAATGCTTCATTCTCTTTCCGAATGATGTTTTAAAACAAGGAGCAACCACATAAACAGTGTTGTTACTAAAAACAAATAGTTGAATTAGTTGTAAAAAAGAGTAATAAGTATTAGATACAATTTATTTGACAATCATAATAATAATATTAAGAGTTTAGTATCACTACTTCATATTCAAACCTTATTCCAATAGTCATTTCTTTTATCTCTAGAAATGCTCCATTCTCTAAAATCACACTACACAGGAATTCAGTTAAAGAGAAACATAACATTAAAAAATAAAAAATTCGAACAAATAAATAACAAATGTAGATAAGAAAGAATTAAAAACCGATTCATATCAAATCTCAAATCGGTTGTGAAACTTACGTAAATAGTATCAGCCACATTCAATTTCTTAAACATATCGAATTTCCAATACAATGAAATACGACGAGAAAGAGATTAAATTATATTACCTTTCATCGCTCTCCTCTGACATAGATGCGTGAATTTAAATAAAATTGGTAAATCAACTTTAAAAGAAGTATTCCCTCTTATTTTAGCCGGATTAAATTCTACATATAGAACCTTTTGTGTTAAATTAATTTTAATGAATTAAATGAAAGTTTCAGATATATGATAATGGAATAAATTACTTTATCAATCTTTTATAAATTGGGATATTTGAGAATTTTCAAAGTTGTGTTTTGCTGTTTTAAAGGGAAATCATTATAAGAATCTGTAAATATACCTTGAAAATTTAAATTATTTCCCTTTGGAGGTAAACACACATTTGCGAATTTTCAAAACACTGTTACAAAGTATTGTTTTTCTGTTTCTGAAAGAAAAGTAATACAGCATTCGATAAATATTTATCAACAGACTTTGAAAACCGAAATTATCTTCACTGCAAATTATACATACAGAGGAAACAGTTCTAAAATGACATACCCTAAGGCGGAAAAATACTTTTATTCATACAAATGTTTTCTCAGGACCTACATATTTTACAAGGTAACGTTGAAAAGTATCCAAAATCCAATGATGTCTTTTGAAAAGTAACAAATAAAGTCAGAACGTCATAATAACAACTTATATAAAATACTACACTATGTCATTTTATCTACAGTGCTGTCCTAGACACCCCAATAAGTTTCTGTTAGTATTATACTTGCCTACATCACAAGTACATTTCTTTGCACACCAAGAAACACTGTCACATTCACTATTTGACCACTAAGGGCATTTAACACATGTATAATTCTTTCTTCTGACAGATTTCTCAGAGCTTTTAGTATGCTAAATTTGCAGCAAATGGCAGCAATACAGAAATCTGACATTCAGAACTATTGACTGTTCTTTTAAAATACGACTTTAATTAATTCTAATTCTTATTCTTTTTAACTCATTTATAATTTCAAAATTCTTATTATCATTTTTCTGTATTATGCGTATATTAACCATTGTTTTTTCTCTTTATTAGCTAATTTTATTCTGTATTTTTGTACGCTTCTTCAAGACTGCAATGGAATCATAGAAATGTTTTGATTCGAAAGTCTGGCATTAATATAAATTTTAATCTGATTCTGTACAATTTAAAGCGTGAAAAAACCAACTGAATCTTATTTAGTGAAATCTTGATTCAATTAAGTAATATAAGGTTTTTATTCAAGTCAAGAATTCTTCAAATTAGTTTTCGGTATTAACGAATTGGTTCAACGATACAGAACGGTTTTCGTTCGGAACAACGTTGGACTGCGCAGTCAAAAAAAGATACTGTATCTTTAAACATTATTCTGATGGTTTGCAAATAAAATCGATATATAGTCATTCTTAAAACCATACAACACATTTTATACACTTCTCTGTCGATTTTGAGTGACTGAATACATCACTGCAATAAATACATGCTTCATCATCATCATCTGCTGAGAAAACCATGTGTTTGTCGTCAACGTTTGATTTAACAAAGCGAATTGTCTTCGTAGTCTGTAGAGCTGCACCTCCTGAATTATGATTCTCAGCAACTTTTGCCTTCACTTCAGCGATATGTATTAGGATTGCTAGCCAATTAATTCCCCTTCATGCTCCGTCATTTTAGAGGATTATGTAACATGAGAGGAAAAATGAAGTAGAGGCACTTAGAATTGTCTGTTAAATGAATATGATGAACTTGAAGACTGCCTGTTGAAAAGATATACACGTCTTCGAGTATCAAAACGGATATTGTCGGCACTGTGGTTGAAGGAGGTGAAATTAAAATTGTGACAAATTTAGGATTAGGTCTAGATAGGCTGTTATCTATAGAACTTTTGTTGCCGTCGCTGCTTTCCTTAGTTTTCAGTAAACTTTCTGTCACAACTGAAACACAGAAATCATAGTCGGAAAAATGTCTGGGATCATGGAATAGATTCCGTTTTTGAAAAAACCAGCATGTTAGTTTACATATAATCACCATACTGTGTATACAGAGGGAGTGTTCGAGATCACATGCATTTATAAATTTTTGCGTATACAGAAAATATTCTAGAAAGAAATAAGTCCTCAAATCATACTTCTGATATGCAATCACTGAAATGAAGAAGTCGTGAATTAGCCCAAAAATAGTCCCAAGAAATTTCTGACGTAGGTGTAAACAATCTATTTGTAAACATAGAAAGATGCAAACTTTAAACCATCACCAGTAAATGTTTATCATTGCTGATCGATTCCATAACATAACTGTGCAGCGTTAAGTGCTAGGTGATTAAATGCCGGTTTTTGAAGTTCTATAGCGAAATTATTAATAAACATGAGGTATGTCATTTTACCTAAGTATATTACACTGCCCAAAACAATTAAATGATATTTGAAGTTTTATATAAAACTATCAAACCCCGCGGCTTGGCTCGCGTAATATTTGAAATATGCCCAAGTGATATTTATATGTCTAATTTTTATTAAAAGGTACTAACTAAATTTTTATTTTATTAAAAGGTAATATTTTATTTTATTAAAAGGTACTTATTACTTTTAGGAATAATTAAAAAGTTACTATTTAAAACACAGTTTGATTAAACATTAAACATCATTGTTACACTGCATCAGGCAGAAATGAGACTTAAATTAATAAAACGAAATAAAACTAAATAAATAATAATTTAGAAAATATTTTGAAACTTTTAGGCTCAATTAATAGGCTTATTTCAGTATTCATTTGAAGTTTTGAATTTTTTATAAAACATCTTCTTACATCTTAAAATTAACCATCATGTCAAATTCCAAGTCCTACCACCTCTCCCAGCATAAAGGGCTATGTTGAAATAGGAACTGTCACCATTAATTTGCCAACATTAATTTTGAAATTGGTTTGTTTTTTCCTAATATTCCACAGAAACGTAATTTAGAAAGCTTTTAAAGGCCTTTTTTAGAGCGTTTGTTGTTCCTGTGAATCCGAGGTGGTAGAATCATCGGCATAAAATATAGCCTGTGTAGGATCAGAGACTGTTACCATTGATTCGCAACTATTACTTTTATAGTTGGTTTATATTCCCTGAAATTACGTAGAAATCGTAATTTAGGACTTTTTTAGAATGATTTTCGCACCTCCCCTTCACTTCACCCCTTTTTAATTCAAATTTATTTTCGACAGTCCTTCGAGGGCATTTATATTTTATAAGTAACTACCATGCCATATTTAAAGTTTCTAACCTTTTCAGTATCACAGAAATCGAAATTTAGAAAGTTTTTAGCTACTGCAACCCTCTGGTGGTAGTGGCACAGACATAAAATATAGCTTATGCTTGAGCAGGTTCTATCACCAACAATTTGTTATCATTATTTTTTTAATCGGTTTGGTATTTGATAAGATTACATGAAAATTGTAATTTATAACGCTTTTCGCTCACTTCATCTTTTTAAATTTGAAATTTTCTTTCGACAGTTCATAGAAAGCAGTTGCATCTTGTAAGTAAATAACATGCCATACTTCAACGTGTTAGACCCTTCAGTTATGCAAAAAAACGCAAATTAGAACATGTTTTGCTTTTGCAACCCTCCGATGGTAGTGACAACATAAAATATAACCTATGTTATAGCAGGGACTGTCACCATTGATTTGCAACCATTACTTTTGAAATAGCTTTGTAATTTCCTGAGATTGAGTAGAAATCGCAATTTAGAACGTTTTTAGAACGCTTTTCGCGCATTTTCACCCCTTTTTAAATTTCCAATTTTTTCGAAACTGTTCTTAAAGATAATTTATATGTAATAAATATGTACGTTGCCTAATTTTAGGTTGCTAGCCCCTACAGATCACAAAAATCGAAATTTGGAACGCACGCTTTTTTGCTCCTGCAACGTCTAGGTGATAGTGATACCGACTTAAAATAGCGTTTATGTTAGAGCAGAGGCTGTCACCATCAATTTCTTACCATTACTTTTGAAATCAGTTTGATTCTTCCTGAGATATTGGTGACACATCGGCATTTAGAACATTTTTAGAGAGCTTTTCGCTCATTTTGCTCCTGCATCTCCTCTGGGGTAGTGGGAACATATATAAAATATAGCCTACCTTAGAGCAAAATCTATCACCATCATTTGAACACCATTATATTTGAAATCGGTTCAGTATTTCCTGAGATTGCATAGAAATTGCAATTTAGAACGTTTTTTACAACGCTTTTTGCGCATTTTGACCCCCCTATTAAATTTCGATTTTTTTAGGAAATGTCCTTAGAGATCATTGATATCTTATAACTAACTACCATTTCCCTCACGCAAAAACCGCAATTTAGAACGTTTTTCTCCTGCACCCCCTTTGGGGTAGTGGCACCGACATAAAACATAGCCTATGTTGGAGCAAGGATTTTCATCATCATTTTGACGCCATTATTTTTTAAATCGGTTTGGTATTTCCTGAGATTGTGTAGAAAGCACAATTTAGAACGTTTTTTAGAACGCTTTTCGCGCATTTTCACCCCTTTTAAATTTCGAATTGTTTAAGAACTGTTCTTAGAAATCCTTTATATCTAATAAGTAGCTGATACTTCAAATTTCATATTTCTAGGCCCTTCAGTAACACATAAATCGCATTTTTAGAACGTTTTATTGCTCCTGCACCCTCTTTGGGGTAGTGGCACCGACATAGAACATAGCCTATCTTGGAGCAAACGTTGTCACTATCATTTTGACACCAATATTTTTTAATTCGGTTTGGTATTTCCTGAGATTATGTAGAAACTACCACTTAGAACGTTTTTTAGAACGCTTTTTGTGCATTTTCACCCCTTTTAAATTTCGAATTGTTTAAGAACTATTCTTAGACATCATTTATATCTTATAAGTAACTAATATTCCAAATTTCATATTTCTAGGCTCTTCAGTAACGTAAAAATCGCATTTTTAGAACGTTTTTTGCTCCTGCACCCCCTTTGGGTAGTGGCACCGACATAAGATATAGCCTATGTTCTAAATTGGGCGAACACCATCATTTTGATACCATTACTTTTGGAATCGGTTCGGTAGTTCCTGAGCTTATCTCCGACAAATAAACAATTTTTTCCTCTTTATAATATGAAGTATAGATAAAGATATAAACGAAATTTTTTTTGCCGAAAATAGAAGAAGAGAATCAGAAATGCAAATTTTCTGGTTTTCAAACTGTGGAGTATGCAAATTTTGAGTTCGACGTCAAAAACGTCGCTTCAGCGGCAGCGAATGAAATTTGACTTTCAACTGATAAAAGAGAATGAAGACAAGGATGATCGGCATTCAGTGATTGCTTTGTTTCGATGAGTACGATGTCTCAGCGAAATCATTTGACAGATTCAGAAGCTTTGAGAATTGTTGGTAGGTTAGAAGGGGGCCAAACTCAAGCCGAAGTAGCGCAAGCCATTGGAGTGTCACAAAGTGTCATTTCCAGGATCTGGAACCGTTTTTTGGAGAGTGGATGTGCAGGCCGAAGACCAGAGCAAGGTCGTAGACGGGCAACAACGCCCAATGAAAATCGGTATTTAGCGTTAACAGCTCGGAGACACCGAACCATGAACGCTACTCTTCTCCAACAACACCTTCGCTCGGCTACAGGCACCACGATTTCAACTCAGACTGTCCGAAACCGGCTCCATGCTGTAGGTCTGTATGCTCGCCGACCGATGGTATGTGTTAGATTAACATCAAGGCATCGTCGCGACCGCAGGGAGTGGGCAACCGAGCATGTCAATTGGAGGAGAAATGAATGGAGCAATATTCTGTTTTCTGACGAGTCCCGTTTTTCTGTGCATCCGGATAATAGGCGTATTTTCATCTGGAGGGACCGTGGCAGTAGGAATAATCCTGCGTTCGTGCACGAAAGTTGCAGATTTGGCGGTGGAGGAGTGTTGGTGTATGGTGGCATCTCCATTGACGGGCGCACTGACCTCTACATCATTCGAGATGGAGCTCTGACTGGTCGCCGATATAGGGATGAGATCCTCAGACCTATTGTAGTCCCTTACGCTGCAGCAATCGGAGATAACTTCATTTTAATGGACGATAACTGGAGGCCACATCGTGCAAACCTGCTGGAGGATTTCCTTTTCGAGGAAGGAATCGTTCGAATGGAATGGCCAGCGTGTTATCCAGACATGAATCCAATCGAGCACGTTTGGGACGCTCTAGGAAGACGAGTTTCTGGCCGCCAACAACCCCCACAAACTCTCCAAGAACTGGAAAGAGCTCTTCTGGAAGAGTGGGGCAGAATACCCCAACTCGTCATTAATAGTCTCAATGAGTCCGTGCCTCAAAGGTGTTCAACGTTGCTGGCCGCCCGTGGAAACCATACCCCCTACTGAAAATGATTTTCTTTGAAGAAAACACCTTTTCGTATTCTTTTTTGCTCATATGCACAAATTGTGTTTTTTTCCTTTAGTACACAAATGCGCAATAAAATGCATTTTTTCTGCCAAACATGTGTAATTTATTCTCATATAACCTACTATGTCTGTCGACCATGTATCAATCAGCTAAACAGTTTACCAGATACAAAATCCACCTAAAACTGCAATATCCTTTAATTGTTTTGAGCAGTGTATTTTAAGACAGTTTCCCCTATGTGTGTTTGAGAATTTCTAAAATAGTGCTATAAGGTATTTGTTTACTAATTTACTGAAATTACTATAGGAATCAATAACTATATATAAACAGACCAGGGAAATTTAAATTATTCGCCAATGTAAGTTATATATATATATAGCTAAAGATGTCTGTTAATTGTCTGAGCGAAGCGAAGGCTAATACTCAGCGAAATATTACTGTCCGGACACATTGCTACTAGGATGGATATTAACGCCATGTCCTACTAAAAAAAAGCCTAATAAAAACCTTTCGTCAAGCATAACTCAAAAAATATTTGTCGGATTTCGTTTCTGATTGCACCAGAAGGTACCTATGAGGGTCGCCTACTGTGAAAAATAAGTTCCAAACCGTTTAAAAATTATGTAGAAAAAACTGATAAAAAAGCACAATTTATCTGCATACGTCACAGAAATTTGGTGTGCGTCACTTTAACCGGTTGATGTTTTCGTAGACAACTGGTTTGAACAAATGGAGCAAATAAAAAAAAAATACGCACGCAGTAATATCGAATAGATCAGTTTCAACCACGTGATCACAAACCTTGCAACAACCCGTGGCAACCAGTTTTGGTGGGCAAACAAATAATAATAGAGTACTCCGTACCACGGTGACCGTTTTTAGCCTGTTGTATGAAATCTCATCTGTTGTATGACATACAATTGTGGATGATTAAAACAAAAGACATGAATGTTTATTGCTCCGGAGGTTAACTTTCTCTGGATGTCTGTCTGTCTATTATACATCATGCAATTTTCTTGTAAAGGATGATATTATTATGCAGTAAAACCTCCATAACGGACACACCCGATTAGTGAACACCTCTATTTGGTGGGCATTTTTTCGATTACCGACCCTTAAATAACTGTACATGTTTTACTGTCAGTAGCGGACACCTCCAAATAGAGGACAAATTCTGCCCTCTCGAGGTGTTAGCTATTCAGAGGTTTTACTGGTAAAACCTCCATAACGGACACACTCGATTAGCAGATACCTCTATTTAGCGGACATTTTTTCGATTACCAACTCTTAAATAACTGTACATGTTTTACTCTCAGTAGCAGTCACCTCTAAATAGAGGACAAATTCTGCATTCTCGGGGTGTCCGCTATTCAGAGATTTTACTGTATATAACTTTGATAGTTATTTTACAGGGTCACACAGAATAATAAGAATATATGAAACGAATATAAACTAAATTCGGGATTGGTAGATCGCTGATGGTAATGTAATTTTAGGATGTTGTTACAGTCAACCGCAGCATGTTTTTAGAGTTTCGTTCATCTAACGAAACACTAACTGTCACACTCCTTTGTCTGTCTGTCCGTCAGTCACAGAGCCCGTTCTCAGAAACTATATATGTCGGAGACTTGAAAATTTGCATACTTATAGCTGAACACCACACATCAAACGGCAAATAATAAAATTTTGAAAAAGTCTAATATTTAACCCTCTGGGCTCTAACTTGTGTATTTTAAGCAATTTTTCTAACTCAGCCCCTAATTTAATTAAGTTGGAGACATGAAATTTTGCATACTTATAGCTGAACATCTCACATCAAATGACAAATAATAAAATTTTGAAAAAGGTTTAATATTTAACACTCTGGGCTCTAGCTTGTGTATTTAAAGCAATTTTTCTAACTCAGCCCCTAATTAAGTTGGAGACATGAAAGTTTGCATACTTATAGCTGAACACTTGTGATAACACGATAAATCATAAAATTTTGAAAAAGTCATATTTTACCTTCCGGTCTCTAACTTCTGTACTTTAAGCAATTTTTCTAACTCAGCCCCTAATTAAGTTGGAGACATGACATTTTGCATACTTATAGCTGAACACCTCACATCAAACGACAAATAATAAATTTTTGAAAAAGTCTAATATTTAATCCTCTGGGCTCTAACTTATGTATTTTAAACAATTTTTCTAATTCAGCCCCTAATTAAGTTAGAGACATGATATTTTGCATACTTATAGCTGAAATCCTCACATCAAACGACAAATAATAAAATTATGAAAAAGGTCTGATATTTAACCCTCTGGGCTCTAACTTATGTATTTTAAGCAATTTTTCTAACTCATCCCTAACTAAGTTGGAGACTTGAAAGTTTGCATACTTATAGCTGAACACTTGCGATAACACGATAAATCATAAGATTTTGAAAAAGTCATATTTAACCCTCCAGTCTCTAACTTCTGTATTTTAAGCAATTTTTCTAACTCAGCCCCTAATTAATTTGGAGACATGAAATTTTGCATACATTTAGCTGAACACCTCACATCAAACGACAAAGAATAAAATTTTTAAATAGTCTAATATTTAACCATCTGCGGGTCTAACTTGTGTATTTTAAGCAATTTTTATAACTCAGTCCGTAATTAAGTTGGAGACATGACATTTTGCATACTTATAGCTGAACACCTTACATCAAACGACAAATAATAAAATTTTGAAAAAGTCTATTATTTAACCCTCTGGGCTCTAACTTGTGTATTTTAAGCAATTTTTCTAACTCATTCCCTAATTATGTTGGAGACATGAAATTTTGCATACATTTATCTGAACACCTCACATCAAACGACAAAGAATAAAATTTTCAAAAAGTCTAATATTTAACCCTCTGGGGGTCTAACTTGTGTATTTTAAGCAATTTTTCTAACCCAGTCCCTAATTAAGTTGGAGACATGAAATTTTGCATACTTATAGCTGAACACCTCAGATCAAACGACAAATAATAAAATTTTGAAAAAGGTCTAATATTTAACCCTCTGGTCTCTAACTTGTGTATTGTGTATTTTAAGTAATTTTTCTAACTCAGCCACTAATTAAGTTGGAGACATGAAAGTTTGCATACTTATAGCTGAACACTTGCGATAACACGATAAATCATAAAACTTCGAAAAAGTCATATTTAACCCTCCGGTCTCTAACTTCTGTATTTTAAACAATTTTTCTAACTCAGCCCCTAATTAAGTTGGAGACATGGCATTTTGCATACTTATAGCTGAACACCTCACATCAAACGACAAATAATAAAATTTTGAAAAAGTCTATTATTTAACCCTCTGGGCTCTAACTTGTGTATTTTAAGCAATTTTCTTAACTCAGCCCCTAATTAAGTTGGAGACATGAAATTTTGCAGCTGAACACCTCACATCAAACGACAAATAATAAAATTTTGAAAGAGTCTATTATTTAACTCTCTGGGCTCTAACTTGTGTATTTTAAGCAATTTTTCTAACTCAGCCCCTAATTAAGTTGGAGACATGAAATTTTGCATACTTATAGTTGAACACCTCACATCAAACGGCAAATTATAAAATTTTGAAAAAGTCTAATATTTAACCCTCTGGGCTCTAACTTGTGTATTTTAATCAATTTTTCTAACTCAGCCCCTAATTATGTTGGAGACATGAAAATTTGCATACTTATAGCTGAATACCTCACATCAAACGACAAATAATAAAATTTTGAAAAAATCTAATATTTAACCTCTAATATTTTGTCTCGCGCAATTTTTAAATTTAAACTGTTTTGCAATACTATTTTTTGTTCATTTTGCATAATAAGTGTAATGTGACGCAATTTCTTCTATTTCAGACTTCTAACGCATGTTAATGAATTTATTTTACAGTATCCTTTCTCTTTTAAAATTCACATGTAAATATAGTTTTTATGGCGTAATTTCCAATAAGTGCCTGCTTTTTATACCTAATTATTTAATTCTAATTTGAAGGTTTTTTTCTGTTTATAATAGTAACGTGTAAATAATTTTTTTTTTATTTGAAGCAAACATTATTGTTTGCGCTGTTTATACAGTTGGCAACAGTAGAAATTAATACCATTTTCTAAAATATGTAAAAAATATCTGTCAAGATGCTGAATATTTGAATTTAAAATAGAAATAAAACCTCAAAAAATGAGTCAAATTAAAAAACAAATTAATGAATTCTGCACACCGGGATCTTCTATTGAATAAAATGATCTAAAAATGATTAAATTCCCATGTATAGCTGTTGCTCCTATATATATATTTTTTTAATGGAACAATTTTGTCCAACTTTAGCATTAAATATCCCTTAAAATAATTCTTCGATTTGAAAACAGTATGCATTATCGTGTTGATCAAACATTTCGCTATAATACCACCGATTTTCATATTTTTGTATGCAATAGTTTTCTTAATATTAACGAAGAAATACCACCGGTCACAAAAAATTCATAACCGACGGCGGCGGTGACAGCGTTAGTTACTTTATTTAGAATAGAGAGATATATAAAAATGAAAACTTGTCTATCTGTCTGTTTGTAATTCTATAAAAATCCACAATTTGGAAGCCAAAATTGTGAAAAGATACATACATGTGTATTAAAACATGGCCGAGGCAACTAAAGTAATCCGGAATCGAAATAATTTATAGTTAATTTTTAATTAATAAAAAACCACCATTTTAACAGCAATTTCTTATCAAATTTAAACATTTTTCGTTATAGCAGTTGCCAACCATTAAAAAACACAATAAAATTATTACTACAACAATTAATTTTCTACTGCAAGATTTCCACGTGAAAAAATGGAAATGAAATAAATAGTTTGCTAAATTTAAAAAAAGGTGAATATTACATCATAACTTTTGTATTGCAAGATATTCAGGTAAAAAATGAAAATGAAATAAATAGTTTGACGAATTTAAATGAAAGTGAATATAACTTCATAACTTTTCTATTTCAAGGTTTCCACGTGAATGAGGAAAATATTACGTCATATTGGAAATATAAAGGACGTGGTGGATATAGTATTACGTCATATGAGTGTGAAAAATGTATTGAATAATGATAAAAACCCGATTAGGGAAATATTGGCGTATTTTAACATTATTGCTCCAATTAGAAAATAAGTTCAATAAGTTGAAATAAGTTCATTTATAGCTGTATTCTTTTGCGTCTGTTATATACATTTATACATTTTTATATAGCGTTTTCATATGATTCATTCATACAACATTTCGACTGGTTTTTTTTTATGTTTGTTTTGTGTTGTTTGTTAAATTTTGAAATTGATTTTTCAGAACAAACATCCTTCAAATTCTGGGCAACGCCGGGCACTTTAATTTGTAACAGATAAATGGCGTTTGTATCTGTACATCTAATGCTAATATTATAAAGCGTTATAATATTATAAAGTGTATGATATAATTAGTGTTTGTACGTTTGTGAGGTGTTATCTCTGAAACTACATAGCCAACTTAAAAGAATGTTGGTGGTCATCTCTGCTCCTAAAAAATGACTATTCTATGTGCAAGAACCTACATCGTTCCAGGAGCAGAACAGGTCTAAAAATGCGATTTCTGCAATATTGATTGGGATAGAAACTTTAAATTTGGTGTGGTAATTACTTTTAGGATGTAAATACTCGTAATGAACGCTCTGTGAAAGATTCAATTTGACGGATAAACGTAAAAATTTCTAGAAAGATTCTAAATTATGATTTATTTGGAATACGGAAATTTTTGGGATACTGTTGGGGTTAGAAACTAGAACTTTGGCATGGTAGTAATTAATAAGATGTAAATGCTCGTTGTAGAACGAATTCTAAAAAATAGACAGACTAAACAAAGCGGAAAAAGATCTAAAGATTATCTAAGTAACGAAGTACGTGGAATTGTTAGGAATATAAACATGAAAATTGACATGGCTGTATTTATCATGACGTAAATTCTCGCAATAGAACAATTTCTAAAAATGTCGCTATATAAAACAGTGCAAAAACAAAAAACTTTCAAAAATTTTCTATTTCTGTGTTACTGCTGAGCCCAAAATCTTGAAATTTTGCTTCGGGTTAGTTTTAAAATATACAATTGTCTCTATGAATGGTTTCTAAAAAATTTATAAAGATGAAATTAACGGAAAGCGATCTCAATTACCATTAATTTGGAATTATTAGGTACAGCAACTTTAAATATTTCATAATGCTGCATTTCCTCCGCAAAACATGCGATTTAAATGAAACAAAACTGATAACTACCCACCTAGCATTAAATAAATTGTGTAAATATTGAATAAAGACCTGTATGAAACAGTGAGTAGGTTGCCCGAAAGTACTTGTTAAAGTGTTCCTTCTCTAGGCTTTTCTCTCTCTCGCCAAGGCCACTAACAGAGGGAAGCGCCGTTTTAAATGTGATGTGAATTTTTTATCCGATTCATTTTTCTAGACATTTTATCATAACGTCATATTCTCAATTATCATTAGTAGATTTTTTATATATTAACTTATTCTGGTGACATTTTATAATCGGGTTCATATTGGCGTATGTTAGCTTGCATGATTTGCTGAATAAATATGTATGGATTTGTAAATTATTTCAAATGACACTTTGACAGCTCAAAAGTTATGCAGACGATATATTCAGATCTTGTGTCATACTTTATGTTGTAATCATTGCTGATTTCTTTTATTTAATACATGCTAAATACAGCTCAACTTGTGCAGAATATGTTTGAAAACAAAACAATACAGCGTATGTAGTGGCCAGCATACACTCATCATTCAAATCCGATCGAGAATATCTAAAACACACTCAAACGAAGCATTGCATGCCACTGTTGATGTATTCGGTACTTTGATACTATATTAGATTTTGAGGAGAGAATTCCTTAAATGTTATCGACAACCTCATTCCATCCGTGGAAAACAGATATTGTACAACATTAACTATTCCGGTGGAGCACACACCATATAAAGTATAGTCCATTCTTTTTAAGCATCATATATTTGTCATTTAAAATTACTCAAATTGGTGCGGAGCGTCTGATTATGCTCTTGACATCATTTTGTACAATTAAAATTCCGATATAAGTAATTTAGTATTTCATTTTCTATTTTACTTTTAATATATTGCGTACTTTCAATTTTATATCCATGCATGGCTGTCTTGAATGGTGAGATTTCCCATTTTTTAAAACAGCGTATACGAATTTATATATAAGATTTTGTAATTCTACGATTCGTTTATTTTCATCATTTCAATTTATCGCAGCATATGGACAATTAAAGCTAACATCTCATTTCTTTGCTTCCACGTGTTATTATTAAATCTATGTTCTCAGTAATATCGCTCAGACTAATCCCTCTGAGGGAAGTCCTAGTTTGAAGGAATTTTTATAATGAAAGTAAATTATTTATTTTCGTTGAAATTTATATTTACATGCTGGAAAGAAAAAAAAATAAAGATACTAACGAAGGGAACGAATATTTTTTCCAACTGGATTAAATCATATTCGAGGGTGGAGTATCACAGTTGACGTTTATTCCAACAGAGCGAAAAATGTCCAGACCAGGAATCGAACCTGGATACTTGGCGTGCCGTGCCAATGCCTTACCTGTTAGGCTATCCGGACGATAACTGGCTGACTGAATTATGTCAGCCAGTTATCGTCCGGATAGCCTAACAGGTAAGGCATTGGCACGGCACGCCAAGTATCCAGGTTCGATTCCTGGTCTGGACATTTTTCGCTCTGTTGGAATAAACGTCAACTGTGATACTCCACCCTCGAATATAAAGATACTATTTTAGACAAATGTAGACTGAATCTTAGTATAGCACCAGTATAGAATTTTTGATGCTTTCAAATGCGTACACTCATTATATAATTTCATAAACATAAAATAAATGTATTTGAAAAAAAAATTGTATATGTTCGAAAATATTTGCCGTACGCGTTTTTTTCGAAAGTGTTCAGAATCGAACGATACCTGGATAAATAAACCTTGAGCTTCGCAGTCGCTCGTGAATCGGAAAAGACTCCGTAAGTAATCTCCAGTTTTTCCTGCATCCAAGGACATTTCGCAATTTGAACGTTATGTGCTTTTTCTCTTTTTTTCTTGTTAACTGTTAAAGTGACTGTTTTATCTTGTGAGTTCAATTGAGAGCAGTGAGCTCATGTGTGTTTTAGACGGCGTCGCTGTCGAGTGTGTGACTAAGAGGGTTTTTATCGTTAATTAAAAGTTTTTTTTACAGTCCACATATGCAGAGTTGTGTTTAATGAGTGAATACAAAAATAAGAGTGAACCAGTCGCGGAAACAGAATAATTTATAAAATTTTAACATAACTTATAAAATTACTAAATCCTTGAATCAATTTGTTAAATTTTCTTTACTATAAACTTCGCTGCTTAATACTTATTCCCAAAATTTACGCGATTCATCATACATTTTCTAGATAAGCATAAATTAATTAGCTACATTTCTGTTTATAAATAACTATATTTGTTCTTTCTATATTTTGTCAATTTTCCTTTTTGGAAATAAACTTTTTCACTAATTCTAAATTGACTTTATAGCTTTTATCAATAGAATAAATTCATTAATTATAACATGTAACATTCACTTTAGTTACTCATGAACTTTAAGCTTAACTTTTAAAATATTAGCATACATCTAACTCAGTAATAATCAAATGTTAATTTCTGATATACTAAGTCGATAAAGATAGGAATTTTAAATAATGCAGCAAATATTCTCAGAGGACGAAGTGAAGAGATTGTCCTGGTTTTACGACGACAAGCAGTATTACTATTAGATTATTTGATAAGTGCTTAATAAGTTAATTATATACAAAGTAAGCTGCGTCCAGGGACGTTAATAATTACTGATGTTCACTCAATTAACACCTCCAGTCAGAAATTGTAATAAGATTAAAGATAAAGATAAATTATTTGATTTACTTTATTTATCTGTGTTATTTCAGTGGAAATATGAAGTAGTATGCAATCAATGATAAAGGTAAATCTAACTGCGATATATTTTTTAATGTTTTTAACCATTAAAACTGAAACGAACTTATGTAAAATATTCTGTTCAATAATAAATAGATTGGAAAATATAAACGATAAAGAAAAATCATGTGTTAAGCAAAGATTATGAAACACTTTCCAACACTTCCAGAATACTTTAACAAAATTTCGTTATTTAAGGAAATAAGGTAAATAAGTTAAGGGGTCTTGTACCTTTTAAATGCGTCGAAAATTAACGAAAAACTACAAAGTTTGAATTAGTCTATCTCAATGGATATTGATTAAACAGATTGTGCTTTGTAATATGCTACCATTAGAAATTTATTAACACTTTACAGAATTTGTGTATTGTTGAAATCAAAGTAGCTCTTTTTTTTACGCCATAAGTTTTTAACCATTAAAACTGAAACGAACTTATGTAAAATATTCTGTTCAATAATAAATAGATTGGAAAATATAAACGATAAAGAAAAAACATGTGTTAAGCAAAGATTATGAAACACTTTCCAACACTTCCAGAATACTTTAACAAAATTTCGTTATTTAAGGAAATAAGGTAAATAAGTTAAGGGGTCTTGTACCTTTTAAATGCGTCGAAAATTAACGAAAAACTACAAAGTTTGAATTAGTCTATCTTCAATGGATATTGATTAAACAGATTGTGCTTTGTAATATGCTACCATTAGAAATTTATTAACACTTTACAGAATTTGTGTATTGTTGAAATCAAAGTAGCTCTTTTTTTACGCCATAAGTCATTGCGCGCATGATATCTTGAGAAAGTATGTATGGATTGGCATGAAATTTGTAAAGATACTAAACATATATGTGTGTGTTTAAAATGATCTACTCTTAGGCTAAAATTATTTCATTAACTATATAAAAAAATATTTTCGCAAAAAAAAAAAAAAATAAAACTTTTGTATTTTTAATGAATAAAAATAGTCATAACTAAAAATATTACCATTGTAAATACTTAAAAGTAGATCATTTTAAATGCACATACTTGTTTAGTATATTTACCAAATTTCATGACAATCCATACATACCTTCTCAAGATATCATGCGCGCAATGACTTATGGGGTAAAAAAAGGAGCCATTTTGATTTCAACAATACACTAATTCTGTAAAGGGTTAATAAATTTCTGTTGGTAGTATATTACAAAGCATGATCTGTTTAATCAATATCCAAAATTTCATGTTTATACATAAAAAGGTTTTGAAGATAGACTAATTCAAACTTTGAAGTTTTTCGTTAAATTTCGTCGCGTTTAAAAGGTACAAGACCCCTTAACGAAGTAAACATTTTAGAAAACAGATAAAATATTTGAAAATGTGATTTCAGAAGTTATCTTCTATAACCAAATATGTATTCGAATTCTTTTCAACAACCCTTTATTTAATGTATAAGCTAATTATATACTATATGGCCAAAGTTGACCGGTCACTTGCGATTTTAGACGTTTTGTTAAATATCTCGAAAAATACATAGGGAATTAACGTGAAACTGCAGGTGTGTAAACAGTATAGTATAGGTCATATATTTCCGCGAAGATATTTTTCCAAAACCCCATAGAGGACCGTCAACAAATTGAAAAAAAAAACGAACATATTTTGAATAACCTTGTAAAAACTACTGTAGAAAAAGCGTTCAAACTCGAGATTATTAATATGAGGCTTTGCAATATATTGTGTTAATTTTTACGAGGATAGTACGTATATTCTTAGATAAATTAAGGTTTTTATAAAAACAGTCCTAAATTTCGCCAAGTGTTTTCCTTATAATTTGCAGAGTTCTTAATATAAAAAAAGTTCTTTTCATAAAATATGAAAAACAACATTGTACATAATACTCTGTAATAAAAAAAAATAATAACAATAATTGGATAAAAAATGAGCAGGTTTACTCAAAAAAAATTTCACTGCGCATGCGTGAACGTAATCAAAATATAATAAGCATAATGTATTAGTTAAGTATATAGAGCAACTTTTGTGAAAGTATCAATATCATAGCTTGAAAATTCTGAAAATTATCGTCGATAAAATAAACTCGAAATCCGTTGTTCCCAAAAAGAAGCAAAAATATGAGAGGCTGTATCAAATATCTGTTGATTAGTGCCAAGATAGCGTACACATTATTGCACGTACCACTATACTTGAATACAACCCCTCATCTTTTTTCTCTCTTTTGGGAACAACGGATTTCGAGCTTATTCTATCGACGATAATTTCCAGAATTTTCAAGCTATGATTCTGAGCCTTTCACAAATGTTGCTATATATTCATAGCTAATACATTATGCGCATTATATTTTGATTGCATTCGCGCATGCCAGTGAAACCTTTTTTAATAAACCTGCTCATTTTTCATCTAAATTTCATTATTTTTTAATTCTGATTGCAGTATATTATGTACAATGTTGATTGTCACCTTTTCTGAAAAGCACTTTTTTTTATATTAAGAACTCTTCAAATTATAAGCAAAAACTTTGCGAAATTTGTAACTGTTTTTATAAAAACCTTAAATTTTCTACGAGTATACATGCTATCCTCATAAAAATGAACACAGTATGTTACAATAAGTCAGTTATTAATAATCTCGAGTTTGAACGCTTTTGCTACTTTAGTTTTTACAGGGTTACCCAAAAGCTATTCGTTCTTTTTTTAATTTGTTGACGGTCCTCTTTGGGGTTTCGGGAAAAACTCTTCGCGGAAGTATATAACCTATTCTATAGTGTGAAACACCTGCAGTTTCAGGTTAATTCCTCATGTATTTTTCTAGATATTTAACAAACGTCTAAAATCGCAAGTGACCGGTCACATTTGGCCATATAGTGTATATACTATATAATGCGAAATTTAGTTCAGCAAGCAAACGCATAATAAGTTGCAATCACTTTCAGCAATTTATACCAATAGATGGAAAGAAACTTGAATACTATTTTACAGTCCTGTATGTTACCTACTACCTTTATATATATGCCACTATATAGCTAAAATTTAATTCAGACTAAAACACTCTTAAAACTACTAAACTCACTCTTCCAGAAATTATGATCTATAGACGACAATGTATCCAATTCTTTGCGCGACTTTGTGTATCCTTTTATGTATATTCTACAAAATCCTTTTGTATGATTCATGTAGTTCAGCGTAAAAATGCATAACTGATATAAAAACCAACTTTATGTAATTTACGCTCATACCCAGTAAACCTTAAGAATTCATTTCTGTAGCCCCGTATAGGATCTATAGTATTTATACACACCACATAGTACGCACAAATTTAGTTAAACTTAAAAACGCATACTATAATTATAAATGTACTCCCAGCTATCATTGCTAATATACAGTACTTCGCATACAGTACAGTATCCGAAATCTTTTGTTTGTACTTGTAAATATTACATACTTCATATTATATAGAAACTAACTTATAATAAACCACAACAATGCATAACAATTTCATTATATATGAAATAGTTTATCATAGTTAAAGTACGCCGCAAACACTGTTTCCCCCTATATCATTATTTCCAAGATATTGAACTATAAACTGGGGATATTGTAATAATTCATGGGCTCAATATTCTGGATATAAATCCTGAAAACATGAAAAAAGTGATGTATTAAAATTTACAGTACGGCAGTTAAATATTTTCTTCTTCCCATGAAAAATGACGTATGTGAACAGAATGATGTCATAAAATAGATGGAACTGCAATTAATAATAATTTATATTTCCTCTAATTAAATTCAATCCAAGAAACTGCTACTACTACTTCTACTTTCAAATCTAGTAATTATTGGCTCTCTCATTTTCAAAACAAAATGACGTATTTGTATAAATAAACAACATTTAATTACTAAAATATTCTCTGATGATGAACCTGGAAGATTTGAAAGTATTAAGAAGTTTTTAAATAAAATGTATATTTGAAACTTGTAACATCTTTTTCATTACTTTAGTCGTCTTTTAAGCAAGATTGTGAATTTTTAAAGTTAACATCATATATTTTATATTGAATCAAGGTGAAAAATTGTATTTTGTCTTATGATTTTATTTGTAACCTATTGGGTACTTATGAAATTCCGGTCGACTGACAACTTCCCTGTTTTAATATGAGTGATTTTCAGCTATAAAATCGGGAAATTTTGTCAAATTTGGCAGCAAAAATAGGTCGCCAAAAATGAAGACAAATTGGCGATAGCTGTCTAAGTTTTCGTTAATATTCTTTCAAATCCAATATTCACAAAAACTGGGAATCTTCTACAATCGTTTTCACGTATTTTAGTTTCACGTGTTCGAGTACAATTAACATAATGCACGAAAACAAGGAATTAGGAAGCTAAATTCCCCCCATTGCATGCAGGGAGGAATTTTATAGTTCTGTCCAATCAGGAAGTCAGTGAAAAATTGAATACAAAATTCTATTTTTCCATACAAAAGGCAATATAACTTAAATAAAATATCGTCATTAAATACATTACAGCCTCTATAATACAACAATTACAAGTGACATGGAAGTGTAAATAGGCAGTTTTTATTTTTGTACACTTGTAAATATAATTAGGTACTTACTGAGCTTTACGGTAATATGTCATAACGGTGACGAAGCCTCAAGGTGCGAGTCTTACTCGCACTTGTCCTGTATGTTTCTATTAATACTTTAAAGCACCTATTATTCTATACCTATTATAAGATAAATTACATCATTTAATTATTCGTGTATAAAATATCCTAAATATTACATATATGATACGGATTGAATATTTCCAACTGAGCGAAAAAATACCCAGGCCGGGAATTGAACCCAGATCCTTGGCTTACAGGGCCCATTCTGTACCGTTTAGTGTGACTGGGCCGGCAACAAATATTAGCTTAAACAATTGAGCATTGGCCCTGTAAGCCAAGGATCTGGGTTCGATACCCGGCCTGGGCATTTGTTAGCTCAGTTGGAAATATTCGATTCGTATTGTTAGCTTTACCAATTAACTTGAGTTTGTAAAATAATATATTACATACTAGGGGGCTCTGCCCCCTGCAAGCTACGTTTGCCAACCCCCGTTCAGACAATGCAGAATTTAAAAGCACGCTAATCTGATCGCTTTTAAAAAGATTAGAGAAGGTTGAATTATACTGAAAAAACTTGTAGCGATCTCCCTGTAAATGTGTTTCCATTCAAATCCCTTTGATTGCAAAAATTTAAGGCAGAATCAATCAGTTGCTGTTAAGACATCCAATGGTTGTTTTCGTATTTGATTCACAATCTGTTGCCTGTTATATCTAAAATCTGTCGCCAAACTATAAGATTAAATGTCAATAATGGTTGATCGTAAATGTCACATTCACATGACTTTAAGAAAATTACACGTGTTTACGCCATCAAGTGATTTTTATTTCGACGTTTTATTTATATTTTTATAAATGTTATACTAATTTATTTGTTCTTTCGTTATTTAATAATAAAAATTATGCCAATTTGTATAATTTGGCGAAATTGGTCGACGGGAGAAGTAGTACCAGTAAAACATTGCTTTGAAGCTGAAATTAAATGTCATGATTTGTTGTATTGTCATATAAGTTTGGCGTGCATTTTTTTTACGACAATTTGACGAAAGCCTCGTTTTCGAATACCAGTTATATATGTATTTTTAAATTATTTTCTGTTATTTTTAAAATGAAATAACAATAAATAAATAAAAGTTTAATTAATAACTATAGAACAAAACAATTTATAACATTTTTTTATAAATAAAAAGAAAAAAAAAATCAAATAAACATTTATTAATAAGTGAGCAACAATAGCCGGGTTACCATCTCAGGCAAAATAACGCCATTTTAGCTCCAATTAGGTACAGCGTTGCGTATATGACATCTGTGCCTAATATTTTTTCTTTTCGTTTCGTTTAAAAAAAAAGAAAGAAGTGAAAGCCATTTTAAATGTATCAGTTTTAAATTAAAGTTTTGTATCAAATAAAATGATAATGAAATACGAATTGAATTATGAATAAAAGTAACATGATACATTTCTTAGTATACATTTAAGGGAGGCCAAACTGATCGCCAAATTAGTTTAAAATAATAACCTATTCTAAAATATGAAAAAAAAATGTCTATTATGATTGAAATTTGAGTTGCCATCATTAGAGAAAAGTATATAAAATTAGAAAAAAAATAATATTTCGAAAACAAATTCGAATTTAAAAATTCTAGTACCAGTTTTGAGATCTGAGGATTAATACGGATTTTTGGTGTTAATTTCATCGCAAAATATTCCATATTTTAGGAGAAATCGCCGTGAAACATAATCAGTTGTTTAATCAGTCGTTTCATAGAATCGTTTCATAAATTCGTTACATTTCAGTCGTTTCATGAAATACGTTTCATTTCACACTTGGAATACGCCCTGAAAGTCCTTTACCGGAACGTTCTTCAAGCATCGCGTGGAGAGCTCTTTAACCTCTGCTACGGTCCCATGGTGGTGTCCTTTGAGGACTGTCTTCACTAGTTGGACCATGGCCAGATAGAGGCTGTAGGGGCTGTGAAAGTGTTCCGATGCTATTAATGTGCCTGGTAGTCGGTGACTACGAAGCTGGTTTGCATGTTGGATTGCCATAATGCAGCTTCCAATTAACTGTAATGCCTGGTGTCACTCGACTGACCCTTCCGTTTATGCCTTCCTAGTACTTAACCGCCGGCCGATTTGAGTTCAACACATAACGCACACGTTACACATTGTACTCGTTTCTGTTCATGCATGGACATCCTGCGCAGAGTTCAACTCCCACACTTACTCGACCGTCTTTGAAGTATTTGTGCCATCTCAAATGAGCAGCTTTTGTTAGACTTCACCCCCGAAACTTTCTGGATCATGGCAAAAGTCTTCATTGCCAATCTCCTGGGTTCGACACAGAATTTAATGGCGTAGCGCTGTTCGATAGAATGTTGTAATTTTAAGTTTCAACCGAGCCTAAAGACAGCGGTTCACAAAATCCACTATACGAACCACTTAGAATCTCGTAGGTGACTAAGTCTCCGCACGTGTTGAAGCTGACTTCCGCCTCCATCGAACCCACCTGTAGCATACGCGCTACGATTTACAGTCACGTCAGAAAAAAATTAGATGTTATTACCTTTTATGCAAGCCCTGAATGTCTCCCTCTTTAAAAATTCTCTTTAGTTTATAAGCATTTTTTGCATTTTAAAACAATTTTTTAATTAATTCTAGATTGTATTTCTTTCCCTGATTTATTTACTTTTGTAAATTATTTTTTAAACACAACTATGCGTAATTTTTATTCTACTACATGTATATACCGATTTTCCGGTAACTACATGATTTTTAAAACCGTCGAGTTTTGAATTCTGTAGAAAATACATAATTTCTTTGGAATATTTTACTGCATTTCTTCTTCGCATCCTAAGGCAAAGAAACAAAAGTTAAACAGAACAAAGGAAAAATGCACTTGAGATAGTACAGTTTCTTTCATATTGAATGCAAATTTTGACGTCAACTTTTATGCATGATATTCTGTCAGCATTTCGATTTTTTAAAGTTAAAACAAAGAGGCTAAAACAAAAAGAAAGATTAAAAAAAAAAAAAAATACGCTTTTTTATTTAACTTAGATTGATTCATGTACGTAAACATGTAATTTCGTAATCGATTTTTTACCGACTTCTTGATACGTTAGAGTTGTAAAAATTCTATACACAGGTGTACTTCTGTTGACAATATAGAATTTTAATATTTTTAAAATTAAATTTTAAATTAATTTTAAAACATTTTCCGTTAGCCAGATGATAAATAGCCAACTATTCTTTATGTTCGGCTACACGCAGCATACAAGTTAGAACATGTTGGAGTTGATAATGCAACAAGGAAAGATCGCTAAAATAAACCAACTGGCTGTAAAAGTGCTGCAACGAAATATTTAAAACTTTAAAGTGTAGAAAAAAAAATAAATAAAGAGTGTAATATTTTATCAAAAATATGCTTTTATTATATATTTCAGAAATTTTAGGCCTGGGAAAATGAAAGTAATGACAAAATAAAATATGAATTCTAAGTAAGACAAGCGTATTGTAAGAGTTAATTCTGTAAACTTAATTCAACTATTTATATTTTCATGAACACAGTCATAACATATTTCAGTATCTGTATAAATTCGAATCTTAATGAATTTTGTTAGAACTTTTATTAGAGAATTTAGAACAAATGTTTTCCTTATGGTTAAAATATTAAATTGTTTTTTAAATGGTATTAATCCAGTATATAATATATTCATATATACATATGATAATACATTTACACATTTTAAAGATGAATATACTCAAGAAATCAGACTAAACTTAGTGTCATGATTTTGACGAGAAATAATATTTGCATAGTAATAATTAATATGTCTCTGTGCAATCGTTTGGATTATATGGGTGAGAGAATAAAGGATAAATGAAGTTTAATTATTTCTTTACGACTTTTTATGAGTTAGATTGTAAATCCCTTCTTATGGTCTTAGAATGCATACGTAAATTCCAAATGCTCCCTGGAAGTTTAAATTTTATACATCCTTTTTTCTGTAAGCGCTTCAAGATCTTATTTAAAACTCCTCTATTTCACTTGGATTTTAACAATTAAAACATAAAATTAGGTAGGTACAGTAGTCTCCCTCTAATCCACATAGCTTGGATTATTTACATTAAAACCGAAAAATAATTAAGTTTAGCCAGACTTTATATCCAAAAAAAGCTTAACTACTCCATAAATGTATTTGGTAAAGAGATCGTCATCGCCAATGATATCAGCCCTATCTTCAATCTTCCCAGAAATAAATTTATACTTCCATCACAAGAAAGAAATTTAGTCGTATTAAACAGAATAATATATTTAAATGTGTACGAAATGATATAAAAATAAAAATATAATCTTGCTTTTTTCACCTACATTTTAAATGAAATTTTATATCCGGTTGTTGCCAATGTTCGACTTTTGTCCCAGACATGAGCAACTGAATTTTTAAAGAGGAATTTTTGAGAATAATTAATAATAGCAATTTTTTTATGGTTATGTTGTATGTAGGGGATATCCAGAAGCAGTGTATAATTATATATCATACCATTAACGGTATTTTCTTAATTAACATCAAAATTTACAGTACCCCCAAAAAATTCCAGACGATGGTCGCTCGCAAAGTAAATCTGCTTCCACAATAGTTCCTTGTTCAGTATTTTATACGAACCTTTTGTAGTACATTTTTTCTGACAGGTCGTCTGCATATTCTAGCAAACTTGAAAATTTGCAGTACTAAGACCCAATTATGACACCTTATTTGGATTCTCTCTTGTAATGTAATTTTTCTTGCAGATCTAAGACCTAATTTTGACATCCTATTTGTATTACTTCCTAAATTTGACCTTCGGCTACCAAACATGAAGTCATTCAGTCAAGTATTGAATGAATAATGCAGGTTTAAAGTGTGGAACTTCTAATGTTAAATTCATATCGTTGCTAAATATATTGCAATGCAGGTAGTTTTTTTTAAAGATAACTCGGACATCATTGGAACAAGAAAGAAAAAAATCATGCGTCAAGCATAAATTATGAAATACTTCCCAGTACATTCAGAATAATGCAACAAAACTGCACCGTTAAAAAAATGAAAATATTACTTCTAATTCAACCACGTAGAAACGTATACCACATTTCAAAAGCCAATTTCAGCTGTTCCCGTGTACAAACGAAAAATTATGCGTTTTTTTTTTTTTTTTTTTTTTTGTTGGCAGCGTTGTATATGGTATATAGATTTGTATCCATTATCTACATGCATGCCAAATATAGTTCACTTAAGAAATACATGTACAGTCGTGGGGGGAAAAAGTAAACACCCCTTAGTAATTACTCAACAAATTATCGTAAAAGAAAGTTACTGGTACCGAACGATTGGAAATAAAGTCTACTTTTAAATGATGTATATATAATTTGCTTAGGGGGGGCATCTACATATTAAAATTAACTATAACTTTGTTTTTTTTTTTTTTTTTTTTTTTTTTTTTCAATAGAAGCACGCAATTCTGACAGCATAAATGAACTTTACACCAATTAGTCTAAAAACAAATTTTTATGCAATTCGTACTATAAGTTTTCAAGACATTAATTATTGTAAAACGATCTTATTTTAAGGGCTGTATCCAAATTGAAGTTCGGTACTAGATTGTTTACCGAGAGAGCTCCCTTCTTGATCAAGGCACCTTAAGCAGTCAGTTAAGCCTGTTAGATTACAGGATAGCGTAAGAAATTTCAAAATATTTAGTCACTTCTATCATAGACGGCCCTTTAAACCATCATTTTGCCGTTTTTTAAGCATAATTTGAAAACTACTTGGAACAAAAATGTGAAATTTTGGATTTCCATAAAGCAGGACTTAATAAATCTGAATCCATAAAAAAATGTAGGTTGCAATTCACATATTTTTTAAAATATTAATTTAATAATTCATATCAGAAAATTATAAAAATTACAAATTCAACGTATTTATGTTTGGGTACATTAGTATTATTGCTACACAAAAATTTAAAGCATTAGGATCGTAATTTCAGAAGTTATAAATAAAAATATGAAAATATAATTTAACATTGAAGCACTAAATTTTGAATGTTTGTAATTCAAAAACTTATCATTCAAATGTCTTGAAATCTAAGCATAGTTTGAATCAAAAATTTGAAATATCTCGTAAAAATTCGGGTTTTGCCATTGAAAAAAATTAAGTTTGCATTCGTTTTAATTTGTAGATGTACCCTAAGCAAATTATATAAACATTACTTAAAAGTAGACTTTATTTCCAATCGTTCGGTACCAGTAACATTCGTCTAAGATAATTTGTTGAGGAGTAGGGGGTGTTTACTTTTTTTTTTTTCGACGACTGTACCCTAGTTGAAAAATTCCCCTTCAGCAATTTCCTCTAAAAATGAAAATGGTACGTGAATACTTTTGTCCAGTCCTGTATATGAGGTATAGAATTTATATATAACGAGTAACATGCAAAAAATAGTTAAATTTAAAAGCGCATTTTAAAACGTACAGTCCAGCAATTATTATTCAATGACAGTACCGGTAACCGATTTTTTTGTGTGTCCCTGCAAATTAATAAAAAATGCTACGAATGCTCTATTCTAACGTGATTATAATGAAAGTCAGTGAGTTATATCAGTTTCAGTGCATTTGAAATAGCATAATCTCATTAAAATGATCTGCAAACGATTTTTCCCCATATACCATAATGTAATGGAATTCTTTTGAGTACCCCTGTAAATAAACTATCAATCCTACACACTTCATACACAATAGGAAACATGCTTTAGTGACCCTACATAACCTTTATCAATTGAATGAATATCCACGTGTATTTACAGGAGTTAGAGCGTGGACAGACGGACAGACAACCTGACTGCGTAAACACGTTTCAACTTTGTTGGAAAGTTTTTTTAAATGGTATGTGACTTTGGATTCGCGTATTTGAAACTTCTAGAAATTAATTTCTCTTAAAAAATTCCTAATTTATAGTTCCAATTTTGTTTCAAAAATGAATTTAATTTTATATTATATGTCTTTCTTTCTTTCTTTTTTTTAGAAATTAATTTAGAAAGCAATTATGAATCGTAACACAATTTTTAATAGAAATCGATTTCTAGAAGCTGCAATTATTCTAATCCAAACATATCACTATTATTATTTAAATAATTTTCGAGTAACTTTTACCTGAGTGCTTTCACTGTGTTTTCTATTTTATTTATTTATTTATTTATTTATTTATTTATTTCATGAATGGAAATTTTGTGTGTGTGGTTTCCATTTTCGGCATTTTCCAACAAAGTTAAAAAAATGTTTATGCATTCAGTTTGTCTATCCGTCTGTCCACGCTCTAACTCCCGTAAATATACTCGGATTTTCATACAATTGATAAAAGTTATTTAGGTTTACCTAAGCTTGCTTCGTATTGTATATGAAGTATGTGGGATTAATAGTTCATTTTCAGGAGCGCCCAAAAGAATTCCATTACATTATGGTGTACGGGGAAAAATCGTTTTCAGAGTATTTTAATGACATGACGCTATTTCAAATGTATCTAAACTCATATACATTTCTGAACTGAATATTTCACTACAAGATGATTACGATAGAATAGGGCATTCATATCATTTGCCGTTCATATACAGGGCACACAAAGGAAATCGATTTCATTACTGTCTTTGAGTAATAATTGCTGGAAGTGCGTATTCAATTCGGCATGCGTTTTTAAATTTAACTATTTTTTTGCATTTTACTATTGTATATAAATTCTATATATCATACACACAGCTGCACAAAACAAGTCACATGCCATTTTCCTTATTAGGAGAAATTGCTGAAGAGGAAATTTCAACTAATGTATATATGTTTTTCGTAAATGAACTAAATTTTGGCATGCAGATACAAATCTATATATCCTATACAGGGGTGCTCAAATAATTAGGATAATTTTCCAATCGTAGATGGGAACAGCTGAAATGGAGTTTTGAAGTCTGTTATGCGTTTACATGTGGTTGAATCAGACATAAATAATATTTTAACTTATTATACGGTGCAGTTTCATTTCATTATTCTGGATGTGTTGGAATATGTTTCATAATCTATGCTTGTAGCATGATTTTTTCTTTTTTTATATAAAACTAGCAGGCTATGCCCGCTGCGCTGGTCACTATTTCCAAATGAACCTTGGATTAAACTAAATGGTGAATTTGAACTTGTATTTTAAACAATATGGATCTTCAGCTTGACCTTGCACATTACTGAAAACGATGCGAACGCCATTGCGATATAATGTTATCTTAAGCGTTGGACAAAATTTAGCAATTAAGAAGTAATTGTTTTAGTGGATTATAAACAGCGCACTTATGGTCGGGTAATGAGACCGTTTTGACAACAGGAATTAATACCTCTGTAACTAATCAACATATAATGAAATCGTATATATTAACACCATTCCTAAAAGTCATGCAACAGGGCCACTTGTAACAAAATATGTTCTGTAGATTTTTTTAAAAAGGCTAAACTTTCATAATCAGGTTCACTTAATTTTTCAACTTTTACTGTTGCTCTATAACTAAGTACCCTTGAACAATATATATACACTAAAACCTTTCCAAAATTATTACCTAACTAATTGTGGTATATCCTACGAAAGTATTATAAACAATCGGAATGAAATACAAATTTCCGTTGTAAATATATAGTAGATGATGATGATGCGATTTTGTGTAATAGAATTCATAGTAAAGTTTTCGCTTCAAACAAAAACGATGCTTTCAACATTAAAGCTAATACACCAATATGTGAAGTATCCGATTACGGAAGGTTAACTTGAATTCGCATGAGCAACTACTCAAAGAAAAGTGAATATATGGCTTTTGTGATACTTTTATGTCAGCCGGGCGCAGGTAATAAATCAATAAAGATTGTTTTCATAGCATATTCTTATTTTATTATTTTCATTTAAAACACGGACCTTTCACTCATTTAATTTAAAATGCATGCCTTATACTAATTTCATTTAAAAAAACTGAAAAGATAAACAATAACAGGAAATAATGCCATAATTAAAAGCAAAAAAATATTTTTTATTTACATACGCAAAATGTAACTACTGCTACTGGGAATTTTAAAAATGCTATCAGCGAGATGTGCGCACGGTTGTTATAAATGTACCCATTTTTTCTTCTTATCGAGGAGCAATTTATAAATCGCACAATATTATTCCAATTCCAATTTCTTTCATTGAGGAACCTATGACCGGAAAAAATGGAAAAAGACTCTTGTAGATTCTTCGGATGACGGCATCTGACGCCATAAACCGAGTTTATATATATGAAAATAATTTTTAAGTCGTTACAAACATTGCTTTCATACTTAAATATTTTCATTGGTAGTACTTGTTATCCCGTCGACCAATTTCGCCAAATTATATAAACCGCCAAACCATTCGCCAAATTATATAAATTGACATAATTTTTATTTTAAATAACGAAATAACAAATAAATTAGTATAACATTAATAAAAATACAAATAAAACGTCGAAATTAAAATCACTTGATGACGTAAACACGTGTAGTTTGTTTAAATTCAAGTGAATTTGATATTTACGATCAATCATTATTGGCATTTAATCTTATAGTTTGACGATAGATTTTTGGTCGACGGAATATCTAAGTAGTACATTTTCCATTTTTGTTTTATAACGCTAAATTCTCAGTAATTTTTCCCCTTTTATTTTACATAAAATCACTATTTTTTTTTTTTAATTAAGATGCTTGCATTTTTATTTCAAACTCATAGAGCCGTTTTTATTTTTTAGCCAAAAGGGTTGATTTGAATTTTTTCCGTTGCTAGAGTAACGGATGTAATGATAGATATTTTGAGGTTTAGATGCCAAAGACACCGCCAAATTAGAAAAATATGAAATGTGTCATGAACTGTTGGACTTATAAAAATTTATTTGGTAGCATTCGATTCAGCATACAAAACTACATTAAAATATGTTATCATTTGACGCATAATTTTGATATTCGATTTTTTCCCCTCCCTGTGCAAAATCCATTAGGGTGACACTTTAGAAAATCCTTTCTTAGCAGAAGTTTATGTCATAAGAAGTATTTTTACCACGATTTTCAAGATTTTGGTTCAGTAGTTTGCGCTGTGCGTTAATTAGTCCCCTAATCCAGACTTTATTTTATATACTATATTAGATATGCGATTTTGCGGTGAATCGATGATCGAAAATTAGTCCAATATCATTTGAAATTTTACATAACAGAGGAGAAAGTACGAAGAAAGACGAAGAAGAAATGACGAATTACAAAAGACTTGTAATTTTTTTTTTTTCAAAATGTTGAATTTTTCCATAGTAATAACGTATTAAAACATAAATTTCCTTAAAAATTATCTTTATTTCCTAGATTTCGAATCTGTGAATTTTCCTATAAATGAAATTGGCGATATGACTTTAGAAAATAGATAAAATTTGCTTAAATAAAATGGGTAATATTCGTTCATCTGAGTTCGAGTTTATAAATATCACATGCTTTCGGAATTACGACGAAAAACATTTTAAAAAGTATGAAATTATTTTACAATATGTATGTGTGACAGAAATTCACACTGAAATTTAAGTATTCGATTCCATTTTTAAAATATTAACTGATATCTATATAAGTTACAATTGGATATGAAAATGTACTCAAAAATGATCTCTTTCCCCTAAAAAAACACCATTTGTGAGAACATCCTGAAGCTAATGTCACGCTTATGCATTTTTGGCTTAAAATCATATTGTTTGGCGACAAAAGAAAAATAAAAAATTGTAAAGAAACAAATAGTAATTACACATGTGACTCACAATTACATATGCTTGTTTCTTCTATAAGTCACGTGATGGGACAATTAGATATAAAAAAAAAAAGAAAAGAACAGAACAGAAAGAAAATGTCATTAAAATTTCATCTAATCAAATTTTCAGATACGTTTCCATATCTAACGCAAGCGATAAAGAGCCAAATATTGCGTATCAAGTGTAATATTTATTATTAAATTAATTTTTAAGCATTACAAATATTTCTTTCAGGTTTTGATTAAATGTTTCCGTTTTTTAATATTATCACTCATTAAAACGGATTTTCTTCTTCTTTTTTTTCTTTTTTTTTTCATTTAAATAAAATTAGTAACAGTTTTTCTTTTATTTTTCGAGGTTTAATAGCCGTTTCAATTTTTTTTATCAACGATGAAATTCGCCAAGAAATAAAATGGTAAACTTATCGCCCAAAATAACAGAATTTTTCGTCATAATTCTAAAACTAATATAGGTAGAATAATGTGTTATAGATTAAAACCTCCCCTGAAACAATACCTATCTAACGGTATAGGTTCCGTAAAAATCCATGCAGTAGAACTCGAAATCTCGGCGTTCGGAACGAAATTTCCGTTTGGATTTTATATATATAATAGATAGATAATAGAATAAATAATAGATTTTATATATATATAATAGAATAGATAATAGATTATGTGTTATGAACTATCTCAAAGTTTAAAACAGATAGCATTGTTAGATTTCCTAATTTTAACAATATCGCGTTATGTTAGTTCCACATTCCACCACCAGGGAGCGCACTCTATTCTTAACGAAAGCGTATGTGACGAAACTCCTTCATGCAACCTTTCCGTAGATACATGAATCGGGAGGGTGGCGGTTTTAACCAATAATTTAAGATAATTGCTGAAATTACTACGAAAAATATTTTAAAGGGGCTCTACGCGGGCCCCTAATAGAGTTAGAGGAAATCGGAAGACGGCAAAAGAATCGCCGGCAAAAGTTTGCTTGGGTGCTTCGGAGCTACTTTTGGCGCGTGATCTAAGCTCTACGACCAATAGGAGCCCAGATATTTAAGGAAATATGAAGTAACAAATTCCAATAATAATTGAATTTTCCGTCGTCATTCTAAAACTAATATAGGTAGAATGATGTGTTATAGCTTAAAACCTTCCCTGGAACGATACCTATCTAACGGTATAAGTTCTGTAAAAATCCATGCGGTAGAACTCGAAATCTCGGCGTTCGGAACGAAATTTCCGTTTGGATTTTATATATATAACTAGAAAGGTAGCCCGTCAAAAATGACGGAAATTTAGATATAAAGATATATACAACTCATGTGCAAGAATATGAGTTTTCTCATTTGTTCCGCAGTGATAGATGAAAATAACACATTTTAAGAACGAAACACATTTATGAAAAACTGTGTACAGTAGAAGACCACTAATCTGCACAATTCCAAGTTTTCTGCAGATTTTTGCGGTCATGTCTATTCAGTCTTTGTTTACATTTTTTTTAAATTCACATATTGGACAATTTAGATTATTAAGCCATAAAACTAAATAAATTACTCACTTGAAGTAAGGTAAAAACTATTAAATTATCGTATACGATTTCATAAAATGGTATTATATAGTATTATATGTGTGTGCTTCACGATCTTGGTTACGACTTTGGCGAAACTGGCTGTAACTTGTCATAATTCTAATAGTGTGGGCCTCTATAACAAAAAAGTAACCAGTTTTTAGTCAAATTTTTGATATAAAGTAGTTTTCAAAAACTTGTGTAAAATTGCAGGCCGTTCTCATGTTATGCCAGTCCTGGGAATAATATTTCTAACACTGAAGAGTTTCCATGTATATGTGGAATTTAGAAAAGCTTCTCCAAAAGAAAGGTCCTGAAATGACATTGTAATTCCTCTAACTTCAAAGTTTAATCGGGCCCTGATGTTGTTTACAGAAATCTAATAAATACAGTTATTTTGAATATTACAACAGAATTAAACAGCTAAACTTATTTAACTTAAACTCGCTGTTACTTCCCGATGTTATTTTTTAGTATTAAGAAAGAAAATTATTTAAATTTTTCAAATCATGCACATTTATAATTTTTTTCGTCTTTAGTAACTAAATAATGAAAAAATATGCTTTTGTTCTGATCTCATAAATACGACAATAAAATAATGTAACTAAGAGACATAGCAAAATTAAATCTTTGTGATTTCAAACCATAAACAAATGATACTGCCACCATTTTACATACTATGACGTCATTAGAATATTGTCCATTGATTGTTGGAGAACTTACTTTGTGAATGATTACCTCAATGATTTAATATTTTTTACGGTTCACGATGAATGAATCACTTGTGTTTGTTTAGGTTTATGGAATGAGATATTAAGCCGTGAACCCAATTTCAATTAAAGTTATCCAAAGATATATGTATTTTTAATCGAAATTAAAAACAATGCTTTAATCTCGAAATAAAATGTTTTAGTTTGTATAATTGGATATTTCTGTTAATTATTTATTTAGGTACTTTTGCATTATAGCGCATTTAAAAAAAAAAGCTTGGCGTAATTCGGGCATCAGAAAGTGAGATATGATGCCAAAATATACAGCTATGAAAACAAATCTAATGGACTTTTATTTTTGTTTATATATGCACTTATATACATAAAAAATCGTTTCTAAATATATATAATATTTTTTTATATACAAATTACGGCACAGATTTCAGATATGAACCGGGATACCTATGTCGCTAAAATGGTGTTATTTTGCCGGCTATTGTTTTTTATTTATTAATAAATTGTTTAGGCACAGATGTCATATTCGCCCCATATTGGCGCGATTTTTTTTCTGACGCCGATTTGGCGAAAACATCAACAGCATAAGCAACAACATCCGGGTTACCATATCAAGCAAAATAACGACACTTTGGCGCCGGTTAAGTATACATTGCGTATATGACATTGGCGTCAGAAAAAAATCGCGCCAATATGGGGCGAATATGACATCTGTGCCATTGTTTATTTACATTTATTTTCTGTTTTTAAATTATATAAACTGTTTTGTTCTATAGTTATTATTCAAACTTTTATTTATTTATAGTTATTTCCTTTTCAAAATGATAGCAAATAATTTAAAAATATATAAGTAACTGGTATTCGAAAGCGTGATTTCTGCCGAATTGGCGTCAGAGAAATATCACGCCAACCCCGATGCGTATATGACATCTGTGCAAAAAATACTTCTGTTTCTTTATAAAAATGGATAAATAGTTTTTTTTACATTAAATAAATTGTATACATATGCAAAAACTTGCTTGTGAGTATGAAGCAGTAAATAGGTTGTCAGAAAATACGTTGGCAAACTTCTTTCTCGCCAAGAAACTTTTCTCCGAAGTATTGTACGTACATAAGTAATGATTGCTAGAAATGCATTTTTAATTATGATATGCGCTTTTATGTTTCACTACATTTATGCATACTATACCGTGTGTATAAATGCTACAGTTCATATGCAGGGCTACACAAAAGAATTCGTAAGGGTTCCTGAGTATGAGAATAAATTGCTTAAAGGTGGTTATGCAGTTTTACGCTGAACTGCATTTAGATTACTAAGAAATGTTTGTAGAATATAGATAAAATGATATACAGGGTCACGCAAAGAATTGGATACATAACCGTCTATGGATGATAATATCTGGAAATATGATTTCAGTAGCTTTAAGAGTAGCTTAAATTAAATTTTAGCTAAATAGTGGCATGTAATAACGGTACTATTGCTATGGACGGTAACTGCTGAAATTAATTTTTTTTAAAAATTATGCGTTTTCTAAAATGTTTACTTAGTTATCTTATTTACCTTATTTCCCTAAATAACGAAGTTTTGTTAAAGCATTCAGGATGTGTTGGAAAGTGTTTCATATTCTATGCTTAACGCATGATTTTTCTTTCTTCTTTAGTCTTATTTTGCATTTATTTTATTCTTAATTTTTAGTCTTATACTGCTTTATAGAAACTTTGGCACAGTTGTCATATATACCCCATATTGGAGCGATTTTTTCCGACGCCAATTTGGCGAAAACATCAACAGCATAAACAACAACATCCGGGTTACCATATCAAGCAAAATAACGACACTTTGATGACAGTTAAGTACCCGTTGTGTATATGACATCTGTGCCGAAACTTTAATATTTAATGCTTAAACTCT
The DNA here is from genome assembly GCA_963932465.1 of Maratus speciosus. NCBI lineage: Eukaryota > Metazoa > Arthropoda > Arachnida > Araneae > Salticidae > Maratus > Maratus speciosus. The sequence continues at coordinate 5,296,936 of OZ010786.1, read as the reverse complement.
TCGCTCCACTCACCTTGCATATAGTATACACTATAACACAGATAGCGCAAAATAATAGACAGTTTGATACTTTTCCACTGTAGGGCTTTGGCATTTTTTAAAAAAGTTTGGTGTAATTTGGGCATCAGAAAGTGAGATTTGGGTACTTTTCCGTTATGCGGATACCATTGTCGCCAAGCGTAATAGTTGGCACAAAATGAAAGTCACGTGAATTAAGGCATTTGAAAAATAAAAGAAAAAATATTGTCGTACTAAAGTGAGCATTTAAAAAATATAACATTTGAAAATTCCAGACTTTTACGAACTATTTCATTAAATCACAAATATATACTTAAAGTAATTGAACAAATAACTGTTATAAAATAAAGCAATAAAATAAAACTCATATTAAACTGCTGGCATAAAATTACAAATATCTTTTATCATTTTGAAATAATTGGCGCATTAGCATACATGGTACTTTTCCTTTATATGGGCAGCATGCTAAAATGTATGCTAATGCGCCAATTATTTCAACCTTGATCGTAGATTTTTATTGTAAACCATGCGAAACATTGTGATTTGTTATTTATGAAACGTGAATCACGTGAATGATTATTGTTTAACCTTAACCTTGGAAAGCTTTTTAATCTGCTATTAATCGAATTAAAAATGCTTTTTCTATATAAAGTTGTAGTTTACTTTTACTGCTGATGCTGAGATGGATTTTATCATTTGGCAATTACCAGATGATGAGAAAGTTGTGATAAAACTGTTTCAGGAATTTGGAATTCTGCATAATAAAAGATTGTGTTCAAAAAATCATGAAATGAAATTATGGATGAGTTCTGGAAATCCGAAATTGAGTTGTAGCTTACGATCATGCGAAGAAAGCGTAGAAATACGACAAAAAACTTGGTTTAAAGGATCGCGGGTGACTTTTCTTAATGCTTTGAGGTTTATATATTTATCGTGCAAAGAGTTGACATCGATTGAGTTTTGTGAGCTGCAACTTGATATGAACCACAACACAACAGTGGAATGGAATAGTTATTCGAGAGAAGTATGTGCAAATGCTTTATGTTCACGACCAAATAGAAAAATCGGTGGACCTAATAAAATTATAGAAGTAGATGAAAGTCATGTATTATTTATACAGATTGTTGGAAAGGATATAAAACAGATGAACTGCTAAGTGCTGATTATGATCATTTCACAGTAAATCACAAATACAATTTTGTCGACCCTAATACTGGATGTCATACTCCAAATGTTGAAAGATTATGGGGCATCGCAAAATGGCGCAACAAAAGACATCGGGAAGCTGTTCGTCATCATTTAGAGTCGTATCTCATAGATTTTATGTGGCTACGCCTTCATTCAAAAAATGAAATGTTTACTGCAATGCTGAAAGATATTTATAATTTTATGGCAGTAGTTTAATATGATTTTTTATTTTATTACTTTATAGTATAACAGTTATTTGTTCATTTATTTTAAGTATATATTTGTGATTTAATAAAATAGTTCGTAAAAGTTTGTAATTTTCAAATGTTATATTTTTAAAATGCCCACCTTACTATCGAGAATGTTTTTTCTTTTATTTTTCAAATGTTTCAATTCACCTTATTTTCATTTTGCGCCAACTATTGCGCTTGGCGACAATGCTGTCCGTATAATGGAAAAGTACCGCATACATTTTAGCATGGTGTCCGTATAACGGAAAAATATTGAGAATTGTTGTCAAATTATATAAACAGCTATGAAAACAAACTTGATGAGGGTTTTTTTTTATATGTTTATTTTATATGTATATTATTCATGTTTTTATGTACAAATTACATCTGTTTCTGTATGAAATTAGAGAAACGGCTTTTTTAATCGTATAAATAAATCGTATAAATATCGAAAAAAAATGCATGTGTATATAAAATGAAACAGTGGATAGGTTCCGGCAAAATGTTGCCAAATTTCTTTTTTCGCCAAGGCACTTATACTGGAAAAGTACCTAAAGCACATTAAAATCGAGTAGTTAGGAGGTCATACAGTACAGCGTCGTCTATTGGCGGTTATTTTATTAGTAGCATCGGGAGGAAGATGTAAAGATGTACTTTAAATTCTCACCCATAGATTTTGAAAAAATATCTTAAAAGAGCGGAGTTTAAATTAAATCTTGGTGACCTCCTTTATGAAAGATTAATAGTTATAAATGGGAATTTCACCAAATCAGCCAGCTATTGCCAAGTTGGCCAACATTTGGCGCTACTGTGGTAACCCTGCATTAGTATTTTTCAACAATTACTCATTTCAATGAGGTGGTCCAACCGGAATCGTGAGGGACACACAGAGACTTGGATTTTATATAAATAGATAGATTTTCTGATTACATTTTCATTGCAGTTAATGCCATTAAAAAAATAAATATTGCGTAAATTTAAATATAAAGACTGGCAACGTTACAAATTTTCTGAAAGTATTTTACTGTAATTTTCTGAAAAGTACTTATATAATAATATGATTTATATCCGAAAGTTTCAATCTAAGGACTAATATAAGAAATATTTGTGATTGATTCTTTTTATTCTTACATTGAAGTACCATTAAAAAGAGTAAATGCTACTTTACCAAAATTCCCTAGACACTCGTTCAATTTTCGACAGAAGATTTATTTTAAAGGATGAGTGAAAAAGAGTTTACCAGATAACAATTTCACTTTTCCCAAGCATCTGTGTGGTTTTTTGAAGCTACTTTTTCAAACTCTTGAAATCAAAGTTAGTTTTCAAAAAATACTTTTGCCTTATAAGAAAGTTATTTTCTATTGATACCAGCCTTAATATTTTTATGTTAGGACTGATGGAGAGTCAGAGAAGTTTCTTTACAGAAAGCAAATAAAAGGGATTTTTTCCGTTTTTATAATTTGTAATATTACGCTAATTAATTACTATTGCTCTTGGCGACTGTATTATTTGTATTTTTACAATAATGCGAAACACTAAATACAGACATCTTATGCTCACAAAAAGTTTATTTTTGTAGTTAAAGCACTTACATTTTGTTGTTCCTGTACATCTGGAAATATTGTGCATTGCTTCAAGCATAAATAATTCGAGTGTGCATAACTTCGTACCGTTGACCGATTAATGCGGCTTTTTTAAACAGTTAATTAAATAATCTAAGCCCTGAAACACGTATTCATATCCAGCGGCTTTCTTTCTATTTTATTTGAAAAATATTTTTAAAGTATAGTCGTGAAAAAAAAATGTATATACCTCTTCTAACTCTGCAACTAATTATAATACTACTAGATTAAAAGGTTAAAATTAAATAGGACTTACGCTTTCATTCTATAAATATCCCATAAATACGCATTTATTTTAATCCAAGCAATGGCGACGCTTAAAATGTGATTCTTTCTATTCTAATTTCATGAAGGAGCCATAGATGACATGCCCGGAAATCAGTGCCCTGATTGGCTGTTCAGAATAGTACAAAAAAAAGTTCAACTACTGTTTTAAATAAGACACTTCATAGATATTTCCAACATATTTCTTGGTTCATTTACGCCATGACAATACTAAGACACTTATGTACTTAAATTAAGACTTATAATACATCTGAATTTTCAGATTAAGATACTTAAGTGACTGAAATTCTTTTTTAGCCACATATGTGTCTAAATTTAAGACGCCTCTGTTTGCAGAGTGCTTTATGCGAATTCTCAATTTAAAAATTTTCTTTCACGAAGTTTTTTAATTATGATTAAAAATCGTCGGAATCATGCTTTAACTATGATGTGCAGGAAAGCATAATTCGAAAAATTATATTTTACTCATTTTATTGAAACACTTAGTTGCCAATAGTCGAAACATATTAAGCGAGTTAAATGGTCATATGATCAAGAAATAATCTATAATAATAAGGAAAGAAATTTGTGTAGGACTTTGTGAGCGCGTGAGTGTATTGACAGTGTTCTGATGAGACCGCTGCACGTAGAGCTACAAAATTTGGGGACAGGTACGTCTATGTACGAAATTTTGCACCTGGAAGCCCGATTTTCGATTTTTCGATTAGATTTTTTTTATTTATTTTTTATGCGATTTTTTGCGACTTTTTAAGTTTTGAGGCGATTTTTCCACATTTGTGAAAAGAATACGGTTTCTTTGTTTTACGACAATATAGTAAATTTTGTTCTCTTTTCAAAAATGTTTATTCGGAATTCGTACAGCGGTTTTACAATTTTTAGCGAATTTTTTATGCGATTATTGAACTTCATTTAATGCATCTCCATACGTGTAAGGGGGTTACCGTTGTGAGGGACACAGTTCTGTCGCCAAAGTTCGCCAATTTTGTCGCCAAGATGGCGATATATCGCCAAATTTTACTGTCAAAATTAGTTGCCAAAAGTGACGCCAACTTGATGATATCTCTAATATTTCCCCAATTTCCCATAGACTTCAATTATAAACCAATATGTATTATTTACTTCAAAGTCATTACTTAATTCATTACTTACTAAATCAACAAATTGAGATATTTTAATGCAACAAAAACTAATATTAACTTAAGGGATTCTATTAATTATATTTAAGGGAATCCAAGTAAATTAAATTATGAATAAAAGTAACTTGATACAATGCTTAGCATGCTTTCCCAAACAGAAATTTTAAGAGAGCCCGTAGGTCAAAGGAGTTAGATTTGAAGCTTTTATCCAATTATAGTAAATTTTGACTTTCGTAATTTTTGGACTTTTTGTGATTTTCAATTCGATTTTTACTTTTCTTCGTGATCGTCTTAATTTTTTGACATTTCATTTTTGACTTATAATAATAAAGTAATTTCTGCCCTCATTTCAATAAAGTTTATTCGGGTTTTGTATAGCAATTTTCGTATTTTTCGGGAATTTTGTATGCGATTTTTAGTGTATTTTTGCAATTTTCTACAATTTTTCCACATTAATGAAAGGATCAACTTTCAGTCTTCGAACACAACACATATATATTTTTTCTTTTTTCGAAACTAGGGGGCTCGGCCCCCTAGAAGCTACGCTCGCCAACCCCCGTCCAGACACCGCAAACTCTAAATGCACGCTAATTTGATCGGCTTTAAAAAGATTTCGAAAGATTGAATTATAATTTAAAAAACAGTGGCGATCTCCCTATAAACGAATTTCTATTCATTTCTCTTTGATTGGGGAATTTTAACACCAAATCCGCTGCGGTACTACTTGATTATCCTGTCGCGAAATTATATAAATCGCCAAACCACTCGCCAAATTATACAAATTGATATAATTTTTATTTTAAATAACGAAAGAACAAATAAATTCGTACAACATTAATAAAAACACAAATAAAACGTCGAAATAAAAATAACTTGATGACGTATACACGTGTAACAACATTTCAAAATAAGCTAATATAAAAGGAATTAAGTAAAGAGAGTCTTTGTCTCCTGGTATTTTTTAACAAAGCGAAAAGAAAGTTCTTTTAAATGAGACATTTTAAATTAATTCTCAAAATATCAAATAAATGTCTAGCGCAATTTCTAAATTTAAACTTTTTTTCAATATTATTTTGTGTTCATTTTATGTAATAACTATAATGTGACGTAAATATGACGTAATTTCTCCTAAGACATGTTATTGAATTTATTATTTTACAATATCCTTTCTCTTTTAAAATTCACGTGTGTACATTTTATGACGTAATTTTCAATAAGTTCCTGCTTTTTATACGTAATTATTTAATTCTAATTTGAAAGTTTTTTTTCCTGTTTATAATAGTCTAGTGTAAATAAATTTTTAATTTGAAGCAAATACTATTGCTTGCGCTTTTTATACAGTTGGCAACAGTTTAAATTAGTACAATTTTCTGAAATCTGTAAAAAATATCTCTAGAAAGACTGAAAATTTGAATTTAAAATAGAAATAAAACCTCAAAAAATGAGTCAAAATAAAAAAAATTAATGCAATCTGCACTCCGGGAAATTCTAACGCATAAAATGATCTAAAAATGATTACACTGCCATGTATAGTTTTTGCTGCTATAAAACTTTTTTAGTGGAACGATTTTGTCCACTTTAGCATTAAATATCTCTTAAAATAATTCTTCGATTTGAAAACTGTCTGCATCAGCGTGTTTATCGAAAATTTCTGTATAAAACCACCGATTTTCATATTTTTGTATGCATTATTTTTGTTAATATTAACGAATAAAGGCCTCCGGTCATAAAAATCAAAACCGGCGGCGGCGGCGGCGGCGGCGGCGGTAGTTACTTTTTTTTAAAAATAGAGAGATTTGTGCAGCGATTTAAAATTTTTTCTCGATATCTTATTGTGATTTTCAGAGCTTTTTCGCAATTCGCGCTATTTTTTGACGTACTCGGGCAACGCCGGGCAAGTTAGCTAGTACATTAATAGAAGTGACATAGTCATTTTGTAGTATTTTAACAATCGAGTTACGAACGTCGATTTGGATACAACTCGTAAAATATTCTCATTTTAAAATAATTAATTTCTCTGAATCTAATTGTACGAATTTCATGAAAATTTCTATTTAGACTAATTGAAGATGTAGAATTACTTTATAATATCAAACTTGGATATTGCTAATTAAAAAAATCAAATTTTAGGTTCGTATTGATATGTAGATGGTCCCCGAAGTCAATTTTAAAAACATCATTTAAAAGTAGACATTATTTCCAATGGTTTGTTATCAGTACCTTTCTTGTACAATAATTTATTGCAAAGTTAATACGGGGTGTTAACCTTTTTTTTTCCCACGACTATACATAGCTTTTCTTCATGTATTAAAAGCTTACTTAAAACTCCTCTATTTATATAGATTTTAACAATTAAAACATAAAATTAACTACAGTAGACTGTCTGTAATCCACATAGCTTGGGGCCAGAGGTTGTGCAGAATTTAGTATTTTGCGGATTTCTGGTCACTGATTCCTTTACTTTTAAACAGCAATTTGAATGTAATAATGCATTCAAAATTATAGGGAATGCTTACATTACAGTAAAATATTAAAATAATTAAGTAAAATAATAAAGTAATATAAGTAGAATTGAGAAATTTGAAAAAAAAATTATTAAAATATTAAAAGTAAATAATTAATAATGCTTAAACAAATATATGTAATAACGATGAGATAAATGTTTTTTCAAATATTCAAACAATCTCTCATGATAAAAGTAGACTAATTATTTACGTCAAAATCGTAAAATAATGAAGTTTATCCAGATTTTATAACCAAAAAAATGTATTATCACATATATGTATTTGGTAAACAGATCGTTAACGCAACGCTATCTTCAATCTTTCCCAACATAAATTTATACTTCCATAATGAGAAAGCAATTCCATCATATTAACCAGAATTCGATATAAAAATGTTTACGAAATGATATAAAAATTAAAAAAAAAAAAACTTGCTTTTTACGCCTACATTTTAAATGACAGTTTCTCTGTTTACACCCTTAATAATGTGCGGATTTTAGGTGTTTGTGGATTTAAGGATTACGGATTTGAAGTTGGTGTCTACAGTATATATTTTTAAGAAAAATTTTTTTCAAATAAAAATAAAAGAAAAATCCACCAATAAGATAAAACAGTAATATATATATATATATATATATATATATATATATATTAATTTTCGTAGGATAAATTTGACAAATAAAGACGCTTCCCAAACCTTAGATTTAACATTAGAGAGTAAAATTTTCTGTCTGATTAATGAAGTCTCTTAAAAGCAATAAAAAATAAGTATTTTTCTCGGTAATCTTTACAGCAAACAAATGCTACTTTTATCTTTTATAAAGTGGCAGCTATGCCAGTCCACGAAAACTTTGGAATTTATGAGTATTATGTTGTGCTAGGTTTTCTTTTACAAGAAAACTGTTTGTCAGAATACTCGTTCTTAAATAAAAAACAAAATGCCTGCGCCCTACCGATTGTTTAAATTGAAATCAATTATTACCAAGATGCGATTTCCGTCCCAGACCGTCCCATTTATTTTCACTTTAGACACTAGTATTAATATTGTTATTTTAGGATTCATATAAAGTCAAAAAAGTTGCTTTACAGAAAGCAAATTAAAAGGAAGACAAATATATTTTTATATGAAGAAACAAAAGACCATGTAAAAAGGATGGAATTTCTATAGCATACCACAAAAATGAAATACACTCAATTTGTTCCAAACGAATGTAGTCTTCTTACTAGAGTCCGGCATGGGTAGGCTTATACGATTTTACACGCACCCGGGTCAGGTTGACGCTATATATTTTATTGCGGTCGGATTGACTTCTACTTTTTTGCTGCGGGTCGGTCTCGGGTCGGGTTGAATCTTAGTATTTCGGGTTCGGGTATATATACCCATTCATATTCAAATACGTATTTATTTTCATCGGAAAAATAGTTATGTGCAAAATTTTTGTGACAATCCCATGAACTCGTCTTACAAAACTTCTAGATATAACCCGCAAGATATAGTCAAGGGTGGACCCTACCTGCAGGAAGAAAATTAGTCATCCCGATCCGGAAAAAAAAAAAAAAAAAAAAAAAAGAGAGAGAGAAAATTACGGACAGCTCGACCCAGGACTCTATTGTACTTTACTGAGGGGTCCGCTACTCAGAGGTTTATCTATATTTGAATCTCGAAGAAAATATATTTGTCCATTTTTCAATATAAAACATAAAATTGGTATTAGAGATACAACTGTAGATTTATATTCATAATTTCATTAAAACTTGAATTACTTTCCTTTCGTTGCGGGTTCAGGTCGGATTGAAATATATCGGGTTCGTGTCGGGTTGCGGGTCGAGAAATTTTTTTGCCGGGTTCGGGATGGGTTGCACGTTGACTTCAAATAGAATTTTCGGGTACCGCACAGGACTCTACTTCTTACTCTTGCTCTCAAAGTGATAACATGTTTTTTTTTAAACATGTACACGGGTTTTCAACATACGATGTTATTTTTTTCCTTTTTACTTTCTTCTATCTTCAATAGAAGAAAGCATTGTAATCGAAATTTTTTTCGAATTCCGGATTTCGACGGATTTACACGTTTTAGGGGTCAGAGATCCCAAAAAACATGTTTATAGAAAATGTCTGTCTATCCGTGTGTCCGTCTGTCCGTCTGTCTGTCGCCATTGTACCATCAAAAAGCATATGAAGTTATGCATAGAATTCAACCAAATTTTTAGTTTAAGTTTTTGGCTATAGCAAGCAGATCCTCCCTGAATTTTGAAAAAATTCGAAGTTAGGGGGCGCTGTAATAGCGATTTTTGTGCGATTTTGAATATTGTACCATCAAAAAGTGTATGAAGTTATACATACAATTGAACTAAAAATTTTTTTTTTCAGTATTTGGCTATAGCAAGCAAATTCTCCCTGAATTTGGGGAAAATGCGCCGGTAGGGGGCGCTGTAATAGCGATTTTTGTGCGATTTGGAATATTGTACCATCGAAAAGTGTATGAAGTTATGCATAGAATTGAACCAAAAAACATTTTTAAGTTTTTGGCTATGGCAAGCAGGTCCTTCCTTAATTTGGAAAAAATTCGCCTGTAGGGGGCGCTGTAATAGCGATTTTTGTGCGATTTTTAATATTGTATCATCAAAAAGTGTATGAAGTTATACATAGAATTGGACCAAAAATTTTTTTAAGCATTTGGCTATACCAAGCAAATCCTCCCTGAATTTGGAAATAATGCGCCGGTAGGGGATGCTGTAATAGCAATTTTTGTGCCATTTTCAATATTGTACCATCGAAAAGTGTATGAAGTTAGGCATAGAATTGAACCAATTTTTTTTTGTTTGTTTTTGGTCATGGCACGAAGGTGCTCCCTGGCTTTGGAAAAATTCCGCCAGAAGGGGGCGATATAATTGCGATGCCTGTTCGATTTTCATTATTGTCGTACCATCGAAAAGTCTATGAAATTATGCATATAATGGAATAAATTTTTTTTTTGTATGTTTCTGGCTGTGGAAAGCAATTCCTCCCTGAATTTGAAAAAAAATCTGCCAGAAGGGGACGCTGTAATAGCGATGTCTGTGCCATTTTCATTATTGTACTATCAAAAAGTATATAAATTTATGCATATAATTGAACCAAATTTTTTGTGCACAATTTTGTATATGACCAACAGGTCCTCCTTGAATTTCGAAATATTGCGCGATAAATGGGCTCTGTGATAGCGATATTTTTATACTTTTCGTGATTTTGCGTAGTTCTTGATTCATCGTCGGCTCGTGCACTTGAGGGAACTCGCTTCCTGGCAAGCCGGCTATTCGCAAACAGCTGATAACAACAGAATAAGGAAAAACTATTAATTTTAACTGATATCATGATATAGATTAACTCGTTTTTAGTCCGTTGAATTGACTGAAGTAGAAATTTAAGAAGAAAATGAAAGTTGGTATGATATTGAACTAATAATATTGAAGTATTAACATGTGTACCTACTTTTTGAAATACTAGGGGGCTCTGCCCCCTACAAGCTACGCTCGTCAACCCCCGTTCAGACACCGCAGACTCTAAAAGTACGCTAATTTGATCGGCTTTAAAAAGATTTCGGAAGATTGAATTATAATTTAAAAAACAATGGCGATCTCCCTATAAACGGATTTCTATTCATTTCTCTTTGACTGGGGAATTTTAAGGCCAAATCCGCTGCGGTACTACTTGATTAACCCGTCGACCAATTTCGCAAAATTATATAAATCGCCAAAGCACTGGCCAAATTATACAAATTGACATCATTTTTATTTTAAATAACGAAAGAACAAATAAATTAGTGCAACATTAATAAAAATACAAATAAAACGTTGAAATAAAAATAACTTGATGACGTAGACACGTGTAACTTGCTTAAAGTCAAGTTAATGTGACATTTACGATCAACCATTACTGACATTTAATCTTATAGTTTGACGAATGATAGATTTTTGGTCGACGGGATAACTAAGTAGTACCAAAAATACATATGTCAATCGTTGTTTTCGTCTTTGATTAAGTAAAGTAAGATAAACATTTCAAAATAAGCTAATATAAAAGGAATTAAGTAAACAGAATCTTTGACTCCCGGTATTTTTTAACAAAGCGAAATAAAAGTTCTTTTAAATAAGACATTTTAAATTAATCGTTTTTAATCTGACGTAATTTTGACCAAACTATTCTTTCTCCTTTTAATATTCACGTGAAAATACTTGTGTTAGAAATAAAATATTATTTGCGCTTTCCTAACAAAAGTAGTTGAAAAGGGTCCTCTCAAAATATCAAATAAATGTCTAGCGCAATTTCTAAATTTAAACCGTTTTGCAATATTATTTGGTGTTCATTTTATGTAATAACTGTAATGTAACGTAAATATGACGTAATTTCTCCTATTTAAGACTTCTAACGCATGTTAATAAATTTATTACTTTACAAATTTCTTTCTCTCTTAAAATTCACGTGTAATTATAGTTTTTATGACGTAATTTTTAATAAGTTCCTGCTTTTTGTACATAATTATTTGATTCTAATTCCAAATGTTTTTTCTGTTTATAATAGTCACGTGTAAATAAATTTTTAATTTATTACACGTATAATTTTTTTTGAAGCAGACATTATTGTTTCCGCTGTTTATACAGTTGGCAACAGTTTAAATTAATATCACTTTCTAAAATCTGTAAAAAATATCTCTAGAAATCCTGAAAATTTGAATTTAAAATAGAAATAAAACCTCAAAAAATTAGCCAAATAAAAAAAAAAAGAAAACAGTCTGTACACCGGGAACTTCAAACGTATAAAATGATCTAAAAATGAATAAATTCCTATGTACAGTTTTTGCTCCTATAAAACTTTTTTAATGGAACGATTTTGTCCAACTTTGGCATTAAATATCTCTTAAAATAATTTTTCGATATGAAAACTGTCTGCATCAGCGTGTTTATCAAACATTTCTGTATAATACTACCGATTTTCATATTTTTATATGCATTATTTTTCTTAACCCTCGGACTGTCTTAGAAAAGGGCTAAATTGTAATGTTGTTTTCAATGCATTTTGTTTTAAATGCTAAAAAAAAAATGATTCTTTGAACATTTTATAAAAAAACTTAATAACGAATATGAATGCAATCCTTGGAAGTATTAATCATTGTTCAATGTATTAAAAATACATTAAATCAATAGAATTATATTACTTTAAATATTGCTTGTATTGCAGTAAAACCTGAAGCTTAGTGAACGTATTAACACGGGCTTGTCAGTGAGGGGGTTAATATTAACGAAAAAAGATCTCCGGTTACAAAAAATTCAAAACCGGCGGCGGCGGAGGTGACAGCGGTAGTTACTTTTTTTAGAATAGAGAGATTAAGTTGTATAAGATAGAAGAAAGTTTTGGGATTGGCACATCCAACTAGTTTACTTTCTTCCATCTTCAATAGAAGAAAGCTTTGAGATCGAAAATTTTTTCGACTTCCGCTTTTCAACGGATTTACACGTTTTAGGGGTCAGAGATCCCAAAAAACATGTTTATAGAAAATGTCTGTCTGTCCGCCTGTCTGTCGTCATTGTACCATCAAAAAGTGTATGAATTTATGCATAGAACATTTTAAAGTTTTTGGCTATGGCAAGCAGGGGTCCTCCTTGAATTTGGAAAAAAATCGCCGGTAAGGGGCGCTGTAATAGCGATTTTTGTGCGATTTTGAATATTGTACCATCGAAAAATGCATGTAGTTATGCATAGAATTTAACCAAATTTTGTTTTAGATCATAGCACGAAGGTCCTCCCTGAATTTGGAAAAATTCCGCCTGAAGGGGGCGTATAATTGCGATGTCTCTACGATTTTCATATTGTAACATCGAAAAGTGTATGAAGTTATTCATATAATTGAACCAAATTTTTTTTCATGTTTCTGGCTGTGGCAAGTAAGTCCTCCATGAATATGAAAAAAAATCTGCCGGAAGGAGATGCTGTAGTAGCGATGTCTGTGCCATTTTCACTATTTTACCATCGAAAACAGTATAAAATTATGCATAGAATTGAACTAATTTTTTTGTATATGTGTAAGTCTATGGCCGGCAAGTCCTCCTTGAACTTGAAAAAATTCCGCCAGAAGGGGGCGCTGTTAATATCGATGTCTGCGCCATTTTTTATTATTGTACCATTAGTAAGTGTATGAAGTTATGCATAGAGTTGAACCAAATTTTTTGTGTATGTTTCTTGCTATGGCAAGCAAGTCCTCCTGAATTTGAAAAAAAAAATCTGCCGAAAGGGGGGCGCTGTAATAGCGATGTTTTTGCCATTTTCTTTATTGTACCTTTGGAAAGTGTATAAAATGATGCATTCAATTAAATCAATTTTTTTTGCATAATTTTGGATATGCCCAGCAGGTCCTCCTTTAATTTGGAAGTATTGCACGTAAAGGGGCTCTGTGATAGCCATTTTTGTATAATTTTCTTGATTTGTAGTAGTTCTCTTGTCCATCGACGGCTCGTGCAGCGGCGGGAACTCGCTTCCTGCTATGCCGACTATTCGCAAACAGCTGATAATAACAGAATAAGGAAAAACTATTAATTTTAAATAATATCATAATGTAGATTAACTCGTTTTTAGTCCATTTAATTGACCGAAACAGAAATTTAAGAAGAAAATGAATGTTGGTATAGTATTGAACTAATAATATTGAAGTATTAAAATGTGTAACTACTTTTTGAAATATTAAGATGTATAAGATGGAAGAAAGTTTTGGGATTGATACATCCAACTAGTTATAACTTGTTTTTTTACGCTAATTAATTACTACTAGTAGTGGCGAGTGTGTACGTAAGCCTAATTCGTAAAAGAATGAGTCTTATTTAATTTAATTATTAATAAAATCTCATTTTACTGTTTATTAATAAATGATTGCAGAAATATGAAAAGTTATGCATGAGATAAAAGAGTCAAAACTTACACTTTTTAGTTTTTGAAAAAGTTTATGATAGATGACTGCTGCTCTCTGTTAGCCCTCTTCCGTGGCGCAATGTCTCTCCATCTACGCAAGCAGATGATATCAGCTTTCTTCGCTACCGCCTGCTGACTAACGTACTATAGTGCTGCCTCAATTTTTTTTAAGCCTTCTGAATGTGGGATGAGATTTTTTCCACTATCCTCCTTCTCTTTTTCTTCTGTTACTCCTCCCTGTGTCAAAATTTCTACAATATCGTTTTCTGTTAATATATTAAATTCATCGGTTGCTTTCCATTCTGCAGTGTCCTCTGCATTGACGTCGTCAGAGGCCGGTATATTTTTCATCAACGAAAGAAACTTATCGTTCTCTTCTTCCACTTCAGTTTCACACATGGGATTATATCCACCTTTATGGTATAAAAGAATGTTCTTCTACCTTGCAATTACTATGTTTAGAATTTTCTGCTCCTGCCTATCTAAGCTGCTTGGAACTACTAGTAGTTGTTTCAACTTTTTACTATGCCGGATAGTGCTGAGGGCCGGATAGTCGGGAGTTCACTGTATTTTCTAGTGAAGCAATGGAGAACAAAATGTTTGGGGATCTCTGCTTTAAAGTAAATGAGCTTGACAGAATGCTCATCTCACAGGATTGATTTAAATCCAATAAAAAACCAATGGAATATAATAGTGAGTCATATTTATCCAAAAAAGCCGATTTCATACCAATAAAATTTAACTTAAATGTGTTAGAAAAATATTCTGAAAAAAAAAAAATCATAGAGACAGTTTTAAAAAACTTTCATCTCCTAAGAGTTCTAGAAACATAAAATAAATTGAAAGTAATAGTAATTTATTAAATTACTCATTTTATTATGGTTGAATTCTACATTGTCTCTATCCTTTTACTGTTTTAAATTTTCCAAACGTAAAAATATAATTAAAGCAACGTAAAAAAAAAAAAAAAACCTGCATAATGTTATTTAAACCTTTTTCGTAGAATAATGTTTTTTAAATGTATTACATTTCGTATGAACAGAATAAACTAAATCACATTTCGAACTACTTCAGATTTAGAAATTTATATAATAGCCTTAACTTTTTCATTTATCATTGTATTTGTGTTTAGGCACCTCGCTCTCGCGTGAAATAGGTTAACGAAAGAATTTTGGGCTTCATTTTTGCGATAATTCAGTTAATCAATTTAAATTACTTTCCGGGTTTGTATGACGTTCATGAAATGCACTAAACAAAATGTTATATTTTTTGTATTCTTTGATTTCTTTGAGCAAATGTTTATAGAAATTATCTGTGTTTGCACTCTAATGGAACATATAAGTTTTGTAACGTAATGGTCACAGTTGGTACAAAACGTATCATTTTCCCTGACTGGAAATTTTCTTTAATTAGATTAGAGTTTGATAAAAAAAAATAATGAAAATTTAAGTATTACACTTTAGGCCAGCAATTGCAAAGCTGTCATCGACGACTATTGTTTTATGATTTTGTCTACACTTTTAAAAATCTTGAGCAAACTGTCCACTCATATACAACCTCGATGTATGACTGGACAGTTTGTTCGATATCCAAGCTATACAAGCTTGGACAATTAGTTGATTAATAAAATTGTTTGGTGACAAGATTCATTACGATTATGTAATTAATAGTAATCTTACAATGGAATTCCGATTCATATATATTCGAACATACATAATGAATGTGACTGCGATTCATTATGTAATCTTACAAAACGATTACATAATCGCAATTTATCTCTATTCCAACCAATGAGAAAGCTTGGCATTGTGGCAAAGAAGACGTTATCTATAAAACTGGCTAGTGATAAGATTCATCACAATTATGTAATTAATCATACTTTTATAATGTAATTCCTATTCATTACATTATCGTAATTACAGAATGTTACTATTACTCATTATGTAATCATAGAAAACGATTACATAGCCGAAATTTATCTCTATTCTAACCAATAAGAAAGCTTGACATTATGGCCAAGTAATCGTTATCTATAGTAACGCAGGGATCTGAGCGCTTCGACCCAAATGATCGATTGCTACCACTAAATTTTAATAGTATTTCTTGGTGTAATTAATGATAATTTCTGATATTTAATAAAACAAATAATACCAAAAACGTTAGCGGTGAATATCAACCATTTGGGTCGGAGTGCTCTCATCCCTGTAATTGCTGTATGATTGGACAGTTTGCTGGAGATTTTTAACTTGATAATTATAATTTAATTTGTAACTAAAAATTTAACTTGATTTTTAAATTTGTCAGTGTACTACTATTAAAACAGTTATTATACTAAACTACTTTTACTTAACTATTACCAGTAATAAAACCAATTCTCTGTGACGGATTTCTATTAACCATCGAGATAAAGTACTGTTGTTTTGAAATAGTTGTAGGAGGTTAAGAGAAATTGTTGCCAGTGATAGTACTGCAATTACTAAATATTTATAAATGAAAAAATGACGCATCCCAAAATTATAGAAAAGTTCTTTCTTAGTCATGAGACATGCCCTAAAAGCGTCCCATAACATTAAGAAAAACTGAAAACTGATGCTAAATGAAAGAAAATTAAGTAAAAAAAGAAATTTTTTTATAAGTTCATTTTTTAGTGCTAGGGGATAAGAACTTTTGAACTAGAGTTCAATAATTATTTGCATATAAAGTTACAGATTAAACAGCTAAAAATACTGACAGTAGAAAATTATCAAATTGACGAATTATTCTTTTTACACTCTTTTTTTTTTTTTTTTCACTTTTCTTAAAAAGAATTGCTTTGCTTTTATGTTCGATATACTTATATTACGGAAGAACTTTTGAATTTATCAAATAATACGACCTAAATGCAAATATTTTCCAATAACGTAAGCGGAAGTTTCGGGAAAATAAAAACGAAGTTCTAAAAAAGGTCTAGGAAGGAATTCCGTGTTTTTCTAAAACAAACTTTAGAAATGAACGGGTAAAAGAACTCTATGTGAATTCCTTTTTTCTTCGAGAATTTAGTTTAGAAAGTCTTGGGATTTTTTTATTTTTTTTTTATTTATTTATTTTTTTTTTCTTTTGTATTGGAGGAATTTATTTTTTCCGAATAAAAATTTCAAATAAGCGCTGGAATAAAATGACTTTTATGTTTTATTTGAAACAAAAAATTGTGAAACATTTCCTGAGTAATAACAATTCGATCGGTATTCACGTGTGCTTTTTAAAAGTATGATATTAGTAAAATTTAATTTAAATTAACAAAATTAAATGTTTTGCTTTTTGCAACAATTATTATAAAGATTACTTAGTTTTCTCAAACATAATAATTAATATATATGGATTGTATCATAAAGGACAATCGGGACAATCTCAATTTAAGTACGCTGATCATTACATGATATTGAAAAAAAGAGAAGGTGTGATTGATATCACATTAAATTATTTTGATGCATTCTATGCTTATTAGATATTTAGAAATAATTTTAGGATAAGATATTGTTACTTGAAAAAAAATAGTGAGTATCGTTTTGGGTATTGTTTGAATGATCTCGTAACACAGAACTCAAAAATGTATTTGTTTTAATTTCAGGTATTACCTTTTCAGCGATATTTTCAAAAATGTACTGCAAAAATCCCCCCCTCCCTCCCATTTACAAATCTGCTGTAAATAAAATTATGAAAAAAATAGGTCTAGTAAGAATATATTTAAACCTTGTAGGTAAAATATAACGATTATTCTAGTTCATATAATTTTTGAAATCAAATTCGCATTTTTCCGTTACACAAACTTTATTTTGCTGGAACGCAGTAGGTATTGAAGGCGCTCGTGATATTCACCAACACGGAATCACCTAAGGATTGTTCATAATGATTTTCGAAGTAATTGTTGGTAATCAGCCGAGATATTAATTAAAAACCTATCAAGAATGGAGCGGCACGGGCTATTAAAATTTTACGTCCTCATTTCGAAGCGGTCTGCTCACAATGCCAAATTTAAACATCATACAAGGTATTGTCGTACGAGCCCTTTGTTCGCCAGTATAACTCTCTCTTGACCGATTATTTACAGGGCAAGAACACATAGACATTAAAAAGACTGGACCATTATCTTCTCGAGTTCTTTAGAAGCGAGATACTTGTTTTCCCATTATTCTTTATATAAAATGTCTAAAATATAGAATTTATGAAAAGAATGGTACGAAATTCGAAGAATCTAGTGCAACATATGAAATCGGTTTCATAATATTTTTCTGTTATTATTAAATATTAAGTAATCATTGTGAATGAGGTATGAGGACCTAAAAATACTCACCAAAGTTGTTCAAAACTCAAAATTAAATTTGTGTTTTAAAATTTATTAATCTCTTCAAAATGTATTGCAATCAAACACTTTATACAGCTTCCATGAAGCTACAGGTTTAGACTAAATGATTCATCTGATTTTAAAACATTGTGCATTGAGAGGTATACGGCCTACAAAGAGGGCGATACGTAACAATATACATACACTCACCCAGTTTAATTGCCCAACTTGTGGTTCGCGTGCAAGCTAGATGGCACCATTCAACAGAGAACCGCCACTTCGCTGGATAGTGCGCGCTGGTCTGGGTGATGGCCCTCTGTTGCTATGACCCCCAGGTCGCCATATCTGAGTACCAGAAACTGAGTGTATGTATCTTTTTATGTGTCACCCGTCTTTGTACGGCGTATACTTGTAAATAAGCCATATTTTGAAACTCGATAAATCATTTTGGTTAACCCTGTAAATTGAAATATTTTTTAAAAGCATCAAATGAACCTGAGGTTCTCGAAGAAACTCGATTGCATTCTTTGGTTGCAAAAGCTATTTTTCACAAAAATATTTTTTTTTTATAAGAAACAAAAGATCACATTTCTAATTGCTGAGTTTGCTATTCCGGAACCAATCTTTAGAATATCCATCGAAGAAGAAAATCTTTCTTTAATTTCCAGTATAGATAGTTCTGAGTTTTAAAACGATATTTTTTTTGTTACAATTTGTATCATAGTTTTATGTATGATTATCTTCCATAGGCTATATTTGAAAATTGGAAAAATAAAAATTTTAAAATCAAGGAAAATAGAAAATAACACACAAATGTGACCTTGTCCACTTTCGGACAGATGTTTACTTTAGCTTATTAGGGGGTGTTAAAATTTCCAATCGCGAAAAGCGTCCTGTGTGTTATTTTTATTTTATGGCGATTTTAACAAAGTTTTATTTTTATAATTGTGATTTATCGCCAGTTTTTCAGTTCTGTTTCATCCTTATTTTGAAATGTTTAGTTACATTTTAACTGTGTACGTTTTCTTAAAAAACGCAAATTATATAATTTAGAGTACAATAATTTCTCACATTTAAAATTTAATGTGTTAAGAATTACTCATTAAATTACGAATATCACGAAATAATGTTTTAAATCTTTCTTTAAAAGATAATTAACATGATCGAGATAAATACCACTTTCTAACATTTTGAAGCACTGATATTCGTTAATAAAACTCAAGATATGTTTTACAGAATTTCTCATCAAATTAACTTTTTTTCCTTACGTAATATAAAATATTGGAGTTGCGTTATACCTTAGCTAATGACAACGTAGGGACTGCTCGCTTCAAATTGAAATATGTACTTTGTAGGCGTAATCTCTATGCTGCTCCAAAGCATAATATAACCTCTCGAAATGTCATCATACTATTTCTGTTGTTGACTAAGCCTAACCATTAATAGACCTGACATTTTGATATTTGTATTAACATGTTTGTGTTTTCGTGCAGACTAATGTGGAAAAAAATGGGTTGTGAGCTTAAAAAATATTTGGCAATCACAGGTGACCGGATAACATAAAAATACCCAAAATGATTCAACTGCATTATTCACGGTACACTGTATATATTACACGAATGATTTGTGAATTTGATAAGAGTTATTGCACAGCAACATCTGTCACAGGTTAAATAGGAAATATAAAATTTAAGGTATTTTCGCAAGACCTTTAAGGCGAAATTCCAGTTCTTAACTGTCTATGAGCAATAACTGCAAGAAGTGCATTTTAAGTAGTATTATGCTCTTTTTAGTTCTTTTATGCTATTTTCAGCTGAATTAAATTTTAGTTTTGAAATGTTGTCTGTATAAATAGGGTACCTGGCCCCATTATGTCCCACCAAAGATTTCATTGCTTTTTCACCATGTTAATATTACTTTTCCCGGAAACTTTTTATTCTGGTACTTAGAGGGATTAATGGGGTAAACATAAGAAAATAATTTATAGTTGTCATCATACTATTAAAAATTATATAAGCTGAAATGTAAATAGTGTCATGTGGGCCATATTGGGAACAACCCGTTCTCAATATGGCCCACTTTGTAAATTTTTAGAAAATTTGAAAATAAAATTAGAAAACTGAGAAAAAATTGCAAATTATTATATGTTATATAATATATATATATATATATATATATATATAGCATATTATATATTAAATGCATTTGGCAGACCCAGAATATCGCACCATAATTAAACTAAAAATAAACCAAAAAAAATCTTAGAAATTTCAACAGATATAACCTGAACAAGAAAAACCAACCAAAAAGCTGTGGCCTCGTCAGGAGTGGGAATTTAAAAAAAGCACAGCAAAGTTTCAGACGATACACAATAAACTATTATTCAGTAGTGGCGGTCTGTTTCGGCCAGGGTGTCACAAAGCATTAATCAAATGCATAAAACAATTGAAAGCATATCGCGAGCACTCTCCCACCGTATATATATATCTACCCTATCTATATTATAAAGGACAAACATATCTGTGCGTAACGCATACGTCATTTTGCGAATGGCAACACTTTGAAATTTGAAATAAAATTTTGTTTTTGCAATTTTCTCTACTGCAAATTTTTAAACTTCTAAACATCGCACATTTAAAGTTTTTATACCGTCGTATAAGGAAAAAAATGCTCTTTCAAATGCAATTTGTTTGAAAGCTGTATCTCAATTTATTTTTGAGATATTAATTTTTTTGTAGTTTTTAATACCATTTTTCTAATCGTGGCAACAAAAGTACCCCATTTCTATTGAAAGTAAACGAAAAATAGTCGATAATAGGAGATTGTTGCACCTTTTTGTTGCCATTTTCTCATAAAACCTGAAAAAAAAGTTGAAATTAAAATACCGGCTATATCAAGAATACTGTCTGTTATTCCGTGATAATGACGTCATATGCATACTTTTCTATAGACGAAGTTAAAGATTGGATTGTAAAAGTGGATTGCTTTAGCGGATGCAAATGACGTCATTTTATAAAAAAGCCTGTATTTAAATCTTAAAACTGAATTATGTTTTGTAGAAGTGCGCCATTTTCATGGCCCAGCTGCTTTGAAATTCTTCACAGGTGAAAATGCTTCACTTTTGAAAATAAAGTGATCAAAATCACACACTGATAAAACGCAATGTTTTACATAAATTTAAAGTGTCTTTATAAAAGAGACGTCACATGCAAATAATAACGATTTATAATATATTACATAAATTTATGATTCTCACCTGGATGGATTTGCTTCGCCGAGTAAGACAAGCAAACAAATAATTCGAGGTTTAAAATAATATCACGTTCCTGAAGTTTTTGTTCAAAATTTCTCGAATAATATAATTTTAATGCTATTCTTTAGGGCAATCTATTATAATTTTATCAAAATAACATAATTTGCTGAATTTAATTTTTCATAATTTTATATAATCTATATATTTAAAACACAAGTGAAGTGTGTTTTTTAGTCATCTGCCATGATATTTCTGCTGAACCAATTTTACTAATATATATATTTTTTAACTGAAAGCTGTTCATTTGTAGGTGTGATCGCACTAGCTGTTTTTTTTTAAATACACCTACTTTTATATTTTAATTTTAAAAGCATTTTATGAAATTTCTTCAAAATTGTGAAAATTAGATAGCTTTCATTATTGCAGACAAGAGAGAAATAATGAGGTATTTTTATCTTTATTCATGCCATTTTCTGATAAAAATTGTTGTATCCGGATTAGTGACGCAAAATCCCATTAAGAACATGATGTTATATAAGGGACATAATAACTGAAAATGACAAACTGCTTTTGAAAACACGCATTATTCCTCATAAATTTTCTATATTGTTTTTCCTTCTGCATGTGTACTGATGCTAAGTTTCAGACACTAGGCTAAATGCTTATTTAAGTGAAAATGAAGTCATATTTAAAAGAAAACGGTCATTTTCTTGGATAAAACTAAACATTTTAACACAAATGCGTCTAAAAAACATAAATTGCGGAAATTTTTACTCTCCGGAATTGAGATTAGAATCTCAAGTAAAGAGTGCATCTGTTCACATAAAAGACGTTGTTCACAGTCGTGACTTCAAGTTTTGAGTTAAAATGATTTTAAAATGATCAAACAAAATACATTTTTTTTAAGTTGATGAATATGAATATGAGAAGTGCGTTTGCAAAATTTGAGAAGGTGAAAATTGCTGTTTTTCATTCCGGAATACCAAGCATATGAGCCTCAACTGATAACCACACCCTAATAACTGATCTTTAATATATTTTAGTGATTACGTGTCTATCTATATTATAAAGAACAAACGTATATGTGCGTAACGCTGACGTCATTTTGCGAATGGCAACCCTTCGCGATCAAATTTCGGTCTTGAAATTTTCGTTAATGCAATTTTTTAATCTTCTGATCTTCGTACATTTTCAATTTTCGTCGCATAGAGAAAAAATGTACTTTCAAATGCAAAATGTTTAAAAACTGTATTTTAATTCACTGATGTACTATGTTTTCTAAAATAATTTTTAAGCATTATTTTTTTTTAAGTTTATCTAATCACGTGCTAGTTTCAATACATAATAATAATAAACATTTTGCACATAAAGCAACAAACATTGTTCAGCATTTGTTTCTGACTATTTTTGCATAACGAAATTAATACTTCCTTTATAAACAAATAAAAGAATAACATAAAAAAAAACACCAATCTAACATATTTGTGAATGACAAATTAACGAAATTAATACTTCTTTTATAAAGAAATAAAATAATAATATTAAAAAAACACAAATCTAACATATTTGTAATCGTACAATTTAAATTTTTAGATCACCAAATAGGATTCTTTTCTTTTTTTTTAAATGGAATTTGTTTGCAAATTTGATCTCAGTTTACTGATTGTCTATGGTTTTAAAAACAATTTTAAAGCTTGAAATATTTTTTAATTTATCTATATCGCGCGGAACTCGATTACGAAAGATTAATCCGTTTGCCTTTAAAACAGAATAAAGAGTCCATCATTTTCTGACGGCTAATATCCATTAAAAAAAAAACTTACCTATGAATAAATAAATAAAGTAATGTAAATAAAACACAAATTTAACAGATATGTATAAGTTCTGAAATTATCAGAATATAAAAGGATGCCGTAAGTAGAAAAATCTTGGTCAAATAACTCTTAACATGCGGCTAATAAGAAAATATCGCTTTTGATAAATTTTAAAAACTTATTTAATTGTATAATTCGTATTTTTCATATGAAAAATGCTTTCTTAATGTAAATGGGCAATCTAAAAAATTTATTGGATATAAAAAATTATTAGCTTTCAATTAAAAAAAATGTTTTCACCTATATTCTGTAACCCCGGAAGCGCGGGTACGATCCCCTAGTAGATATAAAATACTAATGAAACGAATTTATGAAACGGCTGAAATGAAATGAATTTATGAAACGATTTTTTGAAATGACTTATTAAACAACTGATTATGTTTCTCGGCGATTTCTCCTAAAATATGGAGTACTTTGCGATGAAATTAACATCAAAAATCCGTCTTGATCCACAGATCTCAAAACTGGTATTAGATTTTTTAAATTCGAATTAGTTTTTGAAATATTAATTTTCTTCTAATTTTAAATACATTTTTCTAATGATGGCAACTCAAATTTTAATCATAACACATATTTTTTTCATATTTCAGAAAAGGTTATTATTTTAATTTGGCGACCAGTTTGGCCTCCCTTAAATACATGCTAAGAAATGCATCATGCTACTTTTATTCATAGTTCAATTTACTTGAACAATATTTCGCCAAATAGAAAGATTCTGATAGAGAAATCAATTCTGACGGTTTTCTTATGTTAGCGGGACGCAGGTGATAAATCGTTAAACATTTTTTCCGTCGCATTTTTTATATTTCAGTAATTTTATTTAAAATATAATCCTTTCATTCATTTTATTTAAAATAGAAAGCTTTCATTTAAAACTGAAACAATTAAAATTCATGGCTTTCACTTCCTTCTTTTTTCTGCGAAACGAAACGAAAAATTTTAGGCACAGATGTCACCGGGGTACGCACCGGGGTACATAATTGGCGCCAAAATGGCATTATTTTGATTGACATGGTAACCCAGATATTGTTGTTTATTTAATAATAAATGTTTATTTACTTTTATTTCTTTTTTTTTTAAATTATATAAATTATTTTGTTCTGTACTTTCCCGTTATACAGACATCATGTCAAAATATATGCTAATGCGCCAATTACGAGCTATATCCACAAAGTAAGTTCCGTTTGGTTATATGAGAAAAACGTGTACAGATACAAAAAAAATATTTATTGTACAAAAATCTACAATTGTGAAACTACTTTTCTACATAGCTACCGAAATTTTGTAGGTACTTGTCGTAGCATGCCACAAGGTTGCCGCCTGTGTTTTCAACCATGTGGTTACATGTTCTTTCTGATCGTCATCATCGGGAAGTGTTGACCACCAAGGAAAGCACTAATTGTAAACTTACGGTTTTGCTTAATCTTGTCTTTAATTGCGTGAAACAGTTCATCAGTAACCAAAGACGGTCGTCCACTTCGTTCTTCATCGTGCACTTGATCACGTCCTTCATTAAACTGTCTGACCCATATTCTAACCATTGAATCACTCATAGCATTTTGTCCGTCATTGCAGATTTGCCGATAACTTTCACTTGCTTTAACTTTCTTTGCATTGAGAAACCGAATCATAGATCTGATTTTACAAGCGGCGGCATTTTCAATTACTGCTGACATTCTAAAGAAGCACTACAAATAACACGTCGACAGCAGCAATCTGAAAATGGCGTACATTTCATCTCCTTCAGTCAGAGTAACTGCGCGGAAGCTCGGAACTGCGATCGCAGCGCTGCTGCGGATAGAAGTAGAAACGGAACTTACTCTGTGGATATACCTCGTATTTCAACCCTGTTCGTGAAAGGGATTTGATCGTAAAAAATGGTTTAATATGAGTTTCTTTTATTATTACTTTATTGTATAACATTATTTGTTCACTTAGTTTAAGTATACATTTGTGATTTAATAAAATAGCCCATAAAAGTCTGTAATTTTCAAATGTTATATTTTTAAAATGCTCCCTTTAAAATCGACAATGTTTTCTTCTTATATTTATCAAATGTTTCAATACACGTGATTTTCATTTTGCGCCAACTATTACGCTTGGCGACAATGGCGTCCGTGTAACGGAAAATTACTTTTTGTTCTATAATTATTAATTATTTTTTTTGTTATTTCCTTTTGAAAATAATCGAAAATAATTAAAAAATACGGTATTTATTTATTCCGTCGACCAATTTTGCCAAATTATATAAATTGCCAAACAAGTCGCCAAATTATACAAATTGACATAATTTTTATTATAAATAACGAAAGAACAAACAAACAGTATAACATTAATAAATATACAAATAAACTTCGAAACAAAAATCACTTGATGACGTAAACATGTGTAACTTGCTTAAAGTCAAGTGAGTGTGACCTTTACGATCAGCCATTTTTGGCATTTAATCGTATGGTTTGGCGATAGATTTTTGGTCGACGGGATAACTAAGTAATACCAAAAATGCATTTGCAGCTGGTACTCGAAAACGAGGTTTTCGACAAATTTTCGTAAAGAAAAAAAATAACACGAAACCTGCGTTGCGTATATAACATCTGGCCATGCCATAGCTAGCAAACCATGACATTTAACTTCAACTTCAAATCAATGTTTTAATTTACCACTCGAAAAATTAAAAAAAAATGCTAACTGGCGAGTTGAAAAAAAGCTATTGGTGAGATTTGCACCCGGCTAGCGTAACAGTACCAAGAATTCCTTGCGACCATGGCAACTTTTATGTAGTTTTATTCGAAAAAAAAATATTGATTTTTAATCAAAATGAAAAACTTTCGGCACAGATGTCGTATACGGCCCCATATTGGCGCGATCTTTTTTTATGCCAATGTCATATACGCAACGGGTACTTAACTGGCGCCAAAGTATCGTTATTTTGCTTAATATGGTAAGCCGGATGTTGTTGTATATGATGTTGATACTTTCCCCAAATTGGCGTCGGAAAAAAATCGCGCCAATATATACGTATATATACGAGGCGTATATGACATCTGTGCCAAAATTTCATATGAAAGGCGACGGGATCAAGCCGTATTTGTTTATGGCAGTTGATGACTTGAACTATTATAATATATATGAAATAATGGCGATAGAATAATATTTGGTGACTTATCACCTGTGCATGGCTAACATTAAAGTACCAAAATGGCACATAGAGTATAAAAAGCGAAGTGGTCCACCTGGAACTGTTCATGATAGTCATATAATTAGGCTTTTGTTGTAGAGATTGTTTTTAAATACCGGGAGACAAAGACTCTGTATACTTAATTTATTTTATTTTAGCTTCTTTTCAAATGTTTAACTGATCCTCTTTAATCAAAAACGAAAACAACCATTGGATGTCTTAACAGCAACTGATTCGCTCTTAAATTTTTGCAATCAAAGAGAATTGAATGGAAACCGTTTACAGGGAGATCTGCACAGCTTTTTTCAGTATAATTCAATTTTCTCTATCATTTTTTAATCCCATCAGATTAGCATGTTTTTAGATTCTGCGGTGTCTGAACGGGGGTTAGCCAGCTAAAGCCAGGAAAATCACAAAAAAAAAATTAAATTCAAATTTTTTAAAAATATTTATTCTTATTAAGAAATGCATTAATGAAGAAGAGAAGTGAAACAAAATTATACTCGTAAAAAATTGATATACGCTTGAAGTCACTACAAACGTATGGCCCACTCTGGCCATAATGTGAACTTCCGCTATTTTGTGAATTTTCCCCCCAAAAAACGGATATAGTTATAAGTAATAATAAAAATATTGATAGTATCTTAAAGTAGATTAACGGTTTTATTATATTCATTTTTACTTTGTGTTAAATTCTAACAAGTATTACTAATGCGAAATAGTCCTTAACTTTAAGAAATAATAACACGATTTTTTTTTTTTTTTGGCCGAAAATTTCACTTCCTCTGCCAGTAGATTCGCCCATACGATATGACTTCGCCTTTATTGCTTTTTTTTTTCATTTTCTATCGTCCTTAATTAAAAAGAAAATAAATGAAGCATACGACGTGGGCCATATTGTGCCCAGGTACTTTATATAGAGAGAATGTCAGCACACAACAATTTACATACTGTTTATGTAAGTATCGTCTGCTGGTTTCGTGTGCTCCGAATCCATGTAAGTTTCTTGTTCTTTTTTTCCGCGTGTGGCAACACTGTGTTTATTCTGTTTTGATTCTTGTTGATGTGGAATGTGAAAAATGATAGAATGTAGTAAGCCGTCTGTTGGCTCGCATATATTTAGTGTTAAAATAAATTCGTGTTTACAGTCCGCTTTGGTGTTTATGCGAACGAACCAGTTGTGTAACTGATTAGTAAAAGATGCAAAACCATTTGGTGGTACAAGTCTAGCCGGAGCGCTAGTGAAAAATAAAAGAGTACAATCTAACATTTTATGAACTGCCGAGTGATATCGTCTGTGATGAAAAATTACCTCAAGTTGTGATGTAAGTTAACTTTGAACATTCTATTTCCTGTCTAAAAAGAATTTGTGTTTAAAAGTGTAGAATTATTTTGAAAGTATACAGTTTAGATATTTTAGAACTAGTTTTGGGCTTGATTTAAGCAAAAAAGAGTGAACTGGTATGTTTAAAAATAATAAGAACTGCTCTACGGAGAAGTGTAATAAATTACATTAAGAAAATCGAAAGTATAATCGCAAGTGATGACATTAATGTAATAGAATTAGAAGAAAATATTGAATTGTTAAAACAGAAAGAAACGGATCTAAAAAAACTTGATAGGGAAGTTGAAGTTTTAATTACAGAACCTAAACAATTAGAAAGTGAGATAGATAGCGCACAGGAAATCTCAGATAAAATTGATTTGTGGAAATTTAAGGATGAAAAAATGTTGAAAGTACAAAATTCTGAGTTAAATAAGAGTGAAATTAAATCTGATAGTGTAATTTCAGAAAACGTGTTTGAGAATATTAAATTACCTAGATTTTCATTACCTACTTTTGGAAGTAATATAACAGAATGGATAGCGTTTAAGGGTCTTTTTAATGCATGCGTAAACAGCAATACAAGTATATCTAATGCTAAAAAATTACAGTATTTGAAAGCTTCATTGAAAGGTGAAGCGTATCGCGTCATTCAGTCTATTCAAATCTCGAATTCTAATTTTGAGATTGCGTAGAATCTATTAGACGAAAGATATTCAAATAAGCGAGAACAAATATTTGCATATATTAAACGATTTTTAAGTTTACCAACTATTCAAACAGAATCAGCTATTGCTATTTTAAATCTAGTTGACAACATTAATGAAGTCATTTGCTCATTAGAATTATTGAACCAAACCATTGATAAATATCGTGACACATTAATGACTTATTTAATTTTGCAAAAATTGGATCCTTCTACAAAATTGTGGTGGGAACGTCACCTTAAAAGCGGGGAAATTCCAAATCTTAAAAACTTAATCTAATTTCTTAAGAATTACGCAATAACTCTTCAAAATAGCAAGCTAGTGGTAAATAAGGTACATAATCTGTAGTTCCGCATAAGAATAATGCTTTTGTAGCTACGTTAAGTTGTGGTTATTGTAAGGAAGACCATAGTTTAGCTAAGTGCTCGACGTTTCTTAATTTACCTGTTCAACAACGAATAGATTTCGTAAAACGTAATCATTATTGTTTCCATTGCTTATCTAATATGCATTTCCTCAATAAATGTAAGAGTCTAAATACTTGCCATCATTGCTTTAAGAAACATCATAGTATTTTGCACATGGTCAATTATTCAAGGAATAAGAATCAGTAAAGTAGTATGTCTCCGAAAGCACAATAATTTATCCCTAAAAAAGTTGAGTCAGCAAGTGAAAATGTTTCGTCTACAGTCTGTGCCTCTCATTATGAGTCAAACGAAAATTGTAATCAAAAGAGCCATATTTTGTTGTGTACCGTATTATTAAAAGTTCAAAATTCTAAACAACAGTTTGAAAAATGCAGATGTTTATGTGATACTGGCTCTCAGAGGTCATTTATTTCACAAGAATGTGTAAATAAATTAGAATTAAAGGTCAAAGATAATTCTATCTCTGTGTCATGTTTGGGAACATTTAATACTGTGAGTAATGGGGAAGTTGATTTATTATTCACTTCTCACTTCAAAAGTGATCTTAGAGTATCAACATCAGCATTCGTGATGGATAAGGTGAAAAATAATATTCCGTATGTGTCTTTGCCTTCAATCATTTGCAATAATTTCAATGATTTAATGTTAGCCGATCCATTATTTTTCAAATCAAAAAAAATTGGCATTCTATTTGGTGTAAATGTATTTATGCATTTAAAGAATGGAGAAATTGTCAAACGTGAACCTAACCTTTCATTTGCATTAAATTCGAGATTTGGATGGATAATTCAGAGAAAAACATCATTTCAGAGATAAAACAGGCCGCGACTCAGTCGCATTACCGTTTAAACAGGATCGACACAATTTAGGTGATTCTCGCCAAATGGCACACAGAAGATTTCTTTATCTTAAGAGAATATTAATATCCATGCCAGAAATTTACAACCAATATGTTCAATTTATGAAAGAATATTTATCTCTGGGCCACATGAACCTTGTTTCAAATACAGATCGTTAATCAGAGAGTAAACATTATTACATCCCACATCACTTCGTCTTGAATAGTTCTAGTTTAACCACCAAATTAAGAGTAGTTTTGATGGGAGTGCTAAAACAACAACAGGTGTATCTCTAAACGACACTCTAATGGTATGTCCCAAAACACAAGATGATTTAATTTGCATTTTATTAAGGTTTAGATTTCACAATATTGAAATGACAGCTGATATAAGAATGATGTATAGGCAGGTAAAAATTCATGACAAAGATATGGATTCTCTGAGAATATTATGGAGAGATAGTCAAGATAAACAAATACAACTTTTTCGCTTAAACACTGTCACGTATGGAACGGATGCTGCTCCATATCTTGCAACTAAAGCTTTGAGTCAGTTAGCAATTGTTGAGGGTCTTAATTTCCCAAAAGCAAAGACTATAGTTTTAAGGGATTTTTATGATCATGATGTTTTAACTGGTGTTGAGAATAGTCAGGAGGGTACTGAATTGATATATGAATTGCAGAAAATGCTAAAAAAAAGGTGGGTTTGAGTTACATAAATGGTCCACAAATGAACCATCACTATTGAAAAATGCTGGGTTAGCAAACACAATTAATTATAATATACATCGTGTAGTGGGCAATAAAGTTCTAGGAGTGGAATGGCATCCTGATAATGATATGTTCAAATGTAATTTCAGTGATATAGATTATCAAAGTGTCCCTACTATAAGAATTATTCTGTCATTTGTATCAACGCTTTTTGATCCATTGGGATGGATTGCACCTTTTGTAATTCTAACTAAAATGATCCATCAAGAACTGTGGAAATTACAATTATCATGGGATGACCCAGTACCAGAAAATATTGATCAAAAGTGGAAAATTTTGTGCTAAGAAGATTTTGTGCCAAACTCTTAAATTCCATATATATACCTAGAAAAGTCATCTTGCCCAATTATTCTCGATTTGAACTTCACGGATTTTGTGATGCTTCAGAAAAGAGTTATTCAGCAGTTATTTACGTTAAAACTTGTGATAACTCTAACACTAATGTGAAACTTTTAACAGCTAAAACTCGCGTAGCACCACATAAACCTACCACGATTCCAAGACTGGAATTATGTGCTGCAGTATTGCTGGCACACTTAATACAGGTGGTTAGAGATGCATTACATATAAAACCTGATTCTGTGCACGCATGGAGAGATTCACAAATTGTATTGTCATGGCTAAGATCAAATCCTAAAAGATGGCAACTCTTTGTAGCCAACAGAGTATCTGAAATCCAATCCATTTTACCAGCTGAGAATTGGAACCATGTGAACGGAAAAGAAAATCCTGCTGATTGTGCATCACGTGGGTTGCTTCCTGCAGAACTACTGTCCCATGACTTATGGTGGAACGGCCCACTGTGGTTAAGAAGCAATGAGGTTCCCGTGCATGAACCTATTACCATAAATAAAGAAGAATTACCTGAAACATTATCATTTGTAGTTTCCGAAAATATAAAAAACTTCATATTATATGAAAAATATCTTCGTTTTCATAGTTGCAACGCATATTTGCTTGGCTATTGAGATTCATCTCCAATTCAAAGGTAACACGCGTAGAAAGAAATACATCCTTTTTATCAAGCAATGAAATTCAAGCCGCAACACTCTGCATTATTCAAATAGGTCAACAAGTGAACTTCAATAAAGAAATTCAGTGTTTAGAAGCTGGAAAAGAGCCACCTACAAATAGGAGTCTCGTTTGTTTTTGTCCAATTTTAGATGATAACAAAATATTAAGAGTAGGAGGAAGATTGAAAAACGCACAGCTATCAGAGAATGAAAAGCACCGAATCTTATTACCATCAAAGCACCATGTGACTAAGATCATAATTAAACATTTTCATGAAAAATATTTCCATGCAGCTACAGAGCTTCTTCTTTCTTTAATTAGACAGAAATTTTGGATCATTACTGCTAGGTCTGTTATTCGAAAAATAGTACGAACTTGTGTTACATGTTGCATATATAGAGCTCAAACTGCAAAACAAATAATGGCTAATCTTCCAGCATCTAAAGTAACACAATCACGACCATTTCATCGAGTTGGAACAGATTTTTCAGGACCATTCATGATTAAATATCGTGCAGGACGCGGACTAAAATAATTTAAATCATACACTGTAAATTAAAATGTCTGAAATTCAGACATTTAAGTGTCTGAAATAGAGTGTTCAATTTTCAGACATTTTAAAATGTCTGAATTTTTTCAGACACTTTTTGCGTCTGAATTTCAGACACTTCAAACGTCTGAATCGCATCCATTTTTTTTGTAAGCATCATACGTAGCATTGTTTGACCACGTTGAATCCAGGAAAAATATTTGGCTGTGGTCCTGCCCCTTCCCCCCCCCCCCCCCCCAATACAGCCTGATTTTTTTGGTGCTCTCAGTTTTGGTATACAATTTTCATTACGCTGATAATTTAAATCTTTTACGACATTGTACTGATTATAATCAATATCTTGAACTTCAGGAGTAGAACAAGATTAAACTAGTCGGATGTACCAATCCCAAAACTTTCTTCTATCTCATACATGTTAATACTTCAAAATCCGCTATCACACTGCCAAAATTAAATGGCAATATATGCATCTCATGAGGATTCTAACGATATGAAATTCCGTGCGTTAGATCTTGAGATATGACTATCGCTGAAATCGTCTAAATTCAGAAAAATGCTGCCTAGCAGCGCCACCTATTGGGTGATTTATACCAAATCCTAATCAGCAACAATTTATGTCAACGTCTGATTGAATCTGAAGTTTGGAGAAAATCCGTACATTAGTTTTTGAGATAGGGCAATAACGAAAATCGTGAAAATTCCTGCATAGCAGCGCCACCTATTGGGTGATTAACACCAAAACCTAATTAAGAACAACTTGTGTCAACATACAACAAAATCTGAAGTTAAATGAAAATTCGTCCATTAGTTCTATTGATAGAGCTATTGAGGCAATCGTGAAAAAGGCAGCAGAAAAGCGCCACCTGTTGGGCGATTTACACCAACAAATAATCAGTAGCAAGTCATATCAAGGACTAACTGAATCTGAAGTTTGATGAAAATCCGTGCGTTAGTTCTTAAGATAGAGCTATTGGGGAAATCGTGTAAATCCTGCAAAATTCATCATAACAGCGCCACCTGTTGGGCGATTTACACCAAAACGTAATCATCATCAATTCATATCAAGGACTAACTAAACCTGAAGTTTGATCGAAATCCGTGCATTAGTTCTTGAGATAGAGCTATTGCGAAAATCGTGAAAAATGCAGCATAGCAGCGCCACCTGTTGAGCGATTTACACCAAAAACTAATCAGCATCAATGTGTATTAGTGACTAACTGAATATCAATTTTCATTAAATTCCGTGCATTAGTTCTTGAGATAGAGAGCCCACAAAATTTGTGTCACATACACACAGACAGACAGACAGACAGACTCACAGAGTCACAGACAGACATTTTGTAAAAACATGTTTTTGGAATCTCTGACCCCTAAAACGTGTAAATCCGACGAAAACCGGAATTCGAAAATTTTCATGAATCCAATACTTTCTTCATGTAAAGATGGAAGAAAGTAAAAAGTCCTTCCGGCCAGTGCCGGGAGGAAGAGGTAGCTTTCATAATCCTTATTTAAAAAAAGCCAACTTATATCATGCAAACACACGAAGCTCAATTTAGTGGAAACCGAATATAGGAGATTCAATACTAATTTTTATCAATATAATGAATGAGAATTTCGCGAAATTAGTCAGCTTTATCCAAGCTGCTTTTCTTTAAAGTAACTTATATTTGGCTGCCAAATTCGGCAATTTCTTAAAGTGCCTGTCATTTTAAGACAACATGGTGGATGAGGCTAAGCAGTGAACTTGGTCGAGACCTTAGTAATTGCTGTGCACATGCTCACTCACATCAGAATCGGTTAATATATAGGAGTGCTGTCGCATGCAAAAAATCAGATTTTTCAAAATGTCACCCACAATAGAAATTGAAACTGCTATATCTGAGCCATTTTTTAAGGTAAAGACAAACAAAAAATGCTCCTGAATCCTTATATCAAGATCAAATACTTAAGAAAGAAACCTTTTTCAATTTCTAATTTTTTTGCACCTCACTTTAAATATATATATATTTTTTAATTTAATGGCCGCCATTTTGAAACAAGATGGCTGATGAATCTGGCCAACGAACTTGGTCGAGGTGTTGATGTATGCTATCCACATGCCTTCTTACATCGAAATAGGCGAATACGTGTGTTATCGCGTGACAAATACAAGATCGTTTAAAAATGTTAGCCATGCTAGAAATTCAAAGTGCTATAAATCAACCATTTTTTAAGATATCAACAAAAGAACAAATTTTCAGAAACAAAAACTGCTCCAGAATCTTTGTATGAAGGCCAAACACATAAAAAAAATCATTTTCATTTTCCAATTTTTTAATACCTCATTTTGAATTTTAAATTTAATTTTTTTAAAATGGAAACCCTTTTGAAACAAGATGGCGAATGAAGCTGGCCAACGAACTCGTTCGAGACATTGGTATGTACTATGTACAGACCAAGTTACATCCAAATAGGTTCATAAATACGCCTGTTATCGCGTGACAATAATCAGGTCGTTTTAAAATGTCAGCCACAAGAGAAATTCAAAATGCTATTACTCAGCCATTTTTTTTTAGATATAGACGAAAAAAAACTGTTCCGGAATCTTTGTATTAAGGTCAAACACATACAAAAAAAATCTTTTTCATTTGCCAATTTTTTGGTATCTCATTTAAATTTTTTTAAATGGCCGCCATTTTGAAACAAGATGGCGGATGAAGCTGGCCAACGAACTCGGTCGAGATATTTGTATGTACTATGTACACACCAAGGTACATCCAAGTCGGTTCATAAATACGCCTGTTATTACGTGAGAAAAATCAGGACGTTTCAAAATATCAGCCACGCTAGAAATTCAAAATGCTATAACTCAGCCATTTCTTAAGATATAGACGAAACAAAAACTGCTCCCGAATCTTTTTATCAAGGTCAAACACATAAGAAGAAAATATTTTTTTCAATTTTCAATTTTTGGTACCACATTTCAAATTTAAATTTTTCTTAAAAATTTAAATGGCCGCCATTTTTAAACAAGAGGGCGGGTGAAGCTGGCCAACGAACCCGGACGAGACATTGGTATGTACTATGTATAAACGAAGTTACATCCAAATCGGTTCATAAATACGCCTTTTATCGCGTGACAAAATTCAGGACGTTTGAAAATGTCAGCCAAGCTAGAAATTCAAAATGCTATAACTCAGACATTTTTTAAGATATATACGAAACAAAAACTGCTCCGGAATCTTTGTATAAAGGTCAAATACATAAAGAAAAAATATATTTCCATTTTCATTTTTTTGGTACCACATTTCAAATTTTTAATTTTTTAAAAAAAATTTAAATGGCCGCCATTTTGAAACAAAATGGCGGATGAAGCTGGCCAACGATCTCGGTCGAGAGATTGGTATGTACTATGTACACACCGAATTACATCCAAATCGGTTCATAAATACGCCTTTTATCGCGTGACAAAATTCAGGACGTTTCAAAATGTCAACCACGCTAGAAATTCAAAATGCGATAACTCAGCCATTTTTTAAGATATAGACAAAACAAAAACTGCTCCGGAATCTTTGTATAAAGGTCAAATACATAAGAAAAAAATATTTTTCCATTTTTAATTTTTTGGTACCACATTTCAAGTTTTAAATTTTTTTAAAAATTTTAAATGACCGCCATTTTGAAACAAAACGGCGGATGAAGCTGGCCAACGAACTCGGTCGAGACATTGGTATGTACTATGTACACACCGAATTTCATCGAAATCGGTTCATAATTACGGGAGTTACAGTGTGACATAGGTCATATATACATATATATACATATATATATATATATATCAATTTTGAACGGAGGGTGGTTTCGGGGTCTGGGGGTCATGATCGATGAAAATATACCAAAATTTTTTGAAATCGCTTTCCTCCGAACGGCTGCAATAGGTAGCTTTTTTGTAAAGAAAGCTACCTAAAAGATGACAAAACTTAACTGCATACCCAAAAGATCGCAAAATAGATTTAATTAAGAAATAATAATTAAAGTAGTTGGATGTACCAATCCCAAAACTTTCTTCTATCTCATACATGTTAATACTTCAAAATTCGCTATCACTCTGCCAAAATTAAATGGCAATCTATGCATCTCATGAGGATTCTAATGATATGAAATTCCGTGCATTAGTTCTTGAGATATGACTATCGCTGAAATCGTCTAAATTCAGCAAAATGCTGCCTAGCAGTGCCATCTATTGGTTGATTTATACCAAATCCTAATCAGCAACAATTTATGTCAACGTCTGACTGAATCTGAAGTTTGGAGAAAATCCGTACATTAGTTTTTGAGGTAGAGCAATAGCGAAAATCGTGAAAATTTCTGCATAGCAGCGCCACCTATTGGGTGATTAACACCAAAACCTAATTAACAACAACTTGTGTCAACATACAACTAAATCTGAAGTTAGATGAAAATTGGTCCATTAGTTCTATTGATAGAGCTATTGAGGCAATCGTGGAAAAGGCAGAAGAGAAGCGCCACCTCTTGGGCGATTTACACCAACACCTAATCAGTAGCAAGTCATATCAAGGACTAACTTAATCTGAAGTTTGATGAAAATCCGTGCGTTAGTTCTTAAGATAGAGCTATTGGGGAAATCGTGTAAATCCTGCAAAATTCATCATAACAGCGCCACCTTTTGGGCGATTTTCACCAAAACGTAATCATCATCCATTCATATCAAGGACTAACTAAATCTGAAGGTTGATCGAAATCCGTGCATTAATTCTTGAGATAGAGCTATTGCAAAAATCGTGAAAAATGCAGCGTTGCAGCGCCACCTGTTGAGCGATTTACACCAAAAACTAATCAGCATCAATTTGTATTAGGCACTAACTGAATATCAATTTTTATTAAATTCCGTGCATTAGTTCTTGAGATAGAGCGCCCACAAAATTTGTGTCACATACACACAGACACACAGACTCACAGAGTCACAGACAGACATTTTGTAAAAACAATTTTTTTGGAATCTCTGACCCCTAAAACGTGTAAATCCGTCGAAAACCGGAATTTGAAAATTTTCATGAATCCATTACTATATTTTCGACGGATTTACACGTTTTAGGGGTCAGAGATTCCAAAAAACATGTTTTTACAAAATGTCTGTCTGTGACTCTGTGAGTCTGTCTGTCTGTCTGTGTGTATGTGACACAAATTTTGTGGGCGCTCTATCTCAAGAACTAATGCACGGAATTTAATAAAAAATGATATTCAGTTAGTCCCTAATGCACATTGATGCTGATTAGTTTTTGGGGTTAATCGCTCAACAGGTGGCGCTGTTATGCTGCATTTTTCACGATTTTTGCAATAGCTCTATCTCAAGAACTAATGCACGGATTTCGATCAAACTTCAGATTTAGTTAGTCCTTGATATGAATTGATAATGATTACGTTTTGGTGTAAATCGTCCAACAGGTGGCGCTGTTATGATGAATTTTGCAGAATTTACACGATTTCCCCAATAGCTCTATCTTAAGAACTAACGCACGGATTTTCATCAAACTTCAGATTCAGTTAGTCCTTGATATGACTTGCTACTGGTTATGTGTTGGTGTAAATCGCCCAACAGGTGGCGCTTCTCTGCTGTCTTTTTCACGATAGCCTCAATAGCTCTATCAATAGAACTAATGGACGAATTTTCATCTAACTTCAGATTTAGTTGTATGTTGACACAATTTGTTGTTAATTAGGTTTTGGTGTTAATCACCCAATAGGTGGTTCTGCTATGCAGGAATTTTCACGATTTTCGTTATTGCTCTATCTAAAAAACTAATGTACGGATTTTCTCCAAACTTCAGATTCAGTCAGAGGTTGACATAAATTGTTGCTGATTAGGATTTGGTATAAATCACCCAATAGGTGGCGCTGTTAGGCAGCATTTTGCTGAATTCAGACGATTTCAGCGATAGTCATATCTCAAGAACTAACGCACGGAATTTCATATCGTTAGAATCCTCATGAGATGCATAGATTGCCATTTAATTTTGGCAGTGTGATAGCGGATTTTGAAGTATTAACATGTATGAGATAGAAGAAAGTTTTGGGATTGGTACATCCGACTAGTTTTAATTTATTTTGTTTTTAACCTTATTTTACTTTAAAAGTTGAAAATATTGATTATAATCAGTACAATTTCGAAACAGATTTAAAATATAAGCTTTACAAATATTGCACATCAAATTTGGGGGCACTACAGTCGTAGGGGGACGGGGCACTTCCCAGTTTGCCCATCCTTTAATCAAGAAGTACTTTTGCAAAAAACGCAACCCTGCATTATAGTTGTCTAAATTGAGATGTCCGGTATTCGGGAGTATCCGTTGTGGAGGTTAATGGACATTCTCGAATAGCGAACACCTCTATTTAAGGAATACTTTTTTAATCAGCAGACATACATATTTGTATATTTTTACCTCATAAAAGTAGACATCTCCAATTATCGGACAAATTCCGCGGACCCGAAGTGTTCGCTGTTAAGGGCTTTTAAGGTACATAGATAAATATATATATATTTTTTATAATCTTGTCCTACTCTAAAAGTTCAAAATATTTATTATGCTCGGTTGAATGTGGAAAAAGATTTAAAATATCAGATGTACGAAAATTGCAAAAATCCCCCCCCCCCAAAAAAAAATGAAAACTCATAATTTAAAAATTAGATTTTTTAAAAAATATATTGCCACATAGGCAATTTTACATATACATCACTTGATAATCACAACAGCCATTTAACTATGAATAATGAAAATAAATAAATAAATATTCTACTTTAATAACATTGGGGAAAAAATGACTTTGGTATTTTGTTAAATATATTTGCGTTTTTAAACTTGTCCTACTCTAAAAGTTCAAAACTTTCATTATAATCCGTGCAAGATTTAAGATATCAGCTTTACGAAAATTTCATGCAAAGTTCCCCCCTCCCCCCCCCCCAAAAAAAAAATGGAAATATTTATTTAAAAATTATGTTTTTAAAAAATTTATATTTCCACATGGGCAAGTTTTTATGTAGATCAGAGGGTAATCACAAAAGCTATTCAACTATCAATAAAAACAAATAAGTACATATTCTATATTAAAAACATGAGGAAAAAATAACTTATGGTTTCCAAACCTCTTTCGTCTTAAATATATACAGTAACATCTGTCATTTTTGTATTTTCCCTATAAGTGCATATAAATAAAGTTACCACAATTTTAAATACGAAATCTAGATATAGGTTTTTACTTTTTCCCATTATAAATTTCAAATTACTTTTTTATTAAAAATAATAAAAAATCAGTATTAGAGTTGATTGCAAATCAAATACATATGTATATTTTTACAGGCAGCTTCATATAATAGACGAGTCTCATTTACTTTATTTATCTTTTTTTTTTAAATCTGCGGTTTTATGCCAGGAAGTAAGAAAGCATTAGGTCATCTTTCAAAGTTTTTTTTCTTTACTTCCTTGTGGCCGTCGTTTACTATGTGAGATAAGAATTATCCATTGAAACTAAGAAATGACATTGAATATATAATTCGTAATAAAAAACAACCTCATAAGTTTAAAAATATATACTTCTAGAATTAGTAGGGTTTTTTGCGAACAGATTCAAAACTAATTAAATTTCATGCAAGATTTTGTTTAGTACAATAAATAAAATCATAAAATACACTAATTTTAGCACTATAAAGAAACTTACCTCAGTTGCTGCAAGAGGTAAGAAAAATTCCTCGATTTGAAATTTCAAAAACTACCCCAGTGAAGGAGAAGGGCTTGCATCATTTTAGTACGAAATTCTATAATATATCCGACTAGCCATATTTAAAGAATGAAATGTTTCATCCTCAAAATAGGTCCCGCCAGACAAAAGTTTCTTTTTTTTTTGCTAGCTTCGACAGGATGAAGATGAATAACACAATATTATTGATATAAATTAATACGAATTAACACTAAGTCCATTGCACACGCTTTGTAGAATTTCCGGGTGTAATCTTCAAGCGTCGTTTACTTCTGTTCTGTGTCTGTCCCGCCCTTATATGGACGACAGCTTCTAAGAGACATTTGATGTCAAGCACACACGTTAGATGTATGTATTCAATAAATAAATAATCCAAGTGAATACGAATTTAAATCACAGAACTTCACATTCCGCGATAAACGAATTAAAATACACACGTACATAAAAACAAATTTCGTTTGAATTACAACGTATACCAACTTTGAACGAAGACATCTAAAACGCATGCGTGACTGGCAGTTCCCCAGTGCCCCCTGGTGGTTATTGCGTCGGAAGAATCAAAACGTCTTAAAATAAGACACGTTTAAAGCAATGAAGTGTCTTAAAATAAGACGTTTGCGGATATTTTAGATATTATTCTCAGTTCGTTTACACCATGGTCATGTATCTTAAATTAAGACATCTATAGTGTCTTAATTTTCAGATTAAAACACTTAAGTGTCTAAAATTCTTTTTCAGTCACATATGTGTCTAAATTTAAGACGCTTCTATTTGCAGTGTATGTGTGTGTATTTGTCTGCTTTGTCATCAAAGCAGTCCATCTTGAAGTTGTAGAAGATCTTTCAACAAAGGAATTCTTAAGTGCATTAAAACGATTTATCGCAAGAAGAGGGAATCCTTTTGAGATTTTTAGTGATTGTGGAACCAACTTCAAAGGTGCAGAAAAAGAAATCAACAGTTATCTTTTGCAGTACAATGTAGAAATAACCAAATATCTGTCGTCAGAGGAAATACGCTGGACTTTTAATCCACCTTCCGCTCCACACGTTGGTGGACTTTGGGAAATCGCATCTGAAGAAAACCGTTGGTGACACTGTCTTAACCTATCCTCAGTTCCAAGCCTTGATTACGTAAGTTGAAGCTTGCCTCAACTCTAGGCCATTGCCAACGAGATTTGGAAGTCAATAACTTAGTCCTCATCAAATATGACAACCTTCCACCACTTAAATGGAAATTAGGACGAATAATAACTGTTCATCCAGGTTCAGACAATAAGGTCAGAGTTGTTACGATCAAGACTAGTAGTTTTGTCATCGATCATCCAATAGTGAAACTGTGTCCTCTTCCTATAGAAACTAAAAACTGTGAACTCAGAACTGTCTACTATTTTTCTAATTTTTGTATTAATTTGTTTGTGTTATTAATTGTTCTTTCATTATATTGTAAGCAGCTAACTACTTGTTGAAATCCCAGGGGATTTTAATGGGGTACAGAATGTTTACGTAAGTATCGTCTGATCCATATTCCTTGGTTTCGTGTGCTCCGAATCCATGTAAGTTTCTTGTTATTTTTTCCGCATGTGGCAACTCTGTGCTTATTCTGTTTTGATTCTTGTTGTTGTGGAACGTGAAAAGTGATAGAATGTAGTAAGCCGTCTGTTGGCTCGCATATATTTAGTGTCAAAATAAATTCGTGTTTACAGTCCGCTTTGGTGTTTATGTGAACGAACCAGTTGTGTAAGTGATTAGTAAAAGACGCAAAACCACATACATTACTATCAATGGGCAGTTATTGCTAAAAATGGGTTTTTAGTGGTGTTATATGTTTTCATAATTATTTATTTAGATAATTTCTTTGAAATTAAGAAAATTGTTATGAAGTTATTGTTACAATATTCTAATGGTTTCAAAAAATGTTTGATAATATATGCGTAATGCACGATTTTAATTTTATGTAATTCTCCTTTTTTAAAGAATTTTTGTAGAATGTTTATCTAATGCGAAAGAACCACACTACATTGTTAAAATTCCGTTTTCTGCAAGAAAATAAGGCATTCTGGTGCCTTGGTTATAAACCTCTCGGATAACTAGACATACAACTGCAATATATGCAATTCTATACACTATAGAAGCTATATAACTTTCTCTATAGCACTTTTTATGCATGGGACATTTAAAAAAGTATGTTTAGTGGAATGCGACTTCTATTGGGAAACTCCTAGAAATAATATTTATAGCATTGGTGAGTTTCCGCGCATTTTAGAAAATTTTCGAATTGCGCTAACTGAAACTTCAGAAATTAATTGACTATAGTTTACATCAGGAAATAAAATATTTTAGTCTTATCCTTGAAATTCACATAATTATAATTATAATTGTCTTTATCCACAAAATCATATACTTGTCGCATTAGTAAAAATAAAACAAAAACGTATCAACTTTCCGTAAAAATTCAGACATGATTTGAGAATTCGCAAATTACGTTAGAATATTATCTTTTTTTCTAAAATCCAAATAAAAATAATCGAAATCCTTATTTACACTAGAAATATTTTGTCAAAATTTCTTGAATTCTACGTAAAACGTACAATTTTTGCATAGTCGCTCCAGGGGTGTTTTTGAGTATGAAAACAAGGTGCTTCAAGATTCAGAGATGCATCCTCGAAGTAATAAATTAATCATTCAATCTTCAGAAAATTATATATGATGAATGCCATTATACAAAACTTCATGCCGTTATGCAAAATTTAATTATTTCAAAATGCAAATAAATATACATGATAGAAAAACAAACCCAATTTGATAATGAATCTGCTAAGTGTTCGGATTTGTTCAAATAACATCAAAGAAAAAGAGTCTATTAGAATAAATGAATTGAATTTATGTGTTTTTTGAGGCATATACAAGACTCAATAGATCTTCAGAGTAAGAAGAAATTCCTGTAATTAACTTTAAACCTCCTAGCCTGTTCTTTATTCTCTTCAAAGAATCCCTATGGAACCTCTTTGTTGCTTAATACGAGTTCATAAAATTAAGCTATATTGCACTCGTTACATTGTAAGTACTCCGATTTTTTTGTGTGTAAAGGGGAAGACTAATTTTTGTTTTCGTTGAACTTTTATCAAATTTTCTAAGTAATCATAATTTTTATTTTAGGCTTTCGGTGTTTATAATTTTTTCTCTGCTTAAATAACATTTAAAACAAGTCAGAAGCAGGTAATTATTTTTTTACTTGGAAATTCTGCATTCTTATATTATTACGTTTTATATTTATTATAGGGCTAAAACTACTTTTCGTTGTTAAACGTTTCCTCGTAAAAAATTAGCACAAAAAAATCACACCACTATTTACAAAAACAAACTTTGAGATCTAAGTAGAATAATTAACCGTGTAACCTAGTTTAAAAGTAAGGTTTCTGGTCTTACTGTTTATTCCTTTATATGTGTCAACTGAGACTTTTTGTAAAATCTCAAATAATACCGCAACAAGTCATTCATATGTACACGAGATACAGTTTAATTTTCCTACAATAAACATTTAATTGCAAATCTGTTAATTATTCATTGTTATTCAAATAACAATGAAATGAAATGTCTATTAGAATAAACGATCTCAATTAACAGTTTTAATGAACCATAAAAGAGTGAATACATCCTTAAAGTAAAAATAAATGCTATGTAATTAACTTTAATATTTCGCTGATTTTAATTTAGTATACAAAATTCCTGCAAAAGATCTTTTTTACTTAACATCGGCTCATAAAGTATGCTGAGTTCATTTACATTGTAAACAGTTTTCCGATTATACATTGAGTATCCAGAAAGTAAACTCTTTTTTAATTTATCCTGCAGTTGTTCTGTAATCACAAGAATACAAGTCATGGACGACTAGTGTGGTCCATTGACATATCGTCGGCTCAGCGCAACAGTAGTACATCTCGTAATAATCGAAAATGAGATGTCTGATTTACTGCTATGAAATAATGTGTTTGCATCTAGTGTAGTGGTTCCCAATGTGGGGCGTACGCCCCACTGGGGGGAAATTTTACTTTTTAGGGGGGCAGTTGCAAATTTCTTACTCACCTATTCGCTACTCCCCCCCCCTTTTTTTTTTCTTTTTTGAGAAAAATGTTGGAGAGTAAAAATAAATTGAATACAAGGAAAATTTAAAATGTAATTTTTATTGAATTAAAAAAAATCCCATTCAATGATTTAAAATAAATCGAAACAAGAACTAATTATAGGAATAATCATTTAAAATATTTTGATGTAATTTTTTTTTCTCCCTCTTTTTTTTTTCGATACACTCTAAAATTGGGAAGAGTGAAAAGTTCACTCTTTGAAAGAGTGACAAGCATTTCCAATCTTTTTGCTGTGAATTTTATAAAAATACACTCCTT
This sequence comes from Maratus speciosus, assembly GCA_963932465.1. Taxonomy (NCBI): domain Eukaryota; kingdom Metazoa; phylum Arthropoda; class Arachnida; order Araneae; family Salticidae; genus Maratus; species Maratus speciosus. The sequence continues at coordinate 5,252,604 of OZ010786.1, read as the reverse complement.
AAAGAGTAGGATTCTCCACTCTCTAGAAAGGAGTGAAATGTCTCACTCCTGAAAGAATGACTTACGTATGCATTGCTTATTAACCAATCAGAACAGCAGGGCTATGACACCCTTAAAAGAAAAAAAAAATTATCACTTTTTCGTCCGCCATCTTAGGATTAACACATTAGGATATCATTAAAATTATTCTTTATGGAATACATAAAATAAAGGTAAGTCTTATTTAATTTTAAGCATTTATGAAAATGAAAATTCATTATATAGTGAATAGCCTACATAAAATGCTTTGACATTTCAAACTCATTTTTCACAAAATTCTGGGATAGTCCACTCTGATTCTCAGCGCCTCAATTAACGATATTGGGAAAGGAAAATGGTTAAAATGTGTTATGATGGGGAGGAATAATGGCTACTTAAGATAAAGATGAGAATCTTGAAATGCTTCTTGTGTATTGTGTTACTCATAGAAATTTCAGTGTCAAAAGCTTTTTCCAGCAACTCTTAACAAGTTAAAAAAAGTTAATTACAAAATATGTGAATGTTAACAATTTTAATGCTAAATGTAAGACTCTCTTCAAGATATTTTGTGAAGATAAAAATGCAGACTCTATAACCCTTTTCCTTAGCATTGTGGGAAGTTGGAAAAATACAACAAAACTCTTTTTGGCACAAAGGTGGTCATGTATAGTCTCATTACGTTAAAAACACATTTGTGACAGAATATTTACCTTTTTGATAAGTTAAAAAATGTGAAGTGAACAGTTATTGAATAAACTTATATATAATTTTGGATTTTTTTGTAGAAAATTTCACATGTCTTTAATTGTCAGGTTTGCCCCAGGGTTGGTGGCTCGTGAAAATATCCCGTGTGCTGCGGTTGCAGCCTTGCCAACAGATAAGAGTGAGAAGTTCTAGCTATGGTATCGTCCAGGTAGCTCAGTGGTAGAGAATTGGCGTGTGATGTCAATGACGCTGGTTCGATTCCAGACTTGAACACTTTTTCACCGACGTTTTACATCTCTTAAGCAAGATGAATAAAAATTCGACAATTAAAAATTTCAAATAAATAGCTATTGTTCAGTCCCTGTTACGCTTCCACTGTGTGAATAGAGTTCACGTTTTAAATAATAAGACATAATTTAGGAGGGGGTAGGGGGGCATGGTGATTTTCTCGGTGCTTTGGTGGGGCGTGGCCAATAAAAGGTTGGGAACCACTGATCTAGTGGAAGAGTATGGAATGTTTATTAAACACATCTGAGATATAGTGTTAAATATAACTTTATGTTTCAAAAGTTGTTCCATTAGGTGCAAACACAGTTATTTATAACAGTAAGTCAGACATCTCATTTTTTAATATTACTAGACGTCCTGCTGCAGCTCGGAGACGACGATATAAGAAACATCAGTGATGCAGCGGACAGAACAGAAATCGCTCGACAATTCTTTACGGTGCGTTCATGAAAGTGGAAACGCCTAACGCGAGCGAAAAGTGCTCACTCAAGTAGTTTTCAAATACACATTTTTTTTTCAAGAAACTGAATTTCAGTATCAGATTTGTAAAAATTCTGGAAAAAACATGAGGGAATCAATGGTTCAAATATCATTGTGATAGTTTATCGAAGAATTCAAAACTGTTATCGATGAAAAGAACAGGGGATGGCAGTGGCAATATGTGAGGTTCAGCGATCATCATCTCTAATACACAATATTCTACAGCTCATGTGCCGAGTCAGTAATCGAAGTAACGTTCCCACCTTGGTTCTTCACCTCGGCACTATTTCTGCTGAGAAATAATTTGGAAAGAATACATTTATATAATTTCATTTAAAAGAAGGATAATGTGCCTTAAAATCTATAATGTTGCCCTTCCTCCCAGAAAAAAGTTGTCCCTGGCTACGGCCTTGCGCCAACCACATCCATTCGCGTATACTGTTAATTATAGTGCAATAATTCTTACATATGAAAAAGCGTAAGATTAATTTTTTAACTGAAGTTAACAAGAATATTGAAATCTATAAACATTATTTTTGATTATACAATGTATGGCAATACATTTGAAAAAGTATTACATTCTTTTTAGGTGCGTTCGTAATTATATAAATACGTAGCACCTATAGTCGTCGTTCAGTCCGTCCGTCCCCATATAACAGAGCAAAAGCTACCCAACCGAATGGTCTGAAATTTTAAATATAGGATTGTTGCAAAATTTTGTCGAGTCATTTCAAATTTTATGAAAATCGGATGTATAGTTTAATTACAGGGACAGTCAAAAGTTTTCTTTACGTTACGGCCAATGGGGGAAATTATTGCAAGTGCATTTTAATGATGTTACAGCCTTCCGAATGGTCTGAAATTTTAAATATATCATTGTTGCAAAATTTTGTCGAGCCATTTCAAATTTTATGAAAATCGGATGCCTAGTTTAAATACAGGGACAGTCAAAAGTTTTCTTCACAATACGGCCAATGGAAGAAATTATTGCAAGTGCATTTTAATGATGTTACAGCCTTCCGAATGGTCTGAAATTTTAAATATATCATTGTTGCAAAATTTTGTCGAGCCATTTCAAATTTTGTGAAAATCGGATGTATAGTTTAATTACAGGGACAGTCAAAATTTTCTTTACATTACGGTCAAGGGGGGAAATTATTGCAAGTGCATTTTAATGATGTTACAGCTTTCCGAATGGTCTGAAATTTTAAATATATCATTGTTGCAAAATTTTGTCGAGCCATTTCAAATTTTATGAAAATCGGATGTGTAGTTTAATTACAGGGACAATCAAATTTTTCCTTTACATTACGGCCAATGGGGAAAATTATTGCAAGTGCATTTTAATGATGTTACAGCATTCCGAAAGGTCTGAAATTTTAAATATATAATTGTTGCAAAATTTTGTCGAACCATTTCAAATTTTATGAAAATCGGATGTATAGTTTAATTACAGGGACAGTCAAAAATTTTCCGTTTCATTACGGGGAATGGGAAAAAAAATTATTGCAGTGCATTTTAATGATGTTACAGACTGTGCACTTATGAAGGGCAAAAAAATATGCATTCAGTACAATATGGGGTGCAAAAAATAATTATAAAACTAGCTATAGTACGAACGCACCTCATTTGCCACGTTTGACGAGCAATTTCCAACTTGTTGATTTTGTGATACATTTCTGAATTACAATAGCATCAATTTTCGTTTTATAGCCTTATTTAAGAATTTATTAGAGTACTTTATATACAATAAAATTGTTTTAATTATTATAACATCAAAAATGAATGAGCGTTATAAAACAAATACACGCTTCGAGAAATAGATTCATTCAAATTACCGATGAGTAGCGCTCTTTATTTGGGAAGTTTGACTGTTTGAGGTGTGCTGAAAACCTGTGCGCGTATGCAAAAATAGATTACGACAAATCGAGGAATCATTTTTTAGACGTTTCATTTAAAATTCGAAATTTAAAAGGATTAAATGAGCGCAAAAAAGCTCTATGATTGTTCTAAATTACGATACAGTTGGGGATTTTAGAGTTAGAAACAGGAGATTTATTATAATAGTTACTTTTAAGATGCAAATACTCAGTATAAACGATTAAAAATTTTAAATTTACAAGAGCGAAATGAACGGCTATCGTTCTAAATTACGCTCTATTTAGATTTGTTAGAGATAAAAACTTAAAATTTGACATGCCTATTATTTTTAAGATGTAAATGCTTAAATAGTATTTACAAAATTGGAAATTTCAAAGGGTGCAGAAGCAAGAAACATTCTAAAATTGCAATTTCTATGATTCTGCTGAGTTAGAAATTTAAAATTTGGCATAGAAGTATTTTTAATGTATAAATGTTCATAAAAACTGTTTATAAACAAATTCGACATTTAAAAGTATGAAATGAGCGGAAAAAGTTTTAAAAATCTTCTAAACTATGATTTATCAGAAATTGCGAAGTATAAGAAGTTGTAATATCACACGGTTATTATTCAAAGAGGTAATTGCAGTCACAGAACAGTATTTAAAATTTAGAAATGTTAAAATGTGCAGGAATAAGAAACGTCTTAAAATTGCGATTTCTGTAATGTAGTTGTTACAGGAGCGATGTAAATTCTCACTGAGAACGATTTCAAATTAAAAGCTGAACCAGTATAGAACGGCATTCTTTTGTGTATGAAATGGAGGATAAATGCTTTGCACTCCATATTCTACTGAAAGCATGTAACAGTGCACCTCAAAAATGCATATCAGTTTCATTATATTTGAAATAATGTAACATCATTAAAATTCCTTGCAGAAGATTTTACACCATAAACGGTATTATTTTGGGCGTCCCTGTAAACTAACTATAAATACTTCACACTTTATTTTGAATAGGGACTGTCCTATAGTAAACCTTAATACTATACAATAGGTACGTGAGAATCTAAGTATTATATATTTAAATCGCGGCCAGTCAAACCTGAAACGTGAATACTTTTTTTACTGGGGTGGAAAGTGCTAATAAAAAATATCTATTAAGATAAACGATCTCAATTAACAGATTCATTGAGCCATAAAAGATTGAATGGCTACATAAAGTTAGAATTAACTTGGGTAATTAAATTTAAATCTATTTGTTAAGTTTATATTCCCTACAAACAATTCCTTGGGAACGTCTTTGCTGCATTAAATTTAAATCAGAGGTACTGCATGTATTTACATTGTAAGTACTTTGGTTATTTCCTGTAAAGGGAAAGAACAATTTTTGTTCTAGTTAAACGTTTATAAATTTTTTAAGATAATATTGTTTACAGTAAAGTTTTTCTGTTTTAAAATATTTCGCTTTTTTAATAAGGTTTAAAGAAACGTGTAATAAAGCTGTACTACCTAGACTTAATATAAAACATTGGTTTGAAATTGATTTCCACTTTAAGTTGATATTGGGGCTTTTTGTAAACTTTCCAGTAGCATAGAGGCATTTGTTTCTAAATAGTCTACAACAGATTTAGAGAACCTTTTTATAGTTGTGTGCCAATTTTTTTTCAAAAAAAAAATTACTTGACCTTGATGTGCCAACTAAAAAACTAATTTAGTGGATTGAAACATAATGAATCGAAACTACTTATTAGTATATTTTCTCAAATGATTAACATACATGTAAGTATTACACTGCAATAATCATAGAAAAACTTATATTTTAGAAATTAATTAAAAACACAATGTCATTAATTGTCGTATCTTGGATGAAAAATATGTTCATGTTCAGTTAATTTTAACAGAATGCAAACTAAGTGAATTTATATGGCAACCACTCTATTTCATTTTTTTATATTCTAAATTTGTAAAAACGCTGAATTTGCGTAAATGACAGATATAAACAGCAGAAAAAATTATTAAAATTGAAAAAAAGCAGTACATTTAAATAGTTCTGAAATTAATTTCCAAGTTGCCGCCATAATTTACCACAAGTAATAATCTTTCCTTTTTGAGAGTTTTCAAATATTTTTTGTTTGATAAATTTTCGAAACCATATTGAATAAGATTAAAATTCTTCAATTTGCAATTAATCGAATATAGAATCTAATCAGATGATCTAAGTTCGTGCATTTTGTGAAAAATCGCTGTATCTTCATTTAGAGAAATAATCAACACCGCGCCGTGCCAAAATTATTCATTCGCGTGCCGCAAATGTCACGCGTGTCATTGGTTCACCGACCCTGGTCTACAACATACAGTCCATTTGGCGCGCTGCCAAGGCTTAGTCAAGACCGCCTCGGAAATTGCTAACTTGTTCTGAGGTTATTAAATAAAAGTTTTTTAAATGAGATTTCAAGTATCCTCCGCTTATACAATCTAATGGTCATTAATTACTTTAAAGTGCCTCAGGACTCTTAAAATCGGAAAAAAATGAAAAAAAAAAATAACCATTTTCTAATTTTTATATCTTAAAATGTATATGATTTAAAAACACAATTTTTATTGGGATTAAATTAGTATAACTATGATCTTTCATCTCCTGCATTCAAAAAATTGCAAGATACAGAATTAGTATTTACAGGGCGCTTCAAACTGTCAGACATTTGTCGAGCAGAAAATTGGTATAACAGCTTACTCGCAGGATTACAAAATAAATTTTACAACTAGAAGAAATTTTTTTGTGCCTAATTATACTTCAGATTGCAATAATTACCCTGAACCTAAATAAATTTGTATTTAAATCATTTTTATACTTTTAATACGAAGTTTTATTTAGCTAATACAATTTTTTTTTCAACAGTATAATCGCCTAAAAAATATTTTTTTGAAAAATAAAAATGTAATTTTAGGTTCAGTTTATACAGACTAACATGAAACATATGTATGAAAATTTCATGAAAAAATATTCAGAAGTTTTTGAGGTATCCTGTGCGTTATACCCAAAAACGTTATTTACACAAAAATGACTTCAAAGTTTCGGAAACGCCGCTTTACCTATTGAGCGGATATAATTTTAATAGCCATAACTTCTGTTCTAATGGGAATTTCAAGGAAACACTTATATCAGAATATCCAGAAAGTCGGAAATTTAACATAAAAAAAAATGGAAACATTTGATGCTTTAAGCGTCCTCAGACCCCTAAGAGTATTAGAATTGACTTTATTAGGTCTACGACTTACGATTACGTGTTAATTAGGAATAATTAATTGACTATGTTAAAGAAGGCGCATCTCAGAGGCAATAGGTCCAAAGGTGGAATTCTAGAAGTTTGCCTGACGTAAGGCTAATTAAAAATAATATGCTGGTAGTGATAAGTGAATGTTTGTGATAATTCAAATAACATTCAAATAAAAAGACAATTGATTAACTGATAACCATGTTAATAAACGGAAAATTACTTAACTAACGGATTTATTGAGCTGCAAAAGACTGGATAGATGTAGAAATAAAAAGACAGTAACAAGAAATAAGATTAATTAACTTTAAATTTCCCCTTTGTTTTTGTTTTTTTACAAACAATCCCTATGAACCATGAAGCTCTTTGTTGCCTAAATACCGGCTCGTAATACTAAAGTATACTGCATTCATTTATATTATCAGATTATTCCTGATTAGAAGAATTATAATTTTTGTTTTCTGTTTTTTATTTGCCTCAATTTTTATCAATTTTGTAAATTAAAATATATATTTTTTTTAATTTTAGGGTTTTGTTTGTTCTAAATTTTTCGCTTCTGAATTTTTTTTTTAACTTCGGCAACTCGTCATATAGCTACACTGCATATATTTTGTACAAGATTTTGAAGCTCGAAATTGATTCCTAATTTAGCTCTAAATTGATTTTTTTTTATATACTCACAAGTGTCGTTACAGTGAACCATTTGATTTTTAAAAGCTGGCACGATGCAGTCACATTTTTTATCATGACCATTTAATTACGAATACGGTCAGTATTCGTAATTATTCAAATAGCATTAAAATAAAAGGAGTCTATTAGAATAAACGATCTCAGTTAATGTATTAATTGAACCATAAAAGACTGAATAGCTGATTAATGTAAGTCGAAAAGCGTGTAATTAACTTTATATCTCATCGTTAATTTTTTTTTCTCCGTATAAACAATCACCGTGTAAACTTTTTGCTACATAATATCAGCTCAATCTATCAAATTATACCGCATTCATTTAGATTGTAAATACTCCGATTATATTATGTAAAAGATAAGTATGTTTACAGTTTCAAAGTTATTTTTTATTTTTTAATTTTATGTTTTATTATTTTTTAATCTTTCTCTTCTAAAATAAAAGTTCAAAGAACTTCAGGAGCTCATAATCAAACTATGCTACTTAAAACTAATGTAAGATTTTGAAGTGTAATTTTAAGCGCAAATTGAGTGTTTTGGTAAATTCTTTATTGAAAGTATTGCAGGTGTCATTACAACGAACTATTTTATTATAATAAATCAGCCATGAGTAGTCTAATTTCCTGTTACAAACTCTTTACTCGATATTTAATATTTCTTTATATTTCTAATATAATCTATTATATTTGCTATATAAAGAAATATAATTGAGTGTTCGTAGATATTCAAACAGCATTGAAATAAGAAAAGTCTATTAAAATAAACGATCTCAATTAACGGATTCAGTGAACCATAAAAGACTGAATACATCCTTAAACTAAGAAGAAAGATGTGTAATTAACTTTAAATCCCCTCCTTGAATTTTTATTTCCTTGAAACAATCCCTGGAGCCTCTTTTTTGCCTTACATTAACTCTTAACAATGAAACTGCTGCACTCATTTACATTGTAAATACTTCAATTATAATTTGTTAAAGAGAATAAATAGTTTCGTCTTGATTAAATTTTTCTCAAACTTTAATAAGTTAAAATATTTTTAGTTTGGTTATTTAATTCTAAGCTTTTATTATTTTCCAATCTCTCACTCATCATCTCACTATTATGATACGAAAAATCTTCAAAAGATGATGATAAATACGTTCAGCCTAAATTCCATGTAAATAGAATTTTCTCATTCTTTATTGATTTGTAATTTAAGCATAAATTGAGACTTTTTAAAGTGTTCCGGAACGCATAATTTTACTTCTTAACACTTCCCAACATACTTGAAAAGTTTTTATGGATTTGGTTTGCCCCCTGCTTTAACTTGCGTAAATATACTTTCATTGTCATGTTATGGGCTTTTACCATGTTATTTCTATTTAGAAAAAAAAGTGTGTAGCATTTACCGTAACAGAAGCACTCAATAGAAATACGTTATATTATAATCTATGGAGGGAAATATTTGCAGAGTATCTTAATGATGTTATACTATTTCAAACATTTTGGAATTAATATACATCACTGAGATGCACCACAAAATGCGTTTTATAAAATAATGTGGTCAGTTTTCCTTTATAAATATGGGCACACAAAAGAACTTAGTTTCAATACAGTCTGAGAGAAATAATTGTTGAAAATCCGTTTTCAATTGTCGTATTAATATTTTTTTTTTTTTATTTAACTCATTTTTTGTATGTTACTTGTTGTGTATAAATTCTATGCATAATATACTGAGCTGCACAAAAGAATTCCCATACATTTTCGCTTATTGACTGAAATTATTGAATTGGTATATTCAGTTGTGCTATGCATTTCCTAATTAAATTAAATATTAGCATTCTATCTATATATAACTAGCTAACGTACCCGGTGTTGCCATGAATTTTAAGAATATTTGTTTTGAAAAATCAACGATTGCGTTTTAATTTACGTAATTTTCACTATTTTTTTTTTCATTTAATCTGGACGACAGATTGCCTAATTACTTAGTAAATATAATCTGTGAACTGTATTAAGGGCCAGATTAAAACCTTTTATTAGAAATTTTTCACAGTCTTTTATTATTTAAATAACTTTTTCATGATTAAAGAAAAACTGCAAGTACAAAAATTCTATGAATTTTATTTGAAAAAAATCTGAAATCTTTACTTCAGTTCTTCACTAAGAATGAGCTCTAGGGACCTAAACTTTTGCGGAAATTCTAATACACATGCATACACGCACTTATATATAGGGAATAGATTTTAAAATGGCGAAAAGAAATTCACAGAACCTCAAAATGTTAAAATATGCTAATATTTCCATAATATGGTTTCCATCATGTTTCAATACAATTTTCCAAACTCATATGACGTTATACGTTTACTTGCTGACGCCCATTATATTCACAATGTGACGTAATATTCTCATTTTCTTTTTATTAATGAAACTATTCATTTCATTTTCATTTTTCACGTAGAAATCTTGCAATAGAAAAGTTATGGCGCAATATTCCCTTTTTAAAAAAATTGTCCTGCTATTTACTACATTTCATTTTTCACGTGGAAATCTTGTAATAGAAAAGTAATTGCTATCGTAAGAATTTTATTGTGAATTTTTAATTTCTAGCAACTGCTTTAACGAAAAATGATTAGATTTGATAGGAAATTGCTGTTAAATTGGTGGTTTTTTATTATTTAAAAGTTAACTAAAAATTATTTCGATTCCGGATTACTTTAGTTACCTCGGCAGTGTTTTAATGCACGTGTACGTAACATTTCACAATTCTGACTACCAAACTGTGGATTTGTATAGAATTACAGACAGACAGACAAATTTTCATTTTTATATATTAGATTATTTGTATATATACTACACCATACATACAAAATTTAGCTGACGTACAGGGCTGCACAAGTTAATTTGGATATTTGTCCAAACATAAGTGGTAATTACTGAAATTTTGTTACAGTATTCTGAATGTCATGAAAAGTTTTTCTGTGTGCTTGATGTTTGATTTTTCTTTCTTGTTTAGTTTATAATTATTTTTGCTCTTCTTTTCTTGAAATTTATATTTATATTAGGGGGCTCTGCCCCTTGCAAGCTGCGCTCGCCAACCCCCGTTCAGAAACCGCAGAATCTAAAAACACACTAATACGATGGATTTTAAAAATATTAGAGAATATTGAATTATACTGAAAAAAGCTGTGCGGATCTCACTTGTAAACGGGATTCCATTCAATTCCCTTTGATTGCAAAAATTTAAGGGAGAATCAGCTGCTGTTAAGACATCCAATGGTTGTTTTCGATTTTGATTAAAGAGGATCAGTTAAACATTTGAAAAGAAGCTAAAATAAAATAAATTAAGTATATAGAGTCTTTGTCTCCCGGTATTTTAAAACAACCTCTATAACAAAAGCCTAATTATATGACTATCATCAACAGTTCCAGGCGGACCAATTTGTTTTTTATACTCTAGGTGCCATTTTGGTACATTAATGTTAGCCATGCACAGGTGATAAGTCGCCAAATATTTTTCTGTCGCAATCATTTTATCTATATTATAATAGTTCAACTCATCAAGTGCCATAAACAAATACGGTCTGATCCCTTCGCCGTCCATATGAAAGTTTGGCACAGATATCATATACGTCCCATATGGGCGCGATTTTTTAACGACGCGAATTTGGGGAACGCATCAACAGCATAAACAACAACATCCGGCTTACCATATCAAGTAAAATAACGATACTTTTGCGCCAGTTTAGTGCCCGTTCCGTATATGACAAGGGCGTCAGAAAAAAAATCGCGCCAATATGGGACCGTAAGTTTTCCATTTTGATTAAAAAATCAATTTTTTTTTCGAATAAAACTACATAAAATTTGCCTCGGTTGCAATGAATTCTTGGTACTGTTACGCTAGCCGGATGCAAATCTCGCCAATAGCTTTTTTTCAACTCGCCAGTTAGCATTTTTTTTCGAGTGGTAATATTTGGCCAGATGTCATACACGCACAGCAGGTTTGGCGAGATTTTTTTTTACGAAAATTTGGCGAAAACCTCGTTTTCAAATACCAGTTACATATGCATTTTTGGTATTTCTTAGTTATCCCGTCAATAATGCTTGATCGTAAATGTCACATTCACTTGACTTTAGGCAAATTACACGTGTTTACGTCATCAAGTGATTTTTATTTCGAATTTTTATTTGTATATTTATTAATGTTATAGTAATTTACTTGTTCTTTCGTTATTTAAGATAAAAATTATGTCAATTTGAATAATTTGGCGAGTGTATTGGTGATTCATATAATTTGGCGAAATTGGCCGACGGAATAGCTAAGTAGTACAGTATTTTTTAATTATTTTCTATTATTTTCTAAAGGAAATAAAATAAAAATTAATAATTACAGAACAAAATATCTTATATAATTTAAACAAAAAAAAATAAAAGTAAATAAACATTATCAAATAAACAACAATAGCCGGGTTACCATGACAACCTTTTCCGAAATCTGAAAAAAATATATATCTGTTTGATTAAAATTTGAGTTGCCATCATTAGAAAAATGTATATAAAATTAGAAAAAGATTAATATTTCGAAAACTAATTAGAATTTAAAAATTTTAGTACCAGTTTTGAGATCCGTGGATCAATGCTGATTTTTTGTGTTAATTTCATCGCAAAGTATTCGATATTTTAGGAGAAATCGCTTGAAACATAATCAGTTGTTCAATCAGTCTATTCATATATCCTTTTCATAAATTTGTTTCATATATTCGTTTCATAAATTCGTTTCATTAGGATTTTATATATGGATTGTAGATATTTCTTTTCAAAAGTAAATTCTCAAGGAGGATTTTTTTTTTTTTTTTTTTTTTTTTTGTAATTAACAATTTCAGCTTTGAGATGTGTTTAAAATGTGATAAATTGAATGAAGAACTTGTTTTGTTCAATTACTTCATTTGTGAGTCCGAAAAAGAATATATGTTAATCTGTACTAATTAAAAGAATTAATAATTCTAAGAATGAAATTATGAGAAAATATTCTGAAATGTCTAATTAAAAGAAAAATGCTTATTTCAAATTTTTCCTAGAAACTAAAACTCACAAAGACAACATTGTACGAAACATCGTAACTTGTATTATCGTATTGAAAAGATGCAATTTTAGATAAATGCTTGAGATTCATTTCTCTTGAGTTAATTATCGTAATTTTTCAATACCCTTATTTTGTCAGCTAAAATATAAAATGCAATTTTTACGCGATTTTTGTGTCCCGGATTAGAAAAGCTGTTAAATCTTATACGCTGAAAATAGAGACGTCTTAATTTAGACACATACGTGATTGAAATATAATTTAAGACACTTACGTCTTTTAATCTGAAAATTAAGACATTATTGATGCCTTACTTTAAGACACATAAGTGCCATACTATGATCATAGTATGAGCGAACTAAGAAATGTCTGAAAAATCAGCAAATGTCTAAAATTTAAGACATTTTGTTGCTAGAAATGTTTCTTTATTTAAGACATTTTGTTTATCGTTCTTCTTTCGTAATAACCACCAGGGATCTCTCCCAGTTGCGCATGCGCTTTGGATTTCTTTCGTTCGAACTTGGTATACGTTGTAATTCATACTGAAAGTAAGTTTTTATGTGCGCTTATATTTTAATTTGTTTTTTAGCGGAATGTGAAGTTCTGCGATTTTAATTCGTATTCACTTAGTTTATTTAATTATTGAATACATACAACTGACTTGTGTGCTTGACACCAATTGACTCTTATAAGCTATCGTCGATGTAAGGACGGGATTATACACAGAAGTAGGCAACACTTGAAAATTTCGTCCGGAAACTCTACAAAGTGTGTGCAACTCACTTGGTGTTAATTTGCATTAATTTATATCAATAATATTGTGTTATTCGTCTTCGCCTTGTCGAGGCTGTCAAAAAACACTTTTGTCTGGCGGAATACTTTTTGAGGATGAAAACATTTCATCATTTTAAAATAACTAGCCGGATATATCAAGTGATTTTCTTCTAAAATAATGCAACCCTTTCTCACTCACTGTCGCAGATATTTAAATTTCAAATCGGGTAATTTCTCTTACTGCTTGCAACAACATTTCAAGTAAAAGTCATGATTTTTTTTATAGTACTAAAAATAGTGTCTTTTATGATTTCGTTTATAGTAATTAATAAAATATTGTATTTTGTTCTGAATCTGTTTGCGAAAAAAACATTAAGTCTAGAAGTATATATTGTTAGACTTATGACGTTGTCGTGTATTACAAATTATGTATTATAAATTTCATTTTTTCCTCCAAATTTAACGGGGTTCCCTCGTGTGACGGCCTGTATTTTAAGCAATTTTGGGGAATTTTTTTTTTGGCGACAAATGAAAAAATAGAACTTTGAGTTTTTTATTATTCATTTATTGCTATTTCAATAATATGTAAAACAAATTTCAAGCAAAAATCTTTATTAGAATGTAAGTTACACCACTCTCAAGACACCTGCCTCCAAAGAAAAAAGGACGCTCACTTCCTCTAGGAGATTGGCTGATTAGCTTATCTGAAAGAAGTAAAAAACAAACAGCGTTTTAATCTGTAAGCCTAAATACATCGAACGAACTAGAATCATTTGAAAATATTGAAAATTGAGTTTTTGGCAGACTTCTGATTTTTTTTTTTATCAAATTTCATGAATTTTTTTTTTCGTTACGAAAAAAAAAAAAAAAAATAGAGATATTCGGAATTTTTGGATGATCCCCGTTCACTCCGTGCGTCTACATGTGCTGAGTTTACTCGATAAATGTCAATTGAATCAGTCAAACCTTTTTGAAATATGATGGAGGAAAGTTTGAAAATTAACGTTTTGATAAAAACACGTTTAAAGTTTTAAGTATGGATAAAACAAAGAAAATCTCAACTTACCATCAATCTGCGATGCCTGGTCCATAAAGCATTCATTCCTCTTCCTTTTAGAGGTCTTTTAATGCGGATTGATCTGCTGTTGCTTCCATTCTAGCATTTGTTGCAATGCCACTTGTGGGCCGCGCCGTCCGGAGCGCGCGACGTGCGCTTCATCACGGTTTTTGTACACAAGTATGCGCTTTGCGGTCATTAAGACATCCCATGATTGCCATTACTTTTAATACTCCTTGAAAACCTTCGTTGAACATAATAACAGCGATATATATTACAATCTCAACGATTTTGGCGCCAGAGTGCAGATGTTTTGGAGCGAAAATCCAAATGAAGAAATTTAGATATTCTTTATTGTTTGGCTTTTCCGCGTTCTTCAAGGTTAAATCGAGACTAAAATAAGCTAACCTATTTGACAAAATAAGTGACTCTAGAAATTTCCTTCTATACCTGTGTAAACCACTTAACTCGGCGCTCCAAACATCTGCTTCTTCTAAATGCTACAACTTTATAACGAATTCGAATTTTAGAAAATTATTTTACCATCGTATTTTACCATCGTACACAATACTAGTGAGAAACTTTCAAGGAACTTAATTCCATACATGATACTTTTCTTAAGTCTCAAAGTAAATATTCACAGAGATTTGTTTAATTAAAATCTATTTTTATGTTCGATAATGGAATAAAAAAAGTGTTGTTCAAGGTGTGCAACTGATATAAGGTATGATAATTCTCACTTTTATATTTCAGTTTTAGAAATGATTATTATATATATATTTTTCAATATATAGTGAATCTTGAACAATTGAAAATGGTAGCAAAATTAAATTTGTGTGATTTCAGCATTATATTTCTACAGTCAATGATTTTACACTATAGCCGACTACAATTTCGATTGTACGTCTTTCTCAGATATACGTCGTTTTAGAAAAGTCCCCCGTAAGACGTATAATCGGTGCTTTACAGTATATGAAAATATATGGCGTTTTCATAAAGACGCATGTATTATGTGCTGTTTATCTACGAGCAACTGTAATAAACTGTATCACTGACAGTAAAAATATACATAAATGGTGTATTTGAAATCAATTCTAATATTGATTTTTTGATTATTTTTAGTAAAAAAGTAATTAGAAATTTAAAATGGATATTAGTAAAAAGCTATTACTGGAAACTGCTCTTAAAATTATGGTTCTTATAACTTTATATATATATATATATATATATATATATATATATATGCACTTATATGAAAAATACAAAAATGACAAATAGATGTTAAGATGTACATTTAAGACAAAAGAAGTTTGGAAAGTATAAGTAATTTTTTTCTTCATGTTATTAATATAATATTTACTTATTTATTTTTGTTGATTGTTAAATAACTTTAGTGATTATCATTTGATCTATATCATCCTGAGACCCAAGAAAATTTGAAACATTTTATCTTTGTCTTTACTACTTTATTTACGTCCAAAAGGTAAAAAAAAATATTTTTTTTAAAGATTTTTAATTATTTTGGTTTGTAAATTTGGTAAGGTTGATTGGTTGGTTGTGTTTATGACGGCCAATTATCAACACGAGGGATATAGGCCCTAAGGAGGAGGAGTGCCCTTCATGGGGGTCTTTCTAAGGGAACCTAACCCGTATTTACGCTTGGAAATCCAAGATTTCGAAGAAAACCACGAAAACTCCGAAACGATGAAGACGACGGGCGCGAGTGAGTTCGAACCCAGCACCTCCCGTCTACCAGCTTCGAGAGCAGTACCTCACGGCCACTTAAATTTGGTAAGGACCATATCCATTTTAATGGCTGTTCAGGTCTTAAATATGATGAATGAAATGTAAACACAGTTCATTTCAACTTTTCACATGTAAAACGATACTTAAAAGCTTTAAATTAGCAATAAATTGAAACATCTATAAATTTATTATTAATTTAATGAACAACACTGAATTATTTAGACATATTAAAGCCAAATATAAATTTTTGAAACAATTTATTTCACTGGTAATGCACAACAACATATTGTAACTTGTACATCTCAGTTTAGTTTTCTTTTAAATACATATAATTATCAATGTAATGCCTAAAATAATGATGTGCTTTAAATTTTATGTGCACTTCTGCTTCTTATCCTAGCTGTTGTGAAACATCAGGAGGATATGGAATACTTGAGCAAACGTAAAGGGAAACATAATTAAAATCCGATTTCATGATTCTTTCATGTAATATTTTATAAAAATATTACATAATATGTCTTTTTATAAAAAGTAATTAAAACATTACAGAGAGATTAAATAAACATCTAAAACACACTCTAACGACACATTGCATGTGTTCGGTACTTTGACACTATATACGTTTTTTAAAAGAGAATTCTTTAAGTATTATCGACAACCTCATTGCAGCCGTGGAAAACAGATATCTTACAATATTAACTATTCCGGGGGAGCATACACCATATAAAGCATAGTTTATTCTCTTCAAACATCATATTTTTTGTAATTAGAGTTACTCAACTTGGTGCGGAGTGTCTGATTATGCTCTTGACGTCATTTCAAACAGTTAAAATTCCGATATAAGATAATTTAGTGTTTTGTTTTCTGTTTTACTTTCAATAAATTGCGTACTTCCAATTTTATACCCATGCATGGCTGTCTTACATGATTTGTTTCCAATTTTTTTAATCAGTGATACGGATTTATATATAAGATTTTGTAATTCTGCGATTCACTTATTTTCTTCATTTCAATTTATCGCAGTATATGGACAATTAAAGATAACATCTCATTTTCTTTGTTTCCATATGCTATTATTAAATCTATATTATCAGCAATATCGCTCGGACTAATCCCTCTGAGGGAAGTCCTAGTTACCATATGATTTTACTATACATCGTGCTATGGTCTACCATACAGTTTATTATACAAGCAATTATAGTATGATTTTACCATATATCATGCTATGGAAGACTATCGAATATATGGTGAATTTCATTACCCTATAATCTTACCATACACCTTACTATGGAATAACATATAATATATGGTACATGTCATTACCCTATAATTTTACCATACACTTTGCTATGGAATACCATAGAAAAAGAATGGTTACCATATGAATACAGTATGTTAACATATAATGGTATAATTTTTTTATGAATTTCCATATAAAACCATATGTATCCATAAAAAATTGTATGTCATTTTTTGCTATGGGTAATGTTTATTTTAAAGGTGTGTTGTGTATACATCAGAAATAGAAAAAATGTATAATTTTTAGCAAATGCGGATTTTTTTTTTAAATAAAACTTATTCCATCCATATGATTGGTAGTGAATTACTGTAGTTCCATTAGTAGGTTCATAAGTTTTGTTTTATGAAATATATACATGCTATTTTATTAAATATGAAACTTATATATAAATGCATATTTCGCTTTTTTAAGTATCATCAGAATTTTTTTAAGGAAAGAAAAAAGAAAGCTAACGGAAAGCAATATTAATAATTCCTTTATAACATTTCAAACTTTATATCTTATTCTAGTAAAAATATTTTAATTTTGAAAGATAATTAGAGCTTACTATTAACAGGTTGATTTAACTTAAATGGAATAAAAGTGGTATGTTTATTTTATTTTTTTTCTTCTCAACGTATTATCTGACGAAGACGATTTAAAAACTTCCATTATATATCTGTGATATCAATCATCTCTTAATTCCTGTCTTCTAACGCATTTTTGAAAATACAGCGGTATTCGGGAAAACAACTGTATAAGCATGCTCCAGGAAATTATCTGAACCATTCCTTACAATAAAATATCGTTTAAACATCTAAATTTTAAGAAATATATCCGTACCATTAGTCTGACAGTATTTTGTGCAGGCACTTAAAGCCAAGTAGTCCAGAAATAATTCATATAGAAGAAAAGGTATGCCTACTTCAAGCGTATGATTAATGGTAACTTGATATTGCTTTACCGAAATAATGGATAAATGTTTCATCTGAAATCATAAAAGGTTTCTACTCACGCTTAAGAAAATATTTTTTTGCACTACTTTTCACTCTAATGTACATTGATGTGCTCGGTGAAAAATCTCATTCATCAAGTAAAAAAGGAAAATTCAGTTTGTAATCATAGACGTTCTCGAGACACACAGAAGTGTATTATTTCGCAAAATTAATGTATCAAAGAAAATCTACTTTGGTATCGAACATTAACTTTAAGTGGACATAAATCAATGTGAAAATAATTATTTTCAAAACATATATGATTATATAAATGTTTTGATTGACTTCGTTTACCAAAATACATGTAGAATTCATTTAGAAGCTTGAAGAAGCCTATTCTTTGGAGAGGGAGCGTAAGGGCGGGGGGTGGGGGGGGGGGGTGGCGACGGTTGGTGAGGGGTGTAAGTTGTACTTTCAACTATGTCTTACGTTTATGAAAGGAACAACAGGTACACATTTAGATGTCACGGAGCTTGCTAAGAATCTTTTGTTCTTTGAAAGTTGGTTGATTATTCATCTATAGTCCGACTCTTGTATTGTGTGTCTAGAGAACACGAGCTAGAATGCAGGTGCATAACCAACCCAGTTTCAAAGAACAACAAATTCGTTTATGAATCATTGTTAACAAATTAGTAGACAGCGCCAATCAGAATTATGTTAGTGATGTGATAATACACCGAGAACAAGTGAGAATTTCTAAGCGAACCTTTTTTTTGGAATTTTTCTTTTAGATTATTTGGGATACCCTACAACTCCACAGACTTCAGTTACATTCGCTATAGCCTTTCCATTAATATTTTTGATTTTGTAGTAACTTTTGAAAAAAATGTTAAATTGGTATGAACCAGCAATTGCTGTAATCATACACAAGTTCATCCTAATGTAGTCTCTCCATAGGGAACAACACTTTGCTTTAAATGTGTTTTTCATCGAGCACTCACTGACTAACTCGTAGTATCTTTTTATATGAATATTTACTTTAAAAAGATTTTGAAGAGTGTATGAAAGTTAAAAGAATGCGTTTTACGCTTTATAAGAACAAAATATATTTCTTAATTTTTTTTAAAATCCGAAATATTGTATACGAATAAAGCGATTTACCTTACAGGAACATGCCCCACCAGTGGCCGAGAGGTTCTGCTCTCGAAGCTGGTAGACGGGAGGTGCTGGGTTCGATCCCAATCGTGCCCGTCGGCCTAATCGTTCGGAGTTTTCGTGGTTTTCTTCGAGCCGTGGATCTTCCATGCGTTAATACGGATTAGGTTCCCTTAGAAAGACCCCCACGGAGGGCACTCCCCCCGGGCCTATATCCCTCGTGTAGATAATTGGCCGTCAAAAATCAACCCAACCCTTACAGGAACACAGTTTTTATGTCCGTGAAGTAGTTTTAAAAACAACATGGATAATTGGATATGCCGTACATATGTAAATACGGCATAAACTTCAATATATTAGTTAATAGTATATTAACGATTTTAAGAGTATATTTATTGTCTTTCAAAATAGTCAATGCAATTTAATAATTAATCCTGTAACAAGTTAGCTACATAACCTGCACGGTAAAAAAAAAAAAAAAAAATGTGATTTTTCCTGCACTTTACGTTGTAATTTTTCAAGAACCGATGCTGTGAAATCGAATTCAAGCACTGATGCTGTGAGAGTGAATTCAAGAAACAAGTGAAGTACGAATAGAATTATTTCTGTCACGTGCACCACGCAGCCAATAGCATTACGAACTTTCCCCGGACTTCAGACATTTTACATCAGTCTTAAAGACAGTAGTTTGTAAATTTTGCAGCAACTGTGTTATCAGCCGGGTTGCCAGCACCTTTTGTTGTAAAATACACAAAATGTTCCAGCACTTTATGTTGTAATTTTTCAAGCACTGATGCTGTAAAATCGAATTCAAGCAACGATGTTTTGAGAGACAATTCAAGCACTAAGTGAAGTAAAAATCGAATTATTTCTGGAACGTGCACAACGCAACGAATAGTAAATTGATATTCCCTAAACTTGAGAAATTTTACAGCACTCTTAGAGGCAGCATCTTTTAAATTTTACAGAAACTGTGTTGGCAGCTGGGGTGCCAGCACCTTTTGTTGTAAAATACAGATTTTTTCTTTATAGCTCAAGGAAATAACGAGAATGAATACGTTTGACTGCCATTTTTAATATTTTGCATTGAAAAATAATTTCTTTTAACTTTTTTATTTATTTTTAATGGGCCATTACACCAACATAAAGGCAGAAGTAAAAACGTCGGAAGAAATCGCAATCTTTGAAAGTAAACTCAATAAGCCAAGCAACTTTTTTAACACCATCCCATCTTCTATTTAGAAAAGTATAGAAAAATTTTAAAAAATTAAAAAAGTCTGATTCTTCGCGTGCAAAAAAGAACTAAGAAAATTGGTCTTTTAATTAATTCTGCGTTTTATTCAAAAATCATTCAATGAGATGTTTGTTACAATCATTTTTATATTTCCCTCTTCTACGATCCTGTACTTAATTTATGCTCTGGTAGTGTCAGATGTATTCTCTTAAATATATTTGCCATTGCTACTTCATCAAAAATGACATAAAATTTCAAATTACAATTTTATATTTAAAAAAAATGCAATTTAATAGATTACAACGACCATTTGGAATTTATTTCGTCCACCAAATTCCGTCGGATCCTCTTCAACAACAGATCGTAAAGATCAAACTTCAGACGATCAAAACCTTCATCGATAAATCTCCAAGTCCCGTTTCGAGAAGGAAAACAGTTTACAAATCGAAAGCAATTCCACCGAATCAGCCACAGATTGTGAGAAATTACCTATGTTGAGCTCAAATTTTCCCGGTTAGAATCGACCGAATGTAAAACGCCGTGGCTAGTGGATTGGAGACCCTCGAGACATGGCCGATTCTTCTAAAAGTAAAGAGCATCGTTGAATTTGTTAAAAAAATAAAATGAGAGCATCATTTGGCACCATCTTAGACCGAAAACAACAACCATTTCCAAATGGTTAAAAAATATATATACATTAAAGTTCCAATTGATGATAAACTTCATTAATTTGTAAATAAATTTAATTCTATAAGCGAAAGAAAAGGAGTTAAAATCGAGGGACTTGATACATTTTCTATTTAATCGGGAGAAATGTATTCTAAAAATTATTACATTTTTATGATATTACAAATTTATTTACAATAAATTATTAATATTTTAGCTATATTTGTCAAGAAAGAATCTGAATATAAATTAATATTTGATCAGAAGATTATTTCAACATGCATTAAAAATGTGAGTCAAGTCCTCTTAGTTTAGATATTTATTACCTTTTATACTGTTAAGGGGGTAGGATAACTTTAAACCATCAAAATTTTCGAAATTTTTTTTTAAATACATATTAAGATTCCGTAATAATTTCTGAGCAATTTTCAAAAAACCGCATTAAAAAATTCCCATTAGTTTATTAATTATGGCAGTTTTATTATGACTACATATTAAGACTACATAGGATAATTAAATTTTGCGCTGCGTTTATTCAAAACGATGAATTTTGATACTGCGTGCAGTGATACTAAAAAACCATGCATGGCAAGCAAAAGAAATTTTTACCACGTATTCATTTCTGTATTATCTACAACTAAAAACCAGAAAAAGGTAAAAAAAGAAAATTCTGTTTTTGTACTTTGAAAATATTTTTCAAAAAGTGAATTTTTTTTGTTGTTAATTTTGTTAATTTAGTCAATAGTTTTCACAAATATTCTGGTTTTAGTATAAAGGAAACTCTGTTGCGTATTTATTTTCACCAAAATTTCCTTTTTATATGCATATTTTCAGATTTTATCATGCGCGCAAATTTTTTTTCTCTTATTATCATATATTTTAAAACTTGTCATTTCAATATATATCTATGAATTTACAAGTATATATATATATACTAGGGGGCTCTGCCCCCTGCAAGCTACGCTCGCCAACCCCCCTTCAGAGACAACGCAGAATCTAAAAACACGCTAATCTGATCGGTTTTAAAAATATTATAGAAGATTGAATTATACTGAAAAAAGCTGTGCAGATCTCCCTGTAAACGGGTTTACATTCAATTTCCTTTGAATACAAAAATGTCAGGACGAATCAGTTGATGTTAAGACATCCAATGGCTGTTTTCGTTTTTCATTAAAGAGGATCAGTTAAACGTTTGAAAAGAAGCTAGAATAAAATGAATTAAGTGTAAAGAGACTTTGTATCCCGGTATTTTAAAACAATTTCTGTAATAATAGCCTAAGTCATGTGACTATCATCAACAGTTCCGGGCGAACAACATCGCTTTTTATATTCCTGGTGCCATTTTGGTACTTTAATGTTAGCCAGGTACAGGTGATAAGTCGCCAAACATTATTCTACCGCCTTCATTTCATCTATATTATAATAGTCCAAGTCATGTAACTGCCATAAATAAATACGCTCTGATCCCTTCGCTTTTCATATGAAAGTTTTGCCCAGATATCATATACGGCCTCATATTGGCGACGCTATTTTTTCCGACGCTAATTTGGAGAAAACATCAACAACATAAACAACAACATCCGGCTTATCAAATCAAGCAAAATAACGATACTATGGCGCCAGTTAAGTACCCGTTGCGTATATGACATTGGCGTCAGAAAAAAAATCGCTCCAATATGGGTCCGTATATGACATCTGTGCTGAAAGTTTTCCCTTTTGATTAAAAACTCAAATTTCTTTTTCGAATAAAACTACATAAAAGTTTCCATAGTCGCAAAGAATTCTTTGTACTGTTTTGCTAGCCGGGTGCAAATCTCGCTAATAGCTATTTTTCAAGTCGCCAGTTAGCATTTTTTTTTTCGAGTGGTAAATTAAAACATTGCGTTGAAGTTGAAATTAAATGTCATCGTTTGTTACAACATTTAATACTTGGCCAGATGCCATATAGGCACCGGGTTTGGCGTGATTTTTTTACAAAAAATTGTCAAAAATCTCGTTTTCGAATACCAGTTACATATTTATTTTTGGTACTGCTTAGTTATCCCGTCGACGAAAAATCTATCACCAAACTATAAGATTAAATGCCAATAATGGTTGATCGTAAATGTCACATTCACTTGACTTTTAAGCAAGTTACACGTCTTTACGTCACCAAGTGATTTTTATTTAGACGTTTTATTTGTATATTTATTAATGTTATACTATTTTCTTTGTTAATTCGTTATTTAAAATAAAAATTATGTCAATTTGTATAATTTGGCGAGTGGTTTGACGATTTATAAAATTTGGCGAAATGGGTCGATGGAATAACTAAGTAGTACCGTATTTTTTAATTATTTTCTATTATTTTTTATTTTTAAAGGAAAATAACAAAAAAAAATAATTAACCATGGAACAAAACAATTTATGTAATTCAAAAAAAGAAATTAAAGTAAATAAACATTTATTATTAAATAAACAACAATAGCCGGGTTACGATGTCAAACAAAATAATGCCATTTTGTCGCCAATTCCCCGGTGCGTATATGATATCTGTGCCTAATATTTTTCTTTTCATTTCGTTTAAAAAAATAAAGATTTGAAAGCCATTTATTTAAATGTTTCAGTCAGTATTAAATAAAATGATAATGAAATACAAATTGAATTATGAATAAAAGTTTCATGATACATTTCTTAGCATACATTTAAGGGAGGCTAAACTTCTCGCCAAATTAGTTTAAAATAGTAACCTTTTCTAAAATCTGAAAAAAAAGATATCTGTTATGATTAAAATTTGAGTTGCCATCATTAGAGAAAAGTATATAAAATTGGAAAAAAAGTTAATATTTCGAAAACTAATTCGAATTTAAAAATTCTAATACCAGTTTTGAGATCTGCAGATCAATACGGATTTTTGGTGTTAATTTCATCGCAAAGTATTCCGTATTTTAGGAGAAATCGCCGTGAAACATAATCAATTGTTTAATCAGTAGTTTCATAGAATCGTTACATAAATTCGTTTCATAATATCCGTTTCATTAAGATTTTATATATACAAGGAGATCGTACCCGGGCTGCTCAGGTTAAAGAATAAAAGTTAAAACATTTTCTTTATTGAAAACTAATAATTTTTTTATGTGCAATAATTTTTTTAGACTTCCCACTTTCATTAAAAAAGCATTTTTCATATGGAAAATACGAATTATACAATCAAATAAATTTTTGAAATTTATCAAAAGCGATATTTTCTTATTAGCCGCATGCTAAGAGTTATTGACTAAGATTTTGCTACCTATGGCATCATTTTATATTCTGATAATTTCAGAGCTAATACATGTTTGTTAGATTTGTGTTTTATTTATATTATTTTAATTATTTATTCATAGGGAAGTTTTTTTTTTTTTAATGGATATTAGCTTTAAGAAAATGATGAACTCTTTATTTTGTGGGCAAACGGATTAATCTTTCATAATCGAGCTCCGCGCGATATAGATAAATTAAAAAAATATTTCATGCTTTAAAATTGTTTTTGAAACCATAGACAATAAGTAAACTGAGGTCCCCTTTGCAAACAAATTCCATTTGAAAAAAAATCGTACTTGGTGATCTAAAAATTTAAATTGTACGATTACAAATATGTTAGATTTGTGTTTTTTCAATATTATTCTTTTATTTGTTTATAAATGAAGTATTAATTTCGTTAATTTGTCTTTCACAAATATGTTAGATTGGTGGTTTTTATTGTTCCTTTATTTGTTTATGCAGGAAATATTAATTTCGTTATTAAAAAATATTCAGAAACAAATGCTGAAAAATGTTTGTTGCTTTATGTGCAAAATGTTTATTATTATTATGTATTGAAATCGGCAAGTGATAAGATAATCTTAAAAAAAAAAAAGTCATGCTTAAAAATTATTTTAGAAACTATAATACATCAGTCAATTAAGATACAGTTTTTAAACAAATTGCATTTGAAAGTAATTTTTTTTCCTATGCGACGAAAATTGAAAATGTACGATGGCCAGAAGATTAAAAAATTGCAGTAGCGAAAATTGACCGAAATTTGATCGTGAAGTGTTGCCATTCGCAAAATGACATCAGCGTTACCCACAGATACGTTTGTCCTTTCTAATATAGATACTTAATCAGTAAAATATAATAAAGATCAGTTATTAGGATGTGGTTATCAATTGAGGCTCTTATGCTTGGTATTCCGGAATGAAAAAAAAAAAAAAATCACCTTCTCAAAATTTTCGTACGCATATCTTATATCCATATTCATCATTGTTTTAAAAATTTATTTTGTTTGATCATTTAAAAATCATTTTAACTCAAAACTTGAAGTCACGATTGTCAGAAACATCTTTTATGTGAACAGACGCACTCTTTATTTGAGATTCTAATCTCAACTCCGAAGAGTAAAAATTTTCGTAATTTATGTTTTTTAGACGCATTTGTGTTAAAATGTTTAGTTTTATCTAAGAAAATTATCGTTTCCTTTTAAATATGACTTCATTTTCACTTAAATAAGTATTTCGCTTAGTGTCTTAAACTTAGTATCAGTACGCATGCAGAAGGAAAAACAATATAGAAAATTTATGAGCAAAAATGCGTGTTTTCAAAAGCAGTATGACATTTTCCGTTATTAAGTCCCTAATATAATATTCCGCCCCTAATGGGATTTTGCGAAACTAAACCCTATACAACAATTTTTATCAACAATTTTGATTTTTTATCAGAAAATAGCATGAATAAAGATAAAAATACCTCATTATTTCTCTCTTGTCTGCAATAATGAAAGCTATCTAATTTTCACCATTTTGAAGAAATTTCATAAAATGTTTTTAAAATTAAAATATAAACGTGGGGATATTAAAGAAAAGAAAACAGATAGTACGATCACATCTACAAATGAAGAGCTTTCAGTTAAAATATATATATATATATATTAGTAAAATTGGTTCAGCAGAAAGATCAGGGAAGATGACTAAAAAACACACTTGTGTTGTAAATATATAGATTATATAAAATTAGGAAAAATTAAATTAAGCAAATTACGTTATTTTGATAAAATTATAGTAGAATGACCTAAAGAGTTGCATTAGGATTTTATTATTCGAGAGAATTTAGGACGGAAACTTCAGGAACATATTATTTTAAACCACGAATTATTTCTTTGCTTGTTTAACTTATCGAAGTAAATCCATCCAGGCGAGAATCATCAATTTCTGTAATATAAATCGCTATAATTTGCATGTCACCCCTCTTTTATGAAGGCATTCTAAATTTGTTGTGAAACATTGCGTTTTATGTGTGTGATTTCGATTACATTATTTTCAAAAGTGAAGCATTTTCACCTGGGAAGAATTTCAAAGCAGCTGGGCTGTGAAAATGACGCACTTCTGCAAAACATAATTCATGTTTAAGAATTAAAATACATGCTTTTTCTTAAAATGACGACATTTTCATCCGCTAAAGCAAACGACTTTTTCAATGCAGTCTTAAACTTCGTCTATAGAAAAGTGGGCATATGACGTCATTATCACAGAATAACAGACAATATTCTTTACATAGCCCATGTATTAATTTCAACTTTTTTTCTGGTTTTATGAGAAAATAGCAACGAAAAGATACAGAATCTCCTATTTTCGACTATTTCCCGCTTTCTTTCAATGACTTTCAGTAGAAATGGTAGTACTTTTGTTGCCACGATAAGATAAATGGTATTAAAAAATACAAAAAAAAAATTGATATCTCAAAAATAAATTGAAATACAGCTTTCAAACAAATTGCATTTAAAAGAGCATTTTTTTTCCTTATACGAAGATGTAAAATTTTAAAATGCGCGATATTGAGAAATTTAAAAATTAGCAGTAGAATAATAGCAAATAATAGCAAATAAGAGCAAATGAAAATGTTTCGCCTGTTTTACTATAAAAATTCGGCACTTTTCGGTTAGCCGGGCGCCTGTGTTATATATACATATGTATGTATATCTATATATACATATATATGTATGTATACACATATTATATATATGTTTACATATAGCTTCTATATATGTATAAATATACATATATATGTATATATAGGTATACATACATATGTATATATAGATATACATACATATGTACCGGGTGTCCCAAAAAGGACTGACTGATTTTAAAATTCAATAACTTGCAAACGGTGACAGATATTTAAAAAATTCTTGCAGGAGGGTTATGCATAAGGTCAAAAGTTTTATTACAGTGATTTTCGATTTTAGTTCGAATTACAAACAATAGATGGCGCTGTAAGCAATAGTCGCGAAATACAGGCTCGATTTCTGGTCCTTTCTCTTGTTCCATGCTGAAAAAGGAGATGGAAATGTATTATCCGGGCCACGAAGTACCAAAAATCGAGCCTGAATTCAGCGTCTATTGATCGCAGCGCCATCTATTGTTTGTAATTCGAACTAAAATTGAAAATCACTGTAAAAAAACTTTTGACCTTATGCATAACCCTCCTGCAAGAATTTTTGAAATATCTGTCACCGTTTGCAAGTTATTGAATTTTAAAATCAGTCAGTCCTTTTTGGGACACCCGGTATATATAACACAGGCGCCCGGCTAACCGAAAAGTGCCGGATTTTTATAGTAAAACAGGCGAAACATTTTGATTTGCTATTATTTGCTATACTTTATTGTATAACAGTTATTTGTTCATTTATTTTAAGTATATATTTGTGATTTAGTAAATTAGTTCATAAAAGTCTGTAGTTTCCAAATGTTATATTTTTAAAAGACTCACTTTACTATCGACAGTGTTTTTTCTTTTATTTTTCAAATTTTTCAATTCACAAGATTTTCATTTTGCGCCAACTATTATGTTTGGCGACAATGGTGTCCGTAAACTGAAAAGTACGCCCCCCCTCTTTTTTAACTCGTAAGTTAGCATTTTTTAACCATTTGGAAAAATGGTTATTGTTCTCGTCAGGAATGGAAATCAAAATCATATCTGAAGGGTTTTCATTGGTTTAATCTGCAATTTTTTCTTTTTCTGATTGGTCTATACAGTAATCTGTATTTCCCTTTAATTTCAACAACGATGGATATTTTCTGTTGCCATTATGACAAAAAATAATAAAAACTACAAAAAAATAATAACTCAGAAACAAATTGAGATACCGCTTTTAAACAAATTGCATTTAAAAGTACATTTTTTTTCTATCCGACGGTGTAAAAAGTAATATTGTCGGATGTTTAGAAATTGAAGAATAAAATTTCATTTAAAATTGGCTGTCAGATTTCTTGGAAATCTGACGATGGAAAAGCCTTTTCCCGAACAGTCAATGAAATGCTTGGATATTTACGTAAGTTTCAGGTGGATAATACATAAGTTTCATGAAATCTGACGGGTCGCAGGCGATATTTTTGGCTTGCAATTTTTACGGGTAATAACACTATTAATGTTTAATTCATGGAGTACGTAATGTATGATCACCTCCGTGCGATTTTTTATGTCTTAAATTTTAGTCTTAAAAAAAAAAATTGTTTTCCAAATGGTCGTTGTAATTTGATAAATTGCTTTTTTTATTTTTTAAGTGGTAAATTAAAACGGTACTAATTGGATATCCCATTGACCAAAAATAAATCGCCCGACAATAAGATTAAACGATAATAACGGTTAATCGAAAATGTAACATTCACCTGACTGTAAGGAAGTTACACGTGTATACGCCATCAAGTGATTTTTATTTCGACGCTTTATTTGTATTTGAATTTTTATGCTAATTTATTTGTTTTTTCGTTATTTAAAAAAAAATTACGTCAACTTGTATAATTTGGCGAATGGTTTGGCGATTTATATAATTTGGCGATATTGGTCATTTGGTTTGAATTTGAAATTAAATGTTATAATTTGTTGCTTAATATTTAACACAGATGCCATATAAGCACCGGGTTTGGCGTAATTTTATTTTTACGACAATTTGGAGAAAACCTCGTTTTCGAATATCAGTTATACATGTATTTTTAAATTATTTTTCTATTATTTTTAAATGAATTAACAATAAAAAAAATTATTAATAACTATAGAACAAAGCAATTTATAACATTTTTTCTTAAATAAAAAGAAAATAAATGTAAATAAACATTTATTGATGAATAAGCAACAATAGCCGGGTTACCATGCCAGGCAAAATAACGCCATTGTGGCGCCAATTAGGTACGCCGGTGCGTATATGACATCTGAGCCTAATATTTTTCTGTTCGTTTCGTTTAAAAAAAAGAAAGAAGTGTAAGCCATTAATTTTAAATTTTATTTTTCTCTTAATGAAAATTTTGTATTAAATAAAATGATAACGAAATAAAAAAAAAAGCATTGTTCTTAGCATAGATTTAAGGGAAGCCAAACTTACTCGCCAAATTAGTTTAAAATTATAACCTTGTTTGAAATGCGAAAAAAAAAATATGTGTTACGATTGAAATTTGAGTGGCCATCATTAGAAAATGTATATAAAATTAGAAAAAAAAAATATATTTCGGAAAGTAATTCGAATTTAAAAATTCTAATACCAGTTTTGAAATCTGCGGATCAATATTGATTTTTGGTGTTAATTTCATCGCAAAGTATTCCATATTTTAGGAGAAATCGCCGTAAAACATAATCAGTTGTTTAATCAGTCGATTCATACTTCCGTTTCATAAATTCGTTTCATTAGGATTTTATATATACTAGGGTATCGTACCCGGACTTCCCGGGTTAAAGAATATAGGTGAAAACATTTGTTTTTAATTGAAATCTAATATTTTTTTTATATGCAATAAAATTTTTAGCTTGCCCACTTACATTAAAAAAGCATTTTTCATATGGAAAATGCGAATTATACAATCAACAAAATTTTTGAAATTTATCAAAAGCGATATTTTCTTCTTAGCCGCATGTTAAGATTTATTTGACCAAGATTTGCTACTTATGGCATCCTTTTATATTTTGATAATATCAGAGCTTATACATGTCTGTTAATTTTGTATTTTATTTATATTATTTTATTTATTTATTCATAGGGAAATTTTTTTTATGGACATTAGCCGTAAGAAAATGGTGAACTGTTTATTTTGTTTTAAGGGCAAACGGATTAATCTTTCGTTATCGAGATCCGCCCGATATAGATAAATTAAAAAATATTTCATACTTTAAAATTGTTTTTAAAACCATAAACAATGAGTAAACTGAGATGAACTTTGCAAACAAATTCCATTTGAAAAAAAAAATCCTATTTGGTGATCTAAAAATTTAAATTGTACGATTACAACTTTGTTAGATTTGTGTATTTTCAATATTATTCTTTTATTTGTTTATAAAAGAAGTAGTAATTTCGTTAAATTGTCTTTCTCAAATATGTTAGATTGGTGTTTTTTTAATATTATTCTTTTATTTGTTTATAAAGGAAGTATTAATTTCATTACGCAAAAATAGTCAGAAACAAATGCTGAAAAATGTTTGTTGGTTTAAGTGCAAAATGTTTATTATTATTATGTATTGAAATCGGCAAGTGATAAGATAATCTTAAAAAAAGAGTCATTCTTAAAAATTATTTTAGAAAATATAATACATCAGTCAATTAAGATACAGTTTTTAAACAAATTGCATTTGAAAATAAATTATTGTCCCTATGCCACGAAAATTGAAAATGTACGATGTTCAGAAGATTAAAAAATTGCAGTAGTGATAATTTCAAGACCGAAATTTGATCGTGAAGTGTTGCCCTTCGCAAAATGACATAAGCGTTACGCACAGATACGTTTGTTCTTTATGATATAGATACTTAATCAGTAAAATATAATAAAGAATGTTTGTTAGGATTGGGTTTATCAATTGAGGCTCTTATGCTTGGTGTTCCGGAATGAAAAACAGCAATTTTCACCTTCTCAAAATTTGCATACGCACTTCTCATATCCATATTCATCATAAAAAAAAAAAAAAATTGTATTTTTTTTATCATTTGAAAATCAATTTATCTCAAAACTTGAAGTTACGATTGTCAGCAATATCTTTTATGTGAACAGACGCACTCTTTACTTGAGCTTCTAATCTCAATTCCGAAGAGTAAAAATTTCCGTAATTTATGTTTTTTAGAGGCATTTGTGTTAAAAGGCTTAGTTTTATCTAGGAAAATGATGGTTTTCATTTAAATATGACTTCATTTTCACTTAAATAAGCATTTCGCCTAGTGTCTGAAACCTAGTATCAGTACACATGCCGAGGGAAAAGCAACATAGAAAATTTATGAGCAAAAATTCGTGTATTAAAAGCAGTATGTCATTTTCCGTTATTACGCCCCTAATATAATATTCGTTCCTAATGGGATTTTGCGACACTAAGCCCTATACAACAATTTTTATCAACAATTTTGAAATTTAATCAGAAAATAGCATAAATAAAGATAAAAATACCTCATTATTTCTCTCTTGTCTGCAATAATGTAAGCTATCTAATTTTCAACATTTTGAAGAAATTTCATAAAATGCTTTTAAAATTAAAATATAAAAGTGGGGATATTTTTTAAAAAAAGCAGATAGTACGATCATATCTACAAATGAAGAGCTTTCAGTAAAAAAAAAAAAAAAAAAAAAAAAAAAAAAAAAAAAATTAGTAAAATTGGTTCAGCAGAAAGATCAGGGCAGATGACTAAAAAACGCACTTGTGTTTTAAATATATAGATTATATAAAATTAGGAAAAATTAAATTAAGCAAATTATGTTATTTTGATAAAATTATAGTAGAATGTTCTAAAGAATAGAATTAAAATTTTATTATTCGAGAGAATTTTGGACAAAAATTTCAGGAACATAATATTATTTTAAACCACGAATTATTTGTTTGCTTGTCTAACTCGGCGAAGCAAATCCATCCAGGCGAGAATCATCATTTTCAGTAATATAAATCGCTATTATTTGCATGTCACCTCTCTTTTATAAAGATACTAAATTTTTGTAAAACATTACGTTTTATCAGTATATGATTTCGATTGCATTATTTTCAAAAGTGAACCATTTTCACTGTGAAGAATTTCAAAGCAGCTGGGCTGTGAAAATGACGCACTTCTACGAAACATAATTCATGTTTAAGAATTAAACTACGCGCTTTTTTTATAAAATGACGTCATTTGCATCCGCTAAAGCAATCCACTTTTACAATCCAGTCTTAAACTTCGTCTATAGAAAAGTGTGCATATGACGTCATTATCACGGAATAACAGACAATATTCTTGACATAGCCCATATTTTAATTTAAACTTTTTTTTAAGGCTATATGATAAAATGGCAACAAAAAGATACAGTATCGCCTATTTTCGACTATTTTCCGTTCACTTTCAATGACTTGCAATAGAAATGGGGTACTTTTTTTTTTGCCACGATAAGAAAAATGTTATTAAAAACTACAAAAAAATTAATATCTCAAAAATAAATTGAGATACAGCTTTTAAACAAATAGCATTTAAAAGGGCATTTTCTCCTTATACGACGGTGTAAAAATTTAAAATGTGCAATGTTTAGAAGTTTAAAAATTTGCAGTAGAGAAAATTGCAAAACCAAAATTTTATTTCAAATTTCAAAGTGTTACCATTCACAAAATGACGTATGCGTTACGCACAGATATGTTTTTCCTTTATAATATAGATAGGGTATATATAAATATAGTATGAGCTTTATATTTAAATGAAGTTTGATTTTTAATTTTGACTTATTACACAAGTTTTGAAGCTTGGAACTTAGCGATATTTTTTACTTTTTCGACGTGATCAAAGGTATCCTACTCCCTTAAGTATATTAAAAAAAAAAAAAAAAAAAAAAAAAAAAAAAAAAAAAGAAATTTATCGCCAACTGATTTTTCAGCATACATGATTAAAAAAATAAATTATAATTCAAATTCCATGAGATTTATCCAAGATGGTAACATATAAATTCAAAGTTTAATTTTTGGAAGGTATGTACAATGTCTTGTACACTTTTATAAGTCAGAGCTGAAATTGCAGTTAAAAGTACACATTTTTAATATTTTATTGTCTTGTTAAAGCTTCTAGTATTCAAGTCTCAATATTGAAATCATTCTTATTCATTTCTTTTAAGTATGCCACAAAAACGTAAACAAAGCTTGCACTGTACATGTTATCAAACAACGATAATTGTCTGGTTTGGAGGCTAGTGCAGACGATTTTACACACGATATCTTAACAGACAGACCTTAGTATAAAGTGAAACCCGGCCGAATTTGAACATCCGCGCCTAAACTCTATTCGAAGCACTGACTCGTGCATTCCATACAGCGTTTCCCTCACTAGAAAAGTCGTGCACGGCTGTGACATATCCGCCATAAGACATGGATAGTTAACTTTTAAGTTTGCAACATTTTTTCTCCAAACTAGTAAAACGAAATAATTCCGAGTGGTACATAATAAACTCAGGCAGGATATCTTTAATTTTTTTAATTTATTATCTCTATAATAATAGCCTAAGTCATGTGACTGTCATCAATAGTTCCGGATAGACCGCTTCACTTTTTATATCCCAAACAGCCAATTTGGTAATTTAAAGTTAGCCGGGCGCAGGTGATAGATCGCCAGATATTGTTCCATCGTCATCATAGCCAACATCGACGGGTACAATGTTTGGCGATTTATCATCTGCACTCGGCTAACATAAAAATACCAAGTTCTTGATTTCTGTATCAGAATTTTCCGATTTGGCGAAGGATTGATCAAGTAAATTAAATTATGAATAAAAGTAACATGACACAATGCTTAGCATAGATTTAAAGGAGATCAAACTGGTCGCCAAGGGCGGCTAGTAATTTATAAGCTTTCTTCCTACTTTAAGACATTTATTTCAAATTTTGAACTCACTTTTCTATATTTAGTGAGCTATGTTTTTAAGTGATTTTGCGGCATGGGATTGTACAAGAGATTTCGAATAATTTTTGTCTGCTGAATACCAAATAGTATAAAATGTTTTGGATTGGTGCTCGTTTTTGAAATAAAGCACGCAATTCGATAATGACACAAGTAATTAAAGAAAACAATAAATATTTATTTATTTTATTTTACATATTTTTACCCGACTGCCAAGAAGGGTTATGTGTTTCGCGCGTATCTGGGTATGTGGATTTCTTTATGCCCTCTAAACATCCCAACGACTGGATGGATTTTAATGAATAAAGTCTCTATCGATTCATCTTAACCGTCCGAGGGTTATAGTCTAGGTTTTGTCTTTATAAATTCAAAATGGCGGCCGTAAAATACAAAATGGCTGTAGAGATGAAAAACAATTACGCACCCTATTGAGTGGCATATCTTTGGGTAGATCTTTCAAAATGAAGACGATGTTTCATCGACTATTTTACAGTCAGAAGCTCCGTTTAAATACTACACAACCTGGAAGTTGTGTAGGTAGGATCTCTAGCTTTACTGCAACTCTAACCATCATACACATCTGTAGGACTCATCAAAACAGTATTTATAGATAGGAACTAACAATTAAACACAACTTAAAAGTCACCAATATTAATAAAACAGGTAAGTAATATAAAAAATTGTTTCACACGGATAAGAAATAGTTCGCTTTCTACGCAGTTGGATTTTTTTATTTTTTAAATTTAATGTAACATTTTATTTTGAGTAAGATAGACATTGCAAAGCAGAAATATACATTTAATATCCTTATTAAAACCCTTTCCTCTATAACTTTCTAGAATGTTTCTCTTCAGGACAATATCTAGGTCAGTGGTTCCCAACGTGGGGCGTACGCTCCACAGGGTAGCAATTTTAATTTTTAGGGAGACATTTTCCGATTTGTTATTAACCCATTCTTTCTTCTTCTTTTCTTCTTTTTTTACTATTTTCTAATAGAAGGGACGTTGTAGACCTAAAATAGAAATGATATACAAAAATTTTAAAATATCTAGAAAAAAATAAATTTTCTAAATGTTTCCACTTAAAAGTTCAAACACAATTATTACCGGATTAATTATATTAAAATATTTATTGGATATTCAGACATCGTTTATTATATCTAGAAAATTTTACCGTTTTTCTGGTTTTAATATAATTTTAGTGTTACACACCTCTTATTTTATTATTTTTTCAAACTTGCATTTCTATTCACAGTGCTATGAGTCACATGAAGGAGATTTTACATTATGAAATTACTTAAGAGTATGTCTAAAATTGACTGTATTCAACACAACTAAACTAAAAAATGTTGGAAATATCTTAACGGTGTACTACTTTTATAAAATTAATAAGTCCGAAAATGAGCATCACAGAAATAAATGGGTAAAATAAAAACTTCTTAGGATTCTTCTGCAAACTACATATACAATAAACATACTACATGACATATGCATTTTAAAATTTAAAATACGATAGCGCGTAGTTGCAAACTAACAATAATGAGAATAAGAAAGCCCGCTATCACATAAGTATGTTATGAGGGGAAAGAAAAACGGCTACTTAAAACTAAAAAAAGTTGGAAATCTTGGAAAGCTACTTGTGAATTATTTTATTCATAGAGTCTCGGTGTTTAGAAAACTTCGATGTTCTTAAGGTCTTAGGTAAGTACAACAATCAGTTATAAAATGTACCAATTTTATCAAAAGTAATGCAAAATGTGAAAGTTCGTTCAAGCATTTAAGAAAAAT
Organism: Maratus speciosus; assembly: GCA_963932465.1. Taxonomy (NCBI): domain Eukaryota; kingdom Metazoa; phylum Arthropoda; class Arachnida; order Araneae; family Salticidae; genus Maratus; species Maratus speciosus. The sequence goes on along the minus strand of OZ010786.1, from coordinate 5,216,730 downwards.
GCAGAGAATACAATACTTCTGTGCCCGAGGAAATTTGACAAAGAACAACAATTTTTTTCTAGATGTAAAGGCGAAGCTATATGGAGTTTTATTTTTAAATTTAGAGAGTTGTGCTAAAATCAAACTTATATCAAAACTTTTATCCTTTAATCCTTTTCAATGTGAAAGGATTTAGCCCTTAAATAAATTTTTAGGCTTCTTCCGTCTGAATAACAGATCATTTCTTATAAAATAAATATTATATATTACTGAGGAAAGGAATGTATGTGTGTGTGTGGGGGGGGGGGGGGGCATCGCGATTTTATAGATGCTCATGTGGAGTGCAGCCAAAATAAGGTTGGGAACCACTGCTCTAGGTCCAATAGTAGTCAACCGTCATGTGGCGATCCAAGCGTCCTTGGTACCTTTGTTCCATTATTTTGATATCATTCGTGGAATCGTTTACTTTGCTCTTCACTATAACCACTCAAGTTTTCAGAAAATCTGTCTAAATGTCTGGGTAATAAATGCAGTTTTCAATCCAGGGGATACATAAAAAAGAATTATTGCAAGATCCAAGCCATCCCATCTAACGACTTTATGTTCCATAATTATAAAATTTTGTGCATATCAAAAAGATGACATCGCCAAAAGGATGTAATGCTGAAAAAAATTTCTTTCATTGTGAAACAGTATATAGGAGAATTCAAGACAGTGATGACATAGAATACAATAAAATCAAAATTTGTGTTCAATCATAGAGCAAAGCGATAGTTTGGGGTTTAGTAAAAGAATGAGAACTCTTTCTTATGAAAATTCTCCTTAGAATCTATTCAAACTATATTAACCTTCTGAAGGGTGGAGGGATATTATGTGCCGCATTTAATTTTAATACCCAAATGCCACATAGGTGCCAGAAATATTGACTAAAATTTTGCTTTTATATGTACGTGAATTAAAGCTTTTACTTATTTTTAAATATATTTTTTGGAACCTACTAGTGTCATTCAATCATTTCAACACTTTAACAACAGAAGTACTTTGCACATGAAAGTCTTAAAATTTTAGATATTTTTTGATTTACACTCTTTAAGCGATTGAACTTCGTGACACTGTACTTTCTACAATATTTTATCCCTAAAATGCATGGTGATTCATATATGAATCACACCAATTTTAAATGCGCTAAAATCAAGGGATTTAATTTTTGAAGCTATTGCCTACTGTATCATATATGAATCATTCCAAACCTATTCCTAGATAAGCATTACCTATTAATGCTTATTTTTCAGTAGATGGCAGCAAAGACGGAAATTTTTGCTGTAATATTTAGCTATTCTGTTGCAAGAACGTTTTGTAGAAGTTCACGTTGGGAAATTGTACTTCACAACCATAAAATACAAGCAAAAAACATTCCTGTGATTTCAAGGTGGGTCTAATCACCCAATATGCTATTTCTTTTCTATTTAACTGATTTAATATTTATGTTTTGAACAATAATAGGTATGACTCACATATGCATCAGTATGCAATGTGTGAATTACTATAGAAATCTGTGTTCAAAAATAGAACTGAAAATAATTACCAAATATTTTGCTTTCTGTTGAATTTTATTCGAATTATAACTTTATAAGCATATTTATGACATCTAAATGATTTAAAATGTCCTCCATTTTGTAATATTATTTTCAAGGAAAAAAAAAATTAATTTAGATGAAATATCACATATTATTAGATTTTGTATCATCCTGTACAAATATAATTTCGAAATAAAATAATTAAGATTATTAAATAGTTTTAATAAAAATAGTATCCAAATTAAATTTAAGATCACACAAAAGAAAAAAGTCTATGTGTTTTCTTACCTGTTTTCAAATCAGTTTTTAGAATGCCATTTGAACAAACTACAATACCTCAGACGGATGAGGAAAAAAGGAAACACTAACGGATAGTTAGGATGATTTGGATAGTGAAAACTGATGAAGCTACTACAGTACGACAAATTGTATCAACAAACGGATGCTTTGAAAGTGAATCAGAATTATCAGGATCAGATGAGTATGACACATCGACTTCGATATACCCTCTACATCCAGCATTGCACAAAATGTAACTGTACAATCTACAAACACCAATAAAGGTACATGTCCTGCGACAGTTCCACTGTTTCTAAACAATCTTTCTCTCATTTGGAAAAAAAAAAAATTACACTCCAACCCCTAAACACAAAATTTTTAGGAGATGATTATTTGCCTTCTGTAATTAGTGAAATGAGTAGTCCCTTTTAGTTCTTAAACTATTATTTTCCAAATAGTTTAATTAAAAAAATTACTAATGAAACAAGTTTGTTTAGTATACAGATAATCGCTAATAAATGTCTAAACACCACATAAAATGAAATAAGAAAATTTATTGGCATCTCCTTATTGACACATATTGTAAGGTTTCCTAACGTTAAATTGTACTGGAATGAAACTTTAGGAAATCAAGTTATCCAGAATACAATGACTTCAAATAGATTCGAATAAATTCTAAAATAAAAAGGAAAGTGCCCAGTTAAACTGATGGCATTGAGCTTACAGGCTACACACACTAATTGTATATTATTTTCTTATTTCAAAGGATAATGCCCCTCAAAAACTAAATGAAGGGGATTACCCCCCGTTTCTCCCTTTTAAACTTAACCAATGAACCTCCAAATCAAATGAAGGCAGCCCCTTAACATAATATACCGGTATACCAACTTTGGAGCAAATCGAATAACTCTGCATACAAAATCCATTTATCTAAATTAAGCGGGGGATCTAGCTCCCCTTTACACCCTTTATATTTAACTACGGAACCTCAAAATCCAATCAGGGAAGCTCCTTAACATAATAAACCGGTATACCAAATTTGGAGCAAATCGAATAATTCTGCATGAAAACCTCATTTATCTAAATTAAGGGGGGGGGGTTACCACCCTTTCCTCCCTTTATACTTAACTAATGAATACTCAAATCTAATCAAGGCAGATCCTTAATATAATAAACCGGCATACCAAATTTGGAGCAAATCGAACAATTCTACATGAAAAACCCATTTATATAAATTAAGGGGCAATCTAGCCCCCCCTTTAACCCCTTTATACTTAAGTAATGAACTCCCAAATCTAATCAGGAAAGTTCCTTAACATAATAAGCCGGTATACCAAATTTGTAGCAAATCGAATATTTCTGCATGAAACACCCATTTATCTAAATTAAGGGGGGGGGGACTAGCCCCCCTTTCCCCTTTATCCTTAAACAATGAACCCCTAAATCTAATCAAGGTAGCTCCTTAACACAATAAACTGGTATATCAAATTTGGAGCAAATTGAACAAGTCTACATGAAAAACACATTTATCTAAATTAAGGGGAGAGGACTAGCCCCCCTTTCCCCTTTGTGCTTAAATAATGAACTCCCAAATCTAATCACGGAAGTTCCTTAACATAATAAGCCGGTATACCAAATTTGGAGCAAATCGAATATTTCCGCATGAAAAACCCATTTATCTAAATCAAGGGTGTCACTAACACCCCTTTTCCCCCTTTATCCTTAAACAATGAACCCCCAAAAGTAATCACGGAAGCGCCTTATCAGAATGAACTGGTATACCAAATTTGGAGCAAATGGAACAATTCTACATGAAAAACATATTTATCTAAATTAAGGTGGACATAGCCCCCTCCCCCCCCTTTATACTTAAGTAATGAACTTCCAAATCTAATCAGGGAAGCTCCTTAATATAATAAACTGGTATACCAAATTTGGGGCAAATTGAACAATTCTACATGAAAAACACATTTATCTAAATTAAGGGGGGGGGACAAGCCCCCCTTTTTCCCTTTATACTTAAATAATGAACTCCCAAATCTAATCACGGAAGCTCCTTAACATAATAAACAGGTGTACCAAATTTGGAGCAAATCAAATATTTCTGCATGAAAAACCCATTTATCTAAATTAAGGGGGGGGGGGGACTAACCCGCTTTTCTCCCTTTATCCTTGAACAATGAACCCCCAAAACTAATCAGGGAAGCGCCTTATCAAAATGAACCTAGAAAAAAAATTTGAAGCAAATCGGATATTTCTATCAAGAGTTATCGCGTTACGTACATACAGAACAGGCAGGCAAATAAGCTCTCAGGCTTTGATAGTGAGCTAAAAATTGTACTTTAATGAATATAACTCTCAAGTAAATGACGCAAAACTGCTGACGTACGATAAAATGCACAAACTTAGTCCAGTAATTGAAGAACTGAAAAATAAGTTGTAAAATGTACAGTCGTGGAAAAAAAAAAGTAAACACCCCCTACTAACTCCTCAACAAATCATCATAGAAGAAAGTTACTGGTACCGAACGATTGGAAATAAAGTCTACTTTTAAATGATGTATATAAAATTTTCTTAGGGGGTCATCTACATATTAAAACGAATCCTAACTTCATTTTTTTCAACGGCAATACCCAATTTTAACGAGATATTTCAAATCTTCGGGTTAAACTATGCCTAGACACCAAATTTCAAGTCATTTGAATGATAAGTTTTTGAATTATAAACGTTCAAAATTTAGTGCTTCTAATGTTAAATTATATTTTCATATTTTTATTTATATCTCCCGAAATTATGCTCCCAATGTGCTAATTTTTTTGTGGTAATAATACTAATATACCCAAACATAAATAAGCTGAATTTGTAATTTTTATAATTTTATGATATGAATTATGAATTATGAAATTAATATTCGAAAAAATTATGAATTGCAACCTACAATTTTTTTGATGGATTTAGATTTATTAAGTCCTGCTTTATGGAAATTCAAAAATTTCACATTTTTCTTCCAAGTAGTTTTCAAATTATGCTTAAAAAACGGCAAAATGATGGTTTAAGGGGCCGTCTATGATGGAAGTGTGTAGACATTTTGAAATTTATTCTGCCGTACTGTAATCTAACACGCTTCATTGGCTCCTTGAGTGGCGCTTAAGATGCCTTCATCAAGGAAGCGGCTCTCTCGGTTAACAATCCAGTATGGAACTTCAATTTGGATATAGCCCTTAAACTACGCTCGTTTTAAAATAATTAATTTCTCGGAAATTTATGGTACGAATTGCATAAAAATTCGTTTTTAGGCTAATTGAAGGGTGTAGAGTTCATTTATGCTGTCAGAATTGGGTACTGCTATTAAAAAAAACAAAGTTATGGTTCGTTTTAATATGTAGGTGGCCCCCTAAGCAAATTTTATATACATCATTTAAAAGTAGGCTTTATTTCCAATCGTTTGGTACCAGTAACTTTCTCCTACGATAATTTGTTGGGGAGTTAGTAGGATGTTTACTTTTTTTTTTTCAACGACTGTACCTACTGAAGAAAGTTTGTCAGAAGATGAACAATATGTTTAACAAACGCAAGGCATCATCTAAAAGAGTATATATTCCACTAAAACCACATAAAAAGGGTTATAAGTTATACTCTCTTTGCGGTACAAATGATTATTCATATGATTTGGAAATTTGCACTGGCTGTGAGAATGATCCAAGGAAACTTTGCCTGATGAAGTTGATCCGGGAGCTTCTAGTAATGTTACGATACGAATGTGCAAAAACACTCCTAGAAATATGATTTACTTATATTTCGTTCGTTTGTTCAAGTTATATTTTGTTTGTTGAAGTTTAATACAAGTTATATTTTGATAATTATTACAATTGACCAAAACATCAATATTATATGGCTAAGCAAGGTATTTTCAGCATAGGCACAGTTAAAAGAAATCATGTTCCAGGATGCAAGCTGACTGCTGATAAAGAACTGTCAAAAAAGCTTCGATCCACAAGTGAGGAATACGCTCTATTACATGATAGTATAGAAAATTCTATTGTATCATTAAAAGACTACAGAAATGTCCTATTCCTATCAACATATGTCGCAGTTAACCCGGTAGAGAAAATAAACAGATATGGCAGAAAAAATAAAGCAAAAGTTAGAATCGACAGCCCTGCTGTAATAAAACAATTTAACAAGCATTTGGGGGGTGTAGATATGTTCGATAGTCTTAACGGGTGGTACAAAATTACCATGAGATAAAAAAAATGGTATATGACAATTTTTTTTTATTAACTTCTAGATTTAGCAGTGGTCAGTGCTAGGTTACTCTTCAAAAGAGAACATTTAGATAAAGGTGTCAGCACAAAGAACGTTTTGAGACTTGCAAATTTTCCCAGTGAACTTTCCAAGACCCTCTGTTAAATGGGAGAAAGTGTTGCTCCCAAACGAGGAAGACCTTCTTCTAATAGCGTAGAATTGAAATATTCGGCTAAAAGGAAACAGGGTTCAGCATCTTACATTCCACCTGAAGCTGTTCGATAGGACAAGGTTGAACATATGCATGTACGGAATGAGAACAGAACAAACTGTAAAGTTCCACAGTGCAAAGCACAGTATTTTATAGTGTGCTCCAAATGTGGAGTTACTCAGTGCCTGAATAAGGAAAGAAATTGTTTTAAAACTTTTCAAGAGTCTTAATTAGGTCTATTTTACTAAGTGACTGTGAATAGTGTTACCTTTAGTTTAGTGGTAATAGTCCAGGCAATAGGGGATTTTACATGGCAAAATTAATGGTAGTTCTGGAAATCGGCTTACTTTATGTTTTTTGGGTAGCTGAGTCCGAATTTTTAACTTCCCACCAAAATTTCTTCCAGCAACACCCCCCCCCCCCTTCAAATCTTGGTAAAATGCCCCCAAAAAAGGTTTTTATTAAAAAAATTAATTTTTTTATTGTTTTAGGGAAAAAGTATCTAGAAATTCAGAAAGTAGACAAAATTTGCAACAAATAAGATATGCGACATTATAACGTAAGATGAATGGGGAGGCGGGGGTCTGCCTCGGAATAGAATTACAAACAGACTGATAGAAAAATTTTCGTTTTTATATATAAGATTATATACAGACATAAATAACTTATCTAATACGTGTTAGCAGATGCATTTTTAAATATATATATATAAAGCCGTATAATACTTATTCTGTTTTATTTTCATAGTCATTTGGCAAAAAATCTCACTTTCTTAACCCCGATTTGCGTGCTTTTTACAAAAGCGCTAAAGTCCTATAACAGCGAAGTACCATGAAAAACATTAAATGTATGGTAATAAGGTACTTAGAATGTGACATTTATGATGAACCATTATTGGCATTCAATCTTATAGTTTGGCGATAGATTTTTGTTCGACAATTTTTGGTCTAACTAAGAAGTACCAAATACTGTACTGCAGTTTAACTTCAGTTTAACTTAATTTTCTCTATTCTACTATTTTAAGATTTTTAACTTCTAAACATTGCACATTTTCAATTTTTATAGCGTCGTATTGGGGAGAAAAAGTACTTTTAAGTGCAATTTGTTTCAAAACTGCATCTGAATTTATTTTTGATTTTTTTTTTTTTTTTATTTGTAGTTTTTTACGCCATTTGTTTAATTTTGGCAACTCAAGTACTCCATTTCTGTAGAAAGTAGGGGGGAAATAGTTGGAAAATAGTAATTATACCTTTTTGTTGCATTTTTCCCTTAACAACTTAAAAAATGTATTTAAAATACGTGCTATTTTGAAAAAATATAAATGAATGATTTCTTTTTCAAAATTTAATTTTAAGTATCTATATTAATATTACAAACAAATGAGGGCATATGAATCATGAGATAGCCGATTTTTTTTTGTAGAGTTTCTTAAATGACGTCATTTTTTTTGTGGGGGGGGGGGTATTATTCAGCGATAGTGACGTCCTATGCGTACTTTACTGTAGAAGTTGTTTAAGAATTTATCGTAAATGAAGAATTCTTGAGCGAATGCGGATGACGTCATTCTGTACAAAATAAAAGCGTGTGTTTTAAGTCTTAAAACTGAAATGTGTTTTGTAGTATCCATATTTATATATTTTGTTTTCATCGAGGGTGACACTAAATTCTGAAAAAAACATACTTCCCGATTTCTAGTTTTTTTTTCAATCTTTGTGCAGTTTCACCTCAAAAAGTGAGATTTGTTGCAAAATGGTATAAATAGCTATCAACAAACCCAATGAACGTTTATGCTTATTTTTACAAGTAAATATGGCACAGATGCCACATACGCACCGAGGTACTTAATTGTTGCAAAAGTGGCGTTACTTTGCCTGACATGGTAATCAGTGGCTGCTCGTGATTGTCATATTTTGGGGCACTAAATGCATGGAGGACATTATTATACTTTTCTTACCATTATTTTTTGAAAGAAAAAGATTACCTTGTTTAATGATCGGATATTCTGCCACGAAATATGGCAATGATTTCTTTTAAAGCAATGTGGTAAAATAAGGATAAATTTGGCAGCTATGAATTTAGTGACCCCCCAAAATGCCAGTCACGAGCTACCACTGATGTAACCACATATAACGCTATCATAAATTGTTTTGTTCAATAATTATATCAATTATTGATTGTTATTTCCTTTTAAAATAATAGAAAATATTTTGTTTATCACTTTATTTTGTTTTCATATTGAAATAAAAAATAATGTACTATTGTAGCACGCTATATGTAATTGGTATTCGAAACGACGTTTTTGCCAAATTGGTATAAAAAAAGCACGTCAAACCCGGTGCGTCATGGCATCTGTGCCATAAATATAAACATTTTATTCATATATATAATATCATTGCTTTTCATATACAATTTACTTTTGTTTGTATATAAAAATAGGTAAGTGGCTTGTTAACACAAAATAAATTGCATAAATCTTTAAAAAATTGCTTGTGTATATGAAACAAGGAATAAGTAAAAAATGAACGCATAAAAAGATTACTTGTCTCGCCAAACCCATTTTCTCTCTCTCGCTAATGTATACAGGAAAAGTACCAATTTCATTTTTGAATACTAAAAAGAAATTAATATAAATGAAATTGTTTTTTTTTGACAATCATGCTTTCATTAAAATTCAAAAAAATTTAGAAAATATATATGTTTTTTAAATGCACTATAGAAAATTCTCGAAAAAAACCTTAAATGCACGGAGTTTAAATTTAACTCGGTGAGTTCAATTATGAAAGATAAATGGATTTAAATGGGAATTTTGCCAAGTTAGCCAGCAATCTCCAAGTTGGCGTCATATATAGAAACATTTTTGTCGCCGAATTTGGCGATATTTCGCCATATTGGACAAATTTTGGCGATATCGTGATAACCCTGTGATTAGTACTTTTCAACAAATACTCATTGTTGAAGCTAATGCTGATTTCTCTATAGAAAATCAAACGTAACATTTATGTAATTCAGCCCTTCCCCCCCCCCCCACCACCACCACCGTTGACCTCTTAGGGATCGAATTATAAAAAATCAATGTCCAATTCATATATTACCCTCAGGAATACATATATATTCCAAATTTCAAAGCTCTATATCAACAGGAAGTGGGTGAAAAATGAATCACAAGATTTGAGTGCCACAGACAAATATAATTGTAAGTTAAAAGAAAGCATGTAAAAAAAAAAATAAATAAATAAAAATAATTGTAATTTAATAGATTACAACGACCATTTGGAATTTATTTCGTCCACCAAATTACGGCGCATTCTCTTCAACAACAGATTGCAAAGATTAAACTTCAGATGACCAAAACCTTCACCGATATACTCTCCAAGTCCCGTTTCGAGGAGAAAAACAGTTTACAAATCGAAAGCAGTTTCACCGAATCATCCACAGATTACAACAAATTACCTACGCTGAGCTCAATTTTTCCCGGTTAGAATCGACCGATTGTAAAACGCCGTGGCTAGTGAATTGGAGCCCTCGAGACATGGTCTTTTACTATCAATCGATTAAACATTAGATTGTTTCCTTTTTCGCGTTCGTCTTTTATTCTGTAATCGATTTTCATGGGCTACATAATCAGTTAACGACCTCGATTTTCATGGCCTACATAATAAGTTGAAGACATGGATTTTTGCTTTGCAAGACGATTTTCATTTCGGCGTCGTTCTTTGGCTTTGGATTTTTCCATGTCTGAAAATTTGCGCCTACCCATTTTGTAACTTTTTCAATTTTTAACGATTTTATGCCTTTCGATTACCTATTCAAACAATTTTTAACGATTTTATGACTTTCTATTACCTATTCAAATAAAAATTCTTCTAAAAGTAAAGAACATCGTTGAATTTCGTTAAAAAAAAAAAAAAAAAAAAAACTAGTTGGATGTGCCAATCCCAAAACTTTCTACTATCTTATACATAATATTTCAAAAACTAGTTATACATGTTAATACTTCAATATTTATAGTACAATACTATTCCAACTTTGATTTTCATCTTCAATTTCTGCTTCATTCAATTAAACGGACTAAAAACGAATTAATCAATATCATGATATTTGTTAAAATTAATAGTTTTTTCCTTATTCTGTTGTTATCAGATGTTTGCGAATAGATGGCTTAGCAAAAAGGAGTTCCCGCCTCTGCACGAGCCGCCGATGAACAACAGAAATACGAGAAATCAACAAAAAGCATACAAAAATCGCTATCACAAAGCCCCTTTACCGCGCAATATTCCCAAATTAAAAGAGGACCTATTGGCCAAAGACAAAAACATGCACGAGAAAATTTGGTTCAATTGTATGCATAAATTTATACATTTTTCGATGGTACAATAAAGAAAATGGCATAAACATCGCTATTACAACGTCCCCCCTTCAGCAGATTTTTTCAAATTCAGGGAAAACTTGTTTGCCATAGCCAAAAACGCACACAAAAAATTTGGTTCAATTCTATGCATAACTTCATACAATTTTCGATGGTACAATAATGAAAATGGTACGGAGATCACAATTACAGCGCCCCCTTCCGACGGAATTTTTCCAAATTCAGGGAGGACCTTCGTGCTATGAACAAAATCAAACACAAAATATTTCGCTCAATTCTATGTATAAATTCATACACTTTCCGATGGTACAATATTCAAAATCGCACAAAAATCGCTATAACAGCGCCCCCTTGTGGCTATTTTTTTCAAATTCAGGGAGGACCTGATTGTCATAGTCAAAAACTTAAAATAAAGATTTGGTTCAATTCTATGCATAACTCCATACACTTTTGGATGGTACAATATTCAAAATCGCACAAATTCGCTATTACAGGGCCCCCTACCGGCGATTTTTTTTCCAAATTCAGGGAGGACCTTCTTGCCATAGACAAAAACTTAAAATAAAAATTTGATTCAATTCTGTGCATAACTTCATACACTTTTGGATGGTACGATATACAAAATTGCACAAAAATCGCTATTACAGCACTCCCTACCGGGGATTTTTTTCCAAATTGAGGGATAATCTGCTTGTCATAGTCAAAAACTTAAAATAAAAATTTTGTTCAATTCTATGCATAACTCCATACACTTTTGGATGGTACAATATTCAAAATCGCACAAATTCGCTATTACAGGGCCCCCTACCGGCGATTTTTTTTCCAAATTCAGGGAGGACCTTCTTGCCATAGACAAAAACTTAAAATAAAAATTTGGTTCAATTCTGTGCATAACTCCATACACCTTTGGATGGTACAATATTCAAAATCGCACAAAAATCGCTATTACAGCGCCCCCTACCGGCGATTTTTTTCCAAATTCAGGGAGGACCCTCTTGCCATATCCAAGAACTTAAAATAAAATTTTGGATCAATTCTATGCATAACTTCATACACTTTTGGATGGTACAATATTGAAAATCGCACAAAAATCACTGTTACAGCGTCCCCTACCGGCGAATTTTCTCCAAATTCAGGGAGGACCTACTTGACATATCCAAAAACTTAAAATAAAAATTTGATTTAATTCTATGCATAACTTCATACACTTTTGGATGGTACAATATTGAAAATCTCACAAAAATCGCTATTACAGCGCCCCCTACCGGCGACTTTTTTTCCAAATTCAGGGAGGACCTACTTACGATATCCAAAAACTTAAAATAAAAATTTGGTTCAATTCTATGCATAACTGCATACTAGGGTGGTCACAAGAAATCAATTTTCGAATTTTTTCGGGGGGACCCCCCCAAAAGTTGCCAATAGACTACAAAATGAGATTGGCTAAGTTTAAGCTCATTTGGATAATATTAACCCGTGCCTCATTGAGGTTTAAGTTTGAAAAAAACGTGATTTTTCGCAAAAAAATTCTGTTTTTCCCTCATGAAATGAATACAATTGAACATAGAAACATAATGCAGGTCTCATTTAAAAAAAAAAAAAAGTTTTGCTTTGAAGAACCACACACCATTTTTTTCTGAAAATGTATAGATTTAAAAATATGCGCATTCTTCAGGACCAGACTTCACCTGAATCCTAATAATTGACTTTTTATGAAAAAGCGAAAAAAAAAAATTTGTAACATTCCATTTCATCTGCTTTCCACCTTTTGTTTTTCTTTTTTTCGTTTTGTGAAGTCCAATAAAGTGCTTGATCAAAAAAAAAAAAATCCAAAGAAAAGGAAAAAAATCGAATTTTAAACTGAAAGAATTAAAAAAAAAAAAGGGAGGGCAAAGGAAGTATAGAAATGAGAGCAAATAATGCTCAATTGCATTTTATTATTAAAGTTGTGTTACAAGAAAGAAGGCATAATAAAGAAAATAAATTATTTTCCCTTACAACTGTCACGTTAACCCTTTCCGGCACAGAAAAATTCTGTTCGTAAAAGGATGAAATGATTGTCTAACCCGGAATTTACAAACGACTTTTTTAGAAATTAAAAACACATTACTTTAACCTTTCATTGTAAAAGCAAAATTTTATTAAAATATTCTTCGTGCCGTTTGTATGTTTGGAATTAAAATTAGGTGGTCCTGGCGTGGGACACTGCGCCGGAAAGGATTTAAGTGCTAATGGTTTAGATAAGGTGGCTTATGTTGACTTTTTTTTACCAAAGTATTATCTAAAAATGAAAATGCAACTTGATCCGAGTTAAGATACCAAAGGCGGTTTGTCATTTTAGCAAGTGCTTTGTCTGTAACCTATTTATCAAATTTTCTGTAGTGAACAAGTGATTTTATTATTTGCAGGTCTTGAATTGGGGGCTAAAGTGGCAGTGGAAGTATTGAAGCACGCTTTTACATAAATATTGATTAAAAATAAGAAAAGATTTCTGATACCTTCTTTTTCTAAATTTGTTATTGAAAGATGATCCCTGAAACAATATATTTTGAGAGAATGAATGGCCTGTGCCGCCATCCATCTGACATGATTAAAAGCACCAGGTTCTCTGAAAAAAAGTCTTTTGCAGGAAGGAGTTCTATAAAAATTAAACAAAGTTGGATAAACTCTTTATAATCATCCTTGAGCTGTTAATTTTTAAAAGTTCCTGTAAGAAATTTTGAAATTTCTTCTGAATTAATTATTTATAGCTATTATTTCATCTTCAATAGCATTTGTATACTTACTCTGGGTTAATTTAGACCACCCAATCAGAATTGGTTTTTTTTTAATATCTGGCTGAGGGGCAGTGATTATGCCCATTTTACAATCAAGGACAGCTTTTAGGAAATTTTCTAAATTATGGTGGCGGCATGGTAAATACAGAAGACTTTTCCTTTAACAATTGCTATAGAAAAATGCAGGTTCCTCTGAGGCGACCTGTGTTTACTGCAGTTGTATCAAAAAATATTGCCTGGATTTTACCAACTTCCTCCCACTCTTCAACTGCTGAAAATACAGCTTTCGCCTGAATTATTCCGATACTATTTTCAAGTTGAGGAACTCGTAGTAACTATTCTTCATCCCCACAATTAATTAAAACTTTTATCCACTCTACATTTTCTTTATTCAAAAAATGGTGAAGCAGTTTTCCACAGTGAACAACAGTTCTCTCTAAACGGGAATTTTAAAATCTGTTTTTGATGAGCTCAGATTTTTGTTTACGAAACAGTTATTTGCAGAGTCGATGTCTGTGGTCAGCTAGTGGATGTATTCTAAGTCTAGCAGCTTCTCTGGCGTTCAGTTCATTTTGCGAATATTATAAAATAAAATATATAAAACTTGACGATTTCTTGGCTGCTTACTGTCGATGATTTGATGAGACATGTGGCCAATTTAAAAAATCTTACATTTCTGCCATTATATCAAGAGGGGGAAGGGGTTTTACGGAATGTTTCGTCAATTCCAAAAATAGATAACCATAACAGGTAACAAAAACAGCCTTGTAATAAAAAGAGAAATTCAGAGGTTCAACTGCAATACAAATCGAGAAGATCTTTCTTACTAGACACAGAACTAGATAACTAATAATCAATTATAATTCGTGAAATATTTTTAAAGTTACAAAAATTGTTCACTTATTATTGCCTATTAATAAAATTAATACAAATAAATTATCAAAAGTAATAAAATTTTTAATTTGTTATTTTTTACCTATGTTTCAAAAATGCAGAGTTTGAGGGTATGGTTCACTAGCTGTCCTGAAAAATACTAAATGTTCATTAAATATAAGTTTTCATGAGAGTAAAAGTTCAAGGCAACAACAGTTTCTATGAAATAAAACAAGAATCAGGTTTCTAAGACAAATATTTTTCACGTAAAGAAAGAAAAACGACATTTTTTTCCAAAAATTGCAAATTTTCAAGAATTTAATCTCGATGAGGCACGGGTTAATGTTATTTATTTGAGCTGAAACTTTGCCAATCTCATTTTCTAACTAATTGGCAACTTTTAGGAGGGTCCCCCCGAAGAAAACGTTAAAATTTTTTTTTTCCCATGTTGCTTGTGACCACACTACTGCATACACTTTTGGATGGTACAATATTCAAAATCGCACAAAAATCGCTATAAAGGCGCCCCCTACCGGCGAATTTTTTCAAAATTCAGGGAGGACCTGCTTGCCATAGCCAAAAACTTAAAATAAAAATTTTGTTCAATTCTATGCATAACTTCATACACTTTTTGATGGTACAATGGCGACAGACAGACGGACACACGGACACACGGAAGACAGACATTTTCTATAAACATGTTTTTTGGGATCTCTGACCCCTAAAACGTGTAAATCCGTCGAAAACCGGAAGTCGAAAAAAATTTCGATTACAATACTTTCTTCTACTGAAGATAGAAGAAAGTAATAAAATGTGAGCATCATTTAGTCCCATCCTCGACCGAAAACAACAACCATTTCCAAATGGTTAATAAGAAGATGCTATAAAACAAAATATTTTATTTCACGTCATATAATTGTTTCTAATTTTCACACGCGAAATATAAAATATGCTTTTGGCGATTAAAAAATGCTATTGAGAGAATTTATCGCGATTTTATCGCAAAATCTCAAATCAAAGTTTTTATGCCTTTTTACTTTCTTCTATCTTCAATAGAAGAAAGTATTGTAATCGAAATTTTTTTCGATTTCCGGTTTTCGACGGATTTACATGTTTTAGGGGTCAGACATCCCAAAAAACATGTTTATAGAAAATGTCTTGTCTCTCCGTGTGTCCGTGTGTCCGTGTGTCTGTCGCCATTGTACCATCAAAAAGTGTATGAAGTTATGCATAGAATTGAACAAAATTTTTATGTTAAGTTTTTGGCTATGGCAAGCAGATTCTCCTGAATTTTGAAAAAATTCGCCGGTATGGGGCTCTGATATAGCGATTTTTGTGCGATTTTGAATATTTTACCATCCAAAAGTATATGAAGTTATGCATAGAATTGAACTAAATTTTTATTTTAAGTTTTTGGATATGGCAGGTAGGTCCTCCCTGAATTTGGAAAAAATACGCCGGTAGGGGCGCTGTAACACCGATTGTTGTGCGATTTTGAATATTGTACCATCCAAAAGTATATGGAGTTATGCATAGAATTTAACCAAATTTTTATTTAAGTTTTTGGATATGGCAGGTAGGTCCTCCCTGAATTTGGAAAAAAATTCGCCGGTAGAGGGCGCTTTAACAGCGATTTTGTATATTGTACCATAGAAAAGTGTGTGATGTTATGCATAGAATTGAACCAAATTTTTATTTTAAGTTTTTGGCTATGGCAGGTAGGTCTTTCCTGAATTTGGAAAAAAATCTACGGTAGGGGGCGCTGTCACAGCGATTTTGGGGCGATTTTGAATATTGTACTAGCCAAAAGTGTATGAACATATGCATAGAATTGAACCAGATTTTTATTTTAAGTTTTTGGATATCGTAAGTAGGTCCTCCCTGAATTTGGAAAACATTCGCCGGTAGGGGGCGCTGTAACAGAGATTTTGAATGTTGTACCATCCAAAAGTGTATGAAGTTATGCATAGAATTGAACCAAATTTTTATTTTAAGTTCTTGGCTATGACAAGCAGGTCCTTCCTTAATTTGGAAAAAAATTGCGGGTAGGGGGTGCTGTAATAGCAATTTTCGGGTCATTTTGAATATTATACCATCAAAAAGTGTATGAAGTTATGCAGAGAATTGAGCCAATTTTTTTGTGTTTCTTTTTGTTCATGGCATGAAGGTCCTCCCTGAATTTGGAAAAATTCCGCTGGAAGGGTGCGCTATAATTACGATGTCTGTACCATTTTCTTTATTGTACAATCGAAAATTGTATAAAATATGCATGCAATTGAACCAAATTTTTGTGCATGTTTTTGGCTTTGGCCAACAGGTCCTCCTTGAATTTGGAAATATCGCGCGGTAATGGGGCTCTGTGATGGCGATTTTTGTATACTTTTCTTGATTTTTCGTAGTTCTATTGTCCATCGGCGGCTCGTGCAAAGGCGGGAACTCACTTCCTGCTAAGCCGGATATTCACAAACATTTGATAACAACAGAATAAAGAAAAACTATTAATTTTAAAAAATATCATGATATAGATTAACTCGTTTTTAGTTCATTTAATTGACTGAAGCAGAAATTTAAGATGAAAATCAAAGTTGGTATAGTAATTAATTAATAATATTGAAGTATTAACATGTGTAACTAGTTTTTGAAATATTAAGATGTATAATATTAATGATGTGAATCATATAACTGAGAAATGCCAGGTTGGACATCGTCCTTGTGGTTTAGTGGTAGAGCACTGGAGATCTATTCCAGGGACCCGGGTTCGATTCCCGGCTTGGACATTTTTCACTAAGTTGGTTTATGCTTTGTAGCAATGTGGTAATTCACATCATTAATATTCAATAATTTCAAGTGTAATTTCACTGCTGGTATGTAGTTGAAAAATTAATTAAAATTGTATATTCACCGATGCTGGGTTTATTTTTGCGTCTCATGTTACGCCGCTAGAATGTGTGCTCATGAAGAGTTCTCCATCTTGTGCTGCAGTAACAGCCTTACCGACTTATATAAGTGAGAAATGCCAGGCTGGACATCGTCCTTGTGGTTTAGTGGTAGAGCACTGGAGATCTATTCCAGGGACCCGGGTTCGATTCCCGGCTTGGACATTTTTCACTAAGTTGGTTTACGCTTTGTAGCAATGTGGTAATTCACATCATTAATATTCAATAATTTCAAGCGTAATTTCACTGCTGGGATGTAGTTGAAAAATTAATTAAAATTGTATATTCACCGATGCTGGGTTTATTTTTGCGTCTCATGTTACGCCGCTAGAATGTGTGCTCATGAAGACTTCTCCATCTTGTGCTGCAGTAGCAGACTTACCGACTTATATAAGTGAGGAATGCCAGGCTGGACATCGTCCTTGTGGTTTAGTGGTAGAGGACTGGAAATCTATTCCAGGGACCCGGGTTCGATTCCCGGCTTGGACATTTTTCACCAAGTTGGTTTACGCTTTGTAGCAATGTGGTAATTCACATCATTAATATTCAATAATTTCAAGCGTAATTTCACTGCTGGTATGTAGTTGAAAAATTAATTAAAATTAAGATGTATAAGATAGAAGAAAGTTTTGGGATTGGCACATCCAACTAGTTTTCTTTTAAATGGAAGAACAAACAGATTTATTTTCCTGTTTGATTAAATTTAAATATGTTTTATGGCACTTCAATATTACTGCGTGCGTATTTTTTTTTATTTGCTCCATGTGTTCAAACCAGTTTTCTACGAAAACATCAACTGGTGAAAGTGACGCACACCAAATTTCTGTTACGTCTGCCGATAAATTGTGCTTTTTTATCAGTTTTTTCCATATAATTTTTAAACGGTTTGGAACTTATTTTTCATAGTAGGTGCATTCAGTAGGCGACCCTCATAGGTACCTTCTGGTGCAATCAGAAACGAAATCCGACAAATATTTTTTGAGATATGCTTGACGAAAGGTTTTTATTAGGCTTTTTATTTAGTATGACATGGTGTTAATATCCATCGTAGCTGTATGTGTCGCTGAGTATTAGCTTTCGCTTCGCTCAGACAATTAGAATACATGTTTACGGCATTTCTCTCTTAGCAATTTGAATGCCACAGATTTTGAAGGACTTTTTTTGTCAAACATTGACACATCAGTTTTCACAATATCCAATAGCGCGATGTTAGTTAACTTTATAGATATTTAATACAAAAATATAAAATTTAACTTATTTTTACATGTTTAAGGCCAATCTGAAATCATTAAACGTGCCTAGGGGAGCGCGGAGTTCTTTTCTTATGTAAATGATTATAAATTATCAATAATCGCGTTTCATAGCAATATGGCATGGAAGTCAATGTGTTAATACATTATCTTTTTACTCTGAACGTCATTTTTACATATTTTGTTTTTAATCATAGATATATTGACATACCACGTTGCAGGTACACAGTTTGGTTTAAGGCTGAGCACTCAGCAAAGTTTACTCAACCTTTTACGGAGTCGATGAAATGAGTACGGTACCAAACTTTTTTGAGAACATAACACTGGGGAAGGCGGTATCTTAGGCTGACCAACTGGCCGTGGCACATACTTTATAGCATCTCACGGCCCGAAGTGAAGAAAACAGCGCTATTTTTTTTTACACATAGACATAAGATAGCCGTGACAGCAATACCAGAGAGGGACACAATCGTGGGAGGATGTTACAAAGTCATGGATTCGAGAGAGATTGACTATCCTTTCAAAATAACATGAGCAGGTGTGAACTTCAAAAGGGATGACTCAAACCAAATAAAAGCACGTTTGATCTCTATGATCCTAATGGCCAATACATTTAATAATAATTTTGAATTGCAAATAAGCCAATATATTGATCAATTGGCGTCATTGAAATTTTATTGTACATGTCAAACGCCAAACAAATATTTTAGATAGGTTTTCAACCTATGGATTTGGCAAGAATACAATAATTTTAACATCTATAGCTATAATATATTTGAAAAGAGTAAATATATTAATACACAACTTATTAAATCACATTTTTCGAAATTTTATTTTGTTACTGAAATTAAGTGAAAAATATTGAAAAACGCATTTACATAATAACCCTCTTACATTGTTTGCTCGAATACAGCGAAAATGTGCCTCATTTTAGAATGGTTTTACAATCCTCAATCATAAAAGACATAAAATGTATACATGAGTTGTCTTCTGGTGAAAAAATATTTTCTGTGAAACTTCACTGTCAAAATATTTTTCTATTCCAGTCTTGCAACTACAAGAATAAAAGTCAACACGATAAAACAATTAATTAGATAAACAGAGAAAAATCTTGTTATACAAAGTGAAAAATGGCTCAGCATGTTGTACTTCCATTAATTACACGTCGCCTCACAAATGCAACACATGTATAAAATTAAGTATTATGTTCACAATATTTCTTTTAGTTAGAATAGTAAGACAATTTTAAATCAAGTAACGAAGAATTGCCATTTTTAAGCGTCATATTGTTCATCTTTTTGAAAATATTTAGCAATAAATTATTAAAAGCAATATTATATGCAAAACAACTAACAGTGGCAGTACGAAATTTAATCGGATTTTTAGAAGATTTTCGTATGATAACAAGATATGGACAAGTAAAGATCGTACATTTATGATTTAATAATTAATAATAATTTATAATTAATAATAAGTTTCATATTATTCATTTGAATTTTTAATAATATTTTGTTAAAACATATTACGAGTATTAATAGCATTTTGAAGTAATCTATTTATATAAAATCCAAGTCTCTGTGTGTCCCTCACGATTCCGGTAGGACCGCCACATTGAAATGAGTAATTGTTAAAAAATGCTAATGCAGGGTTACCACAGTAGCGTCAAATGTTAGCCAACTTTGTGACAGCTGGCTATTTTGGCGAAATTCCCATTTGAAACCATTAATCTTTCATAAAGGATGTCTCCCAAATTTAATTTAAACTCCGCTCTTTTAAGATATTTTTTCAAAATCTATGAGTGAGAATTTAAAGTACATCTTTACATCTTCCTCCCGATGCTACTAATAAAATAACCGCCAATAGACGACGCTGTACTGTGTGAGCTCCTAACTGTGCGATTTTAATGTGCTTTAGGTACTTTTCCAGTATAGGTGCCTTGGCGAAAAAGGAAATTTGGCAACATATTTTCCGGGAACCTATCCACTGTTTCATTTTATATACACACGCATTTCTTTCGATATTTATGCGATTTATTTAACATACAAAAGCCGTTTCTCTAATTTCATACAGACACAGATGTAATTTGTGCATAAAAACATCAATACTATACATATAAAATAAACATATAAAACAAACAAAAACGCTCATCACGTTTGTTTTCATAGCTGTTTATATGATTTGACAACAAATCTCGATATTTTCCCGTTATACGACCGTGCCAAAATGTATGCTAAAGTGCCAATTATTTCAAAATGCTAAAAGATATTTGTAATTTTATGCCAGCAGTTTAATATGAGTTTTATTTTATTGCTTTATTTTATAACACTTATTTGTTCACTTATTTTAAGTATATATTTGTGATTTAATGAAATAGTTCGTAAAAGTCTGGAATTTTCAAATATTATATTTTTTAAATGCTCACTTTAGTATCGACAATGGTTTTTCTTTTATTTTTCAAATGCTTCAATTCACGATTTTGCGCAGTAACCCTTACGAATTCTTTTGTGTAGCCCTGCATATGAACTGTAGCATTTATACACACAGTATAGTATGCATAACTGTAGTGAAACATAAAAGCACATATCGTAATTAAAAATGCATTTCTAGCAATCATTGCTTATGTACAATACTTCGGAGAAAAGTTTCTTGGCGAGAAAGAAGTTTGCCAACGTATTTTCTGGCAACCTATTTACTGCTTCATACTCACTGTCCTATCTTGTTTGCGTGGGTATTAATCTACTTAGAAATGAAGACAAGGTTTTAACACGGATGCACATCACTTTACTAAGACAACACGGACATAAATTACACGAATAAATATAACATATTTCACTGTATGCTCAATCGGCATACCACCTAAACATAGCCATTTATATACAATACTTATTCCATAATCTCGTTCACAGTATATTCAGAATTTAGCTCGTTCAGTCAGTTAATAGAAACCATGGAGTAAATGTCACTATTCAGACACCACATCTCCTCCCCCTTTACAGGTCAAGCTTCTTGGGTGGTCTGCGAACTCTCTGAGAACGTCGGGGTATCATAGTCGGGCTTGCTTGAATCGGTGGAACATCTGTCGTAGCAGGTACTGGTGATGAACTATTGGACTCATGGGTTGGGGAAGTCAGATCCTTACTCGGGACATCAGCAGTTGAAGGTGACGCTACAGGTTTGTCACTGGAGATCGGAACAATAATACTTTCAGTATTCAGATGTTCCGGTTCTGAAGAAGTCTCTTTAAACTTTGTCGATGGAGATCTTCGATATTCATTCGATGTAGAATAATTCTTCTGCACTTGTTCACCTACTGGACGGATTTGGTCAACATGGCGTCTTACGAGTGTACCTTGAACATCGATTGTATAATGAAGGACACCATCTTTATTAATTATTCTTCCAAATTTCCATTTCGAATTTGCCGATTTATAATCTCGTACTGTTACAGAATCACCGATGTCAAAATTTCTATCTCTAAATTCATATACTCCTTTTCGTACTTTTTCTTGAATCCTCGATTGTAGTTGAGGTAATAGTAAATCAATCCTACTTCGGATATCTCTTTTTAAAAATAACATAGCTGGGCTGTGATTTGTTGTTGCATTTGGTGCTTTTCTGTATTGAAGCAAAAATGTACTCAATTTTTGTTGTATACTTCCTTCATAACTCTGCATGGCTCGCAGCGACTGTTTTACCATATGGACATAGCGTTCAGCTTGGCCATTACTTGATGGTTTAAATGGTGCGGACGTTTTGTGCTTGATACTATTCCTTCGCATGAATCTCTGAAATTCATCAGACGAGAATTGTGGTCCGTTGTCACTGACAAGAACTAATGGCAATCCAAATCTCGCAAAACTGTCTCGTAGACATTCAATTGTTTTCTTCGCTGTGGTAATCTTCATCGGATATACTTCTAACCACTTAGAGTGAGCATCAACTATCACCAAAAACATGTGCTCAAATAAAGGACCGGCAAAATCAACATGTATACGTTCCCATGGCATGCTGGGATACTCCCAGTAATGAACTTTGGCCTTTGTTGGATCAGTCTTGTGTCTGGCACAATCAGCGCAATTTCTAGTTGCTTCTTCTATATCGTTGTTAATCCCTTTCCAATAGACGAATGATCTTGCGATTGCTTTCATTTTAACAATTCCTAAGTGCCCTTGATGCAGTTCTTCCAGAACACGCTTTTGATATTTCTTCGGAACACACACTCTTTGTCCGTACATGATACATCCATTTTCAATGGTATATTGTGCTTCTCTTCCCTGCAAATTCTGACCTTTCCGTAAGGCTTGTAAAAGTGGACCCAATTCTTCATCTCTCCACGTTTCTTCTCGTAATTCCTTTGAAGTAACTGGTAACGTTTTAATTTGTGACATCTGGAATATGGTAATTTCATCTTTCACTTTCAGTTCTTCCGAAGTTTTAGGCAATCTTGACAAAAAGTCTGCATTTCCATGATCATTAGTTTTTCGGAAAACTATGTCAAATTGGAAGGATTGCAAAATTAATGCATAATGTAGTAATCTGGTAGCTGTTAGTACGGGTAATCCTCGTTTCGATCCAAAAATTGCTACTAGAGGTTTGTGGTCAGTTATTAACGTAAACCTTCTTCCTTTTAGATACAGGTAAAACTTTTTTACTGCCCATACAATTGCTAAGACCTCTTTGTCGATTTGAGAATATTTCTGTTCAGTCCTCGTTAAGGTTTTGGATGCAAAAGCTATTGGCCGTTCCGACCCATCTGGATATCGATGAGACAAGACACAACCAACATCTACTGGAGATGCATCACTTGCCAGCGTTAAGGGAAGTTTCGGATCATAGTGAACTAAAACTTTTTCTGAACAGATTTCCTTTTTTATTTGCTCAAAGGCAACTTGACAACTCTTTGACCATTTAAATTTCACATCTTTTCTTGTCAAATTATTAAGAGGATTTGCTATAGTTGCCAAATTTTTACAGAATTTTACATAAAACGTTACTAATCCAAGGAAACTCTTCACTTCTTGTACATTTTTAGGTACAGGAGCTTTTAAGATTGCTGAAACCTTCTCGTCGGTTTTATGTATTCCATTTGCATCTATTTTATGACCTAGAAATTTTATTTCATTTTGAAAGAACTGACTCTTACTTAGATTAAGTTTTAGACCATGCTCTTTACATTTTTTGAAAAACAGCTCTAAAGCTTTAAGATGTGACATTTCGTCATTTCCTGTTATTCTAGCATCATCCATGAATACTTTAACCCATTCCATATCTTGGAACAAGCCATCTACGTACCGCTGCCAAATTGCAGGCGCTCCATTTAACCCAAACATTAGTCTCTTGCAAATATGCAATCCTTTATGGGTATTTATTGTTAACAGTTTCTGACTTTCCGGATCTATCTTCATTTGCAAATATGCATGTTTGAAATCTAATTTTGAGAATTGTTTTCCCCCATTCAAACTTGCGAATATCTCCTCTAATCGTGGCAAAGGGTGTTGTGGTACGATTAAATTAGGATTTAAGGTTACGGAATAATCGGCACATAATCGTATACTGCCATCCGATTTTACGACTGGTACTACTGGTGTTGCCCATTCAGAGCTTCCAACCCTTTCTAAAATACCTTCTTTTTCTAATCTGTCTATTTCATCTTCAACTCTGCTCTTTAATGCAAATGGAACTGTTCTAACTCTGCAAAATATGGGTTTAACATCCGGTTTAAGTTCGAGCTTAGCTTCATAATTATTTATTTCCCCCAGTTTATCATCAAAAATATCTTTATATTGTTCCAACAGATCTTTTAAGTTCAGTTTAGTCGTAGCTCTTAATGCCTTAATAGCATTCAAGTCTAGACTAATTTTGTGAAGCCATTCACGGCCAAAAATGGTATCCAAGTTCTCCTTAACAATGTATAAGTTCAAATCCGAAATCTGGTTTTTATATTGAACTCTAACTGTAACATACCCCATAGGTACTAATGATTCACCATTATAAGTTTTAAAAATTATATCAGTCGGTTGAATCTGTTTCTTTGAAATTTTTCTAAAATTACTTATACTCATAACACTGACTGCTCCACCAGTATCTAATTCCATAGAACAAATCTTTCCGTCAAGTTTCAGAGTAATCATTATCGGAGGTCGTTTCGGTTCTTCCTGGGGTAATGTACAATCAGTGGTATTTACACCAAATAACGGAACCTGGACATTATTTATTAAATTTACTTGTTTTTGATTAACTGGTCTAGCATTCGCTTTTTTTGCTGCGAAACACGCTTTTTTTATGTGCCCAATTTTTGAACAAAAGTTGCACTTACTCGAAATAAATCTACATTTTTCTTTGACATGATCCGTGCCTGTACATCGCGTGCAAAATAAAGATTTCCGCTGCTTTTCCGCAAAGTTTGTTTTTCTATACCATTGTTTCTTTACTGCATGAACTACATTTATTTCACGGCCCATAATATCATTTGCCCCCTTAAATGCCTTTTCCATAGCTAAAGCTATTTGCAAAGTTTTATCCAGATCTATATTATCTTCTTCAAATAATCTATCTAGAATTATTTTATCGCGTAATCCACTAACAAAAACATCACGTAACATGATATTTAACATATTACTTTCATAATCGCAATTAATTGCTAGTGCTCGGAGTTCCGCTATATAATTATTAATACTCTCCCCTTCATGCTGTTTACGATTCAGAAACTTATGTCCGGAAGGTATAATCAATGGCTTTGGGGTCAAATGCTTTTTCAAAATATCTTTCAATTTATCTAAGCTTTGCGCAGAAGGAATTTCTGGAGACAACAAATTTTTTAGTAACTGATACAATTTAGGACTTAGAGAAGAAATAAACACTTTAGCCCTAACGTCTTCCGGGACTTTTTGAACATCTAAGTATGTGAGAAATCTTTCGAAAAAACTATCGAAATTTTCATATTCTTCATTAAATTTTTCAAATTGAACAGTTACTTTATGAGAAACGCTCTCTTTATTTTGAAGAGCAAGAATCAATTCTCGATTCTGTTTCAACAATTCTTGTATTTGTTGTTCCATAATTCAATTTAATTAAAAGATGAAAATGAAACTTTTACCTTTAGACGTCTTCGTACAGATCTATTTTTTATTTATCGTCGCCAGCTGTCCTATCTTGTTTGCGTGGGTATTAATCTACTTAGAAATGAAGACAAGGTTTTAACACGGATGCACATCACTTTACTAAGATAACACGGACATAAATTACACGAATAAATATAACATATTTCACTGTATGCTCAATCGGCATACCACCTAAACATAGCCATTTATATACAATACTTATTCCATAATCTCGTTCACAGTATATTCAGAATTTAGCTCGTTCAGTCAGTTAATAGAAACCATGGAGTAAATGTCACTATTCAGACACCACACTTACAAGCAATGTTTTCCATATGTATACAATTTGGCACAGATGTCATATACGCGCCCCATATTGGCGCGATTTTTTTCCGACGCCAATTTGTCGAAAACATCAACAGCATAAACAACATTAGGGTTACCATTACAAGCAAAATAACGACACTTTGGCGACAGTTAAGTACCTGGTGCGTATATGACATCGGCGTCATAAAAAAAATCGCGCCAATATAGGCGTATATGACATCTGTACCGACAATTTAATATAAAAAAAAGCTATTTACCCATTTTTATAAAGAAACAGAAGTAAGTTTGGTACAGATGTCATATTCGCCCCATATTGGCGCGATTTTTTTCGGCTGCCAATCTGGCGAAAACATCAACAGCATAAACAACATAATCCAGCAAAATAACGACACTTAGGCGCAAGTAAAGTACCCGTTGACTATATGATATTGGCGTCAGAAAAAAATCGCGCCGATATGGGGCGAATATGACATCTGTTCCGTAATTTTTGAACAGATGTCATATACGCATGGGGGTTGGCGTGATTTTTCTATGACGCCCATTTGGCAGAAATCTCGCTTTCGAATACCAGTTACTTACATATTTTTCAATTATTTGATATCATTTTGAAAAGGAAATAACTATAAATAAATAAAAGTTTGAATAATAACTATAGAACAAAGCAGTTTATATAATTAAAAAGACAGAAAATAAAAGTAAATAAACAATTTATTAATAAATAAAAAACAATAGCCATGTTACCATAGCAGGCAAAATAACACCATTTTGGCGCCAATTAGGTATCCCGGTTCATATCTGAAATCTGTGTCGTAATTTGTATATAAAAAAATATATATATATTTAGAAATGATTTTTTTATGCATATAAGTGCATATTTAAACAAAGATAAAAGATCATTAGATTTGTTTTCATAGCTGTTTATATATTTTCGCAACATATCTCACTTTCTGATGCCCAAATCGCTCCAAGCTTTTTTTAAAAATGCGCTATAATGGAAAAGTACTTAAATAAATAATTAACAGAAATAACAAATTATACAAACTAAAACTTTTTATTTCGAGATCAAAGGATTGTTTTTAATTTCGATTAATAATACATATATCCTTGGATAACTTCAATTGAAATTAGTTTCACAGCTTAATATCTCATTCCATAAACCTAAACAAACACAAGTGATTCATTCATATTGAAACGTGAAAAATATTAAATCATTGGGGTAATCATTCACGAAGTAAGTTCTCCAACAATCAATGGGCAATATTCTAATGATGTCATAGTAGGTAAAATGGTGGCGGTATCATTTGTTTATGGTTTGTAATCACAAAGATTTAATTTTGCAATGTCTCTTAGTTACATTATTTTATTGTCATATTTAAAAGCTCAGAACAAAAGCCTATTTTTTCATTATTTAGTTATTAAAGACGGAAAAAAAATCATGAATGCATGATTTGAAAATTTTAAACAATTTTCTTTCTTAATACTAAAAAATAACATCGGGAAGTAACAGCGGGTTTAAGTTAAATAAGTTTAACTGTTTAATTCTGTTGTAATATTCAAAATAACTGTATTTATTAGATTTCAGTACTCAACATCAGGGCCCGATTAAACTTTGAAGTTAGAGGAATTACAATGTCATTTCAGGACCTTTCTTTTGGAGAAGCTTTTCTAAATTCCATATACATGGAAAATCTTCATTGTTGGAAATATTATTCCTAGGACTGACATAACAAGAGAACAGCCTGCAATTTTACACAAGTTTTTGAAAGCTACTTTATATCAGAAATTTTACAAAAAACTGGTTACTTTTTTGCTAAAGTGGCCCACACTATTAGGATTATGACAAGTTGCAGCCAATTTCGCCAACGTCGTAACCAAGATCGTGAAGCACACACATATAATACCATATAATACCATTTCATGAAATCGTATATGGTAATTTAATAGTTTTTAACCTTACTTCAAAGTGTTATTTATTTATTTTTAAGGCTCAACAATCTAAATTGTCCAATATATGAATTTAACAAAGATTGAATAGACATGACCGCAAAAAGCCTCAAATCTGCATAACACTTGGAACCAAACTGTGCAGATTAGTGGTCTTCTACTGTACACAGTTTTTCTTAAATGTGTTTCGTTCTTAAAATGTGTTATTTTCATCTATCACTGCGGAACAAGCGAGAAAACTCATATTCTTGCACATGATTTGTATATATCTTTATATCTAAATTTCCGTCATTTTTGACGGGCTACCTTTCTAGTTTTTTATAGTTTTCTTTACTAGAAATGACAAAGTGATGATAAATTTAGTTTGCAGTTCCCTGATGTAGTTATTTATGTTTTTTTTTATCTTTATTTTTAGTATATTGTATACTTTTGATAGTTCATTTTTAGGGTTTCTTTCATCTGACGAAACCCTATTCGTCTCACTCCTCTGTCTGACTGTCACAGAGCCCGTTCTCAGAAACAATACATGTTGGAGACTTAAAATTTTGCATACTTATAGCTGAAAACCTCATATCAAACGACAAATCATAAAATTTTGAAAAAGTCGTAATTAACGGACCTTATAATTTAAAAACTCCCAATTAAGATATCCGAAAGGCATTCATAATTAACAACAGAATAGAATTTTTATCAAATTACAAAAATGATCTCTTCCACCGATTTCTTCCACATGTGTCATTTTAACGGCAGATAACGACTGGCGATTTATTTAAGGTGCGGTTACTTTTTCTACGCATACCAGAAATTCGAAATTAATACAACAAGACGGGATAAAATGAGCTTTCAGAAATTCAAAAATTATCTCGACCGTACCATAAAAACTCGAAAATCCGTTAAAAATCGAGATTTTTTTTTCGAGAATTTTATTGTATACGTAAGCACCTGCAAGCAATTTTAGTACATTTTATTTGTGATTTTTATATGAATTTTAATTATTTACTCAAGGTGAATTTACTAGAATTTTAATTTTCTTTTGTTGAATACTGCTAGTTTTGTGTTTATATTAAATAGAATGTTTTCATTAACTACGTTATCCCTATAATGAAGAACAGTAAACTACGTGTCACAATAAATGTAGCAAGTATTGATGCCTATTAAATATTTTGGAATATGCATTCAATATAATACGTAACATATGTTTTCTCATTACGGACCGGTTATCTATAATAAAAAGTAAAGACGTTTCTTTGAGTTCAGAAGAGACCGCTGCATGCAGAACTAGAAAATTAAAAAAAAAAAGTTAGTATTTTACAAAGTGTATTTTCAAAGTTTATATTTTTAACTTTAATCCTAATCTATACAGACACTGCCATCGAAGTAAGTGTTTAAAAATTATTGTGAATTCTAAAACAATTACGCTGACATTGACAATTGCACTTCATTTTCCCTCTTCCCGAAGTTCGTTTATGGTTCAACCAATGATTAAATCGGAAGCTGGGAATTCTTTCTGTTTCCCTTTTTTTACAGGAAGTCACCACTGATGTACGGTATATGCCGCCCGATATATTTGTGTGATACATTCTTTTTCCTTTATTAATTAAACTATTTTTTTATGTAATATGTATTACTTTTACACTATTACTATACATTAGACAGTATTAGGGTTCAGTACTTAAAATGTAAAGACGGGGCCATTATAAGGTCACTCCTGCATCTGTCAGTCCGTTTGTCACAGCCATTTTATTCGTAAACTATGGAACGTGGATACAAATAAAATTCTGGCCAATTAAGTTACTTGGAAAAAAAATCTTTTATATGTATATCGTGTGGGGTATCGTTCGAAAGAATTTTAACGTCAAAATCAAAAATAAATTTCTTTTACATTAATGTATTATATTTTCAGAGATATCGTAAAAAATGTAATGCAAAAATATGGCCCTAGCCGCCTCTAAAATTATGAAAACAATTAGGGGTAGAAGTTAATTTAAACCTTGCGGGAAAATTATAACGTTTACCCTCGGTCACATAGTTTTTGAGAACATCGATTTTTTCTGTTACACACAAATTTCCATTTGCGTGCGTTCAGCAGAGTTAAAGAACGTTTCAGGTACCTACCATCGCAAAATTATTAAAGGGTTGTTGATAAAGATTTTAGAAAAAGATAGGTAATTAGCCGAGATATTAACCCTTAAAGACGCGGGCGGTTTGGACATACATAAAGACACGGGCGGCGTACTCTTTCCACCATCGAATTTTTAAGCCTAGATAACAACTTTTCATAATATATTTGTGTAATGCAATGCCCAGTTAACAATTCATATATTTATTGCACGGAGCCCACTGTGCGCGAGTAACACTCGCACTTGACCGGTTTTTCTTCTTCAGCTTCAAATTTGATACTTAGACTTTAAAAGAGTTTACCCATGGAGTACGGTACCCGTGTCTTTGTGTTACTACAAACCTTACGTGTTATATTAATTCTAATTAAAATAGTATATATATATATATATTTTTTTACAATTTCTTGTTTATTACTTTTATACTAATACTGGTCATTACATTAAACAAGGTTATCTTTAAAAGTTGTTATTTAGATATAATAAATCGAGAGCAAATAAAGCGCGTCCCCGTTTCTTTATGTTACTAAATACCACACGTGTCTTTAAAGGTTAAAATTCTTACAATTTGTTAACTGTGACTAATCTGCAAAGAGACATGTTATATGCAAACAAAATATTCAGTTAAAGTGAACAATAATAAATTGATAAACTTGATTACATATATGTTACCGGCCAAACCCGATTTTAGGCCAAACTAGTTTATACTAATACACATAGGATAAACTATTTTTTCCTAGGCCAAACTAGTTTATCCTAACGCCCATAGGATAAACTAGTTTTTTCTAGGCCAAACTAATGTGGCCTAACGCTCATAGGATAAATTAATTTAGCCTGATATTCATTGGTTCGAACTAGTTTATCCTGGGCTGATCTAATTTATCCTAGGCCAATTCTTTTTGGAATGATTATTGATCCCAAAAACCGTCCCGGCGCCAACTTTCTAGTATGTTCTAGGCCGATCTAGTTTATCCTAGGCCAGTGCAATTTGACGTGCTTTTATTCATCCCAACTACTGCTCCGGTGCCAACATTGTGCAAAGTACACTGTTAAAAAGTCCTTCCGGCCAGTGCCGGGAGGAAGAGGTAGCTTTCATAATCCTTATTTAAAAAAAGCCAACTTATATTATGCAAACACACGAAGCTCAATTTAGTGGAAACCGAATATAGGAGATTCAATACTAATTTTTATCAATATAATGAATGAGAATTTCGCGAAATTAGTCAGCTTTATCCAAGCTGCTTTTCTTTAAAGTAACTTATATTTGGCTGCCAAATTCGGCAATTTCTTAAAGTGCCTGTCATTTTAAGACAACATGGTGGATGAGGCTAAGCAGTGAACTTGGTCGAGACCTTAGTAATTGCTGTGCACATGCTCACTCACATCGGAATCGGTTAATATATAGGAGTGCTGTCGCATGCAAAAAATCAGATTTTTCAAAATGTCACCCACAATAGAAATTGAAACTGTTATATCTGAGCCATTTTTTAAGGTAAAGACAAACAAAAAATGCTCCTGAATCCTTATATCAAGATCAAATACTTAAGAAAGAAACCTTTTTCAATTTCTAATTTTTTTGCACCTCACTTTAAATATATATATATATTTTAATTTAATGGCCGCCATTTTGAAACAAGATGGCTGATGAATCTGGCCAGCGAACTTGGTCGAGGTGTTGATGTATACTATCCACATGCCTTCTTACATCGAAATAGGCGAATAGGTGTGTTATCGCGTGACAAATACAAAATCGTTTCAAAATGTTACCCATGTTAGAAATTCAAAGTGCTATAAATCAACCATTTTTAAGATATCAACAAAAGAACAAATTTTCAGAAACAAAAACAGCTCCGGAATCTTTGTATCAAGGCCAAACACATAAAAGAAATCTTTTTCATTTTCCAATTTTGTAATACCTCATTTTGAATTTTAAATTTAATTTTTTTTAAATGGCAAACCTTTTGAAACAAGATGGCGAATGAAGCTGGCCAACGAACTCGGTCGTGACATTGGTATGTACTATGTACAGACCAAGTTACATCCAAATAGGTTCGTAAATACAACTGTTATCGCGTGACAAAAATCAGGTCGTTTTAAAATGTCAGCCACAAGAGAAATTCAAAATGCTATTACTCAGCCATTTTTTTTTAGATATAGACGAAAGAAAAACTGTTCCGGAATCTTTGTATTAAGGTCAAACACATACAAAAAAAATCTTTTTCATTTTCCAATTTTTTGGTATCTCATTTAAATTTTTATATATTTTTATTTTTTTAAATGGCCGCCATTTTGAAACAAGATGGCGGATGAAGCTGGCCAACGATCTCGGTCGAGATATTTGTATGTACTATGTACACACCAAGGTACATCCAAGTCGGTTCATAAATTACGTGAGAAAAATCAGGACGTTTCAAAATGTCAGCCACGCTAGAAATTCAAAATGCTATAACTCAGCCATTTCTTAAGATATAGATGAAACAAAACTGCTCCCGAATCTTTTTATCAAGGTCAAACACATAAGAAGAAAATAGTTTTTCAATTTTCAATTTTTGGTACCACATTACAAATTTAAATTTTTCTTAAAAATTTAAATGGCCGCCATTTTTAAACAAGATGGCGGGTGAAGCTGGCCAACGAACCCGGTCGAGACATTGGTATGTACTATGTATAAACGAAGTTACATCCAAATCGGTTCATAAATACGCCTTTTATCGCGTGACAAAATTCAGGACGTTTCAAAATGTCAGCCACGCTAGAAATTCAAAATGCTATAACTCAGCCATTTTTTAAGATATAGACGAAACAAAAACTGCTCCGAAATCTTTGTATAAAGGTCAAATACATAAGAAAAAAATATTTTTCCATTTTCAATTTTTTGGTACCACATTTCAAATTTTAAATTTTTAAAAAAATTTTAAATGGCCGCCATTTTGAAACAAAATGGCGGATGAAGCTGGCCAACGAACTCGGTCGAGAGAGTGGTATGTACTATGTACACACCGAATTACATCCAAATCGGTTCATAAATACGCCTTTTATCGCGTGACAAAATTCAGGACGTTTCAAAATGTCAGCCACGCTAGAAATTCAAAATGCTATAACTCAGCCATTTTTTAAGATATAGACGAAACAAAAACTGCTCCGCAATCTTTGTATAAAGGTCAAATACATAAGAAAAAAATATTTTTCCATTTTTAATTTTTTGGTACCACATTTCAAGTTTTAAATTTTTTTAAAAATTTTAAATGGCCGCCATTTTGAAACAAAACGGCGGATGAAGCTGGCCAACGAACTCGGTCGAGACATTGGTATATACTATGTACACACCGAATTACATCGAAATCGGTTCATAATTACGGGAGTTACAGTGTGACATAGGTCAGATATATATATATATATATATATCAATTTTGAACGGAGGGTGGTTTCGGGGTCTGGGGGTCATGATCGATGAAAATATACCAAAATTTTTTGAAATCGCTTTCCTCCGAACGGCTGCAATAGGTAGCTTTTTTGTAAAGAAAGCTACCTAAAATTTGCAGCATTCTGGCAGGTCATTTGACCGTTTTTTCCGAATACTTTTACACAACCGTAATTTTAACACTATTCTGACCACATTATTGGCCATTTAATGGTCGGAATATAGTTAAATTATGGTTATGAAACCGTTTTTTCAAAAAACGGTCGAATGACCTGCCAGAATGCTGCATAATTTTTAACAGTGTAGTATTGCCGCCATCCTTGTATTCGATGGAGAGTGAGGTACTGCCCCCCTATTTTCCCCGTTTCACCGCCGCCGGTAATTACAAAATATGTTCCATATGACAAATTGTGTGCTGGAGGACCAATGAATGGGATGAGAGGTTATCATAAAATTTGGGAGAGAAAGAATTATTAAAAAATATTAAAAAATAAAACATTGATTTTGCTTATATTTATTTTTTTTCTCACATAAATATCACTTGGCTTTGAATTAATTATGAATAAATGCACCATTAAAATTATCAGAAGTACATTTGATATTCTTTCAGAAATCTGAAATTTTCAAAAATCCGGCGAAGTCCCGGTCCCCAGTTTGGTCTTATATACATATATTTTTCGCTACCATTATTCCACAATTAAAATTCTGTTTAAAGAATAGTAGAGATACATTTGTATGTATGGGGATACAATACTGTAAAACCTCTTGGAAGAATCTGTGTATGACGAAATCCTGTTTTAGACGAATTATTTTTCTAATCGGTGTAAATTGGATATAATAATCCATTTGAAAAATGCATAATACATTTGCTAGAGACGACAAACCTGCTAAAAAATGAACTTTACTATAACGAAGTTTTTTCTCTCCTATGAAATTTCGTCTTAGAAGGTTTTTCTATATAAAATTTTTCAAGTTTTCAACACTGTTAAAAATTAAATTTGCAGCATTCTGTCCAGCCATTTGACCGTTTTTATCGAAAACGGTTACACAACCGTAATTTAACACTATACTGACCATATTATTGGTCATTTTATGGTCAGAATATAGTTAAATTACGGTTATGAAACCGTTTTTTTCAAAAAACGCTCGAATGACTGGACAGAATGCTGCACATTTTTAACAGTGAAGTCTCCAAAACGTGCAAAAAAATTAATGGTATTAGTAATTATTCAGATATCTACATACAAATAGAGATTCATTAAAATGCAATATAGTTTACAATAGAATCATTAATATCGTTAATCCACATTCTATGGTTTGGATATTTAAAAGATTTAAAAAATCTATACAATAAAATCTTCTAAGACGGAATTGCATAGGAAAGAAGAAAAATACATTATAGGCAGCTTCCCTTATTAGAATGTTCATCTTCTGTTGTAAATGCATTATATTCTTTTTACATATGTACTAATAGCTTCATTTTACATTGATCAACATATTTATTTTCGTTGAACACGGGATTACGCCATACGCAGATTATTTTTCTCAGGTTATACCGTACTTTAATTTTATTGCCTAAAATTGGATCTACGCATCTTTAAAAAAAAAAAAAAAAAAAAAAAAAAGTAAAATAAAATAATAATTGCCGAAACGTCAGTGAAGGCTTACTGTGGAGACACGAAAAGTTTTGGTTTCTGTTAGTCTGTCTGTCTGTTAGTCTGTCTGTCTGTTCCGCGATAACTGCCGCAAAAAGCATTCGATCGGCTTGAAATTCACTGGGAATGTTGATGAGGTACCCGGACTTAGCTGTATAGTTTTTGGTTAAATTTGGTTCATTCGTTCGAGAAATATGGAACATTTTATTTTGCTCTATAATGCTTTTCAATGGCAAGTCAGACGATTTTCAGATTTTCATTTGTTGAAAGAAATGGCTCATATGAAAAATGGATTTAAATGGTAAATTTTTGATGCTGAAATTTTTAAATAACATTAAATTATTCCAATAAATTATGTCAATATATTTGCGAGATTTTTTTAATTAGGTTTATAATATTGGGGGGGAATTTTATGCATGTTTTCCAATAATATAAAGGATTTTGTTTTAACAAATTGACATAATGCATATTTCACTTTTTTCCTTTTCTTTCTCTGTTGCCTAGCAACGAATTTGGTCCTAATAATATTAGTATAATTGCGTGTATAAAGCTTGAGTAAAGCCAACGTCAAAACAGATGAATTAATGCATTTGTATCTTTGCATATAGAAGGATTTTAGCCCAGAAATAATAATAGGCAATATTTCATTTATTTTATTGAAATATTTTGCTTAAAAATACAAAAGTTCATTATTTTCATAGAAAATAACGTAACATTTTCCCATAACATTTACCAATATTTCTTTAATTGTTGCCAAGAAAATCAAAACCCGGAATAATATTTTCTTTTAAACAATTTTCAATTGAAATGTTTTGTCGTGAAACAGGAAAATGAAAAATAAAATTAAGTTTAGAAAAATTAATATGGCGGCATATTAAAAATAAAAAGAAAACTCTCGAGTATTTCTTAATATAACAAGATGAAAAGTTTTGAGTAAGTACGCATAGCAGGTGAATTAGACGTCATTTATCGAAAATAAAGATGCTGGAATAAAAAGATCTTGGGTAAAATAAAATTAACTATTATTCACGGAGGAAAGAGATAGATGGAGATGCAGTATGCCGTAAAAACAGTTTGCAATACGATGTGCGTTATCGCTCAGATTTAAATGCCCTCATTCGGCCCAAACAAAACAAGCACGTGGAACAGGGACCAAATTCTTTGACTTCATCCGTTTAAGCACGTCGTTGTGTTGTGCCGAATGTAGCGGATTTTAGGGTTACATTTTTGGCGTCACTTCAAGATTTATTGTCTGTGTACGGTTAACATGAATATTTTATCTTAAATTTAAATTTTATTAATTTATAAAAACTTATAAATCACAGCGTAAAAAAAATCTAAGATATACTATAACCATCCGCACAATCAATAAAAAATTACGAATGTAAATTTAAATAGACTACGGGGGGTTCAGGGGGGCAGAGCGCCCCTGAAGAAATGCAATTTTTGATTTAAAAAGTTACCAGAATAAGTAGCTCATCAGAATTTCAGAACATCAATGTACAACCACTTGTTTAACACTTTTAATTTCTGAAACTTTACGAAGTATATTGTATGTTCATAAATATTTATGTAATTTGAAAACTTTAAAAAGCGATTTGTAGGAAGTTGAATATTATGCAATGAGTGTTTAAAAACAATGACTTGCAAAGATGACGTTGAGGCTCCTGATCTGCAGATTTACTAGTAAATAGAGGAGAGTAGCCGAATTTGCACCACTTCATATATTTTCAAGTGTAACTCACTTATTTTTTGGAATATCTGCAAAAGATCATTACACAGGGTCCATCTGTTAATCTACTAACTAAATATTTAGAAATTATTTAGATATTTCTAAATATTTAGATCAATTTCTTTTTTAAATCAATTTCTTTTTATTTTAATTTGAAAAATTTGTCAAAAGTGGTCCGAATTCAGCAACTGGTCGCCTAAGTTGGACCCCCAATCTTCTAAATTGGACCAAATAATATCAGGTTGTTTTAATGACTAGGGAATATAACTAATTTTATTAAAAGTATAGTTTAATAAAACAATCAA
Source organism: Maratus speciosus (assembly GCA_963932465.1). Taxonomy (NCBI): domain Eukaryota; kingdom Metazoa; phylum Arthropoda; class Arachnida; order Araneae; family Salticidae; genus Maratus; species Maratus speciosus. The sequence continues at coordinate 5,179,636 of OZ010786.1, read as the reverse complement.
ACAAAATAACAGCAATGAAATATAATGAAATCAAATGTCTGAAAATAAGAGTAATTGTTTAAATCAAAATGTATTCAAAATATAAATCAAAGTTATCAGTAATTAAGAATAGAAATTATGGAACAAATTGTCAGTTACTTGAATATCATGTAAGGAGTGATGCAAAGCTTATACACAAGTTTTGTTTATTGTTATTGTTTTCCAGCACACACAACATGGAACCGTATATGGCAAACTGAACACTGAATCATTTCTGCTATTTCATTTTTCTTACAAATTAGGCAAGACCAATCATCACTGTCTAGATTTTTCCTTTTAGATTCTGAATTATTAGACTTTATTTATTTGTTTATTTATTTTTTGCAACAGAAGTTTTCTTTACATTATGATTGTAGTTCTTCTCTTCCATCATATTCTTGCTTGTTGCATTACGGCTATTTCTTAAACTCGATGTTCCAATTGCTTTTGTGCTATGAAAGCTTCCTTTTTGTCTTTTTTTTTCATTTCGAGGTTTAGTTTATATGGCGATGATGTTAATACAACTATTTTTTGGCTCCCTTTATGCTTTGATGTAATTGAATTTAGCAAGGAAAATAACATTTCTAATGATTTTTTTTTTTGCTTTTGGGGAGGATTTGTAGCTGCAGCCTTGTTGCAGGTCAATTTCTTCACAACTTACTGCCTGCTTTTTGTTTCCTATATCTTTAACAGCTTTTGCTGTCACGGATGTTTTTCTTCTAGACAGTTCTTCTATGTCTTTTTCAACATTTTCATCAATGTTTGAGATTTTAGACGTTTTAATGGCAAAAAAGTATCATTCCACCCTTCAGAACTGTAAAAAGTCTTCCATCACAAATATCCTGCAGGAGGAAAATGTTTGAATTAAACTCTGTAAATCAAATATGCCGTAGGAATAAAGAATTCAAAGAAAATAAATACAATTACATACAAGATGAAAGACACTGCAAACAAAATTTATTGAATAGACTTGCAAAAATATTTTTATGTGTATATAGGCCTAAACTGTATAAAAAAATTAATCCAGATATACAAAAAGAAAAAAAAATTGCATGGTGATAGTAATCCATTATAAAATATAAAAATAATAGTGTACAAAGCGTACCGTCCTCGAAATTCATTACTTAATTTTCAAACTTATGATCGCATATCTGGTCCAATTTAAGCAACTAAAATTGGCCCAATTATGGCAACTGTGCCATTTTTAAAGCAGTTAATTTCAAGACTAAGAACAAAAACGAAATAAAAAAATATCCACATTAAAAATATGCGCAATAAACAGATGAATTCATATATGTATATGAAAACATAACAACTTACCTTAGTTTTAAAATATTCACTTACGTTTAGAAGGAAAAAATTAGACCAAAACAGCTAACTTTAGGTTTTTCAAATTGTCTGAAAACAGCACGTGGTAGGCGGCTGCTTCTTCTAAGCATGAGTGCCGTTATTCTGATGAGTAGGATTTCAGCGGTAGATGGAGTATGTTCTTGCAATTAACGGCAGAATGGCAACGGTCCAATTAAAGCGGCGGTCCAAATATGGCTACTCGCCCCTATATAAATTTTAAGGGTAGAATAAGATCAATTTAAAAATACATCCATTAAAAAAAAAGTTCGGCCGGGCCAAATGTTACTGATATTTTTAATAGTCCAGAGATCCTGCCGGTCCAAATCATTTTCATACGATCTGGGTTGGAAATTGGACTGAAAATTTCTGCCTTTACAGACTTCAAGAAGAAGCAATGCAGTCCCAACTTAAGCCGGAATAAAATAGAGTCCCCGTCCATCTCGGTCCGAACCTCACGAAAATGTAAGTCCCAAACCAAGCCTGGACCGAGTGTCTGGAACAAAAAGCTGGACGGATCCGTAAAGATCCTTACATCGAACAACCAAATAACCAAAACACTAGCTCACAAAATTTTGTAAAAATTGGACACTAAACTTCAATTATATTTAAAGTACTAAGGTGCTCTGCCCCCTGCAAGCTACGCTCGCCAACCCCCGTTCGGACACTGCAGAATCTAAAAGCACGCTAATACGATCGGTTTTATAAAGAGTAGAGGAGATTGAATGACCGAAAAAACCTGCAGCAATCTCCCAGTAAACGGGTTTTCATTCAATACCTTTTTATTGCAAAAATTTAAGGCAGACTCAGTTGCTGTTCAGACATCCAATGGTTGTTCTCGTATTTGGATAAAGATATATCAGTTAAACATTTGAAAAGAATCATAAAACACATAAAATGAATTAAGTAAACAGAGTCTTTGTCTCTCGGTATGTTTTATCAGCGGTATAAAACGATTGACATAATACAATTTACTACAATTACTAAAATTTGCTGCTTTAATCCCTTCAAGGGCGGTGGTTCAATTTTGGACCACTTAATTTTAATTCTTAAATGAAACATTGTCAACAGAATATTGACATGGAAATTTCCCTTTTATTAAATAAGTGAACAAAAGCATTTTTGTATTTCGATATTTGTTTGTAAATTATGATGCCATTCACTGATTTCAATATTTTACGAAAAGAAGTACTTTGCCCGTGAAAGGGTTAAACGCATATTAATGTATTTATTATTTTAAAGATTCCTTTCTCTTTTGATATTCACGTGTAAATACAATTTTCCGTCACATAATGACGTAAATACAATTCCGTTACATAATGATAGAGGGGTGGAGGGAATTTCTTTCGGCGTATTTTAATTATGTTAAATTATTTCATGTATAATGAAATTTATATACGTCGCTGAGGTTTACTATAACTTATTTCATGGATAATACGAAGTGTATAGCATTTACAGGGACACACAAAAGATTTCAATTACTATACTGTATCCGAAGTACAGTAGCGATGATCGCTGGAAATGCATTTTTAATTATTTTATGTGCTTTTATGCTTCACTATATTTATGCATTGTATATGGTGTGTATAAATGCTGTAATTGATATACAGGGCTACACAAAAGAATTCGTAACGATTACTGGGTATGATTGCAAATTGCTTAAAGGTGATTTTTTAATGTGTTAAGCATTTTTACTCTGAACTGCATTTAGTTTACGAAGAAATGTTTGTAGAATATATATGAAATGATATACAGGTTCACGCAAAGAATTGGCTACATGGCCATCTATAAATGATAATTTCTGGAAATGTGATTCCGGTAGTTTTAAGAGCGTTTTACTTTGAATTAAACTTTAACTAAATAGTGTAGTGTAATAAAGGTACTAGGTTAACTACAAAAGTATACAAGTATGTTTCCATCTATTAGTACAATTTGCTGAAAAAGAAATTTCAACATGTTATGTGTTTTCTTGCTATACTAAATTTCCCCATATTATAGTATATATATCAACCCACAGAACCAATACAGGGCAGTTCAAAAGAATTGGAATTCATATTTGCTATGAACGGTAACTGCTGAAATCAGTTTTTCAAATGTTTTATGTGTTTTCTAAAATATTTACTTAGTTCTCTTATATACCGTATTTCCCTAAATAACGAAGTTTTGTTAATATTTCGAAAACTAGTTCGAATTTAAAAATTCTAATACCAGTTTTTCGATCTGCGGATCAATACGGATTTTTGGTGTTAATTACATCGCAAAATATTCCATATTTTAGGAGAAATTGCCGTGAAACGTAGTCAGTTGTTTATTCAGTCGTTTGAAAGAATCGTTTCATAAATTCGTTTCATTTCAGTCGTTACATATATCCGTATCATAAATTCGTTTCATTAGGATTTTATATATACGAGTTAGAACCCGTCGAAATTCGACGAACTAAAATGTTTAGCAAGAAACTGTTAGATCGAATTTATAATAAACCTACAAAAATAATTACAATAAAAAGTTCAGCTTACATTGGTTGGTCTAACTCTTAAAACAAATAATATTTTAAACCTAAGATTACCAAAATATTACTTCCACAAACTTCAACTGCTTAAATTATTGAAAAACTAAACTCTATTAGAATTAAGATGAGTAATTATACTGAAGTTATCGATTTACGCTCTTACGTTTGTTTTCACAGGATAAAAAATCGGTAAAAAGGATTTCGCTTTGTCACAAAAATTTCCCCCATAAAATCTAAACTGTACGTTATTTTCACATTTGCAAAATTTACATACGCACCACTCAAATTTACAATTTAAAAGTACTTTAACGTACAATAGATTACACTGATCAGCATGCATTTTGATGATCATATAAATATATATTTTTCTGAAAGTGTTTTTTATGCTGATTTCAAAAATGTAAAGCATTTTTGCACACCACGTACACTTTTTTTACAAATATTATTTTTAATTAATTTTATTCTTAAATCATAAATTACTTTATAATAGTAATACTAGATGGCGCCACCAAATTTTTTAGGAATTGATTCCATATGTATATACATTACATTAATTTAAATAATTGAGAAACTGTATTTAGGAAGCTGAAATTATTTATTAATATGATTTAATAATAATAAAAAAATTATTTATGTAAAATTAAAAAGAAAAATCGAAATCCATAAATTTAATTTTGTAAAAAATATCTAAATTAATACTTGCTAGGTGGCAGCACCAAACAATGTTTGATCTAATGCATAGGTTTTAACAACAATAAATTTCTTTGTTTATTCACGTCTGTTTCTTTCGATTTGAAATATGTGATATATTTCACATCTTCTTTAATTGAATAATGGCTTCACGTAAATGTGTAAATGATACAGATATATTTTGTTACATTTGTGGAAATTATACTGTAGTAAAACAAAGGCAGGATATTACAGATTTTGTTAAAAATGCTTATTATGCTTATTTTGGTGTGAGACTGGGTGACCAAGATAAGACATGGGCCCCTCATAAAGTGTGTAGAACATGTGTTGAAGGATTACGACTTTGGTTGAAAGGCAAAAAGAAATGTATGCCTTTTGCTATTCCCATGGTATGGAGAGAACCTAGCTAATGCTTAGCTAATGTTCATGGGTATAGTTCGAAAAATAAAAAAGGAATTATACACTGTAAAAAATAAACACCAAAACGGAACAGCCCTAAATTAGCCTTGTGTCCAATTTAGGCTTAAAAGACCATAAAGAATCCAAAACATAGAAAATCATATCCATTTCAAGTCCTTCAGCAAACGTCACTCCAAAATAGATAGCCCTTATCACTGAAGTAGATCATACTCGTTTCTCGAACTCCATGGTACCTGATTCAGCTAAACTCTACTACCCGTTTTGAGTTTGAAGAAATGGCAACGACTTCTCCGCGCCATATTGAAATTTTGTTCGCACGTTGCTCGCACGCTGATTTCTTAGCTGAGAATTTTGTGGCTACATCAATTTCTTTTCCGGCTGAAACTGCACCTTTTTATCAGTAAGTTTCATTACTAGATATATTAAGGTATTTATTTATATGTATTTTATTTATCTGTGTTTAATTTATCTGTATATTATCGTAAAGAAATCGGGATTGTTTACTTTTGTATGCCTAACTTAGTACGTGTGAAATTTATTCTATTTCTGATTGACTTTTATTTCGCAAGTGTTTAAATTTTTATTCATCTTATAATTCAGCCAAAATGTTTCATTGCGATTTTTGCAGTGATAAATTTAATAGTGAAACATTGTTACACGTGCATTTGAAGGATTTTCATAAACATGATTCTGGGTTTTACGTTAGTTGTAATATTAATGATTGCCCTGATACTTTCAAGAATTTTAATGCACTGTATGTGCACAGGCACAGAAGACACAAAAATATTCAAGGTAGTAAGCATGCTCCTAAAGCCATGATTTCTGAATTTACTTCTATTGATGAAGTCAATGTTCCATTTGATAGTCCTGTGCCTGAAAAAATTTCAGATGAAAATGAAACCCTTCTTGGTAAATTTATTTTAAATTTAAGGGCAAGCACTAATATTTCTAACACAAAATTAAATGAAATTCTGTGTCAAATGCAGGAGTTTGTCGAAAACTCGGTACGCTGTACATTGGATCAAGTAAACAACATTTTAGAAACAAAAAATGTCCAAGTGCAGTTGCCTAATCTGTTAAATTTTGATGAAGTAATTCAAAATTCAGTAATATCCTTTAAGAAATTGAATACCACATATAAACAAGATAATTTCTTTGAAAAAAAATTTAATGTAACAGTCCCCAAAACAATCGATCTTTCTAGAGATATCGTTTCAAGTAGCAGAGATGAACAAAACAATAGGAATTATAAAATCCAAGATAAAATGATGATCTATATTCCTTTAAAAGGAATCATTTCTAATTTAATAACAAATGAGTATGTAAAAGAGATGGTGGCTGAGGGTCTCTATTCTAATGATATCAGCACTTTGAAATCATTCAACAATGGCTCATTATTTAAGAATTGTGATTTTTTTTTACAAAAGCCAGATGCACTTCAATTTATATTGTATTACGATGAGCTAGAAGTGTGCAATCCTTTAGGCTCGAAAGCAGGATTGCAAAAATTGGGAATGTTTTATATGATTTTGGGTAATATTCCTCCAAAATATCGATCCTGTTTAAAAATGATAAATTTGCTAGCCATCGTAAAAGCATCTTATGTGAAAACATATGGTATGGATAAAATACTTGAGCCCATTGTTGATGATTTGAAAGATTTCGAAAATGGTGTTCAAATCAATTCAGAAGTTGTATTCGGGAAGCTAATTGCACTCACTGGGGATAATCTTGGTGTTCACAGTGTAGCTGGCCTAAAAGAAGGTTTTACAGCTCACCATTGCTGCAGGTACTGTATGGCGACTATTCAAGAAGTTCGCAAAGTCTGTGATGAAATTTCTGTTGAACTTAGAACCGTTACTGTTCATGAACAGCAAGTTCAAGAACTAGAATCGGCTTTTGGATCCGAGAGATCCAATATAAGCAAATCTTATGGAATCAACAGAGAATCAATATTAAATAATCTAGAGTATTATCACGTAATTGATGGCATTCCGCCTGATATCATGCATGATATTTTGGAAGGTGTTTTGCCATTAACTCTTAGATTACTTCTGACAAAAATTTGCGTTGACGAGAAAATAATATCATTACAAGAGTTGAATGGAAAAATCACAGACTTTGATTATGGCTATACTGAGCTGTTAAGCAAACCTTCACCCATCAAAATACAGCATCTGCAAACAAACTTAAATCAAAATGCTTCTCAGATGTGGCTACTTGCATTTATGTTACCCTTAATAATTGGCAACAAAGTTTCAATAAACTGTCCTTATTGGGACAATTATACGCTTCTTTTAGAAGTATGCAGTATAGTATTTTCACCTTGTATAAATGTAAATATGATAGAATTTTTAAGACTTTGTATTGAGGAGTATTTAGATACTTTTCAAACATTATATGATAAACCTCTCATTCCTAAACAACATTTTATGATCCATTATCCTCAATTAATTGTAAAGTTTGGGCCATTAATACATTTCTGGTCAATGAGAATGGAAGGTAAACATCATTACTTCAAATCGCTGGTACATGCAATGAGAAATTTTAAAAATACTAGTCTTTCTTTGGCTCGAAAACACCAGTTATATCAGGCGTACATTTTAAATGGTTCTTTATATAATAATATAGAATTTGGCCCAGCAGAAAAGGGTAATGCTCAAAGTTTTCCATTTTTTAATTTGCTGCCAGAAAATTTTTATGTTGTACCTTGGGTTTGTATTGATGGCATGAAATACATATCTAAAAAGTGTTTTATTATGTCAAATTGTAATAATTTTATGAAAGTTCATACTATTATATCACAGAACAAAAAACCACTTTTTGTTTGTTTAAAAAGCCAAATTGTTGAGAAAGATGCTCATGTATGTTCGTATCTCACAGAATTGAGTAATGACTTTATTATAGTTGATCCTATGAAATTGGAAGTGAAGAATATCTTCCACATGCATCTTGTTGGGTCAAAATCTTATATTTTGATGAAACAAGCATTTATTTCTCCTTATTAAAAATATGCTGTAATAACTTGTGTATATATTTATCTATATGTGTCTGAGTATATTTGTTTTTCTACTTCACCGGTAGCAGGTATGGAGAAAGTGCAACCCCGACTTATCTCGGGGCTACTGTTATAGATGTTAACCCATGGGGAGGGAGGGGGGATATATTATGTCCCACCTCATTTTAATAAAGATTTGCACAAGAAACATAATTAAATTTTACTTTTATAGTTTTGGTAGAAAAATGTTGTTAAATTGATTTCCCTTTTTTGAATTAAAATTGGTACATTATTTGAAATTCTTACTGAAAATGTCATTATTAATGTGTGTGTTAGTAATGTCATTAACATATTATTAAACGTGTTTATTAACATTTAAAGCTAAGGAAATTGCCCTAATGCATTTTGGAGAATTCTGCACAATGTGATTATTGTATCCAGTGATTTGTTTGTTTGCATTGATGCAAAGTATTTATAGATGTATTATTAGTGTTGACTCTTCAAAAAAAAGGGGGGGGGGAGCGCCGGGAATTTTTATAAAAGGGCACTCTTACAGCCTTTAAAAAAACATTTTGGGCTGGTTTGTTCAGAGTACTCTTTTATCAGTAAAATTTTGCTATATTTTTCTGCAACCAATCATCAAATTTCACGATATCTTCTCGCAACAGATTTGACTAATTCCTCGATTTTTGATTTTTTCTGTCAGACTGATGAATCTTTTTTTTTCCCCTACAACTAAATGACAACTTTTTTCCCTCTTGCAATCCATTGTCCAATTCTGTGATATTTTCCTTCGACCAATTGGTGAATTTTGAGAGGGGGGGGGGGGGGGAGATTCCCTTGTTTTATTCTCCCATGCAACTTGACTGTCGAATTTCACATTTTTCTTGCAACAGATTCACGGATTTAGGCCATGGAGGGACTACTTTCTCGCGGCTGAATGAAGAATTACGCAATTTTAGAGATTGCTGTATTCATTGATATATATTTTTTTCATGAATGTGAAGTTTAAACATGAATTAGTAGCTGCGGCTGTAAATAAGTATCATTGTTGTACAATGGTGTTGCTGTGTTCAGCGTTTTTTCCCTTTTGTCTTCATGAGCATGATGTATTTATTAGTGACTGCGTCTTTAAGAATTTTTTGCATTCATGAGATTGCTATAGACCAGGGAAGATTCTGACCTGAATTTTCCAAAAATTTGAAAAATTAAAAATCGTTCATCAGTCTGAAAATTTGGACATAAAAAAAATTCACAGGTGAGCAAGTGGAAGGAGTCAAAATATTGAAGATACTGTGATGTCCTTAAAATCCACATGCATCCAGTTGAAAAAAGGAATAAATTACTTGAAATGCATGTGGAATCAAAGCTGATGAATATATTTTGCAGAATGAAATTGTATTTTTCATGAAAAATTAATCTAACTGAAGAGCACATGGTGAGAAGGCCAAATATTGAAAATACAGGAAAGTCATTGAAATCTGCTTGCATCCGGTGGGAAAAAGCATTAACCAATTTGCTAATTAGATATAATCAAAATAGAAATGCCTATTTCTATGAAAAAAGCTGTATTTCACTTGGCAAACCTGACAATGACAATTTTTTAATCGCCACTTTTACAACTTTAACTGCCATGTGGCGAGTGGCAACCACTAATTTTCACCTGTATCATGTAACCTTTAAGAGAATTTGCTGTGAATTTCAGCAGAGTTCATTCTAGGCGTTTTTCGCAGTGCGAGCCGCCCTGCCTGCCCTTCTTTACAAAATTTGACGCCCCAATGCCCCCACTGTCCGAAATCCCCACAGCGCGAGCCCTATCACTCGGAAAATCGTCTGAGGGAAAAATAGCGTCCTTTAACTTAATTTCATCGCTTATTTCAAGCAAATTCTAAACTATTTGTAAACATTATATAACGTCCTAGCCCCATTTTGCTCCTAATCTGTTCCTTTTCACTCCCCCTCCACCCAAACATTCTCATACAGACACCAATTATTTTCAGTAAAATTCCAGCACCGACGCAGTCATAAATATCTCTCTCCGTCTCCATACCCCGTTTCTTGGCTACCATGAAAATTCAGCCGAATTAAGAAAAAAACCCGGAAAGGTCCTTTGAAATTGCTGTTTTTTTCTGCGATTCTCTGGCGAAATTAGTTTTTTTTCGGCAAACATTTCCCAAAATTTGCGATATAGTTTGTCCAAATTTTCGGGTTTATGACATTTTTCTTTTTTTTTTTTTTTGGAAAAGAATCACACCTGCACTGCAAAGTGTCATGAATGGGGTAAAAGGGCAGTAGCAAAGACTTTTTAGAGGGGTGGGGGAGAGTTATTAGTTGATTATTTATCATTACACTAATATTCTCTTTTTGCCAGTGCGGGCCGCCCTGCCTGCCCCCCTTTACAAAATTTGACGCCCCGATGCCCCCACTGTCCGAAATCCCTGCCCCGCGAGCCCTATTACTCGGAAAATCGTCAGAGGGAAAAATAGTGCCCTTTAACTTAATTTCATCACTTATTTCAAACAAATTCTAAACTATTTGTAAACATTATATAACATCCTAGCCCCATTTTGCTCCTAATTTCCTTTTCACCCCCCCTCCACCTAAGCATCCTCATACAGACACCAATTATTTTCAGTAAAATTCCAGCACCGACGCAGTCATAAATTTCTCTGTCTCTATATCCCGTTTATTGGGTACCGTGAAAATTCAGCCGAATTAAGAAAAAACTGGGAAAGGTCCTTTGACGAAATTGTTTTTTTCCCTTTGGCGAAATTAATTTTTTTCGGCGAATATTTCTCAAAATTTACGATATAGTTTGTCCAAATTTTCGGATTCAGATTTTTTTTTCCTTTTTTGAAAAGAATCACCCCTGCACTGCAAAGTGTCATGAATGGGGTAAAGGGGTAGTAGCAAAAACTTTTTAGGGTGTTGGGGTCAGGGGGGGGGGGAAGAGTTATTAGTTGATTATTTATCATTACATTAATGTGCCCTTTTTTTCTCTAAAGTAAGTGCCCTTTTATGGCAAAGTGCACCCTGCCTGCCCTTGATCTTAGGATGAACTCTGATTTCAGAAAATATTTTACTCAGAATCCCCTCTGCTATAGACCGTAGGCTGAGCCATTATCTGAAAGTTGGCAAATTTGAATTCAAACTATTCAATGTTTACTAGCGGCAGACTTAAAATGTAAAACTGTCTGCAAATTCAAATAATTTCTTCAAAATTTTCTGCAAAAAAACGCCGCGTCCCTCCCGAATTCTATATCGTCGCCAACAGCAAAAATGAAAAGTTATATACAAGCACATAAACATCGCTAAAATTTCCAACCAAATAAACTTTATTTAAAAAGAGGTCAAATTTATTTTTTAACACAATTTATTTTTAATCTGTTAAATTAATCTGCAAAGCCTAACATAATCTGCAGCACCTGCTTTGGTGCTGCACTGTTTCTGCTACCGACCCTGGCAGGAGAAAAAAAAAAGGAATTGTACCTGCTTTTCCGGCATAAGCACCGCACTTACAATATTTTAAAATTTTTAACTAGTATGAACTTGCAACGCTTCTTCCAAAAAATACTGTACTAGGCAAATACTTTCTAGCAAACTTTTTTTTTCTCCATTTGGAAAATAATCTACAGACCTTGTCAATAGTCTGCAACGTGCGTTGCACCAATTCTCCACCTGGGATCTTGATAATTTCTTTTTTAAAATAAAGAAACTTGTAAAAACAAAACTCTGCAAACTTTGAAAATTTTCTGTGAACGGCATTCGCATGTTCGTCTATATTATCTGACTCTATACAGCGGTAGAATCGATTAAAAAAAGGACCAATAAGCATGAAAGTTTGCTGGCCCGCTATATAAAATTCTATTAAGCCCCTTGAACCCTTTGAGTGACCCCTCCACACACCACCTAGAATATCAGTGTTGAATTCAGACAGGGGGGGGGGGGCATTATAGAGTTCCGGAGGAGAAATTACACCTTTTGACCATTGAAAACACAACCTCAAATCTTCTGGTGGAAGACATCTCATTGCTCCTGGAGAGAATGCCCCCTCCCAGGCCACACCCTATGTTCAACACTGTAGAATATAAACCAAACTTCCTTTGCAGCTACCCAAAATTTTTACCATAATAAAATGGAAAATTATTTGCTAAATTAAATAGACAGTACATAAACAAAAGCTGTAAGATTATTTTATTTCCAATTATTTCTTTCAACTAAGGTTTTTTAATGTAATTTTTTATTATTATTATTTTAATAAAATAAAATTGTGTGATTTGTTTGGTTGCGGTCTTCTCGGGGACGGGAAAAATACATTTACCAGTCAGAGACAGAAGAAAGGTTACCTCCTGGTCCTTCGGACCACTAAATTTTTCAATTACTGGTCCAATTGAATTTTTGGTGGTCTCGGACTAGCAGACCACCAAGGATTTTGAACTCTGTAATATATTTGTGCACTTTAAAAGATTGAAATGATACAATGATTAGTGTTGACCAGGGTTCGAAATTAGCAGTCGTTAGATGTCAAATGCAACTAAATTATTGCATTTGATCACTAGAAAATTATTCTTGGTTGTCAAATTTGTCACCTCTTTTTTACATTTAACGGTTAGCAAAATAAAATTAGTGCACCTTTTGATTTCATGTTACAAGATTCAAATGTAGATGCATTTTTTTTTTTTTTTTTTTAAACAGTAACTCTAATTGTAACTATCAACATTGGATAAAATTTTGTTTTGGATCTGCTATCGAGTTTAATTTTGTTTTTCATGATTAAGTGCATTTTTCTATTAATTTCTAAATATAGTAATAATTAAAAATGATTTATATTAGTTTTACAGTTTATTCAATAATTATAATCTTGGAGATTAAGAACTTAATTTTAAATAAAAACAAGTATTTGTGTTTTTCGAAAAAGTAGCATTCAATATTACAGTAAGAATAAAAGTGAATTTTAGGAATTTCAACTAAAAATTTTAATTTGTTGCCTAAGATATTTACAATAGTCGCCATTTGATGCCTGCCCTTTATTTCCGAATTTTCATCAGTGGTGTTGACTAGGGAAAAAGAAAAGCCACCAGGCAGTTATTTTTTAAAAAGGGCATTCTTGTACCTTGCTAAAAAAAACATATATATATATTTTTTAATTGGTTTGTTTAAACTCTCCTTTTATCATTAGAACTTTGTGATCTTCCTTTTTCCTAACAGCTGGGCAATTTCTGGATTTTCTCCTACAATTTACTAGCGAAACTTATGACTTCTTTTTTTCTGTGACTTGCAATCGACTGAAGTTTTTTTTTTTTTTCCATAATCGACTGATAAGTTTAGTTTTGTTACACGACAGATTGACATTTAATAACAAATGACTGAATTTAAGATTAATTTCCCTTGATCTAGTTTTTTCCTCCCACAACCAGAAAAAGAAATGAAAAAACACGTTAAAAATTACAATAAATGCCACAGAGTTCATAAAATAGTTAGAAGTGACCACCAGGTGCCGCACCCTGCCAAATTGGCCTAGAGCCAACACTATTTTTTCTGAAAGTTGATGAAAAATCAGAATTCCAACCATTAAATGGTTACTCTGTTTAGCAATCGATAATTTCTGCAGAATTGGGGAGGGAGGGAGGGGGGGGGGGTAGTGCTGCGAAAGAAACCAAGAATTTTGTTGAACGATCCGTAAATAAAATCCAGACATGTTACTTTTCTGCAGAATTCCGCTTTTTTGGCACTGAATATTTTTATCCCTGAGATCGATGAAAATATGCATTAAAATTCATTGACATTTTTATGAAGGGGGGGGGGGTAGCAGTAGAAATTGAAATACAGCAAAATCGCAAGTACGAACCGTCACAAATTGAGGAAATTTCTTCAAAGGTTTGCAGGGAAAACTCAAATTTCTTCAAAGGATCTCTGGAAAAACGCAAAAATCACCAAAGAATTGCAGAAAAATGCAATTTTTGTTGAAGGATCACGAAAAACACGCGATTTTCGTTTAAGAATTGCGAGAAACTCTATTTTTGTCAACAGATCGTGTAAAATATGCGAATTTCGTTGAAAGATCGTTGAGAAAAACATGAATTTTGTCGAACGGTTGCAGGGGTAAATATAAGTATATTGTGGAAAACAGCGATTTCGTTGAAAGACCGTGCTAAGTATGCGATTTAGTCGAAAGACCGTGGAAGATATGCGATTTCCTCGAAAGATCGTGGAAGATATGCGATTTCCTCGAAAGACCGTGGAAGATATGCGATTTTCTCGAAAGACCGTGGAAGATATGCGATTTCCTCGAAAGACCGTGGAAGATATGCGATTTCCTCGAAAGACCGTGGAAGATATGCGATTTCCTCGAAAGACCGTGGAAGATATGCGATTTCCTCGAAAGACCGTGGAAGATATGCGATTTCCTCGAAAGACCGTGGAAGATATGCGATTTCCTCGAAAGACCGTGGAAGATATGCGATTTCCTCGAAAGACCGTGGAAGATATGCGATTTCGTCAAGTCTGTAATGTTCAGCTCTTTTCTTTTTTTTCTTGAACCTGTACCATGTCTGAAAATTACAAATTTCATTCAAGCAAAATATCATGGAATAACTTTAGGACTTCCGTTATTGCTCTAAAAAAAAAAATTAAATTTTGTCAATCGATCACAGTATAAAATAAAAAATTTCATCAATCTCTCATGGAAAAAAAATTAATTTAGTAAATTGGTGGAATAAAAAAAAATCAAATGATTGCCATTGTCGAAAAAACTGTGAATTTTGTCAAGAGGCCCATGTAAAACAGCAAATTTCATTAGTCAAATGCAGAAATTAATGAATTTCGTCAAACGATCATGGAAAAAAATTGCTAATTTTACCAATCAAAAAGAAAAAATCACTAATTTCATTACCAGATTGTGTAAAAATTGTAAATTTTGTCAAAAGGTCAATGTAAAAAATCTCATTTCTTCGAACAATCCTGAAATAAATTCTCAAATTTCATAACAGGGGAGGGGGGAGCAGGAATTTCGGGAAAAACTTGCAGAAAATTATCCCAGATTTTTATTAAATCATCATTAGTCAGGCATAAGTGTTAAATCGCCAAATTTTGTTCCCAATGCCATCATTTATATTCCATTAATTTAAAAATATGCATCATTCACGCATTTCATTTATAATATGAAATTATACATATAATTTTATTTCAATTTCAAGGCATTGTTACTTATTTATATATACAACAAATGAAAACTAATGTAGTAGGAAGAAATTATATTGGTTTATCTAATTTAAATACGGTAGACTTCCTATAATACATTACTCAGATTTGCATTGCTCGGACAAGGGGTTATACCAATTTCAGAATGTTACAGGTTTCTGGTAATTGTTTTGTTAACATTTTGTATGCATTCACAATGTATTTGAAATTATAATGTTTACAAAGTAAAATAATATATTTAAGAAATGATTTGAGTGTTAAAAGTAAGGTCAAGCAAATAATTCAATACTAAAAATATGGGCATGAGAAAATTTTCTGTAATTATTCAGTGGAACTCATAAAATGTGTGAGTGTTCGCCCGGAGATGGCCGCCATTTTAAAGTTCCTTATTTGTTTTGTTTTTTTTTAAATGTTTAATATCTGAAATTTTTTTTTTTGGTCTGTAATTTCAGAATATATTTTTAAAAATTAATATTTGCTTTAATCTACTGTTTTAAAACTTTTTGCCGTTTGCTAATTACGAATTCCCTCAATGTTTTTTTTTTTTTTTTTTTTTTTTTTTTTTTTTTTTTTTTTTTTTTTTTTAACAAAAGTTAAGAGTGCTGATCCCAGCAGCAGAAACTGCCCAGCATGACAGTGGGCGCTGCAGATTAATGGGAAAGATTATATTAAATTCAGAATCTGTAGCGAAAATTACATTTCTAGTTAGCCAGCTGTAATAGCCAAAAAGCATTCATTGATATTTTTTAATTGCTGTTGATATTTGTGCCAGCTTTTTTTTTACATCTACTCTGATGGATGGATTTTTTAGATGTTTGGGTATTTGAGAGGACTGGAATTTAAATTATCCCAAAACCTTTGGTGTGTGTGTGGGAGAGGGGTGCACATTTTGCATTTGTTAGGTTTAAAATCTTATTTTAGCTAAATTACTTTTGATTACGGAATGTGATTGATAAAAAGAAATGTTGCAAATGAAAAATATGATTTCTTCATGTGATTATTTTAGAAAATGACTACTGACTCGAGAGGAATTAAGAGGGGCAACTGTTTAACAGACAATTGTGACTGCACTTTATTTGAGTATGAAGAAAAAAATGGACCTAAATGCAGCTACTGTTGCTGTCCACCTACAAAACATCAGAGGATGGGTAATTATAGTCTTAATATTTTTAAATTACATACTGTAGATGTTTTTTGTTTGATATGATACAAATATTAAAGCACATATTTTCTTATTTTAGAGGTGTCAGTAGAAATAACTTCGAACTCCAGTAATGCTGAAATAATTGCTACTAATGCTGAAGTAATTGTTACTAATGCTGAAGTAATTGCAGCTTGTTCAGATAATGTAAATATTTTAATAATTTTAAACATGGTTTATTTTCATGAAATTTAAAATTCATATTTGGATTGTTTAGTAGTTGGATGGTAGCTTAATTATGCTTCACTAACATTTGCATATAGATTAAAAGTGATTTTTCTGCTTTTTCCTCGGTATGTTTTTATTTAAAATTTTACTGACATTTTTGGAAAGTTTGAAAAACATTTGCAAAGTTGCAGGAGAGGGGGGAGGGGGCACTAATGCTAGTTTTATCGGTCTTGAACCTGTTTGGTTGTCATGAGATCTGTTTCTGGTCGTTTCCGTGCAGAGTGTCACACACGTAATGCAGGCTTTAATTTGCATTTATTCAATTATTTATTAAATTTTGATGTTAATTCTGATTTTAAGTGGTATGGTAAATAAGTTATTACCATATTTTTAAATTTAAATGTGTGGCAATAAAACTCACAGAAGTATATAATTTAATTTCATTACTCAAAATGCGCTTTTTCCTAATTTAATAAATAATTGAATAAATGCAAATTAAAGCCTGCGTTACGTGTGTGACACTCTTCACGGAATCGCCCATCTGCACTTTTTATTGTCTTCTCTCCTGCTGCTTTGGCCTTTACCCCTCGGGATTGCAATAACACTTTAAAGCGAAAGCTGAGTTCTCGAGGCGGTCATCGCTGTTGCTTTGGCCATTGACAAGTCTTTCATTGTTGTTAATTTAAGTTTTTAAATATGTTTTGGGGAGAATTATTGAAAATGGGTAAAAACCTTCAAGGAGTCCTAAACATGTTACTTTTGTAATGTAAGAACTATATTTCATATTGTAACTGTTCTGTCAATTTTATATAGGGTGATTCACAACAGCAAGGATCGTATATTGTACAAGATTTAATTCCTGCGTCATCGAACACTATCACTTCACAGTTATGTTCACCTCAGGTAAATGTTTCACACTAGATCTTGCATACATAATTAATTGTATAACTTATTAATTAATTGTTACTTAATTAATTGTTAAACCATACTTACTGTATAATTAGAAAATGCATATTTTAAGCCACATGCTAGTTGTTTATTGCTAAAGATGTAATTTATAGAATCTGTTTATTTCAATGTTTAAATGCATAGTTTGGGGTCAAAAGTTTAATATGCATTAAACTTTATTCCGAAGTGTGTGTGTGTGTGGAGTGGAAGATGTTTTATTTTGCCATTAATATGTATTTAGTCACAAGATTTAAAAGTTACTAGTGGAGGACTAGTCAAAATTTGATGACTTAGTAAATGTATGAGGGTATTTTGGAAACCAACCTCTGTTGTGTAGTGGGCGGAGTGTAACCATTGTTACATCAAGCAGTCTGATTCAGTAAGCTTCTAGCTGTTTTAGTGAGTGTCATGTTGCTGCTTATTTCCCGATTAGAACTCTCAATTTGTGCTGCTGTTGAAAATAACTCAGAATGTGAGGTACGAGGAGCGATTAAAATCTCTTTGGGCTACTGTCAGCAGCAGGCATTCATCATCGATTGTATGCCGTATACCAGAGTTGTATAATATAGACGAATGCCATGCGCGGAAAGTTTTCAGAAAAATTCGGAACTTTGCGAAAAAAAATTAAGAAAAGAAAAACGTATTTTTTGTTTTTGTAACTTTTCTTTTAATACCGAAAATTTAAAATATTCCCCAATTTTGTGCATTATTTACCCGCAATTCGAAGTTCAAAGATTATAAACATTGTTGTGACATCACACTCTTTTATTACATCAAAATGGTGGTTGATTTCCAAATTGCTCTCGTAATATCTGACCTCATTTCATAGAATAATGACCATTGCTTAATTTTAATACATTCTTTCAGCTAGACACTGCATGTTAAATTGTAAAATTTGTGTGTGTGAAAATTTCTTTTTTAAAGTTGCAGGGTTTGCTTCCACAAAGGTTACCAAGGCAGGTGGAAGTTGCATTAGCAAATAAAACACTGACGCCTGCTCTAAGGAATAGGATTGTCAGAGTTATAGCAGACAAGTGCTTCGATGTAAATCTACCGTCGAAGATTGTTGATAATGTTGCAGAGTTGGCCGTTGAAAAATGGAGCCCTCTAAAAGATCGCTATGGAGGGTCACCATCGGTAATTATTTTTGCTATTAATTTTTAATAAGATGGTATTGAACAAAATATTTTATTTCCTTGCAAAAGTGTTAATATCAATATGAAAATCATTTTATAAAAACTTTTTTCCTTATTTTATAAATTATACTAATGACTCAACTGACTTGACATTTTTAACCCTAGACTGCTACATTTTTGTTCCCTGGATAATGCATGTAGTAAAAAAAATTGTCTCCCATGTAACAGGAAATGGAATGAGTGACTCAGGACTATACAATAATATTAAGAATTGCTGTTGACTTCTGGAAATTTGCACACATAGAATTTCCGGGCTGCGAGATAAAAGTAGTATTATTAGAAAGTATTAAGTCATGCTTTTTTTTTTTTTACTCCTTTGTTTAAAGTCCCCTTACAGGTAAAATTTTGATTTTTTTTTCTCCCCATATCTAGTGAACAAATTTTCTAATACTTTCATGCAACTGCCTAACTTTTTTTTTTTTTTCACATGACTTTGCAATTTTCCTCTTACAGGTAGAATTTTGATTCCCCACATACATTTTTTTTTTAATTTAACTTATGAATATACTCTGAAAATTTTCTGATAAAAACAATTATATATATTAATAAATTATTTCAAATTTACTTAATGCCTGTGTTGAAATGTCTGCTTCTCCACCACCTTTGCCTGAATTTGGTCTTAAGCAAGATTGTGATGTTGCTGAAGCAAATTATGACTCAATATATTTTTTTACCTGTCCAGCTTGAAGCAAAATTCATTTTGAAACACTTAGAAATAAAGGAAAGCACTTTGTTATAATATTAATTTTGTGTGTGTGGGGGGAGGGGGGCGGGGGGGACTGCATGAATTGAGTGGTACAATATTCATTTTACTCTCGGCATATTCTGTTTACACTACATACTGCTAGACTGAAATTTTCTTAAAATACACCTGAAAAAGTCGAGGAATTCCATTGTGTATATGAGTAGCAACCCTGAATATCCTTTTAAGAGAGATTGTGCTGATTGCTATTAGAATAAAATGTGTAAATTAACTTTGATTCGAAGTAAGTTAGTATATTGTAAATATTTTAAAGGGTAGCGGTCTAGGGTCAAAAGAAAACCTTTCTGCAGTGTAGTGAGTGACTTTTTCTGTTAATATACATCTGTAATACTTTTTTCATGTATGAGAATGTAAAATTTAAGCAAATTTTTTTTAACTTTAGAAAAAATATTTTAAGGCAATTTTATTTTAGTCAGGTTTAGCAAAACAAGTGAAAAGGAGAATGTCGAAACTAAGATTAAATTCCAAAAAACAAGAAGAAACGCAGGCAAATTCGGATTTGGATGAAATAAATGTCTTCAATCAAGAACAGATGGTTTCAGAAATGAGGAAGAGCTCACCATCTGTTTTAAAACTGAAACAGTTTTTGGACGCCACAAGAACAATGCGCAAAGAAAAAGTAAATTCAACACCTGCACTAACAATCATGGCCTCGTATCCGGCATTGAAGAAACCAGATTTGGTATAGTATTAATATTTTTAACCAGAGGTGGGGAAATACATAACTTTACTTGCCACTGGTAAATGAATTTAAAACAGTTTTTGAATTTTACAAACTAAAGAGATGGCAAAAAGTTTTTTAATTAGTTAGCTATATTTTGCAATTTTTCAAATTAATGCAATGTAAACATGATATTGAGTTCTATTCTATAAACTTTCTTGTCTTGTATATATTTCATTTTACAGGGTAAAGCTATGAAAATGGATTATAATAACTATTTTTGCCATCGCGTTATTTTTACCATAATTTTTTACTGTGTTGCATTTTGCTGGCTGGTAAGGTTTTTTTAAAATTCTCCACCCTGCTTATAGCTGTAAAAGGAAATTTGTTTTATATGGTAGTTGTCATGCTTCTCTTTTTTTGTATCTGCTGTGGGAATTCACAAAACTTATAAATGTTTCTGAAGAATGTTTGATGCAACGATGGAAGGAATTTATAGATGCCATGAAGGATTATTTAAAAAAAACAGAACATTTTACCCCTCTTGCAGAATCATATGGTATGAGACCCTTATTTATTCCATTTGGCTGCTTTCAATGTTGATTTCTTTGTGATGAGTTAATTTATTAATAGAAGTGATGCTACTAGTAGTGTTCACATTTCTTTTAAAAAGGGCAGGTTGGATTTACTGAAAAGGGCATTTTTGTCTGGTAAAAAAGCACTTATATTGAGTAAAGGGGCACATTGTGTTGAGTGAAAGGGTACTCTCATTGGATTATCATTTGTCTGTTCTGAGGAGTGGGAATTTCAATTCTAAACCTTTAATTAGTAGTCTTAAATTTCCTGAGGGCATTTTGAGACGGTGAGGAACTTCAAATGCGCAAGTCAATCAGAGCAGCAGAACTTCTGTTTTCAGAGGTTGGGGAGGGGATGGAGAAAAAGTTAATGGGAAACGGGACAGGGTGCATCAACAGTTTAAACGAAAAGGGCAGGGTGCAACGCCTTTGAAAAACATCAAATGCGAACACTAGCTACAAGATTTTGTATAGCCATAGAGGCCTTATGCCTCTACAATCCTTTTTAGGAGTGAGGAGGGGAGAGTTAGTTTTTCCTTTTTAGCAAGGCAGTTTAAATGTACTAATGTTTTAAAATTTTCAGATACAAGTAATTAGTTAACTTTCTTTAAGGCTGTTCTTAACTGCTCTGCTTAACAAGCGCAAAACGTTTTGACACATTTACAAATTCATTTTTTAATGGAGAGGTATAAAATTGGAAAGCCTGGCCATGGAAGCAATTTGGAATGGAACTGTTTTTTCCATTTTTGGATCCATCCATTACCTATTGATTTATAAACAAATTTGATCATGTGACAAACACGTTTTTCGCCCGCTCTTGAGTGCTCTTTCTTCCTCCGTGCGGAAATTCGGTTCAAAATGCCCACTTTGACACTGTTTTCTGAAAGATCTATTGCGTTTGCAAAAAAATGGAAAAAACAGCTCAATGACACAGTTTCTGACCAACAACACCAGCTAGTTTCATGCATTTTCGAAAAAAATTAATTAAAACTTATGTCAGAAAGTTGCCTTTTTGGATTTGAGAACACCCTTAATGAAAATTAAAAAGAAACAGAAGGGAAGGGCGATAATAATAAAAAAAAAAAAAATCTGTCTTAAACAAATTCATCTAGATAATATTGCAAAAGATAAACTACCCACCCCTTGCAAAAAACTACATATGTTTGCTAGCACAAGATGCATAAAACTCAATTCAAGCCCTTCGTGAGTAAAGGCAACCTGTGAATTGATGACCTATCACTGTTGGGATTTTACTTTTTATGTTTTTAAAAGTTGTGCTATGCACTGGGAAAAAATCTGAAATGTTTTCTAAATTTGCATGTCTCACCTAAGATATAGTGATTTCACGTCATTGTGCCGTACTGAATATGCTTAAAATAAATTCTGAAAACTTGAGTCTCAGAAAAAAATGTTCCTAAAATACAAATTGCTCAATTGAATGTTTTTTTTTTCTGACCAACTTATTCTGTCAACTTATTGTTTTGTTTTTTTCCTTGAAACTAGAGTTTAACTGTTCTCACCTTTCCAGGGGTCAAAAGCAACATTTTTTTAACCCCTTAACCTATAATGACGAGCATAGCCCGCGTACGATGATCGAGCCAAATGTAAATTTTTCTTACCACTAAAATTTCACAGTAAATATAGTTTAAATTAATTGTCGAAATTCCATGATTAAACAAGGCGGAAATCTCTATTAAATTTTAGTGGTAGCTATGGATTTGCCAAACCGTGGAGCTGTTAGACGTAAATCGTAGGTTAAGGGGTTAATGAAATGTGAAATCCAGTTACTGAAATTTGAATCAAGCATTTATTAATAACTTATTTAAGTCTTTGTGAATTGGCCTGTTTCTTGTTAAGAGGAATTTTATGAAATGGATTTTTGTAAAGGGGGCCCTAAATTTAGTCTGGATCGTCCTGTCTTCTGTAATTTGAATCTGATTTCTTAACTAATTTCTATATTGAATGTTATGTAATATTCACTTTTTATTTTCTTTTTTCTTGCAGAAAGTTTAACACTTGAGATCCTTCAGAAATTGCCCAACATTGTACCATCTGGGAAAAGAACAAATGATATGAAGAAATTTATTTTGCAGATTTTTGAGGTATAACACTTTTTTAAAATGCCTATACATATATATATATAATATAAATAAACTACATTGATCACTAATTATTTTTTAAGTGAGGTTTGTTGTATATACACTTGACACTGCAGAAGGCAATGGGTCCTCAAAACTAGGTTCATTTAAGATTTTCAAAAGATATAAAATCATACAAGCTTTAGTTTTGCTAAAGGGATAACCGGTCCCGGACAACGCCGGCAGGGTCAGCTAGTAGTTCATAAATTTAGTGAATATTTTATTAAAAATTTTTTTAACTGAATACTTCTTTCATTTATTAAATTAATATAAATTATAAAACTTTTAGTTTAAGTTGCTGGAATTTAAAATTATTAATATAATTAATAATAAGACAAAAATCTTTTTAACTTAAGTCCTGGAAAAGAGGGAGGAATTATAGTATTTCCATAATTTTAAAATAAGAATAAATATTTGTGCTTCAATAAATATATCCAAATTCTGATTGATTAAGGGAGGGGGAGGGTGCAGTGGTGTGATTTCAGAACATATTTGCATATAATGTAGCTTATAAATGTCTAATCAAATTATTGAAGAAATTTATTATTAGTGTAATTTGGGGGGGGGGGGATATAAACACAATTTTTATGTGAAATCAACTTGAAAAAAAAATTATATTTAAAAACTTAAAACCCCAGTTATCTTTAAAAAGAAAAAAGCAGTAATGAATATAGTAAAAATAATTTTTACCGATCAAGTGAAATTATGAATATACACCACAAAGTGTATGACAAAATGTAAGTTTAGATTGAGCTCAAATAAATTCAGCTTTAAAAATTATTACCAAAAAATTGCAACTCTATATATAATTCAAATCAGAAATGCAATTAAATATAGCAGATGTCAGGAGGAGTAAAAGCAGATTTTTTCTTTTTTGTTTTATAAAATTTATTAGTTTACTATAAGTAAGCAAATGATAAATCCACAATTTTACCAGATGTTTTTTCAAAGACAAACTAAAAATATTCTGTATAATGTGCCATGTGCAAACTGACAGTAACTTAAGGATAGGGAAAAGATATATTATTTCATGTTAATTTAAAGAAAATATAACATGCCTCAAACAAAATCCTACATTTTATATCTTATTTTCAATAGGAAAGATCAATGTTTTTGATTATTTTTAACATCGTTGTGAAATTAATGCTCTTTAAACCGTAGAGCATGTTATTGTAAGCCTGTGCAGTCTCAATCAGCTAAGAATGCAGGAATTTCAAGCACTTTCAGGCTAAATCTAAGTGTAGGGTCCCAACGTATGATCCAATGAAAATACTTTGGTACACGGAACGAGGTGGCCAAGGAAGGCTTAGTGTCAGCAAACCCATCTCTCCCAAGATATTCACGTTTCAGCTGGATCTGAGTTCTCCCCCACCCTTGCCAATTTTTTGCCCCCCCCCCCCTTAATGACCTTGTCAATTGACCCAGATTGACTTATCTGATTTCTGAAATCTCGGGTCAAGATCTGTGCATTCATTGCTGTTTCTAATTAAATGTACATAACTAGCAATTAGTACAGTAAAAAATTTCTAATGTTATTATTACAGGATGATATTGCTGTGCATAACACTGTTCCAGACAAAACTGACCCTCCTCGCCTCATAGCAATAGGGAAGGTGCAACAAGGTATAAGGCTGTGTTCCTATGTGGATGGGGTGGCGGTATTTTCCGAAAAGTGCCCATTGAAGGCGGTTCTTTTACTGATATCTGTATACTGGGTATACAATATTGAATTTGTTCCCGAGTCAAGACCAGCCTTTTTGCTGATAAGTACTGCTGTATTAAGAAATACGATGCCAGCAGCACTACTGGCAAAATGTAGTGCAGTAAACTGCTTATTAAAGCAATTAAACTTATGATGTATTTATAATGTCCAAATAAATGTTCTTTTACAGTATAAATGTTTCATTTTTTTCCTGCCTTTCTTTATAGTTCACCATAAAAATATATATATATTTGTTATTCATGAATTTTGAATTTCGTTCACATCTTAAAGGATGTTGTATTGTTAATGTATGCGAGTAGATTAGGTGAGATCTATTTATTTTACTAAGTTTATTGAAACTAGCACACAATATGTACAATATAATTTATTGATTGCATACTTTCATTTTTGATTTTATGTGACCTAGTGTTGATGCAAGTAAGATTATCAAACAAAATTATTTTTTCAGCAAGTGATAATTTTGTCATTGTTTGAAATATATAAAACCAGTTTCATTGACAGTACTGTAATATATCTCATTATGTAATATGGAAAGTCCAGAAATATTTATCTAAATGTTTAAATATAATTAAATTATACTTCAGCTCTGATCTCAATTTAAATAATTGCTATAACTAAAACCTTCTTTTATATTCAGACAGTTTTTAAGACGTTTTCATTTCATAAACAATATAAAATGCATTTATATATATATATATATATATATATATATACTCATGTTTTTTGTTGCTTATTTTTCTGTTTATCTTTGGGTGGGAATTTATCTATTTCCTGGGGTTCAAAGTCTTGTAAAATATAAAGTTTTACTTATTATGAGTTAAATTGTATATTTCATAATTTATCAGGTTCTGGATTTAAAAGTTTTTAATTTTGGCAAGTAAACAAAAATTACCTTCTCCATAAAAGATTAAAAACTAAATTTTTAATGCTGTTCGACATAAATTTTCAAAATTTGTAATATATTTTGTGGAATTTCTTTAGAGCAAAAAAAGACCCAAATTGGGTTGTAAGATTGCTGGGTACAGCAATGTTCCAAATTGGAAAATGTCTTTTTTGTAACCCAAAATGGGTATAAAGTATCTATTTTTAGTCCATTGAGGAACCCAAATTGGAGTTCATAGCTTCCACTAAAGGTTGAAATTTTAACCTATTTTGGATACACTGAATTCTAACTTGTGTTTATTGTGGAACCCAAATTGGAACTGTGTATATCCAAAATGGGTTACCATGGGCACCCATTTTGGGTACTCTGAATTCTAATTTGGTTCTCTTATGGAAGCCAAATTGGTTGAGTGAATATCCAAAATGGGTAAACAATGTATTCCAATTTGGGTTCTGCTATAAACCTAAAATAGATGCTTTTTATACCCATTTTGGGTTACGAAAAGGCATTTTCCAATTTGGAACGTTACTGTACCCAGCGATCTTACAACCCAATTTGGGTCATTTTTTGCTCTATTTTAGAATTTTTTTTTACAGTGTATATCCTAACTTGCCTTCTGCAATAAGACCTATATTGCATAATGAAAGTCTTCCTGTTCCTTCTCCTCCAACCAATTTGGAAAGCATAAATGAACCAAATAATTCAGAAGATGATGAAAATCAAGAACAAGATGTCTATAAACCAGAAGTAAATGATAAAGCTCCAATTTTATTTAATCAGCATGAACTCAATGATTTGGTGCGCGATTTAAATTTGCCAAAAATAAAAGCTGAACTTCTTGGTTCTCGGCTTAAATCTAAGAACTTATTATTACCAGAGACACAATTCTCTTGGTACAGGCATCGTGAAAAAGAACTTGTTCCATACTTTTCTGGAAAGGATAATTTAGTATATTGCAATAACATAAAGGAAATAATGAATTTTTACGGTATCCTTTATAATGCATCAGAATGGAGATTTTTTATTGATTCCTCCAAGACAAGTTTAAAAGGGGTTTTGTTGCATAATGGAAACCAATATGCATCAATACCTATAGCCTACTCAGTTCATTTAAAGGAAACATATGAAAATCTTGAACTTTTGCTAGACCAGGTCAAATATAAAGATCATGAATGGTTGTTATGTGGTGATTTAAAAGTGATTGGAATGCTACTTGGACAACAATCAGGATACACAAAATTCCCATGTTTTCTGTGTGAGTGGGGCAGCCGGGATAAAAAAAATCATTGGGAAAAGAAAGATTGGCCATCAAGAATATCATTATCCCCTGGAACAAAAAATGTAATTAAAGATCCCTTAGTCATTCCTAAAAATGTTTTGCTTCCACCTCTGCATATCAAATTAGGGATAATGAAACAATTTGTGAAAGCCCTAAATAAAGAAAATGAATGTTTTAAATATATTTGCAGCAAATTCCCTTCTATTACTGATGCTAAGCTTAAAGAAGGTATTTTTGTTGGGCCTCAGATACGAAAATTACTGACAGATAGTGAATTTGAAAAAACAATGAATGATTGTGAAAAGGAAGCATGGCTGAGCTTTAAATGTGTAGTGGAGAACTTTTTAGGAAATAAGAAAGACCCAAATTACAAAATTATAGTTGCAGATATGTTAGAAAAATTGAGATTACTTGGTTGCAACATGAGTATAAAAATACACTTTTTACATGCACATATCGAATTCTTTCCCGAAAATCTCGGAGCAGTGAGTGAGGAACACGGTGAAAGGTTTCACCAAGACATCAAAGATATGGAAAAACGGTACCAAGGCAAGTGGAATAAAAATATGATGGCAGATTACTGCTGGATGTTAAAGAGAGATCTTTGTGCTAGTGGACGAAAAGCAACTAAAAGGAATTTTTCTCAAACTAATTGATTTTTTTAATATTAATCAAATTTGTCCATATTTAAATATATTGTAAGTATAATTATTATGTCTATACTTTAATTTTTCATACATTAATTTTTTAATACATATCCTAGTCTGTATTAATTATTTACCTTTGAATAATATTTTTTTTAATAAATTTATATAAGTGAAAGTTAAAAAATCATATGTTTTTATAAATTTACAAATTGTTAATTTGTAAAAAATCCTGACGTGATACGCAAATTTCGACTTTACTTTTGAAATCAGCTTAAAAAATTGATCTAAAATCACCTATTCATTTTTAATCATCAAAAAAAAAGTTTCAATATGCAGATCAGGGTTATTAATGAATGTATTTCCAAACATAAAGTCACGTTTGTCCGATACAACTTTGCATGTGAACATTCGCACAAACTTCAAGTTCTTAACTCAGTTCCCTCGAATAAAAAATTCTGAAATTTGCCTTTAGTTGTCATAGTATTGGTCAAATATTTAGTTCTATCAAAGAAAATGATCGTTTTGTTTTAAATATGACATCATTTTTACTCACTGAATCATTTTGCCTAGCGTCTCAAACTCAGTATCAGCGTAATATAAAAATATTGAAATGTAACTGATTTATGAAGAATAATGCGTGTTTTTTTAATGGCTGACTTCATTTTCAGTTCATAAATTATAAAAAAGTTACTTTTATGTGTAATGTGAAAATGGCATCAATAAGGATATAATCAAAAAAATAAATAAACCATGACTATTTTACCTTTACTTTTAATAGAAATGGAGTACTTCAGTTGCCACAATTACAAAATTGGCACTAAAAACTATAAAAAAAAAATTAATATCTCAAAAATAAATTGAGACAGAACTTTCAAACAAATTGCATTTAAAAGTACATTTTTTTCTCTATACGGCGGTGTAAAAATTGAAACTGTGCGATGTTTAGAAGTTTAAAATTTTGCAGTAGCGAAAATTGCAAAACCGAAATTTCATTTCAAATTTCCGAGTGTTGCCATTCGCAGAATGACGTATGCGTTACGCACAGATATGTTTGTCCGTTATAATATAGATAGATAGGGTAGATATATGTAAATAAAAAAATGTGTTTTTAGTGAACTTCGCTCACTTTCATAGATGTTTTTGAGTTGAGCGGATTCGTTTGAAAAATTTTGAATTTGACAGTGAACATGACTCATTTTTGATAAATTAAGTTTGAGTTTGAATTACTTCGTCTTTTTTTTTTAGGTAGATTTCGTAAGAAATTCTACCTATTGCAGTCGTTACCATGGTGCGACTTTTGAAAAATTCCTTCATAACTTTTCATTACATGACCCCAGGAACCCAAAACCACCCCCACCTAAAAAGTTTATATATATATATATGTATGTATGTATGTACTAAATTTTGTCCGCACGATAAAAGTCGCAATTATGCACGGAACGTCTTCAAACTCGCCAACAACTTTAAGATGGCTAATTTCTCGGCGGGGATTGAAAATGAGCAAAATCGATCCAAGGGAATGGGAATGGGGAAGGTTTAAAATTTTGAATACCGTCTTAACCCTTTCGCTACGAAGCCGCCCGAAACGGCCGAACAATGAAACTACGGCGAAACCGCCCGAACGCCTGAGAAACAGGTATTCCGTTTCCACTTCCCTCGGGAATATCCAGCTATTGTCCCTGAGTAAGTGCGAAGGGAGTGATTGATGCGGGGATTATTGCAGTGAACGGATGGGGAATTTCAGAAGGAAAACACTTTCTACATTTTCTTTCTATTGGTGATACATGATATATTTGCTTAACTTTATGCGTTATTGAAATTTGTATTTTACAATGATATTATTTTTTAAATTTAACTTAGTTATCTGAATTTTATTCAGTTATTTGTATACAGTACATAAAATGTATCGCAGAGGAAAAAGTCTAACTCAAGAAAAAGCGTTAGCCATAATTTTTACGAGGATACAGACGAATCTGAATCTGATAAATCAGAAGATGAATATGATTCTAATGAAAATATGCAATTACCCTATAACGAATCAGTGGATGCTGATAATCTATGGGATTATTGTTTATATATTTTTAGCTTGCATTTTAATTATTATTTTTTTAAAGGTTTTATTATTTATTTATTTATTTATTATTATTATTATTATTTTGCATAGGGTACCTGAAGTCGATAACTTTTATTGTGCGTCAGGATGGGGAGTAGGGTGCCGAAATACATGTTTGCCCCGGGCGCAAAAAAGCTAGTTTCGGTCCTGATAATGAATATTAGATCCATTTATTACAAATTTATAAAAATTGACTATGCCCATTTTCCAGAATAAAAAAAAAAAAAAAAAAAAAAAGATATTCTGCTAACTTCATGATTATTAACAACATGAATCCATTTATCACAAATTTGTAAAACTTTAAAATGTTGTCCATTTTTCAGAATTAGAAAAAAAAATCCTCTAGATAACTTTATTTTCTATATTCTTTTCCTTTTTTTTAGTTACTGTATTTTCTATATGTTTGGAAACTTAGAAAATCCATTACATCCATTAGGATCTATATTAATGAACAGGCCCGAAACTAGGGGTGTATGTGCCCCTGGCGCGAGAACGAAATCGAAAGGGGGGGGGGGCGTGAATTTAAGATTTTGTTTGTTGTTTCATACAAATATATATATATATATATATGAAATACAAAGAAACTCGCAAGCTAATGTTAAACCCATGGGAGAATTCTTTTCTAATTTTTCGCCTCCACTTAAATATTTTAAAATTATTGTTTTTTTTTTCTTTCTTAGGATAGCTTAGGTTGATCTTTAGAGTTTCTATACTTTGAGATTTTGGAACCTGTATTGAAAGTGAAAACAACTTTACAAAAAAAATATCTGCAACCAAAATAAGAAAAGTAATATAGGTTTAATATTGAGGGCTGCGGAGTAGGTGGGAAAATGGACGACTCCGACTCCACAGCCCTGTTAACATTAGCGTCCTAGCTTTTCGCGTAACTACTATTAGCTCTCAACGCTCAAGCTAATGTTAATCATATGGGACCATTGTTTACATATTTCTACCTCACATTTTAATTATTATTAAATTATTCTTTTAAGGATTTTTTTTTTTTTTTTTTTTTTTTTTTTTTTGCATAGGATACATGAAGTCGATAAGTTTTATTGTGCGTCAGGATGGCGGTGGTGTGTGTGTGTGTGTGTGTGGGGGGAATACGTGTTTTCCCCGGGCACAAAGAAACTAGTTTTGGCCCTGATAATGAATATTAGATCCATTTATTACAAATTTATAAAAACTGACGACGTCCGTTTTCCAGAAAAAAAAGAAAGAAAAATAAAGGCGATTTTAATTCTTCTAGATAACTTTGTTTTCTATATGCTTTTCCTTTTTTTAGATACTGTATTTTCTATATGTTAGGAACTTAGAAAATCCATTACATCCATTCCGATCTATAATAATGAATCTTAGATCCATTTATTACAAATTTATAAAAATTGACAATGTTCATTTTCCAGAATAAAAAAAACAGAAAGAAAATTTTAATTCTTCTAGATAACTTTATTTTCTATATGCTTTTCCTTTTTTTAGTTACTGTATTTTCTATACGTTTGGAAACTTAGAAAATCCATTACAGCCATTAGAATCTATAATAGCGAACCTTAGATCCATTTATTACAAACTTATAAAAATTGACGTTTCCAGAAAAAAGGGCAAAAAAAAAAATAATATTTTAATTTTTCTGTAGATAACTTTGTTTTCTGTATGCTTTTCCTTTTTTTAGTTACTGTAATTTTGTGTCTGGAAACATTAGAAAAAAATCTATTAACAATATAAGGATTTAATGTTTATTTCACTTTTATTACAAGTTTGCTAGATTAAAAAATGTGTACAGTAATATACATACATTTTCTGTATTGCATAATATTTAAATACATTTTGGGGCAAATAGTTCTTAAGTTATTATTATTTATTAATTCAAGTCATTATTATTTATTTTAACGTTAAACATTTTTTTAAACATTCTAGGAAAAAGTTGAAATTTTGTTAAGAAAAAATAAATTGAATTTTTGAGATATTAGTTTCTAGATACAGCTTTTTTAGTTACTATGTTTTCATAAATCGTATGTGTTTAATAATTAATAGAAAATTAATATGAACTTTTAAAATGCTAAAAAAAAAAAAAAAAAAAAAAAAAAAATTGTTTACTATCATTCTTTTAATGGCATCAATCAGTAATTTTTTTTTAATCACAATGATGTTATTCCTTAAATAATTTTAAAATTCGATATTAAAATTTTGGTACTTTCTTGGGATTCACAAATATATTTCAAAAAGTAGAATTTTTATTTTTGATGTGATTTGTAAAATAATTTTCGAACAGAATATTTATTAGTTATTATCTTTTAGTTCGCATCTCATGTTTCTCTTTTAGCGATTTAACTTACGACATAAAAAAAATTATCTGTCAAATACAGTTAGGCAATTTAGTACCCGTACAATGGAAATATTGGTATATTTTTTCATAAATTTCTTTGAAAACAGCAGTCGATTTTTTAAAATGTTATTTGTAGAACAGATTTTTTTAGTTCACTGCAAATATTTATCGGGGAAAAATATACAGTAAAACGAAAAGCAAGAAATTGTATTCTCCCTGCGACAGATTTCATTATTGGACAAAGGTCAAAGCTAATTCTAACACGTAAGATGCTAATTTCGAGAAACTTTCAGAAATAACATGCCAGGAATAAATCCTGAAAGATAAAACATGCACAGATAATTCGGGCTTTAGTACAATAAAAACATTCCCTTGAACAGGATTAGCCTTGTGTATGAGTGACCTTACCAGATATAGTAGAGGAAAATAAGTTCTACTTTCGAAGAAGGCTGCCTTCTTATTGTGCTTCTGACAGGTCAGAAGCGCAGAAGAAAGGGGGTGAAAAAATCTCGCAGCAAAATTTCAGCATTCGGGCGTTTCCGTATTTTGAATGCCAGTGCGTTTTTAGACTTCAGTATTCAAAGGGTTAACATGATTCTGATAAAACCAGCTTTTACACAACAATGGCAGGAAAAAATAAATATTTTTCGTTATAGCTGTTGCCAACAATTAAAAAAAAGCAATAAAATTCTCACAACAACAATTGTTTTTCTAATGCAATGTTTTCACGTGAAAAATTAAATTAGATAAACAGTTTGACGAATTGAAAACAAATTGAATATTACGTCATAAGTTTTCTAGAGCAAGATTTCTGCATGAAAATTCAAAATTAAATAAATAGTTTGACGAATTAAAAAAAACAACAAAATATTGCGTCATATTGAAAATGTAATGGACCACAGCAGGTGAATATGTAACGTCATTGAGTTTGAAGAAACGTATTAAAACATGATAAAAACCCGAGTATGGAAATATTAACATATTTTAACACTTTGAGGTTCTCTGAATTTGATTTAGCCATTTCTAAACCTATTCCATATACATGCGTGTGTGTATTTGTGTATATTAGAATTTTCACAAAATGTTTAGCTCCCTAGAGCTCATTCTTAGCGAAGGAACTGGGTTTATCTTTAATCTTTATTTAAGTTTTGTTGGTGAATTTAGTACTTAACTTCGAAATCTACCTCCGCCTGTAGGCCCGAGTCGGCAGGGATTTTTTTTTAGGTAGATTTCGTAAGAAATACTACCTATTGCAGTCGTTACCGCGGTGCGACTTTTGAAAAATTTCTTCATAACTTTTCATTATACGACCCCAGGAACCCAAAACCACCCCCACCTAAAAAGTTTATATATATATATATATATGTGTGTATGTATGTATGTACTAAATTTTGTCCGCACGATAAAAGTCGCAATTATGCTTGGATCGTCTTCAAACTCGCCAACAACTTTAAGATGGCTAATATCTCGGCGGGGATTGAAAATGGGCAAAATCGGTCCAAGGGAATGGAAATGGGGAGTGTTAAAATTTTTGAATACTGTCTGAACAAGATTATGATAAAACAAGCTCTTACACAACAATGACAGGAAAAAATAAATATTTTTCGTTATAACAGTTGCCAACAATTTTTAAAAAAAGCAATAAAATTCTCACTACAACAATTGCTTTTCTATTGCAAGTTCACGTGAAAAATTAAATTAAATAAATAGTTTGACGAATTGAAAACAAATTGAATATTACGTCATAAGTTTTCTAGTGCAGGATTTCCGCATGAAAACTCAAAATGAAATAAATAGTTTGACGGATTAAAAAAAAAAAAAAAAAAAAAAAAAAAAAAAAAAAATATTGAGTCATATTGGAAATAAAATGGACCTCAGTTGGTGAATATGTAACGTCATACGAGTTTGAGAAAACGTATTAAAACATGATAAAAACACGATTATGGAAATATTAACTTATTTTAACACTTTGAGGTTATCTGAATTTGCTTTAGCTATTTTTAAAACCTACTCCATATACATGCGTGTGTGTATTCGTGTATATTAGAATTTTCACAAAATGTTTAGAAGCTTTAGATATTGTTAGAGCTCATTCTTAGTGGAGGAACTGGGTTTATCTCTAATCTTGATTTAAGTTTTGTTCGTGAATTTAGTACTTAACTTCGAAATCTACCTCCGCCTGTAGGCCCGAGCCGGCAGGGATTTTTTTTTTTTTTTTTTTTTTTTTTTTTTTTTTTTGTGAGCGCGCTCAACAGTGGTTGGCATCAAAGAACGTCAAATTGAATTGGCATAGGATAAAGTGAACTGACCTACTGACTGGCCAAGTATAAACTAGAAAGTTGGTGGCGAAGCGGTCTTTGGGATCAATAAAAGCACGCCAAATTGAATTGGCCTAGGATAAACAAGATCGGCCTAGGATAAACTAGTTCAGACCAATAGCAGACTAAACTAGTTTATCCTATGAGCGTTAGGCCAAACTAGTTTGGCCTAGAAAAAACTAGTTTTTCCTATGGGCATCAGGATAAATTAGTTTGATCTAGGAAAAACTAGCTTATCCTATGGGCGTTAGGATAAACTAGTTTGGCCTTGTAAAAACTGGTTTTTCCGATGCGCGTTAGTATAAACTAGTTTGGCCTAAAAGCGGGTTTGGCCGGTAACTTATATAAGTGTTAATACAATTGAAGTAAAGATTAATAAACTGAAATTCTTAATTCTTTTTCTAATACAGCTGAAATAAAAATTAATTTAAGTAAAACGAAAAAAAGAGATTAAAAACAGTTATTGAATTTTATAATTTAAATTGTGTTTATTTATTTACAGTAAATGTCCTATGAAATAATATTCATTATATTCATAACATAATTCTAATACATTAAGTATTATTACATTGCTTTATGAGTGAATATTATGTAATGTCATATTTTCTGGATAGATGGTGTTTATGTTAAATGTCTCTGGTAACAGTAATTGCTAAAATTAAAATTATTTTTTTAATTTTAGCAATTAACCACTTCACCGGCGATGGGTATAGGGAAACAGTGCTTTTACCCCCGACTTATCTCGGGGCAGCCGTTGAAGTGGTTAAAATTAGAATATAATTTTATAGGTTATTTTACGACAAATATTTCAAATTTGATTGTGTATTTATTTTTTTGACACTGATTTGAAAATGACCATTCTAGGTGAATATTTACGTCATATTTTGTTTTGTTTTTTTACTTCTGAAATGTAAGATGAAGTTTCAATGGAATTATCTTATGTTTATGGTGGTGAGTGTTTCATATAATGCCAATGTTGGTTCGATCGTTTTTGTTCCTGAAATTTTGGTCTATAAGGTTCATCACACTCTGGATGCCTAATTGAATTTGATGACGGCAAAACAAAAGCCACGTTCGAAGCTAATTGGCTCACTTCGACACAAGAGCTTGCACATAACATTCACGTATTGAAAAAAAAGAAAAAAAAATCTCTTACAGCCGTTTAAATGTACACGATTATGTCTATGAGCTAGACATTTGCGTTCGTTGAGAAATTAAAGGCAATTCATCTCAACAAACGAATCAACATCTGTGATTCATGGCGTATCACATAAAAAAGCATTTATAAGCATTTAAAATAACATGTTTATATCACTGAACTAGATATTTGCGTAGTAAATACAAGATACTATTTGGATACTAGATATTTCACCAGCGATTTATTCTGTCGAGCTGATTCAGATATCAGGACCTGGTGCTATAAGCAATAAGGTTAGCTGGATGAATTAGATCCACCAGATTCGGCAGGTATAGCTCAGACGGTACAGCATTGGAGGCTTCATTCAAGAGATCCCTGGTTCGAAATTATTTTTAGACCAGTTGGAAATTTACATTTCATGGATATTTGGGTTTCTCATGAATAAAAGGAAATTCATCTCAACAAACGAATCCACCTGTGTGATTAATTAATAAAACACAGGAAAATGAACTCATTTTAAAAACAGGTGGTAACTGGCCCCCAAAAATGGATCGTCTACAACATCATCGAACACAAAAGATCTTAGAGCAAACCAGATGAATCATCACAAAGATATTTATCAAAGGAATGTGATTCTG
The DNA here is from genome assembly GCA_963932465.1 of Maratus speciosus. Taxonomy (NCBI): domain Eukaryota; kingdom Metazoa; phylum Arthropoda; class Arachnida; order Araneae; family Salticidae; genus Maratus; species Maratus speciosus. The sequence continues at coordinate 5,143,742 of OZ010786.1, read as the reverse complement.
TCTATTTGGTGATATTATAAAAGTGTGTTTATTTCTAGCTTCTTCCAAGCACCCAAACGATTAATTCTGATGTCTACAGCCAACCATGGCTTGAAATATAACAGAGCAAACCGGAACGATATTCCGGTTTGTGAAATTATGATAAATATTGTTCCGGATCGTGAAATTATGCTTAATATTGTTCCGGTTCGTGCAATTATTAAAACACATTGTTTCCGTTTTATGTATATAGCTTATTGTACTGCCTTTGGATGCATTTTTTAAATTGATTTTGTTGGATTAGCAATAAATTTGTCCATACTTAAAAAAAAAAGAAAAATAGTCATCAGTAACATTGAACTAACATTTCAGTTCGGTAATTTTCCATTTTGAGCTCTGCTACCAACAACTAAGCAAACTGGACTAACCAATCAAAGGAAAACGTTCAGAATTGGGAAATCGTAAAGGTGTTTGTGAACACGTTATTTATTTTTCTATTATGTTAATAAAGTTCATTTTATTTTATTTAATGTATTTGATCGTAAATTAATTTAGTTAACTGATTCAACTATAATTTTTATTTTAATGTGTGAAGCAAAAGCTCATCTAACATTTGACATGATTTTATAAAATTAATCTTAGATTTATATATCCTCATTTTAACATTTACATATTTATGCAAAATTATCGAGGTAAAATAAAAGAATCCTGACACATGTATTTTGAAGCATTCTTATCGAACTGGAAAATCTAGACTGACAGTAATTTAAATACAACAGTGCAACTCGGAAACTCAGGCGAAAAAATGCAAATGTCAGAATAATTTAGATTTTTTTTTTTCAAACACACAATCAACTTACTTAAAAACATGTACACTTCCTACATAAAACACTTTATAATGTTAAATATTGCAATTTCCTTTCAAATCAAGAAATATTTACGATGTTTTATTCTAATATATCACTTTGATTATGTAAATGGATGAAAGAGTTTGAGATACATTGACAAGTTGACAACGTACTTACTGGAGAAAACACAAACAGAAGAAATATTTTTACGTCTGTTTCGTTCAGAATTTCGACTTTTGATACGTTAAACATGTTTTGATATACGAAATAAGAAATTGTTCGTAGAAATAAAGAATAGATAAAAGAAAAAAAAATCGGTCTGTCAATAGTAAAAAACAGTCTGAACACTTTTGAGAGTAAATGGAAGATTACATTTCTCATTAACTACAACGTCAATTTTTATGAGTTCTCGCAGCATTTTGCAACTTTTTGTTAATATTGCTCGTATGTTCTAGGTAAAAAAATTCTGAAAATTTCAAATATTTAGGTATGACTTTAAAGCTAAAACAGAGTAACTAATTAGGATTTTGTGATATCTAATGACGTTGAGATTCATCTTAATTTCTTGGGTATTTTAAATACCACTTTGCTGGCGAACTAGATACCTATTTGATGTTTAAAACACATACCACTGTTGAAAATGCACTTCTATGAATTATAGATCATATTTAGTCCTGTAATAAAATTCTTTAGGTGTGTCTGTGTAAATGAACGAAATATGCTAGCACTTCTTAATATATAGGCGGTACTATCTTGTAGTGCACCACACTGATTGGTATAATTTTTTATTATGTTTGAAGTAGGTGTAACATCTTGAAATTCACCACAAACAGTTTTTTCTTTAGAACATAAGGTAATGGAATTCTGTTTTGTGTATTTATAAAAGAATTTTGGTACTTACTCCATACTCTATGGAAAGTATGCTGTAAGTAATGCATATTATATGGAAGTAATGCATATTATTTGCATTATGATTGAAGTATCGTAACATGACTAAATTGCGCTGAAAACGATTTTCCTCGTATACCATAATGTAATGGAATTTTTGTTTTTGTATTCTCTATCTAAATAAAATATAGCAGCTCAATTTTTTATCTTCAGTAGGGAACATACTATAATAAACATCTATAACACGTATCAGTATATGTGAAAGCCAAGTATGTTTACGAGCATTAGAGCGCGGGAGAAACAGATGGATAGACAAACCTAAATTAAAGTTTTTTTTCACTTATGTTGAAAAGCGTTAAAAATATTCTGATAAACACAAAAAACAATAAAAATATAATACTGGAGAATATCGAAGAATCTGTCTCTTTTTTAATTTTATATATTTGAAAGAGTTTTTTTTTACCTTTATTTTATACAGTAAAACAACAATTTTAATAGGGGATACGTAAAATGAAATTAAAGTATATGCTCTAAAACTATAATGATAATTCTAATATTTATTTTTTTTATACATTAATGTACTTCTGATTAGAATACAATAAAGTTAAAAACAAATAAATAGGTTATGTCTTACTTTTGGATCTTAGAATTATTATTATTTATTAATATCATTATCAATGCTATTATTTTAGAATTAACTTTTACAATCTTATACAGTGATATCTAACATACAATACATACACAAAAAATGCCTAAAATATCTCTGAAAGCATTTATTCTGGGATAATCTAGAGCTATTATCGCTAATAAATGGAATGTGATGTTGTACACGTTCTTTATGGTGACAAAACAATGTTCTATTCTTTTCTTTCACGCATCATATATAAATTTCTTCCTACTACTTTTTTGCATCATTTAAGATGTGAGAAGATCTATGTGAGATTATTGACACATTACCTTGATTAGGTTTTCTTATCATCCATGTAATCAATGACATCTTCCGTTTTTTCCGAAATTGTTAGTTTATCAGAATTATGTCTATATCCTTTTTTTCCTACATACATATACCATAGAGCTGTTTAGTAGATTTGTTCCATTTGCCTGTTGTTGAAACAAAGACCATTTTTATTTTATCTGTGAAAATGTAATATAACCACACGTATGGAAATATACATTAACCTCTTCCTTGTTACCCACGATTTCGGAATGTATTTTGTAGCGTTAGAAACCTAAGAAACTGGACTATTTTGGAGTTTTGAAGAAGCATTTACGAGAAAACATTTCCATTTTCTGCAGCTGAGTTTCAGAAACTTTTCTGAGCTTTTCTTTTATAGTGTATTAATCAGATTTATCAAACGGCAATACCGTTTTATAGGATGGTATCGATACTCAATTAAATGCCTTCAGCTACACTGTAAAAAAAAGGGAGTATTATTACACTTAATTTGGGTTTCTAAAATGCCGAATGAAGTTTAAATATGAGCTATTTCTGGTGTCAACACACTTTTAAGTGTTATAATAGATTGAAAATGGTGTAAATTTACTCCTTTAAAGAAATTATGGAAGCTTTACACCAATTCAGGAGTAAAAATTTTAAACAAAATACGACTCAGAGCACCATTTTGAAATTCATTTATAGTGATGTTACCGGATAAGGATTTTGTCCGATTTCTGATGTATTTCTGAGTAATGATTACTGATTAAAAAGCAGTTAACATTGTCCCTATTGTAGTTTTGTCCGAGCTGCATCTGTGTTTATTTTAATATGCTTGGACTAATTAGTCGAATCCAGCCAGGCTGGCGATGAATTTACAAAAAAGAGACTCAAGTATACGCGAAGTAAATCCAGATGCACTGAACAAAAGATTTGTGAAAGGAAAATCTGCTACCCTGTATTTTTGTGTACACAAATTAAGTTTGAAGTTAGCTAAAACATAGTTAGTTCAAATGATGGCGTTTCTTTCTAAGGATGATTTAAACACATTAGCTTCAGAATTCAAAGTAGAAATAAGTAGCGATGATAAAGTCCTCGAATTACGTGATAAAATTGTAAACAGTGAGGCATTTAAAGATAATATAGATTCTGTACAGGGAATTTTTGAAAATATCGTAGAAGAAAGAAAGACTCTTGAGGAAGAGAAACTTTTAGCCGAAGAAAGAGAATTTGAGCTACAGAAGCTCAGGTTAGAAGCAGGAACAAGAGATGTTGTTGTAAATACAAGCAACCCTCTAGAAACTTCTTCAATCCGCGTTGACTTGAAAAAGGTTTTACCCGATTTCAATCCTGAAAAGGATGATACGAATTTATTTTTAATAACTTTTGAGAGGCAAATGAAACTTTTAAAAGTTTCTAAAGAACTGTGGATTACGTATTTAATTGGAGCCCTTCCAAATGAAATCGGAAATTAATAGCGCTTGAACCGGAAGAAAAAGTTGAGCATTATTCTTATATTAAAGATATATTGTTGCAGAGGTTCAAGTTAACTGCTGAAAGGTTTAGAGTTTTGTTTAGTCGACATCCAAAGCGAACCGATATAAGCTGGAAAGAATATTATTTTGAAATTAGAAGCTATTTTGAGGGATGGCTATCCGAATTAAATATAAATTCCTTTGAAAAATTATCGGAATTAATTATTGCTGACCAATTAAAAAAAAAGATTTCCCCTGATTTCAAAGAACATTATTTAGACCAATGGGAGAATTTAGCAGATCCTGTTGAATTAGCTGAAAAGTTAGATTTATATAATAATTTGAGGTCACACAAAGTAGAAATAAAGAGATCAAATAAAATCAGTGAGGTCGGGAATTCTAATCGCTTTGAAAAAACACCTTTAGATTTTAAAAGAAATGAGTTTGGTAAAATTGGCAATCAAAAGGAGTCCAAGAGAAATAAAATTAATTATCCTTCAAATCTAAATCGAACAATGCTAAATTGCTATGGTTGTGGAAACCAGGGAGTTATTAAATCCAAGTGTCCAACCTGTTCTCCAAAAAATGTATCGGCGCACTTTCAATCACTAGAATTTCGTACATGTAATATTGAAACATCACCAACATTATTGGTAAAAATAAGCATAAATGGTCTCTCTGGCACAGCACTGGCGCAACACATTGCGTTGCGGGTGCAGTTTTGCATTCTTTATTAAAAGACCAAGGTGTGAAGTTTGAAAAAACTCAAATGATCGTAGTCATAGCGGATGGGCTACAAAGCGCTACCGAAGTTTATAAAACAGAAGTGCATGTTAAAATTGAAGGTCGTGACGTTAAAACAACACTTTATGCTCTGCCGAATGCCAGAAATAATCGTACAATTTTGGGAAACGATTTTTTACGCAAAGCAAAAATTGTTTTGGATGTAGTGAATCAAGAATGGTTCTTTGCTGATAGATGTAGGTGGAAGTATAGATTCGCTGAAGATACATATAGACCTCCCAGTGAATTAGCTATAAAATCCGTCGAATTAGATACCGTTTTTCTTAGAGAAGATGAAGGTACACATCTCACTTCAGAGCAACAAGTTAGGTTGATTGAACTGCTTAAAAAATTTACTAGTAGCTTCCAACTAGGGCAAATGTCTACACCTAAAGTTAAACATTATATTGATACTGGATAACATCCTCCTGTAGATAGATGATCACATCCTCCTTACCGCATGTCACCTGCGAGAAAGGAAATTTTGTGTAAAGAATTAGATGAATTACTCTCTAAAGGTATAATAGAAGAGTGCGAGTCTCCTTATGCCTCTCCTGTAGTATTGGTCCCAAAACCAAATGGAAAAATTCGCCTTCGACTCGATTATCGAAAATTAAATGCCATCACAAAGACAGATAATTATCCATTACCGCGAATAGATGATTTGCTCCATGAAGCCAAACATACACCTTATATGACCATTATTGATCTGAAGTCTGGATACCACCAAATTGAAGTAAATGCTGCTGATAGAGACAGAACTGCATTTATTTGTCCATTCGGAACTTTTCGGTACATTCGAATGCCTTTCGGATTGAAAAATGCCCCAGAAACCTCTCAGAGATTAATAGAAAATTTTAGAAAGTCCCTCAAAGACATCTTTATATTGTGTTATTTAGATGATATAATAATTTAGTCGGGAAGTTTTGAGAAACATTTGTCTGACTTAGAAGCAGTTTTTAACCCGAGAGTAGTCGCGACATTTTTTAGAACGTTAGTAGTCGCGTTCGGTCCATTTGCCGCCGTTACCAGCAGGCCGAAAAAGAAGGGGAAACTTGCCGGTGTTATCAGATGATCGAAAACGGATAACGTAGGGTGAAAATATTGACTGAACTTTAAAAGATTACAGCAATTATTCATTTTACAACTTTTTACAGTAATTATTTATTTCGCTTAAGTATATATTCAGTTGGTATCTAGATAAATGTTTTTATAACTCTTTCTTCGTTTTGCATAAATACTTAAAAGTAAATAGTAAATGATTTGATTGAATTTCTGATGTTACTATAAATCAATAATTAGTAGGAAAACATTTACGAATATGAATCTAAATTCGTGATAGGGGTATCTTTATTTTATTTTTGGAAGGACAGAATCAGAGTCAGGTAGATTTTTATGATACTCCGGCACTCTCTATCCATTTAATAAAATAAAATTAATAAATTTAGCATCAATACACCAAACACATTCACAAACACCACATAAGCCAAATATTATTAAAAATGCATAATTATATATATATATATATATATACATATAATAAAGAAAAAGGTAAAAAATACTTAACTTCGAAATTATAAATGTAAATGTTGTAACTACGTTTTATTTATTTATTTATTTATTTTGTGGGTTGTCTGTGTGTGTATGAGGGGGGAGAGGAGGGGGAAGGGCTCGCGAGATTTTGTGATTAAATCCATTTTTCAAATGAAAATGCACGATTTGTAATTTTTCTACTTATTTCAGGGTGGGAGCAGCGCCCTTGAATAAAAACTCTGGATACGAACTTCGCTTATATAAAGCCAATAATATGTAAGTTATTGAAATTATATATTTAATTTAAATACATTTGCAATTGTAGATTGAAATCCTAAGATGGATAAATTATTTTAATTAATAGAATCACTGAAAGGTTCATCTTAATAGGGATGTATTTTACAGCAACTATTTAATTAAAATAAATATTCAATTGCACATGTCATAATAAGGTATTAATGTTATAATTTATTGTTTTATGATAACATTCATGAAATTAATAAAAACAATAAGAAAATTTTCTCCGAAATTATAAATATGCAGCAATAATTTAATTTAAATGAATTTTCTCTCATATTCTGCAAAACATTATTCTGAAAAATAATTTGAACAATTTATGAAGGACAACAAATTTAAATTTGTTAGATACCGTCCCCAAGCCTGTATTGAATTTCAATCCTTCTATATATAAAAAAAAGTTTTGATTTGGAAATGGACCAATGAACATCTGCGTAGATATTCCGGGTTGATCCGCATCCAATTTGAATGCTTAAGCATGGCCTTTCATCGTTAATATTAAGAAAACTGTTGCATACAAAAATATGAAAATCGGTGGTATTATAGAAAAATGTTTGATAAACACGCTGATGCAGACAGTTTTCAAATCGAAGAATTATTTTAAGAGATATTTAATGCTAAAGTTGGACAAAGTCGTTCCATTAAAAAAGTTTTATTTGAGCAAAAACTATGCATGAGAATTTAATCATTTTTAGATCATTTTATACGTTATAAGTTCCCAATGCGCAGATTGCATTTATTTTTCTTATTTGACGCATTTTTTGAGGTTTTATTTCTATTTTTAATTCAAATTTTCAGCATTTCGAGAGATGTTTTTTACAAATTTTAGAAAATGTCATTAATTTAAACTGTTGCCAATTGTATAAACAGCGAAACAAATTATCATATCAAATATTTCTTCAAATTAAAAATTTATTTACACGTGACTATTACAAACAGAAAAAAAAACTTTAAAATTAGAATTAAATGATTACATGTTAAAAGCAGGAAAATTACGTCATAAGAACCATATTTACACTTGAATTTTACGTCATATTTAAAATTCCCAAAAAATATGGTAAAACAATTTAAATTGAAAAATATATTTGCGCGAGATATTTTGAGATAATCTTTTCAACTATTATCGTGAATTCGAAGACAGCGCAAATAATATTTCCTTCTAACAACGAAAGTATTTTTATGTGAATATTAATAAGAGAAATTACAGTTTGGTGTAAATTACGTCAGATTTGAAACGATACATTTAAAATGAATTATTTAAAAGAACTATCTTATAGCGCTGCTAAAAAATACCGGGAGACAATGACACTGTTTACTTAATTCATTTTACATTAGCTTATTTTCAAATAACTAATGTGTTTAATTAAATACGAAAACAGCCATTGTGTCTCTTAACAGCAACAGATTTGGTCTTAAAAATCCCCAATCCAAGGAAAACGAATGGAAACCCGTTTACAGAGAGATCGCTACTGTTTTTTTTTTTTTTTTTTAATTTTAATTCAGTATTTTTAAAGCCGATCAAATGCGTGCAATTAGTGTGCTTTTTGGATTTTGGTGTGCCTGAACGGGGGTTGGCGAGCGTAGCTCGTAGGGGGCAGAGCCCCCTAGTAATAATAAAAAGAAAAATTCTGCGGCATTGTTAAAAAAAATGTGTTTTTACTTACAGTATGAAAATTTAAAAATAGATAAATTTTAGAAAAATACTTAAAATATATTTTTTTTTTTAAATCGTAGTATAAACATTCACTGAATTATCCAAAAGAGATTTTAAATTGCCATTTTAAATAGGATATAATCTGTGGTAAACCTTAAGGTGAGATTTGTCTATAGAATGCCGGATTTAGGATTTGTTTCCTGGAATAAGAATGGAGATTTTAGCTCGGAGTTTTTTGCATGTTATTCATTACTAGCTGAAATACTTGGCGTTGCCGGGTATTTTAAATATGTTTGACTAGAAAAATCAATTTCAAAATTAAACACCGTACGGACTATAAATCTCTCGCAAATGGGCTCTGTTTTTAATATATTGAAAGTCTTGAAAAATATTGCTTTTATACCAATATTTAAAAAAAATGTTTCCTAAGCCTAAATAAATATAGTCTTTATTCTTGAAAAAAGGTGAAAAAGAAATGTAAATTCATGAAAAGTTTTTCATGATATCACTTTCTCTTGTAAAAGTATGCTATAACCACATGTCCGTTTTAAATATGAGGTCATACGTAGATATACCTATATTCTTCCCAATTAAAATGAAATGGCGCATCTAGTATTTGTGGAGAAATAAATAAAAATCCTGCACTCGTCACATCCTAATTCACTTTTATGTTTTAACAGAATAATAAAGCCACTACAATATGTGACTCGTGCTATAACCAGTGTATACACGTCAAGACACATTTCCGTGATCGTTTTCTTTTTACGTGAAGGTTTTGCTATGGTACTCCATTCTGAAATGTAGTAATTTTTTTAACTCAATATATGAAAAACGGCAAAATCATTAGATTTGAAATTTATATTAATAAAACATACAATATTTTAACAATTGTCTGAGAATTTTTTGACAAATCTTTTTCGAGCTATTAATTTTTTGAGTAATTTCAAATGTTTCATTTTCCGAGATTAATCTGTGGCAACGATTAGCGAAAAAGCCAGTAGCCAGCAACACATAGATTTTTATTAGCTCACAGGCTATCAAAGCCTGAGAGCTTATGTGCCCGCCGGTTCTGTATGTACGCGTGTATGTATGTACGTACGCATGTACGTAACGTGATAACTCTTGATAGATACATCAGATTTGCTTCATTTTTTTTTTCTAGATTTATTCTGATAAGGCGCTTCCCTGGTTAGTTTTGGGGGCTCATTGGTTAAGGATAAAGGGAGAAAAGGGGGGTTAGTCCACTCCCAATACCCTTAACTCACATAAATTGGGTTTTTCATGCAGAATTATTCGATTTGCTCCGAATTTAGTATACCGGTTTATTATGTAAATTAACTTCCCTGATTAGTTTTGGGGGTTCATTGGTTAAAGATAAAGGGGGAAAAGGGGGGTTAGTCCATCCCCCTTAATTCAGATAAATGGATTTTTTATGCAGGATTATTCGATTTGCACCGAATTTGGTATACCGGTTTATTATGTAAATTAACTTCCCTGATTAGTTTTAGGGGCTCATTGGTAACGGATAAAGGTGGAAAAGGGGGGTTAGTCCACCCCCCTTAATTCAAATAAATGGGTTTTACATGCAGAATTATTCGATATGCTCCAAATTTGGTATACCTGTTTATTATGTTAAGGAAGTTCCCTGGTTAGTTTTGGGGGTTCATTGGTTAAAGATAAAGGGGGGAAAAAGGGGGGTGAGTCCAACCCCCCCCCTCTTAATTCAGATAAATGGGTTTTTCATACAGAATTATTCGATTTACTCCGAATTTGGTATACCGGTTTATTATGTTAAGAAGCTTCCCTGATTAATTTTGGGGGTACATTGGTTAAGGATAATGGGGGAAAGGGGGGTTAGATCATCCCCCCCTTAATTCAGATAAATGGGTTTTTCATGCAGGATTATTCGATTTGCTCCGAATTTGGTATACCGGTTTATTATGTTAAGGAACTTCCCTGATTAGTTTTGGGGGTTTATTGTTTAAGGATAAAGGGGGGGGGGGAGTTTGTTAGTCCGCCCCTCTTAATTCAGATAAATGGGTTTTTCATACAGAATTACTCGATTTACTCCGAATTTGGTATACCGGTTTATTATGTTAAGAAGCTTCCCTGATTAGATTTGGGGGTTCATTGGTTAAAGATAAAGGGGGGAAAAGGGGGGTTAGTTTATCCCCGCCTTAATTCAGATGAATGGGTTTTCATGCAGAATTATTCGATATGCTCCGAATTTGGTATACAGGTTTATTATGTTAAGGAGGTTCCCTGATTAATTTGGGGGTTTCATTGGTTAAGAATAAAGGGGGAAAGGGGTAGCTAGTCCACCCCCCTTAATTTAGTTAAACGGGTTTTTCATGCAAAATTATTCGATTTACTCCGAATTTGGTATACTGGTTCATTATGTTAAGGAGCTTCCCTGATTAGATTTGGAAGTTCATTGGTTAAGTATAAAGGGGGAAACGGGGGCTAATTCCCCTTCACTTATTTTTTGAGGGACATTATTCTTTAAAATAAGAGTATAATATACAATTAGTTTGAATAGCCTTTGATCTCAATGCCATCAGTTCAGCTGGGCACTTTTCTTTTTTATTTTATAATTGATAGCATAAGAAACAAATATTAGGTTTTTATTAAAGAGAATGATTTGAAGAACATTTAAAAAAAAATTGATGATGTCGCTAAAGTTCCGAGGGTGGATGTTCTAGCGTGCACTTCTTATACTTCAAATAGGGCGGGATTGGATAGACCGTTAGAATTGTCTGCAAGCAATTTTCGTAAAAACCCTTTGAGGTTAAAAAGTTAAAAATCAGGAAAGTGGCAGACACTTGAAAAAAAAGGTCTATTTCTGTCCAGTTTTTTTTTTTTTTTTTTTTTTTTTTTGCATTTTGGCGTGCTTCTAAAATAATCTTTTTTTTATATAAAAATGGCTGAAAGGGTTCCAAGCTCTAATAAATTATATTACTTTTAATAATAAAAAAAGTCCTTCCGGCCAGTGCCGGGAGGAAGAGGTAGCTTTCATATTCCTTATTTTAAAAAAGCCAACTTATATTATTCAAACACACGAAGCTCAATTAAGTGGAAATCGAATATAGGAGATTCAATACTAATTTTTATCAATACTAAATCATTATGAATGACAATTTCGCGAAATTAGTCAGCTTTATCCAAGCTGCTTTTATTTAAAGTAACTTATATTTGGCTGCCAAATTCGGCGATTTCTTAAACTGCCTGCCATTTTAAGACAACACGGTGGATGAGGCTAACCAGTGAACTTGGTCGAGACCTTAGTAATTGCTGTGCACATGCTCACTCACATCGGAATCGGTTGATATATACGAGTGCTGTCGCAGGCAAAAAATCAGATTTTTCAAAATGTCACCCACGTTAGAAATTGAAACTGCTATATCTGAGCCCTTTTTTAAGATAAAGACAAACAAAAAATGCTCCTGAATCCTTATATCAAGGTCAAATACTTAAGAAAGAAACCTTTTTCAATTTCTAATTTTTTTGCATCTCACTTTAAATATATATATTTTTTTTATTTAATGGCCGCCATTTTGAAACAAGATGGCTGATGAAGCTGGCCAGCGAACTTGGTCGAGATATTGATGTATACTATCCACATGCCTTCTTCCATCGAAATAGGCGAATACGTGTGGTATCGCGAGACAAATACAAGATCGTTTCAAAGTGTTAGCCATGATAGAAACTCAAAGTGCTATAATTCAACCACTTTTTAAGATATAAACAAAATAACAAATTTTCAGAAACAAAAACTGCTCCAGAATCTTTGTATCAAGGCCAAACACATAAAAAAAACTTTTTCATTTTCCAATTTTTTAATACCTCATTTTAAATTTTAAATTACATTTTTTTTTAAATGGCAACCCTTTTGAAACAAGATGGCGAATGAAGCTGGCCAACGAACTCGGTCGCGACATTGGTATGTACTATGTACAGACCAAGTTACATTCAAATCGGTTCATAAATACGCCTGTTATCGCGTGACAAAAATCAGGTCGTTTTAAAATGTCAGCCACAATAGAAATTCAAAATGTTATAACTCAGCCTTTTGTTTAGATATAGACGAAACGAAACCTGTTCCGGAATCTTTGTATTAAGGTCAAACACATACGAAAAAAATCTTTTTCATTTTCCAATTTTTTAGTATCTCATTTTAAATTTTAATTTTTTTTAATTTTTTTAAATGGCCGCCATTTTGAAACAAGATGGCGGATGAAGCTGGCCAACGAATTCGGTTGAGTTATTTGTATGTACTATGTACACACCAAGGTACATCCAAATCGATTCATAAATACGTCTGTTATCACGTGGCAAAAATCAGGACGTTTCAAAATGTCAGCCACGCTAGAAATTCAAAATGCTATAACTCAGCCATTTTTTAAGATATAGACGAAACAAAAACTGCTCCCGAATCTTTGTATAATGGTCAAATACATAAGAAAAAATATTTTTCCATTTTCAATTTTTTGGTACCACATTTCAAATTTTAAATTTTTTGTAAAATTTTTAAATGGCCGCCATTTTGAAACAAAATGGCGGATGCAGCTGGCCAACGAACTCGGTCGAGACATTGGTATGTACTATGCACACTCCGAATTACATACAAATCGGATCATAAATACGAGAGTTACAGTGTGACATAGGTGATATATATATATATATATATATATATATATCAATTTTGAACGGAGGGTGGTTTCGGGGTCTGGGGGTCATGATCGATGAAAATATACCAAAATTTTTTGAAATCGCTTTCCTCCGAACGGCTGCAATAGGTAGCTTTTTGTAAAGAAAGCTACCTAAAACTTAGCAAGATCTGTTTAGCAGTTTTTTGCTCACAGGCTACCAAAGTCTGAGAGCTAATGTGCCCACCTGTTCTGTATGCACGTATGTACGTATGTACGTAACGCGATAACTCTTGATAGAAATATCCGATTTGCTTCAAAAAAAATTTCTAGGTTCATTCTGATAAGGCGCTTCCCTGATTAGTTTTGGAGGTTCATTGGTTAAGTATAAAGGGGGAACGGTGGTCTATCCCCCCTTAAATTAGATAAATGGATTTTTCATGCAGATTTATAAGATTTTCTTGAAATTTGGTATACCGGTTAATTCTGATAAAGCGCTTTCCTGATTACATTTGAAGGTTCATTGTTTAAGTCTAAAGGGGGGGGGGGGATACGGGGTAATACATTCTTAATTTAGATAAATGTTTCATGTATCCTATGTGCTTAAAATTTGTTATACTGGTTTGTTTCGATAAGGCGCTTCCTTGATGACATTTGGAAGCACATTGGTTAAATACAAAGGGGGAACGGGAGGCTAATACACACCTTAAATTAGATAAATGCTTTATTCCATCCGATTTGCTTCAATTTTAGTATACCGGTTTATTCTGATAAGGCGCTTCCCTGATGAGGTTTGGAGGCTCATTGGTTAAGTATAAAGAGGGGAAACGGGGGTAGTGTAAACCCATCCCTTAATTTATTTTTCGAGGGCATTATTCTTTGAAATATGAGTATAATGTACAACTATTGTGAATAGCCTGTGAGATCAATGGCATCAGTTTAACTGGGCACTTTTCTTTTTTATTGTGTTCTGATATGCACAGCTTGAAAAAGTCGTTTAGCGTAAGATGCGTTTATAGTGCTCCAAAATGTTTTAAGACTGTGGACGTGCAGCCCTAAAACTCTGAATAACTACGGAAGGACTTCGAAATCAGCCAAATCGTTTTTGAGGCATATTCTACGGACTATATAAAATAGAAAAATTGCGTAAAAACGGAATTTTTCAACAAAAAAAGACTAACTGCACCCATAAAATCTTTTTTTTTTTTTTAACTTCATGGCCATACAGACATACTTAGAAAATTTTTATATCACAGACAGACATAGGCATATACAAATATACACAGAACTTGTTCAGAAGTCATATGACTTTTTGTCAATGTGTGAAAGTCATTTGAATGAATAAATTAAAAGAAAAAGATACTTTAGCAGTTGTATATATATTTGCATAAAACATACTTCCAAAAGTAAATAAATATATTCTTTTAATTTATATTCAGAGAATAAATTTGGTAATTTCCTAAGCTCCAAGCAACTTTAAAATACATGACCTTATTCAGAAACGTTTCAATATTTTAAATAGAGCATTTTAAACAATAATACATCAAGTTACCGCATGAATGGAGAGATGCGTACCTTTAAAATATTTCTCATTCGTTTTCTGAGCAATATTTAGGCTAAAAAATGATTTATATTACAAATATTTCATCCTGTAGAAGCGTTTAAGTGAAATCTTTATAGCTCATTCATTTCATTTTGTGATTTAAGCACCGTCTGGAGAAATGAACTTCGGCTCACATAAATTTTAGTAGATTTCTATCCAATTTAGAAAGTCAAATATATTTGCAAGGAACGTGAAAAGCAACTTGGAAGTTTTTTAAAAATAATAAAATAAGTAAAACTTTAAAAATAAATAAAAAGTCTTTTTTTAAAGCATCGATTGGATTTTTGTGGAGAATTTAAAAAGCTCTTGAAATTAACATCGATTTTGCGATGTTTAGTTAAAAAACATAGTCTTAACGTTTAACACTTTCCAAATTCATAAACACGTATGTCTTAGGTTTCTGTCTATGCTCTATCTCTCGTAAATATATCCGGGATGCCATGTAATTGATATATAATATTGAGGTATACTATGACATGTGTGCCATTGAAAATGAAGAGTGTAGCATTTATTGTTTGTTTTTTTACAGAGATACTCAGAAGAATCCCATTACATTATTCTCTATAAGGAGAAATATCATTTCCATTGTTTTCACACTATTTCAAACATTGGAATTTATATTCATTTTTGAGGTGCACTAAAACATAATTTCTTGGAAATATAGAGTTCAAAGCATTAATCATTCATTTACAGTGTCACACAAAATAATTTGATTACGTAATGGTCTACCGAAAAATTAGTTTATATCGAATTTTAATGATGTTACATTATTTCAAACATAATGAAATTTATGTGCAATGTTGAGGTGCACTAAAAGATACTTATTGTAGAATATGGTGACCATATCGTTTATTGAGACCGGATGGGACATTCAAATATTTCGATTACAGTATTGTCTATGAGCAATAAACGTTGGAAGCGCGTTTTAGATAGTGGTATGAGTTTTTAAGTTTAACTAAATTGTTGCATACCACATCTGTTGTCAAAATGCTATATATCTTATACAGGACTTCACAAAATAATTCGAAATTAGTGTAAATGAGCATGAATGGCTTAAGGATGCTGTTCAATGATCTATGCATTTTTCGAGCTTAATTATATTTAACCCCTTGAAGGGAGGTGAAAGACCATATGACGCACTTAATTTTAAGCTCCAAATACCACTATGGCAGCAGATCTTTATAATAGTTTTTTCGTTATAATGTACGTGATTAAAATCCTTTACTTGAAAAAAAAAATGTGTGTAACATTTCGGATGTCAGAAAATCATTTCAACATTTTAGAAACACTTCTGCTCAGAAAGGCTTAATATATCAAGAAAGTTTGGTAGAATTTAAATAAATTTACGTGCATGGTTATGCAAACCAGTAGATATATTACCGTGAACGGATGGCAATTACGTTTTTAGTTGTATCATGCGTTTTTTTTTTTTTCTAAATTAAATTTTAGTTTATTTGGGGCGTGTATAAAAATGAGTAGATACTATACAATAAAGTGTTTCATAATCTATACTGGGCGCATGATTTTAATTTGTTGTTTCTTTTTGCAGAATTATATAATTTCCAAAGAATTAAAATGTACAATATGTCCAAAACAAATCAGAACAAAGGGCATAAATTTATTTCTAATTAATAAAAAAATGCAAAATGATTTTTTTTAAGTTTTCATAATCATTAAAGTCCTTTATTTCTATTAATTTATAAAGATAGTGTGACACAATAAATATAATTTATAAAGATATATATAATTTATAAAGATAGGGTGCCCCGTATAGGACAAATTTCCGCCTGAAATGGGTCAATATTTAAAAAAATAATTAATCAACTACTGGAAGGGTATCAACCTCTGGCGGGGTAACACTATTTATAGGGTAACTCCGGGAGAGTCGCCGCATCCGGGATAGATGCTGCACCCCTTGTATTTCTTGTAATTATCGATAGATGGTCGTCAAACGCACAGTATAGGTGCGCAAGGAGATTATTTTAACCAGTATATAGCGTGAATCACCTTTAGATGTTTACTTGTAGAAGTACAATCCTTATTTTGACTCAAGTGCATGATTTCACTGCCCAAACTTTTAAACGCGTTATGTTTAAATACTTTTCATACACTAATTACTGCATGCATGCATGATTTTGAAGTCAAAACTAAGTGTAGCATTTGTATAGAGTACTGTGTGTATGGTTACGCCATACCCCTTAGCGATGGCAGGTAACTGTGATGGCCGGTGCCTGCACCATGCAAAATGCGATACATGCCGCACTGCAATTCCGGTATACATGCCGCAGTTTCTTTTGTACGGGATGATTAAATGTTATTAACTTTTCCTTTTCTTTTTGCACAGACTAACCATGTATGGCATATTATCAAGTTTACTAAAACCAAAGGAGAAAAAGGGAAAAATAAAAAGTAAGAAGAGCAAGAAAAATGGAAGTCAAGATGATAATAATGAAAAATTGGATTACGCGTTACGCAGATGTTCTTTGCAAGGATCGATTGGAAAACTACTCCAAAAAAGAGCAAGTGTAGTTGGTTTCGTTGCATCATGTGGCAAATGTAGTTACATAAAGACTGTACTTTTTCGATACTTTTTCTGTAAATTGTAGTCGAAAAAACAGGTCTCTTAACACATTCGGGACAATAGGTGCATATTTGTTTCTGGCACCAGTAAAAAAGAAAAGTAATATTTGCTTTCTTTAATTAGAGCATTTTCATGCTTATTTAAGTAAAGGTAACTTCTTCTAAAAAAGTGGCGCCAACCGAATAAAATTTGTGTAAAAGCTACCAGTCTCGAAGGGTTAACAAATAAATTATGTAAACACAATTTTACTTTTTTTCTTTTCCCTGTCTAATACATTGATTTTACGTTGTTGCTGAAATAACAATTAAAATTTAATGTAAAAAAATAAGTCGATAATTTTAATAGTGAAAGTAGGCAAACAATTATTAATTTGAATCTACTAATATGTTTCATTGTACTCATTCAGTTTCATTTTGTTATTACATTGCTAATTATAGTCCAGATATGAATATTTTTTTTTTATTATTTCCTTCTGTTCTTATTACAAGCGCGGCATAACAATTACACAAGTCCGGCGTCTCAGCCTGAATGCACGGGTGAAGCGCCGCAATGTAATTTTTTAGAAAAAAAAATTGTTAAAAAGTATTAATAATTTGTTTTGAATTTTTTGTCGCAGTACAAGCGTTGTATGTTTAACATTAAATAGCACAGCATGATTTTTTTTATTCTATGTCCACCATGGGACTTTATATACAGACTCAAAAAATGTGCGGCATAAATCCCGGCTCGTACACATACAGTGCGTGTAAAAACTTTAAGGACAGCAAAAAATGGTAAAAGTTTTGATAAATTGAAAATGCGACAAGTGAAATGGTAATTTAATATTGATCACAATGTGGAAATACTAATATAAAAGTCAACAGTATGTATCTGTGCCCTTTTTATTGCGAAAAAATCATAATTATGCAAAAAAAAACATTATTTTTGACTGTGTATAAACTTTAAGGACACCAGTATTTTTTTTATGGAAATGTTACATATAGTTATTATTATGTATTAACCGAAGCAGGTATTTAATGCCGAAACCGAAACCGAATTTCGGAGATCTTCCTGTTTTCGGCCGAAAACGAAAACGAAAATGTCCAAAAAATTTTTAAATTACTTAAATTGTATGTATTAAAGTAATTAATACATGCATAAATATATTATTAATTTTCTATACCTATATATTAAATATGCATAATAATTAACTAATTATGCGTATATATGAAAGATACACAATTATTCATTAATTATACGTGTTGCCCAAATTGTTTCTCTTTGCCTTAGATACAAAACTTTATTTTTATATGAAATAAAACGTAATTAATTCGTCAACGACACAGAAAGATTTTCTAATTATACGAATTTCATTTAATAAAAAATTGATTAGTTTTATGTACACACACCTCGATTTATCTTTTATAATGATTTCTGTAAATGATCATCTGTTATACTAGAACTTTCTCAAAGAGTATTCGAAACTCTTCTGCGGTTTCAAACTGAAAATTTTCTATTACTGTTATGTTTGCAGCTTTTAATGAGCAAGTGAAAAATGTTAGTTATATAGTCATTGATTGCTTTATAATTTGCCTTCACGTCTTGAATCATTCATGACCGATAATTACAAACAACGAAATTCGTAGCAATAAATAGTATCATTTGAGCCGGCCGATAAAGCTCAATTCGATGAGAAATGTTAAATATTTCCGAAGGAACCAATAACTACGACCAATAACTACTTGAAATATGCCAAGTAATATTTGCATGGCTATTTTTTATTAGAAGAACAGTTTTTGGAATAATTCAGTGATTACAAATTAAGCCACAGTTTGACTAAACTTCATTATAAAAGTGCAATAGACAGAAATGAGATTTTAATTAATAAGAACAAAAACTAATTCCAAATAAATGATAATTTAGAAAGTATTTTGAGACTTTTATGCTCATTTCATACGTTCATTTCAGTATTCATTTGAAGTTTTGAATTTTTTAGAAACCGTCTTAACACATTTACATCTTAAAATTAACCATCCTGCCAAATTCCAAGCTTCTTGCCTAAATGTCTACCACCTCCCTGGTGTTAGTGGCACCAACATAAAATGCCGAAACAGAGATGAAATAGAATGTCTCAAAAAATGTTGAAACACAGACTGTAACCCTTAATTTGGCAACATTAACCTTGAAATCGGTTGGTATTTCCTAATATACTTCCTAATATTTTCCTAATGTCTATAGAAAATGAAATTTATATGTTTTTAAAGGTTTTCTTGCTGTTCCTGCCAACCAGGTGGTAGGGACATACCGGCATAAAATATAACATGTAAAGGATCAGGGACAATAACTCTTGATTCGCGACCAATAACTTCTGTAATTGGTTTATTATTTCCTGAAATTCCATAGAAATCTTAATTTAGGACTCTTTTAGAATGCTTTTCGCCCCTTCCCTTCGTTTCACCCCTTTTTAATTTCAAATTTATTTTCGACTGTTCTTAGAGGACATTTATATTTTCTAAGTAACTACCGTGCTATAGTTAAAGTTTCTAGCTTCTTCAGTACCGCAGAAATCGCAATTTAGAAAGTATTTTGCTCCTGCAACCCATTTAGTGGTAGTGACACCAACATAAAATGTAGCCTATGTTGGAGCAAGGGTTGTCACCATCATTTTGACACTATTATTTTTTAAATCGGTTTCGTATTTCATACGATTGCATAAAAATAGTAATGTAGAACGCTGATAGAACGCTTTTCGCTCACTTCATCCTTTTAAATTTCGAATATTCTTTCGACAATTCTTAGAAAGCATTTGCATCTTTGAAGTAATTACCATTCCAAATTTAAAATTTTAGACCCTCTCTTTAACGCAAAAAAGCAATTTAGAACATTTTTTGCTCCTGTAATCGCCAGGTGGTAGTGGCAACAACGTAAAATATAGGCTATGTTGGAGCGGGGACTCTCACCATCAATTTGAAACCATTACTTCGGAAATCGGCTTATATTTCCTGAGACTGCGTAGGAATCGCTAATAGAAAGTTTTTAGAATGCTTTTCGATTATTTTCACCCCATTTAAATTTCAAATTTTAAGGAACTCTTCGCAGAGAGCATTTACATCTTATAAGTAATTACCATGCCAAGCCCCTTAAAAGTTGCTACACCCTTCAGTATCACAAAAATCACAATTTAGAACGTATTTAGTGTTCCTTACTTAAAAAGTAAAAACGGTACCATTATAAGATCACTCCTGTGTCTGTCGATCTGTCTGCCAGAGCCCTTTTATTAGTAAACTAAGCAACATGGAAAGTTCAAATTCGGGGAAGTAATAAAGACTACCCAAACAGCAAATGATCCTTGGCCGAACTTCCGCCGAAAGTCCTAACTCGACAATATTTCATCCTGGCGATCTCATTTTCCGGGGTCGGCAGATATGACTTCTTGTCCGCAAGGCTGATCACCTGTTGAGCATCCCCTCCCGACTACAATTGAATCGGTTATGAAGCCTTTGCGTATCAGTTTTCGATAATTTGGTCACTTAGTAATCTTTTACCGAGTACTTTGCAATACCATATGATCTTTTGCCGATTAGCTAATCATATCGAATAGAAGAATTTGTACGATGCAAAAATAGCATTTAAAACGTAAAAAAAAATTGTTTTAATTCAAAAAATAAATATTGTTAATTGGGAATATTTTCCACTATAGGATGCAAAAATATTTCCATATCAAGGATGTAACTAATTGAAATGCAATAAATCTTGTTTTGTTTAAAGTCAAAATATTGCTGTTAAATAATTTTACAATTAAAATTACAATTAATTTTCCATTGTAAGATACAAATAAAATTACATTTAATTTAAAAATTATATTCTTGCTTATAAGTAACTCACACTATTGATATACAAATATTATTGCATCTTACAAAGAATAATTAATTGTAATTTTCATCCCGAGATCAGCAATATTTAGAATTTAAATTAAACAAAATGTCTTACCTTTTAATTAATTACGCCCTCGATATGAAAACATTTTTGTATTTTATAGTGGAAAATATTTACGTCTAACAATATTTACTGTTTGAATTAAAACGAACTTTGATCCATTTTAATTAGATAATTTTTTGCATGGTACAATGTAAAATATTCTCATTTAACATTGCGTCCTGGCTGTGAAAGTTCTATCATTTAAAGCGTCTCATTAAATTTTTGTTATTTATGGAAAAAAATTTCTTTTTTTTTAATATCTAAATAAATATTTTAATTAAAAAAAAAAACAGTTTTTTTTTTAATTTTAAAAGCTATAAAATGAAATTTATTATTATTTGGAGAAACAAAAAGGATCAAATTCTTTATAATTTATACAATAACATTATCTTATTTTTTTTTCTAAATAAATTAATTTTTTAATCAGAAATTTATAATTCATAACTAAGAAAATACATTTAGAGCAAATATTTTGTTGTTGTTGTAAAAGTCTAAATTTCAGATATTATCCTGATATAATCTAAATTTCAGATCTTAAAATTTTCAATAATGAATTTAATTTTAAAAATATTCAGTCATTTTTTAACTTTTAAAAAGGTATAAAATTAAATTTATCACTATTTGAGGGGGGGGGGGAGATAATAAATTTATTTATAATTTATGCAACACATTATCTGAATTATTTTTAAATAAATTAATTTTTAAATCAGAAATTTCTAATTGTTTGTTGTTGTAATAAACTAAATTTCAGATATTATCCTGATATAATCTAAATGTCAGATGTTATAGATTTCAATTTATTCATCTAATAATTATTTTAATTAAAAAAATATTCAGTAATCGATTTTTAACTTTTAAAATGTATAAAATTAAATTTATCACTATGGGGGGGGGGGAGATGATAAACTTCTTTATACTTTATACAATAGCATTATCGGAATTATTTCTAAATAAATTAATTTTTAACTCAGTAATTTCTAATTCATAATTAAGAAAATACATTTAGAAGAAATAGTTCGTTGTTGTAAGTCTAAATTTCTGATATAATCTAAATTTTAGATCTTATAATTTTCAATTTATTTATCTAATAATAATTTTAATTAAAAAAAAGTTCAGATATTTTTTAAAGATGATCAACTTCATTATAATTTATACAATAACATTGCCTGAAGTATTTCTAAATAAATTAATTTTTAAATAAAAAATTTTTAATTCATAACTAAGAAAATACATTTAGAGCAAATAGTTTGTTGTTGTAATAGTCTAAATTTCAGATATTATCCTAAATTAATCTAAATTTCAGATCTTATAATTTTCAATTTATTTATCTAAATCAACAAAACAGCAAATATCTCTAAACATTTTATTAAGTATAATTTTAAGTATGAATGTCTATACGTAAATATTGAAAAAAAAGAAAGAAAGAACAAACAAATGCTTTTAAATTGTCAGTTTACTTTTACAGTAATTGCCCTGCTATCTGTAAGTTTTTAAGGGATTTAAGTTTACTGATTTGCAAATAATAATGCATTCTCACCAAGGAACATTTCTTGGAAAGTATTTTTTTCCCTAGTCCTTCGACTGTCCATTTACAAATGATGTCCTTGAAACGTGAAAAACTTTTTTGAGCGGGAGGCAGATAAGATACTGTAGCATATTGGACAGATTTATTCACGTGACACACACACCCTATCATCACTGCAGGGGGTATCTATACAGCGGAAACTAACAATAACAACTCAGTAAAAAGATTCATTTTTCATTACTTCCCGATTGCCAGCCAATTACATGCATAAGAATACTTTTCCGATTAATTGACTTGTAATAAGTATACAATTTCCTGCCGACGTTTTTCCACGATATTATCTAGATTAATCGGTAGATTTTGTTCAGACAGTATTATGTGAAGCTCTCCTTTCAACTACTGATCATTTCCCGACAATTCTGGTATTAGGCCGAAATTAAGCCGATATCTCTTGCTATTGGGGTATTGACCAACATATTTACAGATTAATAAATATTCATAAATATATTTAGGAAAAATGTAGAGGGGCTAATTAAGGTACTTCAAAAAAAAAAATATTTCTTTGTATATGGTGTGGATATCGTGTGAAAGCTTTCGTAACGCTGAAATCAAAAATAAATTTCATTTCATTTTAGGTATTATATTTTCAAAGTTATGGTGGAAAATGTAGTGAAAAAATATGTCCCCCCCCCCCCCATCTAACTCCGAATCTATTGAAACTAAAATTATGAAAAAATTAGAGCTAGTAGACATTAATTTAAACCTTGCAGGAAAATTATAGCGATTACCCTAGGTCACATAGTTTTTGAGAAAATCACATTTTTCCGTTACACTCAGATTTCGATTTACGTGCTTCAGCTAAAGCGTTGAGCAGAGCAGGAGGCACCGATCGTAGTAGAACTATAAAAGCATTATTGAACTCGAATTTCGGAAGGAATCGTTGGTAATTAGCCGAAATACTAACCCTTAAAGACACGGACGGTTTGGACCTACATAATGACAGGGACGACGTACTCTATGCTCCATCGACTTTTAAAGCCTAGATAACACATTTTAAGGATATATTTATGAAAGGCAATGCGCAGGAGCAGTATAAAAGCTATAAACGTCAAATTGTTAAAAACAGACTAATTTAATGAGAATTAATCACATAAATACTATGAGATTCGCGACTAGTTTCCATTGAGTGGCTCTCTCAATACACCTACTATGTCTTTAAAGGTTAATTAAAATCCTATATGGAATAACAAATATACAGAATATCTATATTTGCTATTATTTAGGTTCAATATATCTTTGAACTTTCATGGTATATCCATTTATACTTTTCTAGTATACAGGGTGCAAAGAAAAGTCCCTTTAACCTGAAAATACTTGTGAATGGAGAGAGCTACAACTATGCAAGTGGGTTAACGGTATAGTAAACGGTAAAGTATGGATTAATCCCGATTTAATGAAAACAACAGAAGCGCTCCCTAGTGGCGAAATTTGGAAGATAGCCACTGCAAATCGAAAACGAAAAGAGATAGAGCAAAATTTCGGGTTGGAAAGTTTTAGAGCATCAAATAATTAATAGACTACGACATTTGGTTTACATGGATAAGATAAATCTTCGCCTGTTTGCCCTAAAATGGCCGAAATCGATTCACACCATTTTGTGTAAAAGTTTGAATGGTATAGTTAGTAGTATGAAGAAATAAGCGCAATTTATGCTATAAATACGTTCTTATCTCAATACATTTTGATAACATCACGCACACAAAAAAGACAAACTGTCTCACAGTGATAAAAAGTTAATATTCAGTATGTTCGAAAAGTTCGCCATTTCTTCATACACGTTTATATTCGTGAGAGTAATTCTGCATGCACACTTCTCAGCATGGAACGTCTATTGCAAGCCTCTTCAACACGACGACATAGATTTAACCCTTTCAAGGGCGGTGGCCAGACGGTCTAGCCACATAATTTTAATTCCAAAACTGACAAATGGCACCAAGAATATTTTAATAAAATTTTGCTTTTTTAATGAAAGCGTAAATTAGCGGGTTTGAGTTTTGAGAGAAATTCATTTAAATATTCTGGTGTCAGTCAATTATTTCATCAGTTTACGAACAGAATTCTTCTGGCCCTGAAAGAGTTATTCTAAAATTTTAAATGTATTGGAAATTGAATCTTTACAGACATTACAGCACTTTACAACGTCACAATCTGCAATTGTGCACTGCTACATTTCCGGTATGCGAATAGGAAAAGTAGAATCGTCACTCATCGATTTCGGACATCAATCTTTGGGTATCCAGGAGACGATTTATCTTATCCGTGTGAACCAAATGTCGTTTCGTACTAATTAATTTATGCTCTAAAACTTTCTAATTGGAAAATTTGCTCTACCTCTTTTCGTTTTAGATTTCCAATGGCTATCTTCCAAATTTCACCACTAGGGGTGCTGCTGTCGTTTCCATTGAGTCGTGCGTAGTCGCTTTACTGTACCGTTACTTCACTTGTATATCTGTAGCTCTCTCCGTTCGCAAGTATTTTCAGGTTAAAGGGACTTGCCTTTGCACCCTGTATACTATACAGCTATACCCAAACCTATGTTATATATTTTTTTACAAAGTCTTAGTACTCTTTTAGCAGCAGTATTTTTTCAATAATACACTTACTAATTCATATATTATTGTACGGAACCCTCTGTGCGCGAGTTATACTCGCACTTGACCGTCTATTTAAAATGCAACCGCAAGGTGGTAGTGTCGCCGAGATGAAGCAGATTCTATATTGGAGCAAGGGCTGTCATCATCAATTTCCAAGCATTACTTTTGAAATTTGTTGGGTACTTTCTGAGATTACGTAGAAATCGCCATTTAGACCTTTTTTTGAAACTCTTTCCGCGCATATTTCACCCCTTTTAAATTTCGAATTTTTTAAGAAATGTTCTTAAAGATCATTTACATCTACCAGTCCAAATTACATGTTTCTAGACCCTTCAGTAACACAAAAATCGCATTTTGGAACTTTTTTTGATCCTTTACCCCCTTTAGGGCAGTGCACCGACATAACATGTAGTCTATGTTGGAGCAAGGGTTATCACCATAATTTTGACACCATTAGTTTTGAAATCGGTTTGGTACTTCTTGAGATTGCGTAAAAATCGCCAATTTGAACGTTTTTAGAACGCCTTTTGCGCATTTTCAACCCTTTTAAATTTCGATTTTTTTAAAGAAATTTTCTTAGAGATCATTTATGACAAATAAGTAACTACCATGTCAAATTCCGTGTATCTGGACCTTCAGTAACACAAAAATCGCAATTTCGAGCTTTTTTTCTCCTGCGCCCCCTTTAGGGGTAGTGGCACCGACATAAAATGTAGCCTATGTTGGAGCAAGGGTTGTCACCATCATTTTGATGCCATTATTTTTTTAATCGGTTTGGTACTTCTTGAGATTGCGTACAAATCGCTATTTTGAGCGCTTTTTAGAATGCTTTTTGCAAATTTTCACCTCTTTTAAATTTCGAATTTTTTAAGAAATTTATTTAGAGATCGTTTATATCTAATAAGTAACTACCATGTCAAATTCCATGCATCTGGGCCCTTCAGTAACACAAAAATCGCATTTTTTAGAACGTTTTTTGCTCCTGCAACCCCTTTTGGCCAATGGCACGGACATAAGATTTAGCCTATGTTCTAAGTGGGACTAACACCATCATTTTGATACCATTACTTTTGGAATCGGTTCGCTAGCTACAGAGCTTACCTCCTACATATAAACAATTTTTACCTCTTTATAATATTAGTATAGATTAATATGTATATTTAATAGTTCACATAATAAATTAATTATTATTCATATTTAATAAATATGTATAATTAATTAATAATATATTTATGTATGTATTAATTACTTTCATACATACAATTTAATTACTTTTAATTAAACGCACTGTATTGAACAATTGCATCAACTTTTGATTTTCAAATAGTGTAACGCAATTTCGTCCTTTTGAGTTATTCGAGTTATTTGAATCAAAGCTGCCGTGAAACGTACACATTATAACCTGTAGTAAACATTTTCTGTAATCTTCATTGTGTTATAAGGAAAATATGTGGGTATATATCCGTAAACTAAAAAAAAAAAAAAAAAAAAAAAAAAAAAAAAAAAAAAAAAAAAAAAAAAATGATGATCTTACAGGGAATAGATTTTACAGTAATAGGAACATCAATATACAACGAAAAAGAATATATCAAAATTCTATTGAACTAACGTACGATACGCTTAATAAAATAATATAACCAGGTAATATAAACATAAAAATATAAAATAAAATTAGATTTTTTTCGGTAAATATCTAAGATTTTCTTTTCTATAGATTGAAACAGTTACAAACGACGATCCCCATGTAGATCTCCAAAAAATAATTTTTTACTATACCCCGAAAACTAATAATGGGAATGTAAAAGCATACAGCCATGTCTTTAAGGCACTTATTCTGGCCATGTAAATTTAAAGTATTTTTATTGAATGCGATAATTTAATATTATCACTACCGAAGTGAATATTTTAAGAAGTTTTTCTCAAGTTTTAAAATGGAAAGCGGAAGTATATATAACAACAAATATAAGAAATACATGATGGAAAATATTCTTGCCATCGCTTTTGGTTTCTCCTCGTTCGCTGTAGAATGGAGTATCTAAATTGAATTAAGAAAGTAGAGTTTTGCAATACATAGTGTACATTATAGGATCATGAAGCTGATTATTAATATTTAAAACAAAATTATAAAATTTTATTGTAAAAATGCATTTTTGCGGCGATTTTTTTTTCATTGAATGAGTTTTAGATTTCTTTCGTTAAAAGCTTTTAAAAACTAGTTGGATGTGCCAATCTCAATACTTTTTCTATCTGATACTTTTATTATTTGAAAAAGTAGTTACAAATGTTAATACTCGAATATTATTTGTTCAATACTACAGCAACTTTAATTTCCATGTTAAATTTCTGCTTCAGTCAATTAATCAGACAAAAAGGAGTTGATATTGATCTCGATATTTAATTAAATCAATAGTTTTTCGTTATTCTGTTGTGCGCCAGCTACTTGGGAATAGCTGGCTTAGAAGGATGTGAAGTTCCCGTCGCTTCACGCGCCGCAGATGTATTATAGAACTACGAAAAATAGAGAGAATGCTATAATAGCTATAACAGCGCCCCTTTCCGACGAAATATTTCGAAATTCAAGGAGGACCTACTGACCTAGCCAAAAAAATACACAAAAATTTTGGTTCAATCGTATGCATAACTTCATACAGTTTTCGATGGTACAATAATGAAAATGGCATAAAAATCGCTATTACAGCAACACCTTCCGGCAGAATTCTTCCAAATTGTAGTAGCGCATGCTTGCCATTGCCAAAAACATATACAATAAATTTGGTTCAGTTCTATACAAAACTTCATACACTTTTCAATGGTACAATAATGAAAATGGCACAAAAATCGCTATTATAGCGCCCTTTTCGGCAGAATTCTTCCAAATTGTAGGAGGACCTGCTGCCCAAAACAAAAAAAACTACAAAAAAAATTGGTTAAATTCTATGCATAAAATTATACACTTTTCGGTGGTACAATGGCGACACACGGACAGACAAACATTTTGGATAAACATGTTTCTAGGGATCTCTGACTTCTAAAACATTCAAATCCGTCGAAAACCTGAAGTCGGAAAAATTTTCGATTGCTGTACTTTCTTCTAGGGAAGATAAAACAAAATAAAAATAAAAATAAAGAAATCACTTTTCCAAACTAATATTATTAAAACGTTAGATTTTTTAATTTGATATAAATCTGGTAGGGAGATTTACATTGGCATACGCATTTTATTCAACTTCTGCAAGAAATATCGATGTTTTATAGTTACCAGGTATGTCGGTATTTTATTACTATTAGACAAAATCTCGTGTACATTGATCTCGCTCATTGTAATGATATATACACTGTTAAAAAGCAGAAATACCAACGTTTAAAAATGCACAAGTAATACATGAAAAGCAGCAAACAGCTGTTTCGAATCTACTAGCGAGATTCTTCTTCAGCGCACGATAGTGAAAAAGCAACAGCGTGCTAGAAAAAGCAAGACTAATCAAAATGTTAGACCGACACGCGCTGGCTTATATACCCGATGCGGGTAGCGAATGAGTCATAAACAACCAATTACAGAGAAGCAGTGGAAACGACTGGGTGGACAAGTAGAGACATCTACCGGAGAAGGAGAGAAAAAGAGACCAAAAAAGGGGAAATTAAATTAATGCTTTCCAAATACTTGGAAAATCAGGAATACTAGATAAGTCATTGACTAAAGAGTGAGAATTTTTAATGATGTGGTAACCTTCCCAAAAATCAAGATCAAGGTTAACAGAACATTTTTGGATAATGATGGCTGAGGAAAAATCGAACCTATATTGAAAAGACTAACAATGTTGAGCAATAGAAGAACGTTTAAGCTCCTGATTTTTAACATAAACTTCATGCTCTTTTAAACTAAATCTAAGAGCACGTTTAGTCTGCCCAATATAAGAAAGGCCACACTGGCAAGAGATTTGGTAAATTCCCCAGTTATCTAGGCGATCAACGGGGTGCTTAAGATTTGAAAAAGTAATTTTATTAACATGAGAAAAAATTATATTAAAATCAAACCTTCTTAAGATTTTAGCAACTTTCTGACTGATTTTAGGAAAAAATGGTAACACAACTGATATATTAGAGTTGGAATTAGAATGCTTTTCAGAATGGACGGGTTTCGTCAATTTCTTATAATTAGAATCTATAATATTAGAGGAATAATCACGATCAACAGCAATAGCTTTGAGGTAATTAAGTTCAGCACTAAGTAACTGAGGAGTGGAACAAATATTGATAGACCGAAAAAACAAAAGTATTGAAAGCAGCGAATTTCTGGTTTGGGGGATGAGAAGAATGCCTGTTTGGTGGGTGACTGACAGCAAAATGTTTACAAAAGACGGTAGTCTGAAAGACATTTTCACAACGAATAAGAAGGACATCAAGGAAAGAAATACAGTTATTGGTATCAATTTCAGAGGTAAATTGAATGTAGTGAGCGATGTAATTGATAATAGAGAGAATATGAATAATATCCGAATCCATTTCAACCAGGACATAAACATCATCAACATAACGAACATAGAACGCAAATTTTAAATTTTCAAAAAGTTTGACCTCAAAATCGTGCTTGTAAATATCGCATAAAATTGGACTAAGAGGATTACCCATAGCCAAACCGTCAATCATACGGAAGAAATTACCATTGAAAAGAAAAGTATTTTGCAACAAACAAGCGCGAGTTAGAAGGATAAGCTCCTCAATTTCAAAGTATGAGAATTGGAATTCACAAAGCCTTTTCTTGAAGCAATCTAAAGCCCCCTCAACCGGAACGTTAGTAAATAATGATTTAATATCAAAAGAAACTATCATGTGGCCCTGCGGTATAAAATTATGAAGTTTTTTAACAAAATCAAAAGAATTCTTAACAGTGAAACAGTTACTGCTCAAAAGTGGGGAAAAAACAGAAACTAAATATTTGGTAAGCTTATAAGAAGCTGTACCGATAGTAGAGACAATAGGTCTAAAAGGAATATCAGGTTTATGGACTTTAGGTAAAGCATAAAACCTGGCACAATGTGCAATAGACGGAATAAGAGACTTCTTAAAGTTAGCAGGAATAATGGAAGAAGACTTGATGGCAGACTTAATAGAGTTAATTTCACTAGTGGAAGGGTCTTTGCAGATATCCACATACTGATCATCATTAATTAATTTATATGATTTTTCCAAATACGTAGGTTTGTCAAGAAGAACAATTTGACCACCTTTGTCTGTCTTAGTAATAATTAAGTTTGGATCAGAACGCAAATTTTTCAGACATTGTTTAACAGGATTTTTAAGATTGAGCCTATAAATATTAGAATTGAAATCAACAGTATTGGCAATGAGATGCCTCATGGACTCTTTTTGAGAAGAAGATAGAGCGCTATGCTTAAAGGCTCTTTCAATAGGAGCAATAAGTTTAGGTAAAGATGGAATAGCAGAGACAGAAAAATTGTTATTCAATTTGAGAGCATCGAGCAGATTGTTACTTAAAGGAACACTAGAAAGATTGACAACATTATTTTGGTTAACAAGAGGCGAATTCCTGGAGTTATTAACGATAGAACTTTCACAAAGTGTATTAAATGTTTTCTTTAAAACCGAACAATGAAAAGAAGAAGCTGTGAGAGCTCTTCTCCATGACCTTCTGTCGATAGACTCAGAATCAGGTGTAGAATTAGCGACGCTGATATGTAAAGAATATAACTCGAGCTTTATATGAGCATTTTTCTGGCGAGTCTTTTGAATCAAAGATCTTAAAAGAGCTAATTTAGAACGAAATAAGACCTTGTCAATCCTATTTGAAGAAAATAAATTACAACGTATGGAAATGAAATTAGGAATAACATTCTTACGCCTACAATCAAGTAGCAAAATCCAAAACCAATATTTGATTCTATTGATATTGATTTGAGACATTGCAAGAAGGGAAAATAATCACAGTTGAATTAAGGCCCGTTAACGCCAAATACATAAAAATAGCAAATAAAGCCTTTGTGCAACAATATTAAAAAGCAGAAAAACCAGCGTGTAAAAATGCACAAATAATACATGAAAAGCAGCAAACAGCTGTTTCGAATCTACTAGCGAGATTCTTCTTTACTGCAATATATGGAAAAGGAACAACGTTCTAGAAAAAGCAAGGCTGAGCAAAATGATAGAGAGAGACGCGCTGGCTTATATACCCGATGCGCGTAGCGAATGAGCAAAAAACAACCAATTAGAGAGAAGCAGTGGAAACGACTGAGTGGACAACTAGCGACATCTACCGGAGAACGACAGAAAAAGAAACCAAAAAAGGTGGAATTAATTAATGCTTTCTAAATACTTCGAAAATCATGTGTACTAAATAAGTCATTGTCTAAAGAGTGAGAATTTGTAATGATGTGGTAAAGTTCCCAAAAGTCAAGATCAAGGTTAAAAGAACATTTTTGGATAATGCTGCTGCGGAAACTTTGAACCTATGTTGAAAAGACCAACAAAGTTGAGCAATAGAAGAACGTTTCAGCTCTTGATTTTTACATAACCTTCATGCTCTTTTAAACGAAATCTAAGAGCACGTTTAGTGTAGCCAACATAAGAAAGGCCACACTGGCAAGAGATTTGGTAAATATTCCAGTTATTTAGTCGATCAACGGGGTGTTTGAGATTTGAAAATGTGATTTTATTAACAGGATAAAAAATAACATTAAAATCAAACCTTCTTAAGATTTTAGCAACTTGCTGACTGATTTTAGAAAAAAATAGTAACACAACTGAAGTATTAGAGTTTGAATTAGAATGCTTTTTAGAATGGACGGGTTTCGTCAATTTCTTATAAATAGAATCTACAATGATAGAGGAATAACCAAGATCAACAGCAATAGCTTTGAGGTAATTAAGTTCAGCACTAAGTAACTGAAGAGTGGAACAGATATTGGTAGACCGAAAAACAAAAGTATTGCAAGCAGTGAATTTCTGGTTTGGGGGAAGAGAAGAATGCCTGTGTGGCGGCAGACCGGTAGCAAATGGTTTACAAAAGACGGTAGTCTGAAAGCCATTTTCACAACGAATAACAAGGACATCCAGGAAACAAAGACAGTTATTGGTCTCAATTTCAGAGGTAAATTGAATGCAGTGAGCGATGGAAATCACAATAGAGAGAATATTATTAATATCCGAATTCATATCAACCAGGACTTAAACATCATCAACATAACAAACATAGAACGGAATATTATTAATTTTAAATTTTCAAAAAGTTTGACCTCAAAATTGTGCATATAAATATCGCATAAAATTGGACTAAGAGGATTATCCATAGCCAAACCGTCAATCGTATGGAAGAAATTACCATTGAAAGCCAAAGTATTTTGCGACAAGCAAGCGCGAGTGAGCAGGATAAGCTCCTCGATTTCAAAATAAGCGAAATGGAGGAGCTTATTGTGAGTCATACAAGCCTCACAAAGCCTTTTCTTGAGGCTTGTATTTAAAACGGATTTATCCTTTGTAATCATCTGCAAGCGATATAGGAGGATTAAAAAAAGATTGTGCTTGAAAATTACTTTGAAAACAATAAAAAAAGAGTAAATTGCAATACAGTTTCCAAACAAATTGGTAAAACAGTTTTCAGAGAAATTGCATTTGGAAATACATTTTACTTTCTTCTATCTTCAATAGAAGAAAGTATTGTAATCGAAATTTTTTTCGACTTCCGGTTTTCAACGGATTTACACGTTTTAGGGGTCAGAGATCTCAAAAAACATGTTTATAGAAAATGTCGTGTGTCCGTCCCTCCGTCCGTCTGTCTGTCGCCATTGTACCATCAAAATGTGTATGAAGTTATGCATAGAAATGAACCAAATTTTTATTTTAAGTTTTTGACTATGGCAGGCAGGTCCTCCCTGAATTTGGGCAAAAGTAGCCGGTAGGGAGCGCTGTAATAGCGATTTATGTGCGATTTGGAATATTGTACCATTCAAAAGTATATGAAGTTATGCATAGAATTGAACCAGATTTTTATTTTGAGTTTTCGGTTATGGCAAGCAGATCCTCTCTGTATTTTGAAAAATTTGCCGGTAGGGGACGCTGTAATAGCGATTTCTGTGCGATTTTGAAATTTGTATCATCCTAAATTGTATGAAGTTATGCATAGAATTGAACCAAATTTTTATTTTAAGTTTTTGGCTATGGCAAGCAGGTCTTTCCTGAATTTGGGCAAAATCCGCCGGTAGGGGGCGCTGTAATAGCGATTTATGTGCGATTTTGAGTATTGTACCATCCAAAATTTTATAAAGTTATGCATAGAATTGAAACAAATTTTTTTTTAAGTTCTTGGCTATGGCAAGGAGGTCCTCCCTTCATTTGTAAAAAAATTGCCAGTAAGGGGCGCTGTAATAGCGACTTTTCTTCGATTTTTGTGCCATTTCGTATATTGTACTATCGAAAAGTGTATGAAGTTATGCATAGTATTGAACCAAAATTTTTGCGCTTGTTTTTGGTCATGGCACGAAGGTCCTCCCTGAATTTGGAAAAATTCTGCCGGTTGGGGGCGCTATAATTGCGATGGCTGTACCATTTTCATTATTGTACCATCGAAAAGTGTATGAATGTATGCATATAATTGAACCAAATATTTGGTGTATGCTTCTAGCTATGGCAAGCAAGTCCTCCCTGAACTTGAAAAAAATTCACCAGAAGGGGGCGCTATAATTGCGATCTCTGTGCCATTTTCATTATTGTACAATCGAACAGTGTAAAAAATTATGCATAGAATTGAACCAAAATTTTTGTGCATGTTTTTGTTTTTGGCCAACAGGTCCTCATTGAATTTGGAAATATTGCGCGGTAAAGGGGCTCTGTGATAGCGATTTTTGTATACTTTTCTTGATTTTTCGTAGTTCTATTGTGCATCGGCGGCTCGTGCAGCGGCGGGAACTCGCTTCCTGCTAAGCCGGCTATTCGCAAACACCTGATAAGTACAGAATAAGGAAAAATTAATAATTTTAACAAATATCATGATGTAGATTAGCACGTTTTTAGTCCGTTTAATTGAATGGAGCAGAAAATTGAGATGGAAATCAAAGTTGGTATAGTATTGAACTGATAATATTGACGTATTAACATGCGTAACTAGGTTTTGAAATATTAAGATGTATAAGATAGAAGAAAGTTTTGGGATTGGCACATCCAACTAGTTTTCTTTATTATATAGTGTAAACATTGAAAATGTGCACTGTTTAGAAATTTAATAAATTGCAGTAAAAGCGAAAATTAATCGTCTGCAGTTGCCAAAATCGAAATGATGTCAGCGTTACACACAAACACCTTTGTCTTTTTTAATAGCGATAAGTCTGTAATTTTTCTGAAACTTTGATAAAATCTTATATGCTTAAAAATACACATATAATCTAATATGATTAAATTGCGGATTGCAAGATGTTAAATATTGTGAAAATTGAGAGGAAAGTTAAGGGGGCTCAGGGCTTGAAAACTTAAAAAATATTTTTTTTATGTATCTATTTTGATTATTCATTAATTCTGAACACAGTGTAAAAAACCGCATAAAATATTTGCATTTTTAACGGAGTTATCAGCATTTATGTAACAATCACATTCAAAGCCGCACCCATTTAATTGCAACTTTAAGTCGCATTTTCTCAAAACTTCATTTTTGACGACTGTCGTTGGATATAAAAAAAAAAAAAAAAAAAAAAAAAACTATTTGATGGAATGGCTTAAGATTTTTTTTTTTGCATGAATATAACATCATTATCTATATAATGAATTAATATATTATAGATAGTTTAATATTTTGAGTATTTTTAATGAAAAATATGTATTGTTTAGGGTTTTTTAAATTTTTAAATTTGAGAGTTTTTTTAATAAGGTTTCCTTTGAGTGATAGTTATATCTTTAATTCATTCCCTAGAGTAAAGTTTCCTGATCATTTTAAAGCAAAATTAGGTTCTTATGTCAATTCAACGTTAAGATATCTTACGGATGGTGATAGGACACCTACATTTTTTTTTTCGAAAATTGTGTTATATAAATTTTGCTAATTTTTTTTATTACGTTGAAGTACTTTATTTTATAATTTTATAAGACTACAAACATAACTTAAAATATCAGAAAGTTTAAATTAGTTACATTGAATACTTCTGTTTTTATATAGATTCGACGCGAGAGCCTGTTTACATGTTTTTCGGAATCGATCAATCCCTGAGCCCCTTAAAATGACACTGATACTCATGATTTGAGGATTTATACTTTATATCTTGCAGATTATTGTTTATTCACCTCTGTAAATACTGCAATCTAAAATTGCCCCCACGTATAGTAATTTAAGGATGAATCTTCTAAATCGTTTTTAAAACCAATATACAAGAAATGTAGCTTACAACAACATTAGAAACTGATCCATATCAAACTTAAAATTGGTTGTGAAATTTACGTAAATAAAATCAGCACTACTCACTTTCTTGTGTTTATCGAATTTCGAAAACAACGAAATACGATGAGAAGAAGATTAAATTATTTTACAGGTTTATCGCTCTTTTTAGACACACGTGCATCAACTTAGATAAAATTGGAAAATCAATTTGAAACAAATAATCTCTCCGCAATTTACTTAAAACAGATTACGAATATTTTCTTTTCTCGCAAATTAAACAAATAAATATTTTTTGGCTATTTCAAAAAAGAACGTATAAAATTTTTCGAAGAAATTGTAATTTATTTCAACATTAACATCAACAAAGCATTACATATATCTGTTTATTTATTTAAATATGAAAACCATATAGTTTAAATATATTACGACGAGTAGAAATGGAAATTATGGAGTCCGAAATAAATTACGTTTTAGCCAGGTTTATTTCTTGACAGGTATTAATTTTAGGATATTTCAACAGTCAGAACTATTAAATATTTCAATTCAATGCAGGATTTCTTTTTTATGTAGCCTCCATTTTCAGATTTTACTACATGTAAATCCTTTTGTACTTAGAAATTTGAATTATTCACAACTGAAAATAACTACGGACAATTATGATTTTCAGGTGCATTCGTAATTATATAAATACGGAGCACCTATATTCATCGTCCAGTCCGTCCATCTGTCTGTCTGCATATAACAGTCAAGAAACTACCCAACCAAATAGTTTGAAATTCGAGACATTTCAAATTTTATGAAAATTGAATCAAAACTTTAAAAGGTATTAATGAAAGTTTTCATCATTCTATTAAACCCTATCAGACTTAATTAATTCAATGATACCCCATGGTATGTAATTATCCTGTAGGTTGCCATGGCGATGGCGTCTTATTTTAGATGGAATCGCATTATTTCCGTATTACTGAATTTGTTATCTAGAATTGCAATAAATTTTGTATTCATGCGTTATTGCATAAGAGTGCAACAGCTATTTCACCAAGATCTGACTATTTATAAAACCAGTTATAGTACAAACGCACATCATTTGCCGTACATTTAACGTAAAATTTTCTACTTGTTTCGATAGTTTTGGTTATTACTTGAAATTAGAACATGCCACAGTATTCATCAAAGGATTTCTTTTATATAGAGTGGATATAATTGTTTTTATTCATTCAATTCAATTATATATAAAGGTATAAAAACTTCTTAATAATACCAGTCTTATTCCTGCTTTCAAAGTGGTAACACGTTTTCTTTTCGCCAGATGAAGAAAGACAAAGTTATTTTGAAAGGCTTAGAGCATTTCTTAATTTTATGGTGTTAGTAAGACGTTTTATGCCTTTATTGTACCTTATCAGTTTATTCAATATTTTAATGTCAGTTACGTGTGTGGCATTCGTAATCTCACAATGATGAAATTTATGTAAAAGACAAAGTTATTTCGAAAGGCTTAGAGCATTTCTTAATTTTATGGTGTTAGTAAGACGTTCTATGCCTTGTACCTTATCAGTTTATTGAATATTTTAATGTCAGTTATGTGTGTGGCATTCGTAATCTCACAATGATGAAATTTATGTATCGCAAAATTTCTTTAGGCACTCCAACATACGTGGCCTGATGAAAAGTATCCGAATGTTGGCCGAAAAGAAAATATAAGTTACCTGATGGGAATGGGACCCTAATCCCCTTCAAAGTAAGCTCCTTGCTCTCCACATAATTAGTCCACCGTTCCTTCCAATGACGCAAACGCTTCTGGAAGGCTCTCTTTGGAATGGTGTTCAACTCCGACGCCACGATCTGTATATCTCATCTCTAATCTTAAAACGGGTTAGATCCAATGGCGCCTTCAATTCCGGAAACAAAAGTCACAAGGAGCCATGACTGGAGAGTAGGAAAGTTGGAGAACGACTGGAATTTCATGTTCCACCAAGGAAATGTGAATTAGGTGCGGTGAATGAGCTGTAGCATTGATACATTTTATGATATCTGATGAATCTTACGTTTAAGAATACCCAAGTTTTGACAAAATTTCATGCAGCACTTTTGCTCAACTCGTTCAGTCGTCTTAAGAGAAATCAAAATCTAATGGACGCATATGACAGCACCTCACTCTGCGGCCACGAAGCAAGGACTGGCTCACTGAAAACGGGGAAAGAAATTCAGGCATGTGCAGTATGCTGTCTCCTTCAAATGTGCACAGTGGCGCTGCCTTAGAATAACTACTTCGCGCGGGAAAAAACGAAGTCGGATAGTTATCCAACAAACCTCTTAATAAATCTAAATGATGCTATCTCTCTATTCTAAAAAAAGGTAACTACCGCTGTCACCGCCGCCGCCGCCGGTTTTGATTTTTTGTGACCGGAGGCCTTTCTTCGTTAATATTAACAAACATAATGCATACAAAAATATGAAAATCGGTGGTTTTATACAGAAATGTTTGATAAACACGCTGATGCAGACAGTTTTCAAATCGAAGAACTATTTTAAGAGTTATTTAATGCTAAAGTTGGACAAAATCGTTCCACTAAAAAAGTTTTATAGCAGCAAAAACTATACTTGGCAGTTTAATCATTTTTAGATCATTTTATGCGTTAGAATTTGCCGGAGTGCAGATTGCATTAATTTTTTTATTTTGACTCATTTTTTCAGGTTTTATTTCTATTTTAAATTCAAATTTTCAGCATTTCTAGAGATATTTTTTACAGATTTCAGAAAATTGTACTAATTTAAACTGTTGCCAACTGTATAAAAAGCGCAAGCAATAATGTTTGCTTCAAATTAAAAATTTATTTACACGTGACTATTATAAACAGAAAAAAAAAACTTTAAAATTAGAATTAAATAATTACGTATAAAAAGCAGGAACTTATTAAAAATTACGTCATAAAAAGTGTACACGTGAATTTTAAAAGAGAAAGGATATTGTAAAATAATAAATTCATTAACATGCGTTAGAAGTCTTAGGGGAAATTACGTCATATTTACGTCACATTATAGTTATTACATAAAATCAACACAAAATAATATTGCAAAAAAGTTTAAATTTAGAAATTGCGCTAGACATTTATTTGATATTTTGAGAATTAATTTAAAATGTCTCATTTAAAAGAAATTTCTTTTCGCTTTGTTAAAAAATACCAGGAGACAAAGACTCTCTTTACTTAATTCCTTTTATATTAGCTTATTTTGAAATGTTGTTACACGTGTATACGTCATCAAGTTATTTTTATTTCGACGTTTTATTTGTGTTTTTATGAATGTTGTACGAATTTATTTTTTCTTTCGTTATTTAAAATAAAAATTATATCAATTTGTATAATTTGGCGAGTGGTTTGGCGATTTATATAATTTGACGAAATTGGTCGACAGGATAATCAAGTAGTACCGCAGCGGATTTGGCGTTAAAATTCCCCAATCAAAGAGAAATGAATAGAAATCCGTTTATAGGGAGATCGCCACTGTTTTTTAAATTATGATTCAATCTTTCGAAATCTTTTTAAAGCCGATCAAATTAGCGTGCATTTAGAATCTGCGGTGTTTGGACGGGGGTTGGCGAGCGTAGCTCGTAGGGGGCCGAGCCCCCTAGTGAAAAAAAAAATGTACGATTCTTCATTTTCGAAAATCAAATCTTAAATTTCATTTTTAAATTTAACTAACGTTTGTGCATTTCTGTATATTTATTTTATTTCTCATTTTGATATTTTAAAAAGCAAACTTTTTTATGCATAATAACTGACTAAAACGTGAATCATTGATATTAATTATATAGGACCTTAAATCTTAGCTTTTAAGGCATTGATAAGCATAATATACTTATTTAGTTTCTGAGTTATTAAGTAGATAAAATTTAATATTTTAAATGATGAAGCACGCATTCTCAAAGGATGTGGGAAATAGATTGTCGTGGTTTTACGCTGCCAAGCTCTATCATTGGGTTATTTAATGAGGATTTAATGACTAAATTATACGCAATGCAAGTTGCGTCCAGATATAATAATTTCTCGCGTTTTCACACTTATTAACTTTGGTCAATGAATGTATCATAATTATGGATAATAATAAATGATTTAAATTAAGTTTATTAGCTATTGACTTTTACTGCATAAGAATATAAATTAAAATGTAATAAATGAGAAACGTAAAATGTATTTTAATTATATGGTGGTTGTTTCTAAAATTCAATTTAATGAACATTTTTGGCATTTTAAAATGTATTTCCTCTTAGCTTTTCAATAAAAATCTAGGGAATAAGGGTAAAAATTTCAAATGAACAATATAGTTTTAAATCTGTCATTAAGAAAACATTTATAATTCTGCGATAATTCATTAGGATATTTATTTCTTTCATTAGAACTTAAGTTTGCTTATTGTGAACAAAGGAGGGAAACTTTGTGTCTATGTTACATTAAAATGCTAATCCATGTTGACTTAAATTATAGACAACCAGTTCTTCATCAAATTAATAAATCATCACACGGTCTTCTAATAGTTATTGTCATGAAAAGAACAATTAACTACTCTATGTTTAGGCGCTCTAACTGGTGAATACTCAGATTACCCCCACCCCCAATACCCGTTCTCTCTTTGAATTTAAGTTTGCAAGTGCCAATAACTGCGATAATTCAACTTTCTTAAATAGCTACAAGTGAACTGTATTTTATTACGATAGGTGTCGTACATGAGATTTTATTCTATCCTTATGGTGTTTCAATTTAAATTAAAAATGTATAGATGGCAGCACCACTTAATTTCTCCGGAATTCATAATAAATATGTTATCAATGTAAACGGAATATCTGTTTTACAATGTCTTAATGCCTTGTGGGCTGTAAGTTGTATTTTGTATTTTATTTTACAATATTGTATTTTATTTTACAATATTTTATTTTACTTTTTTTACAATTACAAATATAAATTACAATAATTTATATTTAAAATTTTCTTACAGAACATTTAAAAAAAAAAAAACTAGTTGGATGTGCCAATCCCAAAACTTTCTTCTATCTTATAAATCTTAATATTTCAAAAACTAGTTACACATGTTAATACTTCAATATTATTAGTTCATTACTATACCAACTTTGATTTTCAACTTAAATTTCTGCTTCAGTCAATTAAATGAACTAAAAACGAGTTAATCTATATCATGA
Source organism: Maratus speciosus (assembly GCA_963932465.1). Classification (NCBI taxonomy): domain Eukaryota; kingdom Metazoa; phylum Arthropoda; class Arachnida; order Araneae; family Salticidae; genus Maratus; species Maratus speciosus. Next base: position 5,102,816 of record OZ010786.1, on the reverse strand, counting down.
TATTTGCTAAAATTAACAGTTTTTCATTATTCTCTTGTTATCAGATACTTGCGAATAGCCAGTTTAGCAGGAAGTGAGTTCCCGCCTTTGCACGAGCCGCCAATGGACAATAGAACTACGAAAAATCCAGAAAAGTATACAAAAATCGCTATCACAGAGCCCCTTTACCGCCCGATATTTCCAAATTCAAGGAGCACCTGTTGGCCAAAGCCAAAAACATGCACAAAAAATTTGGTTCAGTTGTATGCATAACTTCATACACTGTTCGATGGTACAATAACAAAATCGCTATTACAACGCCCCCTAGTGGCTAATTTTTTATTTAAATTCAGGGAGGACCTGCTTGTCATACCATACACTTAAAATAAAAATTTTGTTCAATTCTATGCATAACTTCATACACTTTTGGATGGTACAATATTCAAAATCGCACAAAAATCGCTGTTACAGCGGCCCCTGCTGGCGAATATTTTCCAAATTCAGGGAGGATCTGCTTGCTATAGCCAAAAACTTAAAATAAAAATTTTTATTCAATTCTATGCATAACTTCATAGACTTTTGGATGGTACAATATTCAAAATCGGACAAAAATCGCTATTACGGCGCCCCCTACAGGCGAATTTTTTCCAAATTCAGGGAGGACCTACCTGCCATATCTAAAAACTTAAAATAAAAATTTGGTTAAATTCTATGCATAACTTCATACACTTTTTGATGGTACAATGGCGACAGACAGACGGACACACGGACAGACAGACATTTTCTATAAACATGTTTTTTTGGATCTCTGACCCCTAAAACATGTAAATTCGTCGAAAACCAGATGTCGAAAAAAATTTCGATTACAATACTTTCTTCTATTGAAGATAGAAGAAAGTAAAACCCAGGAATGATTAAATTTATCGAACTTTGATTAATTTTTATAGAGCGTCTTTCTCCAGAAGGCATTTTTTTTCAGAGTACTTTTTACCATGTAAGATAGATGGCACAGGTTATTTATTCTCTCAAAATACATTTTTTTCAGGGATCATCTCTCACTAACAAATTTAGAAAAAGAAGGTATTAGAGACATTTGCTTATTTATAATCAATATTTATGTGAAAGCGTAGTTCAACGCTCCCACTCCCACTGTGGCCTCAAATCAAATTAATAAAATTCCCGGTAGCAGAGGCAGTTTAGAACGGCAGCGAACCCTGCAATTTTTCTTTCTTTTACCTTGCAGATCAATCTAATAACTTTAACAAAGTTCTGAGATAAGAGAAAATCCAAAAATTTAATTTTTGCGAAAATTATTAGCGGAAATTAAACTAAGGCCTTTAGAGCATCAAATTTTAAGTACTTGTAAGTTAAAGCCTGATGTATGGCTTAGGTATTTCGATGACGTGTTTATTATATGGAATTACAGTATTGGTAAACTAAATGAATTTCTACAGGATATTAATGCAATAGACGAAAACATGAAAAAAAAATTCGCCTTAGAAATAGAAAATAAAAAGCCCTTACCATATTTAGATGTTGAATTAACGAGCAATAATGGAAAACTAGATAAAAATGTTTATAGAACTAGGGGGCTCGGCCCCCTACGAGCTACGCTCGCCAACCCCCGTCCAGACACCGCAGGCTCTAAATGCACGCTAATTTGATCGGCTTTAAAAAGATTTCGAAAGATTGAATTATAATTTAAAAAACAGTGGCGATCTCCCTGTAAACGAATTTCTATTCATTTCTCTTTGATTGGGGAATTTTAACGCCAAATCCGCTGCGGTACTACTTGATTATCCTGTCGACCCATTTCGCCAAATTATATAAATCGCCAAACCACTCGCCAAATTATACAAATTGATAATTTTTATTTTAAATAACGAAAGAACAAATAAATTCGTACAACATTAATAAAAACACAAATAAAACGCCGAAATAAAAATAACTTGATGACGTATACACATGTAACAACATTTCAAAATAAGCTAATATAAAAGGAATTAAGTAAAGAGAGTCTTTGTCTCCTGGTATTTTTTAACAAAGCGAAAAGAAAGTTCTTTTAAATGAGACATTTTAAATTAATTCTCAAAATATCAAATAAATGTCTAGCGCAATTTCTAAATTTAAACTTTTTTGCAATATTATTTTGTGTTCATTTTATGTAATAACTATAATGTGACGTAAATATGACGTAATTTCTCCTAAGACTTCTAACGCATGTTAATGAATTTATTATTTTACAATATCCTTCCTCTTTTAAAATTCACGTGTATACTTTTTATGACGTAATTTTTAATAAGTTCCTGCTTTTTATACGTAATTACTTAATTCTAATTTGAAAGTTTTTTTTTCCGTTTATAATAGTCATGTGTAAATAAATTTTTAATTTGAAGCAAACATTATTGCTTGCGCTTTTTATACAGTTGGCAACAGTTTAAATTAGTACAATTTTCTGAAATCTGTAAAAAATATCTCTAGAAATGCTGAAAATTTGAATTTAAAATAGAAATAAAACCTGAAAAAATGAGTCAAAATAAAAAAATTAATGCAATCTGCACTCCGGCAAATTCTAACGCATAAAATGATCTAAAAATGATTGCACTGCCATATATAGTTTTTGCTGCTATAAAACTTTTTTAGTGGAACGATTTTGTTCAACTTTAGCATTAAATAACTCTTAAAATAATTCTTCGATTTGAAAACTGTCTGCATCAGCGTGTTTATCAAACATTTCTGTATAAAACCACCGATTTTCATATTTTTGTATGTATTATTTTTGTTAATATTAACGAAGAAAAGCCTCCGGTAACAAAAAAATCAAAACCGGCGACGGCGGCGGCGGCGGTGACAGCGGTAGTTACTTTTTTTTAGAATAGAGAGATTATAATAGAAACGTGTAAATAAATTTTTAATTTGAAGCAAACACTATTGCTTGCGCTTTTTATACAGTTGGCAACAGTTTAAATTAGTACAATTTTCTGAAATCTGTAAAAAATATCTCTAGAAATGCTGAAAATTTTAATTTAAAATAGAAATAAAACCTGAAAAAATGAGTCAAAATAAAAAAATTAATGCAATCTGCACTCCGGCAAATTCTAACGCATAAAATGATCTAAAAATGATTGCACTGCCATGTATAGTTTTTGCTGCTATAAAACTTTTTTAGTTGAACGATTTTGTTCAACTTTAGCATTAAATAACTCTTAAAATAATTCTTCGATTTGAAAACTGTCTGTATCAGCGTGTTTATCAAACATTTCTGTATAAAACCACCGATTTTCATATTTTTGTATGCATTATTTTTGTTAATATTAACGAAGAAAGGCCTCCGGTAACAAAAAAATCAAAACCGGCGGCGGCGGCGGCGGTGACAGCGGTAGTTACTTTTTTTTTAGAATAGAGAGAAACTCAATAGATCAAATCACACCATACTTTATGACAGTGTTTCTCCTTTTGGATACAAGATATCAGCCTTTAGATTTCATGTTAAGCGAGCTTTTGAAATATGCACAGACACTTTCCTAGATAGTGAAATAAATAAAATTAAATGCATCGCCAAGGAAAATGTTTTTCCCCTTCATTTTATAATTAAACTGGTCTACGAAATGAAATACAGAAAAGCAATCCAGTTAATAAACTTAAAGTTAGTTATTTTTTCTATGTTTCTGGTCTATATGAGAAGTTAAGATATGCGGTAAAGAAGTTTAATATTAATCCGATTGCTAAAACAACAAGAAAACTCATAGACGTTATTCATAGCAAGATTGACCCTGTTCCTAACGATGAAATCACAGGTATTTACATTATTCCATTGTTAACTGAAGCACAAGAAGAAAAGTTTTATATCGGAATGACCGGAAGGAAATTTAAAGACAGACTGAAAGAACACGTAAGTGACATTAAGTTTAACAGAACCACCACAGCGTTAGCAAGACTTAACCTAGAGCATAATTCGAAATCCGATTAATGAAGCAAGAATAATTATTCCTTCACCCCACTATCATTTGTCGTTAATAAAAGATTTCATTGAAATCTTAATAAAGAATAATAAAACTATTAATTATATTATGTTTTATAACATTCTGAATCTATGGTTAGTTTTTTTTTTTTTTTTTTTTTTTTTTTTTTTTTTTTTTTTAAATAGAGATTGTTTTGTTAGGATTGGTTAGTAATGTTCAGTTTTGTCCCTCTTCCTTTGCCACCCTCTACTGTAATTTGAACTGTTTTAATGTCTCCCCACCTCCACTGTAAAATGGCCTAGCCTGGTTGTCCAGCCGAGGATGAAAGCACGATTAAGGCGCGTCAGATTACGCAAAGCTGCCCTGGAGATGATCAAGGTTTTGATTGAAAGCGCTCGGCGCGAATATCGTGAACTCTTTTTTTAAGCAACAAAAAAGTATAATACGTAATAACGTATTTTATATTGTGACATCTTTTATATAAAATGGACCTTTTAAGCAAATTTTTCTTTGATTTTATTTCGCCATTTTTCAAGGTGAATGTGACATTTCCAACGATATATGTTTATTCATATATATATTGTGTTTAATTTTTGTTTCTAGACTTTTTATATTTATTGTACTTTCTGCTTATACTTTCTTTGTAAATGCAAACTTTGCTTATTTTACGGGCATGATTTATAACACATAATCACCCGAGAAAGCTTGGTCCAGAATTCTTCGGTCGCATAAAAATTTTTATTTCTTGCAGATTAACACAGAAAATTCTGCTACTGAGATAAAATCACTTGTTGATTACAGAAAAAACCGTAAATAGGTTGCAGACAAAGTACATGCTGAAATAATAAACCGCCTTTGGTATCTTAACTCGTATCAAGTTGCATTACCATTTTTAGTTGATACTTTGTGGGGAAAAAAGTCAAAATAAGCATGGCTATAAAATTAATGTCAGTTGAAGAATAAAATGATATTGATAACAAGAACGTAATCGCAACAATACGTTTCAACTAAGTGGATTATTTATTGAACAAAGAAGTTTATGTTTTTGTTTCATCTGAAACTGTAAACTTTTTTAAGAGAGTTATATTAATAAACAATTTTTAAATATTGATAGCAATGTATGTTCTGAAAATAAACCTTTTTGAAAGCAAAAAAAAAAAAAGTGAATGGTTTTAAAGGTTGTCAATGACACAGCTGAAAGGCGAATAAAATTAATCCGAGATTTAAATTCCTGTTTAACAAAAGACGAAAAACAAAAGTGGTTCCTGCTAAAAGTATCTGAATATAGAAAAACCTTTAAAGATTCTTCAAAAGCCACATTATCTAAGCCATTGCTACCTTAGCGTGACAATTGTAAGTGATATAATTTCTTTTCTTTATTATGCTTCCTTTCTTTTAATACAACTTTATTAATAAAATGCATTTGAATATATTTCTTCTCTTTTTTATACTTTTTGCCCCTTTGTTTATATATATATATTTTATTTTTTTTTATTCAGTTTAAATTTGGATTAAAAAAAAAAAAAAAATCATTGGATTTTTGTAAAACTTAAACAATTTATTATACACAAAATGTAAAAAAAAGAAAAAGAAAAGGTGGTAAGCAGATTAAATGGAATATTAAGAAGTTTTTTCGCATTTTCATAAAAAGTCAATTTTTAGGATTCTGGTCAAGTCGGGTCCTGAAAAATGGGCATATATTTAAATCTATACATTTAAAAAATGGTATGTAGATCCTTAAGGCAAAACATTTTTTTATAAGATGATTCCTGCATTATGTTTCTGGGTTCAATTGTATTCATTCCATGAAGAGAAAACAACATTCTTTTGCGAAACAATCACGTTTTTTTCAAACATTGACCTCAATGAGGCACGAGTTAAAACATTGTCCAAATGAGCTGGACTTTGGAAATCTCATTTTCTGGTCAATTGGAAACTTGTTAAGGGGTCCCCTTAAAAAATTTGCAAATTGATTTCTTGTGACCACCCTAATGTTAATGCAGTTTGGGGGGGAGGGACAAAAATTATAGGAAATTAGTATCGGGTTACATTTTGATGTTTTCTAGCATGCCTGTTCTATGGTGTTGTAATAAACAAAAATCAGTTGCATTATCGTCAACTGAAGCTGAAGTCATTACGTTAACTAAAAGTTTGCAAGACTTTTTATGATTTAAAAACATTGCTTGTGAAATTATAAATATTAAGAACTTAGTTATTTTCAGGACAATCAATCATGTATAAAATGTATCTGTAATGAGAGAAATTATGATAGAAGGAAATACATTGATATAAAACTAAAATTCGTTCGTATTGATGTAAAAGAAAACAATATCAAAATATAATATATTCCTACAAATATTCAAATTGCTGATTTGTTTACGAAGACGTTACCTAAAGTTAAATTTTATGATCTGTTATTTATTTGCTGTTTTTACAAATGATGTTTAAAAATTGTGTCAAAGTATTATTTTGAATGATTTTTTACTGGAAATGTCTTTTAGGTTTTCTGATGTAATGCTGAATTATGGTGGAGGATTAGAATATTGTATTGATAGAATTACATTATTTTATTATTAATTTAGTTTTCATTATAATACAATTGTTTATGTTTGATTGTGATTGGTTATTTTATCTATCTTCATGGAGTCTTTAATTAGAATAAGCATCAGTTTCGAAGAAAACAAGCATGCGCAACTTAAGACGGTGCCCTCTGGTAGCTGCTTCGGAAACATTGAAATATCTTTATTTTAGATTTATTAATACAAATATTTTTCTCAGTTCGTTTATATTATGATCGTAGTAAGGCATTCATTTATCTTAAATGAAGTCATACTCAGACACTTACGTTTCTGAATTATTTTTTCGGACACATTTTAATTTGAATTGATGATGCCTCTACAGTGTGTGTAAAAACATTAAAGGCAGCAAAAAATTGTAAAAATTTTGATAAATTGAAAATGCGACAAGAGAATTGGTAATTTAATGTTGATCATAAAGTGGAAATACTAATATAAAAGTCAACAGAATGTATCTGTGTCCTTTTTATTGCGAAAAAAATCATAATTATGCAAAAAAAACACCATTTTTGACTGTGTAAAAACTATAAGGACATCCGTATTTTTTTTACAGAAATGTTATAGAGAATTATTATTAAGGATCGACCGAAAATTGTTTTTAAGGCCGAAACCGAAACGAAACCGAATTTCGGCCGAAAACGAAAACTAATATTTCCAAAAAAAATTTTTTAAGTAATTAAATTGCATGTATTAAAGTAATTAATACATACATAAATGCATTATTAATTAATTATGCGTATTTATTAAATATGTATAAAATTAATTAATTATGCATATTTATTAAATATACATATTTATTAATTAATTATACGTGTGCCCTAAATTGTCTCTCTGTGCCTTAGATCCAAAACTTCTTTTTATATATAAAATAAAACGTAATTAGTTCATCAACGACACAGAAAGGTTTTCTAATTATACGAATTTCATTTAATTAATAAATATTTTAGTTTTATGTATACACACCTCGATTTATCTATTATAATGATTTCTGTAAATGATCATCTGTTATACCTGAACTTTCTCAAAGAATATTCGAAACACATATGCGGTTTCAAACTGAAAATTTTCTATTACTTATTATGACTGCAGATTTTAATGAGCACGTGAAAAAGTTTAGTTATATTTGCATTGTTTGCTTTATAATCTACTCTCAAGTCTTGAGTCAGTCATGACTGATAATTACAAACAACGAAGTTGATAGCAACAAATTTCCGAAGGAAGAAACGAGATTTTGGGAATACTGATAGTTTTCGCCGAAAACGAATTTTCGGCGAAACTCAGATTTTGGACCGAAACTCGACCGAAACGATCAAAATTCGAAAAATCTCGTTTCTTCCTTCGGAAATTTTCAACACTTGTCATTGATTTTGAGATCATTTATTGCTATGATCTTCGTTGTTAACGCATAATTAATTTATTTTTATACACATTTAATAAATACGTATAATTAATTAATAATATATTTACGTATGTATTAATTACTTTAATACATACAATTTAATTACTTTAAAGAATTTTTTGGACATATTCGTTTTCGTTTTTGGCCGAAAATAGGAAGATCGCAGAGATTCGGTTTCGTTTCGGTCGATCCTTCATAATAATTCGATATAACATTTATATAAAAAAATACCGGTGTATGTTTGTAAATCGCCCAACAGGTGGCGCTACTGTGCTGCATTTTTCGCGATTTCCGCAACAGCTGTATCTCAAGAACTAATGCATGAATTTTCATCAAGCTTCAAATTTAGTTATTTCCTGCTAGAAATTAGTCCTAATTAGTTTTTGGTGTAAATCGCCGAATAGGTGGCGCTGCTATGCAGATTTTTTTTACAGTTTCGCAATAGCTCTATCTAAAAAACTAATGCAGAGATTTTCATCAAACTTTAGTTAGAAGTTGTCAAAGTGTTTGATAATTAGATTTTGGTATAAAACATCTAACCGGTGGTGCTTATACACTATATGGCCAAAGGTGACCGATCACTTGCGATTTTAGACGTCTTGTTAAATATCTAGAAAAATACATGAGGAATTAACCTGAAACTGCATGTATGTACACAGTATAGTATAGGTCATATATTTCCGCGAAGATTTTTTTCCTGAAACCCCACAGGGAACCGTCAACAAATTGAAAAAAACCGAATATTTTTTGGAATAACCCTGTAAAAATTAATCTAGCAAAAGCGTTCAAACACGAGATTGTTAATAGGCAGCTTATTGTAATATACTGTGTTTATTTGTATGGGGATAGCATGTATATTCGTAGAGAAATTAAGGTTTTTATAAAAACTGCACGAAATTTCGCCAAGTTTTTTGCTTATAATTTGCAGAGTTCTTAATATAAAAAAAAGTTCTTTTCAGAAAATATGACAAACAATATTGTACAGAACACTTTGCAATCAGAATTAAAAAATAATAAGAACTGGATGAAAAATGAGTAGGTTTAGTAAAAAATGTTTCACTGCGCATGCGCGAAGGCAATCAAAATGTAATGTGCATAATGTATTAGCTAAGTATATAGAGCAACTTTTGTGAAAGTCTAACAATCATTGCTTGAAAATTCTGAAAATAATCGTCGATAGAATAACCTCGAACCCAAAAACAAGCAAAAAGATCAGGGGTTGTATCAAATATTTGTTGATTAGTGCCAAGATAGCGTACACAATATTGCCCGTACTAATATTTGGATACAACCCCTGGTCTTTTTGCTTGTTTTGGGGAGCAACGGATTTCGAGTTTAATCTATCGACGATTATTCTCAGAATTTTCAAGCTATGAGTTTGAGACTTTCACAAAAGTTGTTCTATATTCATAGCTAATACATTATGCACTTTATATTTTGATTGCATTCGCGCATGCGCAGTGAAACCTTTTTTAATAAACCTGCTCATTTTTCATCTAATTTTCATTATTTTTTAATTCTGATTGCGGTATATTTTGTACAATGTTGTTTGTCATATTTTCTGAAAAGGACTTTTTTTTATATTAAGAACTCTGTAATTTATAAGCAAAAAACTTGACGAAAATTGGGGCTGTTTTTATATAAATCTTAATTTCTCTACGAGTGTACATGCTATCTTCATAAAATTGAACACAGTATGTTACAATAAGCCACTTATTAATAATATGGGGTATGAACGCTTTTGGTACATTAGTTTTTAGAGAATTATCCAAAAGATATTCGTTCATTTTCGATTTGTTGACGGTCCCCTATGGGATTTCAGGAAAAAATCTTCGCGTAAATATATGACCTATACTATACCGTGTACACACCTGCAGTTTCAGGTTGATCCTATCAGGTTGATCATGTATTTTTCTAGATATTTAACAAAACGTCTAAAATCGCAAGTGATCGGCCACCTTTGGCCATATAGTGTATGCTGCATTTTTAACAGTATTAACAAGTATTAGCATCTATGAGGTAGAAGAATGTTTTGAGATTGCCACGTCCGACTAGTTTAATTATTAACTATGATTTCTTTTTCCTGTTGATTTACATTAAGAGTTGTAAAATTATCATTTACAAATGCTAAACATAATATAATTAATTATAAGTTTTCTTTCTGTATACTTTCTTTAATGATATAAAAAACTGGTGGAACCAGAGAGAAAAGTAAAGCTCGATCTAAAAATGTTACAGTAAAAAATTTCCAAACAGTTTCAGTTTAAAAAGGTAAGTAGTGCGTAGAAAAGTAATGAAACCACATTATTTGTAAAGCTCACGAATTTACCCAAATTTTTGCTCCTAGCCGAAATGTGGACTGAGCTTTACTGGTGCCTTAAAATCAATGAGGGAAGTAAAGGCATTTCATAAAGGCACATCAACTGATTCTGAATTCATATCATTCATAACCAGTTTAAAAATTTGGGTTCATTAGAATAGGTTAGAAGTTCATTTGTAATGAGCGAGAACATGAGTGGTATCGAGAATATGAGAGATCGTTCAGTACGAAGTATGGAGCAAATTCCATTCCAGGGGTCACTGATAAGCCTGGAAGATCAAAGCTCTCAGTAAGCCCAAACCCCTAAGTATGCACGATTCAACCATATGCTAACTACTTGTCCGGTTTAACTCCCTCGACGTAAGGTTCCATTTTAACACTAATTACATTAAATAAAAATTATTACGTTAGATATGTTACGTCTGAAATGTTAATGACAGCAATGCCTCAACTACCTGACTGTATAATAAAGTTATACTTAAAATATTACTACATGGTTTACATTCTTTTAGCTTTGTGGAGATTAGCTTAACTTGATGCAATCATGTCTAAAATTCTGGGCCTGACAGATATTTTATAGCACATAACTACACATTCTGTTTACTATAGCCAGTACTCATTTTGAGTGGATAATATGATTCAGAATATAAGACACCAGTAAAGATCAGTCCATATTTTCAGCTATGAAAAAAAATCTGAGTAATTTCATGAGCTTTACAGATAATCTGGTTTCATTTCTTTTCTAACTTTCATCAGCACTTCATCACAACTTTCATCACTTTAGTCAACATGAACAGGTAGTTTTATTTTACTCATTCAGTAAAATTAATTTAGTGTGTGTTATCCCATAACGAATGAAAATATCGAATGTAACGTTTGTACACGCACGGGATTATTTAATCCCAAATGGTATATTTCCCCCTTTCTAGCCAACAAAGAAACGACATTCCTGAATACAACCTTTCTCGACCTTGAAATGTGCAAGGAAGGTCAAAATTGTCTTCGAGAAATTTATCATTTCTTTTTCGAAGAAAAAATGTTTGTGGGGTGAGATTTACCCCAGGCCGGGTGCTTTGCGTTAAAAAAAAATGGATAAATGTATTCTGTGTTTTTAAAGCGAACTTATTCCACATCCTAATTTACAGGGAATCGGCGTAATTTGAGACGTTTTTTGGAGACCTTTCGCTACTTTTACATTATACCAACTCTGTACTAAAATGTATGCTATTGTGCCATTTATTTCAATCCTGAACATGCAAAGATTTTTTGGTACTTTTCCAGTATAGGGACCTTAGCGAAATAGAGAAAATAGCTTTGGCGGAGAAGGAAATTTTGCAACATATTTCCTGTCATGATATTCACTTTTTCATTTCATATACACAAGCATTTTTTTCAAGGTAAATGCAATTTATTTAACATAAAGACGCCATTTATCTCATTTTATATAGAAACAGAAGTAATTTGTATATAAAAAACATTAATAATAGAAATATATTTAAAATAAATACATAACTAAACAAAAAAGGCCCGTGAAGTTTGGTTTCATAACTGTTTATATCATTTGTCAACAAATCGCAATTTCTGACGTCCGAATTACACCAAGCTTTTTTTTAAAAAGCGCCACATAGCTGAAAAGCACCAAATCTTTTTACTAACCGCGTCAAACATTGTGGCTTGCTGTTCATTGAAAGCGAATTTTTTTTGGCTTTACTTATTATTTAATCGTAAGCATGCAAAAAAATAATTTACTGGGTTTTTTTTTAATTGAATATATTTTTTATTATTAAGAAAAATTAAGTTTAACTTCACTTTTTCTCTGATTCAAAAAGGACAATGTTTAGTGCAGTGCTAAACCCTTACAACTTCCTGTATGTAGTTTAAAATGCGATTTTGAAAAATATTTTTTTGTGTGATATTTATTTGCACTGTTATGTTTGGTATATTTGTACTGATTTCATAAAATAGTTCTCGAAACGCTTTAGTTTTGAAAGTTTATATTTTTTAATTGATAACTTCCAGTTGATACATCCAATTTTCATAAAATTTGAAATGGCTCGAAAAAATTTTGCAACAATTTATCTTTAAAATTTTAGACGATTCGGAAGGCTGTAACATCATTAAAATGCACTTGCAGTAATTTTTCCCATTGGCCGTAATGTAAAGAAAAAATTTTGACTGTCCCTGTAATTAAACTATACATCCGATTTTCATAAAATTTGAAATGGCTCGACGAAATTTTGCAACAATCATACATTTAAATTTCAGACCATTCGGTTGGGTAGTTTCTGCTCTGTTATATGCGGTCTAACAGACAGACGGGCGGACTGAACGACGACTATAGGTGCTACGTATTTATATAATTACGAACGAACCTAAAAATTTAAAGTCTAAAAATATTCCACAGTTTTTAAAGTTTTCACATAAATTTATGCAAGTTTCATGATATGCGTGAAAATGTGAAACATACCGCTCTTTTTTTTTTTTTTTTTTTTTTTTACCATTTGGAAAAATGGTTATTGTTCTCGTCAGGGTAGGAAATCAAAAGCATATCTGAACCTTTCCATTGGTTTAATCCGCAATTTATTCGTTATCTGATTGGTATATACAGTAATCTGTATTTCCCTTTGGTTTCAACAACGATGGACAACAGAGTGTTGCCACTATGACAAAAAAGTAATAAAAACTACAAAAAAAAATTAATAAATCAGAAACAAATTGAGATACAGCTTTCAAACAAATTGCATTTAAAAGTACGTTTCTTTTCTCTATTCGACGGTATAAAAAGTAATATTGTCGGATGTTTAGAAGTTTAAGAATGAAATTTTATTTAAAATTGGTCGTGAGATTTTTTGGAAATCTGATAATAGAAAAGCCTTTTCCCGAACAGCCAATGAAATGTTGTTCGTAACGTAAACTATTACGTAAATTTCATAGGAAATCTGACGAGTCGCAGGCGATTTTCTTGCTTGCAATTTTTACGTGTAATAACACTATTAATCTTTAATTCATGGCGTACGTAATGTATGACCAGCTCCGTAGAAGTTTAAAAATTTACAGTACCGAAAATTGTAAAGCTGAAATTTCTTTTAAAATTTGTTCATGATGGCTCCAGGAATGTTATCGTTAATCCATGGCGTACGTAATATAGGATCAACTCCGTGCGATTTTTTATGTCTTAAATTTTAGTCTTTGAAAAAATCATTTTCCAAATGGTCGTTGTAATTTGTTAAATTGTTTATATATATATATATATTTGTTAGCCATTTTGTTTCAACCTTTTAAAATTCATGTTACTGACAGGATATCACGGATAAAACTTTGCAAAGTCGAAAATTGTATTCAATGTATGAAAATAGCTGCCTTAGCCGGAGGGCTTTTTTCTCTTTTTGTTCCGTTAGACTTCTGCATAAGTGCCTGAGGGTATAAACAAAATTCCATAAAATGTCTTAAAAAAGACATTTTTAAACGAAATTCTAAAAATGATAAGGTTATATAAAGAACTGCTGCTAAAGTGTCTTTTTTATACATAATTTTGGAACAATTGAAATCATATAATTTTTTAAAGAAATGCTTAGCCAGGTCAATCGCATAATATTCGACTAAACATTGTATTTAACTATAATATTTATATCATAATTAATTTCTTATTTTAGAGGTGAAGCGTGTTTCATAAAATAAATTCCAAAACACCAGTTGACGTTTTCTGCTGACGCCCGAATTTTTTTTTTTTTTGTCTTTTTTTTTTTTGTCTTTTTAAATTTCGTGAATACGTGTATTAGACATTTCAAATTAACTTTATATATGTTTCTGAAATTTTGTGCCCTGTTTGAAAAATGCAAATCATTTAAAAATTACACGGTAGACAGATAAAAAAATCATGCTTGAAAATAATTTTAAAACCACAATAATCAATAAGTTGAGTTGCAGTATTAAAATAATTTGCACTTGAAAAAACACTTGTAACGATGTAAAACTCATATTTTGTGGTGTTTAGAAGTTAAAAAACGGCAATATAAACGAAATTTTTTGCTCAGGTATTGCCACCGTTAATATGACGTCAGCGCTATTCACAGACATTCTTTTGCTTTACAATATAGATTCGTGTAGTGAGACTTTTCGATTACGAAAAATTTGATTTTTTTATCAGTGTGGTCAACACGCAGCCCGCGGGCCGCATGCTGCCCACCTATTCATTTTTGTTGGCCCTTGCCCTTCTTACTGAAAAAAAAAATATTTTAATTTAACATTTGGGGAAAAAATGTTTACCATTCTTACTACTTAAGTTTTTAAGTAATACTAGATTAAGATTTTTTTAAGTTTACGCCAGCAGCACATTACAATCTTCATTTACCTATAACGGCCATATTGAAGCATATAACATACTCTTCGACTGTTATAATCCTACATCGATTTTCACTTTCATTCAGTACTGCTAGGAAGGAGGCAGGTGGGTAAGGCGAGGAACGGCCCCGCTACCAGGTGAGGGGTGGTCGCCAGTGTTTGGCTGCCGATAGGTTCGCGATCGTTCGTGTGCTGCGGAGGATTTTCGGGAAGGTTCCCCTATAAAACCAGTCTCAGGGCAGTTCGAAGTGGTTGCTTTGACGAGAGATGTTGTTTGAGAGATATAGACGCAGAGAGATTGTTGTCGTGTTATTGAAAGAGCGGTACCTAAAATGGCGGAACTTAAGAAACGGCGTGTTAAAGATGTGAAACGACAATTTCAGTCAAAGGGGCAGGAAAGTTACTTTTCTGTTGAACATAATAATGTAAAACCACAGTGTTATCTCTTCTCAAGTCATAGCTGTTTCAAAGAAGTGTAACGTGAGTAGAGACTTTGTGAGTAGACACTTTGTGTGTCTACTCACTAACGTGAATAGACACAGTGCATAAAACAAAATACGATCAATACCAGGAAAGTACCAGAAGTTGGGTGATTAATGATTTGAATCTGTAATAAACAGACAGAAAAAATATTTTGCAACCATCAAACACTGCTGGTTTAAAGGCACCTTAATATGTATGTTTATAGCTATCTAAAAGCAAAAAGTTGTTTTTTGGGATGTTGAGCTCATTAAGATGTGTGCTGAAAAAATCGCATCTTCATTTGGAAATAATAAGATGGCTAAAAATTTTGAAATAATTTTCTTGTCTTATCAAACACTAAGTAGAAGAATTAATGATATGGGTGGTGAAGTTTCAGGTTCTCTGAAGAGCATTTTAGAAAATGTGAATTTTGCTCTCTACCTTTAGATGAGAACACAGATATAAATGACATCAGCCAGCTACATATCTTTGTCAGAACAATAAACGAAGAATTTGAAATTCATGAAAAACTGTTGGAATGAAATCATTAGAAACCAGCAAATAAAAGGTATTGGCATATTCAACAAACTGGATGATGTCGTTTGTAAATATGGAGGTTGTGAAGTATTCTTGCATTGCAACACATGGATCTAACCCAATAACGGGTCATAAAACTTGGTTAGTACGGCTGTGTTAAAAAAAGGCATGAATTGTTTGTTTTTCCACTGCATTATCTACAAGGAGGCTCTCTGTGAAAAAATTATAAGTCTCACTGAAGAAATACAGCCCATAGACACAGAGAATTTATTGCATTCCCGGACATTTTGGAAGCTGAATATGGTGATATTTCATTGTATTGTGAAGTGCGCTGACTGAGTGCTGGAAAATGCCTGCAACAGTTTTTTATGTTAAAGAATGAAATTCTTGCTTTTTTTAGAAATCAGAACATTGGGAATGGGTATCAAGAAAAAGCTGGAAGAAATCCAGTTTTTAAATAATCTTGCTTTTCCGACAGATCAAGCATTCCATCTAAAATCTTTAAACCTTAAACTACGAAAACAAATCATTCCCCAGCTTTATGGACATATTGAAGGCTTCCGCCAAAAACTTGATGTAATGCGAATTGCACTGAAGGCAAATAATACGGCTCACCTCCCACCTTGTCAGCAGTTGATAGAAGAAAAAAGTGACACAAATTTTAGTATATTTCATGAAATAATAATAGATATCAAGAGTACAAGGACAGATTCCAGGATTTTGTTCCCCTAAAACCAAAACTTGCACTGTTCAACAACCCTATAGGTATTGAAGTGGGTGAGGTGCACTGCGACTTTCAAATGGAAATTTGTGATCTTCAGGCAGATCCATTCGACCAGACTAAAAAGTGTTATGCCCCTGAAAAATTCTGGAAATTGATTTTTAAAGAACGTTTTTCTAAATTGATTAAATTCTCTATGCATATGTTATCGCTTTTTAGCAATACATATGTGTGTGAAAGTGCCTTTTCTGCTCTCAAATAAATTAAATGAAAAACGAGAAATCGAATTGAAATTACTTCACTGGAATCGATCATGAGAGTTCGCATTACTGACCTTATAGTGTACATTGATAAACTTGTACCAGGAAAGCAGTGCCAATATAAATTTTAACAAATGTTTTTGTATTCTAACTCGTTTTCTTTCTGTAATTTCTCTGACCCTCACATTCCTATCCTGAAGTTTGATTGGCCATCGAGTTACTAAAGGTTGGACCACACTGACATATATCATAGCTAAACTTCCGTAATCGAATCCTCGCGCTGCTCAATCATAGGAACACAGGATAGTTCAAAAGATAATGTAGATACGTACAATAAAATAACTGTAACAAAATACACTCTATTGTGCAAATCACACTTTC
Organism: Maratus speciosus; assembly: GCA_963932465.1. Taxonomy (NCBI): domain Eukaryota; kingdom Metazoa; phylum Arthropoda; class Arachnida; order Araneae; family Salticidae; genus Maratus; species Maratus speciosus. The sequence goes on along the minus strand of OZ010786.1, from coordinate 5,085,878 downwards.
TAAAATACGCCATTTGAAAGTGTACCTGATTACGGAAGATTGTGCAATAGTTTAAATATTTACACACAAGTGAGTCAGGTAAACAGGGGATGCTTTGGTCTTTTACTTAATTTTTTCTTAATTAATTTACTTAATTAAATTTGGTCTTTTACTTAATTAATTTAATTAATTAATCTTTTGCTTAATTAATTTTTCATAATTTTATATAATCTATATAGTTAAAACACAAGAATGCTTTTTAGTTATCTGCCCTGAGCTTTCTGCTGAACCAAATTTAATATATATATGTTTTTTTTTTTTTTAAACTGAAATCTGTTCATTTGTAGGTGTGCCCGCACTAACTGCTTTTTTTTTAAACATCCCATTATTTTATTTTAATTTTAAACCTATTCTATGAAACTTCTTGAAAATGATGGTAATGAAATAGCTTTCATTATTGCAGAGAAAAGAGAAATAATGAGATTTATTTTTCTTTATTCATGTGATTATCTGATAAAAATTCAAAATTGTTCTATAGGGTTTATTGGGGCAAAATCCCATTACGGATATAATATTTTGAACGGAAAATGACGTACTGCTTTTGAAAACACACATTTTCATCATAAAGTTTCCATATTTCTTTTCCTTCTGTATGTGTACTAACCCAGCAAACAGTGGTCCATCAGCTGGAAAAAAATGGCAGCCAGCACTGCCATCAGCGGTAAAAACAATTGTGCCATTACTTAAACCAGTACAAAAGTGTCCGTGCGGAATGCAGCTGGCCAGTCAGTGATTGCCAACAGCAAGTCAGCATTGGTATGCCATCAGATTTCTTTAATCCGTCACTTTTCCTGCAGTGCTAGCACATATCCTACTGCTATTCCTTTGCTGTCCCAGGACATTCCCTTACAAAAATTTCTTACAGAATTGTATAAAAAAAAAAATAAAGTAATATGGCTCTTTTTTCTATAAGATAGTTTCACCAAGAGCTATAGAAACATCTGTAGAAGTGTCTATAATAGAAATGTCTATAGAAATATTTAAACTTGCAGCGGTTTCCACATGATCACCCTCCCAAGTACTAATCGCGCTTGGTGCTGTTTGGTTTTCGTGTTCGAACATGAACAAGTACTTTCAGCGTATTCTAAGACCGCTCGTAGTTTTCAAGCTCTATCATTACACTATTTCAAGTTTGTTTCTAAACTGTGTAAATTATGAAAACCGAAATCTTTTGTAACTTAGTAAAACAAGATTTACGAAGAAAAAAAAGTTTGTTGAAATAAAAAAAATTATTTGTTTATTAATTTACTTATTTATTTTGTTGGTGGCAGTGGTGCTATATTATTTACAGTTTCAAAAAAGAAATTAGCTTCACAGCTTAAATTGTGTTAAGATATTCATTTCAGATTTGTGTTCAAATACTCAATGTCTTCGATATATGCAATGCCACCTAGCGTAAGGGTTTCCAGCAATAATAAAGCAAAAGTTCATGCACTTCGATGTAGTGGTAGGCCAGCGCATGAGATAAAGCGGAAGCCAACCAGAATTTTATCTGATGATTCCAACAGCAAAGTTGAAGTGATTGAAGCTGTCCAGCAGTGGTCATGCAGTGGTACACCATTAGCCATCACTTCTCCATGGTTGCCAGCACATATATTGCTGCCGGCCAGCAATTTCCTCTTTCTGGGAAGTTTTAAACTATGTAAAATGCTTAAGCAAGTGAAAATGACGTCATAGTTAAAAGAAAACGATGATTTTCTTAGATGAAACTTTTTAACACAAATGCGGCTAAAAAACATAAATTACGGTAATTTTTATTTTCCGGTACTGAGATTAGAATCTCGAGTTAAGAGTGCGACTGTTCGCATACAAAGATTTTGCTGATAATCGTGACTTCACGTTTTGAGTTAAAATATTTTTTGAATGATCAAATGAAAATACAATTTTTTAAAAAGGTGATTGCGGGTATGAGAGGTTAATTTTTAAATTTATCTCTATCGCGTGGAGCTCGATTAAGAAAGATTAATCGATTTGCCCTTAAAACAATATAAAGAGTTCTTCATTTTCTTACGATTAATATTCCGTAAACAAAAATAAAACTTCTTCTATAATTAAATAAATAAAATAATATAAATAAAACACAAATTTAACAGACATTGTAATTGAACTACGCTCTTAAACCTCTCAAATTATCAGAAAATAAAAGAATGCCGTAAGCGGCAAAATCTTGGGCGAATATCTCTAAGTTTATATGATTGTATAATTCAAATTTTTCATACATGGTGTATTCACACAGTTTTAAGACTAGACTGATAATACAAAATTTATTAAACATTTTTGTACAGCGAATTAAAATTCTTCGAAATATAACCCTTGGGCATCAACACACCGCTGCAAGCGTTTTTAACACTTTCCAACAAAGTTGAAAAGTGTTTATGACTTCGGTTTGTCTGTCCGTCTGTCGGTCTGGCCGTCTGTCAGTCTGGCCGTCTGGCCGTCTGTACGCGCTCTAACTCCCGTAAATATACTCGGATCGTTCTGAAATTTGTGGATGTTAATGACCTCTACCATAGCACGAACCCTATTGCAAATGAAGTGTGTAGCATGTTTAGTTCATTTACAGGGACAGTCAAAAGTTTTCCGTTACATTGCGGCCTATGGGTAAAATCGTTTAAAATGATTTTTAATGATGGTACATGCTTTCAAACATAATAAAATTGATATGCATTTATCAAGTTGACTAAAATATGCATTTGCTGTACAATAAGCGGCCCCAAAAATGGTTATTATTCATTTAGAGGGCCGCACAAAAGAATTCCTTTACATAATGATATAAAAGAGGAGGGAATTTTTTACGGCGTATTTTAATTATGTTAAACTATTACATGTATAATGAAATAGATATACGTCGCTAAGGTTTACTATAACTTATATCATGGATAATACGAAATGCAGAGCATTTACAGGGACACATAAAATATTTCAGATACTATATTGTAACCGAAGTACTGTAAAGTAGCGATGATTGCTGGAAATGCATTTTTAATTATGTTATGTGCTTTTATGTTTCACTATATTTATGCATTGTATATGGTGTGTATAAATGCTGTAATTGATATACAGGGCTACTCAAAAGAAATCGTAATGGTTACTGGGTATGATTGCAAATTGCTTAAAGGTGATTTTTAAATGAGTTAGGCATTTTTACGCTGAACCGCATTTCGTTTACTAAGAAATGTTTGTAAAACATATATAAAATGACATACAGGGCCACGCAAAGAATTGGATACATGGCCGTCTATAAATGATAATTTCTGTAAATGTGATTCCGGTAGTTTTAAGAGTGTTTTACTTTGAATTAAACTTTAGCTAAATAGTGGCGTGTAATAAAGTTATTAGGTTAACTGCAGAGTTTTACAAAAGTATACAAGTATGTTTAAATCTATTAGTATAAATTGCTGAAAGAGAAATTTGAACCTGTTATGTGTTTTCTTGCTAAACTAAATTTCTCCATTATATAGTATATATATCAACCTACAGATCAAATATAGGGCTGTTCAAAAGAATTGGAATACATATTTGCTATGGACGGTAACTGCTGAAATCAGTTTTTCAAATGTTTTATGTGTTTTCTAAAATGTTTACTTAGTTCACTTATATACCTTATTTCCCTAAATAACAAAGTTTTGTTAAAGCATTCAGGAAGTGTTGGAAAGTGTTTCATAATCTATGCTTAACGCATGATTTTTCTTACTTGTTTCCATTGTTCACAGGCTCCCTGGAAGCCTTCGCGTATGAGGCTCTTAAGGCACCTCGTCGAACTGCCTGAATCTTTGGAATTGTGTCGAATCGCTTCCCTTTCAGGTATTTCTTGATCCGGGGGACCAAACCAAAGGCGCTGAGAGTGAGGTCGGTGCTGTAGGGGTTTGCGAGAGTATTGCCATGTTAAACGTAGCCAAAACTGCGGCGGTAGTAAGCGACGTGTGAGAGGACGCATTGTCGTGGTGAACAATCCAATCTTCTCTGATGTATGGGCGGACTCGCCGGGTTAGGTCAGTTTTACACTAGAGTGCTCCACCATTTGGAGGAACAAGCACCCTACAGCCCCGACCACGTTCCCAGCGACCTTTTTTTGTCTCCCCGGATCAAGAAATACCTCAAAGGGAAGAGATTCGACACAATTCCAGCGATCCAGGCAGCTTCGACGAGGTCCCTTAACAGCCTTGCTCGCTTAAGCTTCCAGGGAGCCTATGAACCAGAGAAAAAACGCTTGCAGCGGTGTGTTGATGCGCAAGGGTCATATTTCGGAGAGTTTTAGATCACTGTACAAAAATGTTTAATAAATTTTGCATTCTCAGACCAGTCTTTCAACTTTGTGAACAAACACATCATGTATGAAAAAAGCTTTTTTTTTTAATTTTAGAGGGCAATCTAAAAAATATATTGCATGTAAAAAAATATTACTTTTCAATAAAAAAATTGGTTTTCGCCTATATTCTGTAACCCGTGAAGCCCGGGTACGACACCCTAGTAGCACTAAAAAATGTATGAAATGCTTCATGATGGAAAAATATCTTTCCTATCATTATTGGTTTATTTCGATTTATTGGAGGATACGGTACTTAATTTTATTTGAGAAAATATCATGTAGAAGTGCATAGCACTTATTAGTAAAATGTGACCAGGTTATCACCGCAAGAGAACATTTAAACTCAAAATACAAGATTTCCAAAAAAACATTTTTGGGAGTGATATTGGCATTCTTATTGTATCGGAATTAATTTGGATTTATTTAAGTAAAAGCTCCTTTTTAAAGGTGGCTCAGGGCTTGATAGATACCGAAAAACATGTAAACAGAGCTCTCGCTTCGAATCAATATAAAAACAGAAGTATTCAATGTAATTAATTCAAACTTTCTGATATTTTTAACGTATGTTTTTAGTTTTATAAAATTATAAAATGATGTAATAAAAAATGTAATAAAAAAATATATTGCAAAATTTATATAACACTATTTTCGAAAAAAAAAAATAGGTGTTATATCACTGTCCGTAAGATATCTTAACGTTGAGTTGACATAAGAACCTAATTTTTGCTTTAAAAGATCAGGAAACTGTACTCTATAGAATGAATTAAGGATATAACTATCACTCAAAGGAAACCTTATTAAACTAGCCGGATGTACCAATCCTAAAACTTTCTTCTATCTCATACATCTTAATACTTCAAAATTCACTATCACACTGCCAAAAAAAGGGCAATCTATGCCCGTGTAATAGGATTCTAAAGATATGAAATTCCGTGCATTAGTTCTTGAGATAGGACTATCGCTGATCATCTAAATTCAGCTAAATGCAGCCTAGCAGTGCCACCTATTGGGTGATTTATACGGAATCCTAATCAGCAATAACTTATGTCAACGTCTGGCTGAATCTAAAGTTTGGAGAAAATCCGTGCATTAGTTTTTGAGATAGAGCTATTGCAAAAATCATGAAAACTCCAGCATAGCAGCGCCACTAATAGGCGATTAACACCAAAACCTTATTAGCAACAACTTGTTTCAACGTCTAACTAAATCTGAATTTAGATGAAAATTCGTGCATTATTTCTTTACATAGAGCTATTGCGGGAATCGTGAAAAAGGCAGCACAGCAACGCCACCTGTTGGACGATTTACACCAACAACTAATCCGCACCAATTCATATCATGGACTAACTGAATCTGAAGTTTGATGAATATCTTTGCATTACTTCTTGATATAGAGCTATTGCGGTAATTGTGAAAAATGCAGCATGTCAGCGCCACCTATTTAGTGATTTTCACCAAAAAAATAATCAGCATAAAGTTGTATTAGGGACGAACTGGATATCAATTTTTATTAAATTACGCGCATTTGTTCTTGAGATAGAGCGCCCATAAAATGTGTGTCTCATACCGACAGACAGACTCAGAGACAGGCATTTTGTAAAAACATGTTTTTTGGAATATCTAACCCCTAAAATGTGTAAATCCGTCGAAGTCCGGAATTCGAAAATTTTCAAGAATCCAATAATTCTTGTAAAAATAGAAGAAATAAAAAAAAAAACAAATTGGAAATTTAAAAAGCCCTAAAAAATACATTTTTTTCATTAAAAATACTCAAAATATTAAACTATATAAAATATATTAATTCTTTATAGATAATGATGTTATATGTATAAAAAAAAATTAAGTCATTCCATCAAATAGTTTTTTTCTAATCTTACTGATAGTCGTCAATTTCAAGTTTTGAAAAAACGCGCGTTAAAGTTGAACACGAGACTCTGAAAGATCAGGAAAAAACACACAGCTCGGGCAAAAGTTTAGATGTTTTTATTCTTCTGCCAATAAAAATAGATTTCAAAGAACATCGATAAAAAAAAAAGTACAACTAAGTGAAAAATGAGACTGGTTGAAGTCCAATTAAATGGGTATGGCTTTGAAAGTGATTGTCACATAAATTTTTATAACTCGTTAAAAATGCAAATATTTTTATGCGTTTTTTTGCACTGCGTTCCGAAATAATTAAATAACCAAAATAGATCATAAAAATCGATTATTTGACAAGTTGAAAAAAGCCCTGAGCCCACTAAATACACTATTATAACCATAATATTGATTTTTCGAAACAAAAATTATAAATACCTTGCCTTTTGAGATTAGATATAAATCTCATAAGCACAAATTGCCATTTTACATTAATTTTGCTACAGGAGATTTTAGCCAGCTTTAGAAACAAATGCCGATGTTCTGCAGTTGACGGATGTGTCAGTATAACTAATTAAATAATAATTATTACAAACTATAAATGAAAAGATTGCACCAAAATATATATTTAACATTTAATTATGACACCCACCAATGAACACAGCTTACAGTAATCAAGACATTCTAGAAAAGGTATTCTATTTACATTGATAACTTATTTATCATGAATTCAGGATAAATTGTGTGGTGCTGCCATCTATACATTTTAAATTTAAATTAGAAACACCATATTTCTCCCCCGCTTTACATTACAGTCGATCAGGAGATCTTCTGTTCCTACTGGATTTCCTAAGTGCCTGCATAGAAGAAGAAGATGAAAGTTTTTAAAAATTCAGCAGCATCAGCAATGGAACTATTGGAAACAGAAGGTTTTGCAAGTATTAATCAGAGTCAGCAGATTTGGAACTTGAAGAATTGGGATCATGATAGTCAATTAACGAGCCGATAAATCGCAACCGTCCGAAAGTCCATTAGTTCACTTTTCTCAAAATGTCTTCCACGCATGCGCGCGAACTTAGGATTTATTTACTTGTTTGTTTTCAGAGTGTGATTTCTGAATGTCAAGTCATAGTCTGCAAGGATTGTAATAAAATTTCAGTTCGCAAACCATTTATTACAGGTATCTTAAATTGTGAGATAAGTGTCACGCATGGCGAGGAAAAAATCATGAGAAAGGCACAAATACTTATATTGAAAAAAGAAAAAGAGAAAAGAAACAATTAAACAATCGTGATTATTAAAATGCATTAAATATTTACGAGAATGATTAATCGCTTATTTTAATTATTAATATTAGTAATATAAAAGGATTTTTAACATTGATTTCAAAACTATAAATTAATATTTTAATATATAAAAAATACAAGACGGCTCTTTAAAATAACTCATGTGAGGTTTAGGTTAAAAAAAATTGCCTTTATTTTGAATGCGGTAGACTTGAGTAAATTATTCAGCTAATAAAAGTATTTTAAAGATCTATAAATTTATTTATTTATGTTATATTATAACAATGTATAAAATGTATTATAATATAAATATTATAATAATATAGAATCTATTTTAAGGAGTCTTTTAAAGTGAATTTTAGATTTGAAAAATTCTCTTAATTTTGAAAGGGGAGGACTGAAGGATACTTCACTCAAGCGAAAACATCCGCTCGATAATTTTAATCCTATGGGAGGAATTTTTTAAAGATATCTCGTTTGCATTTAAATATTTTTAAATGGTTTATTTTTCATTGGATAATTGAGATTAATCTGTACAAAGACCGTTTTTTTTTTTTTTTCGATTTTGTTTGCAAGGTTTTTAAAGAGCAGAGCTACCACTGGCGACTAATTTTTAATTCTATCTCGCACCACTTTCTTGAAACAAAAATCTTTCTCATAGACTTTGACAACATGTGCATGAAAAATATAATACAAAATTTATTTCTTAAAAATAGTGGTGCAAATAGAATATAAAAATAGGCGCCAATGGCAGCCCTAAGAGAGAATACTTACATTTTCGGAAACGGTTCCGAAAGTGAAAGTATCCTAGTAAAAAAAAAAAAAAAAAACCCGTAAACAAAATCAAAAATGTTTGAAAACGGGATTTATAAAGATCGATCTCAGTTATACAATGCAAATATATATATATATATATATATATATATATATATAAATATTGAAATGCAAACGAGATACCTTTAAGAATTCTTTCCATTGGATTAACATTAGCGAGCGGACGTTTTCGCGTAAGTGAAGTAGCCTCTGAAGTTTCTTCAATGATTACGTCCCTGACCAACTATAGGCACAGCATATTAAAAAAATTATGTCTGTCAAAAATGTCTTTCAAATTTGCGATTGCACAAAAAATTCTTAAGCAAAACGACATATTATAAACTTAATATTTCTCAATGATGAAAAACAGGGGGAAAAAATCCATTTAAAAGGTTGTGGAAAGTTATTTTTTAGTAAAACATCTTTCTATGATCGCATTCAAGATTTACATAAACGCATTTTCTGACATTTTGCAATTGCTTATAAATTAAATTAGAGAATTACTCATCCTTCCATTTATCTCTTGCTTATGTGATATATTTGCTCTTTAACTAGATATAAAACGATTTCTTTTTAAACTTATTTAAAAATATTTATATATAACTAGTTTGTCCATAGTTCACTCAACAACCTTACTTTTCTCAGAAGAAAAGCAAACGGAAAACTCATCTCCCCACCCCCACGCACACACACACATAACGTGCTTCTCTAATATTATAATGACCATTCATTGGAAGAAATTTATATGCATACATTAAAATCTTATCAATATTTAAAAAAATAAGCTAAAGCCGTTCCTACTAAAATACTACAATAATGGCAAATCTTTAACTAATATTTGAGATATAATACTATTTATCTAAAAATAAAGTTTAACTTTAATTTTGAAGCAATAGCAATATTTTTACAATATCATTAAAACTTTGTATGTATTTTAAAAGAAAAAAAAAGGTGTGTGTGTGTGGGGGGGGGAGGCAATGGGCAAACAGATTTGCACTGATTAAATATAAATTATCCATATCTAAAGTTTGACTGTTTAATAAGACCTTAATAATAATTTTAAAAAATCATAAAAACACATTATGTGCAAAAATAAAAATAAATTGAAAAATACAGGTTTTTCAACAAATAAAATACAATAAATTAATTAAATTTTATAAAAAATAAAATAATTATTTAAAAAATACATAGCATTATAACTATTTCTTAAATATTTAAAAATATTTTCCTTATCAGTAAAAGTTGGTAAATATATTTTAATAACCCATAATGACTGACAGATTGGTTAAAGTATATCTTTCTTTCTGAGCAAGACAAAATATAATCTAATATCATAAGTTCAGTTTGTAATCACAAATTTTTATGCATATATTTTTTAATTAATTTGTATATATCACCATATAATCAGAAAAGTGGCCTCGACCTCTCAAAATTAAAGGGGAAAATAACTAACTAAACATTTCCATAGATTATTTTTAAATGAGTTTTTTGTTAAACACATTACATTTATTTCATGCTGTATTCAATAGATGGCGCCATCAGCAAAGAGGAGATGAGAAAAGTGAACTTATGGACTTTCGGACAGTTGCGATTTATCCACTCGTGTCAATTAGTGTAGGGCATGGAGCATTAGGATCATGATAGGCAACTGGTTGCAGATCTGTGATACTAGGCTGAATTGGTGGAGAAGCAACTTGTTTCACCATTGCATTTTCACTTATAAAATTTTCCGCATCACTTTCTTCAGAATTTGAGTCATTAACTAAAGAAATATCTGAACCTATATTAATTATTTGATGAACATGCCTTTTCCAAATATTCAAACCAACTTGAAATCTATAATATAGTTCTCCTTCTCTTGTTATAATTCGACCAATTTTCCATTTGGCTTCTGGAATAATTTCTTACAGCTACTTTTTGGTTAATTTGAAAATATTTTATTTTAACTTTGAACTTTTTAGCATTTTGTTTATTATAAAAAAATGTGTAACACTTGGCACTGTCATTTCTATTTTTGTTCTTATATGACATTTTAAAAATAAAGATACAGGACACTCTCCCGTTGCAACATGAGGCATCTTTTCATATCGCAAAAGGAAGTTATGCAATTTCATTTTCAATGTACCAGATACGAAAACTAAGGCTTTTAATCCACGTTTGAGACTTTGCACATATCACTCGATGGAGCACTTAATCTACGTTTTATACCATGATTTTTCAAGACTGTCTCAAATTCTGCAGATGTAAACTGTTTAGCATTATCTGATACTAGTGATACGGGGAAACTGTATAGTGCAAAAAGTGAGAAAAGACAAGTAATTGTAATTCCTGTAGTTGTACTAGTGACAATAAAAATTTCTGGCCATTTGGTACGGGCATCAAGCACCAAGAGAAGCATTTTTCCCATAACAGGACCAAAATAAACAATATGAATTCTTTGCCATGGAGCTGTAGGCCATTCCCAATGATGTCTAGCTACTTTAGGAGGATTATTTTTCAAATTTACGCAAAAAGTGCAATTTCGTGCGAGATCTTCAATATCTTGGTCTATTCCTGGACACCATACAAAACTACGGGCTAAAGCCTTCATCTTTATTATACCAAAATGACCTAAGTGTAATTCTTTTATTATTTGCCTACTATGCATGTCTAGGATAACTATCAACATACATGGATAATTCAGGATCATAATTTTGCTTTTTATACACAAGTTTTAAGGATCCAAAGTTCTTATAAAATATAATAAAATTTTCTTTAGTGAAATCCATAAAACTTCAGTAGGATTTGAGTCAAACAGTTAACCGTATACATAATATCGGGTCGGGAAATATATGCCAAATACACAATAAACAACCTACAAGTTCACGATATGGACCATTAAATGACTTTCCGTATTTGAAATCAGATAGAGTAGATTTTAGGGGAATAGGAATATCACAAAATTTACATTCTAGCATATTAAATTCACTTAACAATTTAATTATGTAAGACTTTTGATCCATAATTAAAATATCGATTGTGATATTCATTTGAATACCTGGAAATTCCGAAACCCTTTCTGACTTTGACATGTAAAACTCTTTAGACAAGAAGTAAATAACTACATTAGTTTCATTTATATCTGAACCTGCTATTAACGTATCATATACGTACAGAACAATTTATTTTATGGTCATTACTATATCGAAAAAAAGTACTAGGACCATTATCAAGTTATTTAAAATTTAATTTATAAACAAATTCAAGAAATCTTTCAAGCCATATTCCTGGGGCTTGCTTTAGGCCATATAAACTTCTCTTAAGCGTACACTTTCGCCCATTTTTATCGTCATAACTTTGTGTCTGATAAATAAAAACAAGTTCGTTTAACTTACGATTCAGTAAAGCTGCTTTTACATCCAATACATATGGACGTAGCTCTTCATTTAAAATCAAAATAAGAACTAAAGTCACAAACATTATTCAAGCCAAACAAGAGGATCACGTGTCAATTGTTTTATTCAAAATTTTGAGTTTTAAATCAGTAATATAATTATGTCTCCTTCAAATCATCTATTGCCAAATTTATTTTTTTTTATGTCTTACGTATTTTTTCGAAATTTAGCCTGCAGTTAAATAAGAAGTCAATAACTAAAACTATCAGTGTATAGTCGTTATAAGTCTTTCTCCATATGTGTCAAGTTAAATAAATTAAGTGTTCGTCAATCCAAGTGTCTATTATTGATACCTGCCTGAGTATCATTCCTGAAAATCTAGGATAAATATTCACTCATAAATCCTGAGTATTAATTGAAATACTAATTCTTTGTTTTGTCAAATTTTAAGTCACTATTTTGTGTTAAAATTCGATATCTATGGTGAATGTCAAACCAATTCAGTTTATTCTTATATATTCACAAAATTTTCTATTTTTATATTCAAACCGGAATACATTTATTTAAACAATGCATTTTTAAAATCTCATATTGTTTAAAAAAAAAACAGTAAAATGTTCAGTTGTTTGACAACTTGAAGGCCCACATAAAAACATATTCCTTATTTTCAAAATTGCATTTCTTCTTTCAAAAATTCAGTAGAAAATCCGTTATCATGATTGTGTGAATAAGGTAGTCTAAAATTTACTTTAGCAGTTCCATGGTCACTCGTTTCTTCAATGTAAAATCTTTATTTCCACACAAAATAGATTCAATGAAAATCATGTGATGTTAAGTAAAAAAAACAGCTTCCTGACAAAATGGATTTAGTTTTATTTCTTTCAGTGTTATAAGAACTGCATCAAAATCCATACTTTACTTCAATAAGTTCAGTAAACAAATTTAGTTTTGTGAATTTTTTTTTGTAATTTTTTTTTGAATTTTTTTTTTTTTTGAATTTTGAATATTTTTTGTAAAAAAAGAAAAAAAAAATACTAAGCGGAACAATTCACAAGTTTCCAAAAACAAACTGTACAGAATAATGATAAAAAATAACAAAAAATCAAAAGCGAGTACTTTGTTGAAAATTTTATACTTTTTTGTTTCAACGTTACTTAACGAAGTTTAAAGAGTAAAATAGAAAAAAATACTTAAAATACCATAAAATAGATAAAATTTATTGAACAAGCTCTCTGTTATCATCGATCGTGAAAAGGGAAAAGGAAAAGAAAAAATAAAAATAATAATTAAGTTTTTAAAATCAATTCATTGTTTTCTTCGCTTATATCATACTATTTGTGCGAATGTTGGGTTAACATTAAACTCAACCTGTTTTTAGTATGTCAAGATAAAACTTTACGATCAATTTTTCACTTACTTCTTTATATTCTAGAATTATAACATGTCGGAAATTGTGCGTCAAACGTGGCAAATGAGGTGCGTTCCTACTATAACTAATTTTATAAATATTCAGATTGCGATCTTATGCAAAAATGCGTGATTACAAAATTTATTACGATTCTATAGATTAAATTCAGTAATGCGGAAATAATCGGACACCATCTTAAATACACTCATGTCCAAAAAAAAGGTCACATACATAAAATCTGTGAAAACTGATGAACTATTCACTGTGTTGTTACGAAATTTGGCACAGAGGTATATTACAATATGAGAAAGAAAATAGCAACGTAACAATATGAAAAATATTTTAATTGTGAATTAAGAAACAAGGTATACCAAAAAGTGTTAAATCATGAATCAGAGATGAAGCATTTATCTCGGGAAAAGTCCTCTAATATGGAGTGTGACCTCCGTACACTGCTATACAAGCCTCAAAACGAGCTCCCAGACTGTTTATAAGGGTATCAATAAATGTTTGTGGCAACAAAGCCCATTCATCAAAAAGCGTCTTTTAACTCCTGGCCGGTCCTTGGACGGAGGGTTACGCTGTGCAATGGCTCTTTCTAGACTATCTCAAACATGTTTAATAGAATTGAGGTCCGTAGACGCTTGAGGGATAATTCATACGGCGAATATCCTCTTCTTCAAGAAAATCATCAACAATATGAGCTCTGTGTGGTTTCGCATTATCGTCCATAAACATAAAGTCTGGGCCTACAGCACCCCGGAACAACCTAACATAGGCTTCAAGGACCTCATCCCTAACGCCCGGCGTCCAGTCGTGTGTGTCCCTTTCACTGCATCCAACAGGAGAGCCGGTTTTTGTGGAGCCGGAGATATCAGTCTTGGATACAATAAGAATGGGGACGTGTTATTTTCAGTGATGAGTCGAGATTCACCACGCAGAGTGATTTTTGTCGACTGTTCATCTGGAGAGAATCTTAGAGCTCACTATCATCCCTCCTTCGTAAAAGAAATTGACAGATTTGGTGGCAAAGGAATTCTTGTCTGGGTCGGCATAATGTTGGGCAGGCTTACACCACTGAAGGTCTTCGATGCGGGTACTGTCAACGCACATCGATATAGGGATGAGGTCCTTGAACTCTATGTTAGGTTGTTCCGGGGTACTGTAGCCCCGGACTTCATGCTTATGGACGATAATGCGAAGCCACACAGAGCTCATATTGTTGATGATTTTCTTGAAGAAGAGGATATACGCCGTATGAATTGGCTGTCGAGTCTCCGGACCTCAATCCTGTTGAACATGCTTGGGATAGTCTAGGAAGAGCCATTGCACAGCGTAACCCCTTTCCCAGGACCCGCCCGGAGTTAAAAGCCGAGCATTTCGAAGAATGAGCTATGTTGCCGCAAATATTTATTGACACCCTCATAAACACTGTGAGAGCACGTTGTGAGGCTTGTATAGCAGTGCACGGTGGTCACACTCCATATTAGATAGACTTTTCTCGAGATAAATTCTTTATCTCTGATTCATGATTTAACACTTTTTGATATACCCTGTTTCTTAATTCACAAATAAAATGTTTTCCATATTATTATGTTGCTATTTTCTTCCTCCCATTGTAATATACCTCTGTGCCAAATTTCGTGGCAACACAGTGAATAGTTCATGAGTTTTCACAGATTTTATGTTTGCGACCTTAATTTTGGACATGAGTGTAGTACGTAATCATCATGGCAACCTAAAATCATTACCTATAATGTTATATGATTGAATTAATTATATGAGATAGGATTTAACAGAATGAAGAAAACATTTATTAATATATATTTAGATTTTGATTTTATTTTAAAAAAATTGAAATGGCTCGACAACATTCTGCAACGATTATACAGATTAAATTTCAAACCATTCTGTTGGTTAGTTTTGCGCTGTCATATGTGGAGAGACAGACAGACAGACAGGCGGACGTACCAGACGATGACTGTAGGCGTTACGTAACTACATAATAACGAACGCTCCTCAAATTTTCAGATATAATGTACACAGGTGTGTTTCCAATGAAAATACAACATTTTAATATTTTATTTTTAATCTTAATTAGAGTTTAATAAATTAGGTTCAAGGTATTTTTCCATGAGCCGTCTGCAGGTGATAAATCGCCAATTATTTTTAAGTATTATAACTGTTTACAAGTTGGAGAAACAATGGAATTCATTATGTGCCAAATCTTGCTCACCAAAGTATGCCAACTGGCTATGAAAATATAACAACGAAAAAAGAATTAAACACCAAAAAGCGAAAAATATAAATAAAAAAATTCAGAGTATTATGTATTTATTTACATATTCCGTTTTAATTTATTTTTTAAGATAAAGTGAAATAGTTTATCTCTGTTCCCCAAACTTTTCAAATTGTTAAGAAGAAAACATTTCCCAATATAAGATTATTTTTTTATAATTAGTATCACAAAAATCTACGAAATATCTAAAATTCACATTTAATATATCATGTAAAAAAGAAATATTGTGATACTAAAGGATTCTCTATTCCTCCCACTATGTGTGTTCATGTCTTTTAAAATGAAAAATTATTCAGACATTCAATAAAGTAATTCTAAATCCGGTCCTGAAAAACAAATCACTTTGATCTGCACTGAAACTCCAATTATTTATATAACGTGTGTAAAATTATCTGAAAAAGGTAACAATGTCCATTAATTAACCCATCCGTTTCTCAAAGAATAAAAGTATTTTTCTTTTATTACAAAAACTATTCTTCACAAAACTCTTTCCAAACGAAATACTTTAGTTCCTAATTACCGTGTTCACTCATTTCGAACAATTGGAGTAACTGATAAGCCTGTTATTATGTAATATAATGTGAAAATAACATAAAATGTTTCTCCAGTAAGTTTTATTTTTATCTGTTCTATTTTATTATAGGCATTAGTTATTATATTTTAATAACCTATGTAGGTAATATCTAATTAATGCATTATTACAATTATTAAATAAATCATAATAAAACATTCATTATGTATTTCCTAATTTATATTCCATGGAATATTTTTTTTTTTAGTTTATAATATAGACGAACGGTTGTAACTAATAATTGTAGCTGAAAATTTTAGTATATTTGGGAAAAGTCATGAAACAGACTGCGGATCAGACAATTTGTTACGAATTTTTGTAACAGTTAGAGTTCATTTACCATATAATCAAAGGCTTGCAACCAATTGTACCCCAAAAGGCTGATCACCTTATACCTAAAAATACTGAAAAGAACGGGTTGGAGTCAGAGCTCGAAGTGTACCGGAGCAAACCGGAACGATAATCCGGTTCGTGAAATTTTGACAAATATTGTTCCGTTTCGTAAAATTATGGTAAATACCGTTCCGGTTCGAGCAATTATTAAAAATTTTGTTTCAGTTGCGTAAATGTAGCTTATGGTTACAAATAAATAAATTTATATATATACATATAAAAGTCAATTGTCTGTGGGTAAAGACAGACTTTTCTCAATGAACACCTACTGCCACACACACGCAGCTTTAGTGGTTAGATAGCCCTTGGTCTCCTGTTGTTAGTAAGGCAGTTTGAAAGCAATGGATGGAAGTGGGGGATTACAGGAACACTCAAAAGAAATCCATTACATTTCGGCCTATGGAGAAAAATCGTTTGAGATAGTTTTTAATCTTTATCTCCATATATAAGAAGCCCAGCCCAAACTACTGCACCTAGAAGAATGAAAATGGGGGGGGGGAAGTGCACTAAATGACGGATTTTTGAAAATTCTCCCTCTAAAGGGGTTAAAAGGGAGGAGAGTCGAAAATGTTAGAGCATTTGGCCATGCCTCAGCAGCCGTTTTAATTAGTAGCGTGAAATTCGAGAAAACAAATCTACTAAAAGAATAATTAAGCACATATTTCAGCAATTTTAGAAATTCCTCCCCAAAAGGTTGTTAAAAGGGGTGTTCAGAAATTTTAGCATATTTCCCATGTCTCACCAGCCGCTTGAGGCAGGAACGTAAAATTCCAGAAAATAAATCAACTAAAAAAACTAGTATGTTGTGGCCATCACAAAACTTTCTTCTATATAAATCACGTCAATTAAATCATTTAAATAGTAAAAGAAATTACATCAATTTATTCATATAAAAGTATACCTGAATTTGAAGTTTGCTGAAAATTCGTGCATTAGTTATTGAGATAGAGCTATAGAGGAAATTCTGGAAAATGCAGCATAGCAGTACCACCTGTTGAGCGATTTGCACCAAAACACAAACAGCACTAATACATATTAAGGTATACCGGAATTTGAAGTTTGATGAAAATCCGTGTATTAGTTCTGGAGCTAGAGCTACTGTGGAAATCACAAAAAATGTAGCACAGCAGTGCCACCTGTTGAGCGATTTACAAAAAAAGGTACAAAACATCAAATCATGTCAAGGGCTAACTGAATCTGAAGTCTGATAAAAATCCGTGCATTAGTTCTGGTCATTGAACTATTGTGGAAATCGAGAAAAATGCTGCATAACAGCGCCACCTGTTGAGCGATTTACAGCAAAACATAAACAGCAGTAATTCATATCCAGGTATACCTGAATCTGAAGTTTGATAAAAACCCAAGCATTAGTTCTTGAGATAGAGCTATTGCGGAAATCACAAAAAATGCAGCAAAGCAGCGCCACCTGTTGAGCGATTTACACCACAAGGTGCAAAACGTCAACTCATGTCAAGCACTAACAGAATCTGAAGTTTGATGAAAATCCGTGCATTATTTCTTGAGATAGAGCTATTACGAAAATCGTCTAAATGCTGCAAAATTCAGCATATCAGCGCCATCTGTTGGGCGATTTGCACCAAAACGTTACCAGCACCAATTCATATCAAGTATTAACTGAATCTGAAGTTTGATGAAAATCCGTGCATTATTTCTTGAAATAGAGCTAGTGCAGAAATCGCGAAAAATTCAGCATAGCAGCGCCACCTGTTGGGCGATTTACACCAAAACCTAATCAGCACCAATTTATATTAGGTACTACTTGAATATAAATTTTTATTAAATTTCGTGCATTAGTTCTTGAGATAGAGCGCCCACAAAATTGGTGTCACATACACACAGACAGACAGACAGACTCACAGAGTCACAGACAGACATTTTGTAAAAACATGTTTTTTGGAATCTCTGACCTCTAAAACGTGTAAATCCGTCGAAAACCGGAAGTCGAAAATTTTTACGAATCCAATACTTTCTTCTTGTAAAGATAGAAGAAAGTAATAATTAAACACCTGTTCTAGCGTTTTTAGAAATTCACCCTTAAGAGGTAAAATGGGGTGTTTAAACTTTTAGAACATTTGGCCATGTTTCAGCAGCCGTTTTAGGTAGAAGCGTGAAATTGCAGAAAATTATTCTACTAAAAAATAATTGAAAACATGTTTCAGCGATTTTACAATTTCCCCACCTAAGGAGTTTAAAAGAGTGTGTTGAAAATTTTAGAACATTCAGCATATTTCAGCAGCCATTTTAGGTAGAAGCGTGAAAATCAAGATAACAAACATACTAAAAAAACAGGCAAACACATTTCATCTTTGATAGATATATTTCGTTTGATTCAAGGTTATTTTAGATAAACCGACCAGCGAAGCCTGTTAGTTTTTATAGAAAAATACAAATTAATTTAGCAGCATTACTTAAAGGGGTGTACAATAGATGGGGGCGAAAAACTCTTTTTTTTTTCTCTTTTTGATTCGCTATACCGCGAAAAACTTGTGTCTAGAGTAGCTTAGTAAAATGCAATAACAAAACAAATAAATTTTTACGTTTGGCGGTAGCGCATCGGGCTTAATATTTGAGAAAAAACATGATAATTTTTCTAATAAATGGAAATAAAGCAAATAACTTATATAACAAGCAGCTATATACATATTTTAGTAGAAAAGAGTATAGGAATGATAAATAAATGAAAAAAATAAATACATTTCACAACACATTGGCAGCGGATTATGTTAAAAAAAGGGCATTTGTTTTTTTAAATGACAAATTTTCATTGAAATAAAAACTACTTTTCTCATTGTACTATTACCTGATCTGATTACCTTTATCTGATTGTACCTGAGTGTAATTCCACTTTGTCTTTTTAAATGACAAATTTTCATTGAAATAAAAACTACTTTTCTCATTGTACTATTACCTGATCTGATTACCTTTATCTGATTGTACCTGAGTGTAATTTCACTTTGTAATAAAATATATTCCTTTACTTGTCTTTACTATCTTTTGGAAGTTTGAAATAAGATTTGCTTGAAAAACTAGGCACTGAAGATCTCGAGAAAAGTGTCGTTCTTATAAAAACATCTCTGGACCCAGAAGACTTTTTATGATGCCTCAGTTACCAGCTTCACGCACCGTTCTGCTGTTTGGGATTGACATGGGAATTGATCAAATTTCCACTGGGCCGCTGTTTTACCTGATTCGACCTTAGACCAAATGTCTTCGTTGGTGGTTCTTCTCAGAAAAAGGTGGTAGTGAAAGTGTAGTAGAGTTCCAGTGAATCATTTCTATGTAGTCTGTAGCTGGAAAAATGATTTTGGATGTTTGAAAACACCTGATTGACTTTCTTTTAGAAGCTAAGTTTCTAGCCTTTATAATCCTTCTGAAACTTAACCCTCGTATATGATTCCTTTTATCTACTATCATACTCCAAAGCAAATTTTCTGGACTGGCAAAAAATGCGTTTCTCTCAATTACTGGTTCAATGACCTTCAGCATGTTTTCAGAGAGGAATTTTGACGATTTTATAACTTTCAATACATGTTCCGGCCCATTTGTGAAGTATTTATATTTTTTATACTTAACCGTACAGATACATAAGACTTTAGGAGAAAAACTATAATCCTGTGTTCGTCTGTTGGATTTTTAATACTTAAATACAACTGGAGAATTCTGTTCTCTGTCGTTACCTACCTTTAGTGGAAAGTGTGCCAGGCTCAGAACAGATAAATCTTCAGGACAGCTGCCTGCTTTTATAGTACAAATAATGTCCAGTAGGTACTGCTGATCTTTGCTTAAATTTTGCCGGACAGTTCTGGAAATTCACACTCAACACTGTTAAATTTACCACTGGGAGTTTCTCACATTTCCTAAGCTGCGTGCCAATCGGACTAGTGATTTTGGCCCAGTCCTTTCACCATCTAAAGTTTGAAACAAATGCCGGAATGGCAACTCATTGAAATGTAAGAGGCATATACCCCCACCTCTCCCGACTGTAGTGGTCTTTTAACTTATTCTTCAATGTGAATAACACCGGTTTTCCACACCGTATTAGTAACAGTGCCATCACATCCAATCACATTTTTGAAGTGAAAACTTCTTTAGGCGCGTTGAGCTTTTTTTGAGATGGAGAAAAACCACTGATTTGGAGACACTGTTACGTAACCGACATGCTAGCATTTGGGCACTTAGACACTAGCGCGCCAAGCGGTGAATTACAGGAATGTTTCCCTCTTCAGCTCAATCCGCAAAAGAAGAACGAAGCTGAAACTCACTTTTTCTCCCGGCGTTCACACAGGAACACACACACACACATTATCAGTTTTCGAAAACTTCTTTAGGCGCGCTGAGCTTTTTTTGAGATGGAGAAAAACCACTGATTTGGAGACACTGTTACGTAACCGACATGCTAGTATTTTGGCACATAGACACTAGCGCGCCCAGCGTAATATAATTGTGGAATTGTATTCATTAATAAAAATACTTTTGGATAGTATTGAATTTGAGTATGGATTTCCATATTTGGATAGTATTGAATTGTAATGGTTGCCGTTTATATTTCACCGGATAAATCTTTAAATGCAATACGAGAATTTTTGTACGAAAATTTGTTTATTTATATGTACATGTATAATTTAATATATTAATATATATTACAAATTATTAATGTTTATTTATATGTAATTTATAGTTAAATTATATTACTATGAAAATTGTAATATAATTTTGGTAGTAATAGTTTATAATAATGAATAAAAAAACACTATATTTAAAAGTATTTCCTGCACAATAAAACATTTCCTGACGATTAAAAAAACACACTCGTAATTGCTGAAGTTTTCACTTCTATTGGCACTCCCGGAGTGCCACTGTTTTTTCTTTTGTTTGTTACCTTTACGTCCAAATTTCCAATTTTACCAATACCATGCATTCTTTGACAGTACAAGAATTTTAGTTCAATGATGGGTATATATTTTGCTTTTTCACAGCTACAAATAATAGAGACAGGACACTCACAAACCTCAGTGACCATTTTACAATTGCAACAACAACAAATCAAAACAGAATAAAACACAGAGTGTTGTCACATGCGGAAAAAAAGAACAAGAAACTTACATGGATTCGGAGCACACGAAACCATGGAATATGCAGCAGACGATACGTACATAAACATTCTGGCCCCCGTTGAAATCCCCTGGGATTTCAACAAGTAGTTAGTTGCTTACAATTTATAAATATAATGGAAGAACAATTAATAACATAAACAAATTAATACAAAAAATAGAAAAATATTAGACTGTTCTGAGTTCACAGTTTTTAGTTTCTATAGGAAGAGGACACAATTCCACTATTGGACGATCGATGACACAACTACTAGTCTTGATCGTTACAACTCTGACCTTATTGTCTGAACCTGGATGAACAGTTATTATTCGTCCTAACTTCCATTTACGTGGTGGAAGGTTGTCATCGTTGATGAGGACTAAGTCATTGACTTCTAAATCACGTTTACTTTTTTGCGATTTAGGTCTTTGCGGAAGTTGAGACAGGTATTCCCGGCTCCATCTTTTCCAAAATTGTCTCACACACAGAATAAACTGCCTCACATGCCATCTATTAAGATGACTCAAAGAACTGTGACTTAGATCTTGTTTAGGTATGGCAGTTAGAGAAGTTCCAACTAGGAAGTGACCGGGGTTAGAGCAGTTAGGTGTATTGGGTCAGATGATATGGCACATAGTGGCCTAGAGTTGAGACAAGCTTCAACTTTCGTAATCAAGGTTTGGTACTCAGGATAGGTTAAGACAGTGTCACCAAAGGTTTTCGTCAGATGCGATTTCATTGATTTTACTGCAGATTCCCAAAGTCCACCAAAGTGTGGAGCAAAAGGCGGATTAAATGTCTGCGAATTTCCTCTGACGACAAAAATTTGTTTATTTCTTCATTCTGCTTGCACTGCAAAAGATATTTGTTGATTTCTTTTTCTGCACCTTTCAAGTTGGTTCAATAATCACTAAAAATCTCAAAAGGTTTCCCTCTTCTTTCCATAAATCGTTTTAATGCACTTAAGAATGCCTTTGTTGAAAGATCTTCTACAACTTCAAGATGGACTGCTTTGATGACGAGGCAGACAAATACACGCACATATGATTTAAAGGATTTTAGTCCGCGTCATGCACGATATTTAATCATGAATGGTCCTGAAAAATCTGTTCCAACTCGATGAAATGGTCATGATTGTGTTACTCTAGATGCTGGAAGATTAGCCATTATTTGTTTTGCAGCTTGAGCTCTATATCTGCAAAATGTAACACAAGTTCTTACTATTTTCCGAATAACAGACCTAGCAGTAACGATCCAAAATTTCTGTCTAATTAAAGAAAGAAGAAGCTCTGGAACTGCATGGAAATATTTTTCATGAAAATGTTTCATTATGATCTTAGTCACATGGTGCTTTGATGGTAATAAGATTGTGTGCTTTTCATTCTCTGACAGCTGTGCGTTTTTCAATCTTCCTCCTACTCTTAATATTTTGTTATCATCTAAAATTGGACACAAACAAACGAGACTGCTATTTGTAGGCTCTTTTCCAGCTTCTAAACATTGAATTTCTTTTTTGAAGTTCACTTGTTGAACTATTTGAATAATGCAGCGTGTTGCGGCTTGAATTTCATTGCTTGATAAAAAGGATGTATTTCTTTCTACACGTGTTACCATTGAATTGGAGACGAATCTCAATAGCCAAGCAAATATGCGTTGCAACTATGAAAACGAAGATATTTTTGATATAATATCAAGTTCTTTTATATTTTCAGAAACTACAAATGATAATGTTTTACGTGCTTCAGGTAATTCTTCTTCATTTATGGTAATAGGTTCATGCACGGGAACCTCATTGATTCTTAACCACAGTAGGCCGTTCCACCACAAGTCATGGGACAGTAGTTCTGCAGGAAGCAACCCACGTGATGCACAATCAGCAGGATTTTCTTTTCCGTTCACATGGTTCCAATTCTCAGCTGGTAAAACGGATTTGATTTCAGATACTCTGTTAAATTCAAAGAGTTTCCATCTTTTAGGATTTGATCTTAGCCATGACAATACAATTTGTGAATCGCTCCATGCGTGCACAGAATCAGGTTTTATATGTAATGCATCTCTAACCGCATGTATTAAGTGTGCCAGCAATACTGCAACACATAATTCCAGTCTTGGAATCGTGATAGGTTTAAGTGGTGCTACGCGAGTTTTCGCTGTTAAAAGTTTCACATCAGTGTTAGAGTTATCACAAGTTTTAACGTAAATAACTGCTGAATAACTCTTTTCTGAAGCATCAGTAAATCCGTGAAGTTCACATCAAGATTAATTGGTCAAGATGACTTTTCTAGGTATATATATGGAATTTAAGAGTTTGGCACAAAATATTCTTGGCACAAAATTTTCCACTTTTGATCAATATTTTATGGTACTGGGTCATCCCATGATAATTGTAATTTCCACAGTTCTTGAACGATCAATTTAGTTAGAATTACAAAAGATGCAATCCATCCCAATGGATCAAAAAGCGTTGATACAAATGACAGAATAATTCTTTTAGTAGGGACACTTTGATAATGTATATCACTGAAATTACATTTGAACATATCATTATCAGGATGCCATTCTACTCCTAGAACTTTTATTGCTTTATTGCCCACTACACTGTGCATATTATCATTAATTGTGCTTTCTAAGCCATCATTTTTCAATAGTGATGGTTCATTTGTGGATCATTAATGTAACTCAAGCCCACCTTTTTTTTAGCATATTCTGCAATTCATATATCAATTCAGTTCCTTCCTGACTATTCTCAACACCGGTTAAAACATCATCAACATAAAAATCTCTTAAAACTACAGTCTTTGCTTTTGGGAAATTAAGACCCTCATCAATTTGTAACTGACTCAAAGTTTTAGTTGCAAGATATGGAGCAGCAGCAGTTCCATACGTGACAGTGTTTAAGCGAAAAACTTGTATTTGTTTATCTTGACTATCTCTCCATAATATTCTCTGAAAATCCCTATCTCTGTCATGAATTTTTAGCTGCCTATACATCATTCTTATATCAGCTGTGATTTCAATATTATGAAATCTAAACCTTAATAAAATACAAATTAAATCATCTTATGTTTTGGGACATACCATTAGAGTGTCCTTTAAAGATACACCTGTTGTTGTTTTAGCACTCCCATCAAAAACTACTCTTAATTTGATGGTTAAACTAGAACTATTCAAGACGAAGTGATGTGGGATGTAATAATGTTTACTCTCTAATTCACGATCTGTATTTGAAACAAGGTCCATGTGGCCCAGAGTTAAATATTCTTTCATAAATTGAACATATTGGTTGTAAATTTCTGGCATGGATATTAATCTCTTCTCAAGATAAAGAAATCTTCTGTGTGCCATTTGGCGAGAATCATCTAAATTATCTCGATCCTGTATAAACGGTAATGCGGCTGAGTAGCGGCCTGTTTTTTCCCTGAAATGAGGACTCTCAAAATGCCTTTCACAAAGTTTTTCTTCAACTGTTAAAGGTTGCACATTTGGAATTTTTTCTAATTCCCAGAATGAATTTACTAACTCGTCAGTTTTTGTACTTAAATGATTTACACATACTGGATCAGTTGCCAGAGTTTCAAAATTTGTAGTACCCGAAATTATCCAATCAAGTCTCGAATTTAATGCAAATGGAAGGTGGGGTTCACGTTTGACAATTTCTCCAGTCATTAAATGCATAAATACATTTACACCAAATAGAATGTCAATTTTTTGTGAATTGAAAAATAATGTATCAGCTACCATTAAATCATTGAAATTTTTGCAAATGGTTGAAGGCAAAAACAAATAGGGAATATTATCTGTCACCTTATCCATCACGAATGCTGATGTTGATACTCTGAGATCACTTTTGAAGTGGGAAGTGAATAATATATCAACTTCCCCATTACTCACAGTATTAAATGTCCCCAAACATGACACAGAAATAGAACAATCTTTGACCTTTAATCCTAATTTATTTACACATTCTTGTGAAATAAATGACCTCTGAGAGCCAGTATAACATAAACATCTGCATTTTATAAACTCTTGTTTAGAATTTTGAACTTTTACTAATGCGGTACGCAACAAAATGTGGCTCTTTTGATTAAAATTTTCGTTTGACCCATAATGAGAAGCACAGACTGTAGACGAAACATTTTCACTTGCTGACTCAACTTTTTTAGGAATAAATTCTTGTGTGTGTGGAGACATACTATTTGACTGATTCTTATTCCTTGAATAATTTACCATGTGAAAAACACTATGATGTTTCTTAAAGCAATGATGGCACCAGTGGCGTGGCGTGAAAATTTTCGGTGGTCATCGCAATTATTTAAGTTTGTGGTGAAAAATTATTAACTCTAAAATTCAATGGTTGAATGTTCAAAAAAGAAACTTTAAATCTTACCTTCACTTATACATGAACTCCAAATGTTCTGCTAAAACTGGATCGTAGAGTTTTAAAAGCTTATTAAGAGCTTTAAAATATTGCTTGGTCATCGCCGCATCCAGCGATGACCGGACGCCACGCCACTGGATGGCACTTATTTAGACTCTTACATTTATTGAAGAAATGCATATTAGATAAGCAATTGAAACAATAATGATTACGTTTTACGAAATCTATTCATTGTTGAACAGGTAAATTAAGAAACTTCGAGCACTTAGCTAAACTATGGGGTCCTGGGGGATGACTGGTTGACTAATGATTATGAACTCGGAGAAGATATTATTGAAATACCTCCAGAATGTTTAGTGCAGGATTCTATTGTGGATGATATTTTTGATTCGCCTGAAATTGATCTTGATCATCTTTCGGAAAGAGCCATTTTGTGTCCCAAGAATGAGGATCCTTTGAGATTGAATGAGGAGGTTTTACGAAAAGTACCCAACGATCTCAAGTCTTATTTTAGTGCTGATACAATACTTTGTGATGATAAAAAAGAACAAAACAATTTGCAGATGGATTTCATCCATAGTTTAACACCTTCTGGTATGCCACCACATCAGTTAAATCTTAAAGTTGGCGTTATTGTTATGTTGCTTAGGATCATGAATCAGCCCAGTGGTCTCTGTAATGGAACACGTTTAATAGTCAAAAGGTTGTCGCAAAATGTTATAGATGCAGAAGTTTTGATAGGACATAAGAGAGGCCCCTGTGTTTTCATACCGAGGATCCTGCTTACTCCGTCGGATACCAGTTTACCTTTCCAGTGACGCCGCCGACAGTTCCCACTTAGACTCGCCTTTGCTATGACTATCAATAAATCTGAGGGTCAAAGTTTGGAAAAGGTTGGAATCTATTTGCCCCATCCAGTTTTCTCACATGGGATGTTGTATGTAGCCTCTTCAAGAGCAACTTCTAGAGGATGCGTACGTGTTTGGGTCAAGGACGGATCAAAACAAGGAAAACTTTTTTCACAGTCTGATAAGGTACTTACACAAAACATTGTCTTCCGTGAAGTTTTAACTTAAGTCGCAACTATTTTGCTTTATTGCAAAAAACAAACAAACAAAAATGAGTCTACTACACTTTACCTCATGGATGACGGGGAAAACAATGCAAAGATTTTTCATTTTAAAAGAATTTTTTTTTAAATGTTTTTACAATGACGATGTACATTCCATTCTTTCTTACAAATTTTTGTTTAGTTGTGTAAATGTTGACTTCATAACTGATTTCCTAAACTTTAATTTGGTTGCGTAAATACTCACTAAATAAACGAGTCTACCGCAATTTACCTCATTGGTGACGGGGAAAATAGTGCAAAGGTTTTTCATTTTAAAATAATTTTTTCCATTTTTTTGCAACGATGTAAATTTAATTTTTTCTTACAAATTTTTGTTTGGTTGCGTAAATATTGACTTTATAACTGATTTTTATATTCCCAAACTTTAATTCAGTTGTGTAAATTCTTCTTTTATTTATTTTTTAATACATAACCTATTTTTTGTGTACATACTTATTTCATATTGGTTTTGTATTTACTGATTTTTAATAGACATAATACATTTTTATATTCATAAACTTTAGTTTGGTTGTACTGTATTTTATTTTTAATTTTGGTTTTAGAATAAAATTCATGAACTACCGTACGCGGAACGGGTTAAACAGCTAGTGTTATTTTAAAGAATACGCCATGCATTTTATGCACTATATAATGCAGAAATTTCTGTCATTTCTTTTCATAATAAACAGAGCATTTCTGTTTATACTTGACAGGTATCATTGAAATCAATATAGTTTTAACAAAACAAATAATATGATCTACTGAAAATATTTATTATATTTTTCAAAACACTTTTCCTAATTAAAAAAAAAACCAACAATATTTAAAATTTATTTTTTAACGAACGTAAAAGTTATTTGAACTGCATATTTGCTCTGAAATTGTTTTTTACAAGGTACTAATATAGCGTGAAAAAAATTTAATTTTTAAATATCCCTGGTATAAATTTAAATTTGATAAAGCTAGTTATTACACATTATGCTCTTCGCCCTTCAAGTGTTATTTTCGTTTAAAACACCAATAAATCAATATATGTATGTACTTCGACTTCAAAGTAAGTCTTGAATAAAGCATTGTGAAACGTGCTTACGTAGCGTTATTCAAAATCTTTATTGTGTACGGATTTATTGGATAAATATGCGTTATTAATGCATGAGGTGTAAAAATAACTTTTTTGCGGCTTATAATAATAGTAAATTAACAACTTATCAACTTCTTTTTATAAATCAATTGTATTGACTTTACTGTTCAACTGGTATGAAGAAAATAAAAGCGAAAATCTCGAATCTTCAAGTTTAATTGTCTTTCAGTTTAAATGTAAGCATAGGAAAGGTTCAATCTATAAAGCCATTCAGAAGATCTACTATTATTGAAACGAGTTGGAACCCGTCGAAATTCGACGAACTAAAATGTTAGAAATGAACTGTCAGATCGAATTTATAAAAGTCCTTCCGGCCAGTGCCGGGAGGAAGAGGTAGCTTTCATAATCCTTATTTTAAAAAAGCCAACTTATATCATGCAAACACACGAAGCTCAATTTAGTGGAAACCGAATATAGGAGATTCAATACTAATTTTTATCAATATAATGAATGAGAATTTCGCGAAATTAGTCAGCTTTATCCAAGCTGCTTTTCTTTAAAGTAACTTATATTTGGCTGCCAAATTCGGCAATTTCTTAAAGTGCCTGTCATTTTAAGACAACATGGTGGATGAGGCTAAGCAGTGAACTTGGTCGAGACCTTAGTAATTGCTGTGCACATGCTCACTCACATCGGAATCGGTTAATATATAGGAGTGCTGTCGCATGCAAAAAATCAGATTTTTCAAAATGTCACCCACAATAGAAATTGAAACTGCTATATCTGAGTCATTTTTTAAGGTAAAGACAAACAAAAAATGCTCCTGAATCCTTATATCAAGATCAAATACTTAAGAAAGAAACCTTTTTCAATTTCTATTTTTTTTGCACCTCACTTTAAATATATATATTTTTTTTAATTTAATGGCCGCCATTTTGAAACAAGATGGCTGATGAATCTGGAACTTGGTCGAGGTGTTGATGTATACTATCCACATGCCTTCTTACATCGAAATAGGCGAATACGTGTGTTATCGCGTGACAAATACAAGATCGTTTCAAAATGTTAGCCATGGTAGAAATTCAAAGTGCTATAAATCAACCATTTTTTAAGATATCAACAAAAGAACAAATTTTCAGAAACAAAAACTGCTCCGGAATCTTTGTATCAAGGCCAAACACATAAAAAAAATCTTTTTCATTTTCCAATTTTTAAATACCTCATTTTGAATTTTAAATTTAATTTTTTTTAAATGGCATCCCTTTTGAAACAAGATGGCGAATGAAGCTGGCCAACGAACTCGGTCGAGACATTGGTATGTACTATGTACAGACCAAGTTACATCCAAATAGGTTCATAAATACGCCTGTTATCGCGTGACAAAAATCAGGTCGTTTTAAAATGTCAGCCACAAGAGAAATTCAAAATGCTATTACTCAGCCATTTTTTTAGATATAGACGAAAGAAAAACTGTTCCGGAATCTTTGTATTAAGGTCAAACACATACAACAAAAATCTTTTTCATTTTCCAATTTTTTGGTATCTCATTTAATTTTTTTAAATGGCCGCCATTTTGAAACAAATGGCGGATGAAGCTGGCCAACGAACTCGGTCGAGATATTTGTATGTACTATGTACACACCAAGGTACATCCAAGTCGGTTCATAAATACGCCTGTTATTACGTGAGAAAAATCAGGACGTTTCAAAATGTCAGCCACGCTAGAAATCCAAAATGCTATAGCTCAGCCATTTCTTAAGATATAGACGAAACAAAAACTGCTCCCGAATCTTTTTATCAAGGTCAAACACATAAGAAGAAAATATTTTTTCAATTTTCAATATTTGGTACCACATTTCAAATTAAAATTTTTCTAAAAAATTTAAATGACCGCCATTTTTAAACAAGATGGCGGGTGAAACTGACCAACAAACCCGGTCGAGACATTGGTATGTACTATGTATAAACGAAGTTACATCCAAATCGGTTCATAAATACGCCTTTTATCGCGTGACAAAATTCAGGACGTTTCAAAATGTCAGCTACTCTAGAAATTCAAAATGCTATAACTCAGCCATTTTTTAAGATATAGACGAAACAAAAACTGCTCCGAAATCTTTATATAAAGGTCAAATACATAAGAAAAAAATATTTTTCCATTTTCAATTTTTTGGTACCACATTTCAAATTTTAAATTTTTAAAATTTTTTTAAATGGCCGCCATTTTGAAACAAAATGGCGGATGAATCTGGCCATCGAACTCGGTCGAGAGATTGGTATGTACTATGAACACACCGAATTAAATCCAAATCGGTTCATAA
The DNA here is from genome assembly GCA_963932465.1 of Maratus speciosus. NCBI lineage: Eukaryota > Metazoa > Arthropoda > Arachnida > Araneae > Salticidae > Maratus > Maratus speciosus. The sequence continues at coordinate 5,055,526 of OZ010786.1, read as the reverse complement.
ATACGCTTTTTATCGCGTGACAAAATTCAGTACGTTTCAAAATGTCAGCCACGCTAGAAATTCAAAATGCTATAACTCAGCCATTTTTTAAGGTATAGACGAAACAAAAACTGCTCCGGAATCTTTGTATAAAGGTCAAATGCATAAGAAAAAAATATTTTTCCATTTTTAATTTTTTGGTACCACATTTTAAGTTTTAATTTTTTTTTAAATTTTAAATGGCCGCCATTTTGAAACAAAACGGCGAATGATGCTGGCCAACGAACTCGGTCGAGACATTGGTATGTACTATGTACACACCGAATTACATCGAAATCGGTTCATAATTACGGGAGTTACAGTGTGACATAGTTCAGATATATATATATATATATATATATATTAGCTTTAGCTTATTTTTCCCACAGAAAACAACCATTTTGCTTATATCATTGAATTCTGTGCCCTTGATAACGTAATTCAATGTATAAGCTTTTCAATTTTTGTCGGTGTCCATTTTTTTCTTTTTTCTTCCATAATAATTCTTATAATATTTTTTTTTTAATACTTACAGCTTTAATTCATAATAATTGACGGTGGTAGGTTATGTTCAATTAAAGGTTATATATATATATATATATAAATCAATTTTGAACGGAGGGTGGTTTCGGGGTCTGGGGGTCATGATCGATGAAAATATACCAAAATTTTTTTTAATCGCTTTTCTCCGAACGGCTGCAATAGGTAGCTTTTTTGTAAAGAAAGCTACCTAATAAACGTACAAAATAATTACAATAAAAAATTCATCTAACATTGGTTGTCTCACTCTTAAAACAAATAATATTAGGTAGCTTTCTTTGTAAAATGCTACCTATTGCAGCCGTTCGGAGGAAAGCGATTTCAAAAAATTTTGGTATATTTTCATCGATCATGATCCCCAGACCCCGAAACCACCCTCCGTTCAAAATTGATATATATATATATATATATATATATATATATATCAATATATATATATATATATATATATATATCAATATATATATATATATATATATATATATATATATATATATATCAATATATATATATATATATCAATATATATATATATATAACAATTAATTAAACATAACCATCCACCGTCAATTATTATGAATTAAAGCTGTAAGTATTAAAAAAAAAATAATAATAATAATAATATAAGAATTATTATGGAAGAAAAAGAAAAAAGTGGAAACCGACAAAAATTGAAAAGCTTATACATTGAATTACGTTATCAAGGGCACAGAATTCAATGATATAAGCAAAATGGTGTTTTCTGTGGGAAAAATAAGCTAAAGCTAAAAGTTATTTTCCCCTGTGCCCAAACAACCAAAAAATCAAGTGAATTGATTAAAAATGAAAGCAGAATAGAAACAAATATTATGAAATGGAAGAATCAATAAAACGTATTTAAATATTTATAGGATATAAAATATAAATAATAAACACCATACCGATTAATATTTCAGCATTTTACAAAAATCCACGCGCACATGGCTGCCAGTATATCAAAAAGATTAAGGTGAATAAAACAGTTAAGAAATCACAGTAAATGATACCAAAGGATGCAGTTAATACAATTTGAAATAAAATTTGAAATACCTTGTTAAACACATTTAATCTAATATAAAATAAATAGATATTAATTACATTATTTAAAATGCACTATTAAATTAATTAATAACAGTTTAACAATATCGTCAAAATTTAGCTAAAAATACACCCTGGTGTATTAAATTATAACTGAAATGGAACTAGAACAATTAAAAATAGGAGCTTTTTTAAAGAGACAAATTTAGTGCTGCCATCTAGGATTACTTCTATTAAACAACTAACGCAAGATAAATATTTGTAAGCATTTGAATGTAAATAACTGTATAAATAATTGTAAGCATTTGAATGTAAATAACTGTATAAACAGCAAAACCAAACATATCCTTATATAAAGAGAATTATAAACCGAATATAAACCACACAATGTATTTAAAAACTATTGTAAATAAAATTTAAAAGCATACAATATATTCTATTAGCTAACTTATTTAAACTAAACTAAGAATTTAAATAATTCTAGAACATTGATAATATATAGCATATAGCTATATGCTATAAAACAAAATAAATTCAGTAATAATTAATATAAATAATTATTAAATTTAAAAATTATTTTTTAATAAATTATATATCAGATATTTATAAAATGAACAGGAAATAAAAAACATGTGGAAGTAAATAGAAGGTTAAATGATACTTAAATACCCATTACTTAAAAAGCACAAATATAGAGTGTGGATTGTATTCAGACATCCATAAAAAACCATAAAGTATGAATGTGGGACATTCAAAAATATTAAACCGAAAATAAATATTAAAAAGAATAGAGTAATAATAATAAAAATAATTACACAATTTTAATGCATACAGTATAACTATATTTATATTAAACATATTTATATGTATATTATTCACTATAAGAATGGCATACTATTAGTAATTAATATGATATTGTCCTTAGTAAATTTAAAATTTAATAACAAATAATTGTAAATTATATTAATCAATAATTAGGATAATTATAATATTAATGAAATTCTCCAATTACATATAAAATATCAAATCAACATCCATATAAAATACGTAACAAAAATATAGTAATAATACAAGAGCCCCCATTTATATATATATATATATAATTAACCATTGCGTATTATCCAGACAACACCACCCTCCTCCGCACTCTAACATCTACCCACCCAACCAACCTATAATTTTTTTTATATTATTTTACAATTTTTAATTTTTTATAGATATTTCTTTATTTTATAATTTTTTTGTAATTTTGTTTACGCATGTGTTAATTTGCTTTAATAGATCATGTAAGAAAAGTACTAATTGTATATTAATGAATATATGAATTTTTTTGGAAAACCATCATTTAATGCATCATAAATTAGTTTTTTAATATTATTGTTAATTAGAGGAGAAGAACATAAACATTTTATTCTATATAACTGATTAAGTATTATATTTCGAAATACAGAATGATGTAGACAAGATTTAAAATTTGAAAATGTATTAACTTTGAATTTAAATTCTTTACGTTTGTCATATATATATATATATATATATATATATATATATATATATATATATATCTGACATATGTCACACTGTAACTCTCGTATTTATGAACCGATTTGGATGTAATTCGGTGTGTACATAGTACATACCAATGTCTCGACCGAGTTCGTTGGCCAGCTTCATCCGCCATTTTGAAACAAAATGGAGGCTATTTAAAAATTTTAAAAAAATTTAAAATTTGAAATGTGGTACCAAAAAATTGAAAATGGAAAAATATTTTTTTCTTATGTATTTGACCTTTATACAAAGACTCCGTAGCAGTTTTTGTTTCGTCTATATCTTAAAAAATGGCTGAGTTATAGCATTTTGAATTTCTAGCGAAACTGACATTTTGAAACGTCCTGAATTTTGTCACGCGATAAAAGGCGTATTTATGAACCGAGTTGGATGTAACTTCGTTTATACATAGTACAGACCAATGTCTCGACCGAGTTCGTTAACCAGCTTCATCCGCCATTTTGTTTAAAAATGGCGGCCATTTAAAATTTTAAGAAAAATTTAAATTTGAAATGCTTTACCAAAAAATTGAAAATTGAAAAAATATTTTTTTCTTATGTGTTTGACCTTGATAAAAAGATTTGGGAGCAGTTTTTGTTTCGTCTATATCTTAAAAATTGGCTGAGTTATAGCATTTTGAATAAACTAGCGTGGCTGACATTTTTAAACGCCCTGATTTTTGCCACGTGATAACAGATGTATTAATGAACCGATTTGGATGTACCTTGATGTGTACACAGTACATACAAATAACTCAACCGAGTTCGTTGGCCAGCTTCATCCGCCATCTTGTTTCAAAATGGCGGCTATTTAAAAAAATTTAAAAAAATTTAAATTTAAAATGTGATACCAAAAAATTGAAAAATGAAAAAGATTCTTTTCGTATGTGTTTGACCTTAATACAAAGATTCCGGAACAGGTTTTGTTTCGTCTATATCTTAAAAATTGGCTGAGTTATAACATTTTGAATTTATATTGTGGCTGACATTTTAAAACGACCTGATTTTTGTCACGCGATAACAGGCGTATTTATGAACCGATTTGAATGTAATTTGGTCTGTACATAGTACATACCAATGTCTCGACCGAGTTCGTTGGCCAGCTTCATTCGCCATCTTGTCTCAAAAGGGTTGCCATATTAAAAAAAAATGTAATTTAAAATATAAAATGAGATATTAAAAAATTGGAAAATGAAAAATATTTTTTTTTATGTGTTTGGCCTTGATACTAAGATTCTGGAGCAGTTTTTGTTTCTGAAAGTTTGTTCTTTGGTTTATATCTTAACAAGTGGTTGAATTATAGCACTTTGAATTTCTATCATGGCTAACACTTTGAAACGATCTTGTATTTGTCACGCGATACCACACGTATTCGCCTATTTCGATGGAAGAAGGCATGTGGATAGTATACATCAATATCTCGGCCAAGTTCACTGGCCAGCTTCATCAGCCATCTTGTTTCAAAATGGCAGCCATTAAATTAAAAAAAAATTATATTTAAAGTGATGTGCAAAAAAATTAGAAATTGAAAAAGGTTTCTTTCTTAATTATTTGTCCTTAATATAAGGATTCAGGAGCATTTTTTGTTTGTCTTTATCTTAAAAAATGGCTCAGATATAGCAGTTTCAATTTCTAACGCGGGTGTCATTTTGAAAAATCTGATTTTTTGCCTGCGACAGCACTCGTATATATCAACCGATTCCGATGTGAGTGAGCATGTGCACAGCAATTACTAAGATGTCGACCAAGTTCTCTGGTTAGCCTCATCCACCACGTTGCCTTAAAATGGCTGGCACTTTAAGAAATCGCCGAATTTGGCAGCGAAATATAAGTTACTTTAAATAAAAGCAGCTTGGATAAAGCTGACAAATTTCGCGAAATTCTCATTCATAATGATTTAGTATTGATAAAAATTAGTATTGAATCTCCTTCATTCGGTTTCCACTTAATTGAGCTTCGTGTGTTTGAATAATATAAGTTGGCTTTTTTAAAATAAGGAACATGAAAGCTACCTCTTCCTCCCGGCACTGGCCGGAAGGACTTTTAGGTAGCTTTCTTTGCAAAAAGCTACCTATTGCAGTCGTTCGGAGGAAAGCGACTTCCAAAAATTTTGGTTTATTTTCATCGATCATGATCCCCAGACCCCGAAACCACCATCCGTTCAAAATTGATGTATATATATATATATATATATATGAAAAATATTTTTTTTTATGTGTTTGGCCTCGATACTAAAATTTTGGAGCAGTTTTTGTTTCTGAAAGTTTGTTCTTTGGTTTATATCTTAACAAGTGGTTGAATTATAGCACTTTGAATTTCTATCATGGCTAACACTTTGAAACGTTCTTGTATTTGTCACGCGATACCACACGTATTCGCCTATTTCGATGGAAGAAGGCATGTGGATAGTATACATCAATATTTCGGCCAAGTTCACTGGCCAGCTTCATCAGCCATCTTGTTTCAAAATGGCGGCCATTAAATTAATAAAAATTATATTTAAAGTGATGTGCAAAAAAATTAGAAATTGAAAAAGTTTTCTTTCTTAATTATTTGTCCTTAATATAAGGATTCAGGAGCATTTTTTGTTTGTCTTTATCTTAAAAAATTGCTCAGATATAGCAGTTTCAATTTCTAACGCAGGTGTCATTTTGAAAAATCTGATTTTTTGCCTGCGACATCACTCGTATATATCAACCGATTCCGATGTGAGTGAGCATGTGCACAGCAATTACTAAGATGTCGACCAAGTTCTCTGGTTAGCCTCATCCACCACGTTGCCTTAAAATGGCTGGCACTTTAAGAAATCGCCGAATTTGGCACCCAAATATAAGTTACTTTAAATAAAAGCAGCTTGGATAAAGCTGACAAATTTCGCGAAATTCTCATTCATAATGATTTAGTATTGATAAAAATTAGTACTGAATCTCCTTCATTCGGTTTCCACTTAATTGAGCTTCGTGTGTTTGAATAATATAAGTTGGCTTTTTAGCTCACAGGCTATCAAAGCCTGAGAGCTAATGTGCCCGCCCGTTCTGTATGTATGTATGTATGTATGTATGTATGTATGTATGTACGTACGTACGTATGTACGTAACGCGATAACTCTTGATAGAAACATCCGATTTGCTTCAAAATTTTTTCCTAGGTTCATTGTGATAAGGCGCTTCCCTGATTAGTTTTGGGAGTTCATTGGTTAAGGATAAAGGGGGGTTAGTCCACCCCCTTAATTCAGAAAAATGGGTTTTTCATGCAGATTCATTTAATTTGCTCCGAATTTCGTATACCGGTTTATTATGTTAAAGAACATCCCTGATTAGTTTTGGGAGTTCATTGGTTAAGGATAAAGGGGGAAAAACGGGGTTAGTCCAACCCCCCCCCTTAAGTCCAAAAAATGGGTTTTTCATGCAGAATCATTCGATTTGCTCCGAATTTGGTATACCGGTTTATTATGTTAAGGAACATCCCTGATTAGTTTTGGGAGTTCATTGGTTAAGGATAAAGGGGGGAAACGGGGTTAGTCCACCCCCCCCCTTAATTCAGAAAAATGGGTTTTTCATGCAGAATCATTCGATTTGCTCCGAATTAGGTATACCGGTTTATTATGTTAAGGAACATCCCTGATTAGTTTTGGGGGTTCATTGGTTAAGGATAAAGGGGGAAAAACGGGGTTAGTCCACCACCCCTTAATTCAGAAAAATAGGTTTTTCATGCAAAATCATTCGATTTGCTCCGAATTTGGTATACAGGTTTATTATGTTAAGGAACATCCCTGATTAGTTTTGGGGGTTCATTGGTTAAGGATAAAGGGGGGAAAAGGGGGGGTTAGTCCACCACCCCCTCTTAATTCAGAAAAATGGATATTTCATGCAGAATCATTCGATTTGCTCCGAATTTGGTATACCGGTTTATTATGTTAAGGAACATCCCTGATTAGTTTTGGGGGTTCATTGGTTAAGGATAAAGGGGGAAAAACGGGGTTAGTCCACCCCACCTTAATTCAGAAAAAGGGTTTTTTCATGCAGAATCATTCGATTTGCTCCAAATTTGGTATACCTGTTTATTATGTTAAGGAACATCCCTGATTAGTTTTGGGGGTTCATTGGTTAAGGATAAAGAGGGAAAAGGGGGGTTAGTCCCCCCCTTAATTCAGAAAAATGGGTTTTTCATGCAGAATCCTCCGATTTGCTCCGAATTAGGTATACCGGTTTATTATGTTAAGGAACATCCCTGATTAGTTTTGGGGGTTCATTGGTTAAGGATAAAGGGGGAAAAGGGGGTTAATCCCCCCCTTAATTCAGAAAAATGGGTTTTTCATGCAGAATCCTCCGATTTGCTCCGAATTTGGTATACCTGTTTATTATGTTAAGGAACATCCCTGATTAGTTTTGGGGGTTCATTGGTTAAGGATAAAGGGGGAAAAGGGGGGTTAGTCCCCCCCCTTAATTCAGAAAAATGGGTTTTTCATGCAGAATCCTCCGATTTGCTCCGAATTAGGTATACCGGTTTATTATGTTAAGGAACATCCCTGATTAGTTTTGGGGGTTCATTGGTTAAGGATAAAGGGGGAAAAGGGGGGTTAATTCCCCCCTTAATTCAGAAAAATGGGTTTTTCATGCAGAATCCTCCGATTTGCTCCGAATTTGGTATACCTGTTTATTATGTTAAGGAACATCCCTGATTAGTTTTGGGGGTTCATTGATTAAGGATAAAGGGGGAAAAGGGGGGTTAGTCCCCCCCCTTAATTCAGAAAAATGGGTTTTTCATGCAGAATCCTCCGATTTGCTCCGAATTAGGTATACCGGTTTATTATGTTAAGGAACATCCCTGATTAGTTTTGGGGGTTCATTGGTTAAGGATAAAGGGGGAAAAGGGGGGTTAGTACCCCCCCCCCCCCTTAATTCAGAAAAATGGGTTTTTCATGCAGAATCATTTAATTTGCTCCGAATTTGGTATACCGGTTTATTATGTTAAGGAACATCCCTGATTAATTTTGGGAGTTCATTGGTTAAGGATAAAGGAGGAAAAACGGGGTTAGTCCACCCTCCCCCCCCCACTTAATTCAGAAAAATGGGTTTTTCATGCAGAATCATTCGATTTGCTCCGAATTTGGTATACCGGTTTATTATGTTAAGGAACATCCCTCATTAGTTTTTTAGGTTCATTAGTTAAGAATAAAGGGGGGAAAGGGGGCTAGTGCACCCCTTTTAATCCAGATAAATGGGTATTTCATGCAGAATGATTCGAATTGCTCCGAATTTGTTATACCGGTTTATTATGTTAAGGAACTTCCCTGATTAATTTTGGGGGTTCATTGGTTAAGAATAAAGGGGGGGGAAGGGGGCTAGTCCACCCCTTTTAATTCAGATAAATGGGTTTTCATGCAGAATGATTCGATTTGCTCCGAAGTTGGTATACCGGTTTATTATGTTAAGGAACTTCCTTGATTAGTTTTGGGGGTTTATTGGTTAAAGATAAAGGGGGAAGGGGGGCTAGGCCATCCCCTTAATTTATATAAACGGGTTTTTCATGCAGAATTATTCGCTTTGCTCCAAATTTGGTATACCGGTTTATTATGTTAAGGAGCTTCCCTGATTCGTTTTGGCGATTCATTGGTTAAAGATAAAGGGGGGCTAGTCCACCCCCTTAATTTAGATAAATGTTCTTTTTGCAGGATTATTCGATTTGCTCCAAATTTGGTATACCGGTTTATTATGATAAGGGGCTTCCCTGATTAGATTTGGAGGTTCACTGGTTAAGTATAAAGGGGTAAACGGGGGCTAATTCCCCTTCACTTATTTTTTTGAGGGGCATTATTCTTTAAAATAAGTGTATAATATACAATTAGTGTGAATAGCCTGTGAGCTCAATGCCATCAGTTTAGCTGGGCACTTTTCTTTTTTATTTAAAATAAGGAACATGAAAGCTACCTCTTCCTCCCGGCACTGGACGGAAGGACTTTTAGGTAGATTTCTTTGCAAAAAGCTACCTATTGCAGCCGTTCGGAGGAAAGCGATTTCAAAAAATTTTGGTATATTTTCATCGATCATGATCCCCAGACCCCGAAACCACCATCCGTTCAAAATTGATGTATATATATATATATATATATATATATATATATATATATATCTGACCTATGTCACACTGTAACTCTCGTATTTATGAACCGATTTGGATGTAATTCGGTGTGTACATAGTACATACCAATGTCTGGACCGAGATCGTTGGCCAGCTTCATTCGCCATTTTGTTTCAAAATGGCGGCTATTTAAAAATTTAAAAAAAATTTAAAATTTGAAATGTGGTACCAAAAAATTAAAAATGGAAAAATATTTTTTTCTTATGTATTTGACCTTCATACAAAGACTCCGTAGCAGTTTTTGTTTCGTCTATAGCTTAAAAAATGGCTGAGTTATAGCATTTTGAATTTCTAGCGAAGCTGACATTTTGAAACGTCCTGAATTTTGTCACGCGATAAAAGGCGTATTTATGAACCGATTTGGATGTAAATTCGTTTATACATAGTACTGACCAATGTCTCGACCGAGTTCGTTAACCAGCTTCATCCGCCATTTTGTTTAAAAATGGCGGCCATTTAAAATTTTAAGAAAAATTTAAATTTGAAATGTGGTACCAAAAAATTGAAAATTGAAAAAATATTTTTTCTCATGTGTTTGACCTTGATAAAAAGATTTGGGAGCAGTTTTTGTTTTGGCTGACTTATAGCATTTTGAATTTCTAGCGTGGCTGATATTTTTAAACGCCCTGATTTTTGCCACGTGATAACAGACGTATTTATGATCCGATTTGGATGTACCTTGATGTGTACATAGTACATACAAATAACTCAACCGAGTTCGTTGGCCAGCTTCATCCGCCATCTTGTTTCAAAATGGCGGCTATTTAAAAATTTTTTTTTAAATTTAAATTTAAAATGTGATACCAAAAAATTTAAAAATGAAAAAGATTTTTTTTCGTATGTGTTTCTCCTTAATACAAAGATTCCGGAACAAGTTTTGTTTCGTCTGTATCTTAAAAAATGGCTGAGTTATAACATTTTGAATTTCTATTGTGGCTGACATTTTAAAACGACCTGATTTTTGTCACGCGATAACAGGCGTATTTATGAACCGATTTGAATGTAATTTGGTCTGTACATAGTACATACCAATGTCTCGACCGAGTTCGTTGGCCAGCTTCATTCGCCATCTTCCGATTTGAATGTAATTTGGTCTGTACATAATACATACCAATGTCTCGACCGAGTTCGTTGGCCAGCTTCATTCGCCATCTTGTCTCAAAAGGGTTGCCATTTTTTAAAAAAAATTTAATTTAAAATTTAAAATGAGGTATTAAAAAATTGGAAAATGAAAAAGATATTTTTTTATGTGTTTGGCCTTGATACAAAGATTCCGCAGCAGTTTTTGTTTCGTCTATATCTTAAAAAGTGGTTGAATTATAGCACTTTGAATTTCTATCATGGCTAACACTTTGAAACGATCTTGTATTTGTCACGCGATACCATGCGTATTCGCCTATTTCGATAGAAGAAGGCATGTGGATAGTATACATCAATATCTCGGCCAAGTTCACTGGCCAGCTTCATCAGCCATCTAGTTTCAAAATGGCGGCCATTAAATTAAAAAAAAAATTATATTTAAAGTGATGTGCAAAAAAATTAGAAATTGAAAAAGGTTTCTTTCTTAAGTATTTGTCCTTAATATAAGGATTCAGGAGCATTTTTTGTTTGTCTTTATCTTAAAATGGCTCAGATATAGCAGTTTCAATTTCTATTGTGGGTGACATTTTGAAAAATCTGATTTTTTGCATGCGACAGCACTCCTATATATTAACCGATTCCGATGTGAGTGAGCATGTGCACAGCAATTACTAAGGTCTCGACCAAGTTCACTGCTTAGCCTCATCCACCATGTTGTCTTAAAATGACAGGTACTTTAAGAAATTGCCGAATTTGGCAGCCAAATATAAGTTACTTTAAAGAAAATCAGCTTGGATAAAGCTGACAAATTTCGCGAAATTCTCATTCATAATGATTTAGTATTGATAAAAATTAGTATTGAATCTCCAACATTCGGTTTCCACTTAATTGAGCTTCGTGTGTTTGAATAATATAAGTTGGCTTTTTTAAAATAAGGAATATGAAAGCTACCTCTTCCTCCCGGCACTGGCCGGAAGGACTTTTTTTAACCTAAAATTACCAAAATATTATTTCCACAAACTTCAAATGCTTAAATTATTGAAAAATTAAACTCTATTAGAATATGTAATCAAGATGAGTAATTATGATGAATTTATCGATTGAGACTTTTATGTTTGTTTTTATGGGATGAAAAATCAGTAAAAATGATTTCGCTTTGTCACATCATAAAATTTTCCCCCATGAAATCTAAATTGTACGTTATTTTCACATTCCCATAATTTACATACGCACCACTCAAATTCGCAATTTGAATGTATTTTAACGCGCAATAGATTATTAATGAATGTATTTCTAAACTTAAAGACGCGTTTGTGCGTTACAACTTTTCATGTGAACGTTTGCACAAAACATTCGCTTTAAGTTCTAATCTCAATACCCGCGAAAAAAAATTTCAGAAATTTGCCTTTAATTGTCATAGTATTTGCCATTTAGTATTGGTTAAATATTTAGTTTTATCAAAATAAATGATCGTTTTGTTTTAAATATGACAATTTTTACTCACTGAATCATTTTGCCTAGCGTCTCAAACTCAGTAGCTTAATGTAATAATATTGAAATGTAACTGATTTATGAAGAAGAATGCGTGTTTTTTTTATGTCTGACATCATTTTCTGTCAAAAATTATAAATAAGTTACTTTTATTTGTATTGTAAAATGGCATCAATAAGGATATAATCAATAAAAATAATAAACCATGACTATTTCCCCTTTACTTTCAATATAAATGGAGTACTTCAGTTGCCACAATTACAAAATTTGTATTAAAAACTACAAAAAAATTAATATCTCAAAAATAAATTGAGATACAGCTTTCAAACAAATTGCATTTATAAGAGCATTTTTACCTTACACGACGGTGTTAAAATTTAAAATGTGCGATGTTTAGGCGTTTAAAAATTTGCCGTAGATATAATTGCAAAACCAAAATTTTAATTCAAATTTCAAAGTGTTGCCATTCGCAAAATGACGTATGCGTTACGCACAGATATGCTTGTCTTTTATAATATAGATACTAATAACTAAAACATAATCAGAGGAAAGAAATAGAAATTTAAAAAAAATAATATTTTATTCAAAATTTGTTAGTATAGATGAAAACTAAAATCAAGATCTGAAATAAATTTGCAAAATAAATCTATATAATTCTTGGAATTTATTCTACAGAAAATTTCCTTGCACTTCCTTCTCACGCCTTGCATTCAATAATATTTCAAATTTGTAATTCAGTAAAAGATGTACAGCCAATTGAGTGAAAAAGTGTCCAAGACGGGACTCGAATCCGGGTCATCGGCGCAGCGCACCGACGTTCTACCAACTGAACCACTTGGAACGATACCCAGCATTGCACATCTCACTATCATATGTTTGCAAGGCCACAACCGCAGCACAAGATGGAATATTTTTCCGTGAGGCACCGTCTCTGGTTCAAACACGAGACTAAAGAGAAATAATCTCACGGAAAAGTCGGCAGTCATACGGAATCAGAAATGATATTTTAAATCAAAATGTTCAAACGCAGTTTCTTATCATTTTATATCTAATGATATATTAGTTTCATTTGCTGAATTTTAATTAGATTGCGATTAAAAAAAAATGTTCGAAATAATTTCCTTGCAGTAAATTTATTTAACGATTTTTCTATGCAGCGAATTTTCTCTTATGATCTTGAGAGTATTTTCTATTGAAACTAGAATGTAATTTATTCATGTTAAACTCTTCGTTTGACCGAAAATATCCTAAAATCTTGCTTATATATGACATCAATCATATCTTAGTTCAAGTATTTTAATATATTTTTCAAAAATGCTGCATCTTTCGTGTAATACAAAAAATATATACGTTTCCAAAAATTATCTGAAACATTTCTTAGAAAAAAAAAAAAAAAAAAAAAAAAAAAAAACGTTTAAACCTTTGAATTTGGACCAATATATTACATGTATCCTTTGTCTGGCAGTTTTTCATTCGAGCACTTAAAGTCACTCGAAAAACATCGCAGCGAAGAAAGTCTACTTATAGCTCATGATTAATCATAACTTGATATCGCTTCTCCGAAATGTTTCAGATAGAATAATATGTTGGATTTTTTTAATATAAGCTTTAGATATAGATTTTAGATTATTTCCATTGCAATCTCCTGTAACGATATGCTTGATGAAAACCCCATATTGATCGAACAAAAATGGAAATTATAATGTACAGCTTCTTTATAGAACCACTACTGGAAACTTTTTTCAAAAAACAAAAAACAAAAAAAAACCTCAATTTGTAACGTAAAATTATTAAATGCGATCTTTATTCATAACAAATATATTTTATTTTATTTTCCTTCTGTATATTTGCTAATGTTTAGCGTGAAAAATTCCAGTAACTGACACATTGAAGATTCTCTCTTGTTCAAATCAATATTACAAAATTTTAAATGAATTATTTTGCTGTTTGCGTTTTTGAAAGGATAGCAGAAATACATCAATCGAACATTGTTGAAAATTTTTTTAAAAAATTACACATTTTATTATTATAATTTTTTTTTATATAAATACGAGGTGGAACCCGCCAAATTTCGACGAAAGAAAATGTTTACAAAGGAACTGTTGCATCAAATTTATAATACATCAACAACAATAATTAGAATCAAAAATCCATCTTACACTTGTCAATTTAACTCTCCAAAGACATATTTTAACCTAAGATTAACAAAATACTTTTTTCATAAACTTCAACTGTTAAAATTATTGAAAAATTAAACTAACTTCATACACGTCATCAGTAAAATATAATCAAGATAAGTAATTTTGATTAAGCTATTAATTGATGCTTGGTATTACGGAATGAAAAATCCGCAAAAATGATTTCACCTTGACAACTTGACATAATCATAGAATTTTTCTACCTTTACATCTAAGCCAAATCAAGTCATTTTCCACGTTTCACATCCATATTAACCATTTAAAAACATTTTAATGCGCAATAGGTTATTAATAAATATATTTTCAAGCTTGAAGTCACGTTTGTCAACTATTACAACTTTTCATGTTAAAATTCCCACTCGTGATTTGATGTCTTAGTATAATCTCTGTGCCTGCGAGTAAAAATTCCAGAAATTTATAACTTTTCAACGTATTCAAGGGAAAATATCTCGTTTTATCAAATAAAATTATCGTTTACTTTTAAATATGACGTCATTTTCAGTCGCTGAAATATTTTGCCTATTGACTCAAACTCAATATCAGCGAAATGAAAAAATAGTGAAATATAACAGCATCATCAGGGAAATTGTGTCTTTTTTTAAGCGTAACGTCATTTTCTGTTCAAATTTTTAAAAATATATTTTTAATTGTAATGGGAAAATGGCATCAGTAAGAATATAATCAATAAAGATAACTAATCCACTTTTAATAGAAATGAAGTACTTCAGTTGCCACGATTAGAAAATTGGTATTAAAAACTATAAAAAAATTAATATCTCAAAAATAAATTGAGATACAGCTTTCAAACAAATTGCATTTAAAAGCGAATTTATTTTTGCACACGACGGTGTAAACATTTAAAATGTGGGATGTTTAGAAGTTTAAAAATTTACAGTAGCGAGAATTGCAAAAGCGAAATTTCATTTCAAATTTCAAAGTGTTGCCATTCGCATAATGACGTATGCGTTACGCACAGATATGTTTGTCCTTTATAATATAGATAGTCACACACATCAAAATTGACACCAACCCTATTTTAAATAACCAATAACTGACACGGAGTGAATCAGCTTCTGACACTTTATGTGCAAAGATTTTTTTTTTAAGTTATTTTATAGTTTAAGAAATTTGTGACTTTAAAATAGGTTAATATTTATTTTTAGAAACAAATACTTTAATCTTTATTTTGAAAAGTGGGGGTTAAATTTTGAAACAGGCAAACACTTGTAATTTTTAAATGCTTTACTTACAATAAAAAAAGGAAGTAAATATTTGTCATTATTTAACCAATTAACGCCCAGTGTCCCCATTTGATGACGCTGTAAAAAAAGCGCTTTTTCCTACATTAAATTAAAAAATATTCTTTTGTTTACAAATTGGTTTTATAGATATCAGTACCACACAATGTGAGATATTAGATTTCTTTTCACCTAAGTAAAAATTCGAGGGAAAAATACAGTATTATTTCCTGTTTTTTTTTTAGTAATCACGTTGTGTATTTTTTATACTACTGAATGGAACTGGATTTATGAGGTAAATTCTTTCAATTTGGTATAAATATGATCTAGATAGCCCCTATTATGTCATTAGCTGGTTTTTTAGTATTCATTATTGTTAATATATACGTAATAAGCAGGAAAATTTACCCGTCATCATTTGAGGATGCTGTCTGTTTGCGTATGATTTTTATTCAGATTCAGAATTGCTTATTAAGAGATTCTAACATATTTTTGCAGATAAAAAATAATAAATGAAAACTGAAAAATGTGCAGAAATAAATATTTTAAAAGCTTAGGAGGGGCAACTGGTTACCATTTTTCTGTAGAAATAGAAGCAGATATTATATCAATGCCTCCGGATGTAGATGGTCGAGCAAAAAAAGAGAAATTCGATGATGATAAATTGGGTACTTCAGTTGTATCAAATGTTGCAAGTAAATTGAAAATTACAATACCAGATGGTAATGATACTTCTATTATTTGAATTTAAAAAAAGAAAAATGAAGCGGATGATTTAGGAGTAACAATAATGAAGAATGCTATGACTAGAAATTTCTACTTAGAGCTCAAGAAATTATTGCATTTCTAAGATAATAAATTACATCAGAATGATCATAAGATCCCTGGTTCAAATCACATCAGCGCCAATTCATCACTCTTCTCAAATCGTTTAAAATACGTCCCTTGTTAGAAATGCTTTCCATGAATTTTCAGAAATGGGGAATTTTCCATGAAAATATGTCAGTTCATGAAATGATAGTTCGGTATTGTGGTCATCTTACACTGAAACAGTTTTTAAAATCTAAACCTATTAGATTTTCATATAAACTATGGGTTCTATGTGGCAACGATGGTTATGTTACTGATACAACTTTTACTGTATTGTGGAAAAGAATCAAATACTTCTTAATCTGACAAACTTCCTTTAGGTACAAAAGTGGTTATAAATTTACTACCTATTGTTGAAGATCCAAAGATTCATCGTGTTTATTTGGATAATTTCTTTATCAGTCATATGTTGCTAACAAAATTGAAAGAAATCCAGTTCACATCTAATGGAAAAATACGAGAAAATCGTACTTAAAAATACCCAATAATGAATGATAAGAAAATGAGTAAAAAAAGAGAGAGGGTTTTACGATAGTAAAGTGTCTAGCCGGATAAGCATAGCAAAATGGCCCCCACGGCCGATATTTGAAATAACATGTATGGTAATAAGGCTCACCACCAGAATAAAATATAGAGTGTTTTTAGCCCCTGACCTTGAATTGTCCTTGAGATAATCAGGGACGTATCCGCCCGCGCTATTATTTTTCAAATACGTTTTTCTCAAAAAGTACAAAAGTTAAAAAAATGAAACCAACGCCAATTATTGAAAAATATATCACTTCATATTATATAATTTTTTCATATTTTTACACAAAATTTAACACAGAAAAATAAACAAAAATATATTTTTTAAATTATTAATTTATCAATTTTATATGTACACCAGCCAAAAAATTACAGAATAATGCTCAATGTACGTACTTTTAAGAAAGAAAATTCGTTAAAATCGAAAATGCGCTTTTTCAGTTATAACAAAAATAATGCTAGCAGCTTGCTAAAATATTCGTAACTTCCCCTGTTTATATTTGAAGAAATACACTGCTAAAACATTGGTTGATTCGTGGCATTTCCAATTGGGCAGGATGCGCAGTGCGCCAAAATAAAAGAATGTTTCCATACATACCACTTCTCTACAAGTTTGTTTTGCGTTTGTAAAATTCTGTTATTTTGGCGAACCAAGCATCCTTCTCGCGTAATAATAGCAAGTGGTCTAGTCGATTGTGCAGTTGAAGCTGAATAGGAGCTGTATGTATATAAGGTTATTGACTTTTTGACAATGTCGGACCCCTGCCAAATTTACGATATCATACTTTAATTATCCTCGACCCTCAATCGCTAATAATATCGCTATCAGCGTCTAAAAATTCTTTTTATTTTTACATTTTTTTTTCTTTTTATACGTTTGCAACAGTATACATATATGGTTGTACATTTTTTATTCGCGCATTTTACTGATTTAAATGAAGATAGGAAATTCATAAAATATCACTGTTATAGGGTAATTCCGGGATTTATGCCGCACATTTTAGTGTATAAAGTTCCATGGTGGACATAAAATTAAAAAAATCATGCTGTGCTATTTAATGTTAAATATACAACGCGTGTACTGCGACAAAAAAAATCTAAACAAATTATTAATATTTTTTAAGAATTTTTTTTCTAAAACATTACACTGCGGCGCCGCACTTGTGCGGTAGTTATGGCGCGCTTATAATAAGAACAAAATAAAGTTATAAATAAAAATATTTTAAAAAATATTCATATCTGGACTATAATTATGGATGTAATAACAAAATGAAACTAAATGAGTACAATGAAACCTATTAGCAGATTCTTTAAATTAATAATTGTTGCCTAATTTCAATATTAAAATTATAGGCTTATTTTATTTTACATTAAATTTTAATTGTTATTTCAGCAACAACGTACCACCAATGTATTAGGAAGGGAAAAGAAAAAAAAAAGTAAAATTGTGTTTACATAATTTATTGATAACCCTTTTGGGACCGGTGGCTTTTACACAAATTTTAATCGTTGGTACCACTTTTTTAAAAGAAGTTACTTTTACTTAAGTAATCATCAAAATGCTCTAATTAAACAAAGCAAATATTACTTTTCTTTTTTACTGGTGCCAGAAACAAATTTTGTAAACTCTTTCTGAAGGTGCTTATATGCACACATGGTCCCGAATGGGTTAAGAGATCGACTTCAATCTACAGAAATTCGTCGAAAAAGTACAGTCTTTATGTAACTACATTTAAACACATGATGCAACGAAGCCAATTACACTTCCTCTCTTTTGGAATAGTTTGCAAAGAACGTCTGCGTTACGCGTAATCCAATTTTTGATTATTATCATCTTGACTTGCATCTTTCTTGCCCTTCTTACTTTTTATTTTCCCCCTTTTTCTCCTTTGGTTTTAGTAAACTTGATAACATGTCTAACATGGTTAGTCTGTGCAAAAAAAAAAAAAAAAAAAAAAAAAAGGAAAAGTTAATAACACTTAATCCTCCCGTACAAAAGAAACTGCGGCATGTATACCGGAATAGCAGTGCGGCATGTATCCCATTTTGCATGGTGCAGACGTCGGCCATCACAGTTGCCTGTCATCGCTAAGGGGAATGGCGTAATCATACACAGAGTACTCTATACAAACGCTACACTTAGTTTTGACTTCGAAATCATGCATGCATTTTGTAATTAGTGTATGAAAAGTATTTAAACATAAGGTGTTTAAAAGTTTGGACTGTGAAATCATGCACTTACGTCAAATTAAGGATTGTACTTCTACAAGTAAACATCGAAATGGGATTCACGCTATACACTGGCTAAAATAATCTCCTTGCGCACCTATACTGTGCGTTTGACGACCATCTATCGATAATTACAAGAATTACAGGGGGTGTGGCATCCATCCCGCATGCGTAACTCTTTCGAAGTTACCCTATAAGAAATAACTTTACATCAAATATCATTTTAAAGAAATATTATTTAAAAGTTTTTAATAACAGCTCTTTGTTACATAATACGTTGAACAGTAATATTGTCTTCTTGCACTTCCTAATTGCACGTGGCTAAGCAGAATTTCTTGTAAACAAAGCAGGTGGACAACATTCTTCCCCATCTATTACTAGCAAAAATAATAAGTATAATTTCGAATCTGGTTTCTCTAACAACGAATTATATAAACATACGGCAGGGAAAAATTAATGACGAACGTTGGGTTGTTCCATATTTTGGAATAAAATGATTTTATAATCATTCAGTGGTTTTAATAATAAACTTGTATTTTCATAAAAATACAAAAACAGACTAAACACATTTAAGATAACAGATGGAAAAAAAGTTAATAAAAAAGTAAATATTGATTTGATTAAAAATGATAAGTATATCAAATGATAAATACATCCCCCTACAGATATCTTCCGATATGAAGTGTCAGGCCCCTCCCCCACTCTCCCCTCTAAATTGATACGTTATATATTACTAGGGGGCCTTGCAAGTTATGCTCGCCAACTCCCCCGTTTAGACACCGCAGAATCTAAAAACTCGCTAATCTGATGGGTTTTAAAAATATTAGAGAAGATTGAATTATACTGAAAAAAGCTGTGCAGATCTCCCTGTAAACGGGTTTCCATTCAATTCCCTTTGATTACAAAAATTTAAGAGCGAATCGGTTGCTGTTAAGACATTCAATGGTTGTTTTCGTTTTTGATTAAAGAGGATCAGTTAAACATTTGAAAAGAAGCTAAAATAAAATTAATTAAGTATGCAGAGTCATTATCTCCCGGTATTTTAAAACAATCTCTATAACAATAGCCTAAGTCATGTGACTATCATCGACAGTTCCGGGCGGACCACTTCGCTTTTTATACTCTAGGTGCCATTTTGGTACTTTAATGTTAGCCAGGCACAGGCGATAAGTCGCCAAATATTATTCTATCGCCATCATTTCATCTATATTATAATAGTTCAAGTCAGCAACTGCCATAAACAAATGCGGTCTGGATTCTTCGCCTTTCATATGAAAATTTGGCACAGATGTCATATACGCCCCATATTGGATCGATTTTTTTCCGACGCCAATTTCGGGAACGCATCAACAGCATAAACAACAACATAGGGCTTACATAGCAAATTAGCGATACTTTGGCGCCAGTTAAGTGCCCGTTCCGCATATCACATTGGCGTCAGAAAAAAATCGCGCCAATATGGGGCCGTACATTTTCCATTTTGATTAAAAAATCAAATTTTTTTTTCGAATAAAACTACATAAAACTTGTCATGGTCGCAAAGAATTCTTGGTACTCTTACGCTAGGCGGATACAAATCTCGGCAATAGCTTTTTTTTAACTCGCCAGTAGCATTTATTTTTTATTTTTCGAGTGGTAATATTTGGCCAGGTGTCATATACGAACCGCAGGATTCGCGTGATTTTTTTTTTACGAAAATTTAGCGAAAACTTCGTTTTCAAATACCAGTTACATACGCATTTTTGGTATTACTTAGTTATCCCGTCGACCAAAAATCTATCGCCAAACTATGAGATTAAATGCCAATAATAGTTGATTGTTAATGTCATATTCACTTAACTTTAAGCAAGTTACACGTGTTTACGACATCAAGTGATTTTTATTTTGACGTTTTATTTGTATATTTAATAATGTTATACTAATTTATTTATTCTATCGTTATTTAAAATAAAAATTATGTCAATTTGTATAATTTGGCGAGTGGTTTGGCGATTTATATAATTTGGCGAAATGGGTCGACGGAATAACTAAGTAGTACCGTATTTTTTAATTATTTTCTATTATTTTCTAAAGGTAATGTAAAAAAAAAAAAATTAATAACTATAGAACAAAATAATTTATAGAATTTTAAAAAAGAAATAAAAGTAAATAAACATTTATTATTAAATAACCAACAATAGCCGGGTTACCATGTCAGTCACAATAATGCCGTTTTGGCACCAATTAGGAACCTCGGTGCGTAGATAACATCTGTGCCTAATTTTTTTCTTTTCGTATTGTTTTAAAAACAAAGAAAGAAGTGAAAGCCATCAATTTTAAATGAAAGTTGTGTATTTTAAATAAAATGAATGAAATGATTATATTTTTAATGAAATTAATGAAATATAAAGTAATGCGACGGGAAAAGTGTTTAGCGAATTATCACCTGTGTCTCGCTAACATAAAAATACCGTCAGAATTGATTTCTCTATCAGAATCTGTCGATTTGGCGAAAGACTGTTCAAGTAAATTGAATTATGAATAAAAGTTGCATGATACATTTCTTAGCATGCATTTAAGGAAGGCCAAATTAGTCTAAAATATAACCTTTTCTGAAATATGAAAAAAAAAATATATCTGTTATGATTAAAATTTGAGTTGCCATCATTAGAAAAATGTATTTAAAATTATAAAAAAAATTAATATTTCGAAAACTAATTCGAATTTAAAAATTCTAATACCAGTTATGAGATCTGCGTGTCAATACTGATATTTGGTGCTAATTTCATCGCAAAGTATTCTATATTTTAGGAGAAATTGCCGTGAAACATAATCAGTTGTTTAATCAGTCGTTTCAAAGAATCGCTACATAAATTCCTTTCATTTCAGCCGTTTCATATATTCGTTTCATAAATTTGTTTCATTAGGATTTTATATATAAAGGGTATATATATATATGCACTGTACAAGCCCCATAGCCTTCTTATATCTGAAAATAATGGTAGCCAAATGTTTTTTTTTTTTTTTTTTTTTTTTTTTTTTTTTTTTTTTTTTTTTTTTTGTCAGTTCTTGATATTATTATGCGAGAAGGATGCGCAGTACGCCAAAATAACCGAATATTTGGAAACACGAAAAAAACCTATAAAGAAATGTTATGTATGGAAACATTCTCTTATTATGGCTCACTGCTCATTCTGCCCGAGTGGAAACATCACGAATCGACTAATGTATTGATAGGAGCGTATTTCTTCAAATACAAACAGGGAAAGATACGAATATTGTAGCAAATTGCTAGCATTATTTTTTTATAACTCAAAAAGAACATCTTCGATTTTAACGGATTTTTTTTTTCTGAAAAGTACATACTTTGAGCATTGTTCTGTAATTTGGTTGGTTTAAATATAATATTACTACATTAATAAATTTAAAAAATTATATTTTTGTTTATTTTTCTATGTTAAAATTTGTGTAAAAATGTGAAAAAAATATATAATGTAAAGTAATATTTTCTTCAATAATTGATGTTTGTTTCATCTTTTTAGCTTTTGTACGTTTTGGGAAAAAGACATTTGAAAAGTTGTAGCAAAGGCGCATACTTCCTCGATTATCTCAAGGGCAGTTCAAGGTCACGGGCTAAAAACACTATATATTTCATTCTCGCGGTGAGCCTTATTACCACACATGTTATTTCAAACACCGGCCTTGGGCGCCATTTTGCTATGACTATCCGGCTGGACCCTTTGACAAAACAAATGAAATTCTTGTTATTAAATGGAAGGACAACCAAGTGTGTTTCTTTAGCCAAGAATTTTGATACCATATTGATGCTTTCATCAGTACAAAGATAGAGTGTAGAAAAAAAGAAAAAGAAGATGAAAGTGAATCAACCTCATGCTATAAGTTCATAAACCTCATTTATGAGGTGTGTAGACCTCCACGATTCGCTTTTTGAGAAACATTCTATAGCCATACGAGGAAAGAAATTGTATTTCAGACATAATGGTACATAGACATGGTTACTGTAAATGACTATGTCATTTATAAAAAGGTCCACGGTTCTAAATTGATGACAATCAAAGATTTTAGAAGGTATATTGCAGTAACGTATTTATAAAAGGGAGCCGATTCAAAAGCAATCCTCGGAAGACCAGTACAAAGGCAGATAACATCCAGATCCAATGTGCTTCCTGAATTACAATCCGACAAAATACAGCATGTTATTGGCAAAAAAGAGAAACAAGGGCGTTTCCAATATGAAAAATGTTCTTCAAATTAAAGAACTTATTGTATAAAATGAAATGTAAAATTATGCTTACAATGTTTTCCTCTTTTTCATACAAAAATAAACCTTAAAAATGTAATAAAAAATTTGTCCTATCTATATTATAAAGGACAAACATATCTGTGCGTAACGCATACGTCATTTTGCGAATGGCAACACTTTGAAATTTGAAATAAAATTTTGGTTTTGAATTTTTCTCTACTACAAATTTTTAAACTTCTAAACATCGCACATTTAAAATTTTTACACCGTCGTATAAGGAAAAAAGTGCTCTTTTAAATGCAATTTGTTGGAAAGCTGTATATCAATTTATTTTTGAGATATTAATTTTTTTGTAGTTTTTAATACCATTTTTTTTTATCGTGGCAACAAAAGTACCTCATTTCTATTGAAAGTCATTGAAAGTAAACAGAAAATAGTCAAAAATAGGCGATATTGTATCTTTTTGTTGCCATTTTCTCATAAAACCTGAAAAAAAGTTGAAATTAAAATAGGGGCTATGTCAAGAATAGTGTCTGTTATTCCGTGATAATGACGTCATATGCACACTTTTTTATAGACGAAGTTTAAGATTGGATTATAAAAGTAGATTGCTTTAGCGGATGCAAATGACGTCATTTTATAAAAAAGCGTGTATTTTAATTCTTAAACGCGAATTATGTTTTGTAGAAGTGCGTCATTTTCACAGCCCAGTTGCTTTGAAATTCTTCACATTGAAAATGCTTAACTTTTAAAAATAATGTAATCGAAATCACATACTGATAAAACGCAATGTTTTACAAAAATTTAGAGTGTCTTTATAAAAGAGAGGTGACATGCAAATAGTAGCGATTTATATTACAGAAATTGATGATTTTCGCCTGGGTGGATTTGCTTCGCCGAATTAGACTAGCAAACAAATAATTCGTGGTTTAAAAAATATCGTATTCCTGAAATTTTTGAAGAAAATTCTCTCGAATAATAAAACTTTACTGCTATTCTTTAGGGCATTCTACTATAATTTTATCAAAATAACATAATTTGCTTAATTTAATTTTTCCTAATTTTATATAATTTATATATTTAAAGCACAAATGCGTTTTTTAGTCATCTGCCGTGATCTTTCTGCTGAACCAATTTTACTAATATATATTATTTTTAAACTGAAAGCTCTTCCTTTGTAAATGTGATCGCACTATTTTTTTTTTTTAAATATTCCCACTTTTATATTTTAATTTTAAAAACATTTTATGAAATTTCTTCAAAAGGATGAAAATTAGATAGCTTTCATTATTGCAGACAAGAGAGAAATAATGAGGTATTTTTAACTTTATTCATGCAATTTTCTGATAAAAATTCAAAATTGTTGATAAAAATTGTTGTATAGGGTTTAGTGTCGCAAAATCCCATTAGGAGCAGAATATTATATTAGGGGCAAAATAACGGAAAATAACATACTGCTTTTCAAAGCACGCATTTTTCCTCATAAATTTTCTATATTGTTTTTCTTTCTGCATGTGTACTGATACTAAGTTTCAGACACTACGTGAAATGCTTATTTAAGTGAAAATGAAGTCATATTTAAAAGAAAAGGATCATTTTCTTGGATAAAAGTAAACATTTTAACACAAATGCGTCTAAAAATCATAAATTACGGAAATTTTTAGTCTCCGGAATTGAGATTGGAATCTCAAGAAAAGAGTGCGTCTGTTCACATAAAATATGTTGCTGACAATCTTGACTTCAAGTTATGAGTTAAAATGATTTTTAAATGATCAAACAAAATACGGTTTTATTTTTTTAAAATGATGAATATGCATATGAGAAGTGCGCAGGAAAATTTTGAGAAGGTGAAAATTGCTGTTTTTCATTCCTGAATACCAAGCATAAGAGCCTCAATTGATAACCACATCCTAATAACTGATCTTTATTATATTTTACTGATTAAGTATCTATATTAAAAAGAACAAATGTATAAATGCTTAACGCTGACGTCATTTTGCGAATGGCAACACTTCACGATCAAATTTCGGTCTTGAAATTTTCGCTACTGCAATTAAACTTCTGACCATCGTACATTTTCAATTTTCGTTGCATAGGGAAAAAAATTTACTTTCAAATGCAATTTGTTTAAAAACTGTATCTTAATTGATTGATGTATTATATTTTCTAAAATATTTTTTAAGCATGTTTTTTTTAAAGTTTATCTTATCACGTGCCGGTTTCAATACGCACTAATAATAAACATTTTGCACATAAAGCAACAAACATTTTTCAGCATTTGTTTCTGACTATTTTTGCATAACAAAATTAATATTTCCTATATAAACAAATAAAAGAATAACATTAAAAAAACCACCAGTCTAACATATTTGTGAAAGACAAATTAACGAAATTAATACTTCTTTTATAAACAAGTAAAAGAATAATATTGAAAAAACACAAATCTAACATATTTGTAATCGTACAATTTAAATTTTTAGATCACCAAATACGATTTTTTTTTTCAAATGGATTTTGTTTGCAAAGTTCATCTCAGTTTATTGATTGTCTTTGGTTTTAAAAACAATTTTAAAGCACGAAATATTTTTTAATTTATCTATATCGCGCGGAGCTCGATTACGAAAGATTAATCCGTTTGCCCTTAAAAGAAAACAAAGAGTTCATCATTTTCTTACAGCTAATATGAATTTAAAAAAAAACTTCCCTATGAGTAAATAAATAAAATATAAATAAAACACAAATTTAACAGACATGTATAAGCTATGAAATTATCAGAATATGAAAGGATGCCATAAGTAGCAAAATCTTGGTCAAATAACTCTTAGCATGCGGCTAATAAGAAAATATCGCTTTTGATAAATTTCAAATATTTATTTGATTGTATAATTCGTATTTGCCATATGAAAATTGCTTTTTTAAATATAAATGGGCAATCTCAAAAAGTTATTACATATAACAATTATTTCTTTTCTATAAAAAAAAAAAAAAAAATGTTTTCACCTATATTCTTAAACCCGGGAAGCCCGGGTACGATCCCCTAGTATGTCTAAAAATAAATTTCGTTTCTTAACATTATTTTGCCCAATACTTTGTTTATATATTAAAACTAAATAATTTTATGGAAAAAATTTTTCGGCCAGCCTCATCAAATGAGGACGGTTAAAAAAATACGGTTGCAGTTAAAAATTTTCAAAATGCTTTTAAAAATACGTTTAATTTATGCATTTCTACCCACTTTTGCACCACCAAAAATTTCCAAAATTATTAATTTGGGAGTTAAGGGGTTAATGCACTTTATATTTTAAAAAGCTGTAGCGTTACAAAATTAATTGTTTTATTATTTGGCGATAGTATGTCTTTATCTTCCTAATTATATCGATATCAGCAGAAAAAAAGTATTACCTATTAGTACACTAGAAATAGCGTTACAGATGGAATTAATTGGAACAAAAAATATTCTTGTTCTAAATGGTAGGTAACACGCTCCTAACGAACGTACTAAAAATATAAATTCGTACTGTTGCGCAAAATGCACTTTTTGACGACAATCTTGAAAAAAAATGAAATTGTTTAAAAAAAATCTTAAAAAATCATGTGGTATCACATTACAGGAAATTTAATGTTTAAAAAGAGTATGATATTGATTTTAGCTATTTGGTAAAAGTAAAATGTTTCTAAAGATCAACTAGGGGGAATTTTAGAATTAGGATACATACATGACACTGTTGGTAAACCTACCACTTAAAGTTACTGCAGATTCAGATTTTAGCGAGATTGAGTCAAAAGGTCCATGCAGTAACGGTTTCGCAATGGAAGTGAAATCAAATGATGGTTTTAATCCTGAAAAATACATTCATCTTTTCCAAAAAGGGCTCAATGTTGATATCAAGGCAGAGGAAATTATTTCAAATCCTGATTTTCATAAACTTTCAACACTTATACACGAAAGGAAGAGCCTTCTTAAATCACAAAGTCGTACCCCTAAACTTTGGCTGTTGTATCTGAACATGGTGGATATTGTAAAAACGTTTATTTCCGCTTAGTGATCATAAAATTTTGAAATGCACTAGGCGGTTGAGCATTTGCTACATTTTTTTGCGAGTTCAGGTCATAACAATGATGCTAAATGTGCAAGAATATACCTTCAACAAATGCGGGAGCTAAAAACAACGAAACCGTGACTCTATAAAATGCAGAATGAAGCCACTTTACTGTACGAAGAAAAGACAGGAAGTGATCTGGTGTTTGGACCGATAATATGCTCACTGAGTAAACGCTCATGAAATGCACTAAAAGTATTTCTGGTATAACTCATATAGCAGGTATGATTGAAAGTCAACGTGCAACTTGGGTTTTGAGCTATGTTATGCTAGATATAATAAAGTAACATGTGCAATGAGTTTGCGGACTAATGTTTCACATATTGCCAGTGAATAACTTACTGATTTAACTGATGCAAGGATGGAGTGAGATTTAGAAGATGTAAAAAAAGATAATGCAATTTTTCATATATCACAATCCATTTACTGCTACTTAAACTGATTTATGGAATATTTTTAATGGAATTACGTATAGTAAAAACAAAGTAACTGCAGAAAATGCTGACATTGTTGGAAGAAGCACTCAAGATAAACTACCCGTAAGGCATGGTGACGTCACAGCGACGTGGCTGAGAAGTCACACTGTGACTTTGTGACCGTCGATGTGACGTCACGTGACGTCGATGTGAAGTCATTGTGACTAAAATGTGAAGTCGTTATGGCCGTTTTAGAGCTCGTTTGTGACGTCCCATTGTGACCACTTTGTGAAGTCACGATGTGACAAATTTGTGAAAAATGTGTCATTTGTGACTATTTTGGCTATAACTCTGTGACGAATTTGTGACGAAAGTGACATTGCTTTGAAATCGCATTGTGACCAATTTGTGAAATATGTGCCATTTGTGACGAAATTGCCATTAACACTGGATGATTCTGTTTCGATTTAACTTCTTTTGAAGATTTTCTAACAATTTAAAAGAACAGGATCGTTTGAAATTATTATTACTGCACGCGATCTTTCTGTTAGAATTGGTTTGGAATCCTAAAATCGTATACTCACAATTTATGAATAAATACTGTATAACATGTATAAATAGTCATATACAATATACAGACTTTCTTCTAAATTAAAGTTAAAAATTTAATTTCCCTCACTTGCCTTACAACTGCAACAGATTGTATTGTTTTCAATATTTGATGAATGTTGCCTTTGAAAAATATTTATGCATTCCCCTCACACACACATGCTAAAAACACCACAGCTTTAATTGTATTTATAACATACACACAGTGACTATTTTCTGTTGCTGTGATGGGCAAGGCGAAAAGTAAAAAAAAAAAAAAAAAAAGTTTTTGTTTCTCTCATTTTGTAGAAAGTTATTGCAAACTTTTTTGCCATTAAGTATTTTTGCACTCTCTTTAAAAGCTTTTACTCACGTTAACACCCAAAGGTATCAGCACATATGTAAAACTGTACAGCTTGCCAATATTTCTGACCAATAACGCTGATGTTCAAGATAAATTATCTTTTATTGTAATTTTTCCAGTTGAGTGAAAAAGTGTCCAGGTCAGGATTCGAACTAGGGCCCAATGGCGTAAGCTACCAATGTTCTATCAACTGTCAACTGAGCTATTCTGGATAAATCTAACACACAGTTCACCCAGTGAATATGAATATGTACTTATTATTATTACACAACCTTATATAATAATACTTTAATTATTTTACATACTACCCGTATGAATAACACATACTACTCATATAAGTACATAATAATAGTTCTCTGGATGAAATTTATCCGGAATGGCTCAGTTAGCAGAGCATTGGCAGCATACGTCAAAGGTCTCTGGTTGGAATCCTGACTTGAACACTTTTTCACTCAGTTAGAGATATTAAATCTTTTTTGATTAATTTACCAATTAGAATCATCCTGTTAAAGTTAATATAGAAATATCTTTTGATAAAACTACGTGTATTATTTGCGCAATATTTCCAACATACAGATTTCAGTTGAAAATCTTGAGTATAAATGAAGACGATGCAACTACTTCTGCCATTACGCTTTGGTACTTCCTTATTATAGTGGTCTGTGCATGTACGATTACGCCAAGGTTTCAGTTGCGATTTAGCCAAAGTCATAGTTTAACTTATATACGTATATATATATATATATATATATATATATATATATATATATATATATCATGTGTAGGTCTTATATATGTTTTATATGTCATATAGGGTAGATGAGTAATGGACACCCTTAAGGAATTTCTTTAAAACTATAATTAATACCTATAATTTTTATATTCCAGTTTTTCCAGTATTATATTTATATATCAATAATATTTAACTATTCTCATAGTCTCAAATTAATCAAAATTTTATTGTAAATAACAGAAATATATCAAAATACCCACAATTTCAGTCTTGGACACTCCAGAAAATATAGTACATATAATTGTTTTTATGACTGTATTTATAATCAGAATTTATCGAAAGCATACTAACTAATGAAACAAAATAGTTATTTTCAAATAAACTTAACAATTAAGTTATCATTAATTAATAAAATATATGTGATAATTATTCACTGTTTAAATCAATTATTGTGATTATTACAAAATCAATATTTTAATTATTTTAGATAGATGGTTTAAAATAATAAATGACAGGGAATTACAATTGTCAAATTTTAGAGACAGTGGTGGATTTAGGAAGTTAATTCAAAAAAATCTGAAAAAAAAAAGTTTTGGAATATTAGTTCATAAATTCGTATATTTACCACTATTTTTAACAGTGAAACACCCCGAAACTACTTGATATATTACTTGCAGTAATTAATATTACATATATGAAAGAAATAATACTGCAGGTTGAATGTTTTAAATATTAAATAAAATAATTTCAAAATAAAAGTTCAGAACTGTTGTTTGAGGGCACTGATCCGCAGATTTACTAGTTCCATTTACTACTATAATTATAAATTTAATTACTAATATGGGATTTTTATTTATTTATTTATTTATTTATTTATTTATTTTTGGTCAGTGAAGAATGAAAAACGTTTAAGACAGGAAATAATAAGTATATTTTTAACAACTTCTGTAACTTTTTTTTTTAATGGGTAGAAATTGAGCACTTCTTTCCCCTGTGTCCTTAAACAATATTCTCTGATTCCTAATTTGTTTTATTTATTACCAGATTGTAAAATATGTAAGGCAAAGTTATATAAAATTGTGTGTGTGTTCTGGTAAGTGCAATATAAATTATTAAATTTGATTACTTACGTTTTCAGTTTTGTCAAAAGGTTTTTATCTACTATGAACATTATTTAAATTGCATTTTTAGCAATGTCCACATGGGATGTCCATACTGTACATTCAGTAATTAAACGTTTCAAAGTTTTCTATTACTACCAAAACAAAAACATAGAAGTTTTGTAAGAAAATAAAGAATATATAAAATTATTAAGTGAATTAAGCTTTTAACAGGTTCATTAAGATTTTCACTGAAAAACAGTAGAACTTCGAAATATTATTTTCTGCTTCCTGATTGATTTGATTAAGAGTATATCATCAATAACCCAGTTTATAAAACATGCAAGAGGGAGTTATGAAAAAAATAATTAAAGCTAAATTTTTATTGGTTATTTTTTTAGAAACGAAAAACATTCAAGGGTGTCCATTACTGGAAGGGTATCCATTACTTTCACACCTATCCTGTATAATATTCATGTGTTTTATTATGTGATATGCTTCATATATGCCTTATACACATGTCACATATATATGTCATATGACTAAAATTTCGCCATATAGGGTAGATGTGCCAGTAATGGACACCCTTAAGGAATTTCTTTAAAAATTATTTTTTTATTAATAGTTATAATTATTATATTCCAGTTTTTTCAATATTATATTAATCTATCAACAATATTTAACCATTCTTATAGCCTCATTTCCCCATGCGAATAGAAATTTAATTTTAATTAACAGAAATATATCAAAACACCCAGAAGCCCAGCAATGGACACCCTCTGGCCCAGTAGTGGACACCCTCTGTTTCAGTAATGGACACCCCCATAAAAAGTAATAAATATAATTGTTTTTATGACTGTATTTAGAACCAGAATTTAATGAATACATACTAATGAAACAAAATAGTTATTTTAAATAAATTTAACAATTAGGATACCAGTAATTAATAAAATATTTGTGATAATCATTTACTGTTTGCATCAATTATTGTAATTATCAGAAGATCGATGTTTTAATTAATTTAGATGGATAATTTAAAATAATAAATATCAGACAATTACATCTATCAAATTATTGAAACAGTGGTGGATTTAAAAGGTAATAATAATAATAAAAAAAAGTTTTGGAATAATAATGTTTAGTTTTGTGCCACTATTTTTAATAATCTTCCAGAGATTACTTAATATATCATTTATAATAATTAATATTACAAATATGAAAGAAATGATATTGTGAGTTGAATATTTTAAATATTAAATAAAATAATTCCAAAATAAAACTGTAGAACTGATGTTTGAGGCCACTGATCTGCAGATTTACTAGTTTCATGAATATTACCTATAACTTTCATTAATAGTATTGCATTTTTTTTTAACAAGGAAACATTTAAGACAGAAAATGGATTTTTAATAGCTTCTGTAACTTAATTGTTTTTATTTAAACGGAGAGGGATTAAGCCCTATGAGCCCCTCTCTGACTGTTCTCTTAAACTGTATTTTTCTGCTTCGTGGCTGGTTTGATTGCCAGATTATAAAATGTGTGAGGTATATATATATATATATGTACTACATAAAAAAAAATAATAAAATATTGAAATTTTATTAATCACATAAAATAACTTAAAAGCAGCTATTTATAAAAGTTTTGGTGTTATTACATTTTGGTAAGTATAATTTAAAAATTAAATTTGATTATTTAGGTTTGTAGTTAAATCAAAATATTTTATGCACTATAAACATTACTGAAATTGCATTTTTAGCAATGTCTACATGGGGTGTCCATTACTGGAAAATGACTAATTAACCATCCCAGTAATGGACACCCCCACTTAAAACCTTAAAAATAAATGAAATTTAGTAAATGGCCGTTAGTATATAATATTCTAAGTTTTCTATAGCTACTCAAACAAAAACATTCAAATTTTGCAAGAAAATAAATAATATATAAGTTAATTAAACGAAGCCAACTCTTATCCTCTTCATTAAGATTTTCACAGAAAAACAGTGAAACTTTGAAACATTATTTTCTGCTTCTTAATTAGTTTGATTAAAAGTGTAAACAATAACCCAGTTTTATAAAACATGCAAGGGGGTATTATAAAAAAAATAATTAAAGCTAAATATTTATTAGTTATTTTTTTATGAACCAAAAACATCAAGGGGTGTCCATTACTGGAAGGGTGTCCATTACTGGCACATCTACCCTACATCATAAAATGTTATGCAAGTAAATTTTATATTGATTTCAACCAAAGAACTATTTTAAGCACTATTTAAAGTTGAAATTACAAGGATGTTAGAATAAATCATTTTAAGCATATACACTGCAAATAGAAGCGTCTTAAATTTAGACACATATGTGACTGAAAAAGAATTTTAGACGCTTAAGTGTCTTAATCTGAAAATTCAGACATTATAGATGTCTTAATTTAAGATACATAAGTGTCTTACTATGACCATGGTGTAAACGAACTGAGAATAATGTCTAAAATATCCGCAAACGTCTTATTTTAAGACACTTCATTGCTTTAAACGTGTCTTAATTTAAGACGTTTTGATTCTTCCGACGCAATCACCACCAGGGGGCACTAGCACTCCCAGTTGCGCATGCGTTTTAGATGTCTTCGTTCGAAATGGTATACGTTGTAATTCAAACAAAGTTTGTTTTTATGTACGCGTGTATTTTAATTCGTTTTTTACGAAATGTGAAGTACTGCGATTTTAATTCGTATTAACTTGGATTATTTATTTATTGAATACATACATCTGACGTGTGTGCTCGACATCAAATGTCTCTTAGAAGCTGTCGTCGATATAAGGGCGGGATAGACACAGAACAGAAGTAGACGACGGTTGAAGATTACACCCGGAAATTCTACAAAGCGTGTGCAATGGGCTTAGTGTTAACTCGTATTAATTTATATCAATAATATTGTGTTATTCATCTTCGTCCTGTCGAAGCTGGCAAAAAAAAAGAAACTTTTGTCTGGCGGGCCCTGTTTTGAGGATGAAACATCTCATTCTTTAAATATGGCTAGACGGATGTATTATGGGATTACCTTTTAAACTGATGAAAGTCTTTCTCCCTCACTGTGGTTGTGGTAGTTTTTAAAATTTCAAATCGAGGAATTTTTCTTACCTCTTGCAAACAGCGATTTACGTAAGTGTTATAATTTCTTTATAGTACTAAAATTAGTGTCTTTTATGATTTTATTTATTGTACTAAACAAAATCTGACATGAAATTTAATTAGTTTTGAACCTTTTTGCAAAAAAAAAAAAAAAAAAAAAAAAAAAAAAAAAAAAAAAAAAAAAAAAACACTAATTCTAGAAGTATATATTTTAAATTTATGATATTGTCTTTTATTACAAATTATGTATTATTTATTCTCATCTTTTTTCTCAAATTTAAAGTAATAACATCACTAAAAAACAGACATATTTAAAAGTTAAGTTCATTCTCTTGTTTTGTTTTGTTTTCAATATGGCAGTTCATAGTTTCAATGGCTAATGCTTATCTCATACTAAACGACCAGAAGGAAATAGAAAAAAAAAAAAAACTTTGAAAGATCTCCTGTGGATTCGAAGGTCATTTTCCAATTAGACTTTACTGATAAGCACCGCAAGTGTGTATCATAGTGATATCATGTGGTAACTTTTTTTTTTTTGCGTCTTTATTTTGCTTTAAAGATGTCTTGTTTAGTAGTTCATAGGAATGATAACAATAAGTCCATGTGGCAATATAAATTTTTAAAAAATCTAATTTTTAAATGATAAGGATTTTCATTTGTTTTTCGGGGAGAAGGGGGGGGGGGGATTTTGTATGAAATTTTCCTAAAGCTGATACCTTAAATCTTGCACTGATTATAATGAAAGTTTTGAACTTTTAGAGTAGGACAAGATTAAAAAACACAAAATATAAATAAACAAAATACCGAAGTAATTTTTTTTTAATATTAACCCTTTGCACTCGAGGGCTCCGGAGCGGAGCCATTTAAAATTTGTCTTCAAACTCGAGGTCTCCGCTACGGAGACAATGCAAATAATTTTGTGATACCATGTAATCTTGGCTTTTCTAGACAGGTATCACAAAATTATTTGCATTGTCTCCGTAGCGGAGCCCTCGAGTTTGAAGACAAATTTTAAATGGCTCCGCTCCGGAGCCCTCGAGTGCAAAGGGATAAAGTAGAATATTTATTTATTTATTCATAGTTAAATAGCTGTTGTGATTATCATCTGATATATATGTAAAATTGCCTATGTGGCAATATAAATTTTTAAAAAATCTATTTTTAAATTATATGAAGTAGAGTAGGACAAGTTTATAAGAAATATATATATTTATCCATGTACTTTAAAAGCCCTCAATAGCCCTTGCCGTTCAATTTGTCCGATAATCGGAGATGTCTGCTTTTGTGAGGTAAAAATATACAAATATGTATGCCATGCGGATTAAAAAAGTATTCGCTAAATAGATGTTTCAGAATAGCTATTCGGGAATGCCCATTAACCTCCACAACGGATACTCCCGAATACCGGACATCTCAATTTAGATAACAATAATGCAGGGTTGCATTTTTTGCAAAAGAACTTCTTGATTAAAGAATGGGCATACTGGGCCCTGCCCCGCCCCCCTACGATTTTAGTGCCCACATATTTGATGTGCAATATTTGTAAAGCTTATATTTTAAATGTGTTTCGAAATTGTATTGATTATAATCAATATTTTGAACTTTTAAAGTAAAATAAGATTAAAAATAAAACAAATTTTAAAAATCTAATATTTAGATAAATATTTTTTGTTTTAATCTTGTTCTACTCCTGAAGTTCAAAATATTGATTATAATCAGTAAAATGTCGTAAAAGATTTAAATTATCAGCTTAACAGAAATTGCGTACCAAAATTGGGAGCACCAAAAAAATCAAGTTGTAGGGGGGGGGGGGGGGGGGCAGGACCGTAGCCAAATATTTTTTCAGGATTCAAGGTGGTCAAACATGGCTACGTATGATGCTTAAGAAAAAAATGGATGCTATTAAGACGTTTGAAGTGTCTGAGATTCAGACACAGAAAGTGTCTGAAAAAATTCAGACATTTTAAAATGTCTGAAAACTGAACACTCCGTTTCAGACACTTAAGTGTTTGAATTTCAGACATTTTAATTTACAGTGTAAAAAACTAAAATTAAGTATAAAAAATTATTGGCTAAAAGGTATCATTTTTTTATATTTGCAATAAACAGAAAATTACCATACTTCGCATAATACTGTCAATTTTCTAACACAAACTTGTAAAGAATACGAATGTACCTTAAAAAATATTTTTGTGGGCATCACCAGCCTTTTTAATTTTATACAATTTAAGAAGTTGCTTTTAGCAATAACGATGTGAAACTGCTCAAAAGATAAATAAAATTTTGATGTGGAAGAATCCGTATCGCTGAGCAGATATCCATTTTTTATTATATAAAAACATGCAATGCAAATTATTTCAGAACATTACTTAACGCAAAATTAAAAATTTAAGTTTGCAAACACTTTTATTCTATAAAATGTTTTTTATTCAGTAATTTAATTAGCTTTAAATGCTTATTAATTATGTGAATTATGGATTATATATATTTTTTAATTTACGAAAATGTGATTTTAACCAGATAATTTTAAATAGGAAAATAAATGCGATTAAACTGCAATTTAAATTAATGGTTTTAACCATCTTATTAAAATCGTTGACATACTATTTTTTCTTTCAACTATTCAAAATAAACATTAAATTTATTAAATTTTATTGAATAGATAAAAGTTAAATTAATGGCATCTATTACTTTAAAACATGTTTTTTATGTGAAATTAACTCAAATCATAATAAAAGAAAGCAGAAAAAATCATTTTTCTTACCCATTTCTTGTTGACATCGTCTTCTATAATTCCATTATGGTAATCCAAAAAGCGAAAGTTCTTAAAGTCGAAGAATTATCTCCGAATACTAGACACAATGACATTGACCAGCTGAGATTAACCGGTCACTGCACATTGTACTTTTTCGGACTGATATTTTATGTAAAATATTTCTTGACCGCGTTCCTGTATAACTTTTGTAGAATTTTAAAAACTAGTTTTAACTACACACATTCATAAAAGAGCTACTGTTTCCAGCTGCTGCCACTATTCAAAAGAATAAATACACTGTTTCCTCTTGTTATCGTCTGCAGAAAACAAAATTCGCGGGCAGATGGTTTTATTTGTTATTGTAGATTTGCAAGTTAAATGTGTAATACATTTATAAAAGTGTGGCTAATTAAAATGTTCTGTTTGATTTCTTTTATTTTTTTGTGTGTGTGCATTTCATTTTAGCTTTCAATCAATTTGAAATCAATTCAAGTAAAAATGGACTGTCTCTTTTTTGTAAATTATAAAAATTGTATTAGTCATAATTAGAGTATATAAAATAAAACATTATTGAAATTTCTAGTGTATATAAAGCCAATTTAATGGACAATAAAGAAAAAGCTTGTATCACATGTAATTCCAAATATGTTCCTAAAAAAAAAAAAAAAAAAAAAAAAAAAAGATTATCGGGCAAAGAAAGTTTTTTTCTTTATAATCTTTTATTTTTTTTTCTGTGTTAATTTCCTGTAGAATAAATCAGCGCGGACAATAACTATTTTTTAAAGAAATTTCTGAGGAAAAAAATTAAAATATGAATAAATATGTCATGCGTTTTGGATATATTTTGTATATTTTATTATATATTCAGAAAATGTTAAATTTGTTAAAAAAGTCAGAAACAAATAGCAACATTTATTTTTAAATAGTGACTTAAACTAGTTAAACATTAACAGAAAAGGAGAATATTATAGAAAGCATAAAAGTGAATTTATTTATTATAATAAAGTATACTACAAAATCAATCCGATCCAAGCTCCAAAATGCATTAAGACGGCCTGTTTAAAATATTTCTCTTCATTTTTAAAGCTTTCCTAAATTCATATTTTTGTCACACTGTGAATTTACAATATGGAGGATTTTTCGCCACATATGTGACGTGACGTATGTTACATGCAGTGACATGACAGTGACGTCACAAAATTTTTTTTAATTGCCGGTTTTACAGTAAATAACATGTTTTAAAGAGCTTTTGTAATTTTTTAAAGTTTTTTAAGAAGTTCACATCTCAGTCACAATGTGACATCACTGAGTGGTGGCATTTTGGTCACAGATGTGACGTGACCACAGTGACTTACAGTGACGTCACAATGACGTCACTGTGACCATGCATGCTATGAGGGTAACCGATAAACTTTTTAAAAGTGAAACTTTATTAAAATCAGACCAAAGAGTAACTATGAAAGTATTAAAAAAGGAATTATTATTGCTGGTAAGACTCACCATGTAGATTCTCGTCTTTTAACACACAGGATGCGTGCTTGTACACGGTAAAAAATACAGACTAAAATACGGAAATTGTACTGGCAATCGTGACGGCAGTACTATTTCCGTATTTTAACGGAAAACTTTCCACGTAAATTTCAGAAAAACGGACAGCTTTCTGGAATTTACGGGAAACAAATTTCCGTTAAAATACGGAAATAGTACTGGCGTTTTGATTGCCAGTACAATTTCCGTATTTTAGTCCGTTTTCTTATAGTGTATATCCTTGAATAATACCGCTTAAGATACAAGAGAGTTTTTCAATTACGAGTTATCCATTCTACCAACTTCATTATTTCACCATAGTACCCAGCAAATGATAAAAACGTATAAATCATCATTGTGATACGCATTAGATAGCATGAATGTCAATGAAATACATATGTCTCATTCCCAGCAAACTACTTACTACTTTCTTGAAGATGTTGCATTCATTCACCAGTTACCATGATCCGCTTCTGCAGCATTTGGCGATGTCATAAGGCAATACGAATCGTATGAATCGTACGGATAAACAATAGGTTTGATGGGAATGAAAAAAAATATTTAAAAATATGCAGCATAGATTACGGAAGAAGCAGTCGTCTCTTGTAGTATTCTTTCTTAAATTCACCCTAATCATCAAGAAAAATAAATTCCTTTCTAAATCTACAAACAAACAACGCTTTACCAATATGCTGGGGAATTATTTATCAAGGAAGTGTTTCTTACGTCATTCATGCAGAAGGTAATGCATACAAGGTGATCGTCACAGAAGCTTTAAACATAGCCCAGGAAAAAATATGTCAATGTAGTAGCTGATGATGCCTTATATTTGACTTCTACTACTATACTATTTTCGAAGAATATTTTCATGTAGTCTGCGACACAATCTGATAATGTTCGTGACATTCAAGACATGCAATGATCTATTTGAGTTAAGGCTTGCACAAATTTACTTTTTATTCACGCATTAACAGGATGTGACATCATCAGTGCATTATTTGAAAAAAGTAAATCTTCTGCTTTAAAAACATCATTCAATCGAAAATTTTATGCGAATGGGTTTCCCATTATGGATCATCTAAAGATGTTACTGTAGAAGAAATGGTTGAAAATGGGTGTAAAATTCTTGTGGCACTTTATGAAGGAAACATTGAAACAAGTGACCTAAACGTGCTTCGGTATGAACAATACATGGGGAAAATAGCTTCAACTAAAAAATAATTTGATATATCTCGTTTGCCTCAAACACAAAATGCATAGAAATACCATTTACTTCGAGTGCATTTGCAGAATTTTATGTGGAAATATCTTAATATGCCAGCTCTTTATCCTACACTATGGGGTTGGCAGTTGGTTGATGGAGAATTTCAGTCGATATTAATAGACAAACCCAACACAAGACAAACTCTTAAATATGACTAAATGTGCCTGCGGAATTACATTTGAAGAATCATAACACTACAAAATGTTCATGTCGCCGATATGGAGGCCTATGGTCAGTAGTTTGTAAAATCTGTCGTGGAAAGGACTGTGCAAATGCAGAAGATAGTTTTAATTTAGATGAAGATGAAGAGGAGATTTGAATTCGGTTGCATGAATATGATTTTATAAATATAATTAAATCACTTTTATTGTGTACTCATTTCGAACTTTTGAATTTTTTAAATAAAATTAAGTTTTTCAAGTATCCAAAATCCTTCATTTTTTCGCCATATTTTTTTTTTTTATTTACGTCTACTTCTAAAAACAAATATCATGTTCCCTTCCAGCTTAAACTTTACTGTAATTTGATACTCCACATTACTGTTTGCGATTTTCATGATTGCTGCTAATAAACGCATTTTGTGCAACAGTACGACTGTATATTTTTAGTATGTTCATTAGGTGTGCGTTAACTACCATTTATATCAAGAATTATTTTTGTTCCAATTAGTTCACCCTACAGGTGTTTTTTCCCTTATTTCTACTGCACTATATGGAAGTCAAAGGCTCATAAAAAATGTAATAGTTTTTTACCACAGCATTGTCTGTTTTCTACGGCCATGAATAAGAACTTTGCTTTATTTCTTTTAGAAAGTAGAAGAAAATAATCCATAACTTCCTCAATTAACAAGATATAAAATCCGCATGAATTTATTATATATCTTCTTAATGTTATCTACGACATTTACATTGACAAGATTTTTATAGGACCAATTCTTACAGCAAAAACATATTAAAAATACATAGTGGTTGAAGAAAAATGTCATCTTACTAAGGGTGTATTCAAATCCAAACTGCTTTTTTTCTTACTCATTTTTAAATTCATTTTTGCTCTCAAACACACCCAATTGGTAGATTCCCTTATTCAGAAACTATATAATGTACAGTAATGATCGATTTTTTGATAGCGGCAGAATATATTTCAAAAAAGGATGTCAAAGTGGGTATTTTGAAATTTTTGGTAAAACTTGACATTTTTTCAAAAAATTAAAAAAATCTTATAGAGATGGTTATTATTTAAATGTGTTATTTAAAACTTTATTATTAATAACTTAACATATTTAAACGATAAAACTATATCTTTATTCTATATAACTGGAGCAAAAGTGACAACTTTTGGCAAACAAGGCATTGTCACTCTATTGTGTCATACAAATAATTGTTGTTTAGAATACAGCTCTTACGTAGTTGCTTTCAAAACTTGGATGTGGCCGTATTTCATGTCACAACAGTGCATAGCTCGAACACTCTACCATATGAGCGCAATGTTTTTTTTTGTTTGTTTTTTTTTACATTGAAATGTGATTTTTTATCAAAGACTGGCATGAATTTTCTATGTATCAACCTAGTCCATCTCTTCCTTGTATCCACAAATGTTAGTGTATGATAAGGTAAGCAGATTAATGCAATGGAATTAATGGAATATATTCAGCCGTCTATTACCTTCACCAAAATTGCATCCAGTTAAGGCATAGTGATTGGGAGTTATGTTACTACAATAATCTACATCGTTTAGCTATTTCATCTTTGACTATGCTATGATTTACTCCACTTCTTGCTTTATTTATATGATGAGAAGCTTGCTTTTTAATGTTATGTCTATCGGCAAAGAGCATTGCAATAAGAATTTGCTCTCGATGTGCAAATCAGCCATTGTCCTAAATAATTTCTTTGTATTTGTTTTATGCCATTTTCTGTTAAGTTTATTAGCCGAGTAATTCCCCATAAGTTTTAGGTCCATTTTTAGATGTTGATTACATTTGGTGTAAAACATTCTTTGGCATAAACTTGGATTACATACTTCGTGAGTGAACCTACAAACTTTGATGTTCAATCAATGGTTATATGAAGGCAAACATTTTTATTCGCCTTTGTGAGCCATCTTGCGTAGGACAAGTCTCTTGGGTTCCTATTCGCTAGTTCGTCTGAGATATATCTTGAATAAATAACTTTGCAAATGTCTAGCAGGTATTTCTGGTTTGTTCTCTGTGTACCCTTTTCGCGATTTCAAGAAATAATGTTTCAAAATTACTCTCTATGTCTTCGAAACTTGAAATAAGCAGGGAATGGCACGTAAACAAAGATTTTACTAATGGTCCAGCGAATCCCTATGGGTTAGAATCTAATTTTTGCCATTGATCCTGTCTAATAAATGATGCAGAAGAAATTCACTGGACTTGGAGGTGGCATATGATTAGGGATTACAATCCCGGGATCCCGTATCCCGAGATCCCGGGATCCCGCATCATTTTTAATCCCGAATTTCGGGATTTTCGGGATTGTCCTTTTTTTTTTTTAATGGAACAATATTCAGCTGAAATAAAAAAAAAATATATTTATAGACTTTCCTTTTTGAAAAGAAAAAGAATTAATTTTTATGAAATTTATATATTCTTGGAAAAATATACATATTTCAAGTATTTTTTACATATTTCAAAGCGATTAAATCGTTTAACATGAAAACTTTTGACTTGCAAACAGATGTAACCCGCTCGGCTATTATTCGCGAATAATGAAATCATTTGTTTATTTCGATTTCGCCGCGTTTAGAAAGCCGGTCGTTTCAGCAACTGGGAATCACAAAATTTCGAATTAGAGTTTACTGATAAGCGTCGCATTTGAGTTTCATAGTTATTATTATGTGCTAACTTCTTTGCTTTTCAGGGCGTTTATACTTATTTTGCTTTAAAGATGTCTAATGAAAAGGATTTTGTAGCTCATAGGAGAGATAATGATACATCTTCAGTATGGCACTGCTATTTAAGGTCAAAAGATGAAAAAATCGCTAAACGTAAAAAATGTAGCCAAGTGCTTAAAACGTTAGGTGCATCGACTAAGGGTTGCATGCACATTTATCGACGAAACATGGTACTAAAGTTTAGAAAGAATTTAATACATCATC
Organism: Maratus speciosus; assembly: GCA_963932465.1. NCBI lineage: Eukaryota > Metazoa > Arthropoda > Arachnida > Araneae > Salticidae > Maratus > Maratus speciosus. The sequence goes on along the minus strand of OZ010786.1, from coordinate 5,013,254 downwards.
TCTTCCTTCCACACGTCAAGATTGCATAGAACATGCATTCTTTCTAAAAATCGGAAAATAGAAGATTATTTTAGTAGTGATAAGGAATCACTGAATTTAATTTTACTGCGAATGACAGCTGAAGACTGTTTTTCATTTAACTTCAACTGATTTAAGAAACTTACTGATAGCTAAAGGCTATAATGATTTGCCAAAATCTGCAGTATCAATTCGAAATCGGCAGAGAACTATAATAAAAGAGTTAATTACAAGTGAAATACAAACTTTTAAAAATTCAGGAAAAAAATTTAGTTTGACTTTTGACGAATGGACATTTACTGCAAGCAAGCGATTTTTGAATATTAATGCCCATTCAAGAAATTTAAATTTGAGCATATTCAGGAATTTAGGCCTTATGCGCGTATATGGATTCTTTTACAGCATAACAGTTCATTGAAATGCTAACAGAGTGCTTAAACGAATATGACATTTCCCTAAAAACAGACAATGTTACAACTGGGACTTGGAGATGAAACTTTAGATGCCGTCATATATCTTAGAACATATTTTCAAACGAATACCGATTAGTTAAAAAACAGTGAACTATTCAAAATAATCTTTTTTTTTTTTTTCACGAGGTACGTAATATTTTTTTTTATATTATGCAACGTTTTCGAATTTTAACAGCTATTGCTATTTAGAAATTTAGACTATACATCTATGTATTATTTTACTCTATGTGTGTGTGTGGTAAGTTCTTTTATTTCAAGAAAAAAATCGTCATGTTAGGGAAAACCTTGCATTTGCAATATCCTAGAATTATAAACTTCAATTACGTGGGTATGAGAATAATTCATAATTTAATTCGTGATATTAATTAGTTTTTAATATTGTAAATATTAAACTATTCAAAAACGTGTTTAACAGGAAATAAAAGAAATTATCTAGAAGATGAAGCATAGACATTTCATGTTTTTTGTTGCATTTTCAAACATCAACAGCGTACTTCTTTTAATTTTCAATTGTTCTAATTTATCCTATAAGTTTTGATAATTAATTGAAGTTAATTATTTTAATTTGGTATATTTTCATATGTAAATTAGACTGTAATTTTGCTTTGTCTTTTCTATAGTATTATGATATTTAGCTATTGTAAAAATTGATGATATTACAGAAATTCTAATTTTCCTAATCCCAGGATTGAATCTAAGCAATCCCGAAATCCCGGGATTAGAAATTAGTCTCGGGATTGTAATCCCTACATATGATCCATTGCAATGATTCAATCTAAATTTTTCCCACACAGAATGGATGGTAACTACCGAACAGAATTCTCTGCCTTTAAATGATCACTCACTACCCATTAGAGTTTTCATAAGTTTAAATGAGTTTTTATCAGAGTTTTGATAATTTCTGATAGTGTGATTTCAATGGTTTTAAGAGTATTTTAACCTAAATATGTGGCGCGTATAAATATCTGTAGGTTATGTACAGGTTTGTGCAAAATAATTAAAGTGTACTTTTGCCTATTGATAGAAATTACTGAAAGGGAATTTTAAACTATTATGTTTTTTCATACTAAACTAAATTTTAGAGTACTATGTAGAAGATACACATATAAAATATCAAATATCGGGCAAAAGAATTAGAGTACGTTTTCGGTTATAGAAAATAATTGCTGAAATCTGGTTTTTAATTGTTCAAAACACGTTAAAGTATTCTGGAAGTAGTGGAAAGTGTTTCATATTCTATGCTTGAAACATGATTTTCCTCTTTCGTGTATGATGGGTTTTTTAACACTTTCCATCATAGTTTAAAAGTGTATATGACTTACATTTGTGTATCCGTCTGTACATGATCTAACATTCCTCAATATACTCGGATTGCCCTGTAATTCTTATATGTTAATGACATTTACAATATCACGTGTGGAAAGTGTTTTTAATATTCTAGACTTGACGCATGATTTTCATATCTTGTTTAATCTGACTACATATTTCTATTTTTTGATTAAAAAATTATTTACTGAAAATTGTAGAATTACATACAAGTTTAAAAACGTACCTAAAATTAAAACGTACATATAAAGCATCAGATTTAAATAATATTTTACAGTTTTAAACTCAAACTGCGTAAAACTTGACGCAGCAGTGAACTGCGAATGAAAATCATGTTCATTACAAATCATGTTCATTCACTGTATTCTCAAAAAAGTATTATCATCCCATTTCTTACTCTTTCAAGAATGAAAACAAATGCTAATGGGAGGAAACCATTAGCTAGTTTAACAGAGAAAATCCTGTTACATTAAGGGAGAACGAGCTAAGCATGTTGTACTTCCATTAACTATACATTGCCTCACAAATTCAATAGAAGAATAAGCAGTTGATGAATTTTCAGTTTCTTGCTATGTCAGCGTTTTTCGTAATAGAATATGTTATTCTTTTGGAACAAAATCACGTAACTTTTGGTTATAAATTGAGCGGAAATTACAAAGCATTATTTCTTTTCTCATCCTGAAAAGGTTCGAATCATTAAAATATTAAGTTAAACGTAAAAAATTAATAGGTTTAAAAAAATTGCAATTAATTTTTCTTCTGTGTATGATAAGTATGTAGTATGTTCCCAAAATATCCCGTGAAATTCAAAAGATGAGTTAGGCAAATAAACTTGATTTTTGACAGATGAATGAACGTATGAAAAATCCACATTTGTAAAATAAAGAAGCCAGTATTGCAGAACCATTCACTATCAGGGACTAACTGAATCTTAAGTTTTATTAAATTCCGTTCATTAGTTCTCGAGATAGAGCGTCCACAAAATTTGTGTGTTTCAAAAGGCAGGTAGAGGGGACCTAAATAAGTAGATTTCGTATAGGAATGTGGGTACGGAAATGCAGTGTTGAGGCAGCAGATGGCGCTGTTGAGTTCGGCGGGTGAAAGAGTCTCACTGACTTGAATCGTCATCCCCCGCACTGATTTCAAGCAACATGCATCGTTGCACCAATGCCGAAATTGCCGACATGCATTTCATATATGAGGCTGTGCAAGGAAATTGCTCACACTCAACGGACGTCCAACAGCACTCGAGCTTTATCGAAGGACTATCCTCTACTGTGCGTAATGCTGCTTCTTCCGCTGCAGGAATTCCGCGATACCCAGTTTTTATCACGCCTCAAAGCCTAAAACTATCCACTCGCGCAGAACTGCAGATGAAGATGCTCAAATGATCGGCCATCCGGCAGATTTCTGCCCAGGAATCGTTTCATGTACATTAGGGTGGGCCGAAAAAAACTTTTTTTTGATTTTCGATGATGGGTAGTGCGGAAAAGTGGCCACTAGTGGCACCAAGTTCACACAAAAAATTTGAGATTTTTAGGACAATTCCTATATTTGCCGCTTTTTGCTAGAAGTTTTGCTAAAAGGCTGATTTTTGAACTTTTTTAGCAAAAATTTTAAAAATGTTAAATTAAACTTATTTTAATCCTATTTACTTGAAAAGGCATATTTTATGTTCCAAATGTATAAATAAGCTCTGATAATGTATTATTTAATTGCTATGTGTATTTTTAATTAGACGATTTTTATAGCCTTTTCGTGTTTAAGTGAGCAAAAGTTGCATGTATTGTTTGAATCTTTCAACGGTTTCTCTCTTTTGTCTTGTTTATGTCCCTTGGTCTTCCTTATTTTTTTTCGATGCTTTAAGGGTCATATATTTGGGTGACGGACAGCAGAATCCCTCAGAAACAGATCTGGAGGGAGAGAAGGTGGTGAGGCGAGAACTTAAGCGAACGCAGTGACTCATCGCGATGTTGGGGGAGTGAAGGAGGAAATACAAGAGAGGAGAAAGTGCGATAAGGGATGCTTATTATTTTCAGTGTTCCGTTTCCCTGAGACATGGCAGACGCTGTTTGAGACAGGAATATGCGCTTAGGAGTGTTTGGCTTTGAAGGGCCTGGTTCAAATTCAGATTCAGTCGAACTGCTTGCTTGAAAGCTCCCACTACTTGAATCTTCCAACAATATAACTGTCTTCCATCTGGTTCTAACTCCACTCGTTGAAGTCTTTGTCACAGAACCACTATTAATCGTTGAAATTGTATCCCTCTTCATTTTCCGCGATATTTTCTTTGCAAGAGTTTTGCTTGTTTTTAACCCTAGATCTACCGGGAATTTTATTCAAGTTTTAATAAAACGTTCTACACCAGAATTTTTATTTAAAACTATTTAACTTATTTATTTACCTTATTTTTGTCTGGTTTATATACTTAGTTTATTTTAAAGAAATTTCTGGTTTGAATGAATATTTTGTATGTACCTGTTGGGTCCAATGGACCCGTCTGGTAGACGGAGGGTTAAATCAATATTTCCGATAAACATTTTTCGAACAGTTCTTTGATCCTTCAAGAAGTTCACCTCCCGATGTGGAACTTTACATCTGATGTCGCAGCTACAATTGTTCAAGCCTCTACACTTACAAGCTGCAATGTCAAACAGAGAAGTTTCCGCATTTCGTACAAAATCTTCGCAGATCGCCTTGCCTTTAACGTTCGTATGATTACAAGATTTCTCCAATGGTCTACGCTCATTGTAATAGTTTTTAATCTTTCCATTAATTGTTCGTTGGGAAACTACTGGTATGGAAGATTTTATCCAGATTTCAGAAACTTTTTCACCTGCCATTTTAATAATATCATCCACTGGTTCAAGATAAATATCTCGATTTTCTTCTATATCGTTTCGCAACCAATAGTAGTGGCGCATGATGTCAGCAATAGTTGGCAATTGCAAGTCTTTCAATTTGCATGGTGCCCCAAAATGGCTACTTTTCACGCTATCACATGTCTTTACATGATCATGAACTTTCGCACTAGCCATTTCTAAACTTGTCGTAATAAAACGCACAAAACACAGTAAAGTCACGTTAAACGATCCAAAAAGCAATGTATTGCACGAGAAAAAGGTTTTACTTTTACACAGAACAAATGTCAGAGGGAAACTGAGCACTGAAAAATAATAAACATCCCTTATCGCACTTTCTCCCCTCTTGTAGTCACTGCGTTCGCTTAAGTTCTCGCCTCACCCCCTTCTCTCCTTCCAGATCTGCTTCTGGGGTATTCTGCTGTCCGTCACCCAAATATATGACCCTTAAACCATCGAAAAAAATAAGGAAGACCAATGGACATAAACATGACAAAGGAGAGAAACTGCTGAAAGATTCAAACAATGCATGCAACTTTTGCTCACTTAAACACGAAAAGGCTATAAAAATCGTCTAATTTAAAATACCCATAGCAATTAAATAATACATTATCAGAGCACATTTGGAACATTAAATATGCCTTTTCAAGTAAATACGATTAAAATAAGTTTAATTTAACATTTTTAAAATTTTTGCTAAAAAAGTTCAAAAATCAGCATTTTAGCAAAACTTCAAGCCAAAAGCGGCAAATATAGGAATTGTCCTAAAAATCTCAAATTTTTTGTGTGAACTTGATGCCACTAGTGGCCACTTTTCCGCACTACCCATCATCGAAAATCAAAAAAAAGTTTTTTTCGTCCCACCCTAATGTACATCCTTTAAACAGCCGCTCAATTTTTTGCGCAGTCCCATACATGAAATGAATATCGGCAAGCTCCTTAGTGATGTAAAGATGCATGTTGCTCGAAATCCGTGCGAAGAATGACGGTTCAAGCCAGAGAAGTTATGTTATCCACAGAACTCAACAGCGCCCTCCACTGCTTCAACGCTGCACTTCCGTACCCACATTCCTATGCAAAATCTGCAAACTCAGGTCACCTGTACCTGCCTTTATATTTCTCATACATAGTTTTGAAACACACTGTATACAAAACGTCTTGCTGCCAATTAACTAAATGTTCTAAAAGATTTATAAATGTATTAATTTTTTATTACCATCTGCACAGATTATGAATTTATTCTCCTAGGAAGGAAATAATATGTACAATCCATAAACTTTGAAAAATATTGTAAAAATTTAACGGGACATAAGGTGGGAGATGTCCAATGTGCGTTACGGGGTGGGACTAGAAAAGCTTTAGCCCTTGGGTAGGTATCCTTATCTAGTTCAACATTGTTTACTTATACATCAACATCATCTTTCCCCTTATTAAAGAGTGAAGTTTTATTACAGTAATCTGAACGTGTGAGAAAGAGGTGCATAATCAATTCTTGACACATGATTCCTCATTTTTTATTGTAAGTAGCAGACTTCGCCCGCTTCGCTGGGCGGTTTCTCTAAAAGAACCTTGAATCAAACGAAATATATCTAACAAAGTTGAAATGTGTATACCTACTTTTTTAGTATGTTTGTTATCGTGAATTTCACGTTTCTACCTAAAATGGCTGCTGAGATATGACAAATGTTCTAAAATTTTTGACCCCCCCCCTTCATTTTAACCTCTTTAGGGGGGATTTTCAAAAATACGTCCTTAGTGCTCTTTTCCCTCGAATTTGCATGCTTCTAGTTCGGTAGTTTGGGCTGGGCCTTTTACATAAGGAGATAAATATTAAGAACTATCTCAAACGATTCCCCCCCCCCATAGGTCGTAATGTAATGGAATTCTTTTGAGTGTTCCTGTAATCCCTCAATTCTACCCACCGCGACCAAACTGCCTTACTAACAGCATGAGATCAAGGGCTATCTAACCACACTAACCGCGTGCGGGTGGCAGTCGGTGCTCATGGAGAAAAGTCTGTCTTTGCCAACACAAAATACTTTTATATATATACTAGGGGGCTCAGCCCCCTGCAAGCTACGCTCTCCGAACCCCGTTCAGACACCGCAGAATCTAAAATCACGCAAATTTTATCGGTTTTTAAAAGATTAGAGAAGATTGAATTAAAATGAAAAACCTATAGCGATCTCCCATCTCGGGTTTCCATTCAATTCCCTTTGATTGCAAAAATTTAAGGCCAAATCAGTTGCTGTTAAGACATTCAATGGTTGTTTTCGTGTTTGATTAAAGAACGCCAGTTAAACATTTGAAAGGAAACTAAAATAAAATGAATTAAGTAAACAGAGTCTTTGCCTCCCGGAATTTTTTAACGGTGTTATAAAACGATTGACATAATACAATTTACTACAATTTACTGCTTTAACCCCATCAAGGGCAATGGTTCTTTTTTGGACCACTTAATTTTAATTCTTAAATGCCACATTGGCACCAGAAAATTGGAATGAAAATTTTCCTTTTTTTAAGTAAGTGAACAAAGGTTTCTGCTAGGGATTCAAGGCCTTTGCCATTATGGGGTTGGCTCTCTGGTAGAGTGATCAAGTAAGTGGACAAAAGCATTTTAGTATTTCGAAATTTGTTTGTAAATTCTGGTGCCATTCACCGATTTCAACATTTAACGAATAGAAGTACCTTGCCCCTGAGACGGTTAAACTCATATTAATTATAATTATCATATAAATCATCATATTAATCTAATATGATTTGTTTACCAATTAGAATAATTGTGTTAATATTAATCTAGTGTAATTTCGTATCCAGCGATTTCTGGAGTTCCATTACCTGAGAATTATTCTGTTGAGCTGAACCAGGTTTCAGACCAGATGCTGTAATCATCAAGGTTAGCTGGGTGAAAAAGTTCGACCAGAATCGTCCGGGATAGCTCGGATGGCAGAGCACTGGCGGCTTCAGCCAGGAGGTCCCGGGTTCGAATCCTGGTCCGGACATTTTTCGCCCAGTTGGAAATTTGCATCTAATATCATATTAATGTATTTATTATTTTAAAGTTTCTTTTCTCTTTTAATATTCCCGTGTAAATACAATTTTCAATATTTTCCTGCTTTTAACACTTACTCATTTAATAGAAAATTTAAAGGGTTTTTTTTTTCGGTTTAAAATAGTCACGTGTAAATAAATTTTTAATCGTTAGGGAATATTATTCTTTATGCTGTTTTAGAATTGAAAACAATCTCTGTAATAATTGCCTAAATCATGTGACTATTATCGACAGTTCCGGGCGGATCCCTTCGCATTTTATATTCCAGGCGGCCATTTTGGTACTTTAATGTTAGCGAGCTACAGGCGATAAGTCACCAAATATTATTCTATCGCCATCATTTCACTCATATTATAATAGTCCAAGTCATGTATCTGACACAAACAATTACAACCCTTAACCCTTCGCTTTTCATAAGAAAGGTTTTTATTTTAATTAAAGAATGAAAGTAGTTTTTTCGAATAAAACTACATGATAGTTGCCATGGTCGCAAAGAATTATTGGTACTTTTATTTTAGCCGGGTGCAAATCTCGCCAATAGCTTTTTTTTTAACTCGTCAGTTAGCATTTTTTTATTTTCCGAGTGGTTCGATCCCATCGACCAAAAATCTATCTCCAGACTATAAGATTAAATGCCAATAATGGTTGATCGTAAATAATACATTCACTTGACTGTAAGGAAGTTACACGTGTTTACGCCATCAAGTTATTTTTATTTCGACAATTTATTTTTATTAGGTAGCTTTCTTTACAAAAAGCTACCTATTGCAGCCGTTCGGAGGAAAGCGATTTCAAAAAATTTTGATATATTTTCATCGATCATGACCCCCAGACCCCGACACCACCCTCCGTTCAAAATTGATATATATATATATATATATATAGCCGGTAAAACCCAGCATGCAAGTCTTTAGCCTTGCGGTCTGTCTCCATTGGTTGTTTTCTTTTCGTTCATGATTTAGTTAGTAAGTTTTTTCCATGGTTATTTTGTTAATTTTCTCTGTAGTTCCGTAGTTTTGGGATTGGATGTGTAGTGTGTGGTTTTTGGTATTATATATATATATATATATATATATCTGACCTATGTCACACTGTAACTCTCGTATTTATGAACCGATTTGGATGTAATTCGGTGTGTACATAGTACATACCAATGTCTCGACCGAGTTCGTTGGCCAGCTTCATCCGCCATTTTGTTTCAAAATAGCGGCCATTTAAATTTTTAAAAAAAAATTAAAATTTGAAATGTGGTACCAAAAAATTGAAAAAAGAAAAATATTTTTTTCTTATGTATTTGACCTTTATACAAAGACTCCGTAGCAGTTTTTGTTTTGTCTATATCGTAAAAAATGGCTGAGTTATAGCATTTTGAATTTCTAGCGAAGCTGACATTTTGAAACGTCCTGAAATTTGTCACGCGATAAAAGGCGTATTTATGAACCGATTTGGATGTAACTTCGTTTATACATAGTACAGACCAATGTCTCGACCGAGTTCGTTGGCCAGCTTCATCGTCCATTTTGTTTAAAAATGGCGGCCATTTAAAATTTTAAGAAAAATTTAAATTTGAAATGTGGTACCAAAAAATTGAAAATTGAAAAAATATTTTTTTCTTATGTGTTTAACCTTGATAAAAAGATTCGGGAGCAGTTTTTGTTTCGTTTATATCTTAAAAAATGGCTGAGATATAGCATTTTGAATTTCTAGCGTGGCTGACATTTTGAAACGCCCCGATTTTTGCCACGTGATAACAGACGTATTTATGAACCGATTTGGATGTACCTTGGTGTGTACATAGTACATACAAATAACTCAACCGAGTTCGTTGGCCAGCTTCATCCGCATTTTGTTTCAAAATGGCGGCCATTTAAAAAAAATTTTAAAAATTTAAATTTAAAATGAGATACCAAAAAATTGGAAAATGAAAAAGATTTTTTCGTATGTGTTTGACCTTAATACAAAGATTCCGGAACAGGTTTTGTTTTGTCTATATCTAAAAAAATGGCTGAGTTATAACATTTTGAATTTCTATTGTGGCTGACATTTTAAAACGACCTGATTTTTGTCTTTCGATAACAGGCGTATTTATGAACCGATTTGGATATTACTTGGTCTGTACATAGTACACACCAATGTCTCGACCGAGTTCGTTGGCCAGCTTCATTCGCCAGCTTGTTTCAAAAGGGTTGCGATTTTTAAAAAAAAAATGTATTTTAAAATTTAAAATGAGGTATTAAAAAATTAGAAAATCAAAAAGATTTTTTTTATGTGTTTGGCCTTGATACAAAGATTCGGAGCAGTTTTTGTTTCTGAAAATTTGTTCTTTTGTTTATATCTTAAAAAGAGTTTGAATTATAGCACTTTGAATTCCTATCATGAATAATACTTTGAAACGATCTTGTATTTGTCACGCGATACCACACGTATTCGCCTATTTCGATGGAAGAAGGCATGTGGATAGTGTACATCAATATCTCGACCAAGTTCGCTGGCCAGCTTCATCAGCCATCTTGTTTCAAAATGGCGGCAATTAAATTAAAAAAAATTATATTTAAAGTGAGGTGCAAAAAAATTAGAAATTGAAAAAGGTTTTTTCTTAAGTATTTGACCTTGATATAAGGATTCAGGAGCATTTTTTGTTAGCTTTATCTTAAAAAATGGCTCAGATATAGTAGTTTCAATTCCTAACGTGGGTGAGATTTTGAAAAATCTGATTTTTTGCCTGCGACAGCACTCGTATATATCAACCGATTCCGATGTGAGTGAGCATGTGCACAGCAATTACTAAGGTCTCGACCAAGTTCACTGGTTAGCCTCATCCACCATGTTGTCTTAAAATGGCAGGAACTAGAAATCGCCGAATTTGGCAGCCAAATATAAGTTACTTTAATTAAATGCAGCTTGGATAAAGCTGACTAATTTCGCGAAATTCTCATTCATAATGATTTAGTATTGATAAAAATTAGTATTGAATCTTCTACATTCGGTTTCCACTTAATTGAGCTTCGTGTGCTTGAAAAATATAAGTTGGCTTTTTTAAAATAAGGAATATGAAAGCTACCTCTTCCTCTCGGCACTGGCCGGAAGGACTTTTTTAAGATATAGACGAAACAAAAACTGCTCCCGAATCTATTTATCGAGGTCAAACACGTAAGAAAAAAATATTTTTCAATTTTCAATTTTTTGGTACCACATTTCAAATTTAAATTTTTCTTAAAATTTTAAATGGCCGCCATTTTTAAACAAAATTTCGGATGAAGCTGGCCAACGAACTCGGTCGAGATATTGGTCTGTACTATGTATAAACGAAGTTACATCCAAATCGGTTCATAAATACGCCTTTTATCGCGTGACAAAATTCAGGACGTTTCAAAATGTCAGCTTCGCTAGAAATTCAAAATGCTATAACTCAGCCATTTTTTAAGATATAGACGAAACAAAAACTGCTACGGAGTCTTTGTATAAAGGTCAAATACATAAGAAAAAAATATTTTTCCATTTTCAATTTTTTGGTACCACATTTGAAATTTAATTTTTTTTTAATTTTTAAATGGCCGCCATTTTGAAACAAAATGGCGGATGAAGCTGGCCAACGAACTCGGTCGAGACATTGGTATGTACTATGTACACACTGAATTACATACAAATCGGTTCATAAATACGAGAGTTACAGTGTGACATAGGTCAGATATATATATATATCAATGTTGAACGGAGGGTGGTTTCGAGGTCTGGGGGTCATGATCGATGAAAATATACCAAAATTTTTTGAAATCGCTTTCCTCCGAACGGCTGCAATAAGTAGCTTTTTGTAAAGAAAGCTACCCAAAATGGCTGAGTTATAGCATTTTGAATTTCTAGCGTGGCTGGCATTTTGAAATGCCCTGATTTTTGTCACGCGATAACAGGCGTATTTATGAACCGATTTGAATGTAACTTGATCTGTACATAGCACATACCAATGTTTCGACCGAGTTTGTTGGCCATCTTCATTCGCCATCTTGTTTCAAAAGGGTTGCCATTTAAAAAAAATGTAATTTAAAATTTAAAATGGGGTATTAAAAAATTGGAAAATGAAAAAGATTTTTTTTATGTGTTTGGCCTTGATACAAAGATTCTGGAGCAGTTTTTGTTTCTGAAAATTTGTTCTTTTGTTTATATCTTAAAAAGGGGTTGAATTATAGCACTTTGAATTTCTATCATGGCTAACACTTTGAAACGATCTTTTATTTGTCTCGCTATACCACACGTATTCCCCTATTTCGATGGAAGAAGGCATGTGGATAGTATACATCAATATCTCGACCAAGTTCGCTGGCCAGCTTCATCAGCCATCTTGTTTTAAAATGGCGGCCATTAAATTAAAAATATATATATTTAAAGTGAGGTGCAAAAAAATTAGAAATTGAAAAAGGTTTCTTTCTTAAGTATTTGACCTTGATATAAGGATTCAGGAGCATTTTTTGTTTGTCTTTATCTTAAAAAATGGCTCAGATATAGCAGTTTCAATTTCTAACGTGGTTGACATTTTGAAAAATCTGATTTTTTGCCTGCGACAGCACTCGTATGTATCAACAGATTCCGATGTGAGTGAGCATGTGCACAGCAATTACTAAGGTCTCGACCAAGTTCACTGGTTAGTCTCATCCACCACGTTGTCTTAAAATGGCAGGCACTTTAAGAAATCGCCGAATTTGGCAGCGAAATATAAGTTACTTTAAATAAAAGCAGCTTGGATAAAGCTGACTAATTTCGCGAAATTCTCATTCATAATGATTTAGTATTGATAAAAATTAGTATTGAATCTCCTACATTCGGTTTCCACTTAACGGAGCTTCGTGTGTTTGAATAATATAAGTTGGCTTTTTTAAAATAAGGAATATGAAAGCTACCTCTTCCTCCCGGCACTGGCCGGAAGGACTTTTTTTTATTAATGTTGTACTAATTTATTTGTTCTTTCGTTATTTAAAATAAAAATTACGCCAATTTTTGTAATTTGGTGAGTGGTTTGGCGATTTATATAACTTGGCGAAATTGGTCAACATGATAACTAAAGTACCCTTAAAACATTGATTTGAATTTGAAATTAAATGCCAGGATTTGTTGCATTATTTAATCGTGTTTGGCTTGATTTGGCGAAAACCGTTTTCGAATACCAGTTACATAAGTATTTTTAAATTATTTGCTATTATTTTTTAAATGAAATAACATTAAATAAAAAAATTTAAGTTAATGACTATAGAACAAAGCAATTTATAACATTTTTTTTTAAATAAAAAGAAAATAAATGTAAATAAACATTTAATAATAAATAAGCAACAATAGCCGGGTTACTATGTCAGGCAAAATAACACTATTTTGGCGGCACCACTTAGGTATCCCGGTGCGTATATGACATCTGCGCCTAATATTTTTCTTTTCGTTTCGTTTAAAAAAAAAGAAAGAAGTGAAAGCCATTAATTTTAAAATTTTCAGTTTTAAATTAAAGTTTTGTATTAAATAAAATGATAATGAAAATTTAAAAAAATATATTGTTCTTAGTATACACTTAAGGGAGGCCAAACTGGCCGCCTAATTAGTTTAAAATAATAACCTTTACTAAAATAATAAATATATATATATATCTGTTATGATTGAAATTTGAGTTGCCATCATTAGAAAAAAGTATTTAAAATTAGAAAAAACTTAACATTTCGAAAATTAATTCGAATTTAAAAATTCTAATACCAGTTTATAGATCTGCGGATCAATACCGATTTTTGGTGTTAATTTCATCGCAAAGTATTCCATATTTTAGGAGAAATCGCCGCGAAACATAATCAGTTGTTTAATCAGTCGTTTCATAGAATTGTTTCTTTAATTCGTTACATTTCAGTCATTTCATATATCCGTTTCATAAATTCGTTTCATTAGGATTGTATATATATAGGGTATATTGATTAGCTATAGTTTTATCGTTTTTTAGTTCTAAAAAATTATTCGCTGATTAATAATATTAATTTTGAAAACTGAGTTAATTTGTTGGCGCAATTTACCAACTAATGTATTTTTAGGTAACAGACTATCAAAGCCCGACTGCTAATGTGCCCGCGAGTTCTGTATGTATGTGTGTATGTATGTACGTAAGGCGATAACTCTTGATAGAATTATCCAATTTGCTTCAAATTTTATAAATATGTTCATTCTAAAATGGCGCTTCATTGTCTAGTTTTGGGGGTTTATTGCTTAACTATAAAACGGAGGGATCTGGGTGGATACCCTAACTTAATTTCGATAAATGCGTTTTCATTCAGAATTGTCCGATTTGCTTCAAATTTTGCAAATAGATTCATTCTAATATGGCGATTCCTTGATTAGTTTTAGAAGTTCGTTGCCTAAGTATAAAGGGGGGAGGGGGGAATAATCCCCTCTTAATTTAGATAAACGGATTTATCATGCAGATTTATCCGATTTGCTTCAAATTTTGTAAATAGGTTCATTCTGGTAAGGTGCTTCCCTAAATATAAAGGGAGAGGGGAACAGGGGACTAATCCCCTCTTACTTTAGATAAATGAATTTTTCATGCAGATTTATCGGATTTGCTTCAAATTTTGTAAATAGGTTCATTCTGGTAAGGTGTTTCCCTGATCAGTTTTTTAAGTTCATGCTTAAGTATAAAGTGGGGGAATTGTGGGGGTTATAATACCCATCTTAATTTAGATAAATGGGTTTTCATGCAGAATTATCCGATTTCCTTCAAATTTGGCATATCGATTTATTCTGATAAGGCAATTCCCTGATTAGATTTGGAGGTTCATTGGTTAAATATGAAGGGAGGGGGACGGGGGATACTCACCCTTCTTTAATTTAAATAATTGGGTTTTTCATGCAGAATTACCACTTTGCTTCAAATTTGGCATATCGGTTTATTATGATAAGGCGCTTCCCTGATTTGATTTTGAGTTTCATTGGTTAAATATAAAGGAAAGGGGACGGGGGATATTCCCACATCTTCAATTTTGATATATGTGCTTTTCATGCAGAATTATACAATTTTCTTCAAATTTGTTGTACCAGTTTTTTTTTATAAAACGCTTCCCTGATTATTTACCATTTTGCTCATAAAGAGTGAGTTTTATTTTATGAATAATAGACATATAAGTAGGAGTATAATCTTGCATTAGTGTGAATAGCCTGTGAGCTCAATGCCATAAGTTTAACTGGGCATTATTCTTTTTATTAGCCCCCGGTATGCTAATTCTTTCTCCCAGTAAAAAAGTGTCGTCTCCAAAAAATAACGTTCCGTTGTATAACCCAGATGTAAAACAAAGCAGATGTATCATTGTACTGTTAAGTACTCTGCTGCAATTTTGCTAGATTACAGGACAGCAGAAGAAATTTCAAATTATTTAGTCACTTCTATCATAGACGGCCCCTTAAACCATCATTTTGCCGATTTTTAAGCATAATTTGAAAACTACTTGGAAGAAAAATACGAAATTTTGGATTTCCATAAAGCAGGACTTAATAAATCTAAATCCATCAAAAAAAGTGTACGCTGCAATTCATAGTTTTTTTCGAATATTAATTTTATAATTCATAATTCACATCATAAAATTATAAAAATTGCAAATTCAACGTATTTATGTTTGGGTATATTAGTATTATTGCTACACAAAAAAATAGCACATTAGAAGCATAATTTCAGGACGTATCCATAAAAATATGAAAATGTAAATTAACATTAGAAGCACTAAATTTTGAATGTTTATAATTCAGAAACTTATCATTCAAATGACTTGAAATTTCGTGTCTAAGTATAGTTTGAACCGAAGATTTGAAATATCTCGTTACAATTGGGTATTGCCATTTAAAAAAAATGAAGTTTTGATTCGTTTTAATATGTAGATGGCCCCTAAGCAAATTTTATATGCATTATTTAAAAGGAGACATTATTTCCAATCGTTCAGTACTAGTAACTTTCGTCTACGATAATTTGTTGAGGAGTTACTAGGGGTTGTTTACTTTTTTTTCCACGACTGTACATATGTATTAAAGCGCGGCTGAGGCAACTAAAGTAATCCGGAATCGGAATAACTTATAGTTAATTTTTAATTAATTAAAAACACAAATTTAACAGCAATTTCCAATCAAGTTTAAACATTTTTCGTTATAGCTATCGCCAACAATTAAAAATCCACAATAAAATTATTACCACAAACATTACTTTTCTACTACACGGACCACTCTACTTACCACCTGAAAAGTGAAAATGAAACTAGTATCCGTCAGGCCGAAATGTCGGAGCATGGAGTCGTATAAACTTAACACATAACATTTAAAAAAAAAGTAATAATAATTTTCATGATTACTGTTTAATAGTACAAAATTAAATTTGAAATAACACCCGTTGAATCCTCATTTTCTAGTGTTTCATTCAGTCATCAGTTGCCTCAGGTAATGCTCAAATGCTACTTTATGGCACGATAATCAACAAAATGAACCATTATAGCATGTGGCATGACTGGGGTTTGAAATTTTGAGTCATAGACATTATCTTTTACTATACTCAGTACACCGCTTATCAATCCCCACTCCATCCAGATATTAGTATGTAACATAACTCTGTATCCAACTGCTGAAAAAAGTCCAGCCTGAAGTCCAAACACGTGATCATCTTCACTACATCTTACTTTTAATTATTGTGGTCTGCCAACATTCTTGTCATTGACCACTTTGATTTAAGAAGTACTTCTTGATTATGTTCTTTCGCTTGCGTGTTTTTGGAAAAAAGACATATAGCATCTTGAAATCATTCAAGTTGAGCCGGAAGCAGTGTAGCTTTCCACCGTTGCATAAGAGATGAGTCTGAAACTTGACCCACGCAAAGCGAATATAGAGACCTTCGAAACTGTCTTTGCTGATCGTCATTTTGTATCAATGAGTTTGTTAATGTGAAACAATTTTCAAAAGCTCTAAGCATTTTTTTGTCTGCGAAGAGCCAAAATGTCTTTTATAGAATATCTCTTATATAGAGGGATGTCTTTTACGCGATGTAACTACCTAATACCACCAAGGATATAAACAAAGTACCTTTGCGACATCTTTGTTCAAGTTCAGCCATAAGACGACAATTGAAAATTCGTCAATATAGGTAAACAATACTGTATCTATGCTGAGCTGTAGATTTCTTTCTGCCTGACTTTTTAAATCAGAGAACTTTTTAAAACACGGGGGTTTTTAAGCACTGAGTGAATTAACTTTCCTTCGACATTAAGCGCAGAAGCACTTGTTAGTGCCAAAATAATGACAGCTTCTGATCCTAACTGCTCTATGATTGTTTTACTAATTTCTTTGATTATCCTACTTTCTCCAGCTCTTGCTTTTCCAATAATAAAAGTTGACTTAGGAAAATTGTAACTTTTGCTTGCAATGGCAAAAGCTGTTCTGTGCATAACTTAAGTATTTTCTGCTGCTCATCTGTAAATCTGATATCAGAATTATCAAAATTTTCATGCAGTGTGATTTTTTGTTCTTTAAAATAATTCAGAAATGTTAAAAGTAAAGAGAATTCATTGAATAAGAGAGTCTACGTTAAAGAGAAAGAATAATCACCGGGGATGTGTTGAGCGATTTTGATTTGTTTAAAGTAGCTCCGATCTTTGAGACAATCAAAAATTGGAACTGGATCCATCGAGCTAACGGCAGAAAACTTCAAAGCCCCTTCAAAGACTTGCATGTCTGGCATAGCCCAGACTTATTTAATATGGTATAAGGGAAAGGTTTGTAACACGTGTGTAACACGCACACTTTGGTAATCTGCTTTACACCTCTATCAAACTTGATACTTTTGTTCATTTGAGTTATTGTTATATCGTTATTCGCGCAATTACTCGTAGGCAGCTGGGAAATTTTTATGTGACTTTTCCACATAGAATTATGCTGAATAACTCTTTTCATCTCAATTGCTTTCTTTTAACCGGCATTTTCGAAACTTTTGTGTATAATGTTACACATATAAAAATATGTACATTTCTTAAAAAGTCTACATCTAGGCAACAGGTTAAAAAAAATCACGGAATGATATATGACTTTTTGTGAAGTTGAATTCTCACGAATTAACTTTCATTGTTGCATCCATTTTCCGATTATAAGCATAAAACTATATAGTCATATACATTAGCGTCAAAATTTTCGCCAAGCTTGGAGACATTTCGCGAAATTTCGCCCAATTTGGCAACCAAAAATATGTTGATATAAATGCAGCGAATTTAGCTGTAGCTGCCAAATTTGGCGAAATTTCCACTGGAATTCAACACTGATGGTTCTTCTCTAATCCGGGTCTTCGCATTTTAGCTTAGTGGTTTCCCGTAAGCTTAAGCTAAAATCTTAAAATCAAGAAATAAGTAAGATCCCTTTTCTTTACGCTTTTGGGCCTTTTTTATTTTGTTATCTACATATTTCTGTTTTCAAGTGTACATCAAGGCCAAAAATGCTTATCTCATTCACTTCAGAATGTTCATTCGAATTTCAGTTGCAACAAATTCACTTACGGTGAATTAAAAAAATGAGTAACATTCTGTAATTGGGACCACTACCAAATGGTTATATTTGCGCATAAAACAGCGCTCACTATATTATAAAATTTTCTACCACCCCGATTACGGAAATTTCCTAATACAAACATACATACCTCTGAATAAAAGCATACATAAGAATACACACTCTAAATTAAAATGTCTGAAATTCAGACACTTAAGTGTCTGAAATGGAGTGTTCAATTTTCAGACATTTTAAAATGTCTGAATTTTTTCAGACACTTTTTGCGTCTGAATTTCAAACACTTCAAACGTCTGAATCGCATCCATTTTTTTGTAAGCATCATACGTAGCCATGTTTGACCACGTTGAATCCTGGAAAAATATTTGGCTGTGGTCCTGCCCCCCCCCCCCCCCCAATACAGCCTGATTTTTTTGGTGCTCTCAGTTTTGGTATACAATTTTCGTTACGTTGATAATTTTAATCTTTTACGACATTGTACTGATTATAATCAATATCTTGAACTTCAGGAGTAGAACAAGATTAAAAAACAAAAAATATTTATCTAAATATTAGATTTTTTTAAATTTATTTTGTTTTTAACCTTATTTTACTTTAAAAGTTCAAAATATTGATTATAATCAGTACAATTTCGAAACAGATTTAAAATATAAGCTTTACAAATATTGCACATCAAATTTGGGGGCACTACAGTCGTAGGGGGACGGGGCACTTCCCAGTTTGCCCTTCCTTTAATCAAGAAGTTCTTTTGCAAAAAACGCAACCCTGCATTATAGTTGTCTAAATTGAGATGTCCGGTATTCGGGAGTATCCGTTGTGGAGGTTAATGGACATTCTCGAATAGCGAACACCTCTATTTAACGAATACTTTTTTAATCAGAAGACATACATATTTGTATATTTTTACCTCAAAAAAGTAGACATCTCCAATTATCGGACAAATTCCGCGGTCCCGAAGTGTTCGCTATTAAGGGCTTTTAAGGTACATAGATAAATATATATATATATTTTATAATCTTGTCCTACTCTAAAAGTTCAAAATATTTATTATACTCGGTTGAATGTGGAAAAAGATTTAAAATATCAGATGTACAAAAATTGCAAAAATCCCCCCCCCCCCAAAAAAATGAAAATATAAAAAAATATATTGCCACATAGGCAATTTTACATATACATCACTTGATAATCACAACAGCCATTTAACTATGAATAATGAAAATAAATAAATAAATATTCTACTTTAATAACATTGGGGAAAAATGACTTTGGTATTTTGTTAAATATATTTGCGTTTTTAAACTTGTCCTACTCTAAAAGTTCAAAACTTTCATTATAATCAGTGCAAGATTTAAGATATCAGCTTTACAAAAATTCATGCAAAATTTCCCCCCCCCCCCAAAAAAAAAAAAAAAAATGAAAATACTTATTTAAAAATTATGTTTTTTAAAAATTTATATTTCCACATGGACAAGTTTTTATGTAGATCAGAGGGTACTCACAAAAGCTATTCAACTATCAATAAAAACAAATAAGTACATATTCTATATTAAAAACATGAGGAAAAAATAACTTATGATTTCCAAACTTCTTTCGTCTTAAATATATACAGTAACATCTGTCATTTTTGTATTTTTCGTATAAGTGCATATAAATAAAGTTACCACAATTTTAAATACGAAATCTAGTTAGAGGTTTTTACTTTTTCCCATTATAAATTTCAAATTACTTTTTTATTAAAAATAATAAAAAAATCAGTATTAGAGTTGATTGCAAATGAAATACATATGTATATTTTTACAGGCAGCTTCATATAATAGACCGGTCTCATTTACTTTATTTATCTTTTTTTAATCTGCGGTTTTATGCCAGGAAGTAAGAAAGCATTAGGTCATCTTTCAAAGTTTTTTTTTTCTTTACTTCCTTGTGGCCGTCATTAACTGCGAGATAAAAATTATCCATTGAAACTAAGAACTGACATTGAATATATAATTCGTAATAAAAAAGAACGTCATAAGTTTAAAAATATATACTTCTAGAATTAGTGGGGTTTTTTGCGAACAGATTCAAAACTAATTAAATTTCATGCAGGATTTTGTTTAGTACAATAAATAAAATCATAAAATACACTAATTTTACTACTATAAAGAAACTTACTTGAGTTGCTGCAAGAGGTAAGAAATATTCCTCGATTTGAAATTTTAAAAACTACCACAACCACAGTGACGGAGAAAGACTTTCATCAGTTTAAAAGGTAATCCCATAATACATCCGACTAGCCATATTTAAAGAATGAGATGTTTCATCCTAAAAACAGGACCCGCCAGACAAAAGTTTCTTTTTTTTGCCAGCTTCGACAGGACGAAGATGAATAACACAATATTATTGATATAAATTGATACGAGTTAACACTAAGCCCATTGCACACGCTTTGTAGAATTTCCGGGTGTAATCTTCAACCGTCGTCTACTTCTGTTCTGTGTCTATCCCGCCCTTGTATCGACGACAGCTTCTAAGAGACATTTGATGTCGAGCACACACGTCAGATGTATGTATTCAATAAATAAATACTCCAAGTTAATACGAATTAAAATCACAGTACTTCACATTTCGCAAAAAACGAATTAAAATACACGCGTACATAAAAACAAACTTTGTTTGAATTACAACGTATACCACTTCGAACGAAGACATCTAAAACGCATGCGCAATTGGGAGTGCTAGTGGCCCTGGTGGTTATTGCGTCGGAAGAATCAAAACGTCTTAAATTAAGACACGTTTAAAGCAATGAAGTGTCTTAAAATAAGACGTTTGCGGATATTTTAGACATTATTCTCAGTTCGTTTACACCATGGTCATAGTAAGACGCTTATGTATCTTAAATTAAGACATCTATAGTGTCTTAATTTTCAGATTAAGACACTTAAGTGTCTAAAATTCTTTTTCAGTCACATATGTGTCTAAATTTAAGACGCTTCTATTTGCAGTGCATACATACAAGTAATACATACATAATATTATATTTTTCTCGACTTCTTTTATTATCATTCGTTGCCATGCGGTTAATACTGAATCTGTTATCATGCAACTAACATCCGAAATCGTATTCTCCGTATTCGATTTCTCTTTATTTCTCTTAATTTATAATTCAAAGTGAATCGCATCGATTTGGTAGGTTACGCAAAAATGTTCACTTGCATTTCAGTTGCAGCATATTCACTTACGGTGAATTAAAAAGAAAAATTAATATCCTTCTGAAATTGGGACCGCTATCAAATAGTTAAATTTGCACATCAAACAACGCTCACTAAATTATGAAATCGTCTACAAACCCGATTACGGAATTTTCCCAATACAAACATATATACGTTTTAATACAACCATACATACATAAGAATACATACATATAAGTAGTACATACATGAGGTTATATTTTTCTCGATTTCTTTGATTATCATTCGTAGTCATGCGGCTAATACTGAAATCGTTACCATGCGGCTAATAAACGAAATCGTATTCCCCGTATTCGATTTCTTTTCATTTCTCTTAATTTTAAATTAAAAATGAATTGCACCGATTTGGAAGGTTACGGAGAATGTCCATGTGCATTTCAGTTGCAGCACATTCACTTACAGTGAATAAAAAAAATGAGTAACCTTCTGTAATTAGGACCGCCACCAAATGGTTAAATTTGCGCATCAAACAAAGCTCGCTAAATTATGAAATTGTCTACAAACCTGATTGCGGAAATTTCCCAATACAAACATGCATACGTCTGAATATAAACATACATACATATAAGTAATACATACATGACATTATATCAGGGTTCGTACGACTCCTGGAATTTTGTGAAAAGGAAATTCTTCTGCACAGCTGTTTTCTTACAGAAAATCTCTCCTTATAAGAATGCGAAATTTCACCAGTTTAGCATAGATATCTTTTTCTATAAAAAAAAAAAAATACTGGAAAATACCCTGATCCGTACAAAACCCTGTTACATTTTTTTCGATTTCTTTGATTTATCACTCGTCGCCATGCGGCTAATACGAAATCTGTTACCATGCGGCTAAGACCCAAAATCGTATTCCCCGTATTCGATTTCTTTTCATTTCTCTTAATTTAAAATTCAAAATGAATTGCATCGATTTGGTAGGTTATGGAGAATAAAAGGTTCGCACTGAAAAAAAAAAGAAAAAGTGGTCGTTACGGACGTAGAAAGTAAAACTTCTGAAAGTCAATCTATATCTCAGGTCAAAAATATTGACGACGCCATAACGATTCGGATGAGGTTAAAATGCATAATTTTCAACAATGGAGCTAATGTTTCGTTTAATAGCGAGATGAAACCCGTCGTATTTTGACGAAAGAAATTGTTTAAAAAGGAACTCATACATTAGTTAATACTTACTCTCAACAAATATCATTTTTAATTTAAAGTTACCAAAATACTAATTCCATAAACTTCGACTGCTCAACGTATTAAAGAATTAAAATGTATTAGTATACCTAACCAAGATAAGTAATTATGATGAAATTATCCTTTGAGGCTCTTATGTTTGAAATTACCTATTGAAAATCAGCAAAAATGATTTCACCATGAGCCAATCATAGAATTATTTTTCGCGTGAAATCTAAACTTAACGTCATTTTCATCGTCTCAAAATTTACATACGCATCTCTTAAATTTACATTCACCATTTCTAAAATATCGCAGTACGCAATAAGTTATTAATACATATATTTCCAACCTTGAAATCAAGTTTGTTAACTACGACTTTGCATGTGAACATTCGCACTTTCGACTTGTGAATCTAATCACCGTATCGGTGAGTAAAATTCCAGAAATTTATATCTTTTAGAGGCGTTCGTAGTAAAATATTTCGTTTTATCAGAGAAAATGATGGTTTTCATTTATATATGATGTCACTTTCCCTCATTGAAGCATTTCACATAGCGTCTCAAACTCAGTGGAGTGAAAAAGTATTGAGTTGTAATAACTTTTTGACGAAAAAATTTAGTGTTTTTTTTTTTTTAAAGCGTGACGTCTTTTTCAGAAAAAGCTCAAGCTAGCTGTCTAAAAAAAAAAAAAAAAAAAAAAAAAAAAAAAAAAAACCTTATCTTTCAAATATATAGATTTAAACCTGCAATGTTATCTCTATGGGAAAACTTTGAGCAGGCATTTCATGCCGTTAGGGTTGACGAATATTTATGATTTTCAATACGCACCGAGATTTTGGCACTACCAAAGTCCATTTAAATTTTTGTGTCGATACGACAAATATTTTGGACGCTATCGCGTTAACAATAAGTGTAATTTTTGCAGGGAAACCAGAGCTGTGCTCCGACAATAAATAGCTTGACGAATTAAAAACAAAAGTGAATGTTACGTCATAGTTTTTCTGTGTTATGATTTCCATGAAAAAAGCTATAATTATTTAATTAATTTGACAAATTAAAAAGATGGGATATTACGTCATATTGGAAATATAAAGTACGTGGTGAATGTATAACGTTATATACGTGTGAAAAAATGTATTGAAGCTCGATAAAAACTCGATTGTGGAAATATTGGTGTATTTTAATATTATTGCTCCAATGATGAATAGAAATATGTTCATTTACACCTGTATTATTTTGCGTCTGTTATATAAATTTATACATTTTTATATTGGGTTTTCATTTGATTCATGTGTACAACAATTTTTTTGATTTATCTCTATTGCGTGAAGCTTAATTACGAAAGATTAATCCGTTTGCCTTTAAAACAACATAAAGTGTGCATCATTTTTTTACGGCCAATAATCTATAAGAAAAATTCATCTATGAATAAATAAATAAAATAATGTAAACAAAACACAAATTTAACAGATATGCAATTGAAGGACGCGCTTAAAGCTCTGGAATTATCAGAATTCAAAAGGATGCCGTTAGTAGCAAAATCTTGGGTTAATAACTCTTAGCATACAACTAATATGTAAATATCGTTTTAGTAAATTTTAAAACTTTATTCGATTGTATCATTAATATTTTTCATATGAAAAATGCATTTTTATTGTTAGTGGGCAATCTAAAAAATATATTGCATGTTAAAAAATATCAGTTTTCAATTTTAAAAAAGTTTTCAGTTCCTCCGGAAGCCCGGGTACGATGCCCTAGTCTATATTATAAAGGACAAACATATCTGTGCGTAACGCATACGTCATTTTGCGAATGGCAACACTTTGAAATTTTAAATAAAACTTCGCACATTTTAAATTTTTACACCGCCGT
This sequence comes from Maratus speciosus, assembly GCA_963932465.1. Lineage (NCBI taxonomy): Eukaryota > Metazoa > Arthropoda > Arachnida > Araneae > Salticidae > Maratus > Maratus speciosus. Next base: position 4,988,715 of record OZ010786.1, on the reverse strand, counting down.
ATAAGGAAAAAAATGCTCTTTTAAATGCAACTTGTTTGAAAGCTGTATCTCAATTTATTTTTTGAGATATTAATTTTTTTGTAGTTTTTAATACCATTTTTCTAATCGTGGCAAAAAAAAGTACCCCATTGCTGTTGAAAGAAAACGGAAAATAGTCGAAAATAGGAGATTACACTATCTTTTTGTTGCCATTTTCTCATAAAACCTGAAAAAAAAGTTGAAATTAAAATAAGGGCTATGTCAAGAATATTGTCTGTTATTTCGTGATAATGACGTCATTATGCATACTTTTCTATAGACGAAGTTTAAGTCCGGATTGTAAAAGTGGATTGCTTTAGAGGATGCAAATGACGTCATTTTATAAAAAAGCATGTATTTTAATTGTTAAAACTGAATTATGCTTTGTAGACGTGCGTCATTTTCACAGCCCAGCTGCTTTGAAATTCTTCACAGGTGAAAATGCTTCACTTTTTAAAATAATGTAATCGAAATCACACACTGATAAAACGCAATGTTTTACAAAAATTTAGAGTGTCTTTATAAAAGAGAGGTGACATGCAAATAATAGCGACTTATATTACAGAAATTGATGTTTCTCGCCTGGATGGATTTGCATCGCTGAGTTAGACAAGCAAACTAATAATTTGAGGTTTAAAATAATATCATATTCTGAAGTTTTTGCCAAAATTCTGTGGAATAATAAAATTTTAATGCTATTCTTTAGGACATTCTACTATAATTTTATCAAAACAACATAATTTGCTGAATTTAATTTTTCATAATTTTATATAACCTACGAGCGAACTTGTCCGGCGTTGGCCGGGTACGTCAAAAAGCAGCAGGAATTGCGAAAAAGTTCTGGAAATCACAATAAGATATCTAGAAAATTTAAAATCGCTGCACAAATTTCGAAAAGCAAAAAGAAAATTATATATTGTGTTCCAAGATTGCAAGTTGATTCCTTTCACTAATGTGGAAAAAAATGAGGAAATCACTAAAATACACTAAAAATCGCATACATGATTCCCGAAATTCGAAAATTGCTATACGAAGTCCAAATAAAATTTATTGAAATGAGGGCAGAATGTACTCTAGATCAAAAATGGAATGACAAAAAATTGCTACAGATAGCGAAGAAACGTAAAAATCGAATTAAAAATCTCAAAAAGTTAAAAATCACGAAAGACAAAATTTACTATAATTGGATAAATGTTTCAAATCTAATTCTTTCGACCTGTGGGCTCTCTTAAAATTTATGTTTGGGAAAGCATGCTAAGCATTGTTTCATGTTACTTTTATTCATAATTTAATTTACTTGGATTACCTTAAATACAATTAATATAATCCCTTGAGTTAATATTAGTTTTTGTTGCATTAAAAATATCTCAATTTGTTGATTTTCTCTAAGCAAGTAACGCTTATTGTTTTTCAATGGAAGTCTATGGGAATATGGCGAAATATTAGAGATATCGCCAAGTTGCCGTCACTTTTGGCGACTAAATTTGGTCGCCAGATTTGGCGATAAACTTGACGGTATTTGGCGACAGAACTGTTTCCTCCATACGGTAACACCCTTATAGGTATGAAGATGCATTAACTTCTGTTCAATAATCGCTTAAAAAATCGCTAAAAATTGATTGCTGTACCAATTCCGAATAAACTTTTTTGAAAATAGAACAAAATTGACTATATTGGGTTAAAAGAAAGAAACCGTATTCTTTTCACTAATATGGAAAAATCGCCACAAAACTTAAACAAGTTGGAAATTGCTCGTCAAACGTGGCAAATGAGGTGCGTTCGTACTATAACTAGTTTTATAATTATTTTTTGCACCCCATATTGTACTGAATGTATACTGTTTTGCACTTCATAAAGCGCATAGTCTGATACATCATTAAAATGCACTTCCAATAATTTTTTCCCATTCCCCGTAATGTAACGGAACACTTTTGACTGTCCCTGTAATTAAACTATACATCCGATTTTCCTAAAATTTGAAATAGCTCAACAAAACTTTGCAACAATTATATCTTTAAAATTTCAGACCATTCGGAAGGCTGTAATATCATTAAAATGCACTTGCAATAATTTTTCCCATTCCCCGTAATGTAACGGAACACTTTCGACTGTCCCTGTAATTAAACTATACATCCGATTTTCCTAAAATTTGAAATAGCTCAACAAAACTTTGCAACAATTATATCTTTAAAATTTCAGACCATTCGGAAGGCTCTAATATCATTAAAATGCACTTGCAATAATTTTTCCCATTGGCCGTAATGTAAAGAAAAACTTTTGACTGTCCCTGTAATTAAACTATACATCCGATTTTCCTAAAATTTGAAATGGCTCGACAAAATTTTGCAACAGTTATATCTTTAAAATTTCAGATCATTCGGAAGGCTCTAATATCATTAAAATGCACTTTCACTAATTTTTCCCATTGGCCGTAATGTAAAGAAAAACTTTTGACTGTCCCTGTAATTAAACTATACATCCGATTTTCATAAAATTTGAAATGGCTCGACAAAATTTTGAAACAATCATATATTTGAAATTTCAGACCATTCGGTTGGGTAGTTTTTGCTCTGTTACATGCGGACAGACGGACGGACGGACAGACGGACGGACGGACGGACGGACTGAACGACGACTATAGGTGCTACGTATTTATATAATTACGAACGCACCTAAAAAGAGCTAAAAACAGATAAAAAATTAAATAAAAAAAATCTAATCAAAAAATTGAAAATCGGGCTTCGAGTTGCAAAACTTCATATATAGACGTACCTTTCTCCCGAAATTTTGTAGCTCTACGTGTAGCGGTTTCTGCAAAACACCGTCGACACACTCACTCACACACAAACTTCTTTCCTTATTATTAGAGATATATTTAAAACACAAGTGTGTTTTTTAGTCATCTGCCCTGATCTTTCTGCTGAACAAATTTTACTAATATTTTTTTAACCATTTGGAAAAATGGTTATTGTCCTCGGTCAAGGTACGAAATCAAAAACATATCTGAAGCTTTTTATTAGTTGAATCCGCATTTTATTCGTTTTGTGATTGGTTTATACAGTAATCTGTATTTTCCCTTTACTTTCAACAGAGAATGATACTTCTGTTGCCACTATGACAAAAAAGTAATAAAAACTACAAAAAATTAATAACCCAGAAACAAATTGAGAAACAGCTTTCAAACAAATTGCATTTAAAAGTACATTTTTTTCTCTATACGACGGTGTAAAAAGTAATATTGTGGGATGTTTAGAAGTTTAAGAATGAAATTTCATTTAAAATTGATCCAGGAATATTAGTGTTTAATCCATGGCGTACGTAATGTATGACCAGCTATACAGAAGTTTAAAAATTTACAGTACCGAAAAATGTAATCCATGACGTACGTAATGTATGATCAACTCCGAGCGATTTTTTATGTCTTAAATTTTAGTCTTTGAAAAAATCATTTTCCAAATGGATTAAATAGCAATTAAATTTGTTAAATTGCATTTTTTTTAATTGATGCGTCTAAAAATCATAAATTACGGAAATTTTTACTCCTCGGAATTCAGATTAGAATCTCAAGTAAAGAGTGCGTCTGTTCACATAAAAGCTGTTGCTGACAATCGTGAATTCACGTTTTGAGTTAAAATGATTTTAAAATGATTAAACAAAATACAATTTTTTAAAAAAGAATGAATATGATTATGAGAAGTGCGTATGCAAATTTTGAGAAAGTGAAAATTGCTGTTTTTCATTTCGGAATATGAAGCATAAGAGCACTAACTGATAACCACATCCTAATAACTGTACTTTATTATATTTTACTGATTAGGCTTCTATATTATAAAGAACAAACGTATTTGTGCGTAACGCTGACATCATTTTATGAATGGCAACATTTCACGATCAAATTTCGGTTTTGAAATTTTCGCTACTGCAATGTTTTAATCTTCTGACTATCGTACATTTTCAACTTTCATCCCATGGGCAAAAAATTTACTTTCAAATGCAATTTGTTTAAAAACTGTATCTTAATTGACTGATGTATTATGTTTTCTAAAATAAATTTTAAGCATGATTTTTTTAAAGTTTATCTTATCACGTGCCAGTTTCAATACATAATAATAATAAACATTTTGCACATAAAGCAACAAAAATTGTTCAGCATTTGTTTCTGACTATTTTTGCATAACGAAATTTATACTTCCTTTATAAACAAATAAAAGAATAATATTAAAAAAAAACACCAATGTAACATATGTGTGAAGACAAATTAACGAAATTAATGCCTCTTTTATAAATAAATAAAAAAATAATATAAAGAAACGCAAATCTAACATATTTGTAATCGTACATTTTAAATTTTTAGATCACCAAATAGGATTTTTATTTTGTAATTTGTTTGCAAAGTTAATCCCAGTTTACTGATTGCCTATGGTTTTAAAAACAATTTTTAAAGCATGAAATATTTTTTTTTAATTTATCTATATCTCGCGGAGCTCTATTACGAAAGATTAATCCGTTTGCCTTTAAGCAAAATAAAGAGTTCATAATTTTCTTACGGCTAATATTCATTAACAAAAAACTTCCCTATAAATAAATAAATTAATTAATATAAATAAAACACAAATTTAACAGACATGTATAAGTTCTGAAACTAGCAGAATATAAAAGGATGCCGTAAGAAGAAAAACCTTGGTCAAATAACTCTTAGCATGTGGCTAATAAGAAAATATCGCTTTTGATAAATCTCAAAAATTGATTTGATTGTATAATTCGTATTTTTCATATGAAAAATGCTTTTTTGATGTAAATTGGCAATCTAAAAAATTTATTGCATATAAAAAAAATATTAGTTTTCAATTTTTAAAAAATGTTTTCACCTACATTGTGTACCTACACACACCTACATCCGAGAAACCCGGATATGATCATCTAGTATTCATAAAAAACAAAACCTATTTTAAAAACTTTTTATAGCTCATTCGGCCTGCTTCCTTACATAAATCCGAAAAGATATATTAATGAAATTACTGTATAATATTGCTGTATATTTATAGGCTATAAAATAAATGATACGGAATGTTATTTATAGTCTACAGCACCACTGCATATTTATAGACCATAAAAAAAGATTAGGAATTTATATCTTAATTGGCATTTGAAAATATAGAATATATATCATCGAAATAAGCTTTTCAATTCATGAAATTATATGAGCAAAGCAAAAAATTTTTGTTCAATGTTTCACGATTTCGTTGCTCTATATATCTAGCGTTTAAAATATCTGAAGAAAGTTTTTCAATAGTTAGCATTTCATACTTTAAAATTGTGTATTATATATTTTTCGTAAAAGATGAACTATAGAATTTACTGTAAATATAGTGCAAAATGAAGCTACTTTTATTCAGTTAGATTAATATGTATTTAAGGTGTACCAGGACACTTAAAACCGAAAAAAAAAAGACCATTTTCAACACTGAATATTTAAAAATCTGTATGAGTTAAAAACGCAGTTTTAATTGGCATGAATGACATAAGTATGTTCTTTTATTTTGTGTATTTAAAAAATTGCAAGATGCAGAATTAGCATTTACAGGGGGCTCCAAACTGTTAGATATTTGGAGAGCAGAAAATCGGCATAACAGCATAATCGCTGGATTAGAAAATACATTTTGCAACTAGAATGAAAATGTTTGTGCCTGCGAATACTTCAGATTTTTATAATTACCCTGGACCTAAATAAATTTTTAATTAAAGAATTTTTATTTTTTAATGCAAAGTTGTATTTAGATAATACAAAATTTTGAAAATTTCAACAGTATTTTCACCTAAAATATATATCTCTTTGAACAATAAAAAGGAAATTTAGGTTCAGTTTATACAGACTAACATGAAAGATGTATTTTGAAAATTTCATGAAAAAATATTCAGAAGTTTTTGAGATATCGTGCGCTTTATACCCAAAAACGTCATTTGGAGAAAAATGACCTCAAAGTTTTGGAAAGTTCAGCTACTGAACGGGTATAATTCTAAAAGCCATAACTTCTCTTTAAATGGGAATTCAACGAAACAATTATATCAAAATGTTCAGAAATGATAAGAGTGTAGCATTTAAAAAAAAATAAAATTTCGAAAATTTTGAAGCTTTAAGAGACTTGAGACCCCTTAAACAGAAAATAACAATTCATAAATTTATCAAACAAATTAAATAAAAAATGTTCTGGGGAAAAATATCTTCCTATATATATATGAAAAAGTTTTGATTTGGAAATGAACCAATGGAAAGCTGCGTAGATCATCCGAGTATACTCCTACTAGATCGGCATGCATATTTTTTTATGACATGGTGTCTTTATTCGTTAATATTAAGAAAACTGTTTCATACAAAGATATGAAAATCAGTGGTATAATAGAAACATGTTTCATAAACACGCTGATGCAGACAGTTTTTAAATCGAATAATTATTTTAAGAGATATTTAATGTTAAATGTGGTCAAAATCGTTAGATTAAAAAAGTTTGATAGGAGAAAAACTATACATTTTTAGACAATTTTATACATTGGAAGTTCCCGATGTGCAGACTGCAATTATCTTTTTAATTTGACTCATTTTTTGAGGATCTATTTCCATTTTAAATTCAAATTTTCAGCATTTCGAGAGATATTTTTCACACATTTTAGAAAAGGGCAATTATCTTAAACTGTTGCCAATTTTAAAAACAGAACAAAGAATAATATTTCCTTCAAATAAAAAAAAATATTTACACGTAGTTATTATAAACAGAAAAAAACTTTCAAATTCGAATTAAGCGATTACGTGTTAAAAATCGGGAAAATTTTGAAAATTACATCATAAAAACTACAGTTACACGTGATTTTTAAAAGGGAAAGAATTTTTTTAAATACTAGGGGCCTCTGCCCCCTACGAGCTAAGCTCGCCAATCCCCGTTCAGATACACCAAAATCCAAAAAGCACGCTAATTTGATCGGCTTTAAAAATATTGAATTAAAATAATAAAAAAAAACAGTAGCGATCTCTCTGTAAACGGGTTTCCATTCGTTTTCCTTGGATTGGGGATTTTTAAGACCAAATCTGCTACTGTTAAGCGATACAATGGCTTTTTTCGTATTTAATTAAAAAAATAGTTAAACATTTGAAAATAAACTAATGTAAAAGGAATTAAGTAAACAGTGTCATTGTCTCCTGGTATTTTTTAACAGCGCTATAAGATAGTTCTTTTAAATAATTCATTTTCAATGTATCGTTTCAAATCTGACGTAATTTACACCAAAGTTTTATTTCTCTTATTAATATTCACGTGAAAATACTTTTGTTGTTAGAAGGAAATATTATTTGCGCTGACTTCGAATTCATGATAGTAGTTGAAAGATTATCTCAAAATATCTCGCGCAAATATATTTTTCAATTTAAATTGTTTTGCTATATTTTTTTCCATTTTAAATATGACGTAATTTCTTCAAATTACAAGTTTTAACGCATAATAATGATATTTTTATTTTAAGATTTTGTTTCTCTTTTAAAATTCAAGTGTAAACATGGTTCTTATGACGTAATTTTCCTGCTTTTAACATGTAATCATTTAATTCCAACTTTAAAGTTTTTTTTTTCTTTTTGTAACAGTTACGTGTGAATAAATTTTTAATTTCAAGTAAACATTATTGTTTGCGCTGTTTATACAACTGGCAACAGTTTAAATTAATAACATTTTCTAAAATTTGTAAAAAATATCTCTCGAAATGCTGAAAATTTGAATTTAAAATTGAAATAAAACCTCAAAAAAATGAGTCAAATAAGAAAAATAAATGCAATCTGCACACCGGGAACTTATAACGTATAAAATGATCTAAAAATGATTAAATTCTCATGTATAGTTTTTGCTCCAATAAAACTTTGTTAATGGAACGAATTTGTCCACATTTAGCATTAAATATATCTTAAAATAATTCTTCGATTTGAAAACTGTCTGCATCAGCGTGTTTATCAAACATTTCTCTATAATACCACCGATTTTCATATTTTTGTATGCAACAGTTTCTTTTTTTAAATTAACGATGAAAGGCCATGCCTAAGCATTCAAATTGGATGCCGATCTGCCCGGAATATCTACGCAGATTTTCATTGGTCCATTTCCAAATCAAAACTTTTTTTTTATATATAGAAGGACTAAATTCATTATTATGCGCTAAATGTCACAAATGAAGTAATTTACGTCATATTTAAAAAGGCCAAATAAATAAAAGTTGGCAAAACACTTTAAATTAGCAAATATATTTGCACGAGACATTTATTTCATATTTTGAGATAATCTTTTCAACTATTATCGTGAATTCTAAGACAGTGCAAATAATATTTCCTTTCTAACAGAAAAAGTATTTTCATGTGAATATTAAAAAGAGAAAGGAAACTTTGGTGAAAATTACGTCAGATTTAAAACGGTATATTTAAAGTGTCTCAAGACTCTTAAAATTGAAAAAAAAAAAAAAAAAAAAAAAAAAAAAAAAAAAAAAAAAAAAGAGAGAGAGACCATTTTCAACATATTATATCTTAAAATGTAATTGATTTCAAGACAAAATTTTATATTGGGATGAAATATATAAGTATTTTCTTTCATTTCATGTATTTGAAAAATTACAAGATGCAGAATTAGAATTTACAGTGGGCTCCAAAATGTCAGACATTTGACGAGCGGAAAATCGGCATAACAGATTATGCGCACGATTACAAAATAAATTTTGCATATAGAAAATTTTGGGTCCTACTTATGCTTCATATTTTAATAATTACTCTGAATCTAAATAAATTTATATTTAAAGCATTTTTCTATTTTTAATACAAAGTTGTATTTAGTTACTGCAATATTTAGAAATTTTCAACAGTATAATCACCCATAAATAATATATTTCTGAACAATAAGAAGGAAATTTTAGGTTCAGTTTATACATACTAACATGAAACATATGTATTGAAAATTTCATGAAAGAAAATTTAGAAGTTTTTGAGATATCGAGCGCGTTTTGCCCAAAAACGTCATTTGGAGAAAACTGACTTCAAAATTTCTGAAACGCCGCTTCAAGCTGTTGAGCGTGTATAATTTTAAAAGCCATAATTTCTGTTGTAATAGGAATTTCAAGGAAACATTTATACCAAAATGTTCAGAAAGGATAGTAGTTTAATATCTAAAAAAATTTAATTTTCAAAAATTTTAAAGCTTTAAGAGTCCTGAGACCCCTTAAAAGAACTTTCTCATAGCGTTGTTAAAAAGTACCGAGAGACAAAAACACAGTGTACGTAATTCATTTTACATTAGCTTACTTTCAAATGTTTAACTAATTTTTAACACTTTCCAACAAAGTTGAAAAGTGTTATTGATTTCGGTTTGTCTGTTCGCGCTCTAACTCTCGTAAATATACTCGGATCGCACTGAAACTTTTGGGTATTGACGTTTAGCCTAGCACGAACCCTATTTCAAATGAAGTTTGTAGCATGTTTAGTTCATTTACAGGGACAGTCAAAAGTATTCCGTTACATTACGGCCAATGAGAAAAAATCCTTTTAAATGAATTTTAAAGATGTTACACCCTTTCAAACATAATAAAAAATATATGCATTTACGAAGTGCACTAAAATGCGCAGAATATTCTGTAGCATATGCGGTGCAAGGAATAGTTACTATTCATTTACAGAGCTACACAAAAGAATTCCATTACAAATGGTATAGGGGGAAATTGTTTGCGGCGTATTTTAGTTATACAAATTCATATATAATAAAATTGATATACGTCGGTGAGGCTTACTTAAGTTATTTCATGCATAATCCAAAGTGCATAGCATTTACAGGAACATACAAAACATTTCAGACAAGTATTTTCTATCCGAAGTACTGTATATTATAGCGTCGATGGTAGGGAATGCATTTTTAATTATGATATGCGGTTTTAAGTTTCACTACATTTATGCATACTATATGGTGTGTGGAAATGTTATAGTTGATATACAGGGCTACGCAAAAGAATTCGTAAAGGTTACTGAGTATGACCGTAAATTTCTGAAAGGTGGATTTAAAATGTGTTATGTTGGACTGCATATGTAGTTTTCTATGAAATGTTTGTTGAATATAGATAAAATTATATACAGGGCCACGCAAAGAATTGGATACATGGCCGCCTATAGATGATAAATTCTGGAAATGCGATTTCAGTAGATTTAAGAGCGATTTAGTTTGAATTAAAGTTTAGCTAAATAGTGGCATGTAATAAAGGTACTAGGTAAGCAACAGGGCTGAACAAAAGTATTCAAATATGTTTCCATCTATTAGTATAAATTGTTGAAAGAGAAATTTTAACCTGTTATGCGTTTTCTTGCTAAACTAAATTTTCTATTATATAGTATATATATCAGCCTACAGATCAAATACAGGGCTGTTCGGAAGAATTGGAATAAATATTTGGCTATGGATGGTAACTGCTGAAATCTGTTTTTTAAATGTTTAGTTAGTTATCTTATTTACCTTATTTCCCTAAATAACGAAGTTTTGTTAAAGCTTTCAGGGAGTGTTGGAAAGTGTTTGATAATCTATGCCGTATGCATGATTTTTCTTTCTCGTTTTTAATCAAAGACGAAAACAGCCATTGTATCCCTTAGCAGCGGCTGATTTCCTCTTAAAAATCTCCAATCAAAGGAAAATGAATGAAAATACGTTTACAGGGAGACCGTCACTGTTTTTTTAAATTATAATTCAGTCTTTTTAAGGCCGATGAAATTAACATGCTTTTAGAATCTGGGTGTCTGAACGGGGGTTGGCGAGCGTAGCTCGTAGGGGGCAGAGCCCCCTAGTATTTGAAAAATAAAAATATCGTTACTTCCCTGAAACAAATTTCATATCTATATTAATTTACGAAAATCTATTCTTTTTGCAGTCGTAATGTTTGTAAAGTACACTGTAAAAAATTTTCGTAAAATTTCGGTAGATGTACCGTAAATTTTACGGTACTTGTACCGTTTTCACTCTTTATGGTATGAGTACCGTAATTCTAAGGTATATTAAGCGTAAAAAAATGGTATATATGCCATTTCGATTATAAACGGTATTTATACCGTAAAATGATTGTTTTTCAGCACAAACTCGGTATTTATACCGTAAAATAATTATTTTCCAGCAAGAAAAAACCTGGTAGCCCGGCCTCGGTGTATCGTAAAACCCCTGAATTGATGCTCTTGCTCTTGTTTCGTAATGCGTGTATCACTGAGGAGAGGGGAGGTGCAGCCGGTACATTGTTTCAAGGCCCAAAGTGCTCAAAGGGGCACAGCTCTTAAAATACACACTGTATATAATATTTTTTAGCTTACGGGCTATCAAAGCCTGAGAGCTAATGTGCCCGCAAGTTCTGTATGTATGTAAGTATGTATGTACGTAGCGCGATAACTCTTGATAGAAATATCCGATTTGCTTAAAAAAATTTCCAACTTCATTCCGATAAGGCGCTTCCCTCATTGGTTTTGGGGGTTCATTGGTAAAGTATAAATGGGGGAGGGGGTGGAACGGGAGCTAATCCCCCTTAGTTTTCATGCAGAATTATCCGACTTTATTCAAATTTGGTATACCGGTTTATTCTGATATAACGCTTCCTTAATTAGATTTGCAAGTACATTGATTAAGTATAAAAGGGTAGGAACGGGGGTTATCCCCCCCCCCTTAATTTAGATAAATGTGTTTTTCACGCAAAATTATCCGATTTTCTTTCAAATTTGGTAAACCAGTTTATTCTGATAAGGCGCTTCCCTGATTAGATTTGGAGGTTCATTGGTTAAGTATGAAAGGGAGGAAGGGGAGCTAATCCCTGCCTTAATTTAGAAAAATGGGTTTTTCATGCAGAATTATCAGATTTTATTTAAATTTGGTATACCGGTTTATTCTGATAAGGCGATTCCCTGATAAGATTTGGAGGTTCATTGATTAAGTATAAAAGGGGAGGAATGGGTGCTAATCCTCCTCCCTTTAATTTAGATAAATGGCTTTTTCTTGCAGAATTATCCGATTTTATTCAAATTTGGTATACCGGTTTATTCTGATAAGGCGCTTCCCTGATTAGATTTGGAGGTTCATTGGTTAGGTATAAAAGGGGAGCAACGGGTGGCTAATCCCCCCCTTAATTTAGATAAATGTGTTTTTCATGCTGAATTATCTGATTTTCTTCAAATTTCCATACCGGTTTATTCTGATAAGGCGCTTCCCTGATTAGATTTGGAGGTTCATTGGTTAAGTATAAAAGGGGAGCAACGGGGGGGGGGGAATCCCTCTTAATTTAGATAAATGGGTTTTTCATGCAGAATTATCTGATTTTCTTCAAATTTGCATACCGGTTTATTTTGATAAGGCGCTTCCCTGATTAGATTAGGAGGTTCATTGGTTAAGTATATAGGGGAGGAAGGGGGCTCATTCCCCCCCCCCCTTTATTTCGATAAATGTTTATTCTGATATGGCGCTTCCCTGATTATTTACCGTTTTTCTCAAAAAGAGTGAGTTCTATTTTATGAATATAGACATAAATAAGAGTATAATATACATATATTGCGAATAGCCTGTGAGCTAAATGCTGTCAGTATTTAAATGAAGACTTTTCTTTTTTCTATATTTATTTTCTATGTATACCATAATTTAAAACAAAGAAAAAATGTCTAATTTATTTTACTTTTGTAAAGCAGTATAAATGTCTAATTATTACCCTTAAATGCTGGAAAATAAATAATATAATTTATGAGAGACGAAACAAGTGGTCGCCGAAGTCGGCTAGGTATTATTAAAGATTCACATGCTTTTTATGTTTCTCGAGAGTGTGTTTGTGTGTGTGTGGGAGGGGGAGGGTTGTGTGGTTCATCCTGGACCCGTCACGACTCTCGGCGGCCTTTAATACTAGTTGGAACTTCCAGTCTAACATGTTGAATTATGTCAAACCGATCTTTAATCTTCATTCAAGAATTATGACATTCGAACACTGTAAAAATATGTCCTGAAATTAACTGGCGCTATTCTGTGAATTTTTCTTTATTTGCCTAAAAATTTCCATTTTGTGAGAAGACTGACTTTTCCTAGAATTACCGGAAATATTCAGTCTAGCGCTAAGCGCTAGCGAGAAACTGAAACGCAGAGTTGAATTCAGGGGGTGGCCCGGGGGGGGGGGAACATCCCCCCCGGAGCAATGAGATATCCCCCCCGGCAGATTTGAGATTTTGTGTTTTCAATAGTCAAAAATTCCAATTTCTCCCGAGGGGTCTACAATGTCCCCCTTCGGAGCCACAGAAATCCCTCCCGGAGAAAAGTGTCTGAATTCAACACTGCTGAAATGGAAAAGCTCCTCTACGGCGAGACCGAGGAGTGGCGAGACGCCCTGAGCCCGAGGTCGAGGATAATATCTCTCTGTTTTCGAGAGTATAAACGACCTTGAAGTCTCAGGCAGCGTTTACAGAGTACAGAGGAATCAAACTGGTTCTTAGAAGTCTGCACGGGCCGAAATTTCCAGTCCCGGGCTCGGCCCGACTCATAAAAAAAATTTCGGCCCGGCCCGTAGAAAAGTTAAAAGTTTGGCCCGGCCCGGTATAACAACTAAAAGTTTGGCTTCAGCCCTGCCCGGTCCGAGTGAATTGCTACGAAACATTGATTTTTACGTCGATTTGGTTAAAAATTTGATTCTTACGAGGAATCCTGACAAAAAATATTTTTCTTAACTTTTTTTTCATGTTTTTAAACTTCTATGTAAATATTTCAGTTATCATTAATATTGTTAATCCATATTCGGGGCTATGCATATATAACGTTATCAACATTTTGCTAATTTTAGACCCCCTGCCCCCCTTACGATATCATAAGTTATCATTCGTCCAACCCATCCCCCCCCCACCTTAAGATGTTATCGTTATCAATGTCTAACATTTTCCCCTTTCTTTTTATACGCTGCGACACATGATACACGTATATAATTATACATTTATTAGTCGCATACTTTACGGATTCAAGAAGACAATAAAATATCAATACATGATATAAATTTATATCAAATAATATCTAAAAAAGTTAGTTACTATTTAAAGGTACTTAATAACAGCTTATTGTTACATAATGCATTCAAAAGTGATGTTGTCTTCTAGCACTTGCCCCCTGCCCTGGCAGAACTTATCAACAAAACAGTAGACAACACTCTTTGTCTTTCTTTACTGCTAAACGCAAGTATCACTTCCTACATAATTATGCTCCTGATTTCTCTAACAGCGAATTATATGTGCATAAAGCAGAAGAACAGCAATGCAAACGTTGAAGTATTCCAAATTTTGGAATGAAATGATTTTATAAAAATGTAACGGCTTTAACAACAGCTTTGTATTTTCATAAAAACATATAAAAATAGTAATAATAAATAAAAGTGCCCAGCTAAACTGATGGCATTGAGCTCACAGACTATTCACACTAATTGTATATTATACTCTTATTTTAAAGAATAATGCCACTCAAAAAAATAAGTGAAGGGGAATTAGCCCCCGTTTCCCCCTTTATACTTAACCAGTGAACCTCCAAATCTAATCAGGAAAGATCCTTATCATAATAAACCGGTATACCAAATTTGGAGCAAATCGAATAATCTTGCAAAAAAAAAAAAAAAAAAAAAAAAAAAAAAAACATTTACCTAAATTAAGGTGGTGGACTAACCCTTTATCCTTAACCAATGAATCGCCAAAACGAATCAGGGAAGCTCCTTAACATAATAAACCGGTATACCAACTTCGGAGCAAACTGAATGATTCTGCATGAAAAACCCATTTATCTGAATTAAGGGGGGTAGACTAACCCCGTTTTTCCCCCTTTACCCTTAACCAATGAACCCCCAAAACTAATCAGGGGAGTTCCTTAACATAATAAACCGGTATACCAAATTCGTAGCAAATCGAATCATTCTGCATGAAAAACACATTTATCTGAATTAAGGCGGGTGGACTAACCCTGTTTTTCCCCCCTTTATACTTAACCAATGAACCCCCAAAACTAATCAGGGAAGTTCCTTAACATAATAAACCGGTATACCAAATTCGGAGCAAATCGAATCATTCTGCATGAAAAACACATTTATCTGAATTAAGGGGGTGGACTAACCCCGTTTTTCCCCTTTTATCCTTAACCAATGAACCCCCAAAAGTAATCAGGGAAGTTCCTTAACTTAATAAACCGGTATACCAAATTCGGAGCAAATCGAATCATTCTGCATGAAAAACACATTTATCTGAATTAAGGGGGGTGGATTAACCCCGTTTTTTCCCCTTTATCCTTAACCAAGGAACTCCCAAAACTAATCAGGGAAGTTCCTTAACATAATAAACCGGTATACCAAATTCGGAGCAAATCGAATGATTCTGCATGAAAAACCCATTTATCTGAATTAAGGGGGTGGACTAACCCCCCTTTTCCTCCTTTATCCTTAACCAATGAACCCCCAAAACTTATCAGGGAAGTTCCTTAACATAATAAACCGGTATACCAAATTCGGAGCAAATTGAATGATTCTGCATGAAAAACCCATTTATCTGAATTAAGGGGGGTGGACTAACCCCGTTTTTCCCCCTTTACCCTTAACCAATGAACCCCCAAAACTAATCAGGGAAGTTCCTTAACATAATAAACCACTATACCAAATTCGGAGCAAATCGAATCATTCTGCATGAAAAACACATTTATCTGAATTAAGGGGGGGTGGACTAACCCCGTTTTTCCCTCTTTATCCTTAACCAATGAACTCCCAAAACTAATCAGGGAAGTTCCTTAACATAATAAACCGGTATACCAAATTCGGAGCAAATCGAATCATTCTGCATGAAAAACCTATTTAACTGAATTAAGGGGGTGGGGTGTGGACTAACCCCGTTTTTCCCCCTTTATCCTTAACCAATGAACTCCCAAAACTAATCAGGGAAGTTCCTTAACATAATAAACCGGTATACCAAATTCGGAGCAAATCGAATGATTCTGCATGAAAAACCCATTTATCTGAATTAAGGGGGTGGACTAACCCCCCTTTTCCCCCTTTATCCTTAACCAATGAACCCCCAAAACTAATCAGGGAAGTTCCTTAACATAATAAACCGGTATACCAAATTCGGAGCAAATTGAATGATTCTGCATGAAAAACCCAATTATCTGAATTAAGGGGGGTGGACTAACCCCGTTTTTCCCCCTTTACCCTTAACCAATGAACCCCCAAAACTAATCAGGGAAGTTCCTTAACATAATAAACCGCTATACCAAATTCGGAGCAAATCGAATCATTCTGCATGAAAAACACATTTATCGGAATTAAGGGGGGTGGACTAACCCCGTTTTTCCCTCTTTATCCTTAACCAATGAACTCCCAAAACTAATCAGGGAAGTTCCTTAACATAATAAACCGGTATACCAAATTCGGAGAAAATCGAATCATTCTGCATGAAAAACACATTTAACTGAATTAAGGGGGTAGTGTGTGGACTAAACCCGTTTTTACCCCCTTTATCCTTAACCAATGAACTCCCAAAACTAATCAGGGAAGCGCCTTATCACAGTGAACCTAGGAAAAAATTTTCAAGCAAATCGGATGTTTCTATCAAGAGTTATCGCGTTACGTACATACGTACATACATACATACATACATACATACATACAGAACGGGCGGGCACATTAGCTCTCAGGCTTTGATAGCCTGTGAGCTAAAAAGGTAACAGACTATTTGGATGTAAAAAAAAAAAAAAAAAAAAAAAAAAGAGTTACTGAAAAAAGAAAAGTTTGGTTGGATCAAAAATGATATCGATATCAAAAAGCAACCCCCCCTCCTTTTCCCCAGCGATATCTTACGATATCAAGTGCCAGACCCCCCCCCCCCCCTAAAGTGATAACGTTATATATGCACAGCCCTTTGCATGCATTGAATTGTTAAAAATCTGAAAAATGCTATACAGTAAAATCTTCTAAGACTCAATTACATAGAAAAAAAAATGCGTTAAAGATAAGTTTCCTTTTTAGCAAATGTAAATGCATTATATATTCTTTTCTTACGTATTAGTATATCCACTTTGCACGTATCAACACGTTTATCAGTTTAAAACAGGATTCCGTAATAGGCAGGTTTCTTTTCACACGTTTTACTATATTTTAATTTAGCAATATTTTAACTAGTGTGGAAATTTACTACTCTCCAAAAAGAATAAATGTTAATGTTTAATTGTAGAATAATGGCGATTCACAAATGTATGCATATTTTGCAAAAATCTTTGGGCCAGGCTCAGGGATGTAGTGGAGGGGGGTATACGGAGGGGGGTATACGGGGGTATACGCCGTATACCATCTGGATTTTTTTAAGGGACACCGTATACCTTCTGTTTCTCAAGAAAGCTATAGTATATATACCGAGCGTATATCCTCTGCCTTGAGCGTTTACCCTCTGCTTAGAACGTATACCCTCTGTTTTTTTTACGACTACACCACTGGCCAGGCTTAATTTTACTAACCTTTGAACGGACAGGTCACGCCGAGACAATGATTTTCATGCGGGCTGGCTCAAAAGTAGGACTGAAAATTTTGGGCTGTGAAGAATAGAAAAGAAACCAGTCCCGGCCCGATTCTTCCGGAAAAAGGTAAGACCCGAACCGATCCGGTCCGTAAAGAGTAGTTACTAGGCCCGGCCCAAGCCTTCAGAAAAAAAACATGGCCCGGGCCCGGCCCGAGTGCCGCAAATGAACATAGGCCCGAGCAGTGTTGATTTCAGGGCGTGACATCCCCCCCCCCAGAGCCACAGAAATCCCTCCCGGAGAAAAGTATCTGAATTCAACACTGGGCCCGAGCCCGGCCCGTGCAGATCTCTACTGGTTCTACTACTATCGAGCCTGCTTTCATTTTGTACCCATTTACAAACGCAAGCATAAAACCAGAGATAAAACCTATCAGCTCCAAAAATCCGGAAGCTGCGTAATTTTCCCTTCTGAATTATGATTGGCTGATTAGTGAACTGCCGTCGTACAGACTTCCGGTGTAATCATAAACAGAATACGCCTGCAATCGTTTTGGCGCGTAAATCGTTGTGCTTTACATTTCCTTTTGAGAATTAAAATTGCTGACCATGCAAACTTTTTTTAATGTCTTTTTCACACCCGAACCTAATATTTGAATTAGGAATTTGCGGCGCAGATATTTTCGAAAATGAAAACAATGCGTTTATGTTCTTGCAAAATCTTCAAGGAATACTAATGCCTGGATTCCGCGATCGCCGATTGTGGGCCAAAGTGCGACCATCAGAATGGTGGGACAGTCTTGTTGTGAAAGATTTCAAGGACCCTGATTTTAAAAATGATTTTCGCGTTTCAAGGTAAGACAATTTTCTTTTTATAGATATGTGTTTTTTATCTACTCAAATCAGGGTTGCAAAAAACCAACCTACCCCCCAAAAAACCTGGGTGGGTTTTATTGGGTATTTTACAATCCATGAAATTATTATTTAATTATCAGTAACTTTTATATTACTCGTGTTAACCTTTGTGTTTAAAGAGTTACACTATCCTATTAAAGCATATTCTGAGCCTACTGCCAAATGTGACAAAGTCAAAAAGAAATAATTTGCTTAAGTCTTTTAAAAGCATGCTAATATTATGAGGGGGGGGGAGCCAATATCAGTGTAGTCAGTGTCTTTGATTAACTAGCTTTTTTATGGCGAAAAAAAATTGTCTAAAAAATGTGTTCTTAGTGGGGAATACAGATAAAAAGTAATCTATTGAAGTAACTTTTAAATATGTTGCTATATAATATTATATGATGACAGCCTTTTACACTGATTTATAGGTATTTAAACTGATATTACTTGTATATTAAGTTAATTAACAAAAATATAATAAGATTTATTAATTTAATACATACTTTCTAAAAATAAATAAGCTATGTTTTTTGCAACTCTGATTAAAAATTGTGTGTCGTTTATTTCATATGAGTTTAATCGCAGGCCTAACGATAATAACATATCTTATATGTAATAAAGTATTTTATTATAAGGAGATTAAATTATTAAGTTGGCTTGCACCCAGTAGGGGAAGACGGGGTACAATGAAACATTACTTGTAAAATCAGTCAAATTTGTCATAGAGAGTTGCAGTTTATATATATGTTATACAACTATATGTTCCAATTACTGATGTGATTTGGATACATTCACACTTCTACAACAGTAGCAATAGAAGATTATTGCTTTTACGCTATTGAAAGTAACTTTCTTTACTAAAAGTAATTTAGTTTCTTTTTCCTTGTTGTTATATGTAATAATTATTTTTTCTATACATTGTTATCTTTGGGTTGTTGTCTTCATACTTCCAAAACCAAACTAAAAATAAATAAATATTAGAAGTTTGAAAATAAATTTTTATTTAGTAACCTCAGTGCGGGGTACAATGAAACACTTGCAGACGGGGTACAATGAAACATGTTTTATTATAGTAATAAAAGTAGTAAATAGAATATATTAGAAGTAAGAGTAGGAAAACAGAAAAAAAAAAGTTTTATTCTAACCAGGTCAGTAAAAAATGCTCTTGTTAAGCAATTAAAAAATAGAAAGAGAAAAAAAGCTGAGAAGGGATTGTTTTGTAAACAAACTCTGCCTGCTACAGACTCTGATGATGATCCAGATTTTTTTCCAGGCCCAGCTGGTCATCGAGGTACTAAGAATGAGATATTCACACACAACATGTATGGCACAAGCAGTATCCGCATAAATGAAAACATAAGGAAATATATACTGTTGGGGAAATCATACATTTAAATGAAGTCAAATGCGAAATACTTGATATAAAGACTCCAACGTAGTTTTTTTTTTTTTTTTTTTAGAAACTTACATTTAAAAAAAAACTCATTCTGTTGAAACTACCACCCCATATTCCTTCAGGATCAACTGAAATATAAACAGAAATGCTAATTTTTGAAACTGACTTGCGCCAATTTAATGTAAAATGAAAGGTATTTCTTAAACTAATAGAATTTTCTTATTTTTCATCTTAGACTATAATATTTTTATCAAGTTCCTTATTAATCAAGTTTTGTTTTTGTATTTATCTCATTTTTCATAAAATAAACTATACTGGGTGAAAATTGCTTCTATCATTTGGAGTGTTTCATTGGGCTAAGATGTGTTATTATCCCACCCTCCGCGATGTTGAGTATTTGGCGATTTTTATCGCTCTGGCAACCCCGGCGTTTGGCGTCTAGTAACTTATTATGGCAACCCCCTTTTTTACGACGCGAGAGCGTGAACATTCATGTTGCTGACGGTTGGTTGACTCTTGTACCAGATACTCTTTGATATCGTGTTCTATGGCTGTCTTTTTATTTTTATGTTAAATTTATTGGATGTATTTCATTGACTATAGTTTCTGTAGTCCGTTTAAACGCTTTTGCTGAAGTAATTAAGAAATATGAGGAAATTTTGACATGAAAGGGGGGTTTGTTTATAGCGTGTCAATGCGTATTAAGCCTATTTTGGAAAATGACGGCGGTGTTATATTTTGTGCTGTAGGTTTCAAGAAAGCAGATGTCTGTTAAGGTATGTTGATAATTTTATGCATATTTTGTTGCTTTAAGAGTTTTTTACATTTTGAGATTGCTACAAAACGAGAACTACTGAATTTTGAGAATGCTATATTGCGAAAAATGCTGAATTCGGCGATGTTTTTTTTTCGGAAAATGAGCGCGAAGCGCTCATACAATTATTGCTGATTGCCACTTTAGCGAGTCTCGTTTTTTAGGTATATTTTGCTGTTTTAAGAGTTTTTTAGATTTTGAGATTGCTACAAGACGAGAACTGCTGAATTTTGAGAATGCTATATTGCAAGAAATGCTGAATTCGGCGATGTTTTTTTTCCGTTAAATGTGCGCGAAGCGCTCATACAAGGATTACTGATTTGCCAGTTTAGCGAATTTTGTTTATTATTTACATTTTATTTTCGTTGAGCCAAACATGCGTAGAAACGGGTGCTTGGCGACATTTACTACTTGGCGGAAAAGGGGTTTTCTCGCCAAAAAAATCCAAGATGGCGGAGGGTGGGATAATAACACATCTGTTCCATGCATTAATTATATTTTTGTGCATGCAAAATTGGGGATAGGAAAAAAAAATTAGTAAATTTTGTTTCATTGTACCCCGTCTTCCCCTATGTGTGTGAAGAGAGGGGCGGGAGAAACAACGCTACATGCGCGTTCATTTTTAATTACTATTAAGACACAATTTTATTTACAGAAAAGAGGTTCCTAATTGCAGACATTATGCATTAGGCCTATTGCATAAACATGTATTTTGTTTCTTCGCATGTCATTTTCCGAGTAACTTTGTGTACATCGGTGTTGAATTCAAGGGGGGGGGGATACTCTCCAGCAGGAGCAATGAGTACCCCCCCCCCCCCACCACGCGAAGATTTGAGATTTTGTTTTTAATGGTCGAAAAGTGTCTGAATTCAACACTGGTGTATTTAATGTATTAACTGTAAATTCACTTTAAAACTGTGAGAACCTTTTCTATGTGTAAGTAAATTTTCATATAGGACCAAATATTTATAGTAAAGCCAAATTTTTTTTAAATATTCAAGATTGGTGTTGGAGAAAAATTTTAATTTTAAGATAAATAAATTTTAATGTTTCTAATTAATACAGAATTTTGCTAAAAGTTATTGTTTTTATAAATAAACACTTTTATAGATAAAGGATCATCATTTATTAGTATTTTTAGCCATCAGTCATATAAATATAGTGTATCATACTAAAAAGACCCCAAAAATTTAGATTGCATAAAGTAATATTTACATACTATATAATAATAACAAAACATGTTAAAACAAATTTTGGTACTTTTCAGTATATATACATACAGGGGCCTGTTTTTGTGAAATTGTGAACAGCTTTTTAACATTTTGTGAAAAATCTAGTCCGAATTTTGTGAATTTAAAATGATTGTTATATTAAGGTTCTTTTTTATATATTTTTTAGAAGATATATGTATGTAAAATACATATATTTTCTTTATACTATATGTAAAAGTGACAGGTCAGATTTTACTTTTAAATGATTAAATTTGTGAAAAGTTTAGTCTAAAGATGGAAAATTTTTGTAAAAGGCTTATTTTTAAGCCGTTTACTGTTTTTATTTTTTACTTTCAAACCAAAATTTCATTTAATTTCTTTGAATTAAAATTTGTCAAATTGTATTTTCTAAAATGTTTATATATATAGATCTTTCAAATCAAAATTAAATGTTATTTTTTTTAAGTAAAATTTGTCACTGAATTAGTATTGTATTATCATTATTTTAAATGAATTGGGCCTGAAAATTAAATTTTCTATTTAGTAGCCAAGAAAGCATTTGGATTTTTTTTAGCTTAGTGGTCTTCATTCATTCTTAGTCTTAATTATTGTTAAATTAATTTACAATTAAATGTTTTAAAGTAGTATCTAATATATAATATAGGGTAGATGTGCTAGTAATGGACACCCTTAAGAAATTTCTTTAAAAATTATTTTTTTATTAATAAGCTTTTTCAATATTAATCTATCAACAATATTTAACCATTCTAGCCTCATTTCCCAATATGAATAGAAATTTAATTTTAAAGAAATAATCAATAAATTTTTACAGAAATAATCAAACGCCCAGTAGTGGACACTTTCTGTTCCAGTAATGGACACCCCATAAAAAGCAATAAATATAATTATTTTTATGGCTGTATTTAGATAGAACCAGAATTTAATGAATACATACTAATGAAAAAGAAATAGTTATTTTCAAATACATTTAACAATTAGGATACCAGTAATTAATAAAATATTTGCGATAATCATTTACTGTTTGCATCAATTATTGTAATTATCAGAAGATCGGTGTTTTAATTATTTTAGATGGATAGTTTGAAATACTAAATATCAAGCATTACAGCTATCAAATTATTGAAACAGTGGTGGTGGTGGGGGGAGGGGGGGTGTTTAAAGGGTAATTAACCCGGGAGAACTCGCTGCATGAGATTTTCTCTCACCGTCATACTTTTTTAAAACTCTTATTTAAACCATTTTTCATTTTAATTAAAATTTCAAAATGTTATTTCAATTATTTTACCTATTTTGTGAATAAAAGTACTAAGCCAACCAAAAAAAGTTGATATATGAATGTAAAGTAAAAGAAAAGCAATTGGGCATTCTCACTAGCAAGTTCTCCCAGGTAATTTTTTTTTTTTTTTTTTTTGGAATATTAATGTTTAGTTTTGTCTCACTATTTTTAACAATCTTTCAGAGACTACTTGATATGTCATTTATAATAATTAATATTACAAATATGAAATAAATGATATTGTGAGTTGAATATTTTGAATACTAAATAAAATAACTTCAAAATAAAACTGTAGAACTGATGTTTGAAGCCACTGATCTGCAGATTTACTAGTTTCATGAATATTACCTAACTTTCATTAATAGTGTACATTTTTTTTTTTTTAAATAAGGAAACATTTAAGGCAGAAAATAGATTTTTAATAGCTTCTGTAACTTAATTATTTTTATTTAAACGGAGAGGAATTGAGCCCTATGAGCCCTCTTTGACAATATTTTCTGCTTCCTGGCTGGTTTGATTGCCAGATTATAAAATATGCAAGGTACTACATTATGTATGTACTACATTAAAAATAATAATAATAATAAATAAAATATTGAAATTTTATTAATCACATAAAATAACTTAAAAGCAGCTTTTTATAAAAGTTTTGGTGTTATTACATTTTGGTAAGTATAATTTAAAAATTAAATTTGATTATTTAGGTTTGCAGCTAAGCCAAAGTATTTTATGCACTATAAACATTACTGAAATTGAAATTGTTAGCAATGTCTACATGGGGTGTCCAGTCCATTACTGGAAAATGACTAATTAATCATCCCAGTAATGGACACCCCCTATTAAAACCTTAAAAATAAATGAAATTTTGTAAATGGCCATTTGTATATAAAATTCAAAGTTTTCTATTGCTACTCAAACAAAACATTCAAATTTTGCAAGATAAATAATACATAAATTAATTAAACGAAGCCAACTCTTAGCCTCGTCATTAAGATTTTCACAGAAAAACAGCGAAACTTTGAAACATTATTTTCTGCTTCCTGATTGGTTTGATTAAAAGTGTCAACAATAACCCAGTAAAACATGCAAAGGGGAGTTATAAAAAAAAAAAAAAAAAAAAAAAAAAAAAAAAAAAAAATTAAAGCTAAATATTTATTAGTTATATTTTTATGAACCAAAAACATCAAGGGGTGTCCATTACTGGCACATCTACCCTATAATATGTATATAAACTGGTTATATTTTATTTAGCAGACAAATATTTTTTCGCTTAGTTGCCATTGCCATGTTGCAAGTAATGCATGAGTTCCCAGATCTATAACAAATGTTTATTGTAGGGGTATTCAAAGCATGCAACATCCCAATCGCGCCCGTCGGCCTAATCGTTCGGAGTTTTCATGGTTTTTCGAGCCGTGGATCTTCCATGCGTTAATACGGATTAGGTTCCCTTAGAAAGACCCCCACGGAGGGCACTCCCCCCGGGCCTGTATCCCTCGTGTAGATAATTGGCCGTCAAAAATCAACCCAACTCAAAGGATGCAACTCTCTAAAATCATTGTTTTTTTTTATATGTTAAAGGTAAAATTTAAATTAAGTATTTCTATGCCATAACCCACTGTTCATCATAATTTTTTTCATCATGATTAATAAATTTTATGTACAAATATTTTTTTTTCTAAAATATACATTTAAAAAAAATGATTGTACAGGCAATGCGAATATGTTAATGCTTTCAAGTTTTGAAAGTGATCGCCACATAGGAAAATGCAATTTCTTTGTTGATTGAGAATTCAAAAATTCATTTTTAAGCACATTATCTTACAAAAACAATTGGAAATTAACTAAAAAATATTTATAAACAAAGGTTTGATTTTTTAAAATTTGTTGCAGGGTTGGGGGGAGTGTCTGCCCCATGAACTCCTGTTATTTCTATTAAATTTAACTTTTAAATATAAAAAATCAGATTGTAAAATTCATTTGATAAAAAAATATTTATGTTTTGAAGAGGATTTCTTGGAATTTGTTATGTTACAAAAAAGAGTAAAAACTGAAAATTTGATTCTAAGGGGTGGGGTTAGGATTTAATTTCTATATTTGTGTACCTGTACATATGTCACATTCATATATATATATAGAGTGTAGAAGGAAGATATTAGAAAAATTAAATTACACTGTAAGGGAGGGGGGGGGGGCAGGGGAGTTAATCCAAATGCAAAGACTCAGAATATAAGCCAAAATTATTTTGTTGATCGTATAACAACAAAATGCGTTTGAAGTGGTGCTATGTTGTTTCAATCGTATTAGTGGTTGTTTGTGCCACAATTTTCTATTTTTTGTTTAGAATTTAAATAGTGAAATTTTTATGGGAGTATAGTTGACATATTATCATTTTTTTCTATAATGGAAGATACCCAACATTTGAAATAATCTCTCAAATTAATTTTTTAAATAATTTAGAAAGTGTAATCTGCTGGAATATAACCTTCAAATGATGTCAGCAATGTTTTGCTTTCAATATATACCTATGCATTACAGGGGTGGGGAATTACATCATTCTACTTCCACTATTCACTGCCAAGTAATAATTTTTTGACAGGGTGACTGAATTTTCAATTTTGTCTTTCAAAAACTACCGGCTGTAGAAAAGAAATATATTTAATTATTTATTAGTCACATTTTGAAACTTTCCAGTTGCCTCAATTTAAACATGGCACCGAGTTCTATTCTATGCAAAACTTTCTCTTTTTTTTTGTATATATTTCTTATTTTTATTTAAAATTATAGATAGAGACAGAGATATCTGGTCTCCCAGCTAGGACCAACTCATCATTGCCCAAGTATGTGGTAGCACATAAGAGAAATCTGAAACTAAGAGTATGAGACTCCAACCGAACAATTACTCTACCAAATTAGCACTAGCATTATTCAAAGGTATTTATTTTTCTTCTAAATATTTGTGTGGTAAGAAGTAACATTAGTGTTATTTTTACAATTTTAGTACAATTATGTAACAAGTATGGAAACAATTGAGAAAAAATCTGGAAATTTTAGGAAGTAAACCAGTTTTCCTCCGAAGGCCTATTTTTCCAAATTGGAAAAATTAAAATTTCATTTATAAAATGTAGTATTTTATAATAGCTACATTCTGATACTTTTATTTATATATTTTCATGTTTAATGTCCTACATGAAAACATTAACATGTAAATTCTTATCTGTAAGCAGGGATCTGTTTAGAAAGAACTCGAGTCCCTTAAAGGATTATTTACAATTTTTCCACCTTAAAACATGTAACCCTTAAGGCTGTTCTCAACAGCTCTGCTCAACAAGCGCAAAACGTTTTGACACATTTACAGATTTATTTTTTAAAACAAAGATATAAAATTGGAAGGCCTGACTATGGAAGTGATTTAGAATCGAACTGTGTTTTCCATTTTTTTATCCATAAATTACCTATTGGGTTATAAGTGATTTTGATCATGTGACAAAGATGTTTTCTCCCTTCACTGACCGGTTTTTCTGCTTTTTTCGGGAACTTAGGTTCAAAACGTCAACTTTGATACTATTTTCTGAAAGATCTATTACGTTTGCAAAAAATGGAAAAAGCAGCTCAATTACATAGTTTGTGAACAACAATTCCAGCTAGTTTCATGCATTTCCGACTAAAAATAAATTAAAACTTATGTCAGAAAGTTGCCCTTTTGGATTTGAGCAGCCTTAACAAAATTCTTTCTCTTAAAAATAGACATTTCAGAAAATTTTTCATCTAGAAATTGAGTCCTTCCCAAATGTAATGATTTTAGAATTTAAAAAACCTGTTGCATAATAGTTGAAATCACCAATGAATCTGTTATTTAGCTGTATATATATGTTAAAGACCTTCTCAATAATGTCTAAATAAGAACTGAGATATCATTTCTAATTCACAAAATTCTGATTGCATTTTTTACAAGTACCTACAAATGTTCACAATTTTGCAAAATCAGGATCGTGTGAGAAAAAAAATCCAAGCAAATCATTGGTAAAATAATTAAATGCAAATTCTCTTCTTAAAAATGAAAATTCATTCCAAAATTATTTCAATAGGTATACCAATTAATAAAAATGGTCAGGTGGAAATTTAATGTAAAATTTGAAACATATATTTATTTTTATTCACATAGCTGTAATTTATCACTATTATTAGGAAAAATTCTTTTCATAATAATATGCAGTTGAAATTATTTATTCTTTTCTTTCTTTTCCTAAAATATAGATTCTTAGAGTTATCTAACTGTATTTTTAAAAATATAAATTTATACAAACAAACTTTGCAAAAAATGTAAGTAAATTTTCTGTGAAAAACTTAGTTGAAAACAATTTTTAAACACATGAAAAAATTCACCTGTTTTAAAGCTTTCATAAAAAAAAATTACCACTTTCAATATTAATAATCTTAAACTAAAACATAGCTGGGTTTACACTGGAAAGCTGTGCTAAAACTAAATACACAGTAAATGAGGATTATAATTTTAAGGGAGGTGGGGGGATGTAATATTGTAAAATGCCAGTTTTTAAAAGATTTCTTTTACACTGGCATTATTTATGTAGTATTTGAAAAACAGTAGGGGAGAGGGAGGCACATGTGAACAATTTTTATATTTTTGACTATTTCTCAAAATTGTTATGAGCTATTGAACAAAAAATTGATTTATATGAATATTTAGAATTTGTTTGCTTTTTTGCTCAAGCTTTTGGATGCATTTATCAAGAATTTCTAACTTATATCATCATTCTAAAAATTGTCTAAATTTGTTCACATGTGTCCCGGTGGAGAGGTAGTTGTGAACATAGCTGGGGCACATGTGAACACATGCATAAATAAGACAAATATTTTTTTTGTGAATAAAAACTGTGATAAAAACTAATTAGATGCCCTCTTTCTAGTTGTGTGAATAAATCAATAAATGTTTCAACATAGATACAAGAAATTATTCGTAAAATTGAACACATGCTTACTCCTTTTGAGTCACTTTTAATTGTTATCTAACTTCCAGTAAATTAAAACTGTGAAGCAATCCTAAAAACATTGAATATATAGCTCAATATTTGACAAGGGTAATTAAATTTTAAACTTAAAAAAAAAATGCATTCACAGACTTAAAAAATACACTTGTGAACTGTTCACATATGCCCCCATATGTTCTGTTCACAAATGCCCCATCTACCAACTTCAGCCTAACTTATGAAAAAAAAAATATTTTAAATTGAAATAAGGAAACAAAACTTTTTGTAGACTTACCTAATTAATGCTACTAAGAAAGAATCAACCTTTCATTGGTCTTTATTTAATAAATAAAAATTAATATTAAGTATACTTGGATATAAAAATATAGCGTTCAAAAAATTAATTTAAAAAGTATTGAAGAGATATTACTAAATCATTATTTATAATTATACAAAATGCATTTAATAACATTGATCAGATTACCCATTATTTTGTAAAAAACGATTTTTGCTTTATTTGTCTGTAACGTACTTTCTCAAAACTAGTGCAAAGCCGCCAAATCTGGTTGAACAACATACTGGATACTGAGCAACCAATAAGATTGCGAGCTTCGGTTCGGAACGACAAACTCACTTGGAAAAAAAAATTATGCTGCCAGGACAACACATAAACAGGGTTGACAAAAAAAAAAAAAAAAAAAAAAAAAAAAAAAAAAAAAAAAAATTAAAAAAAAACAACTGTTTATTTGGTTTAAACCAGGTATTTTTTTTTTTTTAAATATCATTTCCTAATACATGTAGATGCATATTTGTTGATAAAAATAAACATTGTTATATATTATTTAATATAACTTCATTTGAAAATATCCTGATTAAATAATTAGTCTGTTATGTAGAAAATTTAATTCATTTCTATTTTAAACATTAGTAACCTATGTCTTATGTTGAAAGAATAAACTGCTCTACACAGTGTAGCTTTGATATCTTGAAAATCTTAAGACGAATTTTTTGATTAATTATAGATATACTATTTTATGAACATTTTTTCTACCTTGATACAGTAAAACCTCGTTAACACAAACACGCTTAACGCGAATTACTTTTAGCACGAACTGTTTCCTGTTGCCTCGTCCAGCTGTATGTAATGTAGTTAAGTTCTGATAACACGAACATAAAAAGTTTCCCCTTGAGTGTTCGCGTTAACGAGGTTCGACTGTATTAAAAATCTTATTGAAGTCTAAACTAGTTCACTGAACATTTTAATATTTTCTTCTTCACCTAATCATTAATTTAACTATAAAAAAATATTTTGAAGGTAGTATCTTCAAATGGTTAACTTTTTTATATAAATATCAGTATCTGTGGTTGCTAAAGAAATTTTTTTATATATATTCGAATACTGCTGGTTATTTTCTTTTAACATTTTTGGCCATTAAATTCTGTAACAAAAAAGATTGATATTATTGAATGCTATAACTGACATATAATTTTTGCATGTCGTCTCATTCAACTTCATATCTTGAAATTCTTTTTTAAATTCTTAAAGGATAATCTCCCCAACTGAGAAAATTTTCTTTTACTACTTGGCCAAAATCTTAAAGGTCATTGTGTTATGTTATTAACTGCCATAAATAATCTGTATTTTTTAATTGATAATATTTTATGCTGAATACTGAATATGTTTTATCTCTGTTAATATTGACGTGGTTTAAGATAACTCTCTTAGTACATCAACTCATTCTAATTTTTATCCTACATTCACACAAACATGACCTAAATTCATTATGTCTCATGTAGACTGCTTAGATAAAGTATTAAAAGTAGAAATTATTTCTATCAATAATTTAAAACACTTAAATTACAAAAAAAAGAAAATATTACATTAGATTTGTTCTAAAAAACCCATTTGGTTTAAACCATGCCAACCCTGCATGGTACTGACAAACATGATGAATTTTTATGCTGCTTATATGAATTTATTTATTTAGTTCTGTTTTTTATGTGAATTTATTTTAAAAAAAAAAGAACAAAAGTAAGCTTCAATTAAATTTACCATCTAAGTATAGGAAATCAGATCATAAAATTAGGTTATTTAAAAAATAATACACAGAATTATTTACATTGTGCAGACAATTTTTTAAAGTAAGTTATAAGTCAGTATACCAGATTATTTTTTTTAAAAAGAAAAAATTAAGTGGAGGTTTTACTGTATAATTTTATTGACCCCAAACTGAAGATATGTTAGATAGTTTCTGTTTAGAGATTATGGGGGTATCACAAAATGGTGTATACTAAAACAACTATTAATCATTATTTACAGTCTTATCACAGCAATATGGAGATGTTTTTATTCCAAAAATTAAATGTTTACTGCAATATTAAGAGAAATTTATAGTTTAATTCTTGATTTTTAAATGTGCTTTATTTTTAATTTTTGTATAATGTTTATTTGTTCTTTTGTTTTAAAAGTGTATAATTTTGATTAATATAATAAAACAGATTGTGAAAGTGTATAATTTTCAAATGTTATGTTTAAGTGATCACTTTTTACCTTAACAATGTTACTTTTTTTTTTTTTTTCAAATTTTCCCCGATTGGTACCAACTATATTACTTGGCGATAATGGCATTGGTTTAATGGAAAATATCCAATAAATAAAAATATCCAGAATGTAGTCAAGGGTGCAGGGTTTTCTGTCTGAAATCAGTTTTTTGAAAATGTCCAAGTAATGGAGAAAGGGGAGGGGGGGTGATCTTCCACTCTTAGATTTACTATCAGGATTAATAACTTCTCGTTTAATATTTTAATATCTGAAAATACTTTCTATATTTTTCTAAGCACAAATCTTACATGTCAGGATTGAAATAATAAAATTTCCATTTTTTTTCTCTTTCTTTTCCCTCTTGAGTTTTTGAAGGATCTAAGAGCGTGTTTGGAGCATTAAGAGTGTCTTCAATCTTGTGTAACTCTCATAAACTTTAACCACACTTTTGCATGAAACGCTCAAATTTGATGCTAACTTTTGGCTTTGGACCCAGTTACAGAATATATATTATTCCTATGCTTTTTGCAATGAATAATATAGCTGTATCTTATTTTCTAGTGTGTTAAAATGCTTTGCTGTATAAAAGCCAATTATGGCCAAAAAAAAAAAAAAAAAAAGCCAGTTAAAACCAATAAAAGCCACTGGGGTGACCAAAGAGGTTTTCCTTTCAATCCATAATTTCATATTTTCTCAATATTGGAAGTTTTATGGGAAGAGTAAGTTGTAATTGTCATCTGTTCGAGATCTTTGAAATCACAGTGACTGCGTAATTTTGTGCTCTAAAATATTAATAACTGTGTTTTCAAACTTATTATTTAGAGAATGAAGCAAATGATGATGATGTTTTGTATTTTCCTTTTTGCATGTTTTCCTTTTCGTTAATGAGTAATTTTGAAATATGCTGGAAAAGGGAGGGGTCTTCTGGTTAAAAAATTGTCATTATCGTCCAAACTCTTTAAAATCTTTAGGAGTTAAAAACATAATATTTTCATAGCTTTTGAGAAGCAATCCAGAAAAAATATTAATATTTAGGGATAAAATGGCTTGTAAGCCTTTTTTTTTCATTTGGTATATTTCAGTCCTTAATAATATGTATTTAATTTCCAATAACAGAAAATTTGGAATGGAGGAGGAATATGGCTACCCAATTTTATCTTTGAAGTATGGTGGAGGAATAGACCTGAACTATCATATGCATTCGCTATCCCAGTAGCAGAAAATTCTCAAAGTGTCTGCAGGAGTAACTACAGAGACAGAAAATAATCTGCAGGTAAATTTTTTGCAATTGCAGTGTTAATTAAACACCTACCTGTAACGTTTTTATGTCTTTTATTCACATTTATTAAAGAGAAACTTAAGTTTTTGCATTAAGTTAAATATATTACAAAGCAAAATAATGGTTTGATGGAAAAATAATCTGCAAAAGAGAAAAGAAAATTTGTGACGCTAGTCTCCATTCTTGAACTTTTTGCTACCGAACTCGCTACATGGTTATATAAATAGTGGATTTGACTGAATAAGAATTTTTTTTTTTTAATTACACATACACTGATCATAATTTCTTTTTTTAAATTTTCATAAATAAATAAAATTTAACACAAATTAAAATTGATATTTTATCACTTTTTTTTAAATTAACAGCTTGATTTATTCAGTGTAATATTTCAAACACCATAATGCTAATAATAAAATAATGGCTTTTGCTTATTACTAATAGTATAATTTTATCTGTAGATGCATTTAATTCACATATAATTTAGATAAAATAAGGGGTTCATTATTATCATTGTTAAATGTACTTTTTATTTCTTTCCAGTTAGAAATTTTTAAAAAACTTTTTAACCCCTCCCCCCTGAATAATCCTTTTATATATATATATAATATATATAAAGAAAAAAATCATGATTCCCTGCTCCTCATAAGTGCAGATTCACAGTCACCAGATGTCACAAGGCGACTAAACTGTTTGCTGTGACCCCTAACTTTCACCGTCTAAGTCGCTAAACGGTAGAACTGAGAAATTGAAATTTCATTAGTAGCCAGTAATAAGAGTTTTATAAGTCGCCACTTTTTTATATAAAAGTACTAAGCAGTAAACTTTTGTTAAAATTTATATTGGTATTAAGCTAAAATTAAATAGCCCATATAAATATGTTAATATAAACATAATGCAAACAAGAAAAGTACAATCCATAATAAAATGCAAAAAAATTTTAGTCTGTCCTTGTAGGAAAGTGACCATAAGGTGGCCGGTGACAAACAATTCTTTAACAGCCACTTTTTTGTTTTTTCTCATTTAGTGGGCCGGTGGCTAGTGTTAATTTGGCCTGTATAAGTCGCCATATATATTTATATTTTTTTTTGTAAGATAATCTCTCCTTATAGCAGAACAAATGACTGAAAATTTTGATTTTTATAGTGTTAAATAATCCGACACATTCTCAATTTTTTGTATGACAAAATCAAAATAAGAAATATTGTTTTCCTGATATTTCCTACTATCATTTTTGCTTATTTTCTACATATCTTGCTCAACTTTATCTTCTGACAGTACGTAGTTTAAGATTTATATTATACTTAATATACAAATTTCCAGAATTTTCTGCTTAATTAAATATACACATTTGAAGTAATTTGTGTGTTATTGTACGTGTGTTGTTCAATTATTTTTCATTTTTTTTAATTCCTGAGTTTAGTTTTCTGTATATAAATACTGTTGTATGTATGTGTTTGTTTCACAATGTGGCGACTTGATTTTTTTTTTTTTTTTTTTTTTTTGTGTGTGTGTGTGTGTGGGGGGGGGGGGTTAGCAGCCACTAGCACCTTACTGATTTTGGGAATCTGCACCTATACTCCTCATAGGACTTTAACTGTTTGAGTTGTTTGAATAATTTTTAATAGTAATTTATAAATTCCCTGTACAACTGAGTAAGGTATTAGAGAATGAATTATATAATTGCTTTCTTCATAGGCCTTTGGTGGTGTTCCCTTCCTTAGAGAAATCCACCTTTCTCTGCAGGAGGAGGAGGGGGATATCAGAATGCAAATAATTTCACAAGATGACATATAGCTTTTTTATTTTTTTCTAATCAATAGTGTTGTCAATTTGTAACATATTTTCCACTTTATTAGCGTTTGAAATTTTGCTAAAAATGTGTTTAGCTTTGTTTTTTTAGCAACATGATTTAAATAACTTAATTTTATTTTTATTTATTTATTTATTTATTTTTATTTTTTTTACAAAGTTCTTGCTGATTTTTTTTTTTTTTTTATAAAAAATATTTAAAATTTAAGTCAAAATATGTTGTAATAAGTATAATAGTGTATCAAAAATATATATTGCATATTTTAGTACTGTGTATTGTATGGGAGGGGGAAGTTTTTTATTTCAATGTTTCATCTTAAAATTATATGCTCAGTTAAAGATGGTAAATTTAAGCTAAAAATTATTAAAAGATTAATGTTAAATTAAATTTCTCTATTAAAAAATATCTAAATCTGTTAGGATGCACATTTTTGAGTTATTAGTAAAAAGGGAGAGTTTCTGCTACTATAAGGATAACTGCCTAGGTTAAATATAACCCTTTCTAATGTATTTTAATCTGAGTCTGAAAATATAAACCAACAGGCAGATCAGTTTAAAAAATAAGAATTTACAGGATATTTTGAACTAAATAAAATACCCCCACCCCTTTTTTTCTTCCAATTTGTCAAATTTTTAAAATATTACTAGGTAATCATAAAACCAATAACTTTTATGCTAATCAATTCGATAGTCGGTTTCCTTTAAAAGCTATTAAGGATTTTTCTAATTCTTAATCATTTAACAAGCTAATAGGCGATTTCTTCTATCAAAGAATTTTTTGCCTAATTCTCACTCCTACTAATTTTTAATGTTGAAGATTTTTTTAAAGTTGTATATGTATAAATATATAACTGGAAATTTTTGTAATATTTTTTAATTACTTTTCAAAATTAATTCATTAACTCAGTTGAAAAATTAATGGTATAACTGTTCTTCAATCAATTTATAAAATACTTATGTTAGTTTTGAAGTAATTAATGCCTGCAACAGTACTTCAAGGGAAGAAAATAATTTGCAGGTAAAATATTTTACAACTGAAGTGTTAATTAATCAATCTGTTACCTGTAATGTCTTTATGTGCTTATTCATTTTTATTAGTAATAATTTTAAGTTTTTGTGTATTAAGTAATAAAGCAAAATGTTCAGTGGAAAAAAATCTACAAAAAAGGAAAGAAAAAGTCTGTGATGACTGTCTCCTCCTGTCTTGAACTTTCTGCTACCGGGGCACCAATTAATCAAATATAAAAAGTTTTCAAGGTGTTTGTAATTCAACACAAAATTACATCTGAAATTGTACTGGGGGGGGGGGGAATCTATTTAATTTGTCAGAGGGCTTCTAGAATATATATATATATATACTTTAAATAGTATAAATATATTTAGCTCTAGATATCGCTGGAAATGGAAAAACACTTCAGGAATAAGAGGATAATTTTTTGTAATTTTCAATTGGAGATTGTGGATGCAGACTTCTGAGAAGGACTCACAAAATCAGCATTCACAATATATTTCTTTAAAATAATAAATATTAATACTTTTAAAACAAATAGCCCAACTAGGACCAGGAAAGTACCCAAAATAAATGGGTATTTTTGTCCTTATATGTATATTTTAAAATCTGATATGGCTGCTTCCAAATACAGAATGTTTTCCCGAACTTCTTTTCTTGTTGCTTTTGGCGCCTGCTCAACAACACAAAACTTTCCGGCACATTTTGTAGTTCATTTTTAAGCGTAAAGGTATAAAATTGGCAGGCTGGACTATTGAGGTGATTTGGAATTGAAATGAGTTTTCCATTTTTTTTTATAAACAAATTACTTATCCAGTTATAAATGACAACTGCTTTTTCTTTTTTCTCTCGTGCAGTACCAAGCCTGGAAATTCTCCTCTAAAGGCAACTTTGACAGTATTTCTGAATTATTTTCTGCCTTTACCAAAAAAGGGAAAACATCTTTTGATCGCATAGCTTTTGAATAAAAACACCTGCCTGTTTCATGCCTTTTTGGAAAAAAAAAAAAAAAGAATTACAAGAATACATTAGAAATAAGCTCTGTTAGATTTGAAAAGAGCCTTAAAGAAACTCTGAGATGCTGTTTTGGACCAGACAGTTATGGCAGCATACCATCTTGTAATAATCATTATGGTTTATAAATTATAAGATGGAGTGAGTGAAAAAGAAATCATTAACTATTGCAATGATTTGAAATTACTCTATAAAAGTTGTATAAATAGTAAAAAGAAGTGTGCTTTGTTGAGAGAATGTATAAAATTAATGATTTCAGCTCTGACATTTCCATTTTTGTTTAAACACATAGCCTTAAGAGTTTAAACTACGCACAGAAAGAAATGTTCAAGCTAATGTTAATGCTATGGCACTATTCTTTACAGATTTCTTGTTTCCATTTTAATATTTTTAAATGATTCTTTCTTTTTTTGTGTGTGTTGCGGGGGGGGGGGGGGGGCGGGGGTTGAAGCACAGGGTATCTGAAGTTAACATTTATTGTGCATTTCTACTTTTTCGATGTTTCTTAGTTTTTTTAATATGTGGATACTTCTACTTTTGGAAGTGGTTCTGCAAGTGAAATTATTCTCGTATACAGAAATTGCTATGAAAATTGAAAAAGTACATACACACAACAACAGGTTTTGACTTCAGGTATCGCATGCAAAATAATTAAGCCTTACAAGCCTAAACTAGGCACAAAAAGAAATGTTCAAGCTAATGTTAATCCTATGGCAGCCTTCTTTACAGATTTCTTGTTCCTATTTTAATATTTTTAAATGATTCTCTCTCTCTCTTTTTTTTTTTTTTTTGGGGGGGGGGGGGGGGCGACAGGGTACCCGAGGTTAACATTTATTGTGCATTTCTACTTTTTCAATGTTTTTTACAGTTTTTTGATATGCGGATATTTCTACTTTCGGAAGTGGTTCTGAAAGTGAAACTATTCTCGTATGCAGAAATTGCTACAAAAGTTGAAAAAGTACATACACAACAATAACAGGTATTGCATGCAAAAAACTAATATAAAAGTATTGAAATACAAGTAAGAAATCTGTAAAGATTTTTCCCATAGGTTTAACATTAATGTTTGCATTTATCCGCGTGACTGGCGTAGGCTCTTAAGAGTCCACACTAGTCATGTGGAAAAGCAAAAACGCTAATGTTAAGTCTATGGGAGCATTATTTTCAAATATCTCGTTTGAATTTTAATATTTTTAAATGATTTTTTGCATAGGATAGCTGAAGACGATCTACAACTGGGATAATTTTTACTTTTTCAATTTTTTTTTCATTTTTTTTTTATTTTATTTTTAAAACCGCTTCTGAATTTGAAACTATCCTAATATTTAAAAACTATGACCAAAATCAGAAAAATAAAAGCCAGCTCTGTTGTAGATCACCCTCATCTATACTAAATACTAAATAAATAAATAAAAAATCATTTTGAAATATTAAAATCAAAGCGAGAAATTTGAAAATAACACCCCCGTAAGATTAACATTAACCTTTTTTTTCTTGGTGTGACTGAAATATCCTTTTAAGATGATTTTATGTAACCTTTTCTACAAGTCACTTTTGTATTTTCTTCGAAAATTTATTTTAGTGCTTACATCCATGTTGAATGAACCACTCTTTTTCTTTAAGGTACTTAAGTTGATCAATCCTGTGTGTGGAATAAACTACAGAGCAAATCAAATGACAGAGATAACATAATGCTGTAAGATGGCCAAAACTACTGGAATTTGTAATTAGTAAATGGAAAAGAAAACATTGTATACATAAATATTAGAACTGTGTACATTAATGTAATTTAATCATTGTAATAAATTTCTTTCTATATTTTAATTGCTTGTTTTAAATATTTGTAAATCATAAGGAAATTAATTTATTTTCTAAATGTTCTAAAATATTTATGCTTGAACTTTAATATGGTTCTCAAATACCCTGCTTAATAACATAAAACTTTGACACAATTTTAAACTCATTTTTAAACATGAAGGTATAAAGTTGGCAACCCTGACTATTTAGTGATTTGGAATGAAAATAAATTTTCCATTTTTTGATAAATTATCTTTTGAGTTGAAAGCAATTTTGCTCATGACAACCAATTTTCTTTACTTTTCTTGACCTGCGTGGAGAATTCGGCTGAAAGGTGTA
The DNA here is from genome assembly GCA_963932465.1 of Maratus speciosus. Lineage (NCBI taxonomy): Eukaryota > Metazoa > Arthropoda > Arachnida > Araneae > Salticidae > Maratus > Maratus speciosus. Next base: position 4,950,778 of record OZ010786.1, on the reverse strand, counting down.
TTTTGATAGTATTTTCTGAAAGATGTTATGCATTTACCAAAAAAAAAAAAATGTCTTTCAATTATAGTTTCTGAATTAAAAAAATTGTACATTGGAAATTTCATGCACTTCTGAACGAAAATTGATTAAAAAAATGTGTCAGAAATTAGCTCTTTTGAATTTAACGACAGCTTTAAATGTTTTTTTTTTTTTTTTTTTCTAAATAAATATGCAGTGATAATTTTACTGCCTTTTTAAAACTATTTTAATAAAAGAAATATTCTTTGGTGATTTTAAGAAATATAAGTTTTTATTTATTTATTTTTGCTATAGAAAATTGTATTTTATTTAACAGTTTTTGACCTTTAAACCTCCATTTTCAAAATCATTCATGATAGAAATATTTTCACAAAATTTTAAAACAATAACTTGGTTAACAATGTCACGAGACATCATGCATAATGAAAATCAGTGCAAACATAAAAAAATCGTATTTAATTTTATGTTTGCATATGCATGATGTCTCATGACATTGTTTACCAAGTTATTGTTTTTAAATTTTTTGTGAAAATATTTTTTATCATGAATGATTTTGAAAATGTTGCCATTTGTGCGATGAAATGTTCGTCAATCTAAATAAAGATATTTTATCACTTTTTATCGCATCATTTAGCTTAAGAAAGATCATGTCGAGTCAGACTCGACATAGAAGTACGAAGGGTTAAAACAAAAAAAATTCTGATCGATAATAAATTTATATTGCAGAAGTTATGGACATCTGCATTAAAGAACATCAATGTTTCATTCTCAATAAAAATGCAGAAACAAAAATTAAATACATTTCTTAAATTTTTAAAACTGTTAATTTTTTTAAATAAATATTTAAAGTTGGAGTATACTTTAATAAATTTATATTGCAGAAGTTATGGACATCTGCATTAAAGAACATCAATGTTTCATTCTCAATAAAAATGCAGAAACAAAAATTAAATACATTTCTTAAATTTCTAAAACTGTTAATTTTTTTAAATAAATATTTAAAGTTGGAGTATACTTAAAGAAATCCAAAATATTTATGATATACTCATTACATCTTTCATTTTCCTATGGATATCCAATACACTTTTGACATTTTTTTCTTACAAACTACTTTTCTAAATTTAAAGTAACATTATCTTTAGGATTTTCAGTAGATTGATTTCAAAATTTCGGGAGGGGAAAGCTATTAAAAACAGCAGAATTTGAACAGTTTTTAAATAATAAATGGTTGTACTACAACTAATTGTGTCATTTATAGAATAAAATGTGAATATTTAGAAATTGTTTAATTTTTATACAGGTGTATTGTTTGTTAAAAGAAACAAATGACACAAAGTGAGTTTTTGAATTTTTAGGTATTTAGAAATTTTTTATCGGGTAGAGCTTTGTTTAAAAAACCTTGATATGATTTGTGTATTTTTCTATATCAACCAGAAATCTAAATATTAATAACTCATTCAGCTAAAAAATTATTCTAAAACCTAATTAATGTCTATTATTAATATTCTAAGTTTTAAACTGTATATTAAGTTTTGAAAGAATAATGAAACACCCATTTTGCCATAAAAAAAAATAAAAAAATTACATAAGTGGCGATTTGCTTGACAGTGGCAGTTTTAAACATTTAACTGAAAGTAAGAAAATTTAGATTTGTATGTTGAGAGAAAAAAAAAAAAAAAAAAAAAAAATCTAATTTCCAAGTACGTAACAAAAATCTCAGAAGAAATTATAAAATTTTGGCCAATTACTAATTTTTCTTTATTCGTTGAAAATGTAATTTTTATCTTCTTCAAGCCCTTGGCGACATATGTGGATGTTTAGTTTTTGTAAATATAATTAGTCAAATAATAAAAGGGACAAAAATTTGGTAACTGATTCACTACAGAATCCCTCAAAAAGAGAAGTAAAAATTTTATGGTTTGGCTGCATCAATGTACAGTTTAATAATAATAATAATAAAAAAAATGTGAAGTAATTTTTTGGCAGTCAGTGTTGTTAAATTATTTGAACAAATCGTTAATATTTGATAAAAATATCAAATCTATTAAGTATATTAAGTTTAAAGAACTTATAGAAATGTAAGAAAAAATTTAATGTTAGTTTTTTTATTTTATAAGAAATCATTTCACTCATAAATTACCATTAATTGTCATAATGTCCACAAATGTGGGCACTATTTTTTTGTGAATTTCTATTGTTTTTTTTTTTTTTTTTTTTTTTTTTTTTTTAATCCTCTAAGTGCATAGCTGCCACCTACTGTACCTTTTATATTATTTTTATATTGCTATTTTGAAATAGTAATTTTCGTCATATATTTAAACCTAGAGTATGACAACAACAACTGTTTTAAAATAGTGTTATAAAATAAGTATAAAAAGGTGTAGTAGTTGGCAGCTATGTAAGTGTAATTGTGCACTTCATTGTTCTTAGTTACATTTTAAACCATAAAACATTGTTTTTAAACATTTTCTTTTATTTCAACAATTGATGACAGATAAAATTCCTTTTGAAACAAGTACAGAAAATTTAATATGTTTGAAAATAAAAATAAAATGGATTTTGTATACTTTTCATATGCTACATTGTTTGCTCTTCATTATATAAACAATGGCCATTTATTAATCCAGAGTAAATTTAATTTTACTAAAAGGTATTTTTCATTACATCGTTATACAAATTGATAACCTACAAATGGTCTTATTAAAAACTTTATAAAAGTATTTAAATGTATCCATACATATCTAATAATAATTTTCTCCATGATAAATTTTTATAATAAGGATAAGACTTTGTGCTTTCCCTGTATATCCGTCGATTTTGATTACAGAATAACCCATAAGAATCTCCCACATTTGACAGGATAATATAAAACAAAAAGGATTGGAGAGCGAAACTATGTTTGTTTTAAAATATACAATGGGCATGACAAGAGATTAAAATGACTATGTTTTTTAACTGATGTTTGGTAAGTGTTGTCCATTGCGAGCAATACACAATTCAAGACGATGCCTGAAATCTATCATCATCTGACATATCATGTCTTGTGGAAGCTGCTACCTCTGCTTGAATTACTCTTGAGGCATAAGACCTACATTTTCTCTGACCCCAAGAGACTAATATTCAGGTGGAAGTAGCAGGTATTCCACAAGACGAGGCGCCTGTGGTGATAGATTCCAGAAATCACCTTGAATTGTGTATTACTCGCAATGGACAACACTTACCATACATCATTTATGAAAGATAGTCATTTTATACTCTCGTCGTACCTATTCTATATTTTTGAATAAACAAATTTCTCTCTGCAGTCCATTTTTTTATCCTGTCAAATGTGGGAGCTTTTTTGGGTCATCCTGTACTTTTACGGTATATATACCATATATTTCATTTACGGTACATATACTGATTATAAATGCTTTTACGGTACATATACCACACATTTAATTTACAGTTATATACTGTATATATGCTGTATAAATATTTTTACGGTACATATACTGTATATTTAACCTATGGTATATATGCTGTATAAATGTTTTTTACGGTACATATACTGTGTATTTAACATACGGTATATATGCTGTATGAATATTTTTTTACAGTACATATACTTTAAATATTTTACGGTACATATACCGTCCAGTTAAATTACGGTATATGTGCTGGTCACAAAGTTGCCGGTATATGTACCGTAATTTTTGATCAAAATTTTTTACAGTGTAGGGGTTGCAGTGGTTTTTTTTTTATTATTTCTTATAATTTCTTATAATTATTTTAATTATTTTATCTCACAATCATTATAAAAAATGTCAAGATGCGGCAATGTATGACAAATCTGGTGTTCTAAAAAGTTTATTTTTATTTTGTATATGGTGTGTGAAGCGTAAAACATCTTAAAAGTTAACCCAATTGGTGAAGTAATTTATCTAAATCATTTATAAAATGTTTTACACTTTTCAGCATAGTTGATATTGATGAATACTGTTTTTCTGGCCATTATAACTCCTGTAAATATAGTCAGATTTTCATGTAATTAATATACGTTATTGGGAATTCCTATCGCATGTTCGCATTGAAAATGTAGTGTATATCATTTACACTTCATTTACATGAACACTCAAAAGATTCCTTTATGTTATGGTCTAGGAGGAAAAATCGTTTGCAATGTATTTCAATAATGCTACACTATTTCAAACATCTTGAAATTATTCCACATTACTGAGGTAGGCTACAAGATTCTTACAGCAGAATAGGGCATGCATACCATTCATCTTTCATTTACAGGGACACACAAAAGAACTCGGTTACAGTACTGTTTATGAGCAATAATTGCTGAAAGTACGTTTACATTTCAGATATGCATTCTTAAGTTTAACTAATTTTTTGCATTTTACTTCTTGGATGTAAATTCCATAAATTTTATACACAGTTGCACAAAAGAAATCATATCCGGTTATTGGCGGAAACTGTGCAATGCGTTCCCTAATTAAACTTAGTTTTACAAAAATATGTAGTATAAATAGATATCTATAGATCTTATATAAAGCTTCACAAAATAATTTAAATATTTTATGGCTATAGATGGTAAATGCTGAAATTCCGTTTTTAAAAGTGTTCTGTGTTTTTGAAATTGTTTACTTATATATCAGATATGAAATTACTAGACGGGAAAGTTTTGTTACAGTATACTAAATGTGTTGGGAGGTATTTCATAATCAATGGTTGATGTATGATTTTTCTCTTTTGTTTTTTCTGTTCATTGCTACAAAAAATTCTTCCAAACAATCTGCATGATCCATGGCCTTTAATTAACGTTTAATTAATTACATTTTTACGTTTCAAAAAACCCTTTATTTTAGTTTGCTTATTATTTTAGAAGAAATAAATTATTTTTATCAATTAAAAACTAATTAAAACTTGAAACACTGACATACGTTATTCATGAACTTGTTATTCATTAATTATTCATTTACGGCTTAACTTTTAAAATATTAACATAAATGAAACTGGGTAATAATATTAAGTTAATTTCTGATTTACTAAGCTAATAGAGTTCCGGATTTTCGGTGACCAAGCAAACATTCTCAGAGGACCTAAAGAAGATATTTTCGTAATTCTACATCAACAAGCGGTGTTATTAGGTTATTTGATAAGCAGTTTATGACTTAATTATACACAAAGCAAGTTACGTTCAGAGAATTTAATAATTACTTCTGTTCACGCCATTAGCACCCCCAGGTCAGAAAGTGTAATACAATTATGGATCATAATAAGTTATTTGAATAAATATAGTCACTGTTTTCATTCCGTTAGCACGTAAAGCATCTAATTAATGTTGAATGTAAAAGTTATTTCCCTTTAAGTTTTTAGTCTTTATAAAATTAATTTAAAAAAAAATCTATTTTTAACACTTTTCAACATAGTTGAAACGTTTTTATGAATTGGAATATCTGTCCGGTCGTCTGGCTGGGCTGTGAGGAAAAATCCTTTGCGATGTATTTTAACGTCTTACTATGCTTTAAATATTATGAAATTCATAGACATTATTGAGGTGCACTAGAAGAGGTTTACTGTAAAATATGTTATGCGTAGCACTTACAGTACTCATAGAATGTAACTCAAAATTATTCCGTTACAACATGGTCTATGAAGAAAAATCGTTTGCAACGTATTTTAATGATGTTACTCTATTACAAAATATTGAATTTGTTACACATTTCTGAAGTGCCCTAACACATGCTTTCTTTAGAAGATGGGGAGCAAAGCATTTATCATTAATTTACTGGGTCACACAAAACAGTTTATTTATATAACTATCTAAAAAGAAAACTATTCGCAGCGTATTTCAAGGATGTTGCACTATTTCAAACATGATAAAATTTATGTGTACATTGAGATTTACTTCAAGATGCTTGCAGTGGAATGTGACGTGCATTGCATTTATCGTTTATTTACAGGGACACATAAAAGATTTCGCATACAATACTGTATCCGAAATGTTCTCTATTAGGGATGATTGCTGAAAGTACGCTTTCAGTTAAACCACATTTACGTCGTCAACAGCGAATTTAGATTCTTTTCTCTGCTTCTTCCCGCTTTAACCTCGAAGTCTATTAAAGCGGAGGTCGAAACTCGCACTCGCTTCGTCTACTGCGAGTGCCACTGTAGCAGGGTCTGCACGTCGTATGCAGTTGAAACGCCTGGACAAACATATTTAAACACTATATCTAGCCAGATCAGACTTGAAGTTAAAATAATATTACAAATACTCTTTGGTTGTTTTTGCACAAAGAAAATAAACCACAAGATGACGGGAAAAGCCCTTTTTCGGAAGTTGATACATTAGGGAACTGGTAAGTTAGGTTCAGAAATCTCTCTATTCTAAAAAAACTCACCGCCGCCGCCGGTTTCGAATTTTTTGTGACCGGAGGTTTTTCTCCGTTAACATTAAGAAAAATATTGCGTACAAAAATATGCAAATCGGCGGTATTATAGAGAAATGTTTGATAAACACGCTGATGCAGACAGTTTTCAAAAGGAATAATTATTTTAAGAGATATTTAATGTTAAGTTGGACAAAGTCGTTCCATTAAAAAAGTATTATAGGAGCAAAAACTATACATTGGAATTTAATCATTTTATACGTTATAATTTCCCGGTGTGCAGAATGCATTTATTTTTTTAATTTAATTCAATTAAAAATAGCGCGAGACATTTCAACTATTTTTGTTGGGACAGCGCAAATATTTCATTTCTAACAAAAGTATTTTGACGTAAATATAAAAAAGATATAGAAAAGTTTGGTGAAAATTACGTGAGATTAAAAACGATACATTTAAAATGTCTTTTATTTATTTATTTATTTATTGAACAAGAAATGTACGACTTGTGTGCTTGACATGAGGGACCGCTTAAAATGTCTTATTTAAAAGAACTTTCTTTTCGCTTTGTTAAAATACCGGGAGACAAAGACTCTGATTACTTAATTCATTTTATATTAGCTTATTTTGAAATGTTTAACTTGTTTTATTTAACCAAAAAGGAAAATAGCCATTGTATCTTTTAACATCAGCTAATTTTTCCTTAAAATTCCCCAATCAAAGAGAAATGAATAGAAACCCGTTTATAGGGGATCGCCACTGTTTTTTAAATTATAATTCAATCTTTCAAAATCTTTTTAAAGCCGATCAAATCAGCGTGCTTTTAGAAACTGCGGTGTCTAAACGGGGGTTGGCGAGCGTAGCTCGTAGGTGGCCGAGCCGCCTAGTATGGATCTAAAGTTACTAGCCCACTTAAAATATCAATAACCTAAATTAAAAACCTAAATTAAATTAACCTAAATTAAAATATCAATAACCAAAATAACAAACTTAACTGCTTTTAATAAGTGAATGATCCTCAAAAATGAATCTTCAATTTTTTAGAAGCGTTTTAGTTAAATAAGTATGAAAAATTCATACATTCTTGGCCACACTTTCTTCAGAGAATTAGAAACTCAGATGAAAATAATTTATTTTATGCGGAAATAAGCATCACTGCTGCCGTTTGTTGGTTTTGTTGTAAAACAAAAAATATTCAGCTATATAGAATGTTTGTGTACCTAAGGTCTGAAGAGGCTAAGCTAAATATAACATAGTATAAGCTATAATTGTCCTGCATTACCTTGTTCTGTTTAACAGAGATATCCCCAAATAATCTGTCAAACTTCAGTATCAGAGTCATAAAATATTATTAGTTAACAGTACTGCTTCATACACAGCGATTACAAACAGTATGAAAGATTTCGTCTCATTATATTTTGTTCGTAAATCGTGAAAATAAGATATAATGCCGCTCATTATGTAATGTTAAAGTGACAATAGTAATCGTAAACAAAACTCCCAAGTACTCAATATCAGCACATGTTAATGAACACGTCAAATCCATTTAGGTTAGTTTTATAGGGATGTGTTAGGGACATTATCTACAAAACATTTCTTGTGAAAAATATACAGTAAATAGTATATGGCATTAGTATGATGAGAAATGATATTCATGGGAAAACTGCAGAATCGATGGCGCATTCAAAATAAAGGTGATAGCGTAATTTGTGCGTTGACTTTACGATATGCATTGCCGCTTACACTTAGACTGCTACATTAAACATGTGAGAAATTATACTTTAACTAGGGGGGGGGGGGGTATGCCCCCTGCAAGCCACGCTCGCCAACCCCCGTTCAGACACCGCAAAATTTAATAACACGCTAATCTGATGTGTTTTAATAATATTAGAATAGATTAAATTATACTGAATAAAGCTGTGCATATTTCCCTGTAAACGGGTTTATATTCAATTCCCTTTGATTGTAAAAATTTAAGGCCGAATCAGTTGCTGTTAAGACATCCAGTGGCTGTTTTCGTTTTTGATTAAAGAGGATCAGTTAAACATTCAGGATCAGTTAAACTTCAAGCCAGAGGTCCAGACATTCAGTCAGAGGATCAGTTAAACATCAAGCTAAAATAAAATGAATTAAATATACAGAGTCTTTGTCCCCCGGTATTTTAAAACAATCTCTATAACAATAGCCTAAGTCATTTGACTATCATCAACAGTTACGGGCGGACCACTTCGCTTTCTATACTCTAGGTGCCATTTTGGTACTTTAATATTAGCCAGACACAGGTGATAAGTCGCCAAATATCATTCTATCACCATCATTTCATCTATATTGTAATCTGTGCCGAAAGTTTTCCATTTTGATTAAAAAAAAAAAAAAAAAAAAAAAAAAAATTCGAATAAAACTACATAAAAATGCCCATGGTCGCAAAGAATTCTTGGTACTTTTACGCTAGCCGGGTGCAAATCTCGCCAATAGCTTGTTTTCAACTCGCCAGTTAGCATTTTTTTTTTTCGAGTGGTAAATTAAAACATTGAGTTAAACTTGAAATTAAATGTCATGGTTTGTTGCATTTTTTAATATTTGGCCATAGATGTCATAGACGCACCGCAGTTTTGGCATGATTTTTATTTATTTTTTTTTTTTTTTAGGAAAAATTGGCGAAAACCTAGTTTTCGAATACCAGTTACATATGTATTTTTGATACTACTTAGTTATCCCGTCGACCAAAAATCTATCGCCAAACTGTAAGGTTAAATGCCAATAATGGTTGATCGTAAATGTCACATTCACTTGACTTTAAGCAAGTTAGACGTGTTTACGTCATCAAGTGATCTTTATTTCGACGTTTTATTTGTATATTTATTAATGTAAAGCTAATTTATTTGTTCTTTCGTTATTTAAAATAAAAATTATGTCAATTTGTATAATTTGGCGATTTATATAATTTGGCGAAGTTGGTCGACGGAATAACTAAGTAGTACCGTATTTTTTAGTTATTTTCTACTATTTTCAAAAGGAAATAACAAAAAAAATAATTGATAACTATAGAACAAAGTAATTTATATAATTTAAAAAAAGAAATAAAAGTAAAACAACAATAGCCCGGTTACCATGTAATCAAAATAATGCCATTTTGGCGCTAATTAGGTACCCCGGTGCGTATATGACACCTTGCCTAATATTTTTTCTTTTCGTTTTGTTTTAAAAAAAGAAAGTAGTCAAAGCCATCAATTTTAAACGTTTCACTTTTAAATGAAAATTTTGTATTTTAAATAAAATGGAGGAAAGGATTATATTTTAAATGAAATTAATGAAATATAAAATATGCAACCGGAAAATTGTTTGGCGATTTATCACCTGCGTCTCGCTAACATAAAAATACCGAGTTCTTGATTTCTCTATCAGAATCTTTCTATTTGGCGAACGATTGTTCAAGTAAATTGAATTATGAATAAAAGTAACGTGATACATTTCTTAGCATACATTTGAGGGAGGCCAAACTGGTAGCCAAATTAGTTAAAAATAATAACATTTTCTGTAATATGAAAAAAAATTATGACTAAAATTTGAGTTGTCATCTTTAGAAAAAATTCTATAAAATTAGAAAAAAAAATTAATATTTCGAAAACTAATTCGAATTTTTAAATCCTAATACCAGGTTTGAGATCTGCGGATCAATACGGAAATTTGGAGTTAATTTCATCGCAAAGTATTTCATATTTCAGGAGAAATCGCAGTGAAACATAATCAGTTGTTTAATCAGTCGTTTCATAAATTCGTTTCATTTCAGCCGTTTCATATGTCCGTTTCATAAATTCGTTTCATTAGGATTTTACAGATATAGGGTAGATTTGACAATTTATAAATGAAATATGATGCTTAAATCATACAACTGTTTAAATTATTTCCAAACACTCTGTAAATTCACGGAAAGAATTCTATAATTTATGTAACTTTAATAATATTTAATAGTAATGATAATGGAACTTTCGGTCCTCACAGACTTTTACCTTGCAAAGGTAATCGTCGTAATTTTTCGCAAATACGTCATTCAAATAACACGTAAATGCAGATAACATTAAACTTATTTGGGTTAAATTATAATAAACCTTACTTTTCTACTTTTCTAATAAATCAAGTAATTTAAAACTTTTGCTAATATTAAAGGAAGATAAATAGTCCATGTCAATTTTACTTTATATAAGCTCCCCCCCCCCCCCCCTAAAAAAAAGAACTTTTAACTGATTAAATTTTTCAAATATTTATGTGGGTGTATATATTACAGCATTATGTTTCTAAAACGGTTTAAAAATGAGCTCACTTTAGCAGTATATTACATAACATCATCTTATTTAGAATTTTGTTAAAAATACATACTTCCTTTGGGACATTTTACTGAAATTCTCTATTATATCCTAAGGCACAGAAGCAAAAGTTGAAGAGAACAAAGGAGAACGATACACTTGAGATAATGCCTTTTTCCTTCACGTTGAATTAAATTTTCAATTTTGTCAAGTTTCATGCCTGATATGCAGTCAATTTTTTTTTTTTTTTTTTTTTTTTTTTTTTTTTAATGAAACAAAAGCGACTAAAACAGATACGCTATTTTTTTTTCTTTGTCATTATAGTTTGTAAAATTTCCAGACACATTATGAAACTAAAAAAAAATACATAATGATAATAAAACTTTATCTGAATAAGAGCTCGATGAGGTGTATTAAAAAAATTGACTATTCTATATTCAATTTTAACCTAAAGGGATCGTTTACTTCTTTATTGTGCTAGTCAAAACTTACTTTTATTTATATATAATTATATATATAATTTATATATATCATATTTATACTAGGGGCTCTGGCCCCTGCAAGCTACGCTCACCAACCCCGTTCAGACACTGTAGAATCTAAAAGCACGCTAATCTGATCGGTTTTAAAATATTATTGAAGATTGAATTATACTGAAAAAACCTGTAGCGATCTCCCTGTAAACGGGTTTCCATTCAATTCCCTTCGATTGAATTCCCTCTTATATATCACTTAATTTATTTTTCACGAATTTTAAAATGTGTCATGGACATTTGGGCCACCCTGTATTTGCAAGCCAAGTACTTATAGTAAATACTCTGCTACATTACAATCTTAAGGATATATCCATCAAAGATTAGAAATATCTAACCAGAATAATCTCGGTTATCCATGCATTTAAACGTATAATCCTCATTTCTTTCCCCAAAAAGATAGAGACAGAGAGAAAGCGGGCATGCCTGCTTTTATATCATCCTGTGTCACGGACGTTCTTGCGACGGCGAAATTCTATAAGATTTATGATATGAATATGCTGTAAATTTTCTAGCCGATTAACCAAATTAAACCAAAAGATATACACTTTATTTTATATATTTTTCTAAAAACCCTTTCAGGAAACATAACACCAAAAATAACGAACGCAAAAAATTTATATCCAACAATAAGCGACGAATTTTAAGCATTGGAGTGGGTAGGCATAATTCAAATAATTGATACCGAATCCGCCAGACTCCGTTTCAGGGCTCGGGCTGATCATACCTTCGACTAACCGCTTTTGTGATCAAACCACGGGTGTTCGAACGACAGCAAAATTATTCCGGAATACCGCATGGGATTACTGCAATCTAGGATGTTCCAGAGTTAAGTAAAGAAAGTAATATGCGCAAGTATCGTGTGTTTTTTAGTAAAAGTCACCTCGACTACGACTCAAAAACTTATATTATAATATATATGTATATGTATATACAGGGTCGCTAAAATTAAAGTGCACGCGCTTTAATTGCTCTAGAAGTTAAGCTATTTGGATTATCTTTTAAATATTTGGTATTTATTCTTTATAGAGTATGCAGGAAAGAGTTGTTCAATTAAAATGATTGGTTTAAAATTCTTCCGATAGGCTCTTAAACATTAGAGATGTTTTATTAGCAAATATTACAAAAAAAACTCATTTTAAATCCATATTTTTAAAATGACAATATTCTTTCGGAGCAGTGGTATAATTACGTTCAGTTTGATAGACAAAAAAACTTTATCGTCTAAACTTTTTCGAGAAAAATCTTTCAAAATTTAGATGGTAGGAAAATATAGCGCCCTATGTCTTAATTACTTTCTTCTATCTGCAATAGAAGAAAGTATTGTAATCGAAATTTTTTTCGACTTCCGGTTTTCGACAGATTTACATTTTTTAGGGGTCAGAGATCCCCAAAAACATGTTTATAGAAAATGTCTGTCTGTCCGTGTGTCCGTCTGTCTGTCGCCATTGTACCATCAATAACTGTATGAAGTTATGCATAGAATTGAACCAAAGTTTTATTTTAAGTTTTTGACTATGGAAAGCAGATCCTCCCTGAATTTGGGAAAAATTCGCCGGTAGGGGCGCTGTAATAGCTATTTTTGTGCGATTTTGAATATTGTACCATCCAAAAGTATATGAAGTTATGTATAGAATTGAACCAAATTTTTATTTTAAGTTTTTAGATATGGCAGGTAGGTCCTCCCTGAATTTGGAAAAAATTCGCTGATAGGGGGCGCTGTAATAGCGATTTTTGTGCGATTTTGAATATTGTACCATCCAAAAGTATATGAAGTTATGCATAGAATTGAACCAATTTTTTATTTTAAGTTTTTGGATATCGCAGGTAGGTTCTCCCAGAATTTGGAAAACATTCGACGGTAGGGGGCGCTGTAACAGCGAAATTTGTGCGATTTGGAATATTGTACCATCCAAAAGTGTATGAAATTACGCATAGAATTGAACCAAATTTTTATTTTAAGTTTATGGCTGGTATCACAAGCAGGTCTTCCCTGAATTTGGAAAAATTCGTCGCTAGGGGGCGCTGCAATAGATATTTTGCATATTGTACCATCGAAAAGTGTATGAAGTTATGCATAGAATTGAACCAAATTTTTATTTTAAGTTTATGGCTATGACAAGCAGGTCCTCCCTGAATTTGGAAAAAATTCGCCGATAGGGGGCACTGTAATAGCGGTTTTGAATATTGTACCATCGAAAAGTGTATGAAGTTTTGCATAGAATTGAACCAAATTTTTATTTTAAGTTCTTGGCTATGGCAAGAAGGTCCTTCCTTAATTTGGAAAAAAATTGCCGGTAGGGGTGCTTTAACAGCGATTTTTGCGCCATTTTGAATATTGTACATCGAAAAGTGTATGAAGTTATGCATAGAATTGAACCAAATTTTTTGTGTTTCTTTTTGGTCATGGCATGAAGGTCCTCCCTGAATTTGGAAAAATTCCTCTGGAAAGGGGCGCTATAATTACGATGTCTGTACCATTTTCTTTATTGTACAATCGAAAACTGTATAAAATTATGCATACAATTGAACCAAATTTTTTGTGCATGTTTTTGGCTTTGGTCAACAGGTCCTCCTTGAATTTGGAAATATCGCGCGGTAAAGGGGCTCTGTGCTAGCGATTCTTTTAATACTTTTCTTGATTTTTCGTAGTTCTATTGTCCATCGGCGGCTCGTGCAAAGGCGGGAACTCACTTCCTGCTAAGCCGGCTATTCGCAAACATCTGATAACAACAGAATAAGGAAAAACTATTAATTTGAACAAATATCATGATATAGGTTAACTCATTTTTAGTTCATTTAATTGACTGAAGCAGGTATTTAAGATGAAAATCAATGTTGGTATAGTAATGAACTAATAATATTGAAGTATTAACATGTGTAACTAGTTTTTGAAATATTAAGATGTATAAAATAGAAGAAAGTTTTGGGATTGGCACATGCAACTAGTTTATTATTATTATTACTATTTTAATTGCATAACTTATTTCCGAATGCTCTAATCTGAATAAATATAAAATCTTTTTAGAATATTTCAAATAGTTTTCTTGTAGGACTGTTTGCTTCTAGTTGCTTGCCCTTCAAATTTGCGCACTTTAATCATGGCCACCTGGTATATATCTTTTAAAATTCATTATTTTTAAAAGCCGACTTTTATTATTATTTTAAAAAACAAACTTAAATGCTTTCATTAAAAAACTAGTTGGATGTTCCAATCCCAAAACTTTCTTCTATCTTATACATCTTAATGTTTCAAAACCTAGTTACACATGTTAATGCTTCCATATTATTATTTCAATACTTTCATTGTCATCTTAAATTTCTTCTTCAGTCAATTGAACGGACTAAAAACGAGTTAATCTATACCATGATATTTGTTAAAATTATTAGCTTTTCCTTATACTGTTGCTATCAGTTGTTTGCGAATAACCGACTTAGCAGTAAGCCAGTTTCCGCTGCTTCACGAGCCACCGATGCACAATATAACTACGAAAAATCAAGAAAAGTATACAAAAATCGCTGTCGCAAAGCCCCTTTACCGCGCAATATTTCCACATTCAAGGAGTACCAGTTAGTCAAAGCTAAAAACATGCACAAAAATTTTGGTTCAATTGTATGCATAATTTTATACACTTTTCGATGGTACAATAAAGCAAATGGCTCAAACATCGCTATTACAGATTCCCTTCCGGCAGATTTTTTTTAAATTCAGGGAGGACTTGCTTGTCATAGTCAGAAACATACACAAAACTAGTTGGATATGCCAATCTCAAAACTTTCTTCCATCTTATAATTCTTACTACTTCAAAAAGTAGTTACACATGTTAATACTTCAATATTATTAATTCAATACTATACCAACTTTCATTCTCTTCTTAAATTTCTGCTTCAGTCAATTAAGCGGACTAAAAACGAGTTAATCTACATCATGATATTTGTTAAAATTAATAGTTTTTCTTTATTCTGTTTTTATCAGCTGTTTGAGAATAGCCGGCTTAGTAGGAAGCGAGTTCCTGCAGCTGCCCGAGCCACCGATGGACAATAGAACTACAAAAAATCAAGGAAAGTATAAAAAAATCGCTATCACAGAGCTCTTTACCGCGCAATCTTTCCAAATTCAAGGAAAAGCTGTTGGTTATATCCAAAATTATACACAAAAAATTTGGTTCAATTGTATGCGTAATTTTATACACTTTTCGATGGTACAATAAAGAAAATCGCACTAACATCGCTATTACAGCGCCCCCCCCCCCCCCCCCCCCCGACGGCAGATTTTTTTTTCAAATTCAGGGGAGACTTGCTTGCCATAGCAAGAAACATACACAAAAAATTTGGTTCAATTCTATGCATAACTTCATACACTTTCCGATGGTACAATAATGAAAATGGCGCAGACATCGCAATTATAGTGGCCCCTTCTGGCAAATTTTTTCAAGTTCAGGGAGGAGCTACCGACCATAGCCTTACACATACACAAAAATTTGGTTCAATTCTATGCATAATTTTATACAGTTTTCGATAGTACAATAATGAAAATGGCACAGACATCGCTATTACAGCGCCCCCTTCCGACAGATTTTTTTCAAATTCAGTGAGGACTTGCTTGACACAGCGAGAAACATGCACAGAAAATTTGGTTTAGTTATATGCATAACTTCATACACTTTCCGATGGTACAATATTCAAAATGGCACAAAAATCGCTATTACAGCGCCCCCTAGCGGCGATTTTTTTCCAAATTAAGGAAGGACCTACTTGCTATAGCCATCAACTTAAAAAAACTTTTTGGGTTAAATTCTATGCATAACTTCATACACTTTTCGATTGTACAACATTCAAAATCGCACAAAAATCACTTTTACAGCGCCTCCTACTGGCGAATGTTTTCCAAATTCAGGGAGGACCTGCTTGCTACAGCCAACAACTTAAACAAAGTTTTTGGTTCAATTCTATGTATAACTTCATACACTTTTCTATGGTACAATATTCAAAATCAAACAAAAATCGCTATTAAAGAGCCGGCGAATTTTTTCCAAATTCAGGGAGGACCTGCTTGCCATAGCGAAAAATTTAAAATAAAAATTTGATTCAATTCTATGCATAACTTCATACACTTTTTGATGGTACAATGTTGACAGACACACGGACAGGCGGACAAACAAACATTTTCTATAAACATGTTTTTAGGGGTATGGACAATAAAGAAATTATCAGCACTAAAGTTTATTGATCTTCTTTCCTTGACGATGATTAAGAACAATAATTTCTTTCCAAGATTATGTATCATAAAAGTTTCTAATGAAGTATATAAGTAAAATCCTACTGAAGACGGCCTTGTAATGGTTCAAAACGTTCTAGGTTTTTCTGATGTATTTGAGATACATTAAATTTGTATTTTAAATATCTTTATATTATACTTATGCACCTAAAACTACTTTTTGTATAATTATTTGTGTTTTATATATAATTTGATTATTTAACTCAAGATGAATATAGCACTAGAATTTTAATTTTAATTTATTAGTTCTAGAGCATCAATAACGAAGCAATTATCAGCACTAAAGCTTATTGATCTTCTTTTCTTGACGATGATTAAGAACAATATTTTCTTTCCAAGATTATGCATCATAAAAGTTTATAATGAAGTATATAAGTAAAATAAAATATAAAAATAAATCCAATTTATCTCACCAATCCATTCTTAAAATCTCGTAAACAGAATAAAATATTCGGTATTCAAACTGTAAGAAATCAATATAAAAAGCTTTTCCCTGCTCTTCAAAATTTTATTTCGTCTTTCAAAGATTCAAGAATACCTGCATTATTATACTTGTGAGAGTAAAGCAGTTTTTGAATTTGCTTTGGAGTTACATATTCACTTATTTTTTTCAATATGTATTTACCTTTAAAAAATCCATATGTTTTTGTTGCACAGAGACGAATTCAATAAAAACATGCATATTTATTTAGATAGCATTTTCTTAGGGAATCCAACTTTGTATTACTTCTTTGAACGTGTTAACAAATATGTCAAAACATAGACTTTATTTCTATAAATGAACTTTTCATTGAAGTTTATTTGCATGGGAATGGAAAATAGTGAGCAGACCTGCAATCGAAATCAGCAAGTAAAATAATGAAAAATAATTACGAGAAATAATTTATTGATTTTTAGGTGCTTTCGTAATTCTATAAATACGTACCAATTATAGTTGTCGTCTGGTTCGTCTGTCCGCATATAACAGTGCAGATACTACCCAATCCAATGGTTTGAAATTTAATGTATATAATAGCTGCAGAATTTTCTCGAGTCATTTCAAATTTTATGAAAATCGAAACAAAACTTAAAAAGACATTATTAAAAGTTTTCTTTATTCTACTAAATCCTATCATACTTAAATAATTCAATAATATCCTATGATAAGTAATGATTGTATGTTGCCATTTTGATTATTCTATTAAGTCCTATTATAGTTGCCATGGTGAGTACGTCCTATTTAAGGTAGAGATATATAATTTCCGTATTACTGAATTTAATATATATAACTGTAATAAATTTTTTATTCATGGATTTTTGCATAAGAGTGTAACAGCTACTGTACCAATATCTGAATATTTATAAAATTAGTTATAGTACGAACGCACCTCGTTTGCGACGTTTGACGTATATATATATATATATATATATATATATATTTTTTTTTTTTTTACATGGAAATTAGACCACAAGAAAGACTATATCTATCAGAGTAGCGATATGTACGCAGGACGCATGTTCAGATGTGAACTTTTGTCCAAACTATGACAAACCCTATTCAGAACATGTTCATATTCACTTGAGCTGTTAAATAAGTAAAGAAACGCACGGTTGGTGATAATGTCAGCCTTATAGCGTCATTAAATAATTCCAGCAGGTAAACACATTATATAATTAGTTCATTTTATATAAGCTGATTTTTAAATGTTTAGCGTATTTTATTGCGGAATCAGCCATTAGATGTTTCAACAGCGGGTGAGTCCGCCTTAAAATTCCTCCTTCAAAGGAAAATGAATGGAAACCCGACTACAGAGATATCGCAACTGGTCGTTTAATTATAATTCAACCTTCCTTAATCTTTTTAAAGAAGATGATATTTAAGTGCTTTTAGAGTTTACGGTGTCTGAAGGAGGGTTGGCGAGTGTAGCTTATACGGGGCCGAGCGCTCTCGTTGCCGAAACGTCAGTGAAGGCTTACTGTGGAGACCCGAAAAGGTCTGTTCCCCGATAACTGCCACAAAAAAATATCCGATCAGCTTGATATTAAGTAAGCATGTTGATGACGTACCCGGAATTAGCTGTATAGTTTTTGGTTAAATTTCGTTCATTCGTTTGTGAAATATGGAATTTTTTTTGCGCTATAATGTTTTTCTATGGCAATTCAGACGATTTTCAAATTTCCACTTATTGAAAGAAAATGGCTCATTTGACTAATGTATTTAAATGGTAAATTATGAATTTTAAAAATTACAAATACGGGTTTTAAATTATTCCAATTAGTTAGAAATTTTCTCAAAACATTTTTCAGAGTTTTTAAATTAGGCGTATAACTTATGATGGAATTTTATACACGTGTTCGAATAATATAAAGCATTTTATTTTATGAATTTATTATATTTAATTTTTTTTTCTTTTAACCATTGCGTAGCAACTGTATCTTATCTAAAAATATCATAAATGTGAAAGTATGTATGTTTTTTTTTTTTTTTTAAGTCAAATAAAAGTTAAAAGGAATGAATTAATGAATGCCTTTGTATAAATATTTGCATATAGATTGATTTAAACGAAGAAATGAAAATAGTATTTATATACTACATAGAATAAATTTTTATTTATTTATTCAACTACTTTGATTATAAATGAAAAAGTTCGTTATTTTCATACAAAATTAACTGACATTATTCTATTAAATTTTATAAACTTTATTGTTGCCAAAAAAAAAAAGATTTCTGGAAAAAGGAAACAATTTCACCCAAAGAGTTAATTTTAATTTGTAAAACGTGCAAAAGAAACGTGCAAAAGAAAAATGGAATAAGCAAATTACAAATAAAAAAAGATAAATAGGACAGGAATGAATACATATAAAAATTTCACACCAAATATCACCTAAAATAATTTTTGTAGTAGTATTTTCCCAGCACTACGCAGAAAGATTCCTCGATGTATACGATTTTACTTGGCCTTCCTTTTTTCATCGGTTGCGATTTCATTTTCGCAATTGTGTATATTATTAGGTTGAGCAAAAAGTTCTGGAAAATATGTAAAAGTTGCGTTGTTATGCACAAATAAACACCAAAAGTAACAAGGACTATTCTTCAAAGTAGAGACCATCATAGTCCATGACTTACTGCCATCATTCTGCCAGATTCCGGTTCGCTGGAAGTACCATGGCTGCTTCTTGGAATCCAAAAACTCTTGACATGCTTCTTCAACTTCATTAAAAGATACAAATTTACGGCCCTTGAAAAAGTGTTACATTGATCGAAAGAGGCCATAATCGGATGGAGCCACGTCTGGAATATAGACGGATATGGGAGAATTTCGGCGCTGTCCAACTGTGCAAACTTTTCCTTGGTCCTCTGTGCCACGTGCCGTTTGACATTGTCCTGCTGAAACAAAACGCGCTTTCGGCGAATTTAAATCCAGTACGGCGTATCCTTTTACACTGAATTCTTAAAGATTTTTTTTCTGCACTATAGTATTAAAATAAGAAATTGTGATTAATATATATGGTTTTTTTTTCTTAATTAAATCCACTTCTGAGACTTGGTTTCATGGCTTATTGAAAAATTACATTCAACATTATGTTATAGATTTAAGTTATACTTATACATTTTGCTGCTTTTTGCAGCAACAGTTTAAAACATT
Organism: Maratus speciosus; assembly: GCA_963932465.1. Classification (NCBI taxonomy): domain Eukaryota; kingdom Metazoa; phylum Arthropoda; class Arachnida; order Araneae; family Salticidae; genus Maratus; species Maratus speciosus. The sequence continues at coordinate 4,930,642 of OZ010786.1, read as the reverse complement.
ACATGCTTTCTTATTGCAATTTACACAACAACTAAATTAATAATAAAAATGTTTATGAGTCATTTTTGACTTCTTTTTGATGTTGATGATGATGACGTCGGACTCTTGCTTCATGCGTGGGATAATCTATAAACGTATTTTATTTATGAATGTTATTGTTCATTTTGAATATCATAAGCTGGCAAAAATAAAAAGAGTTCGTTGATTTCACAATGATTGATTCCTACTTGATCTATTTATTTAAGTATCGAAATGTTTTTGCCCTTGAAGATTATTGATCTGGTTTCCTGTTTCGAAATCAATTTATTAGTATCTGAGAGGGTTATAAATCCATCAAGGTTTAGAAGCCCCCCTACTTTAGGATGATTTTAGTAAGTTAATGCTATCGAGTGCATTTTAGATATTTAGATTAGATCATAGATATAAATATTGCAAAATGTTAATCAAAAATATTTTTTGGAAACAAAAATTTTAAAGGTATTAGATTTCTAAATTAGATGTCTCAGTTTACATTTCCAAAAGTACTTTATCCATTCGATACAGGTGTTTGTGGTTAGCAAGTAAGTAAATATTCCTGTATGGATCTTAGGATAAAGTAAAATGCTTGACCAAATTTTTGCTTATCCTTACAAATCGCAGTGTAAAAAGAAATCAAAGATATAGGATAATCATTAACTCAATCAATAGAAAATTAGAAATGCAAAATAAATTACACAACGGGGGAGGGGGGCGGGTTCAGGGGGGGCAGAGCCCCCTGCAGATATTTGCTTTGTTATATAAAAATTACCAGAATAGGTAGCTCGTGAGAATTTTAGAATATCATTGCATAAAAACGTGTTTAATTTAATTCTTCTAATGTCTGAAACCGTCGAAATATTTTTTAGTTTTATAAATGTTTATGTAATTTAAAAACTTTAAATTGCGTTTTTATAGAAAGATTAATACGACGTAGGATTCAAAAGTTCCCGGACTGACTCTATAACTGTAAAAATATTACCAATTTCATTGCGGAAACACATCCGCCTTCTGAATAAGATCTTTGCGTAACAACACACTTTTGCCATCGGCTGTAAAGGTCATCGAAGCACTTCTGGAATCCATTTTTAGCAATGTCCTTTAATTCAGCCTGCGATGCACTTTTAGCTTCATCTGAAGATTGAAATTGACGACCCTGCAAGCGACGTTCTGTTCAGGAAACAGGATAAAGTCGCAGGTTGAGAGATCAGGGGAATAAGGAGGATGTGGCAAAACAGTTATTTTCGTTTTCGTAAGAAAGTCACTGACAATTAGGGATCGGTGTGCAGGAACGTTGTCATGTAAAAGCACCCATGACTGCTCAGCCCACAATTTTGGCCTCTTCTTCCGGACCGACTCACGGAAACGACGCAGGATGTCTACATTGAGTTCTTTGTTGACAGTGTGTCCTTCAGGGATAAATTCCAGATGCACAATGCCCTGGATATCGAAAAATACCTCTATCATGACCTTCCCTTTAGAGCGATCCTGGCGGAATTTCTTCTTCCGTGGTGATTTCCAAGTTTCCGATGCTCTCTTGGATTGCGGATCGTATAAAAAACACCATTTCTAGTCTCCAGTAAAAATACTGCAGAGTAGGGAAGGATCTTTGTCAACAGCCGAGATTAAGCCTCCCGACACTTCAATTCGAATTGCCTTTTGGTCTTCGCCTAACATGCATGGTCGTCGATTTCAAACTTCAGATGAAGTAAAAAGTACATCGCAGACTGGATTAAAGGACATGGCTAAAAATGGATACCATAAGAGCTTCGATGACCTTTACAGACGATGGCAAATGTGTATTGTTGCGCAAGGGTCTTATTTCGAAGGCAGATGTGTTTCAGCAATGTAATTGGTAATATTTTTACAGTTATAGAGTCAGTCCGGGAACTTTTGAATCCTACTACGTATTACGCAAACTGAGCTAAAACAAATGAGCTGCAGCGATGACGTTGAGGCTCTTGATCTGCAGATTTACATTAATAAAATAATTATAAGTATAATAATTATATTAAGTAAAATATTTATATATCTACATAAATAGATATATAAACAAGTATACAATTTCATTAGGTTTGATTTCATATCTGTTTGTATCATTTGTCCACTAATCTCATTTTCTAAAGCCTAAATTGCTCCATGGTTATAGGAAGAAAAAAAATACCAAGACCTTATTGTAGAAAAATATCCGAAAAAGAATATCAATAAAATATTTATTATTTCCACCATAATTTGTGTTTCCTGAATAAATCTATAAATAACTAAAATATTAATCTAAACTGTATTTTTAATCTAAAATCGCTTCTAAGTATATCGAAATTCCAACTATTTCAGAGCATGTAATAAACGACATTAAAAAAGCACAAAATATGGACATTTATTCGTCATTTGAAGAATAAAGCACATCTTATTACAAAAGTTTTTCATCAGAAAGCTCTTTTTGAAAGGCTAACGAATGTCTCTAACTCTTAATTACCATGTTCAATCTTTTGGAACAATTAACTGATAATTCCCTTATTATGATGTGAGAATGACACAAAGTTATCTTACAATTAGCCTTTTTTTCAGCGTGTTAACTGTTTTGAACAAGAAACATTCGGGTAACTTTCAACTTATTGCCTGAAGTTTAATTTCAGACAGTAATTTATTTTAGCGGAAAAATCATAATAATATTATTATTAAAGAAATTAAGTAACCTTTGTATTTTTTTTATAGTTCAGTATTATATACCTGACACATTGTTAAATAGCTTTATGAAGGAAAATGATTTAATCAGAACAAACTGCAAAACTTGTGGTATAATTTTAAAATATTATTTATGTAATTTTTTATTTACTGAGAAAATAAAGTAAGGTTTAAAATATGAATGGAAATTTCTTCTCACTGAGTCAAAAAAATGTCCCGGACGGGTGTTGAACGAAGATCTCCAGCTGAAATTACCAACGATCTGTCTATTGAGTTATCGGGTCCCACACATAGCCGGCACAACTCACTCAGATAACCTTATTGTCAACAGCATCTGTTCTGCCATGTAGACAGTAACATAGTGACTTGTCACTGTTATTTACTTCAAATGAAATATACAGCAGGTAATGGAACTCCATTAAACGATGGAAACTTTGGTATATTTTTAGGTGCGCTCGTAATTATATAAATACGTAGCACCTATAATCGTCTCAAGTTCGTCTCTCCGCATATACCCGCGCAAAAACTACCCAACTGAATGATTGGAAATTTAATACATGTTATCGTTGCAAAATTTTGTCATTTCAAATTTTATGAAAATCTAATCAAAACTTAAAAAAGTTATTAATAAGCGTTTTTTCATTTTATTAAATCCTATCATACGTAATTAAATCGATGATATCCCATGATAGGTAATGATTCTAAGTTGCCATGGTGATTACTTTCTATTTAAGATAGAGTCCTATTATTTCCATATTACTGAATTTAATATACATAATCGTAATTTTTTTCCATGCATCTTTGCATTAGAATGCAACAGCTATTGCACCGAGATCTGAATATTTAGAAGACTTGTCGAAAAATGTAATGAGATTTGATATGTATGTATGTTATTGATAACATTTCACGGTTGCTCTTGAAAATTTCTGAATCTACACTAATATTATAAAGATGTAACGTTTATAGGTTTGTTTGTTTGTAGGGGTTACTTTTTGGAAATACCGAAGTGATTCAGAAATATCGTGGGAAAATGCTTGTGACTATTTTTGCTACAATATGGGTTATAAATATCTCTTTACAGCAAAACTCAATGGGGTACAGTAAGAAACAACGTTTTAAAATTGCCATTTCTGAGATATTGTTAGGGTTAGAAATGTGGTGCGGTGGTTGACTTTTAAGATGTAAATACTCGCTATGACTGGTTTCTAAAAAATAGAAATTGAAAAGGTGAAAGGAGCAAAAAGTGTTCTTAAAACATTATCATTTATTTGGATTTGTTAGGACTAGAAACTTAAAATTTGACATGTCTGTTACTTTACAGACCTAAATACTGGCACAGAGAACAATTTTACAAAATTTGAAATTTAAAAGGAGTAGGAACAAAAAACGTTCTAACATTGAGACGTATTTTATACAGTTGGTATAGAAGCTTACAATTTGACATGATATATAAAAGTTTTCTAAGAACGGTATCTAAAAAATTCGAAATTTAAAAGTTTGAAATTAGTGGAACAATCTTTCTAAAATCTTTCAAAATTACATTTTATTTGGAACTCTTAGAGCTAGAAACTTGGCATAGCTGTTACTTTAAAGTTGTAAACGCACGTCGAGAACAATTTTATTAAAACTTCGGAAGTTATAATTGTGCAGAAGCGACTGCTGGGGTAAAAACTTGAAATTTGTCATGGTGGTAATTTTTCAGATGCAAAAGCTCATTTAGTATGTTTTCTATAAAATTTCAAATTTAAAAGTATGAAATGAGCGAAGGACGTTCTAAAAACATGCTAAACTATAATTTTTCTGAAACTGTTAGGGATAAAAACTTAAAATTGGATATAACTGTTACTGTAGTGGTGTAAATGCACACACGAAACGGTTTTTTAAAATTTCAAAATTTAAAAGTGCGTCGGAGCAAAAATGTTCTAAAATTGCGATTTTTATGATATAATTCATATAAAATTTTGGATAATCATAAGCTTGGAACTTGGCATGATGGTTAATTTTAATATGTAAGTACTCCTTAAGTAAAGTTTCTAAAAAATTCGAAATTTCAAATGAAAAATAAAATAAGCAGAAAACCTTCAAAATACATTCTTAATTACGATTTATTTGGAATTAATTTAAATTTTTTTCGTTAATTTAAGTCTTATATTACGGCTTTTATTAGAATGGCGTTTACTAAAAATGTATCATAATTAGTAAATTTTTAATAATTGGTAATTTTGATAATTTTTATCCGAAGCTTTTTAATTTTCTCTAATACAAATAGGCACAGAAAGATCACTTGGCATGTTTTAACTACTACGCGGGTGGCAAAGCCTCTGGTTTCGCTAGTCTTATAATAATTAAGTAAGTGACACATTTCTTAGCATAAATCAGAATGTATGACAATTGCTTCACAAATATGTTGTTGTTGTTTTTATCTCGACGTATAGTTTTCACTCGCAGAAATTTTGTACAGCCGTGGAAAAAAAAAAGTAAACACCCCCTACTAACTCCTCAACAAATTATCGCAGAAGAAAGTTACTGGTACCGAACGATTGGAAATAAAGTCTACTTTTAAATGATGTATATAAAATTTGCTTAGGGGGCCATCTACATAATAAAACGAAACCAAACTTCATTTTTTTCAATGACAATACCCAATTTTAACGAGATATTTCAAATCTCCAGTTCAAACTATGCCTAGACACCGAATTTCAAATCATTTGAATGATAAGTTTTTTAATTATAAACATTCAAAATGTTGTGCTTCTAATGTTAAATTACATTTTCATATTTTTATTTATATCTCCAGAAATTATGCTCCTAATGTGCTAATTTTTTGTGTAGCAATAATACTAATATACCCAAACATAAATACGCTGAATTTGGAATTTTTATAATTTTATGATATGAATTATGATTTATGAAATTAATACTCGAAAAAATTATGAATTGCAATCTACAATTTTTTTGATGGAATTAGATTTATTAAGTCCTGCTTTATGGAAATCCCAAATTTCACATTTTTCTTCCAAGTAGTTTTCAAATTATGCTTAAAAAACGGCAAAATGATGGTTTAAGGAGCCGTCTACGATAAAAGTGACTAGATATTTTGAAATTTCTTCTGCTGTTGTGTAATCTAGCAGGCTTCATTGACTTCTTAAGGTGCCTTGATCAAGATGAGGGCTCTCTCGGTTAACAATCCACTTCCGAATTTCAATTTGGATACAGCCCTTAAAATACGCTCGTTTTAAAATAATTAATTTCTCAGAAACTTACGGTACGAATTGCATAAAAATTTGTTTTTAGGCTAATTGAAGGGTGTAGAGTTCATTTATGCTGTCAGAATTGGGTACTGCTATTGAAAAAAACAAAATTACGGTTCGTTTTAATATGTAGATGGCCCCCTAAACAAATTTTATCTATATCATTTAAAAGTAGACTTTATTTCCAATAGTTCGGTACCAGTAACTTTCTTCTGCGATAATTTGTTGAGGAGTTAGTAGGGGGGTGTTTACTTTTTTTTTCCACGACTGTACATTCTATCGTACAGCATTTCCTATAAAACTGTAATATCATTTGAGTATTTGACATCAATTTTACTTGAAATGTTATATGAATTAAATTATTTCGTAAAGATTGTCCGCGGTACTTCGTAACTTTCAAACAACTTTCATTTAGATGTCTTAGTAACATTAATTTGTTTCGGGAAAAAACATTATTTTCATTTTATTTATTCAATTTTATTTTCATTCAACATCTTATAAATTTTTTACACTGTTTGGTTTAACGTAACTTTTGTCATGCATCTAACAGTGCAATTTTGAAAGTGATCTTTCACTCACTATTTGATATTCAATAATCATGACAAGTCAGAAATGGCACGTCAAACGTGGCAAATGAGGTGCGTTCGTACTATAACTAGTTTTATAAATATTCAGATATTAGTGCAATAGATGTTGTACTCTTATGCAAAAAGACATAAATACGAAATTTATTACGATTAAATGTTTTGAATTCAGTAATACGGATATAAAATTATGCCCTTGTAAATAGCACGTCATCACCATGAAAACCTAGAATCATTAACTATCATGGGGTATCACTGAATTCATGTTTAAAGGATTTAATAGAATGAAAAAAACTTTTATTAATATATAACAGGTGATTTATCACATTGCTAACGAAGCGTAGAACCAACAATGTGAAAAATATCCAAGCCGGGAATCGAACCCGGAATTCTTGGAATAGCGTTCTAAGTGCTCTACCATTTAAGCTACGAAGACGATGTCCAGCTTAGTATTTCCCACATATGTTGGTAAGGCGGCAACAGCAGCACAAGATGGAATAGTCTTTCATGAGCACACAATCCTGCGGCGAAACATGAGACACAAATAAACCCAGCATCAGTGAACACATATATACTTTTATTAATATTTTTACTTTCTTCTATCTTTACAAGAAGAAAGTACTGGATTCGTAAAAATTTTCGACTTCCAATTTTCGACGGATTTACACGTTTTAGAGGTCAGAGATTCCAAAAAACATGTTTTTACAAAATGTCTGTCTGTGAGTCTGTGAGTCTGTCTGTCTGTGTGTATGTGACACAAATCTTGTGGGCGCTCTATCTGAAGAACTAATGTACGGAATTTGTAAATCGCCCGACAGGTGGCCCTGCTGCGCTGCATTTTTCGCGATTTCTGCACTAGCTCTATCTCAAGAACTAAAGCACGGATTTTCATCAAACTTCAGATTCAGTTAATCCTTGATATGAATTGGTGCTGGTAACGTTTTGCTGCAAATCGCCCAACAGATGGCTCTGCTATGCTGCATTTTGAAGCATTTACACGATTTTTGAATAGCTCTATCTCAAGAAATAATGCACGGATTTTCATCAAACTTCAGATTAACTTAGTGCTTGATACGAATTGACGTTTTTCACCTTGTGGTGTAAATCGCTCAACAGGTGGCGCTGCTATACTGCATTTTTTGTGATTTCAACAATAGATCTATCTCAAGAAGTAATGCTTGGGTTTTCAACAAACTTCAGATTCAGGTATACCTGTATATGAATTAGTGCTGTTTACGTTTGGGTGTAAATCGTCCAACAGGTGGCGCTGTTATGCAGCATTTTTCACGATTTCCACAATAGCTCAATGTCCAGAACTAATGCACGGATTTTCATCAAACTTCAGATTCAGATAGTCCTTGACATGAATTGATGTTTTGTACCTTTTGGTGTAAATCGCTCAACAGGTGGCGCTGCTGTGCTGCATTTTTTGTGATTTCAGCAATAGATCTATCTCAAGAAGTAATGCTTGGGTTTTCAACAAACTTCAGATTCAGGTATACCTGTATATGAATTAGTGCTGTTTACGTTTGGGTGTAAATCGTCCAACAGGTGGCGGTGTTATGCAGCATTTTTCACGATTTCCACAATAGCTCAATGTCCAGAACTAATGCACGGATTTTCATCAAACTTCAGATTCAGATAGTCCTTGACATGAATTGATGTTTTGTACCTTTTGGTGTAAATCGCTCAACAGGTGGCGCTGCTATGCTGCATTTTTTGTGATTTCAGCAATAGATCTATCTCAATAAGTAATGCTTGGGTTTTCAACAAACTTCAGATTCAGGTATACCTGTATATGAATTAGTGCTGTTTACGTTTGGGTGTAAATCGTCCAACAGGTGGCGCTGTTATGCAGCATTTTTCACGATTTCCACAATAGCTCAATGTCCAGAACTAATGCACGGATTTTCATCAAACTTCAGATTCAGATAGTCCTTGACATGAATTGATGTTTTGTACCTTTTGGTGTAAATCGCTCAACAGGTGGCGCTGCTATGCTGCATTTTTTGTGATTTCAGCAATAGATCTATCTCAAGAAGTAATGCTTGGGTTTTCAACAAACTTCAGATTCAGGTATACCTGTATATGAATTAGTGCTGTTTACGTTTGGGTGTAAATCGTCCAACAGGTGGCGCTGTTATGCAGCATTTTTCACGATTTCCACAATAGCTCAATGTCCAGAACTAATGCACGGATTTTCATCAAACTTCAGATTCAGATAGTCCTTGACATGAATTGATGTTTTGTACCTTTTGGTGTAAATCGCTCAACAGGTGGCGCTGCTGTGCTGCATTTTTTGTGATTTCCACAGTAACTCTAGCTCCAGAACTAATGCTTGGATTTTCATCAAACTTCAGATTCCGGTATACCTTAATATGAATTAGTGCTGTTTGTGTTTTGGTGCAAATCGCTCAACAGGTGGCGCTGCTATGCTGCATTTTTTTTCAGAATTTCCCCTACAGCTCTATCTCAATAACTAATGCACGAATTTTCATCAAACTTCAAATTCAGGTATACTTTGATATGAATTGGTACCAAATTGATGCAATTTCTTGTACTATTTAAATGATTTAATTGACGTGATTTATATAGAAGAAAGTTTTGTGATAGCCACAACATACTAGTTAAGTTTTGATTCGATTTTCATAAAATTTGAAATGACTAGACAAAATTCTAGAAGGGTTATACATATTAAATTTCAGACCAATAGTTGGGTAGTTTTTCGCTGTTATAAACGGACAGACAGACGGATGGACTAGACTACGACTATAGGCGCTACATAATTATATAATTAAAACGCACCTAAGATTGTGTTCACATGTGTGTTTTCGATGAAAATACGACATTTGACTATTTCTAGAACATAATTAAAAAAAATAAATAAATATTATCTAATTTTTAATTAACTACGCGCGGGTGTTAATTCTTCAAATGATCTTTATGGTTATAACAACAATGGAGTTAATTATGCAGCAAACCGATTTCTCTAAAATATTCCAAATATCTGTGGGACTGAAACAATGAATATTTTTAAAAACTAAAAATAGAAAATAAAATATAATTCAAAATAAATTGTGCAATACTTTTTTTTTTATATAAATTCGCTTTTATCAATTAAGTGTAATCGCTACATTAATATGATTAGACGTTTAGTAAACAATTAAGAAATCATGCTTAGATAGTTTAAACAACGCTTTCTTCGGTACTTTTATGTTAGTCGGTCGCAAAATCTAAATCGCCAAATATTGTTCCCATTGATATAATTTTTAATGCATTCATCTCCTTGCATCTATAAACGTTTTACTCATTTAATTTAAAATACACGACTTACACTAATTTTACTTAAAATACAAATAATTATAATAATAATAACAATACATTATATCATTAACCAATATTTTTTATATCAACATCAAATCAATTAATCTAATATTCACACGCTAAAAATAAAAGCTGCTATATGCGAAAAAAAAATTGTTTGCGAGATTTAGGCCCGGCCAACATAAAAGCACTGTCTATGTGGGTTAGGATAAACTCTTTCGACACTTAAACAATCACATTTTTAATAACAATCACGCATAAAATATCTACAATTCGCGTAAAGCGCATAATATATGAATGGAACACACATAGTTCCGGTTATCACAAGAAAACTTCTCTTGGTGCGATACATTTTGTACACTACCGAAACTCTAATTAAACCCGAACAATCATAATTACATACATTCACTTCACTTCATGTTTGGCAAAATATCTCAGGATATTTTGTAGACAGTGGCAAAAGATAGAAAAAAACAAGAGAGTATAGAAGAACAAAATAGGAAAAAACAAGAGAGCATAGAAGAACAAAAGGTTAAGGATAAACGTATCGCTGATGAAAGGACGTATGAGCTAGAAAAACTTAAGCTACAAGCTTTGTTGAAAAATTCAAATGGTCAGGAATTTTTTAAAAACCAAATAACCAAAAGTGAAGCTAGCGAACATTTTAGAAATTTCAAAAATACTTCTCCTACCTCAAAATATACGAATTCACGCTTTGTAAACGATGATAAGCGTCCAATTATAAGTTGTTATGGCTGTGGAAACAAGGTTTTGTGATAACAAAATGTCCCAATTGTTCCCCATCTATGCAAGTAAAATCAGCAAATTTTAGTTCCCTCCATCTCCAATCTTGTTATATTAATACACAGGCAACACCTATGTTGCATAAAAAGGTAAATGGTATTACAGGGGTATCTTGCGCAAATACCGGAGCTACACATTCCATAGCTGGGGAAATGTTGTTCAAGCTTCTCCGTGACAAAGGAACTTTGTTCAATGAGACCAGTGTAAGCATAACGCTCGCTGATAGCATACGAAAAGGAACTTACGTTCTTCAAGCAACAATCACTGTTGAAATAGAAGTTCGTAGAACTAATACAACGATTTTTGCGTTACCCGAAGAAAACCGGAAATAGAACATTGTTAGGCATAGATTTTTTTTTTTTTTAATGGGGATTGTGTTGGATATGCGAAGCCAAATTTGGTATTTCCAGAACAATCCAAGATATAAAATTCCTTTTGTTGATGATCCTTTCAGAACGACGTCTGAAATCTCAACACCAAATATCAAAGTTAACACAGTTATGTTAAGAGAAAATGAAGGTCAAAACCTATCTGCAATACAACGAAAGAGACTTAATGACTTGCTTGAAAAATTTTCCAATACCTTTCAACCAGAGGGAGAAGCAACACCCGTCGTCAAACATCACATAAACACTAGAGAACATCGTCCAATATCATTACCACCTTACAGGTTATCACCAGCTAAGAAAAGAGTTGTTGAAAACAGAAATTGATGATCTTCTTGCCAAAGGAATTATTGTGCAATGCTAATCTCCATATTCTGCACCAATCGTGCTCATTCCTAAGCCAAATGTTAGTGTACTTCTATGTGTAGACTACAGGAAGCTCAATGAGGTGACTATACTGGATACCTATACACTTCCTCGCATGGACGATCTTCTACGTAGGGCAAAGACTGCCCAGTTCATGACCACTCTGGATCTGAATGCTGGTTACCATCAGGTGAGTGTCTATGGGCCTGATCGTGATAAAACTGCTTTTGTATGTCCTCTCGGAACATACCGCTTTCGAAGAATGCCTTTTGGACTCCGTAACGCTCCTGCAACGTTTCAGTGACCGATGGATAACTTTCGCAACGGACTCCCAGATGTAAATATTCTCTCTTACCTTGATGAGCTCATTATTTTATCATCAAGTTTTGAACAACATCTATCTGACCTTGAAGCTGCTTTTCAAAGATTAGACAAATGGAAACTTTCTGCAAATCGAGAAAAATGCAACTTTGCAAGTACCAGAGTAAAATACTTAGGACACTGGATCACTCCAAATGGCCTAGAAGTTGATCCTGGCAAAATTGATGCTATTGTGAGGATCCCGCCTCCCAAGAATATAAAACAACTACAATCGTTTCTGCAGACATGTTCATGGTATCGCCGTTTTATACAAGATTTTGCAGAAATATCTAGACCACTTAGTAACCTCACTAAGAAGAATGTGCAATGGCATTGGGGTGCCGATGAAGAAAACGCATTCCAAGCCTTGATGCAATGCCTGGTTTCAACATCAATATTGAAACAGGCTGATGAAACAAAACCCTTCATCATTCGAACCGATGCAAGCAATCATGCTCTTGGAGCAGTACTTCTCCAGGGTAAAGGTGCGGAAGAACCTCCGATTGAGTGCGCCAGTAGATTGCTGACTCCTGCAGAATGCAACTATCACACCACGGAACGGAAAGCTCTTGCTGTTGTCTGGGCTCTTAATAAATTCATAGGATACATTGACGGAACAGAAGTTACTGTGGCATCCGACCACCATCCTCTCCGATGGCTCATGAGCTTAAAGTCCCCTTCTGGAAGACTTGCCAGATGGGCTTTACAATTGCAAGAATTTAATGTGAAAATAGTATACATTCCAGGTAAAGAGAACGTCATAGCTGACATGCTTTCTCGTCCCTCGTGTAATCATATCAGTAAAGAAGATTGTGATATTTGCACCATAATGATTGATATCCCTAGTAAAATGCCTAATGACCTACGTGCTGAACAAATGGAAGATGAAGAATTAAAGAAAATTATTAAAAGTTTCAAAGATGAAGAAAAAACACAAGACTACACTAACTGGATTGAACGTGGTTATATTATGAACCAAGGAGTTTTATACAGGTATTCCCCAACTTCGGAATCTGAAGAAGCACAACTAGTGGTCCCCTCACATGAAAAGGAGAAAATTTTAAAAGAACACCATGACTCACCTACGGCTGGTCACTACGGTGCTGAAGGTATAATAAATTGAATATCCAAAAGATATTATTGGACTGGAATGCGTTCATACATTGCAGATTACGTCAAACATTGTGCTGAATGTAATAGGTATAAACCTTCTAATCAAAAACCATACGGTTTGTTACAAAAACCAGTGTATTCACAACGATTTGAAGTTCTATCAATTCATCTTTTTGGCCCTTTACCAAAAAGTAAGAATGGTAAAAGATGGATATTCATAGTAGAAGACTGTGCAACGAGATGGGTTGAACTATTTGCCCTTACAGAAGCTACTGCAGCACAGTGTGCAACTACGTTGCTGGAAGAAGTTATCCTTAGATATGGTCTACCCAGACATATAATATGTGATAACGGATCACAATTTGTTAGTAGTGTGATGCAACAACTTTGTTTTCTTTTAGGTATCAAACAAAACCCAATTCCCATATATCATCCTCAGACACATCCTGTGGAGAGAAAAAGTAGAGATCTCAACCCGAGATTGGCTATATTAGTAGAGAATGACCACTGTTCATGGGAAGAGAAACTTCCAACAATACGTTTTGCAATGAATACTGCTAAGTGTGACACCACTGGAGAAACAGCAGCATTTTTACAATTTGAGAGAGAATTAAGAACAACAGACGATGTTCAACACGACATTCGTGCTGTAATTCACAATGACAACTTTGTACCTGAAATTACACCATACCTCAAGAAATTTGCAAACTTCACCAAAAAAATTATAGACAAAGTTGAAGCTAAGCAAGATCAAAGAAAGAAATACGCTGACCGTAAAAGAAAATCAGGACATTGTTTTGCTCCAGGAGACAAGGTTTGGGTTGACTTACATCCAGTAAGTAAAGCCTCTAGCAATAAAACTGCAAAGTTCATGCCTAAACGTGATGGACCATACATTATTTTAACTCAAAAATCACCCACCACATCTGTTATAGCAAGCATGGACAATCCAAATGAACCTCTTGCTACATGTCATACTTCAGCTTTAAAACTGTGTAATGACTCTGACATTGTGCCTGTTGCACCAATTAGGAAACGCGGCAGACCACCTAAAAAAGTTACTAAATAAACTAAGTAAAGTTACAAAATATCTCAGGATATTTTGCCGACAGTGGCAACAGCGCATCCTAATGCTATAAAAATATGGGAAGGCAGTCGTTTTGTTACAGCACCCTTTTATTATTTTCCTGTGGTCACATATTGAATAAATAACACAACATTTTTTTTTTCACTAGTTCGCGTATTCGACCTAGCGTAAATGAAAGTGGTGAATTTCCCATAATCGTGGCTCATGTCAAACTAGGGAAACGTTTTGGAAAACGTCAATTGCAATCATGTAATTAGACGCGATAAAACTTAAACGTTGAAGGCTTATAAAATAATGCTTTCAAAAAAAGAAAAAACTTCTTTTATTCGCCCCCAATATGCTATTTATTTCTCCAACCAAAACAAGAGTCGTCTCCAAAAAATAACGTTCCGTTGTATAGACCAGCCGTAAAACAAAGCAGATGTATCATTGTACTCTTAAGTACTCTACTGCATTTTTAAAAACTTCTAAGCTCACACATTTTCGATTTTTATACCGTAGTATTGGAGGAAAAAAGTACTTTTTAATACAATTTGTTTGAAAACGGCATCGCAGTTAATTTTTGAGATATTATTTTTTTTGTAGTTTTTAGCGCTATTTGTTTAGTTTTGGCAACTGAAGTACTCCATTTGTAGAAATTAAGGAAAAATAGTTGGGAAATAGTAATTATATATTTTTGCTGCCATTTGCAGATGACTACTGAAAGAAATTAATTAAAATACGTGCTATTTTGAAAAATATGTAAATGAATGATTTTTGATAAAACATGGAGCTATTATAAACTATATTTAATTTAATTATCTATATTAGAAACAAATGAAGGCACATGAATCATTAGATAGCCGATTTGTTTTTGTCGAGTTTCTTGAGTGAGATTTTTTTTCTTTGTGTGTGTGTGCCTGTTTAGCGATAGTGACGTCATATGAATACTTTACTGTAGGTATTGCTTAAGACAGAATCGATTTTTAAAGTTGAAGAATTGAAGAATTCTTCAGAGGATGCGATTGACGTCATTTTATATAAAATAACAGCGTATGTTTTAAGTCTTAAAACTGAAATATTTTTGTATTATTTAGCTACGTATATATATATGCATGTAGTGAATTTCGTAAGAACACATGCATCAGACTGAGTGTCAACGACTCCGTATTTTCCGCTTCGAGAATAAAAGGTAACGAAGCAAGCTGCGTGAAGTGGAAATGTAGAAAAAGTAAATAGAACGGAAAAAGTTCGACGACGCTGGTTTTGTAGAAGAATCAGAATAATTTCGACGCTACAAAATGGAAGATTTAAACGACGTGTGGAAATGTTAGATATATTCAACGACGTTAATAAAAGAAGCCTAAGTAGTTGCTTTAAAGTTAAATATAGATTGAAAAGAGTGTTTTTAACTGTATTTTTGTTTTGTCTTCGTCTCAATAAATATCAGTGTTCGTCTTAGAAGTGCGTTGTGATTTATGAATAGAGTCTCATCCCATAAAGTGGTATTCAGAAGTGACAGTTAACCCACCAATAATATTAATTAGAATTATTCATCATACAGATTCAAGCCGGATATTATTCTAACGGTGAGTTCATTATTATTATTTTATTATGAAGTTAGTTGAGATACCCGAATTGGAACTTGCATTTAAAAACGAACGAACAAATAAAATTAAATTACTACATAAATTCCTATTTGATGCTGACGGTGATCACTCTAATAGAAAGAGAATACGTGATTTTACTGGTTTCGGTTTTCAAACCAACAGCACCGAGTTCAAAAATAAAATAACTAAAGTTCAAACTGACTTTTCATTAAATGATCTGATTACAGTGTGCAATCTACTTTGTATTGATAATGAAGGATCTTTAAACGATCTCGCAACCCGATTAGTTACATACCTTTCAGACTTGAGCTTACTACAAATTAATATTATACAAAATGAAAGTGACACTGACTCGGAAACCGAATTGCCTTCAAATAATATAACTTCAAGTAATAACACTGAATTATCAAATTTTGACAAGCAGAAGCAATTTCCAGTTCAATGTTTTCTGCCATCGTCTATTAATTTCACTGATATTGAAAGTGTCATACCTGCTTTTGACGGAAGTTCTTTTAGTGATATAAATGTATGGTTTAGTAATTTTGACGATTTCACTAATATGTTTAACTTATCTGACATTCATAAATTCATATTTTGTAAAAGATCCTTACGAGGAAAAGCCCAGTTATTAGTACAGACAGAATTTCATATCAATTCATATGACAAACTTAAACAACTCTTAATTTCAGAATTCAGTACCACTTATCTTATAATTCTGCCGAGTTACATGATATATTAAATAAACGAAAATTGCAAGAAAATGAATCGATAGAAGAATATTTTCTTATCATGAAACAAATATTCTCGCGTGGTAACATCGAGGATTCCGCATTAATGCAATATATCATAAACGGTATAATCGACCCTGTTTTCAGAAAATCAATGTTATATGGATGCCAATCCATTGTAGAATTCAAGCAAAAGCTCAAAATGTATGACAAAATTCGACATGACTTTGAGAACAGTAAATTTCGTAAAGTCAAACCTGAAATGCCAGCGAAAGACAAATCCTTTCGACCAAAATCTGATCTTTTTTGCATTAATTGTGGTTTGTCAAATCATAAAAGTAGCCAATGCAGACATAAAGATAAAGGCCCTCGTTGTTTTAATTGCTCGAATTTTGGCCATAAATCGGCTCAATGTGATCAACCAAGGAGGCCTAGAGTTAAGTCAGAACCCTCCAATGTTTTCACAGTTATGTCGAACACTTTCATGACCAAACAAGTCATTATTTTGTCTGTAAATGTTACATCATTGGTAGACACAGGTAGTGAAAGAAGTTTGCTAAAGGAAAGTATTTACCGCAAACTCCCTACAGTCTCGAACCTTGAACATTCAACCATCACATTAACTGGATTAGGAAATACTATAATCAAACCCCTGGGTTTTTTCTCTACGGACATTATGATAGATGATTTTAATTATACAACTAATGTTTATGTAGTCCCAGATTATTCTATATCTTTTGATCTTATTATTGGTACAGATGTTATTCAACAGAGCATTTTAACAATTTCTGGAAATAATATTTCGATGCAAAAAATCGAGAAAAATGACAATACGTCCAATATTTTTTTGATTAATGTTGCTCATGTGTTAGACGATCTTAATCTTGATTTATCTCATATTACCGATGAAACAATAGGTTCAAAAATTTCAGAACTTATTCAAAATTATTCTCCTAGAAAAATAAAGACAACTGATGTTAAATTATCAATTCACCTGGAAAACGAAGAACCTGTCACTTGTCCTCCCAGACGCTTGGCGCAAATAGAGAAAAACTTCGTCGAAAAACAAATTTCTGAGTGGCTCAAAAAAGGAATTATTCGTAAAAGCACTAGTAATTTTTCATCACCTATTGTCCTAGTAAAAAAGAAAGATGGTTCATATAGATTGTGTGTTGACTATAGAAAGTTAAATTCTAAAACACATAAACAACGTTTTCCCCTCCTAGTAATTGATGACATTATTGATCAATTGCATTCTGCAAAAGTATTTACTACACTTGACCTTAAAAATGCTTTTTTTTCATGTCGAAGTAGAAGAAAATAGTAGAAAATATACTTCTTTCGTAACACATTCTGGTCAATTTGAATTCTTATATATGAATTATGGCCTTAGCGATGCACCCTTAGTGTTTCAAAGATATATTTATAACGTTTTTGAGACCTCCTTAATGAAAATGTACTCATTGTCTATATGGATGACTTCATAATACCAGCTGAAAACGAAGTCGAAAAACTCCAGACATTACAACGCGTCCTTACAACTGCATCCGAATATGGTTTAGAGTTGAATCTCAAAAAGTGCCACTCTTTACAGCGAGAAATTGATTTTTTGGGTTACCACATTAAAAATGGTCAACTGCACCCATCTCCCTTAAAAACTAAAGCTGTCCTCAATTTCACAGAACCTAAAAGTATAAAAGATGTACATTCATTTGTCTGACTAACTTCATATTTTCATAAATTCATTCAAGATTACTCTTTAATAGCTAAGCCTTTAACAGATCTACTTTGAAAGGACACTAAATTTCACTTTGGTAACAAGCAACGAAATGCATTTAATCAGCTGAAACACATCCTTTCTTAAGGTCCTGTTTTAAGCATTTATTACCCTAGTAACGAAACAGAAGTTCACTGTGATGCATCTATTGACGGTTACGGAGCAGTCCTCCTTCAAAAGTCTTCTATAGACAACCAATTTCACCCTGTCTATTTTATGAGCAAGAAAACACAGATGCCGAACGTAGATATTCGAGTTATGAATTAGAAGTTTTAGCTGTCATAGAAGCCCTTAAAAAATTTCGCGTTTACATTCTAGGTATTCCTTTCAAGATAGTCACAGATTGCAATCCATTCGCCCTTACTATGAATAAAAAAGATCTTTGCACCAAGATTGCTCGATGGGCTTTAATGTTAGCTGACTATAACTATACAATCGAACACAGACAAGGTACACGCATGCGCCATGTCTACGCTTTAAGTAGAAATCCAATATGTATGATCATTCAAGATAGTTTTACTTCCAAAATCATACAATCACAGAACACTGACGAACATATACAAGCCATCAAAGAAATTTTGTAAACAAAGCCATATGACAACTATTTCCTTAAAAATAACGTTCTCTATAAAACTCATAAAGGTATCAATCTGATAGTTGTGCTGGATGAAATGCATCTAAGTGTCGAAGGACACACAAAGGACATTTTGGCCGTAAACGCTGTGAAGAACTCCTTAACGAAGAATTTCTCATCTCTAATTTGTCAAACAAAATTGATAAAATTATAGCAAATTGTGTAACATGCCTTTTGTATAATCGCAAACGAGGAAAACAAGAAGGTGAATTACATCCCTTACCTAAAGAAAAGACTCCTCTACAAACCTACCACATTGATCATTTAGGCCCTCTTGAAACAACCAACAAAAATTATAAACATATTTTGTCTTTAATATATACATTTACTAAATTCGTCTGGTTGTATCCCTGTAAAACCACTTCTGCTACCGAAGTTATATCAAAATTACGACAACAAAGTTATACTTTTGGCAATCCTTCCACCATCATTTGCGATAAAGGTCCTGCATTCACAAGCAAAGAATTTGCTGATTATTATCAAGATGAAAACATAAAGCACGAGACAGTTATAACTGGCCTTCCCTGTGCCAATGGTCAAGTGGAGCGACTTAATTCCACCGTAATTTCTGTAATCTCTAAAATGTCCAAAGACGAACCGACCAAATGGTTTAAACATGTTTCGAAAGTTCAACAAGTCATTAATTCAACTTACCAACGAAGCATTAAGAAAAAACCGTTTGAAACATTATTTGGTACAAAAATGAAACAGAAAGAAGATGTACAAATTATTGACCTCTTAAACTGTGCAGTTGAAGAACAATTCATGAAAGACAGAGAAGAGCTCCGTAAAGAAGCCAAGAAGAATATTCTGGAAATTCAACAAGAAAATCGCAAGCACTGTAATTTACGACGTAAGAAACCCCGGAAGTACAAGCTTGGTGACCTTGTAGCAATTAAGAGAACCCAGAAGGGACCAGGCTTAAAGTTGAAATCTAAATTTTTAGGTCCGTATAAAGTAATTTGAGTGAAGTCTAACGACACCTACGACGTAACGAAAATCTCATCCACTAAAGGACAGATAAATACTAGCTCCTGTGCTGAATACATGAAACCTTGGCCTGACGAAAACTGAAACTTAAAAAAAAAAAAAAAAAAAAAAAAAAAATTAAAATCTTTTCTTTTTGTGTGTTATGAACATTTTATAAGTCAATAGTTTTAAAGAAATTTTCATATGATGTTACGCCACTTCGACTAGACTGCTGATCTTTCTGACGTGCAGATTAATTTTTTTTCTTCTTTTCCCCTAAGAACAGTACTGTTTTATGTTTTTGTTTCTTTTTCAGATTCTATTTTAGCACATGTCGCTGCGGCAGCTCCATTTGTCAGGACGGCCGGATGTAGGGAATTTCGTAAGAACACCTGCATCAGACTGAGTGTCCCCGACTCCGTATTTTCCGCTTCGAGATTAAAAGGTAACGAAGCAAGCTGCGTGAAGTGGAAATGTAGAAAAAGTAAATAGAACGGAAAAAGTTCGACGACGCTGGTTTTGTAGAAGAATCAGAATAATTTCGAGGCTACAAAATGGAAGATTTAAGCGACGTATGGAAATGCTAGATATATTCAACGACGTTAATGAAAGAAGCCTAAGTAGTTGCTTTAAAGCTAAATATAGATTGAAAAGAGTGTTTTTCACTGTATTTTTGTTTTGTCTTCGTCTCAATATATGTCAGTGTTCGTCTTAGCTGTGCGTTGTGATTTAAGAATAGAGTCTCATCCCATATATATATATCTATATATAAACGTAAAGTATAGTAATCACCAACAAAAAATAAATTATATTCATGTGAAATGCGCCAAAAAGCTGCAGTAAAACACACAAATTCAATATAAACCAGTATAAGATTATATTTAGCCTGAACCAGCACCCCCCCCCCTCACAGAACAAGAAGAATATAACTGCTTTTAAAAAAAATTAAAATTTAAACAAAAACAAGGAAAAAACAGGCTGCGGCCTCATCGGCAGTGGGTTGTATTTCAAAAGCAGCCGAGCATTCAAAAAACGTAAATAAAATATGCATTAGTGGCAGTGGGTTTCGGCCAGAACAGTGATAGCGAAAACAAATGTTAAACATTCGATGGCTATTATCACATGCTCCCCCACCGGACCCTACGCCAACATCATTAAATGAATGCCTCACCTGAAACACAGTAAAAGATGCCAAAAATATGTTCGTTGAAAAAAATCTCACTCAACCAACTCAGCCAAGTTGCCACAACCAAAATATAAAACATAAAACAAACTAAACAAGGCAGAATCCAACATCCAGTCAACCAATCCAGATTCATTCCAGGTCTGATGCCAATCGACACAGCACATCATCATAAAACCGTCCTTGAACAGGCTTTAGGAAATATGAGTCATTCACCGACATCAAAAGGCAATCGATTAGTAATGAAGAATATCTGCAAAATCTGAATAATTTTTTATAAACTTTAAAGGAATATTGTTTTTGTAATATAGGTTACTTTTAAAATGAAACAATTCCTTCTTGAACAGATGTTTATCTGTACAAATTCTAAAAAAGCGAAAAATTTGACTGATAATTATATTAATATATATACATTTATAAATATTGGAGGACCAATGAACAAGTTGATTAACCTGAAATTGAAAACTATTACGTTTATTGTAGATTGAAATATGTACTTTATTACCTATTAACATTATTTTTAAATCAAGGTAATCAGCTTCCAAACCGTCATTATTCGTTTTCTTTAATGTCAGGGAATCAGGATAAATTTCTTGAGAAATTTCATTAAAATCATCATTGAAGTTTAACACGATCAAGTCGTCTATGTATCTACAAGCCAGGAATTGGACATCAGCTTTATTAATACTGTACTGAAACTCATATAAAAATAAAAATAAGTTAGCAGCTGTAGATGAGTAGCTAGTACACATACCAATTCCATTGATTTGTAAGTATATTTTAGAACCAGTATAAGCATAATTGTTGTAAAGGCAAAACCGACATAATTTATTAAACAATTTAGAGTTAAAATCCATAACATCTAAAACCAATTCCGCTGTCTTTAAAAGTGCCTCCTTTAAACTATTAATAGGAATAGTAGTAAATAAATTTTCAAAATCATAAGTTTGAATAGAATGATTTCTTTTTAATTTTTCAGCAATCTCGAAACTATTTGAAATAATCTAGAAACAATTACTGTCTTTATATTTGTATTTTAACATGTTCAAAACTTTTTTTAAGCAAATCTTCAAATTTCCTATTAAAATTGTTGCCTATACTTTTGACATTACTGCAAATAAATCTATATTTAGTAGGTATTTTATGGAATTTAGGGGTAAGAAAAAGGAATGGAAGTGATAGATGTGGATGTCTACGTGGGAAAGAAACCTTTGTTTCCTTAGAAAAAGCCAAATGCTTATTAATAAGTATTTGCACGGAAGATTTACACACTCTGTAAGTTATGCTATTATTTAACTCTGCATTAAGCATTTCAGCATAAATTTTTACATTCTTCTATCTTTACAAGAAGAAAGTATTGGTTTCATGAAAATTTTCGAATTCCAGTTTTCGACGGATTTACACATTTTAGAGGTCAGAGATTCAAAAAAACATGTTTTTACAAAATGTCTGTCTGTGAGTCTGTCTGTCTGTCTGTCTGTCTGTCCGTCTGTCTGTCTGTCTGTCCGTCTGTCAGTCTGTATGTGACACAAATTTTGTGGGCGCTCTATCTCAAGAACTAATGCACGGAATTTAATAAAAAATTATATTCAGGTTGTCCCTGATATAGATTGGTGCTGATTAGTTTTTGGTGTAAATCGCCCTGCAGGTGGCGCTGCTATGTAGCATTTTGCAGTATTTCCGCAAAAGCTCTATCTCAAGAACTAAGGCACGGATTTTTATAAAACTTCAGATTCCATTAGTCCTTGACATGGATAGATGCTGTTTACGTTTTGGTGTAAATCGTCCAACAGGTGGCGCTGCTATGGTGCATTTTGCAGAATTTACACTATTTTCGCAGTAGCTCTATCTCAAGAACTTATGCACACATTTTCATCAAACTTCGGATTTAGTTAGTCCTTCATATGAAATGATGTTGACTACGTGTTGGTGTTAATTGCCCAATAGGTGGAGCTGCTGTGCTGCATTTTGAACTATTTCCTCAATAGCTCTATCCCAAGAACAAATGCACGAATTTTCATCAAACTTCAGATTTAAGTATAACTTGATTAATATTGCTGCTGATTATGTGTTGTTGAAAATCGCTCAACAGGTGGCGCTTCTATGCTGCATTTGTCATGATTTGCGCAATACCTCTATCTCAAGAATTAATGCACGAATTTTCCTCAAACTTCATATTCAGTTAGACGTTGACATAAGTTAGTGATAATTAGGTTCCGGTGTAAATAACCCAATAGATGGCGCTGCTATGCTGCATTTTGCTGGATTTATACGATGTCAGTGACAGTCATACCTCAAGAACTAATGCACGGAATTTCATATTTTTAGAATTATCATGATGAACACAGATTGCCATTTAATTTGGCACTGAGATACTGAATTTTGAAGTATTGACATTTTAATAAAAATTTATATTCAGTTAGCCCCTGATATAAATTGGTGCTGATTAGTTTTTGGTGTAAATCGCTCAACAGGTGGCGCTGCTATGCAGCCTTTTTCACGATTACCCCAATAGCTCAATCTCCACAACTAATGCACGGATTTTCATAAAACTTCAGATTCAGTTAGTCCTTGACATGAATTGAAGTTTTGTACATTTTGGTGTAAATCGCTCGACAGGTGGCGCTGCTATACTGCCTTTTTTACGATTTTTGCAATAGCTCTATCTCAACAACTAATGCTTGGATTTTCATGAAACCTCAGATTCAAGTATACTTTGATATAAATTAGTGCAGCTTGTGTTTTGGTGCAAATCGCTCAACAGGTGGCGCTTCTATGCTGCACTTTTCAGAATTTTTATTATAGCTGTATCTCAAGAATTAATGCAATAATTTTCACCAAACTTCAGAATCAGTTAATCCTTGACATGAATTGACATTTTGTACATTTTGGTGTAAATCGCTCAACAGATGGCGCTGCTATGCTATATATTTCAGAATTTCCAATATAAGTGTATCTCAAGAACTAATGCAATAATTTTCACCAAACTTCAGAATCAGTTAGTCCTTGACATGAATTGACATTTTATACAGTTTGGTGTAAATCGCTCAATAGGTGGCGCTGCTATGCTTTTTTGTGATTTCCGCAATAGCTCTATCTCAAGAACTAATGCTTAGATTTTCAACGAACTTCAGATCCATGTATACCTGGATATCAATTATTCCTGTTTACGTATTGGTGTAAATCACTCAACTGGTGGCGCTGCTAAGCTACATTTTTCAGAATTTCCGCTATAGCTCTATCTCAGGAAGTAAGGCACGAATTGTTATCAAACTTCAAATTCAGATACACTTTGATATGAATTGGTGCTAAATTGATGTAATTTCTTGTACTATTCAAATGATTTAATTGACCTGATTTATATAGAAGAAAGTTTTGTGACATACTAGTTTTTCATATGACTGCAAAATTACCAGCAGCCTTATCTACTTGACAGAAAACAAACATCCGTTTCAAATTGGTTATTTCATTTCTGATATCTATACTAAAATTATGATAAGTATATTTAAGAATTATTAAGGAACCTAGCTTATAACGATTTAAAATCACTTAAAATATGTAACTTTCAATCTGTAAAGAGGGGTATTGGTGTATTATATCTGTAACTTAAATTTAAAATAAAAGCATTCAAATCAGCTTTAAAAGTATTAAAACTTTTAACTGGATTCAACTTTTGTTAATACGGAATTTGGTTCCGAAATTCAAAAGATAGCGTAAATTATCGTTTTTGATAATGTTCAGATCTCCTGTTACGATATGTTGTCCGGTATCGTTTAAAAACGGTGAATTTTTATAATCTTCGCATTTACATTCCAAATCCAGGTATGATTCAAGTTCTTGAGAAACTTCTCTGTAATTAAATAGAATACGCCCAGTGTTTTTGTATATTTGTAAGTCTATATAACTGCAATATCCTTAACTGGAAATAAACTATTGTAACGTGAAATTATTGAGATTAAATGTAAATGATCAAAACTTTTTTGCTGAAAATTGCATACAAAATAAACTTTTTCCATATCAGGAGGCTTACATTTGCCAATTTTATATAACAAAATATCAGTAACTAAATCTTTAAACTGCAGGTGCGTACAATTAAAATTTTCTATTTTCTGTTGCAATCTTTTAAGTATTTTAAACTTTAAACCAAATAATTTTTTTTTTAATCTGTCCAATATTGTAGCTATTACAAAGCAAATTACAAAGATCCTGCAAAATAATTGATGGATTTATGTCAAAATACTTTCTTTGTAATAATTTATCTGTATGCTTTCCACGTTTACCTCGCTACCGTTTACCTTACTATGCTTACCACGTTATGACGGTATAAATACAGATGAAAAAATACTATAAATACATGTAGAATTTTCCGTACGATAATTTAACTTTGCGTTCAATATGTAAGGATACAGGGATTTTAAACGAAGTATATAAAAACTTTTAATCTTTAATCGAAAAGAATCATCAATAATCTGCTCCAATATTTGAATTTTAACATTATGAAAACCATGAAAGAAAAAATGCTTAATCTCGAAAGTAGAATTATGGTCATCTTTACTAGATGGCTGAGTTGGTTGAGTGTGGTCTTTTTCAACGAACACATTTTTGGCATCTTTTACTGTGTTCCAGGTGACGCATTCATTTAATGATGTTGGCGTAGGGTCTGGTGGGGTAGCATGCGATAATAGCCATCGAATGTTTAACATTTGTTTTTGCTATCACTGTTCTGGCCGAAACCCACTGCCACTAATGCATATTTTATCTACATTTTTTTAATGCTCGGCTGCTTTTGAAATACAACCCGTTGCCGATGAGGCCGCAGCCTGTTTTTTCCTTGTTTTGTTAAAATTTTAATTTTTTAAAAAGCAGTTATATTCTTCTTGTTCTGTGAGGGGGGGGGGGGGGTGCGCTGGTTCAGGCTAAATATAATCTTATACTGGTTTATATATATATATATTTCATCGACGGCGGCACTAAATTCTGAAAAAGCAGAATTCTTGTTTTCTAGTTTTTATACTTATTTCGGTTACTGGCACGCACAAATTTTACAGTCTAAACAGTCTGGGAAATGTTGTAAAGTGTAATAAAATTTTATAAATACGTTACATATATCGCTACACAATCGCACATAATAAAAATTATTTTCAAATGAAGACCACTCGATAGCAAGGAAATCTAATTATTCTCTTTTAAATATTCTTTTCTCTTTTCGTTTTTTAAAATTATTATCCTTGAGTCAGAGAAAATTATTGCAGATTCCAGCAAGTGAAAAGCATAAATAAACAAAACATTTAAAATAAACAGAATTTTACTATTTAGAACTTATTTTTTGTCTAAGCGACACATTTCATAACTGACTGAAAATACCGGAACCTCTTTGAAGTTTCAATCATGTTTTAATATTACTTTTCGTCGAAAACCTTTTAAGGGTTATTAAGGGAATTTAAATATAATAAATATTCATATCACTTCTGCTGCGAATACTTTTTTGCGAAAAAGGACAGAAAAATCTCTTTAATTTAAATGATAAATGACATTATATACTGTATCCATTAGCATAAATGTTTTTAACCAGAAAAATGGCATTTCGTAAGATATTAAAACATATTCAGGATTTTAAATTTAGATATGAATGTGATACATGAAATTAGTTTTACGTTTGATTTTGTGTGTTGGCCGCAGAGTTCTGAGAAAGATATATGTTTACATATTCAGAACTTCGTGCTGTGGATGATTGCAACATGGTATAAAATGTATAACATTAACATGTAGCGAAGGAAATAAACTAAGTTTGTGAAAGGTTTATAATTCATATTATAAAAATTTGTGACAGAATCCAGGACAAAAAATACTAAATACAAAGTATACTTTATTATTTTTGTCGTATTATTATAATAATGACTATTCGTATTTTTTTTTCCGTAAACGTACGCTATAGTTTCTTAAATAAAATTAGTCAAATACAATAATTAAACAAGCAGTGCTCAAAGCTTTAAATCTATTTATCTCAGAATGTATTTTATCACAATTTCTTTGAAAGAAAAAAATAAAAAACTCAGTACAATGATTTTTGGTTTTAAATTCTTTAAATTATCTTCGCCATTTTTTTGAAGTATGTAAAAAAGTACTCATCCAAAATACTTTTTTCAATCCTAATAATTTTTTTATCTAAAAGTATGTGTGTAAAAAGTGTGTTCAAAACGGATGAATTAATGCTTTTGTATCCTTGCATATAGATGGATTTTAGCCCAGAAATGAACATATGATATGTTTTATTAATTTTATTCAAATATTGCTCTTAATAATTCAAAATTTATTAAAATTATTATTATTTAAACTTACTATAACTGTTTAAATGAATTTCCCAAAATATGGTCTTCTGGTGACATACTTACTATCTACTACTAGACATACTATCTGAGCCTATCGTACTGCAACATAAATTTTCTTGAAATCAAATAGATTTAAACATCATAAAATACATATTTGCTTGATGGCTGACTATTGATTAAATGCATGAAATAAATAATAATAGCATACCTCGTTCAAGAACATTTTTATGGTAATTAATCAGTTTGTTGCACTTCTAATTAGTTACTATAATTATCACCTCATTACGGTGATACATGGAATCACCGGTCACAATGAAAGGAAACTAATGAAAACCCTTATAAGGACTAATGTAAATATAGCTAATATATCAAATCTCCCTAAGAAGAATGAAAATCAAAACTTCATTCCAGGAACCATTTATTCTAGGACAGATCTCACAATTCTCTATAATTAATTACTGAGCGACATACTACATAATTCATTAAGATGATGTAGAATTATTTCTTTTCATCCTTTGCTCTGGAATATACTTTTCTTGGTAAATATTTGCATCATTTATTAAATGAAAAGACGTATGTGAAATAGCAAATTATTGACAGGTTTATTTGATAAATCTCATTTACAGTGGATAACTTTCCTTAGTTAAATACATTGAACTGCAATGTAACTAACATCATTTAGCACGTTGATTGCCACGGTGGCTGACACCGAAGCTGAAAAAATTACAATGTTTTAAGTAATTTTTAAGAAAGTATAATCGTGTAATAAATAAAAGGTTGGTAAATTTTAAATAAATTTTCAGTAATTACTTAAAACAATATATATATATATATATATATATTTAGTTTTATGTCATATTTTAGACCGTCAGTCATCGGTAAATGACGCATTCTAAACGGAAAGTATCAGTGTCAGTGACTGGTAACTGACGTGGTTCTTAACGTGTTAAGAATAACAAGCACTTTATGACATTTCAGAGACAATATGGAAAGATTGTAAAAGAACGTGGATTTTTGCAAAATCACAAAAGTATTATTAAAACTAGAATGTTGTTCTCTGTGTGTTTATATTTTCATTTTTCTCTTCTATTTTTATAAACATAAAGCAGAGGATTCGTGAAAATTTTTGGCTTCCAACGTTCGACGGAGTTACACGCTTTGAGATGTCCTAAACTCGATCTGACTATTTTTGGATCAATATATGTCTCTGTGTCTATGTGTGTATCCCTTACACTACTGTTGTGGTTACTTACACTTCGAAAACTAATGCGCAGAATACTATGAAATTTCATATGTAGTTGTACATTGGCATACATTGACACTGCGATACATTTTCAGCTGCGTAACAAAATGCAGAGTATTTTGATTTCCGATAAACAACAAAGTTGTACTTTACCTTGTTTTCTTTTAATAGCCCTGTAAAGATGGGATATTCATTTATGTACACCTTGTATTTTGTTACGCAACTGAAAATGTATGCCAGTATCCATGTATGCCAAGCTACAACTAAATATGAAGTTTCATGGTATACCATGCATTAGTTTCCGAAGGTAAGTACCCACAACATTAGTGTAAAGGCGCACATACATAGACAGAGAAACAGATATTTATCCAAAAACAGTCAGATCGAGTTTAGGACATCTCAAAGCGTGTAAATCCATCACACGTCGGAAGCCAAAACTTTTCACAAATCCCATGCTTTTTGTTTATAAAAAGTAGAAGAAAAAAATGTAAAGATAAACCACAGAGAACAACATTCTAGTTTTGATACTACTTTTGTGATTTTGTAAAGATCCATATTCTTTTACAGCCTTTCCATATTGTCTCTGAAATGACATAAACACATACATGTAATTATCAAATGATATTAGTTTCATTGCAGTTCACCGTGTTTAACTGAGGAAAGTTTATCATTGTGAGGGAGATTTATCAAACACACCTGTCAATAATTAGCTGTTTCACATATATCTTTTCACTTAATAAATGCTGCAAATATTTACAAAAAAAAGTATATGGCAGAGCAAAAGATGAGAAGAAATAATTCTACATCTTCGGAATGAATTATGTAGTATGTCGCTCAGTAATTAATTATAGAGAATTGTGAGAACTGTCCTAAAATAATCACCATAAGACTATATTTTGGGAAATTTATTTAAACATTAATTCTGACTTTCAACTGTTATTTTTGATTTCCGATGAACAACAAGTTTGTAATTTTTTATAGCCCTGTAATGTTAGTATATTTATTTATGTACATTTTTATGTATGCAAAAGTAACAAAATAATGTTATTTTTAATGTTGATGCAATCGTAAAAAGGTCTTAAATATAAGGATAGGAAAAATATTATCTAAGTTATTTATTAAATTATATATTTTAGCTCCCTTCTAAATAATTACATTAAAAAACATTCTTTTCCGTTTAATATATAAAGAACGTTGTGTGTTCCAGATAGATTTGCAAATACTAGAAAAAACCTGTTTTAGTTTCAAAGGTAATGTTAATCCCGGTTATTTATCCTGACTATTGAACATGAAAATGTTTACTTGGGTATCGATAATATCTGGAAAAGTGATATTTCGGTTTGAGAAACTGATTAATACATTGTAAAAAATGCTCGGAAACGTTTCCAAAAGTCTCGGAAATCCATTGATTTCTGACGATAAAGAAATGTTTAAGAGAATCGTTGTAACTCTAGAGAGGTTATATTGTCTTTTTTTAAACCTTAAGAACTGTATGATCTTGATTTTAAAAAATATTTGTATGTTTTTTAAAGTGTATGTTGGTAAAAGTTTAGCCTTGAAGTGCACCGAAAAATGTTCGCTGTTTTCTTTTATTTATTTTTAATTCAAGCTAACATCGCTGAAACTCCATTTTCATTGAATGCATTAGAATGATTTTAAGGAAGTTCATTCAAGCACAGTATGCTAATTAGCCTTAAAACCATTTACTATTGGAAAATCAAATTGTCTGCTAATTACTTAAACTACAAAGTGAAAACTCAAGTTTGTTTTCTTTGATATAGCTCTAATTTATTCTTAACCTTACTGGATTTTATTCTTAATTTCGTGGTTGGTATTTTAATAATAAATTTAATTGTTGAAAAAAATAATAAAAAAAATTAAAATCTTTAATATTTTTTACCCACGAAGAAATAAATGAAAAATTCCTTTGAATCGAAAAAGTGAAACAAACTTTACAGAAATCAATTTTTATTTAGCTTTTCTTTATTATACTACTAATACAACACGGAATTTAATTTAAAAATAAGCTCGTATGAAATTATTAAGTAAAAAATGTCGCTTTCGTTCGCACTTTTTGAACGTTTAAAATAAAATTTATCTTTTAAATGTTGCAAGAAAATCGTTTTAATTATATCGTTTTAAATATCACGCAATTTTCACAATTAAATGCTGTTTGTATGTGCTAGCACAATTATTTTAAAATTTATATCTTCTTCAATATTCAAGTGTAAATACATATTTGAATTAAAAATGCTGTGTTTGGAAACGCTATAAGAATATGGTTTTAAATATTATGTAATTTTCACCATTCAACTTATTCTTCTCACGTAACAACTTAGTTATTTTAAAGATTTCTTTCTTATCTAAAATTCCTCTCTATACGTATTTTGTTAATTTTAAAATGTTTGTAAATATCATTTGGGATTTTAAAAATCTGACAACAGTTGCAAATACTTAATTGATTCAGGCAATTAAACGTTAACAGTCAGAATTAACTAAAATTAATGCCAGTTATATTTTTTCTGCGGGACTAAAATTGATCACAGAAATTAAAGAATTATTTTCGGTATTCCCTAGTCTTCGAACGTTAGGCATTTTATATTTAACTTTTCAAAATAGTCTTCGTCAATATTATTGGGAGATGCAATATTTCAATTTTTATAATTCATGCAATTAATTATCACAATAATCATCTACCAAAGAGAATTATTCAGAAATGGTAAAAGGGAATAATATAGATTGTCATTTAAGTCACTGAAAAAGAGAAAAAAATATTCATTAAAAATTTTAAATAAGAAAACATACAGGTTATTATTATTTTTTTTTTTTTGGAGTGATAGAGCACTCTACAATAAAATATTCTTGCGTAACAAACCAGAGCCGCTTTTGACCTATTTAATCTGAAATTTTGAATGTCACTGAAAGTAGATCCCGGATTTTGTTCATAACATTAACAATAATTAACTAATAATATAATAACCAATATTATTTTAACAAAAATTTCAACACACGTATATTGACTGAATAAGAGTGCTGCTATCCTCGTTTACTAATAAAAATCATTTATTGTAGTGTTCTTTTCGATGTCCTTAAATACGCTTAATCTTTTTTAAAAGCTATTTATTACTGTATACAGACAAAAGTGACGTTCATAAAAATTCTGTCAACTGAATATTTTGCATAAGCACGGATTTTTATTTATTTATTTATTTTTATGGCTTAGTTGTATATGAGAAAAATATCGGTCAAGCAACAAAGAAACTCTTTTCATTAGAAAATATTCACATTGAAATATCGCCATAGTGATAACGAGAACTCATATACTCTTTTTAGGTATAATTTTCGGTTCCTATTTAAGCTGTTTAAAATAAAATGTTCTCAATCTAAAAAAAATATATATATTAAAAAAAAGAAACAAACATTTTATTCAAGAAAACATATTTCATAAAAAATCATTCATTAATAAGTTTGTAATACTCTTCGGCCCTTTGTTACAAATATATAGTTACTGAATAATCATTAGTTTTGAAAATAGCATTCCGATGTATTTATAACAAATGATTTTTACTCGTATTATCAATTATCAATTATCAATCGAAGGAACAGATGCAGATATGGTTATAGTTATGCATAAAGTTTAAAAGTTACTTTAACAGGTTTTTTTATTATTCAAGATATGAGATACTTACAAAGGTAGTATATTTATTTTGATAAAATGTAGGTCTATACATTGCAGTAGCTAATGCATAGGCTTAGAGAAAATTAGTTTCACTTGCAACTAAAGCTAATGGATAGATTTTATCTGAACACCTTTGTAATGCAGTAACCATAAAATATCAACAATATTCCTTTCAATTTAAATGACTTTACTTCTCTGCTGTTATCAACGCTATAATTCAACTCACATAAAAAGTTTTCCATCAAATAGTTAACGACTACCTTCAGCTTAGATTAAGAATCAATGCGCAATATTATATAATGTGATTATATAAAAATGTATATTGTTGTATAATATATATTTTATAATATAATGGGTAATTTTTGAAATAAAAGGATTAACAGGATCTAGTTTAATTCCAATGCTTGTAATAAATGATAAAAATCTTATATCACATGAACACTTTGTTAACAAAACTGGAGTAATGTATAAACTATTCGTATCTCAAATTTCAATGTTATTATGTTAGCCTTTTATAAGATCCTTTACATGTTTGTTAACACTTTCCAACAAAGTTGAAAATTGTTTATGTCTTCGGTTTGTCTGTCCGTCTGGCAGTCTCTCCGTATGGCCGTCTGTCCGTCTGTCCGCGCTCTAACTCCCGTAAATATACTCGGATTGCCCTGAAATTTTTTGGATGTTATTGACGTTAACAATAGCACGTTCACTATTTCAAAAGAATTTTCTAGCATGTTTAGTTCCTTTACAGGAACAGTCACAAGTTTGCCGTTACATTACGGTCTATGGGAAGAAATCGTTTAAAATGGTTTTTAATGATGTTACACTCTTTCAAACATAAGAAAATGTATGTGCATTTATAAAGTGCACTAAAATATGCATTCTGTAGAATATGCGGTGCAAAGAATAGTTATTATTCATATTTACAGATCCACACAAAAGCATTCCGTTACATAATGATATAAGGGTGGAGGGAATTGTTTGCGGCGTATTTTAATTATGTTAAATTCTTTCATGTATAATGAAATTGATATACGTCGCTGAGGTTTACTATAACTTATTTCATGTATAATACAAAGATCTGTACAGTAGCGATGATTGCTGGAAATACATTTTTAATTATGTTTTGCGCTTTTATTTATATATCACTATATTTATGCATAGTATATGGTGCGTATAAATGCTATAATTCATATACAGGGCTACACAAAAGAATTCGTAATGGTTACTGGGTATAAGAGCAAATTTCTTAAAAGTGGTTTTTAAATGAGTCATGCATTTTTACGCTGAACTGCTCATAGCTCAATAAAACATGTTTGTAGAATTTAGATAAAATGATATACAGGGCCACGCAAAGAATCGGATACATGGTCGTCTATGGATGATAATTTCTGGAAATGTGATTTCAGTAGTTTTAGTTTGAATTAAATTTTAGCTAAATAGTACCGTGTAATAAAAGTGCTAGGTTAACTACGGGGTTGTACAAAACTATACAAGTATATTTCCATCTATATAAATTGCTGAAAGATGAGTTTCAACCTGTTATGCGTTTTGTTGCTAAACTAAATTTCCCCATTATATAGTACATATATCAAAACCTACAGACCAAATACAGGGCTGTTGAAAAGAAATGGAATACACTTTTGCTATGAACGGTAACTGCTGAAATCAGTTTTTCAAGTGTTTTATGCTTTTCTCTAAAATGTTTACTTAATTATCTTATATACCTTATTTCCCTAAATAACGAAGTTTTGTTAAAGCATTCAGGAAGTGTTGAAAAGTGTTTCATAATCTATGCTTAACGCGTGAATTTTTTTTCTTGTTTTGACTTATTTTTGTTTTTTCTTTACTAGGGGTCACTGTAGTTACTCTCATATTAGAGATCCGGCATCTACAATGTAGGATCTCTATCTCACATGATAATACACAGTCGTTTCATCATAAGCAGGCATTTGTTCCAAAACTCTAGTTTTATCTGTTTAAAAGTTATTCAAATTTTCCTCACATTAATTCGTATTCTGCCTGTATAAATAAATAAAAAAGCCTGTATATTTTTCGTTTTAGTTGTATTGTACTAGCAGAACCACCCGGCTTCGCCCGTGTTAAACATGGGGATCGGTAAAACAAACGGCAAGTCGGAAATTGTAAGTGAAACGTGCTGTTAACTGCGTTCGTACTATAAATAATTTTATAAATATTGAGCTCTAGGTGCAACAGATGTTGCACTCTTATGCAAAAATGCATGAATACAAAATTTATTACGATTATATATATTAAATTCTGTCATGTGGGAATAATGTAACTCCGCCATAAATAGTACGTAATCACCATGGCAACTTAGAATCATTACCTTTCATGGAATATCATTGAAGTAATTACATATGAGAGGATTGTATACGTATACCTCCCCTCAAACAAACAGTGTCCTGAGTTGACATTCTTTTTTTTTATGGGAGGGTGAGGGGGGGGGGTATAAAAATGTCGAAAAAGTGGCTGTACATTGGGTTTGTTCCCTTATAGCCGAAAAAATTCTAGCCGAAAATCATTAAGAAGGGGAAATGTAAGGGATCGTACAGGAGTTGCATGGTGTCAACGTTTAGTTCTGAATCCCTCTGATTCCGAACGAAATCACGAAAAGTTACTCCATTCTAGAAAAGAACCCTGTGCGATTTGCTGTTGCGGATCATG
Organism: Maratus speciosus; assembly: GCA_963932465.1. Classification (NCBI taxonomy): domain Eukaryota; kingdom Metazoa; phylum Arthropoda; class Arachnida; order Araneae; family Salticidae; genus Maratus; species Maratus speciosus. The sequence goes on along the minus strand of OZ010786.1, from coordinate 4,895,851 downwards.
TTACGGTTTTATTGCTTTTTTTCAACTTAGCCCAGTAGTGTTTTACTATGCATTGTATCATCTAACCAATAAAAGGGTAACTAGACAAAAAGGTCTAGAAAATTCTGTCAGAATTGTCTCCTCACAATTAAAAAAAAAAAAAAAAAAAAAGAAAATATAATTTAACTTTATAATCAATGATTCGTGAAACTATAAAAAATTTCTACTGAATGAAATCTATGTCGAATTACTAATTTGTACGAATTATTTTTTGAATTCTTAATTTTTAGGCATAACTAATTTACAAATTCATAATTAGTGTCGACGATAAAGAGAGAATTATAAGCAACAGCAACAAAGTACGTGTGCTGTGCTCCTACTGCTGTTTCTTTTATTGTTTTAAATTATTTTCATAAAGTTTATTATTATTATTATTATTATTTTCCTGAATGCCATGTGGCTATTTTTGGAAAATATTTATCTGTTTTTCTGGCGTCTCTCTATGCGTTACACAAATTTTGTGGGCGCTTTAGCTCTTTTTAATAATTAAAAAATGTTTACTTTTTTTGTACTGTTTCCTTATTTACTGATTTGTTTCCTTTTGTTTTGTTTGCCAATTTTCACATGAAAATCATTTGAGTAATACTTTATTATTTTAAATGCTTTGACAATGAAATTGATTTTTGGCTGAAAAAATAAAATCTTGCTAAGAAAGGATTCCATGTAATAATACTTTACTTGTTTAGTCTTTCAAAGTTTGCTGGAATTGATTGAAAAGTATAGGGCAGTGAAAGTGACACTATGTTTAAAGGAAAATATAGATTTTCATTCATAAATTTAAAGTAAATTAATTAAATTCATTGAATACATTTGTTTTTCTTTTTTATGGTCTAAGATTAAAATTCTACTGTTTTAATTTTATGAAAATATGCACAAAAGTAAATTTTTAAATATATTATATTTAAATATACAATTATTAAAGAAAATAGGCGAAAATTATGCCACTAATAACACAATCATGTTGAGAAGCTTTCTGTGTACATTAAATTTAATCTATTATTTAATCTTATTTAAATTATTTAATCGGCATTTATTTGCATTATCTACATATACATATATTTCAATGTATGTGAAAAAATATGACTATAATATTTTTGCATGTGTTTAAAATTCGGGTTTAAAAAAAGAAAATATATATATTCTCTATTGAATATCACTTCACTTTTGCATATAAAAGCATGTATTAAAGATTCTAATTTTATATACTTATCGAAACATTTTTATTTTTCTTATTTAAGCTATGGCAACAAAAAAGAAAATGGAAGACAATTTTAAATTAAATATATCATTTGAAATATTGAGATTTATGAAAATGATAAAGAAATTAAAAAGGAACCTATATCCTATTGCGCTACTTTGAATTATATTTTGTAATATAAATGATATATTTTTCTTCATTTACTTTTAAGGTTGGTTGTATTTATTACGGCCAATTACCAACTCGAGAGATATGGGCCCTAAAGGAGGGGGGGGGGCCCTCCGTGCGGGTCTTTCTACGGGAACCTAACCCGTATTTATGCAAGGAAATCGAAGGTTCGCCGACGGGCGCAATTGGATTCATTTACTTTTAAGAAAAATTAATATTCTAGATTATTGTCCAGATTTCGATCCCAGAAAATACTAATACACATAAATACCAGATTAAGCCTAGTTAGTGTACTTTTTGTGGAGCCTTCAGACAATTGATACATTAAACAATATTGTACATAAAACAAGAAAAACTATTTTTGCTTTTACTTTGGTTGTTTATTTTTACAAATCGATTGTTCATCATACCACAGAAGATTTTACATTTAGTTTATACAGTTTTAATTTACACGGGAAGAGTTTTAATCCCCCCCCCCCTCCCTCTTCTTGCTTCGCTGTGTCAGTGTCTATATACAAAAACATTATTAATGCAGTTATTTATAAATACACTTTACAAAAGCATATATTTTTATCCTTGCGTGTGCATATACGTTTTTTTTTTTGTTTGAAAAAAATATCAAAGCACTTTTTCAAGCACTTTATTTTTTTGTTTTTCAAGGAATAACCACAAGTATTTATAAATTATTTACTATTTTGTTATATTGAATTCATTTGTTAAAATGGCTCATTTTTACGAAAAGCTTGACTATATATACAGTTGTATATTACTGGTTTGTGATATCCATTTTATAGTCATTTCATTGACAATATTGCGGTTTTTGATGGTGGTCGGTAATGTTTTATTAATGGTTATATATATATATATAAGAGCATTAGAGATCCATGTCCATTGCACATATAGTTCCAAAATGTTTAACATTTATTTTTTTTTATTTACAAAAGAGAAACATTAAGAAAATTAAAAAAAGAGAATAAATATATGTAATTTAATAAATCAAAATAATCATAAAAAATTCTTTGAAAGTTATTCTAAAGCCTTTATGCGTATGCAGCCGTTTAAACTTTTTATTCATGTAAGGGGAAATAAAAAATGAAATTTTGATAAAATTATAAATTAAGTTTCAATTTAAATTATTTTTGATTTGTCTTCTAAAGTATATTTAGACAACCATACTATACGTTTATTTTTTCAATACACTGATAAGTATATCACTTTCACTAAATCTATATTATGCATTGAAATGTATTTATTGAATAATGTAGTTTATCTTTTGCGCCATGCTATCCGAAACCTTAACAAAAAATTATGCAAATTATTTCATTGCGTCATATTATCCATTCGCATACATTTAACTTAATTTAGATACTAATGACGCAAAATAACCATTTACATATTAGGGGCAATCCAGTTCAAACCACCAGGTGGTGTCGCTCGTCATTTTTAATTTTCCTAATCTTTTAACGAAGACTTCTTCATAGTTTTCTGAGTTTAAAAACATGACTAATTTTTTTTTTCATCATATAGTTTTTTGGAGGGACCATTTTTTACAAACTACACAGCCATTTTTGGGAGAAAAACGTGTTTTACGGAAAATGCTGTAACTGCTTTATTTTTCTACCTATCAAGAGGAATCAAAAACCAAAATATCCAGCATAAAATTGTCGACATTTTATGTAATTATAAAATTTTCATTAGTCTTAAAATTGTCGAAATTTTATGTAATTATAAAATTTTCATTAGTCTTAAAATTGTCGACATTTTATGTAATTATAAAATTTTCATTAGACTTAAGGACTTAGACCAAAAACATGCTTAAAAACCGGAGAAATAAAAGGTCAAACATCGCATTACGCTGCCATTGTTTTTTATGAAAGAAATGCGACTCACCTTAAATATTTTTTTTTTAAAAAAGATCTCTTATAGGACTACTCATTTTTATAAATTTCCATCCCAAAAACCGTTTCCTTTTTTTTTTTTTTTTTTTTTTTTTTTTTTTTTTTTTTTTTTTTGTACAGCTCATCAAAAACTGTGTTAAGTCTGCTTTTGGCAATTTTCACTTATTAATATCTCAAAAAGGACTGACTAAGAAATTCTGAAAACTTAGGATAATAAACATCTTTGTACTATAAAGTTAAATTGTAAATTTTATGACTGAGACTTAACTGGTTTTTGAATAACAGTTCACTAAAAATGCACCGTCCCTCCCCATCTTCTTTTCCTTTTTGTTTTGTTGCAGATGCATAGCATTACAGGTACTTTTTGCTTAGGTACGTTCAAATTGACGATAAAAAAAAATTTTACGCATTATTGCTTAGTTAAATAGGGCAGTGCCCTCTTTTCAAAACTTTGACAAAAAAAATTATGGCCATTTTTTTTTCTTCCCATTCTGACCAGAAAATCAGAGTTCTAACTTTTTACGACTGCTCTTTCATCTTCACCTAATACTTCATTTATAATGGCTGTTTCATAATAATAGAAGCATCAGTCCATCAGAAGAAAATAACTCGGTGAAAGCGGAAACTCGGTTAAGCAGGACTCGGATAATCGGGACTCTGACTGTATATTTCATTTTTTAAATTATCTTTAGAATATTTTTGTTGGTGTTCAGAGGGGGCTAATGACCCCCGTGACATCCGCCATTGTAGATTAAGTAGTTCAGTGTTACATATTTTATAATTACATATTTTAAACTTTAAAATAAGTCGGCGATTAGAAAATTAGTAAAATTTTCTTTGTAAATATACTTTGCGGAAGAGGAGGGGGGGGGGGCAAAATCCATGTTTGCCCCGGGTGCAAAAAAGGCTAGTTTCGGCCCTGTTCCCCCCTCCCCCCTCCAACACACACACAAAAAAAATACGGGTTATATGAATCACTAATTAATCAACTTTATGCAACGTTAGCAACTTTTATGAATCAAATCTAATAATCTTCCATAAAGTAAGAGTTATTCGAAAAGAAAAAAAAAAGCAGTCTGTGTCTTTTGTATTTCAGTAAGGAGAAAGAAATAGTGACCCTTCGTGACCCCGAAGATAAGGGTTTGACTGGGGTGCGAAGAAGGTTAACCGCGAAGAACAGTAATGAGACAGGGTTGAGAGGGTGGGTGAAAAGGAAATAAAGAAGAAACAGGATTCCTTATCTCAGTTCCGTATTTTAATTTTTAACAGTCCCCTGTAGGATTCGACTAGAATTTTTTCGGCTTTAAAGGAAGTCACGGTACATTGTACATATGTAACGTTATCAACTTTTTGACAATTTCGGACCCCCTCCCCACCTCACAATGTCATACGTTAACATTCCTTGGACCCTTCCCCATTCGGTATCAGTGTCTAAAAATAATTTTTATTTTTACAATTTTTATTTTCTTTTTCTTTTCAATAGGGGGCTCTGCCCCCTACGAGCTACGCTCGTCAACCCCCGTTCAGACACCGCAGACTCTAACAGCACGCTAATTTGACCGCCTTTAAAAAGATTTCGGAAGATTGAATTATAATTTGAATCTGACAATTATAATCTGACGTAATTTTCTCCAAACTTTTCTTTCTCTTTTTAATATTCACGTCAAAATACTTTTGTTAGAAATGAAATATTATGATCATCTTAAAATGTCAAGTAAATGTCGCGCGCAATTTTTAAATTAAAACTGTTTTGCAATATAATTTTTTGTTCATTTTACGTAATAAGTGTAATATGACGTAAATTCTCCTATTTAGGACTTCTAACGCATGTTACTGAATTTATTATTTTACAATATTCTTTCTCATTTAAAATTCACGTGTAACTATAGTTTTTATGACGTAACTTGCAATGAGTTCCTGCTTTTTATATTTTTTGTTTATAATAGTCACGTGTAAAATAAATTTTTAATTTGAAGCAAGCATTATTGGTTGCGCTTTTTATACAGTTGGCAACAGTTTAAATTAATACAATCTCTCTATTCTAAAAAAAAGTAACTACCGCTGTCACCGCCACCGCCGCCGGTTTTAAATTTTATGTGACCTTAATATTTCTTCGTTAATATTAAAAATACTGTTGCATACAAAAATATGAAAATCGGTAGTATTATAGAAAATTGTTTGATAAACACGCTGATGCAGACAGTTTTCAAATCGAAGAATTATTTAAAGAGATATTTAATGCCAAATTTGGACAAAATCGTTCCATTAAAAAAGTTTTATAGGAGCAAAAACTGTACATAGGAATTTAATCATTTTTAGATCATTTTATGCGTCAGAATTTCCCGGTGTGCAGATTGTAGTTAGTTTTTTAATTTGAATAATTTTTCGAGGTTTTATTTCTATTTTAAATTCAAATTTTCAGCATTTCGAGAGATATTTTTTTACACATTTTAGAAAATTGTATTAATTTAAACTGTTGCCAACTGTACTAACAGCGCAAGCAATAATGTTTGCTTCAAATTAAAAATTTATTTTACACGTGACTATTACAAACAAAAAATATAAAAAGCAGGAACTCATTGAAAATTACGTCATGAAAACTATAGTTACACGTGAATTTTAAATGAGAAAGAATATTGTAAAATAATAAATTCAGTAACATGCGTTAGAAATCCTAAATAGGAGAATTTACGTCATATTACACTTATTACGTAAAATGAACAAAAAATAATATTGCAAAACAGTTTTAATTAAAAATTTGCGCGAGATATTTACTTGACATTTTAAGATGATCATAATATTTTATTTCTAACAAAAGTATTTTGACGTGAATATTAAAAAGAGAAAGTTTATTGAAAATTACGTCAGATTATAATTGTCAGATTCAAATTATAATTCAATCTTCCGAAATCTTTTTAAAGGCGATCAAATTAGCGTGCTGTTAGAGTCTGCGGTGTCTGAACGGGTGTTGACGAGCGTAGCTCGTAGGGGGCAGAGCCCCCTAGTTTTCTAAAATTTGTAAAAAATATCTCTCGAAATGCTGAAATTTTGAATTTAAAATAGAAATAAAACCTCGAAAAATTATTCAAATTAAAAAACTAACTGCAATCTGCACACCGGGAAATTCTGACGCATAAAATGATCTAAAAATGATTAAATTCCTATGTACAGTTTTTGCGCCTATAAAACTTTTTTAATGGAACGATTTTGTCCAACTTTGGCATTAAATATCTCTTAAAATAATTCTTTGATTTGAAAACTGTCTGCATCAGCGTGTTTATCAAACATTTTTCTATAATACTACCGATTTTCATATTTTTGTATGCAACAGTTTTTTTAATATTAACGAAGAAAGACCTCCGGTCACAAAAAATTCAAAACCGGCGTCGGCGGCGGCGGCGGTGACAGCGGTAGTTACTTTTTTTAGAATAGAGAGATAAGTTTGCAAAAATATTCTTTAATTTTTCCCATACTTTACTGATTTGAATTAAGAAAATTCAAATATCACTATTATAAATAAGAAACAGCTTGATACCAATTGATACTTTATGAAAATAATTACTATCTAAAGGTATTTAATAACAGTTTTTTGTTACATAATGCACTGAACTGTATTATTGTCTTCTTGCACGTGCACCCTGTACGCGGGGGGGGGGGGGGAGTAAGCAGAACGTCTTATCAACAAAACAAGTGGTATCAACAAAACACATTCTTCTCTGTTTTTTTCAGTGGTAAGCATAATCACTTCGAACTTAGTTTCTCTAACAACGCAGTATATGCTCATATGACAGTAGAATAGAAATGCCAAACGTTGGGATATTCAATATTTTGGAATAAAATAATTTTATAATTATTATATTGTTGTCACTTGCATAATTTCCCGTCCGGTCTGTTGCCAATATTTAACTTGATGTACTCGTGAGATAAAATTATTACTATGCCTCTAAACAAACAAACAAAAAAAATCATTTAATTCGATTAAGAGAAAAATATTTGCATCATACTTGATTACATAATAACGGCTTAGGCTCACTGCCTTAGATATCTGCCGGCTCGGGCCTGATTTCATTCACTGCACTCGGGCCGGGTTCGGGCCTTACTTTTTTTCGTAAGACTCGGGCCGGGTTCGGGCCTTACTTTTTTTCGTAAGACTCGGGCCGGGTTTAACTTATTTTTTCTGTACAGAGCCAGAACTACTTTCATTCCTAGTCTTCATGGCCCAAATTTTTCAGTCCTGGTTTTGAGCCAGCCCGTATGAAAATCATTGTCTCGGCGTGTCCTGTCCTTTCAAAGGTCAGTAAAATTAAGCCTGGCTCAAAGAGTTTTTGCAAAAAGTGTATGCATTTTTAAATCATCATTATTCTACATTAAAATGTATTATTTTTAAAGATTAGTAGATTTTTAAACTAATTAAAATGTAGCTAAATTAAAATATAGTAAAACGTGGGAAAAAGAACCTGCATATGAAGAAATTCTGTTTTAAACAGAACAAGTAATATAAAAATTTTGTTTTTAAAGTCAATTCATACTTAGGCCAGCAAAGAAAAATTTAATATAATCCCTTAAGCTAATATTAGTTTTTGTTGCATTATAATATCTCAATTTCTTAATTTTCTATAAGCAAGTAGGTTTACAATGGAATTCTATGGGAATTTGGAGAAATATTAGAGATATCGCCAAATTGGCGTCACTTTCGGCGACTCATTTTGGCCGCCAAGTTGGCGACAAACTTGGCGGTATTTGGCGACAGAACAGGGTCCCCCCCTATGGTAACCCCTTATTGTAAATACTTTCATTGATCTTCAGTAACCAATGCCCGCCATATTGTTTCCCATGCAAAACTAAAATTAATTAATTAAAATTTAATTAATTAATTAATATTTGAAAAAACTCTATTAACATCAATTGTCATCCAGTACAAGTTAAAAAAAATATTTCAACTTGATAGGATGAATAATGAGTATTTTATTAACGATTGAAAATTTGAACAAGATATATGTCTCTATTCTAAAAACTAGTATGTTGTGGCCATCACAAAACTTTCTTCTATATAAATCACGTCAATTAAATCATTTAAATAGTATAAAAAATTACATCAATTTAGAACCAATTCGTATCAAAGTATACCTGAATTCGAAGTTTGATGAAAATTCGTTCATTACTTATTGAGATAGAGCTGTAGGGGAAATTCTGAGAAATTCAGCATAGCAGCGCCACCTGTTGAGCGATTTGCACCAAAACACAAAGAACACTATTTCATATTAAGGTATACCGGAATCTGAAGTTTGATGAAAATCGGTGCATTAGTTCTGGAGCTAGAGCTATTGTGGAAATCACAAAAAATGAAGCACAACAGCGCCACCTGTTGAGCGATTTACACGGAAAGGTACAAACATAATTTGATGTCAAGGACTAGATCACCCTAACCTAGGCACCAACCAGAATCTGGCATAGGTGTTAAAAACCTAGGCAGGAAATTCCCTTCCATAACTCAGCCAAAGCCACAACCAGGGCAACAGACCCAGAAAACCAGCAGGTATTTACCAAAGAAAAATTAAATATAATACATAATAAAAAAGTAAGTGCCCCGATATTTACAAAGAAAAACATAATGGTATACAGAAATTTAGGACATTTACAATTTTTGACATATGTCTCAAGCTCTTAAAACAAGGCAAACAATGTCATGACTTGATGTCAAGGACTAACTGAATTTGAAGTTTGATGAAAATCCGTGCATTAGTTCGGACATTGAGCTATTGTGGAAATCGTGAAAAATGTTGCATAGCAGCGCCACCTGTTGAGCGATTTACACCAAAACATAAACAGCACTAATTCATATCCAGGTATACCTGATTCTGAAGTTTGTTGAAAACCCAAGTATTAGTTCTTGAGATAGAGCTATTGCAGAAATCTCAAAAAATGCAGCACAGCATCGCCACCTGTTGAGCGATTTACATCACAAGAGGCAAAACGTCAATTCATGTCAAGCACTAACTGAATCTGAAGTTTGATGAAAATCCGTGCATTATTTCTTGAGATTGAACTATTACGAAAATCGTGTAAATTCTACAAAATGCCGCATAGCAGCGCCATCTGTTGGGCGATTTGCACCAAAACGTTACCAGCACCAATTCATATCAAGGATTAACGGAATCTGAAGTTTTATAAAAATCCGTGCGTTAGTTCTTGAGATAGAGCTTTTGCAGAAATCCTGAAAAATGCTACATAGCAGCGCCACCTGCAGGGAGATTTACACCAAAAACTAATCAGCCTTAATCAATATCAGGGACAACCTGAATATAATTTTTTATTAAATTCCGTGCATTAGTTCTTGAGATAGAGCGCCCACAAAATTTGTGTCACATACAGACAGACAGACAGACAGACAGACAACAGACATTTTGTAAAAACATGTTTTTTGGAATCTCTGACCCATAAAATGTATAAATCCGACGAAAACTGGAATTCTAAATTTTCATGAAACCAATACTTTCTTCTTGTCAAGATAGAATCTCTCTATTCTAAAAAAAAGTAACTACCGCTGTCACCGCCGCCGCCGCCGCCGCCGCCGCCGCCGCCGGTTTTGAATTTTTTGTGACCGGAGGTCTTTCTTCGTTAATATTAAGAAAAATAATGCATACAAAAATATCAAAATCGGTAGTATTATGCAGAAATGTTTGATAAACACGCTGATGCAGACAGTTTTCAGATCGAAGAATAATTTTAAGAGATATTTAATGCTAAAGTTGGACAAAATCGTTCCACTAAAAAAGTTTTATAGGAGCAAAAACTGTTCATAGGAATTTAATCATTTTTAGATCATTTTATGCGTTAGAATTTGCCGGAGTGCAGATTGCATTAATTTTTTTATTTTGACTAATTTTTTGAGGTTTTATTTCTATTTTAAATTCAGATTTTCATTATTTCTAGAGATATTTTTAACAGATTTTAGAAAGTGATATTAATTTAAACTGTTGCCAACTGTATAAACAGCGGAAGCAATAATGTTTGCTTCAAAAAAAAAATATTTATACATGTAAATAAATTAAAAATTTATTTACACGTGACTATTATAAACAGAAAAAAACATTTGGAATTAGAATTAAATAATTATGTACAAAAAGCAGGAACTTATTAAAAATTATGTCATAAAAACTATAATTACACGTGAATTTTAAGAGAGAAAGAAATTTGTAAAGCAATAAATTTATTAACATGCGTTAGAAGTCTTAAATAGGAGAAATTACGTCATATTTACGTCACATTACAGTTATTACATAAAATGAACACAAAATAATATTGCAAAACGGTTTAAATTTAGAAATTGCGTAGACATTTATTTGATATTTTAAGAGGATACTTTTCAACTATTTTTGTTAGGAAAGTGCAAATAATATTTAATTTCTAACACAAGTATTTTCACGTGAATATTAAAAAGAGAAAGAATTAGTTTGGTCAAAATTACGTCAGATTAAAAACGATTAATTTAAAATGTCTCATTTAAAAGAACTTTCTTTTCACTTTGTTAAAAAATACCAGGAGACAAAGACTATGTTTACTTAATTCCTTTTATATTAGCTTATTTTGAAATGTTGTTACACGTGTCTACGTCATCAAGTTATTTTTTTTTCGACGTTTTATTTGTATTTTTATTAATGTTGTACTAATTTATTTGTTTTTTCGTTATTTAAAATAAAAATTATGTCAATTTGTATAATTTGGCGAGTAGTTTGGCGATTTATATAATTTGGCGAAATTGGTCGATGGGATAATCAAGTACTACCGCAACGGATTTTGCGTTAAAATTCCCCAATCAAAGAGAAATGAATAAAAATCCGTTTATAGAGAGATCGCCACTGTTTTTTAAATTGTAATTCAATCTTTTTAAAGCCGATCAAATTAGCGTGCATTTAGAGTCTACGGTGTCTGGACGGGGGTTGGCGAGCATAGCTCGTAGGGGGCCGAGCCCCCTAGTAAAGTAAAAAGTAACTACCGCTGTCACCGCCGCCGGTTTTGAATTTTTTGTGACCGGAGATCTTTCTTCTTTAATATTAAGAAAAATCATGCATATAAAAATATGAAAATCGGTAGTATTATACAGAAACGTTTGATAAACACGCTTATGCAGACAGTTTTCAAATCGAAGAATTATTTTAAGAGATATTTAATGCTAAAGTTGGACAAAATCGTTCCACTATAAAAGTTTTATAGGAGCAAAAACTATACTTCGGAATTTAATATTTTTTAGATCATTTTATACGTCATAATTTCCCGGTGTGCAGAATTTATTTATTTTTTTAGTTTGACTCATTTTTCGAGGTTTCATTTCTATTTTAAATTCAAATTTTCAGCATTTCGAGAGATATTTTTTACTTATTTCAGAAAATTGTACTAATTTAACCTGTTGCCAACGGTATAAACAACGGAAACAATAATGTTTGCTTCAAATTAAAAATTTATTTACACGTGACTATTATAAACAGAAAATATGCTTTTAAATTAAAATTAAATAATTGCGTATAAAAAGCAGGAACTTATTGAAAATTACTTCATAAGAACTATATTTAACGTGAATTTTAAAAGAGAAAGGATATTGTACAATAACAAATTCATTAACATGCGTTAGAAGTCTTAAATAGGAGAAATTACGTCTCATTACACTTATTACGTAAAATGAACAAAAAATAATATTGCAAAATAGTTTAAATTTAAAAATATCGCGAGACATTTACTTGATATTTTGAGATGAACTTTTCAACTTTTTTTTTTTTTTGGACAGCGTAAATAATATTTCATTTCTAATAAAAGTATTTTCATGTGAATATTAAAAAGGCAAAGAAAAGTTTGGTGAAAATTACGTCAGATTAAAAACGGTATATTTAAAATGTCTTATTTAAAAGGACTTTCTTTTCCCGTTGTTAAAAAATACAGGGAGACAAAGACTTTGTTTACTTAATTCATTTTATATTAGATGATTTTGAAATGCCATTGTATCTTTTAACAGCAGCTGATTTTTCCGTAAAATTCCCCAATCAAAGAGAAATGAATAGAAACCCGTTTATAGGGAGATCGCCTTTGTTTTTTTAATTATAATTCCATCTTCCAAAATCTTTTTAAAGCCGATCAAATTAGCGTGCTTTTAGAGACTGCAGTGTTTGAACGGGGGCTGGCGAGCGTAGCTAGTAGGGGGCCGAGCCCCCTAGTAAATTAAACAAAAACCTAATTTGCAGAACAAATTAAAAAAACAAAGTTTATTTCCTAAATTGTTTATGCCCAAGAAGGGGCAGATATTAACATGTTTCATTCAATTCGTTCTATATTTAATGTTAAATTTTTGTAACAAATAAGTTAAACCAATTGAACATAAAAAAATAAAAATGAAATTCATACAATATAATACTTTAAACACCTATATACTTAGATTCCTTTCAAATGAAATCGAAATAAATCTTAGACTTTTTCCATTTTTAAGTTGTAAATATTTTTACTGCAGATTTTGCATTATGTTTATGACGATTGTACATAATATGATAAGATATATGCAAAATACTAAACTTTAAAAAAAGTCTAAGATTTATTTCGATTTCATTTGAACGGAATCTAAGTATATAGGTGTTTAAAGTATTATATTGTATGAATTTCATTTTTATTTTTTAATGTTGAATTGATTTAACTTATTTGTTACAAAAATTTAACATTAAATGTAGAACGAATTGAATGAAATATCTTAATATCTGCCCCTTCTCGGGCTTAAACAATTTAGGAAATAATTTTTTTTTTTTTAATTTGTTCTGCAAATTAGGTTTTTGTTTAATATGTCAAGTTTTTTAATAACTACTGCATTCAGACGAACACATTTCAAAATTAATGGAGGGTTTCATCATCAGTCTTTGATTTGTGCCATATCGCATCACAATTTTTGATGCAATTTACCTATGTATAATTCAAAATGTTTCACGAGTGCAGTAATGCAGGTTGCTGTAGTTTGGTCAAAAAAATACAATCTGAACTTAAACAAGTAATATAAAAATGTTGTTTTTAAAGTCAATTCCTACTTAGATCATCAAAGAAAAATTTAATATAATCCCTTAAGCTAATATTAGTTTTTGTTGCATTAAAATATCTCAATTCGTTGATTTTTTTTAAGCAAGTAGGTTTACAATAGAAGTCTATGGGAATTTGGCGATATGTTAGAGATATCGCCAAGTTGGCGTCACTTTTGGCGAATCATTTTGGCCGCCAAATTTGGCTATATATCTCCAAGTTGGCGACAAACTTGGCGGTATTTGGCGACAGAACAAGGTCCTCCTATGGTAACCCCCCTTATAGATATGAAGATGCATTAAATGCTTCAATAACCAATGGCCGCCATTTTGTCTCCCATGTAAAACTAATATTAATTCATTAAAATTTAATTAATGAATTAATATTTGAAAAAACTGCATTAACATCAATTGTCATTCAGTACAAGTTTTAAAAAAATATTTCAACTTGATAGGATGAATAATAAGTATTTTATTAACGAGTGAAAATTTGAACAAGATATATAAATAAATAAATAAATATAGGGAGAGTGTGAACTAATAGTAGGAATTGAAAAAAATCTGCTTTAAAATGTCATTTTTATTTCCTCTATGACGCCATATTCATCTTCTTTTTAATTCTTAAAAAAAAAAAAAAAAAAAAAAAAAAAAAAAAAAACTATTTCAGTTTCTTCAGTGTCATGTTTCACGTGAAAATCATTCAACTAAAAATAGGCAAACAATGTTAAATTTTATTAGAAAATGTCCGTTTATTGTCAATGAAAAAAGCCAAATTAGAATTATTAAGAAAATTATTTGAATAATGTAAATAAAAATTAGCCCATGTTACTCTCTAGATTATAATCCACCTATATGCAAAGGCATTTTATGATCCGTTTTGATCCTGACGTCAGGCAAATGTTTTTACACATTCAATTTATAATAAATATTATTAGAATTAGCAAAGAATTAAAAATGAGTGGCATCAGGGACAAAAAGGTGGGAAGAAAAAATGAAAATATTATGATCTCCATGGGCTATGTTAAATTAACATTGAGAAGTGACACTGGAAATAAATAAGTATTGCGCTACCGTGCAATACTTAAATACATAAATATATAAATAAACAAGTAATATAAAAATTTTGTTTTTAAAGTCAATTCCTACTTAGGTCATCAAAGAAAAATTTAATATAATCCCTTAAGCTAATATTAGTTTTTGTTGCATTAAAATATCTCAATTTGTTGATTTTCTATAAGCAAGTAGGTTTACAATAGAACTCTATGGGAATTTGGCGATATATCACCAAGTTGGCGACAAACTTGGCGGTATTTGGCGACAGGACAAGTGTTCTCCTATGGTAACACCTTATTGAAAATACTTTCATTGATTAAAATTAAACTTACACTATGTGCAAAACTACTTAAAATATGGCAGAATACTAAAAAGGTGTTAAATTATTTTAATACCTTAGTACTTTCAACTATAAAAAAAACATAGTCTTCGTCTGAGGAATATAAGAAATACAATTGTTGTTGGCGTCTAATTTTCAAAATTCATGTAGATGGTGACTAAAGGAGTGAAAGTTGAAGTTAATTTTTGGACCCGGAAAGCATTAATAAATAAAACATGGATATAGGGAAGTGGAATATTACTCGTTTTATGATTATTTAAGTAAACTGAGCCAAATTCTGGGTATGTTGTTGGATAAAACGTCATTGCAAACAGTATTTTCTTTAGTAATAATTTCTATTGACTATTATTCCTTTTGAAAGTACATCACCTTTTAACTACAAACTTGCTCCGTTCAACTTTTATGTAAGACGAACTTTTAGTGTTTGCTCTATCAATCACTTTAAAAATGAAATAAATACCATTAGAAACATTGCAGTTGAGAATGGTTTTCCAATACGCATTATTGATAAGCTAATCAACTCCCAGAAGAACCATATGAAAATACAAAAAACTCCACGGTGTAATATGAGATATTGCAAGATGAAGTACCTACCAGGACTTTTCGAAAAACTCAGACATGAGTAGAAGGAAAAAGCCGGTTCTGCCCCACCAGGCGTAATGCGTTGAGGAGCGAGGAGCAAGGATGAGTGACAGGTAGGAGGAGTCGAATGATTGACAGGTGAGGGGAGATAAGAAAGTGATAGACAGGTGGGCGGAGTCGAGACAGACTGACGCCCACACGACATGCTATAGTAGAGGGGTTAAAACAAAGAAGCGATAATGAAAAGTGTACTGTAAGAGAGGGGTTAGAACAAAGGATAATGTTAATGAATCAATTAAAGTATAATGAATTAATAAAAGTCTACTGTAAGAGAGGGATTAGAACAAAGGAAAATGTTAATGAGGATGATTAATGAAGGAAAGTCTGTTGTAAGAGGAAGGTAGAACAAAGAAAAGATAATGATGAGGTGATTAGAAAAGATCGCATGCAATTAAAAAATACTTACCACGGAGCGGTGTCGAGACACGTCCTACCTGTATGACATCCACCAGGCTAATGAACGGAGAAGCGTGCAACAACCGGTTTCATCAAGATAAGGAGCTGGCTTCTGATTGGACGAGAGACGAACCTAGGGGGCAGCACCATGGTTTCCGGCGACACGAGCGCTCTCTCTCGAGAGGATGATTCACTTACCTGCGATGTCGTCATCCTATTTGAATAGATTAAAAGAAGTGTTTTCTAAGAGTTGAATCATTCTTCATTATGCCTTTGAGCGAGGAAGTCATTAGTGTCGTCTGTTTGTATGGTATAGTGTGTGTTATTTTTTCTTTAATTTATATTTTAACTGGAAGTGATAAGTTTGCATTTGATTTTATTTTAAAATTAAATGATACAGGAAATTTATCTTTTTCTACCTAAGCATGTTTTCTAAGACTTCACATTCTTGTTGTCATGGAGGAATCATACAAGAACCCAGCTGCAGTAGGAAGTTTTGCCGGTGTCGATGCACTGTATCGTGCTGTTCGAGGCAAAGTATCCAAGAAAACCATCCAAAAATGGTTAAGTGGAGTCGACTCGTACACGCTTCACAAACCGGTTCGAAGAAAATTTCCAACGAATCGCGTGATTGTGTATTCGATGGATCAACAGTGGCAAACGGATTTGGTAGATCTTAGCAGTTTGCAAAAACATAATCAAGGTTTTCGATATATTTTAACCTGCATAGATATTTTATCAAAGGCCATATCATGGGCGATTCCACTGAAAACGAAACGAGGAGTGGAAATTGTGAAAGCCTTCGAAACTATATTTTCAACGCGAAAACCTAAGTCTTTGCAATCGGATGCTGGAAGAGAGTATAAGAACAAACACTTTCAAAGATATTTAAATCAACAAGGAGTTCGATTTTTCACGACGAATAACAATACGAAAGCTTCAGCGGTCGAACGTTTTAACAGAACTTTAAAAACCAAAATGTGGAAATATTTCACTAATAATCATACTTATAAGTATATTGATGTGTTAGACTCCCTCATGCAGAGTTATAACCACACACACCATTCGAGTATCAAGAGAGCTCCTGCTGACGTCACACCTGAGAACGAAAGCGATGTCTGGATGACTCTTTTTGATGACTTACAAGATGTGAAAAGAAAACCCTGCGTGTTTCGAACAGGTGAAATCGTTCGCGTGTCGAAACAGAAATTAACCTTTGAAAAGGGATATGAAACCAATTGGACTGAAGAATTGTTTGTGGTGACTGAATGTGTTTCAAGAGATCCTCCCGTGTATCGAATTAAGGATTTGATGGACGAACCCATCCAAGGCACGTTTTATGCTCAAGAATTGCAAAGAGTACAACCGAAAGAAAACTTTGCTATTGAAAAGGTTTTAGAAAAACGAACACGAAAAGGTCATGTGGAATACAAAGTAAAATTTAAAGGATATCCTGTAAAATTTAATCAATGGATTCCTTCCTCAGATTTATTTTCACTATAAAACCTTTGTTTTCGTCTTTGAATCCTCATTTAGAAACATGTCGTTCTACGTGACGTTACCTTCTGACAGTTCATTGAATTATTTCCCAGAGAATAAAATTTCTCACTTTGTTACAAGACTGCCTTCTGCTTTAGATTTGAAAGGCGAGAGGGAAGTGGGTTTAACAGAACTCATTTATCCCCACATGTGGAATAACATAACGGAATATACTAATGGATATGAATATGTTTTCGGAGAGAATATCGAATGGACGAATGGAAGACCTAGACATGAAGCAGAATTTGAAATAGGTGCATTTGAAGTGAAAAAAGTTAGAATTCCACCGGGGTTTTACGAATCTCCTAACGATATTATTAAAGTAATCAACTATCAAAAATTCCATGATAAAATTTCGCTTAATTATAATAAAAATTCTAAAAAAGTACGAGTGACTTTAAAAAAAAATGCACAAATCAACTTTGATTCAGGATTAGCAGAAAGTTTAGGATTTCCACCTGGTAATGTAGGAGAACCTTTTGCAAGTCATTCAATGTCTTTTGATAGTCCCTTCATAGCCGACCCTCATGCGGATTTTAAATTAATGTACATTTACAATGATCTTGTTGAACCTCAAATTGTAGGGGATACCGTTGCCCCGTTACTTCGAGTGATCCCCGTGAAAGGACAAGACGGTGAAATGATTCACGAAACGTTTGACAGACCGCATTACATTCCCATCACTCGAAAGAATTTTCAGACAATTGAAACAGTTATAAGGACGCATACAGGTCGATTAATGTCATTTGAGCGTGGGAAGTTGATCGTGAAATTTCATTTCCGTCAAAAGTATCTCTCATAATGATTGTACCTTATCAGTGTTGTGTAAAATCTTTTGAAGATTATTACACTCAGCAATCCGGTAACGGTTTAAATTACTATCATGGAACTACACTGCAGAAAGGATATGGATTCGGTGGACTGTTTCGTTCTTTGTTTCGAGCCGCGGTTCCTCTTTTCAAATCAGGAGCCAAAGCGGTCGGTAAGCAATTGTTATCGACAGGAGTAAATGTTTTGAACGATGTGACACGCGGTGAAAATGTCAAAGTGGCTGCCAAACGCAGGTTGAAAGAAGCAGGCCAAACTTTAACAGATAAAGCCGCCACCAAGATGAAGACCATGATCGGTTCTGGACGACGCAATAAAAAGCGGAAGAAATCAAGCAAAGTCATCATTCGACGTAAAGCCAGGAAAGTGGAAGCACGTGATATTTTTGCTTAAAGATGTCTGGACTTATTCATAAAGATTCTATTGCCTGTGCTAAATCAGAACTGGATTTATTTTTAATTCCACCTACTCAAACAGCTATTGAAAAGGGATATTTTGTTGAATATCATCCCCTTGCGAATATTCATGACGCCGAGAATAAATACTACCGAGTAATAGAATACCGAGAAGAATTCAACAGTATCCTGCTTGTTTCATATGCAATGTTGACAAGTCATCGGAACCTGGAAGTCATTGGGTCGCCTTCTACTTGCTTTCACCTGATGAAGCGGAATTCTTCGATTCTTATGGAAACGCACCTGCCTTTTTTCGAGGACCTGTATCAAACTATGCAACTTATTTTTCACAAGTGACATTTAATCCACACATCTTGCAAAGTCCTGTCACGGCCGTTTGTGGTCAATATTGTATTTTTTATTTGTATTCTCGATGTCGAGAAAAAACTTTAAAAGATATTTTATCTCATTTTGTAACGAAAAATATCTCGAACGATCGAAAAGTGTTTAATTTTGTCATGAAACGATTTCACGTGTCTGTGAATTTTTTTCAATAAATAGATATTTAAACTAAACTTTTTTTAGTCTCTGTGTTTATTCTGTGTTTGTCTTTCCTGAAGAACGTCATGAATCACGAGCTTGTTGATTTTCCACGTTTTCAACACCCGTTTACTGCCACCTGTGCAGGACCAACACAAGTTGGGAAGAGTTGCTTTTTAAAAGAGTTTCTTTATTACAGGAGGGAAATGATTCACCCTCCACCTCAGAAAGTGATTTGGTTTTATGGTATTTATCAAGATCTGTTTAATGAAATCCCCGAAGTCACCTTCGTAGAAGGGTTTCCTTCTAATTTTAAAGAATATTTAGGAACGAGATCTTTAATTATTCTCGACGATCTCATGACTGAGCTTGAAAATGATAAGCGACTCACCTATCTATTTTCAAGGGGATGCCATC
The DNA here is from genome assembly GCA_963932465.1 of Maratus speciosus. NCBI lineage: Eukaryota > Metazoa > Arthropoda > Arachnida > Araneae > Salticidae > Maratus > Maratus speciosus. The sequence continues at coordinate 4,876,352 of OZ010786.1, read as the reverse complement.
ACTTGAACATGAGTGTTATTTTTGTAACACAAAATTTATTTCATCAAGGGAAAGAAATGAGAGATGTCTCTCTCAACTCTCAATACTTGATTGTGTTTAAAAATCGACGTGATCAAAATCAAATTATGCATTTGGCGCGACAATTATATCCTGGCAAAACAAAATTTTTTCGTGAAGTGTTTGATGATGCATCGAAATTACCTTTCTCATTCCTTCTCATTGATTTAAGGAACCAAACAGATGAAGGAATGCGATTGAGAACGCAGATTTTACCCAATCAAATTCAGTACGTCTACCAGTTGAAATAAATAAGCGAGTCATTTAGTTTTTTGTTTAGTTTGAAAAATGACTTTGACGTGTCAACAGCTGCGTGATTTGAAGCTCATCAAGACATGTCCTAAAGTATTGCGTAAACAGTTGTTTAAAAAATTACCTCTTCGTTCCGTGAAAGCCATCTGCGAGTGTAGTTTGAATGTTTTAAAAGGAAACATTCCACTTTCATCTCAACAGAAAAAGTCTTTAAGGAAATACAAGTCGACCCTTCGAAAAATTGGTACTAAAAAGGGTACTCTATCACAAAAGAAAAGACTTATCGTTCAGAACGGTGGATTTTTAAATATTTTAATCCCCGCTAGTTTAACTGTTTTAACAAGTTTGATCCATGGAACACGCTAGAAAATTTGCTTTGGTACCAGAGGAAACTCTCTCCAAACATGTCCTTTCGAAAAAGCAAATGAACGAGTTTGATACAGCCATGTCGAACATTTTAAACAGCAACTTACCAGATCATGAAAAAGTTGTACAGTATTATGAACTTTTAAAAAGAAAAATGGATTTGCAAGAGTTTAACACACCTCAACCCTCGAAACAACGTGAAGAAGAAACTGAGAAACCTATTTTGAAGAAAACATCACCTGAACCCAAACCTGAAGAAGATGAATCATCCTCTAAACCTGAAGAAGATGTCTCGTTTATTATGTCTTCGGTACCTCGTTCAATGCAGAGGCAAGCTCACACGTTGTTGGACTTTTTAAAGAAAAACTCGAGAAAATTCGAATGGGATAAAAATTTTCAAGTGTCTTTTGAAGGAAAAAGTATTCCCGATTCGAATGTAGCTGATTTATTTCATCTGCTTTTTTCTGTGAACAAGAAAACTCCTATTAAAGCACAGAAGGAATTGTTACAGACTTTGAAAGAAATGCATGTACCCGAGAACTTGATTAAAAATAGACATTTGTCGAGAATGAATCAAGAAAAAAGAAAACCTGATGTTAAAACATCTAATACTTTTGTCAAAGAATCAAGAAAGAAAAGAAAATCTGATGTACTCGTTTGGGAAAATTATTAAATAAATAATTCATTAAACTTTAAACAAAGTCTCATTATTTTTGTCTTTTCAACATAAATACTATTAACAAAAACTTAACGCTACTTACCACAGAGCATCGTCTTTACACGTCCGTTCCCATCCGCATCCACAGAACAAATGACACATGATTCAGCATAAAACCGGTTATGACGTCACGCCCGAAGTCGACGCGAGCGCCCTCTACCCTCTCATACTTGTCTGTGATTGGTTAAGAGAATCACATGACTTGTGAAAGGAGCAGATGTTAGAGGTGGGCGCCACTCTGTCTGCATTCCTTTCATCCCCCCCGTCCCCTGTCAATCATCTGGCGCCAGTCAGTCGCTGCATGTTTCGACATGCTCGCTTCTTGCAGATGGTGGCGCCACTCTGTCTGCATTCCTGACATTCCACCACGCCTCCTGTCAATCAACTGGCGCCAGGTTGTCTATAGGTATTGCCGTACGATGTCATCATCCTCGTTTGCGATGGGGAAAGGCAGCACAGTCGATGACGTCATACCTACAAGCTCGCTTCTGATTGGTTGATAGCGGTCACGTGATCTCTTATCAGTAACCTTCATCTACGGGTGTAAACCCCGCACACATCATTCGTGTCTTGGATTTCGTAGGTGAAGGTCGTCTGTTTCGTAGCTCCCGTTTACCGGACATTTGGCTTTAAGCTCTGCGGCATCTATCCCTACTATATTCGGCATCCTGCTGAGTAAAATCACCGTCGAAATACTTATACGTTTCACCTAGTGCGTTTTAGGTGCTCATAGTATTTTTGATTAATTGTGATACATGTTTATCACCTCCTTTTAAAAACAGTGTCTGTCAATTAGCTAATTTGCTTTGTGACATCATTTTATTGCTAACCAATAGAAACGATTAGAAGATCTTTGAAGAAAATGTCTTTTGAAAAGGAATCCTCTTTTAAAAATGTAAGTATGTTTTCATTATCTTTTTTTATTGTTTCGTTGAATTAAGTATGTTTCTAACCAAACGATGCGAAAGATTCATACCGTTTTCTAAACATTCTTTCAATGATAAAATATTCATTTATTACCACCTGTTTCAAATATTTTAATTGAACTAGGATCGAATAAAAAATTGTGTTTAAAACCCTATTGGAATACACAAGTATTCTTTGAAAAATTATAATTTTAAATGCTCAACACAAATTTTTGCACTAAAGAAAATATAATGTTGTACTATTTAAACCTTCACTATTTTCTGTAAGAGTTAAAACCTTTCACTATTTCTGTTTCAATCAAACCTTTGAAAAGAAAGTATTAAAATAGACTCATCGTATACGTATTGAGTTTAAAACCTATTTTGAATACACAAGTATTCTTTGAAAATTATAACTTTTAATGTTCAACATATTTTTACACTAAAGAAAATATAAGGTTGTACTGTTAAAACCTTCACTATTTTCAGTATGGGTTAAAACCTTTCACTATTTCTGTTTCAATCAAACCTTTTAAAAGAAAGTATTAAAAAAGACTGAAAGTACGTATTGAGTTTAAATCCTATTTTGAATACACAAGTATTCTTTGAAAATTATAACTTTTAATGCTAAACACATATATTTTTGCATTATTAGAAAATATAATGTTGAACTGATTAAACCTGTGCTATTTTCTATATAGGTTAAACCTTTGAAACTATTCTTTAAAAGAAAGCATTAAAATAGTTAGTTTAAACTGTTTCATTTATTAAAAGAGTCTGTTAATAATAATGAAGCATGTTATTGTTTAAACATTCTTTTAATAATTAGATAAAATACAATTGTTAATAGATTATTTTGTTCAAACACCCTCTAATCTCTATTTCTCTTTTCTTTGCAATAATTTTAAACGTGAAAAGGAATTTGTACCTGTGAGAGGGATTAGTTACCTGCATTTCACTAACAACGTTGTCTCCATCTTATCAACGCGATATTTCCCGAGTCTGCAAAACGCGATAAACATCTTCGATTTCATCAGTGAAGAAAATTTCTAAAAAGGGTGATATCGTGATAACTGTTTCACGACTCTAAGCAAGGCAGTGAAACCACTGCGTTGCAATATATATATGATGAAATAAAGGTCTAGAACAGTGACGTTATTTTACTGAATTCTTGTTGGTCGAATTTTCGACTAATCATGGAGTCACTATATGATGTCACTTCTTAAACAAACAGTATAAATAAACAATTCTAAGGAAAAAAAACCTTACTCTGTTACATTTTTAAGTGCTGTTATTTATGGAAACTGTTACTCATCTGTGATGGATAATTTTCAAAAAGTAAGTTTTTTTAAACACTATATCTATATTTCAAGATATTACTAAATTTCAAATGTTGTTTTACCTATTTTTTTCAAGTTATCTTTGCTATTTTTTTCTTTTGTATTAAATTAAAGTAAATATATGTTTTTTTTTCTTTTACAATCAATTATTTATTAGTTTATTAAAGTTGGAAAATTTAACGCATGCTATTTTTTCTTGTTATACGAAAGTAGTTAAAAAATATATTATATGTTTTCTTTTTCGAAAATGACTAGAGATTATTTTCCGTTTACTGTTAAAGTATTTGTAAGTGTAATACAAATTTACGTATGCTATTTTTCTTGTTATACGAATGTAGTTAAAAATATATTGGATGTTTGCGTTTACTAAGAAATGAATAGATGTTATTTTCTGTATGTTATAAATTTAATAACGCGTAATTTTTTTTTTTTTTTTTTTTTTTTTTTTTTTTTTTTTTACACGGAAATTTTATTTTAGTATTCAAAGTTTTTCTTATACAATAATTATTGAAAGTAGTTAAAATGAATTGGATGATTTCTTTTTTTACGAAAAAAAAATTATTTTCCGTTCACTGTTAAAGTATTTGTAAGTGTAGTATAGAAAAAAATGTTATTGCTTTTTCACTGTTAAATTAATTGTGTAGGCTAGTTAAAAAATTTTAATTGAAAATGTATTTCATGTTTTCTTTTTCGAAAAAATGAATAGATGTTATTTTTGTTCACTGTTAGAGTATTTATAAGTGTAATACAATTACTGAAACTAGTTTACAAATTTACGCATGCTATTTTTCTTGTTATATGAATGTAGTTAAAAATATATTGGATGTTTGCGTTTACTAAGAAATGAATAGATGTTATTTTCTGTATGTTATAAATTTAATAACGCGTAAAGATTTTTTTTTTTTTTTTTTTTTTTTTTTTTACACGGAAATTTTATTTTAGTATTCAAAGTTTTTCTTATACAATAATTATTTATTAATGTAATGATGTTAACAAATGTACGTATGCGTTTTTTTTTCTTTTACTAAGAAATGAATAGATGTTATTTTTCTTTTCGTTACTAAACTAATTTATAAGTGTAGTCTAAAAAAAAAATGTTATTATTATTTTTTTTTTTTTTTTTTTTTTTTTTTTTTACTAAGAAATGAATAGATGATATTTTTTCTTTTCGTTACTAAACTAATTTGTAAGTGTAGTCTAAAAAAATGTTATTAATTTTTTTCTTTTCTATACTAAACTAATTTGTAAGTGTAGTCTAAAAAAATGTTATTTCTTTTTTTCACTGTTAAATGAAGACTGACTATTCAAAAATTTTAATCGAAAATGCATGTTATTGAAAACATATAGTTTGTGAGATTTTTTTCTAAAAAGATTAAACACTTATTAAAAGTATTCGATTACATGTTTAACAGTTTTTAAAACAATACACTAAGAATTATCCTATGTTTGATTACAAATATTTTTTTCTTTTTTAGTTTGTGGAAGATCTCGGTTTAACAACGAATGTATGGGAGCGCATGACCGCTATTGGTGAATTATCAGACCCAGGACCTTCTCAGCAAAGTTCTTCTAGGATGCAAGATACTAGCAGCGAAGTTGATTCTTCATCAGTAAAGGTAAACTTTGAAACATTCTTTATTATTTTGGGGGATTGTTTATTTAAATAAATAAGAACTAATGTTAGTTAAACTTTTCAAAAATGATACATTATTCGAAATTAGGTTGTGAAGTATAATACTAGTTTAGGTGCAAAGTGTATAATTAAAAAAAAAATCTTTTTTTCTCGTTAAAGTAAATTTGTGATGCGTTTAGTAAAACTTTTAATGTAGACAGATATAGTTTTATAAGTTCTTTTTTTCGTGAAAGTCTATTTCAAGTTGCGTGTTTTTGAAAACAGAATTTTTCTGTTTTAGGATTCTTTATCATGCGAAACCTGCGGTAAAAGCTTTACTGTGAAAAGAAATTTGACTCGACATCAGAAGATTTGTGGAAACACAGATTCAAAAACTTTTACTTGCACTCATTGCTCGAAAGTCTTTAGCCGCCAAGAAAATTTAATTAGACATTTGAAAACACACGAGAAGAATCCTGACGAAAATTCATCTACTCCTACTAGTTTAAGCTGCTCTGTTTGCTCTAAAACCTTCACAAGAAAATATGATATGAAGAGGCATATGATTTCGCATAACGAAGAAAAGAAATCTTTCAAATGTCCCTTATGCGCTATCGAGTTCACAAGAACAGATAATCTAACAGTACATTTGAGAGGTCATGAAAGTTTAAATTACCCCTGTACCACCTGTCAGGACAAATTTAATCCGAAAGCGAATTTGAAACGACGCATGCAATCCCAACACATCAGCCTATCCCACGAAAATAGAAAAAGGAAAGTTAGTACGAAAAATTCATCTTCCAAAAAGCAAAAGACCTATACCGAAGCTTTGAATGTCTTTTCTTCAACATTTTTAACACCTGTTGAAGATGAGAAATTTGACGTGGACGTTTTGGTGGAAAAACGTGGAGCAGACCTTCGTCAAATCATTGAAGAAAAACTGGATACACATCGAGGCGTCAAATGGCATATCCTAGCAAAATGTCTGTTCGAAAGGAAGACTCCAGAAGACGAACTTCAAGCTATTTCCACCTACTTTAGAAGTTCGAATTATACTGAATTAACTACCGATTCAATAAATGAGCATATTTATGAAGCATTTGAGAAAATTAAAAAATTAATAGATGAATTTGTAAATTTGGAATCAGGTTGGATTTTCCAACGTATCCAACATATAGAAATTAAAATAGCAGATTATCATCCTCTAGCACCCAGAAGCCATATTAAATCCCCAGAATTTATACAAAAGAAAAGAGCTGTTCTCAATATAGAAAATTACAACGATTCTAAATGTTTGGTGTGGTGTTTGATCGCACATCAATTAAAGTTAAATAGATCTCAACATCCTGAACGTCTAGCCCATTATACAGCATTAGAACATACCATCAAAATGGGGAAGATACCCTGCCCAGTCCCTGTGAAAAGCATTTCGAAAGTTGAAAATTTGAACAATTTGAGAATCAACGTATTTGCATTGGATGACCAAGAAGTGTATCCTTTATATGTATCACCCAAAGAAGATCCTGATGTCATTAACCTATTAGTCTTAGAGTTGCTCTAATCTTGCTCTACCTATTAGTAGAGCAGTTTCACTACACGCTGATTAGAAGCTTTTCAAGATTATTAGGTGATGTCACAAAACGTGGTCATGCAACTTACTATTGTTACCGATGTTTACACCGATTTTGTAGACAAGATTTACTAACATCTCACACCGAATTTTGCAAGCAGCATACTGCTCAAAGGATCAACTTACCAGAAGATGGCAAACATATTCTATCTTTTACGGGGACTCATCTGCAACATCCAATCCCCTACATTGTGTATGCAGACTTTGAAAGTATTTTAAAACCTTTAACTCCAGCTTCTCAAACTTCACATTGTGAAAAAATTTCAAAACATGAAGCATGTAGCTTTGCTTTTGTTATTATTGATGCTGACGGAAAACCTTTCAAGGAAAGATTCACATTGTATCGAGGAGAAAATGCTGCAGAAGAGTTTCTGAAGAAGTTAATAACAGAGACAGAAGACATTTGAGAAGAACTGAAGAGTGTAAAGCCAATGAAACTTTCCCCACAACAAGAAATAGATTTTCAAACGGCTACACACTGCCATATTTGCAAAAGGGAACTCTTCAAGAAAAGAACGAGAGACCATGATCATGTGACAGGTGCGTACAGAGGGGCTGCTCACAAAGGATGTAATTTAAACTACAAGCAAACTCGAAACATTCCTGTCGTCTTCCACAATTTACGACACTATGATACCCATCACATTATGATGGCTATTGGAAAATTTAAAGAATATTCGATAGAAGTGATTGCATCCACATTAGAAACCTATATAGGCTTTCGTATGGTGAAAGAGAACTGTCCCATCCATCTAAATTTTATTGACAGTTTGCAACATCTTTCAGCATCACTGGAAAAATTAGCAAGCAACCTGCATAATGATCAATTTAAAATCTTGAATCTTTATTTTAAAAATCAGTATATATCCCTGCTCACACGAAAAGGGGTATATCCTTATGATTACGTAACCGATGTCAATAAATTTAATGAAACTGTTCTCCCACCTGCCTCTGCATTCATCAACACATTAACGGATGAACCTATTAGCGAAAGCGATTACCAACATGCACAAAACGTCTGGAAATCCTTCAATCTCCAAACTTTAGGAGATTATCATGACCTATATTTGAAGACGGATGTCTTATTGCTCGCAGACGCCTTTGAAAGCTATCGCAAACTGTGTCAGCAGTTCTATGATATCGACAGCGCCCATATGTATACGTTACCAAGTCTGGCATGGCAAGCTTGCCTGAAGAGATCGAACATCCACTTGGAACTATTAACGGATATCGACATGCTATTGATGTTTGAAAATGGGATTCGGAGAGGTATCAGCATGATTAGCCAACGCTATGCCAAAGCAAACATCCCCAACACGCCTGCACATAATCCAGATCAAGCTCCCAGTTACATTATGTACTGGGATGCCAATAACTTGTATGGGTGGGCTATGTCTGAGTACCTCCCCCGTGGTTCCTTTCAATGGGAAGACCCGAAACAGTTTTCAGCAAGTAGCATATTAGAGTTGGCAGACGATTCCTCTACAGGATATATTTTCGAGGTGGATCTGGAATATCCTAAAGAACTCCACGCCTTGCACAACGAGTATCCTCTCGCACCAGAAAGAATCACTGTCGAAGAAGATATGTTGTCACCCTTCGCGAAGAAGATGTTAGGTAATAAAAAATTCAAGGGCACGCCAAAACTAATCCCGAACCTTCAAGATAAGAAAAATTATATCGTTCACTATAGAACATTGAAGTTTTACATCCAATCAGGAATGAAACTAACAGAAATTCATCATGTAATTCAATTTCAGCAAAGTCCGTGGTTAAGGGAGTATATCGCTTTTAACACCGATAAACGAAAACTGGCGAAATCTGCTTTTGAAAAAGATTTCTTTAAACTCCTGAACAACGCTGTATATGGAAAAACGTTAGAAAACCTTCGAAAGCGTCGAAATGTGGAATTGTGCAATACCGAGAAAAGGGCGAAAAAATTAGTCGCTTCACCTGCGTTTAAAACCTTGAAAATCTTCTCTGAAGATCTTGTTGCGGTGGAGCGCACTAAATTATCGTTATTAATTAATCGTCCTATGTATGTTGGTTTCTGCATTTTGGAGCTTTCGAAGCTTCTAATGTATCAATTCCATTATGGTTTTGTGAAGGAAACATATAAGCATAATGCCAATTTGCTTTTCACTGACACGGATTCCCTATGTTATGAGATCTATACGAAGGATATTATTGCGGATATGGAGGAGAAAAAGGATTTATTCGATTTTTCTGATTATCCGCAGTCGCATCCTTTGTTTTCGACTGATAACAAAAAAGTATTAGGGAAATTCACAGATGAACTTAGCGGTGAATTAGCGTTGGAGTTTGTAGGGTTAAAGGCGAAAATGTACTCTCTGAAATCCGAAACAGAAAAAAAAACGAGCGAAGGGTGTCACAACACATATCGTTCGAAAAAAATGAAACATGAAGATTATGTAAAGTGTCTTCAAGAACTCAAGACCAGCACAGTCACACAAGTTCGAATTGGGCAAGAGAACCACCAGTTGTATACAATGCAACAAAACAAGGTTGGTTTGAGCCCATTCGACGATAAACGATATATCCTGGAAGACGGAATCACAAGTCTCGCATATGGGCACTGCGATATCGTCAACATGTAAATAGTTTCTCATCTTATGGACAATGTGCGTGATTTTTTCCATTGCCTAAGAAAATTTGTACATATTTTTTCAACTTTTGGACAATGTGCACCGTTTCCATTGCAAAAGAAAATTTTTGTATATATTTTTTTTATCAAGTTTATTGTGTACAGTGAAGATTTACTTTATGATTCAACTTTTGGACAATGTGTACCGTTTCCATTGCAAAATAAATTTTTGCATATATTTTATCAAGTTTATTATTGTGTACAGTGAATAATTTTGTATATATTTTATCAAGTTTTATTGTGTACAGAGAAGATATATTTTATTATTCAACTTATGGACAATGTGCGTGATTTCCGTTGCCTAAGAAAATGTGTATATATTTATTTTGTTTCATCGAGAATTTGTAAATAGGTTAGAGCGCGGTGGAACACAAAGGAGACTTACGTCCGCGACGTGTGTTCTGGGAAACAAAATGTAAGCTTAGTTCACTCAAATGAATAATTTATTTGTGAACTAAGTTTATGTTTTGGCTAAAAGTCTCCAATGATAATGATTAAACAAAAACATCGTTATAATTTCCCTCATTCGGCTTTTAAAAACATGTTTCGGAAATTAGCAAATGACAAAAACTTCTTTCGTTAAACTCATAAAATGTATTCACTTCTTTAAGTCAGTTCAAATAGGATGACGACATCGCAGGTAAGTGAATCATCCTCTCAAGAGAGGGCGCTGATGTCGCCGGAATCGATGGTGCTGCCCCCTAGGTTCGTCTCTCGTCCAATCAGAAGCAAGCTCCTTATCTTGATGAAGCCGGTTGTTGCACGCTTCTTCGTTCATTAGCCCGGTGGATGTCATACAGGTAGGACGTGTCTCTGCGCTGCTCCGTGGTAAGTATTTTTTTAATTGCATGCGATCTTTTCTAATCACCTCATCATTATCTTTGTTCTACCTTTCTCTTACAACAGACTTTCCTTCATTAATCATCCTCATTAACATTTTCCTTTGTTCTAATCCCTCTCTTACAGTAGACTTTCATTCATTATCCTTTGTTCTAACCCCTCTCTTACAGTACACTTTTCATTATCGCTTCTTTGTTTTAACCCCTCTACTATAGCATGTCGTGTGGGCGTCAGTCTGTCTCGACTCCGCCCACCTGTCTATCACTTTCTTATCTCCCCTACCTGTCAATCACTCGACTCCGCCCACCTGTCACTCATCCTTGCTCCTCGCTCCTCAACGCATGACGCCTGGTGGGGCAGAACCGGCATTTTCCTTCTACTGACATGCTTTTCCGCTTTGGTGTTAACTTAATCGCCACTCCTCCAGAAAAACTGAAAAATCTAATTTGTGCCAAAATAGACTCGATCCAGAAGATGACATTTCTGGAGTATATATAATTCCACTGAAAACAGAAAATATTTATCTCGAATACATAGGAATAACTTCACGTAAACATAAAGTCCGTATTAAAGAACATATAAGAGATTTAAAGTATAACCGACCTACTACAGCCCTGTCAAGACTTAACCAGAAGCAGAATATACAAGTTAATTTCGAAGACGCAAAAATTATATATCCCTCAAAGAATTATCATGATTTAATCATCCGCGAATCAATAGAAATTATTACTAAAGAAAATACTGTTTGCAATGACGTTTTATCCTACAACATACCCAGAATTTGGCTCAGTTTACTTAAATAATCATAAAACGAGTAATATTCCACTTCCCTATATCCATGTTTTATTTATTAATGCTTTCCGGGTCCAAAAATTAACTTCAACTTTCACTCCTTTAGTCACCATCTACATGAATTTTGAAAATTAGACGCCAACAACAATTGTATTTCTTATATTCCTCAGACGAAGACTATGTTTTTTTATAGTTGAAAGTACTAAGGTATTAAAATAATTTAACACCTTTTTAGTATTCTGCCATATTTTAAGTAGTTTTGCACATAGTGTAAGTTTAATTTTAATCAATGAAAGTATTTTCAATAAGGTGTTACCATAGGAGAACACTTGTCCTGTCGCCAAATACCGCCAAGTTTGTCGCCAACTTGGTGATATATCGCCAAATTCCCATAGAGTTCTATTGTAAACCTACTTGCTTATAGAAAATCAACAAATTGAGATATTTTAATGCAACAAAAACTAATATTAGCTTAAGGGATTATATTAAATTTTTCTTTGATGACCTAAGTAGGAATTGACTTTAACTAAGGTATTAAAATAATTTAACATCTTTTTAGTATTCTGTCATCTTTTAAGTAGTTTTGCACATACTGTAAGTTTTAAGTTTAACTTTTTAAAGATGAATTAAGCATTTCTATGTATTTATTTACTGATGTAAAGAAATCGATACTGAAATCAAAAATGGAGTGCAAAAACTTAACCCTTAACCGGAAACGTACCGTCTGTGAGACGGTTGCGCCTACATATCTAACCTTAACGCAAAAATGAACCCGTCCCCAATCTTATCACGCAACCTAATCCTTACGCTATTGGTCCACAGCCTCCCCCACCCATTTACAACAACTGCGCATCTTTAGTTATTGAAAGAAAAATTATTTTTTTTAACGCAGTCTGTGAGACGGCGCGTTTCCGCTTATGTAATTTTTTTGCCCTGGGATATTGATATGGAGGGCTGTCAAATCGGGTACGCTACAGTGATAAAGACTTTAAAGAAACTGTTTTGCGATGGTTTGATGAAGTAGGAAGTGACATAAGCGATGTTGAAAGTATTTTAGATAATGAATATATAAATTCTGAACACGAAAGTGACTCAACATTGTCAGAAAATGCATAAAAAATGCACACATTTGAAACATGCTAAATTATTCACTACTAGCAAACCCCGCGGCTTTGCTCGCGTAATATTTGAAATATGCCAAGTGATATTTATATGTCTAATTTTTATTAAAAGGCACTAACTAATTTTTTATTTTATTAAAAGGTAATATTTTATTTTATTAAAAGGTACTTATTACTTTTAGGAATACTTCAAAAATTACTATTTAAAACACAGTTTGATTAAACATCATTATTACACTGCATTAGGCAGAAATGACACTTAAATTAATAAAACAAAATAAAACAAAATAAATGATAATTTAGAAAATATTTTGAAACTTTTATGCTCAATTAATACGCTCATTTCAGTATTCATTTGAAGTTTTGAATTATTTAGAAACCATCTTCTTACATCTTAAAATTAACTATCATGTCAAATTCCAAGTCCTACCATCTCTCTCAACATAAAGGGCTATGTTGAAATAGGAACTGTCACCATTAATTTGCCAACATTAATTTTGATATCGGTTTGTTATTTCCTAATATTCCACAGAAACGTAATTTAGAAAGCTTTTAAAGGCCTTTTTTAGAACGTTTGTTGTTCCTGTGAACCACAGGTGGTAGAATCATCGGCATAAAATATAGCCTGTGTAGGATCAGAGACTGTTACCATTGATTCGCAACTATTACTTTTATATTCCCTGAAATTGCATAGAAATCGTAATTTAGGACTTTTTTAGAATTCTTTTCGCACCTCCACTTCGCTTCACCCTTTTTTAATACGAATTTTTTTTCAACAGTCCTTCGAGGGCATTTATATTTTATAAGCAACTACCATGCCATATTTAAAGTTTGTAGCCTTTTCAGTATCACAGAAACCGCAATTTAGAAAGTTTATAGCTCCTGGAACCCTCTGGTGGTAGTGGCACAGGCATAAAATATACCTTATGTTTCAGCAGGTTCTATCACCAACAATTTGTCATCATTATTTTTTTAATCGGTTTGGTATTTGATAAGATTGTATAAAAATTGTAATTTATAATGCTTTTCACTCACTTCATCTTTTTAAATTTGGAATTTTCTTTCGACTGTTCTTAGAAAGCAATTGCATCTTGTACGTAAATACCATGCCATACTTCAAAGTGTTAGACCCCTCAGTAGTGCAAAAACGCAAATCAGAACATGTTTTGCTTTTGCAAGCCTCAGATGGTAGTGACGGCAACATAAATTATAACCTATGTTATAGCAGGGACTGTCACCATTGATTTGCAACCAGTACTTGAAATAGCTTTGGTATTTCCTGAGATTGAGTAGAAATCGCAATTTAGAACGTTTTTAGAACGCTTTTTGCGCATTTTCATCCCTTTTTAAATTTCCAATTTTTTCGAAACTTTTCTTAAAAATCATTTATATCTAATAAATATGTATCTTGCCTAATTTTAAGTTGCTAGCCCGTACCGATCTCAAAAATCAAAATTAAGAACGCTTTTTTACTGCTGCAACGTCTAGGTGATAATGATGACGACATAAAATAGCGTCTATGTCAGAGCAGAGGTTGTCAGCGTCAATTTCCTACCATTAATATTGAAATCAGTTCCTGAGATATTGCTGACAAATCGGCATTTAGAACGTTTTTAGAACGCTTTTCGCGCATTTTGCTCCTACATCTCCTCTGCGTTAGTGGAAACAGATATAAAATATAGCCTATCTTGGAGCAAGATCTGTCACCATCATTTTTACACCATTATATTTCAAATCGGTTCAGTACTTCCTGAGATTGCATAGAAATCGCAATTTACAACGTTTTTTACAACGCTTTTTGCGCATTTTGACCCCCTTTTAAATTTCGATTTTTTTAGGAAATGCCCTTAGAGATCATTGATATCTTATAACTAACTACCATTCCAAATTTCACGATTCTAGGCCCTTCCGTAACGCAAAAACCGCAATTTAGAACGATTTTTGCTCCTGCACCCCTTTGGGGTAGTGGCACCGACATAAAACATAGCCTATGTTGGAGCAAGGATTTTCACCGTCATTTTGACACCATCATTTTTAAATCGGTTTGGTATTTCCTGAGATTGTGTAGAAATCACCATTTAGAACGTTTTTTAGAACGCTTTTCGCGCATTTTCACCCCTTTTAAATTTCCAATTGTTTAAGAATTGTTCTTAGAAATCCTTTATATCTAATAAGTATCTAATATTTCAAATTTCATATTTCTACGCCCTTCAGTAACACATAAATCGCATTTTTAGAACGTTTTTTGTTACTGCACGCCCTTTGGGGTAGTGACACCGACCTAAATTATAGCCTATAATGGAGCAAGCGTTGTCACCATCATTTTGACACTAATATTTTTTAAATCGGTTTGGTATTTCCTGAGATTATATAATAACTACCATTTAGAACGTTATTTCGAACGCATTTTGAGCATTTTCACCCCTTTTAAATTTCGAATTGTTTAAGAACTGCTCTTAGACATCATTTATATCTAGTAAGTAACTAATATTCCAAATTTCATATTTCTAGGCCCATCAGTAACACAAAAATCATACTTTTAGAACGTTTTTTGCTTTTGGAATCGGTTCGGTAGTTCCAGAGCTTACCTCCTACAAATAAACAATTTTTACCGCTTTATAATATGAGTATAGATGAGTATAGATTAAATATTTTGTTAATTTTACTGCTTAATATATTTTTTCTAATTCATATTGTACCCAAATATATAAAAATATTAGCATTTATTTAATTATTACGTCGAAAATGTAATATTTTGAACAATAATGTGTAATTTTAAAATATTTTCTCTCTCCAACATTCAAAACTTGTTTTTATGCTGTTATATTAAAAAATTGGTCCTATCAATGCATTACTATTAAAGATAAAGTGTTTAAGTTCATAATTTGGTAAATTATTAAGAGTGATTTTCTTTTTAAAAATTTTTAGCAATTTTTTTAATTTAGCAGTCTCACATGCGGCACGTTTCCGTTTGTGCACAGGATTTTCACGTTTCCGGTTGAGGTTTAATTAAGAAATACAAATATGAACGTCTTAGATTAGATCGTGAACTTTTAAACCTGCGTTTCTTAAAAAATTGTAAAGCTATGAATCTTGTTCCGAGGTTTTTAAAGTGCCAAAGTTATTTTGCAAGTCACCATTGCGAAACTCTCAAGAAAGCATTTGAATTAAACTGCCTAAAACTATGCATTAGACAAAAATATAAATTAATTGACCAGATAACAGTGAGAGTTTTCGACCTATATAATTCATTAGCAGGTTCATTACCAGCACCAGATTTTGACAGCGCACTACGTATTACAGAGCATTACAGAGATATACAACGGAAAAGTAAGTCGAGAAACATACAAAAGAAATTCAATAATTTGAATATTTTGAAATCAGAAAATCATATGTGCAAACCGGTGCCATATATTAACCCATTTCCTGCCATGATCCCCATTTGGGGTTCACACGTATTTGTTATGTTGCCTCCTAGAATTTCGAACTTAGTAGACTTTTAAACTAACGTACTGTACTGTTAATGTACTACATTAACAGTAGACTACGATGCAAGTACAAAACTTTAAAAATAAAGAAAAAGTTAGAAATTCTAAGTGACAACATAACAAATACGTGTAATCCCCAAATGGAGATCATGGCAGGGAATGGGTTAATATTTCGATTAGAGAAATATCGAGTAAAGAAGATAAAGTTTTAGTAAAAGGTCCTAAATATATGTTTAAGAATAATGTAAACTCCAAGAGCATAATTGCTGATTGTGAAAAAGTTACCCTGTCAATAGACCCAGAGAAAAGAGGTGTTGCGAGAAGTGTTATGTATAATAATGTGCAACCATTTGTTACAAAATCAAGTATTAAAAATAAAAATAAAAATAATCTGATAATTAATCGACTTAAAGCAGATCAAAATATTATTATTATACAGACAGACAAAACAAATAAAATCGCAATAATGAATCGTGTGGATTATATTGCAAAAATGGAAACATGCATCGCAGATATGGAATGCACACCACTTGGCAAGGATCCGAACAACCAAATCCAGAGTATAAATGAAGCTTTAATCAATAGAGGATGTTGGCCACCAATAATGAAAAGCAAATTAAAAGTGAATAACACCGCCACCACTCGAAGGCTATTTGGGAGGCTAAAGGACCATAAAAATAACTTTTCTTTAAGGCCGATAGTTGGAAAATGTGCAGGCCCAACATATGTCCTTGAAAAAGCATTTGTTCCTTTTCTGAACATTTTTCTAAGACCGTCTAACCATAGTTTAACTTCGACCACTTATTTCATTAACCGGATTAAAGATTTGAAGCTTTTTTGATAACGAGCCATCATTAAACTCAGAAATGAAGACCACCGTAAAATCTGGACTTAACCTAGTAACTGGAAATAATATTTTGATTTTTAATAATAGGATTTATAAGCAGACTAAAGGAGCACCAATGGGTTCCCCCATCACAAGTATTTTAGCCGAACTCAAATTACGTCCATTTGAAGAAAAAATTTTGGCGGACAGCTTTTTAACTCCGTCAGTATGGTATCGTTATGTGGATGATATTTTCATAGTATGGGATCATGGCTTACCTGAATTGTACGCATTTCTTAAGAGAATAAATAATATGGATCCTAACATAAAATTTACCATCGAAATAGAAAATAATAACTAGTTATCATTTCTTGACGTAATGCTAATTAAAGATTTATCAAACTTAACAATTGAGCGCACAGTCTACAGAAAAGTAAATAAGTCTAACATTACCATTCCTTTTGAAAGTACATCACCTTTTATCTACAAACTTGCTCCGTTTAACTTTTATGTAAGACGAGCTTTTAGTGTTTGCTCTATTAATCCCTTTGAAAATGAATTAAATACCATTAGAAACATTGCAGTTGAGAATGGTTTCCCAATACGCATTATTGATAAGCTAATCAACTCCCAGAAGAACCATATGAAAATACAAAAAACTCCACGGTGTAATATGAGATATTGCAAGATGAAGTACATACCAGGACTTTTCGAAAAACTCAGACATGCACTTTTCCGCTTTGGCGTTAACTTAATCGCCACTCCTCCAGCAAAACTGAAAAATCTAATTTGTGCCAAAATAGACCCGATCCCGGAAGATGAAATTTCTGGAGTATATATAATTCCACTGAAAACAGAAAATATTTATCTCGAATACATAAGAATGACTTCACGTAAACTTAACAGAAACCTTTTACTTATAATGTCTTTATGTGAATTCGCCTATTTCCATTCTAATATTACTTTTAATATTTAAATAATTCATAAATGCGTAATTTCCAATCATTAATTCTGAAATGCTCTAGAAGGCATTAACGGCCAAGTCGCAAGAAGCCATTTTGAATGAAAGATTTGGGATGTTTGGCTTTTAACTTCAGATATCACTACTTTTTCCGGCCGAAACATTAAGGAGAACTTGGCGCTTTATTTTTTTTTTTATTTTTTTACAGAAAACTTTTTGTTGGGATATTAATTACAGGTTAAACATCTACATACAAGAAATAGCGAATCACAAAAAAAAAAAAAAAAAAAAAAAAAAAAAAAAAAAAAAAAAATTCGCAGTCTGCTGCACTTCTATAAAAATTAAGATTATAAACCTAAAAAAATATTTATACAAATATTTTTGGTCAGAACGCATCGAACCAGACAAAATTTTAACCAAATCGACGTTTAAATCAATGTTTTGTAGAAATTCACTCGGGCCGAGATTTTTAACATTTTTCCGGGCCGGTCTCGGGCCGATCTTTCAGCTGTTATGCCGGTCCGGGCCAATTATTTTTGTCTACAGGCTGGGCCGGGATCGGGCCGAAATTTTCACTTATTTACCGTGCCGGGCGAATATTTTTTTTTGGACGGGCAAGGCCGATTTTTTTTTTATATGAGTCGGTCCGGACACGGGCCTGGAAATTTCGGCCGGTACAAACCTCTATGCTGCCTACCTCTGTAAAATTGAGAAGTCCTCGATAAACAAATAATATCCATAAAACCAACTGGCAATAAATTTGCCTCCTGCTCGCTCACTTGTCTTTCAAGCTTTTTTTCTCCGCCCCCCTAGCATTCGTGGACAGTCCATCCAGAAATTCCACAGATGTGTTGGAGGGAAGGGGGGAACATATTGCGTGAGTATCCAACAAACCTTAGCTACAGGATTGACAATTGTTTGATTAATAACTTTGCATTTTCATGGAAATAGAAAACATACTATTTTGATGCAAAGATAAAATTACGAGAAAAAATATAATTTGGCCGGATAAAAAATGATAGCAATATCAAAAGACAAATACCTCCTCTCCCCAGAGACAGCTTACTACATAAAATGCCAGACCCCCCCCCCTCCCTCTAACGTGATAACGTTATATATGTACAGCCCCAAAGGAGAATGTAGCTATATCTCTATTTTTTTCTGCTTTAATATTAAAGTAACTAAATGTGGAATTAATACTTGGTGAATTTCGAATGTTTGATTCACTTTTCTTGCTCTGATCTAATTCAGAATTTGTGTGGTACTCATAGGTGGCATAACAAATTATCAGCCTCACATGTTCTCCTTGATGATATTCGTTTTTTATTACTCTTTACTAAGTAAAAACAACACAACTCAATCCATGAGTAAATGTATAACAAATGAACACTTGTAATAATAAACTAATGTTAATTGCCTTAAAGCGTAAATCGAAACTTTAAAAACAGTCAAAATAGTTTTATTCAACTGTTTACATGTTTCGACCAAACCCGAGTCATTTTCAAAACAAATAAATAAAAATATTCGGTACTTTTTGGTTAGCCGGGCAACGGTGTTATATTCACATACATATATACATATATATGTACATATATATATGTACACACTCACACACAGATATACATATGCATACATATGTATATATATGTGTAAATATACGTGTATATATGTATATATATATATGTATATATATATATATATATATATGTATGTATACACAACAGTGGCGCCCGGCTAACCGAAAAGTACCAAATATTCTTAAATTGCATGGTCTATGGAACAACATCATTCAAATTTCGACGTACTCTTTCATCTTCTGGACGTTATTGCTTTATTTTACTTAGATGCCTATTTTTATTTTCTTAACCACTAAATAACTCGATCCATAATTTTGATAAGTTAAAGGGTGCTGCATCTTTACATATGGAATTTTTGCGTGTTACAATCTCTATGGTTTCTCTTATAATGGATGAATAGCATAAAATGGAAGGAAAATTTACCTTACTTTCATTGAAATTTATTTGGATGGTTTACTTTTGATATAATCCTGCTAGGGCTGCTTGTGCAAAAAGTAATTAAAATTAGTATACAATCTAAGAATTTGAAATACATATATAATTTTACGTATGAGTGTTGGGAAATTAATTATGCGACTTTAATTTGTTCTGGCTACGTCAGAGACAAAATATATAAATATGTAAAATATATAAGTATGTAAAATATATAAATGGTAAAATTCAGCAACAAATGTTTACTTTTTTAAATCATTTAATGTATCTCAGGCAAGGGAGAAATGAAATATAACACAACATCAATTCATGAATCATGGAGTGAATATCACAAGACAACGTGTCAACAAGTTGTAAAAGGCCATTTATCTTTGTGTTTTATGAAAGAAGTGACAATTTATTTGTAATAGGAAACGTCTAACACGTGTAAAGCACAAAAACCGTCTATTTCAAAGAAACACGTTTGAACACGTTATACTTCCATTAATCAAATGCCACGCCCGAATTACATATCCGGAGCGAAGCGTTATTAGACGGTTTAGTTTTTTAACTAAAGTTTAAAATGATTTATAGTCATTTGTGTTGTATAGAATTTAAGAATATCATTTATGATCTTGAAGATATTGCTGTAAACATTTTTTAAGCAAAGAATGTTTTATGACTTGTCACAGAAATGATGAACATGTTGTGTTTTACGCAAATTGAATAATACTTTCTTTTTGTCTGTTAGTCAATATATAATCTTCGAAATGGCTAGAAATTTAAGAATGTGTGTATGAATGTTGTCTAATAAAAGAAAAGTTACGTGTTATTGAGTAAGTAGCATTATCTATCTACTGTAATAAAAATCTAAAATAGCGGAAATGATGGTCATACTTCTGGTGTAACGTCATGATGTTATATCACAGATGATATTGAATATATGTAAAAAACGTGAAAGTTATTGAATACTTTTATTAGGAATAGAATGTATCTTGTTACAGAAATTATGCCCATGATTCGTTTTACGATAATTCTATTAATTTTTCTACTTTTTTTTCCATTAGTCAAGATATAATCTACGAAATGGCTAGAAATTTAAGAATGTAGCACATGAGTATTATGTAATAAAAGCAAAATTACAAGAGTTACATGCAAATGAGTAAGCGGCATTATCTACTGTAAGAAATGTCCAAAGTATCGGACGTAGATAACAAATCCGGTGTAACGTCACTGTGTTACTTTACAGCTGATATTGAATATATATGGAAAACGTGGAAATCTGTATTAAGCAAACATTCACTTAAATGTTTAAAACTGCACAAATAATGAAATACAGGGGTTGGACAAATAATCTGAACACTTGTGGTAAAATAGCTCTCGAAAGAAACCTCTTGTATACTCCTGACCCCTTAACAGTGAAGGGTCCCACCTAGCGGATGATACGTTTCATACATCAGTCTCCTACTAGCAGCACTAGAAGTCAGATGCGAAATATATTTCTGTGTTAAAATTGCGTTATGTCTGACCTCTCTCATTTTGAAAGAGGCATGATTGTTGGGGCCCATAATGCTGGAGACTCAGTAACGATAACGGCAACCCTTTTAGGCGTTGGAAGAAATACAGTGTCGGCTGTAATGTCAGCATAGTTGAAACACGGAAAAACATCATCTAAAAAAGCACAACAGTGGTTGAAAGTCGAATCTGAATGACAGAGACATAAGTGTTGAAATAGCCGTTCTATCATGAATATTTGCCATATGCAGTTCACGCCGGATAGTTTTTCATGAAACTGCTTCCTGTAGATGTGTGTTCATCTCAGATGTTATCTGGGATGCTGTTGTCTTGTGTGTTTTTTTCCTTACCACAATCCGCTTCAAAACCCTTCGGTCTCTGTCATTCAGCGTCGACTTTCGACCACTGTTGTGCTTTTCAGATGATGTTTTCCCGTGTTTTAAATATGCTGACATTACAATCGACACTGTACTTCTATCAACACCTAGAAGGGTTGTCGTTATCGTTACTAAGGCTCCAGCAAGATAGACCCCAACAATCATGCATCTTTCGAAATCAGAGAGGTACGCAATTTTAACACTGATATGTATTTCGGACCCGGCTTCTATCACAGCTAGTAGGAGACTGATGTATGTACTTTCTCATCCACTAGGTCGCAGTATAATGATAGCTTTAAAGAAAACTGATAAAGAACAAGAATGACATACTGTTGAAAAATCCAGAAAATTTACAATCCTTCGTTACTTATTTTATTTTAGTACGTTTAAGACTGTTTTTTTTTAAATAAAGCAAAAATGAAGAAAATACTCCTCGCTTTAAATAGATTAATATATAAAAATATAATTTAATTTCTTAAATAAATTATTTTACTGCAATTTCTTTTTTATTTTTACAATTTTACGAAAAAATAATGCAATATTTCATATTTACTAAAATGTCCTCGCAACAAAAGAAAATTATAGCCTACGATTTTTCAATAAAGATACAATTTAATTTACTGAAAATATAATGGTTTTCCAGTGTTTAACCTATTCAAATACACTTTGAGGATTTTTCGTATATTTTTTATATGGTCATTTAAAAAATAGTTGTAAAATTTGCAGTTAGTGCAACCTATAATTCATGATAGTCACAACATCATATTAACTGTAGGCGCTCAGTATTATTGAAATTTAACCGCAAATTTTAAGATGGTACGTTTTTCGTAACTGATTGTTCATGAGAATCATGTTTTACAAAAACCACATTTAAAGTTTTCATTTCTGAAAATCTATCAGAAAAAACATTTAAAATTCTTAAAGCTTTCCAAATTTATAAGTTGTACCTTCTCCAATCTCAATATTAGAAGATACTTCACCCCCATTCCTGATTATTTAAATACACACTTCCAGTTTGTGGACTGAAGCAAAAACCGCAATATCTAATACGTCCAATGTTTGTAGGAAGAAAACGGAAATTTTTAGACTAGCTAATTTAGATAGCTAGTCTTTCAAGTAAGATAAACACAAGCCTGCGATGCTTGGGTTTTTTAACTTTTGATAATTGGTTTTTATGTATTTTTTAGTGCTAAATTGGAAATGGACCTTAATTTTTTACAATGATGTCAGGATTTGTCGCAAATCGCAAATTTAAAAATTAAAAAAAAAAAAGTCGAAACATTGCGAAAATCTGATACTATAAAATAGATGTAATTTTTTTTTCATAATATTTTATTCACACTATTTTACTCCCTTTACTACTAACAATATTTATTTTATTTGCTAAACAGTTGAAGAATCTGATGACGGTAGGTGTTTGAGTGTGTGTGTGTGGGGGGGGGGGGTGGGGGGGGGGGTGGGGGGGGTCATTCACCCGCGTGAGAGAGATAATCTAGTACGTGGCTCAAAGTGAAAGGGAACATACTTTATGCATAGTATAAGCCAAAAATAAATATCATGATAAAAATATTTACGTCTATTTTATAGTATCAGATTTTCGCAATATTTTGACTTTTAAAAAATTTAAAAATTTGCGATTTGCAAAAAGTGATGGTAGTAAATAAAGACCATTTTCGGATTCAGAGCTAAAAAATACAGAAGAATCAGTTATCAAAATCTAAAATACATGACACAACCCAAATTTTGCAGGCTTGACTTTTTTTTAGAAATTCATGATATTCTTTCAAAATTGGCTATCTAGATGCAAAGGGATGCCTTGTAAAGATTATTACATTTCTACTTACTATAAACGTTTTGCAATTTTTCTTAGAATTATTGTTATTAACAGTTTCTTGAAAATTACACAATAACATCAGATTACACACACACAAGAAAGACACTACAAAGCATATCTCAAAAATCATTTATTCTATTGTTATAATTATCCTTAATATATAAAAGAAAAGTACATAAAATGAATACCGTTCTGTCCTTACTTAGCCATACATGTTCTACCGCATTTTCAGATCATTTACGAAGTGAGAAGACGTGTGTGAAATTTGCGGATTATCAACTCATTTGCTTGATGAAGCTTTCTTAAAATCCATATATCAACAACAACGTAAAAAATAATTTCTCTAATCTTTAAAACACCAAATAAAAAAAAAACTAAGACAGACTTGAGCACAGTAAAAAATTAAAATTTTTACAAATTTTTAAAAATTTTAATTCTTAACTGTGCTAAAGTCTGTCTTAGTTTATTTTATTTGGTGTTTTAATGGTTTTTAAATTCAGACGTTAAATGTATATGTACTATATATTCTTTAATCTTGTTCTTTTTAAGCGATTGTTGCAAAAAGAATCATTTGTAAAAAAAAATTATGCCGAGTATTATTTATTGATCTTGTTTTCAATTATCTGTACAATCTATCTGTAAATGTGCCCGTGTCTCTGACGTCATTTTGAATTTGACCACCACCCCCTGAATACTAGGCCTGATCGCTGACACAAACATAGTGGCTATCGTAGGCGGACTTTTTTAAACCTATGTTTTGTGCCCTACATTTGGACACCAATATTTTATAAAAGATTTCTTTGGCTTGTTTAATCTCAGAAAAATAAAGCGGAAAAAAACTTTAAAAAATTATTGGTACCAAAATTCAAGGGACCGTAAACGCGGCGGAGAAAAAACCATGGAATTGAAATCGCGTCATTAATGAATTATGTAACGCAAAAATAAGCTGTTTGAAAAAAAAAAAAAAAAAAAAAGATTTAATTTCTGTATTTTTTCTTAAATAAAATGTTAAAATAATTTAAGCGTTTAGGTCTAGATTTGGGTTTAAGAGCCGAACCACTTTTCTCATGGTTGAACAAACAAAAGTATGTCAGAATGTCCTGAAATTGATAAAGTCGGTAACACCAATGTTAGAAACAATAACTATGAAATCATTATTTCTGTTTTTCTTCAGAAGGCAAACGAAATGTTTTATGAAGCGTTCGTCGTTTTTTTACCTCATTTGCATAGGAAAATTTGTGAAGAGAATGTAGCTCAAAGGATAAAAGAAGATACAGATTGAGTTTAGATAATGTTAATTTTTTATTAAATTTTTTAAAAGTGTTTTAATATAATTTCGAATGTATATTTACTAACTTTTAATTGATTTATTAAAGTAGTTTAAATGTGTAACACAAAATCAAAAGATAGGTTAATTTAGAAAATGTTAACCTATTTAAATACAGGGTGTCCATAAAAGAATATCCCCGTTATAAATTTTAATAATTTCAACTGTAAGCATTGTAGAGAGTGTTCAGTAAAACACTCAGTGAGAGTTAAAGTCACAAATAAAGAGTAATTCAAACAGTTTTTGATAACCACATGCTCGAGTATTGCTTTGCAATTTATTTCTTGCAGTGCCACATACGCATAATGGTGACTCCTAAGCGTAAAGCTTTATTGCTGGGCTGAAGATTTAAAAGCCGCAAGAGCCATGTTATTTTTTCCTTTGGGGCTTTATAAAAGATCGTGTCTACATTCTGCTGCTAGCTAATGAGTTGTCAGAGTTGAGACACAGAATTGAAGAGGCTATTGCTTCCATTAATCCGCACTTGTTAACGGAAGTGTGGGAAGAATTGTGCAGTATAACTGAAGGTGCAGATATTGAACATTTGTAAGAAAACCTTGATTAGATTATCTTCCATTGGATGTATGATTTGTTTTAAATAGTCTAAATTAAACTGTTATAATATACTATTGAAACTGGGGCGTTCTTTGATGGATATACTTTTGGCAGTTTTATAAAATGCTAACAAGATTTTTATATGCACACCTTCATTCCACATTTATATATAATTTGTATAGTGTATTATTACTCAAAAATCAAATATTCTCGTCACATATTTATACTTTTCGAGGTGAAAACATGCCGAAAATAGAAAAATAAAATTATATTCCACTAGTTTCCAGTTTCGATTGTTCTAAATCAAATGAACAAGAAAGTCTCGTTATAAAAACCTACAAAATTACTTCAAATGGCCAGAATGACTTCTCCAGTAAAAAAGCAAAGACAATTTAACTTTCGTAACATTCTAAAACTGTAATGTAAAAAAGTTTTATGGGATTTTATTCTCACGAGAACAAGTTTAGAATAAAGTAATTCTTTCAGTTATATAATTTCATGAAAACGCGATTGAGTGTCTCTAGTAGGCATTTACAAAATGATATTGTTATGTTAAGAAATTAGAAAACCGTTCAACCGGAAAAACATTTTGTTCATTTTTATTGAAATATATCTATCAATCTATGTATATTATAAAGGACAAACATATCTGTGCGTAACGCATACGTCATTTTACGAATGGCAACACTTTGAAATTTGAAATAAAATTTCGGTTTTGCAATTATATCTCCGGCAAATTTTTAAACTTCTAACCTACGCACAGTTTAAATTTTAACACCGTCGTATAAGGAAAAAAATGCTCTTTAAAACGCAATTTATTTGAAAGATGTATCTCAATTTATTTTTTAAATATTAATTTTTTTGTAGTTTTTAATACAAATTTTGTAATCGTGGCAACTTAAGTACTCCATTTATATTGAAAGTAAAGGGGAAATGTTCATGGTTTATTATTTTTATTGATTATATCCTTATTGATGCCATTTTCACATTACAAATAAAAGTAACTTTTTTATAATTTTTGAACAGAAAATGATGTCACACATTAAAAAAGAACATGCATTCTTCTTCATAAATCAGTTAATTTCAATATTTTTACATTACGCTGATACTGAGTTTGAGACGCTAGGCAAAATGATTCAGTGAGTAAATATTATGTCATATTTAAAACAATACGATCATTTATTTTGATAAAAGAAAATATTTGACCAATACTATGACAACTAAAGG
Source organism: Maratus speciosus (assembly GCA_963932465.1). Taxonomy (NCBI): domain Eukaryota; kingdom Metazoa; phylum Arthropoda; class Arachnida; order Araneae; family Salticidae; genus Maratus; species Maratus speciosus. Next base: position 4,849,956 of record OZ010786.1, on the reverse strand, counting down.
CAAATTTCTGATTTTTTTTTTCGCCGGTATTGAGATTAGAACTTAAAGTTTTTGCGAATGTTCAAATAAAAAGTTGTATCGGACAAACGTGACTTTAAGTTTCGAAATACATTCATTAATAATGTATTGCGCGTTAAAATACTTTCAAATTGTGAATTTGAGTGGTGCGTAATGTAAATAATGAGAATGTGAAAATAACATACAGTTTAGATTTTATGGGGAGAAATTTTATGATGTGACAAAGCGAAATCCTTTTTACTGATTTTTCACCCCGTAAAAACAAACACAAGAGCCTCAATCGATAAATCCATCATAATTACTCATCTTGGTTACGTATTCTAATAGAGTTTAATTTTTCAATAATTTAAGCAGTTGAAGTTTGTGGAAATTTTATTTTGGTAATTTTTGGTTAAAAATATTATTTGTTTTAGTAGTGAGACAACCAATGTTAGATGAATTTTTTTATTGTAATTATTTTTGTACGTTTATTATAATTTCGATCTGAAGTTCCTTTCTAACATTTTTCGTCGAATTTCGACGGGTTCCAACTCGTTTATATAAAATCTAAGTCTCTGTGTGTCCCTCACGATTCCGGTACACTGTAAAAAAAAATCTGTAAAGTTACTAAAATATTTCTAGGAAACTGGGATTCCAGGAACTTTTTATGTAACGGCAACAGCAAAAATTTCTGTAACAGCATCTGTTACAGGAATTTTTCTTGTTGCCGTTACATAAAAAGTTCCTGGAATCCCAGTTTCCTAGAAAAATTTTTGTAACTTTACAAATTTTTTTTTACAGTGTAGGACCGCCTCATTGAAATGAGTAATTGTTGAAAAATACAAATGCAGTGTTACCACAGTAGCGCCAAATGTTGGCCAACTTGGCGAAATGTGTATTTTAAACGGCGAAATGTGTATTTCTTTCAAAGTGAGCCCTAATTAGGTTGGAGGCGTGAAAGTTTGTATACTTAATGCTGAACACCTCACATTAAATGAAAAGCATAAAATTTTGAAAAGGTTGAACATTTAACCCTCTGGGCTCCCACATGAGTATTTTAAACAACTCTTTCTAAGTGAGTCCCTAATTAGGTTGGAGGCGTGAAATTAGGCATAACTATAGCTAAACACCTCACATCAAACAAGAAATCATAAAATTTTGAAAAAGTCGTACATTTAACCCTCTGGGCTCCCACATGTGTATTTTAAACAATTCTTTCAAAGTGAGTCCTTAATCAGGTTGGAGGCGTAAAATTTGGCATAATTATAGCTAAACACCTCACATAAAACAAGAAATCAAAATTTTGAAAAAGAAGTACATTTAACCCTTTGGGCTCCCCACATGTGTATTTTAAACAATTCTTTCTAAGTGAGCCCCTATTTTTGGTTGGAGGCGTGAAATTTTGCATACTTATAGCTGAACGTCTCACGCCAAATGACAAAACATAAAATTTTGAAAAAGCCGTCCATTTAACCCTTTGGGCTCCCACAAGTGTATTTTAAACAATTCTTTCTAAGTGATCCCCTATTTTTGGTTGGAGGCGTAAAATTTTGCATACTTATAGCGGAACACCTCACATCAAATGACAAACCATAAAATTTTGATAAAGTCGTATATTTAACCCTTTGGTCTCCCACATGTGTATTTTAAACAATTCTTTCTAAGTGAGCCCTAATGAGGTTGGGGGCGTGAAATTTTGCATACTTATACCTGAACACCTCACATCAAATGAAAAACCATAAAATTTTGAAAAAGTTGTACATTTAACCCTTTGGGCTCCCACATGTGTATTTTAAACAATTCTTTCTAAGTGAGCCCCTAATGAGGTTGGAGGCGTGAGATTTTGCATACTTATAGCTGAACACCTCACATCAAATGACAAACCATAAAATTTCTTTTTAGTCGTACATTTAACCCTTTGGGCTCCCACATGTGTATTTTAAACAATTCTTTCTAAGTGAGCCCCTAATTAGATTGGAGGCGTGAAATTTTACATACTTATAGCTGAACATCTCACATCAAATGACAAACCAATTTTGAAAAAGGCCGTACATTTAACCCTTTGGGCTCCCACATGTGTATTTTAAACAACTCTTTCTAAGTGAGCACCTAATTAGGTTAAAGGCGTGAAATTTTGCATACTTATAGCTGAACACCTTACATAAAATGACAAATCATAAAATTTTGAAAAAGTCGTACATTTAACGCTTCAAGCTCCCACGTGTGTATTTTAAACAACTTTTTCTAAGTGAGCACCTAATTAGGTTGGAGGCGTGAAATTTCGCATACTTATAGCTAAACACCTCACATCAAATGACAAACCATAAAATTTCTTTTTAGTCGTACATTTATCCCCTGCGGCTCCCACATGTGTATTTGAAACAATTCTTTCTAAATGAGCCCCTAATTAGGTTGGAGGCGTGAAATTTTGCATACTTATAGCTGAACATCTCACATTAAATGACGAACCAATTTTGAAAGAGCCGTACATTTAACCCTTTGGGCTCCCACATGTGTATTTTAAACAATTCTTTCTAAGTGAGCCCCTAATTAGATTGAAGGCGTGAAATTTCGCATACTTATAGCTGAACACCTCACATAAAGCGACAAATCATAAAATTTTGAAAAAGTCGTACATTTAACTCTTTGGGCTCCCACATGTATATTTAAAACAATTTTTTCTTAGTGAGCCCTATTGAGGTTGGAGGTGTGAAATTTTGCATACTTATAGCTGAACAACTCGCATCAAATGACAAACTATAAAATTTTCAAAAAGTCGTATATTTAACTCTTTGGGCTCCCACATGTGTATTTTAAACAATTCTTTCTAAGTGAGCCCTAATTAGGTTGGAGGCGTGAAATTTTGCATACTTATAGCTGAACACCTCACATCAAATGGCGAACCATAAAATTTTGAAAAAGTCGTATATTTAACCCTTTGGGCTCTCACATGTGTATTTTAAACAATTCTTTCCAAGTGAGCCCCTAATTGGGTTGGAGGCGTGAAATTTTGCATACTTATAGCTGAACATCTCACATCAAATGACAAACCAATTTTGAAAAAGCCGTGCATTTAACTCTTTGGGCTCCCACATGTGTATTTTAAACAATTCTTTCTAAGTGAGCCCCTATTTAGGTTGGAGGCGTGAAAATTTTCATACTTATAGCTGAACACCTCACATCAAATGACAAAACATAAAATTTTGAAAAAGCCGTACATTTAACCATTTGGGCACCCACATGTGTATTTTCACAATTCTTTCTTAGTGAGCCCCTAATGAGGTTGGAGGCGTGAAATTTTGCATACTTATAGCTGAACATCTAACATCAAATGACAAACCAATTGTGAAAAAGCCGTACATTTAACCCTTTGGGCTCCCACATGTGTATTTTTAACAACTCTTTCTAAGTGAGCACCTAATTAGGTGGAGGTGTGAAATTTTGCATACTTATAGCTGAACACCTCACATCAAATGAGAAATCATAAAATTTTGAAAAATTCTTACATTTAACCCTTCAAGCTCCCACGTGTGTATTTTAAACAATTCTTTCTAAGTGAACTCTTATTTAGGTTGGAGGCGTGAAATTTTTGCATAGTTATAGCTGAACACCACGCATGATACGACAAATCATAAAATTTTGAAAAAAATCGTGCATTTAACCCTTTGGGCTCCCACATGCGTATTTTAAGCAATTCTTTCTAACTGAGCCCCTTATTAAATTGGAGATTTGAAATTTTGCATACTTATAGCATAACACCTGAAGCCAGGCGACAAATCATAAAATTTTGAAAAAGTGTTACGTTTAACCCTTTTAGCTACCACATATGTTTTTTAAGCAATTCTTTCTAAGAGAGCCCCTAATTAAGTTTGAGACATGGATTTTTGCATACATACAGCTGAATACCTCTGACCATACGGCAAATCATAAAATTTCCAAAAAGTCTGATATTATATACTCTTCCGGGCTCTAAATTGTGTTTTTTAAGCAATTTTTCTAACCTCCTTCCTTTTCACCCGTGGAGCAATTTTCTAACTTCACCCGACACCCCTTTGGCCATTCCTTCATATTATGCACTATAGCCTTACATATTTTTGTTCCACTTTTTACCGCCAGGGGCGCCTACTTATCTCGGGTGCTATCGGACCAATCCCCTCGACTAATATATCTACGTATAGTATATAAAACGGAGTTTCGTTCGGATAGAGGTTTGTTTAGAATGGAGTGCGCCCCTGGTTGCGAAATGTGGAACTAACAGATTTTTCAAAAGTATAAATTTTTTTGAAAGGAATATTAATCGAAACCCTCTGTGCGATCTGTAATCACACTTACCCATTTGTTTCAAAATCTATAGGTGAAAATTTAAAATGTAATATACGAAAATGTACATCCTTACATCTTCCTCACGATGTTACTAATAAAATAACCGCCAATAGACGTACTGTCTGAGCTCCAAACTGGGCGTTTTTAATGTTCTTTACGTACTTTTCCAGTATAGGTGCCTTGGCGAAAAAGGAAATTTGGCAGCATATTTTTCGGGAACCTATCCACTGTTTCATTTTATGTACACACGCATTTTTTCGATATTTATACGATTTATTTAACATAAAAAATCCAGTTACCTAATTTTATACAAAAGCAGAAGTAATTTGTACATAAAAAAACATTAATATACATATATAAAAAAACAAAAAAGCTCATCAAGTTTGTTTTCAAAACTGTTTATATGATTTGACAACAAATCTCACTTTCTGATGCCCGAATTACACCAGGCTTTAAAAAAAAACTCCAAAGCCTCTATAGTGGAAAAGTACCAAATTGTCTATTATTTTGCGCTATCTGCGCTATAGTTTCTACTATATTTAAGGTGGGGGGGGGGAGCGAAAGTTTAAACATTAAATATTAAAGTTTCTATAAAGCAGTTTAAGACTAAAAAAATAAGAATAAAATAAATGCAAAATAAGTCTAAACAAGAAAGAACTAGTCGGATGTACCAATCCCAAAACTTTCTTCTATCTCATACATGTTAATACTTCAAAATTCGCTATCACACTGTCAAAATTAAATGGCAATCTATGCATCTCATGAGGATTCTAACGATATGAAATTCCGTGCATTAGTTCTTGAGATATGACTATCGCTGAAATCGTCTAAATTCAGCAAAATGCTGCCTAGCAGCGCCACCTATTGGGTGATTTATACCAAATCCTAATCAGCAACAATTTATGTCAACGTCTGACTGAATCTGAAGTTTGGAGAAAATCCGTACATTAGTTTTTGAGATAGATCAATAGCGAAAATCGTGAAAATTTCTGCATAGCAGCGCCACCTATTGGGTGATTAACACCAAAACCCAATTAACAACAACTTGTGTCAACAAACAACTAAATCTGAAGTTAGATGAAAATTGGTCCATTAGTTCTATTGATAAAGCTATTGAGGCAATCGTGGAAAAGGCAGCAGAGAAGCGCCACCTGTTGGGCGATTTACACCAACACCTAATCAGTAGCAAGTCATATCAAGGACTAACTTAATCTGAAGTTTGATGAAAATCCGTGCGTTAGTTCTTAAGATAGAGCTATTGGGGAAATCGTGTAAATCCTGCAAAATTCATCATAACAGCGCCACCTGTTAGGCGATTTACACCAAAACGTAATCATCATCAACTCATATCAAGGACTAACTAAATCTGAAGTTTGATCAAAATCCGTGAATTAGTTCTTGAGATAGAGCTATTGCAAAAATCGTGAAAAATGCAGCATTGCATCGCCACCTGTTGAGCAATTTACACCAAAAACTAATCAGCATCAATTTGTATTACGCACTAACTGAATATCAATTTTTATTAAATTCCGTGCATTAGTTCTTGAGATAGAGCGCCCACAAAATTTGTGTCACATACACACAGACAGACAGACAGACTCACAGAGTCACAGACAGACATTTTGTAAAAACATGTTTTTTGGAATCTCTGACCTCTAAAACGTGTAAATCCGTCGAAAACCGGAATTCGAAAATTTTCATGAATCCAATACTTTCTTCTTGTAAAGATAGAAGAAAGTAAAAAGCATGCGTTAAGCATAGAATATGAAACACTTTCCAACACTTCCTGAATACTTTAACAAAACTTCGTTATTTAGGGAAATAAGGTAAATAAGATAACTAAGTAAACATTTTAGAAAACGCATAAAAAATTTTAAAAATTGATTTTAGCAGTTACCATCCATAGCCAATAGTATCGTTATTACACGCCACTATTTAGCTAAAATTTAATTCAAACTAAAACACTCTTAAAACTACTGAAACCACATTTCCAAATATTATCATCCGTACACGGTTATGTATCCAATTCTTTGCATGACCCTGTATATCATTTTATCTATATTCAATAAACATTTCTTAGTAAACTAAATGCAGTTCATCGTAAAAATGCATAACTCCTTTAAAAACCACCTTTAAGGCAATTTACTCTCATACTCAGTAACCCTTACGAATTCCTTTATGTAGCCCTGTATATCAACGGTATTTATACACACGGTATAGTATGCATAAATATAGTGAAACATAAAAGCGCATATCATAATTAAAAATGCATTTCCTACAATCATCGCATATGTACAGTACTTCAGAGAAAAGTTTCTTGGCGAGAAAGAAGTTTGCCAATGTATTTTCTGACAACCTATTTACTGTTTCATACTCACAACAAATTTGCTCCATATGCATGCAATTTATTTAATGTAAAAAAAAAGCTATTTACCCATTTTTATAAATAAACAGAAGTAATTTCTGCACAGATGTCATATACGCATCGGGTTTGGCGTGTTTTTGTTTCTGACACCATTTTGGCAAAAACTCGCTTTCAAACACCAGTTACATATATATATTTAAATTATTTGCTATCATTTTGAAAAGGAAATAACAATAAATAAATAAAACTTTAATTAATAACTATATAACAAAACAGTTTATATAATTAAAAAAAGCAAATAAAAAAGTTATTAATTAATAAATAACAATAGCCGGTTTTACCATATGAGGCAAAATAACACCATTTTGGCGTCAGTTAGTAATCCAGTGCATATATCACATCTGTGCCGTAATTTGTATATAAAAAATATTATATATAGTTAGAAATGATTTTTTTTATTTATATAAATATGGCACAGGTGTCATATACGCAACTTATTGGCGCGATTTTTTTCTGACGCCAATTTGGCGAAAACATCAACAGCATAAACAACAACATCCGGGTTACCATATCAAGCAAAATATCGACTCTTTGGTGCCAGTTAAGTACCTGTTGCGTATATGACATTGGCGTCTGAAAAAAATCGCATTAATATGGTGCGTATATGACATCTGTGCCATAAATACATATATAAAGAAAAATAGAAGTTCATTAGATTTCTTTTCATAGCTCTTTATATATTTCGGGAAGCTCTTTATATATTTTCCATATCCTGTGCTGGTTGACGCAATTGGCGAAGGAATCAAAATGGCGCCAAAAAGCCATTTTAGCATCTTATAACAAATTTTCAAGGTGGCTGAAAAACATGGTCTTTAAATATTTATAAACATATATATATTTAATAAATGTTTTATATGTCGCATGTTAAAAAAAATTCGATGTTTATACAGATAGTTTTATTTTTATGTATATATATTACATATAGAGATATACCTTATACATACATAATATATATACCTATAAATAAATATTATGCGCTTATGTATAATTTTATATATTTATTATATATGTCAAATTAAAACAAAAGTTATAAATTTTTCCGAAAAAAATATGCTATAAATGCAAAAAAAATTACACAAAAAATATGAATAAAGTACATTCCAGAAAAAAAGCAACCCCAAAGGCTGAAGATCGCAACCACATCGATTCAATTAATGTCAAAAATAAAAGCTCGCGAAAAAAAAAAAAACAGCATAGAATATGGAACTCTTCCCTATATTTTGGCAACACCTCACTTTCTGACGCCCGAATTGCGATAAGCTTTTTCTAAAAATGCAAAGTGCCCTATAGTGGAAAAGTACCTAAATAAATAATTAATAAATACATGTATAAACAAAAATAAAAATTCATCAGGTTTGTTTTCGTAGCTGTTTATATATTTTGGCAGCATATCTCACTTTCTGGAGCCCGAATTGCGCCAAGCTTTTTTAAAAAAATGCGCTATAATGGAAAAGTACCTAAATAAATAATTAATAGAAATAACCAATTATATAAACTAAAACATTTTATTTCAAGATCAAAGCATTGTTTTTAATTTCAATTAAAGAGTACATATATCCTAGGATAACTTCAGTTGAAATTAAGTTGACAGTTTAATACCTCATTCCATAAACCTAAACAAACACAAGTGATTCATTCATCGTGAACCGTAAAAAATATTAAACCATTGAGGTAATCATTCACAAAGTAGATTCTCCAACAATCAATGGACAATCTCCAACAATCTTATGACGTCATAGTAGGTAAAATAGTGGCGGTATTGTTTGTTTATGGTTTCAATTCTCAAAGATTTTATTTTAAAATATCTCTTAGTTACATTACTTTATTGTCATATTTATGAACTCAAAACAAAAGCATATTTTTCATTATATAGTTATTAAATAATGAAAAAAATTATAAATGCATGATTTGAAAAATTTAAATAATTTTCTTTCTTAATACTAAACAATAGCATTGACGTAACAGCGGGCTTATGTTAAGTAAGTTTAACTGTTTAATTCTGTTGTAATATTCAAAATAACTGTATTTATTAGATATCGGTAAACAACATCAGGGCTCCATTAAACTTTGAAGTTAGAGGAAATACAATGTCATTTCAGGAGCTTTCATTTGGAGAGGCTTTTCTAAATTCCACATATACATGGAATCTCTTCAGTGTTACAAATATTATTCATAGGACTGACATAACATCAGAACGGCCGGCAATTTTACACAAGTTTTTGTAAACTATTGTATATCAGAAATTTTATTAAAAACTGGTTACTTCTTTGCTATAGTGGTCCACACAATTATGAGTATGACAAGTTGCAGCTAATTTCACCAAGATCGTGAAGCACACGCGTATAATACCACATAATACCATTTTATTAAATCATATACGATAGTTTAATAGTTTTTACCTTACTTCAAGTATGTAATTTATTTGTTTTTAAGAATTTCCAATCTAAATTGTCCAATATATGCATTTAAAAAAATGTAAACAAAGATTGAATAGGCATGACCGCAAAAAGCCTCAAATCCGCACACTACTTGGAACCAAACTGTGCAGATTAGTGGTCTACTCTACACAGCTTTTCACAAATGTGTTTCGTTCTTAAAATATGTTATTTTCATCTATCACTGTGCAACAAGTGAGAAAAACTCATATTCTTGCACATGAGTTGTATATATCTTTATATCTAAATTTCCGCCATTTTTGACGGGCTACCTTTCTAGTTATATATATAAAATCCAAACGGAAATTTCGTTCCGAACGCATGGATTTTTACGAAACTTATACCGTTAGATAGGTATCATTTCAGGGAAGGTTTTAAGCTATAACACATCATTCTACCTGTATTAGTTATAGAATTATGACGGAAAGTTCTGTTATTTTGGACGATAAGGTGCACATATAGTACATTTGTAAGAAAAACTAGGTTATCTTAGTTTCAGTTTGATGTATGATTTGGTGTCAATAGTCTAAACTAAACTGCTATAATATATCATTGAAATTAGGATATACTTTTTTTGATATCCTGTATATAAATTTTATTTTTTTTTAAATTTTGTTTCTTAAATGGGACGCTCATAAAAATTCATAGTTTTCACGCATACTAGTGTGATAAAGAACTCATAACTTAAAACTAGGATGATTTTATGAGCATTTCATACTTTCTAAAGAAAAGACAGATGTGTCTTATCTTAAGGAAAATATAATATAACCATAAACGAAAACATACAACTAGAAAACAGGAATTCTGCTTTTTTAGAATTTAGTGTTGCCCCCGAAGAAAATATATATATATAAATACAGATAGTTCAGTTTTAAGACTCTCAAACACGCGCGTTTGTTTTATATAAAATGACGTCACCCGCATCGGCTAAACAATTTCTCATTTACAATCTAGTCTTAAACAACATCCACAGTAAAATATGCATAAGACGTGTCTATCGCTTAATAATACACAAATCCAATAAAAGAGATTCCGTCTTTCAAGAAACTGGGGAAAGAAACGGCTATCTCATGATTCACATACCTTCATTTGTTTGTAGTATCAATATAGATACTTAAAATTAAAGTTAGTTTATAATAGCTCCATGTTTTATCAGAAATCATTCATTTATATTTTTTCAAAATAGCATTTCAATAAATTTTTTTCAGTTTTATGAGAAAATGGCAACAAAAAGATATAATTGCTATTTTCCAACAATTTTTCTTTTACTTTCTACAGAAATGGAGTACTTGAGTTGCCGAAATAAAATAAATGGTGCCGAAAACTACAAAAATGTAAATATCTCAAAAATAAATGGAGATGCAGTTTTCAAACAAATCGCATTTAAGAGTACTTTTTTTTCCCAATAGGACGGTATAAAAATTAAAAAGGTGCGATACTTAGAAATTAAAAAAATTGCAGTAGAGTATTTAACCGTACAATGATACATCTGCTTTGTTTTACGGCTGGCTTATACAACGGAATGATATTTTTTGGAGACGACACATTAATAGGTGGGAGAATGAAATAGCATACCGTGGGGATAACCACTTCCCGACGGCTCCGAAAAGCGTTCTTTATCTTCAGAAGCCTTTGAAACCAATATATTTTTTTAATTTAAAGAAGCATTTATAAAAGCAAAGTTTCTTTTGCTGCCACTAATTTTTATAAATTTTTCTGAGTAATTTTCATAGCGTATTAGTCATTTTCTCTACCCAGAATTTAGGTTTTTAGGATTATATCCATTAGGTACAAATTTTTATTTTTACCAAAGCCTGTCTATCTTACAGACATGATAAATTAGCATTTTCCTTAACATTGAAATGAATATTTTTTGTTATTCTTGTACGTATAAATCCAATTACGCAGTTGAAAATGTTTAATTAAGAATTAATAGCATTCTTAAAATCTATATCCTGGTTTGAGAAAACTGATTAATACACTATAAAACTACCAAGAAACGTTTCCGAAAATCTGTCGCAGAAAAATATACATTACTTTATAAATGCTCCTTTAAATCTGGAAATATATTAGTTTCTGCGGTTTCAAAAGATACAAAGGGCTTTTAGAAATCATTGTTAGCCTGAAAGGGGCTATATTTTATTTTTGTAGGATAATAAACATTTGCCTTTTTTATTTTATAAGAAAACCAAATTGTTATAACTGTGTAACAACTTTTAAATCTAATATGCTAAAGAATTAGTTATTTAAAAACATAAATCTCGAAATAATGTTATGTTTCTAGTAGCTCGAGATAATTAACGTCTTCAAAACAAATTCATCACAATCCCATTTTGCATCATTTTGAAGCACTGATACGGGCCTAATTTCGCTTAAGTACACGATTTAACGAATAATAATACGTTTCCATACATGAGAGAACAAATACCTTGAAACCAAGCATCTTAACTCTTGTCAAAATGTAATCTATTATTCTCCTGTAGCTAATTTGTAGTTTCAAGTCTATCTGAATTCCGGTCGCTGACGAAGCTTAGAAATAGAAAAGGGTTTTTAACTTAACACTTCCGCTAAACAACAAACTTAAATTCTAATAATTTTAGCTCTTAGTTGCTTTAATGACTTCCTTTCAGTTTGTTATCCAGATTATTAATTAAGAATGTTCAAGGAATTTGGTTTTGAATAATTTATCGCTTAGCTTTGGTTAGCAATTAGCTGACGTGAGTTGACAATTTCCTGCTGAATAGTTTAATTTCAAAAGAACAATCATTACTAACACATTCCAGTTACAAATTTTTTTTGTATAATTAATTCATAAAATTATGTATACGAAGGATTAAGCAAAAAGAACCATTATATTGAAGTAAATTTGTGTTCCATTGCATTTCGAGTTTTATACTCGCTGCAAAGATTGTATGAAGATTCTAAATAAGTTAAATATTTTACTTTAGGTTATACGCATACCGAGTCTGGTTTTAACTAGACATCGACTGAAAATTTGGTTTCGTTTTCGTTTGCAGCGGAAATACAGCCGAAAATTCGACCGGACAAAAACGATCTATATTCCAAAAATCTCGTTTTTTTCTTCGGAAATTTTCAACATTACTCTTTGGTTTGAGCTGTATCGGCTGAAATATGACACTATTTATTTATTACCCCATGAACTTCGCTGTTTATGATTATCGGTCATCACTGACTCAAGAAATGACTGCAAATTATGAAGCAAGCAATGATTATATGATATAAGGCTAAATTTTGAAGACGCTTTTCACGTGCTCATTAAAGGCTGCAGACTTAAGAGCAATAGAAAATTTTAGTTTCAAACCTATTTTAGATGAAAATAAAAAGTTTTGGTGAGCGGCACTGATAGAAAACTTGAGCCACACAATTATATTTTAATTAATAATTATGTATGTTTAATAAACGCGTTTATTTAATTAATAATTCAGTTTCGGTCTATCTTTAGTCTTAACATCGGTTGGTTATCACAAAAGATATTTCTTCCCTTGTATAAGATGTTTCAGCACATAAATTCATCAGCACATGCACTGGCTGCTGTATTTCAATGGATATGATTTGTACTTGCATTATTTAATTACACTGATTTCTGGCTTTAATAAACTTTGTTGATTGTCTTTTTTTTTAAAACTTTTTGAACACTTTCCAACAAAGTTGAAAAGTGCTTATGCATTCGGTTTGTCTGTCCGCCAGTCTGTCCGTCTGTCCATGCTCCAGCTACCGTAAATATACTCGGATTTTCATGAAACAGATAACGGTTATTTATTTATTCATTTATTGGGACACACAAAATAAATCGCTACTGTGTTTCAGTAATAATTACTGGAGTGTACGATTTTAAATTCGGTATGCGCTTTTAAATTTAATTGTCGGAGCACAGCTCCGGCCTCCCCACAAAAATTACACTTTTCTTAACAGTATAGCGTGCAAAATATTTGTCGCATCGACACAAAAAATGAGCTGGGCGTCGGTAGTTCCATAATCTCGGCGCGTATTCAAAATCATAAATATTCTCCAATGCTAACAGCCTGAAATGTCGGCTCAAAATTTTCCCATAGAGATTACATTGCGAGTTTAATTCTATATATTTGAAAGATAAGGCTTTCTTTTTTTAGTCATCTACCCTGAGCTTTTTTCCGAACCAATTTTAATAATACTTTTTTCAAATAAAAGCTGTTTCAGTGAAGATTTGCCCACACTAGCTGATTTTATAAATATTCCCATTTTAATACTTAAATTTAAAAATAAAAATTTTCTATAAATTTGTTTCAAAATGGTAGCAATTGGATTACTTGCATTGTTGTAAAGAAACTAAAAAATGATAAGGTTTGCTTATCTTTACTGATGCCATTTTCTCAAAAAATTCAAAATAAACTTTCTGAAAAAACTGAACAGAAAATGAGGCCACGCTTTAAAACTAGTATGTTGTGGCCATCACAAAACTTTCTTCTATATAAATTACGTCAATTAAATCATTTAAATACTACAAGAAATAACAACGATTTAGCACCAATTCATATCAAAGTATATTTGAATTTGAAGTTGGATGAAAATTCGTGCACTAGTTCTTGAGATAGAGCTATAGTGGAAATTCTGAAAAATGTAGCATAGCAGCGCCACCTGTTGAGCGATTTCCACCAAAAATAAACAGCACTAAATGATATCAAGGTATACCTGAATCTGAAGTTTGTTGGAAATCCAAGCATTCATTTTTGAGATAAAGCTATTGCGGAAATCGCAAAAATACAACATAGCAGCGCCACCTCTTGAGCGATTTACACCAAAAATTAAACAGCACTAATTTATACGTCTATTCATGTCAAGGACTAACTAAATCAGAAGTTTGATGAAAATCCGTGCAATAGTTCTTGAGATACAGCTCTTGCGGAAATCGTGAAAAATGCAACACAGAAGCGCCACCTGTTGGGCGATTTACACCAAAAATTAAGCAGCACTAATTTATATCAGGGACTAACTGAATCTGAAGTTTGATGAAAATTCGTGCATTTCTTCTTGAGTTAGAGCTATTTCGATAATCATGTTAATGCAGCATAGCAGCGCCACCTGTTGGGAGATTTTTACAAAAAAGTACTCAGCACATAACTATATCCTGGACTAACTAAATCTGAAGCTTTAGGAAAATCAGTGCAGTAGTTCTTGAGATATAGCTATTGCAGAAATCGTGAAAAATGCCGCATAGCAGCGCCACCTGTTGGGCGATTTTCACCAAAAATAATCAGGTCCAGTTTATATCAAGGTGTAACTAAATATAAAGTTTTGTGAAATTCCGTGCATTAGTTCTTGAGATAGAGCGCCCACAAATTTTTTGTCACAGTGACAGAGTGACAGACAGACTCACAGACAGTCATTTTCTAAAAACAGTCAAATCGGGTTCGGGGCATTCTAAAACGTATAAATCCGTCGAAAACCGGAAGTCGAAATTTTTCACGAATGCAATACTTTCTTCTTGTAAAGGTAGAAGTCTCCCCTTGGGATTGCACTTATACTCTAAAGCGAAAGCTGGGTTCCGGGACGGTCATCCCTGTCATCCCTGTAAAGATAGAAGAAAATAAAAAGGTCGATTTCCAAATGCACCATTATTGGTCTATGGCCAATAATCACTAATGATATAGATCGATATAGATACTAGTATTTTGTGGCCATCACAAAACTTTCTTTTATCTCATAATTGTCTATACTTCAAAATTCACTATCTCAGTGCCAAATTAAATGGCAATCTGTGTTCATCATAAGAATTCTCAAAATCTGAAATTCCGTGCATTATTTCTCGAGGTATGACTGTCACTGAAATCGTGTAAATCCAGCAAAATGCAGCATAGCAGCGCCATCTATTGGGTTATTTACATCAGAACCTAATTATCACCAACTTATGTCAAGGTCTAACTGAATATGAAGTTTGTGGAAAATTCGTGCATTAGTTCTTGAGATAGAGGTATTGTGCAAATCTTGACAAATGCAGCATAGAAGCGCCACCTGTTGAGCGATTTCCAACAACACATAATCAGCAGCAATATTAATCAAGTTATACTTAAATCTGAAGTTTGATGAAAATTAGTGCATTAGTTCTTGAGCTAGAGCTATTGAGGAAATAGTTCAAAAATCAGCACTGCAGCGCCACATATTGGGCGATTTACACCAACACGTAGTCAGCATCATTTCATATGAAGGACTAACTAAATCCGAAGTTTGATGAAAATGTGTGCATTAGTTCTTGAGATAGAGCTAATGCGAAAACAGTGTAAATCCTGCAAAATTCAGCATAGCAGCGCCACCTGTTGGGCGATTTACACCAAAACGTAAACGGCATCCATTCATGTCAAGGGCTAACGGAATCTTAAGTTTTATGAAAATCCGTACATTAGTTCTTGAGATAGAGCTTTTGCGGAAATCCTGCAAAATGCTACATAGCAGCGCCACCTGCAGGGCGATTTACACCAAAAACTAATCAGCACCAATCTATATCAGGGACTACCTGGATATAAATTTTATTAAATTCCATGCATTAGTTCTTGAGATAGAGCGCCCACAAAATTTGTGTCACATAGAGACAAATAGACAGACAGACAGACGGACAGACAGACTCACAGACAGACATTTTGAAAAACATGTTTTTTGGAATCTTTGACCCATAAAACGTGTAAATCCGTCGAAAACTGGATTTCGAAAATTTTCATGAAACCAATACATTCTTCTTGTAAAGATAGAAGAAAGTAAAAATACTCATGTTCCACAAAAAAGTATTATAATTTAATTATTTTTCATTCATTGAGTTTGAGACGCTTGGTGAAATGCTTCAATGAGGCAAAATGGCATCATATTTAAATGAAAACGATCATTTTCTCTGATAAAAGTAAATATTTTACTACGAACGTCTCTAAAAGTTATAAATTTCTGGAATTTTACTCGCCGATACGGAGATTAGAATCACAAGTCAAGAGTGCTAATGTTCACATGCAAAGCCGTAGTTGACAAACTTGATTTCAAGTTTAGAAATATATGTATTAATCACATATTGTGCATTGCAATATTTTTGAAATGGTGAATGTAAATATGAGATATGCGTATGCAAATTTTGAGACGGTAAAAATAACGTTAAGTTTAGATTTTACGCGAAAAATAATTCCATTATTGACTTAAGGTGAAATCATTTTTTCTGATTTTCAATCGTTAATTTTAAACATAACAATCTCAACGGGTAATTTCATCAAGATTATTTAACTTGATTAGTTATAATAATGCAGTTTAATTTTTTGAACAGTCGAAGTGTATGGAATTAGTATTTTGGTAACTTTAAGCTAAAAATAATATTTATTTTAAGAGTCTAAATACTAACCTATGTATGAGTTCGTTTTTAAACAATTTCTTTCGTCGAAATTCGGCGAGATGCATCCCGTTATTAATTGAAAACATTAGCTCTATTGCTGTAAATTATTCATTGTAACCTCATACGGGTCAATATGGAGTCGAATGTGTAAGTCGATGTTGATACATTGTTAACCTGAGATATATTGACTCCCCCTCCGCTTTCAGAAATTTTACTTTGTATGTACGTAATGGCTACTTTTTTTTTTTATGCGAACTTTTCATTATCAATAAGCTTCCGAATCGATGCAATTCATTTTGAATTTTAAATTAAGAAAAACGAAAAGAAATCAAATACGGAAAATACAATTTAGGTCATTAGCCGAATAGCTATGAGTGATACTCAAACAAATCGAGAAAAATATAATGTTATGAACGTATTACTTATATATATGTGTTCTTATGTATGTATATTTGTATTCATGACGAATGTATGTTTCTATTGGAAAATTTTCGTATTTGGGTTTCTAGACAATTTCATAATTTATTGAACGTTGATTGATGCGCAAATTTAACAATTTGGTAGCGGTCACAGTTGCTGAAGATTACTCAATTTTTTAATTCATCGTAAGTGAATGTGTTGCAACTGAAATGCAAGTGGGCATTCTGAAGTGAATGATATAAGCATTTTTTGTCAAGATGTACACTATGAAATGGAAATATGTAGATTACAAAATAAAAAATTACTTTACGGGTTGGAAAATGTAGCTTCCCTATTTCATGGTTTTAAGGTTTTAGCTCATTTTACTGGAGAACACGAAGCTAAAATGCGAAGAAACCGATTAGAGAAGAATCATCAGTACTGAATTTCGATGAAAATTTCGCCAAATTAGTCAGCTACAGCCAAATTAGTCAGCTACAGCCAAATTGGCTTAATTTATGGCGGCATATTTTTGGTCGCCAAATTTGGCGATATCTCGCCAAATGTCGCGAAGCTTAGCAAGAAATTCGACGTTAATGTATATGACTATATAATTCTTATGATGCTTATGATGCTTATGATATGATGCTTATGATCGGAAAAATGGATAAAACAATGAAAGATAATTCGTGAGAAATCATGTTCACTAAAATTCGTAAATCAATCCCTGATTGTTTTTTAATCTGTTGCCTAGATTTAGTGTAGATTTTAAGAAATATACATATTTTTATATGTGTAATATTATACACAAAAATTTCGAAAATGCATGTTAAAAGAAAGCAATTCGTATGTACTGAGATATTCAACGTAATTCTATTTGGAAAAGTCGCATAAGAATAACTCAGATGCCTTCCGAGTATTTGCAGAATAACGACATTACAACAGCTCAGATGAATAAAGGTATCAAGTTTGATAGAGAAGTATAGCAGACTACCGATGTGTGTGTGTTACATACGTATTACAAAACTTTACATGTTACCATATTAAATAAGTGTGGGCTGTGAAAGACAAACAAGTCTTTGAAGGAGCTTTGAAGTTATTTGCCGCTAACTCGATAGATCACGTTCCAATTTTTGATTGTCGAAAAGATCGGAGCTACATTAAACAAATTAAAATCGCTCAAATACATCTGGTGGCAATTCTTTATCTTTACCATAGATTCTCTTATCCAATGGTTTACCTTTACTTTTAACATTTCTAAGTTATTGTAAATATCAACAAATTACGCTGCATGAAAATTTTGATAATTCTGACATCAGATTTACAGACGAGCAGCAGAAGATGCTTCAGTTATGCACTTTACAGCTTAAGTTACAAATTTCAGTAAGTCAACTTTTATTATTGGAAAAGGAAGACCTGGAAAATGTACAATAATCAAAGAACTTAGTAAAACAATCATAGTGAGTTACACTGTACAAAAAAAAAATTGTAAAATTACTAAAGTTTTTCTAGGAAACTGGGAATCCTAGAACTTTTTATGTAACGGCAACAACAAAAAATCCTGTAACAGACGCTGTTACAGGAATTCTTCTTTGTTGCCGTTACGTAAAAAGTTCTAGGAATCCCAGTTTCCTAGAAAAACTTTAGTAACTTTACAGATTTTTTTTACAGTGTAGGATGAGAAGCTATCAGTCTTTTGGCACTAACAGGTATTGTTGGATTTAATGTCGAAGACAAGGAAATTAACTCAGCGCTTAAATAACCAACGTGTTTTAAATAGTTCGCTAATTTAAAAAGTCAGCAATAAATCTACAGCTCAGAGTAGATCCAGTGTTATTTCTTATTAATGACGAATTTTCGATGATAGGATGTCATCTTATGGCTAGCTTTGAACGAAGATGTCACGAAGGTAAAATAGATAACATTGAGCCTTTTAGAGGCTTATTTGTTTAAATCCTTGGACGTATTAAATAGTTACATCGTGTAAAAAACATCCCTCTATATAAGAGACATTCTATAAAAGTCATTTTGGTTCTTCGCGGACAAAAAATACTTAGAGCTTTTAAAAAATGTTTCACATTAACACACTCATTTAAACAGAACGACGATCATCAGACACAGTTCCTAAAGACTCTTAACTTATTTTGCATGGGTCAAGTTTTAGACTACCTCTCACCCCTTATGCAACGACGGAAAGATATACTGCTTTCGGCTAAATTGAATGATTTGAAGATGCCATATGTCTTTTTCTCAAAACCAAGCAAGCTAAAGAATATAATGAAGAAGTAATTCTTAAATCAAAGCGGCGGCCAATGACAAGAATTATAGCTGATCACAATGATTAAATAGCAAGATGGAATGATGATGATCAAGCGTATGGACTTCAGGCTGGACTTTCCTCAGCAGCTGGAAGCAGGGTTATGCATTATGCTACATACCAATATCTGGATGGAGTGAGGATTGGTAAATGTTGCAGTAAGTACGATAAACAATATTGCCTATGAACCACGGTTTCAACCTCGAGGCTTTCCACAGGTTATAATACTTCATTTTGTTGAGTATCATGGGCCATTTCTAACTGGAAGAAATTTTAGGTAGATTTCGTAAGAAATACTGCCTATTGCAGTCGTTACAATGGTGCGACTTTTGAAAAATTCCTTTATAAATTTTTATTATATGACCCTAGGAACCCAAAACCACCCCACCTAAAATGTTTATATATATGTATATATATATATATATATATATATATATATATATAACGGAAAACCTTTTATCTAACAATACAATTAACTTCTTAGATCTTAAAATTACAATCAAAGACAATAAAACAATCACAGATTTATATGACAAACGTAAGGAATTTAAATTCAAAGTTAATACATTTACAAATTTTAAATCTTGTCTACATCATTCTGTATTTCGGAATATAATACTTAATCATTTATATAGAATAAAATATTTATGTTCTTCTCCTCTAATTAACAATAATATTAAAAAACTAATTTATGATGCATTAAATCATGGTTTTCCAAAAAAATTCATATATTCATTAATTTACAATTAGTACTTTTCTTACATGATCTATTAAAAAAAAATTAACACATGCGTAAACAAAATTACAAAAAAATTATAAAATAAAAAAATATCTATAAAAAATTAAAAATTGTAAAATAATATAAAAAAAATATTATAGGTTGGTTGGGTGGGTAGATGTTAGAGTACGGAGGAGGGTGGTGTTGTCTGGATAATACGCAATGGTTAATTATATAATAATAAAAAAAATGGGGGCTCTTGTATTATTACTATATTTTTGTTACGTATTTTGTATGGATGTTGATTTGATATTTTATATGTAATTGGAGAATTTCATTAATATTATAATTAGCCTAATTATTGATTAATCTAATTTACAATTATTTGTTATTAAATTTTAAATTTACTAAGGACAATATCATATTAATTACTAATAGTATGCCATTCTTATAGTGAATAATATACATATAAGTATGTATAATATAAATATAGTTATACTGTATGCATTAAAATTGGGTAATTATTATTATTATTATTACTCTATTCTTTTTAATATTTATTATCGGTTTAATGTTTTTGAATGTTCCACATTCATACTTTATGTTTTTTTATGGATGTCTGAAGATAATCCACACTCTATATTTGTGCTTTTTAAGTAATGGGTATTTAAGTATCATTTAACCTTCTATTTACTTCCACATGTTTTTTATTTCCTGTTCATTTTATAAATATGTGATATATAATTCATAAAAAATAATTTTTATATTTAATAATTATTTATATTAATTATTACTGAATTTTATTTTGTTTTATAGCATATAGCAATATGCTATATATTATCAATGTTCTAGAATTATTTATTTCTTAGTTTAGTTTAAATAAGTTAGCTAATAGAATATATTGTATGCTTTTAAATTTTATTTACAATAGTTTTTAAATACATTGTGTTGTTTATATTCGGTTTATAATTCTCTATATATAAGGATATGTTTGGTTTTGCTGTTTATACAGTTATTTATATTCAAATGCTTACAATTATTTATACAGTTATTTACATTCAAATGCTTACAAATATTTATCTTGCGTTAGTTGTTTAATAGTAGTAATACTAGATGGCAGCACTAAATTTGTCTCTTTAAGATAGCTCTAATTGTTAATTTTTCTGGCTCCATTTCAGTTGTAATTTAATACACACAGGGGGTATTTTTAGCTAAATTTTGACGATATTGTTAAACTGTTGTTAATTAATTTAGTAGTGCATTTTAAATGATGTAATTAATATCTATTTATTTTATATTAGATTAAATGTGTTTAACAGGGTGTTTCAAATTTTGTTTCAGAATGTATTGGCTGCATCCTTTGGTGTCATTTACTGTGATTTCTTAACTGTTTTATTCACCTTAATCTTTTTGATATACTGGCGGCCATGTGCGCGTGGATTTTTGTAAAATACTGAAATATTAATCGGTGTGGTGTTTATTATTTATATTTTATATCCTATAAATATTTAAATACGTTTTATCTATTCTTCCATTTCATATTGTTTGTTTCCGTTCTGCTTTCATTTTTAATCAATTCACTTGATTTTATGGTTGTTTGGGCACAGGGGAAAATAACTTTTAGCTTTAGCTTATTTTTCCCACAGAAAACAACCATTTTGCTTATATCATTGAATTCTGTGCCCTTGATAACGTAATTCAATGTATAAGCTTTTCAATTTTTGTCGGTGTCCATTTTTTTCTTTTTCTTCCATGATAATTCTTATATTAATTTTTTTTTTTTTTTTTAATACTTACAGCTTTAATTCATAATATTTGACGGTGGAAGGTTTTGTTTAATTAATGGTTATATATATATATATATATATATATATATATATATATATATATATATATATATATATATATATATATATATGTACTAAATTTTGTCCACACGATAAAAGTCGCAATTATGCACGGATCGTCTTCAAACTCGCCAACAACTTTCAGATGGCTAATGGGTCATTCCATGTCAGTTCAGGCAGGCATGTAACCCACCATCACATATTTTAATGAAACTGCGTGTGTTTGTTCCTTTTATTAAGATATGATTCCCAGTATTTTTTTTTTTTACTCCTTGGTCAAATAGTTTCTCAGAAAAAAATTGTCAAAATTTTGAAAACTGCCATCAGTTGGCATTCTTGACTGCTCGATTTTCAAATGTAGCATGGCATAAATATGATCATATTTCAATATCTATTCCACAAATCATCTTCAAATAATTTATGCATAATATATAGGGTACGTATTTTATGAAAAAAATTACTGTTACGCTTATATAACATTTTAAGTGTGTCTAAAAAAATGTTTAATCTTTGAAGTCGTGATTTTTTTATGAAAAATAATGCATTATCTAAAATAGCATTATTAACAAAAGGCGGTATTTTTATTAAATTTATTTTTTGTGGGGGATATACTTAAAGGTGTCCTTTACCTGATTCTGAAATAAAAGTAGTGGGATTTTTGGTGTTTTTAGTAGTATTTCATATTTAAAAATATTTTGAGGCGTATTTCAAATCAAATCAAGCAGAGTCATTCCATGTCAATTCGCCTAAGATATTTAATTCACTGTCACAAATTTCAATGAAACTGGGTATGTTTATAGCTCATTTTAAGACAGGATCAAGGAAATTAAAGGTGATTACAAGTAAAATATTTTTTAAGATAAAAAAAAAATATCAAAATTTTGAAATTTTTTTAAAAATGTTTTTAATGGCAGATCTGTATTCAAAGACTGCATAAAAAAAAGTCATTTCAATATAAAATCACTAAATAAGTTTCAAATAATGTATATGTGACAAATAATTAGGCAGATTATTATTTATTGTTGTTTGTCATGTTTAAATGCTAAGAGTGTGTTTAATCTTGTGAATTCTTAAAATCAAGAATTTTGTGAAAAATAATGTGTTAATCAAAAATTTATTATTAACCGAAGGCAGGCTGTTATTACTTTTTTTAATTGTACGTAAAAATATATTTCCAATAGTTATAAAATAAAAATAGTGAAAATATGAGCAATTTTAACAAAATTTTCATAAAATGTGAATGTTTAATGATAAATATTGAAGCTTTTCATGCTAAGATGTATTAAAATGACTACGATATCGTGTATTTCTACTCTTGCTTAAATATAATAAATACAATAATAAAATAACAAATATTATTTACAGCAATAAAAATTAAATTAAATAGTACCAGTTCCTTTACCAACACTACATTGCTCAACAGCCGACTTAAAATCAACAGCCCGCACTCTTATTGAAAAATACTTTCAACTGTTCAAATAATAAATAAACTGCATTTAAAAATTTTAATATCAACTTATTATCTTAAGACGATAATAATAACTAAACAACATGATGAATTTATAAATCAACTTTTAATTGAAAAGTCATGAAATGGTCCCTTTAAATATTGCTGTTCATCGAGTCAATCAAAACAAATTATATAAAAAAAATAGTGAGTCTAATATGCTGACTGCAATGACACTTCTAACAAAACTAATTAATTCATTACCATCTGAAATCAAACCCGAAAGATCAAAAGAAAAAAAAATCATCTGTAGTGTGAATGTGACATACTCAGTGGTTGTTGAGGTATGTCTTTGTGACATTTTCACCTGTACTTCAATAAAATATAAACATGTAAGCTTTTTTCATTCATCCAAATTAAGTAAAACAATTATAAAATTTTCTTGTCATTACACCAGATGTTAAATTTTTCGTTACATACTATTAGATAAGTTCTTTACTTTTAGACATTATTGACATAATATCATAAAATTTGCTATATGTATTTTCTGTAAGTGTATAAATAATATATATATGCTTTATTAAACATAAATGAATAATTTTTAAATAATTTGTTTGAGAACAGGGATATATATACACACATATATATGTTGAAAATCCATCTTTCAGCAATATTGTGACGAAATAAATCAAATTACCGTAATTTCCGGTGTATAGCCCGCGTATCATACAATCGTGTTTCGACCCAGAAATTTTTAAAAATAAAATGTAACTTTTTAGATCACAGTAAATATTGGTCTTCAAATACTGAATAAAATTTCTGGGTCCAAACTGAATTGTTTGATCTGCGGGCTATACACCCGAAATTACGGTACATATCATTAGAAACTGAATAAAGTTACAAAAGTGCAACTCATTAAGTTTTAAATATTTTTTTTTAGATATAGTTATTTGAAAGATATAAATATAATGGATTATGCATTTTTTGCATATATTTAAAGCACAATACGTCAAAATTTTCTTCAACAGAGTGAAATTTGGTTTTTTTTTCAATATTAGCAGCTCAATGCTAAATTTTCAATATTAACAGCCAAATATGAGTTTAAAGACTGTCATTTTGAAAATTTCTATTGGGCGGTGAGGAGCTAGTGATTTTTCTCTTTTTTGGAAAGGGATAATTGCTCTTCGCCCTAGAATTTTTACTAAAAAACAATATTGTTTATTTCTTTCCTTAAGAAACGAACATAAAAGATAATTTGAAAAATAAAATAAATGTATAAATAAAAATATTTCCAGGGATGATACATTGGATAGGTTTTACATTTGAAAATATTGATAATTTTAAATATGATTTAAATACTACTAAAACCAACCAAAATCCCAATATTTTTATTTCAGATCCAGTTATAATGTAGTATTATGTACAATTTAAAATTAAAAAATTAGTCATAGAAACTCCGCCTATGATTGATAAAGATTTTTTAATAATTTCATTATTTTTTGTAAAATATTTTTGATTTCAAAGATTATACAATTTTTTAGACACATTTAAATATTTTTTAACATTACAGCACTATTTTTTTCATAATCTACATACTTTATTTACCTTGCTTAAATTATTCGAAGAAGATTTCTTTATTAGTTATTGAAATATGATTTTATATATAAAATGAGGCCTTTGAAAATTGAACAATCATTAATGGCAACTCGTTGCATTTTTCCAAAATTTTGATAATTTTTTCTCACATGTTCACTATTTTTATTTTATAACCATTTAAAAGATATTTTTACGTACAATTAAAAAAAAAGCAATAACACCCTGCCTTCGGTTAATAATAAATTTTTGATTAACACATTATTTTTGACAAAATTCTTGATTTTAAAAATTCATAAGATAAAAGACACTCTTAGTGTTTAAACATGATAAAAAACAAGAAATAATAATCAGCCTACATTATTTGTCACATATACATTATTTGAAACCTATTTAGTGATTTTATATTGAAATGATTTTTTTTTTTAATGTAGTCTTTGAATATCGAACTGTCATTAAAAAAATTTAAAACAATTTTTCAAAATTTTGATATTTTTTATCTTAAAAAATATTTTACTTAGGATCAAGAAAATTAAAGGTGATTACGTCTTAAAATAAGCTATAAACAAACCCAATTTCGTTGAAATTTGTGACAGTGATTAAATGGCTTAGGGGAACTGACATGGAATGACTCTGCTTGATTTGATATGAAATGCACCTCAAAACATTTTAAAATAGGAAATACTACCAAAAACACCCAAAATCCCACTATTTTTATTTCAGAATCAGGTAAAGGACACCTTTAAGTATATCTCCCATAAAAAATAAATTTAATAAAAATACCGCCTTTTGTTGATAATGCTTTTTTTGTTAATGCATTATTTTTCATAAAAAATTCACGACTTCAAAGTTTAAATATTTTTTTAGACACACTTAAAATGTTATAAGCGTAACAATATATTTTTTTCATAAGCTGCGTACCCTAAATATTGTGCATAAATTATTTGAAGATGATTTGTAGAGTAGATATTGAAATATGATTATATATATGACATGCTACATTTGAAAACCGAGCTATCATGAATGCCAACTGACGGCAGTTTTTCAAAATTTTGACAATTGTTTTCTCAGAAACTATTTCACCAAGGAGCAAAAAAAAAATTACTGGTGATCATATCTTAATAGTAAGAACAAACACACGCAGTTTCATTAAAATCTGTGATGATGGGTTACATATTGATATTTTACTGCCTGATTTGACGTGGAATGCCCCTAATATCTCGGCGGGGATTGAAAATGGGCAAAATCGGCCCAAGAGAATGGAAATCGGGAGGGTTTAAAATTTTGAATAACGTCTTAACATGATTCTGATAAAACCAGCTCTTTCACAACAATGACAGGAAAAAAATAAATATTTTTCGTTATAGCAGTTGCCAACAATTAAAAAAAAGCAATAAAATTCTCATCACAACAATTGCTTTTCTATTGCAAGATTTCCGCATGAAAACTCAAAATGAAAAAATAAAAAAATAAAAGCAATTTAACAAATTACAACGACCATATGGAAAATGATTTTTTCAAAGACTAAAATTTAAGACATAAAAAATCGCACGGAGTTGATCATACATTACGTACCCCATGAATTAAACATTAATAGTGTTATTACGCGTAAAAATTGCATGCGACGAAAATCGCCTGCGACTCGTCAGATTTCCTGAAACTTACGTATTATCCACCTGAAACTTACGTATTATCCAAGCATTTCCTTGGCTGTTCGGGAAAAGGCTTTTCCATCGTCGGATTTCTTGGAAATCTGACAACCAATTTTAAATAAAATTTCATTCTTAAACTTCTAAACATCCCACAATATTACTTTTTACACCGTCGTATAGAGAAAAAAAAATGTACTTTTAAATGCAATTCGTTTGAAAGCTGTATCTCCATTTGTTTCTAAGTTATTAATTTTTTTTTTGTAGTTTTTATTACTTTTTTGTCATAGTGGCAACAGAAGTATCCACCTCTGTTGAAAGTTAAGGGAAATACAGATTACTGTATAGACCAATCAGAAAACGAATAAAATGCGGATTCAACCAATAAAACGCTTCAGATATGTTTTTGATTTCCTACCCTGACAGAGAACAATAACCATTTTTCCAAATGGTTAATAAATAGTTTGACGAATTAAAAAAAAAAAAATCAAAATATTGCGTCACATTAGAAATATAATGGACCTCAGCAGGTGAATATGTAACGTCATGTGAGTTTGAAGAAACGTATTAAAACATGATAAAAACCCGACTATGGAAATATTAACATATTTTAACACTTTGAGGTTCTCTGAATTTGCTTTTGCCGTTTTTAAACCTATTCCATATACGTGCGTGTGTGTATTCGTGTATATTAGAATTTTTACAAAATATTTAGATCCCTGGAGCTGATTCTTAGTGAAGGAACTGTTTATCTCTAATCTTGATTTAAGTTTTGTTGGTGAATTTAGTACTTAACTTCGAAATCTACCTCCGCCTGTAGGCCCGACCCGGCAGGGATTTTTTTTATATCAAACCCAGGGCTTAATTTCCCCCGGAGCCCACCGGAGCTCAGCTCCGGTACTTCTCTGTTTTTAGTAAATATTTAAATATTGGTTGGAATTCACCGGAGCGCATAAATACAGGGCTCCGGAGCCCAGTGCAACAGCGCTTCCGAAAAAACGAAGCCTAAATTGCTTTTTCGTTTCCGTCCCATCTCCAAGCTTTTGCATTCTTTTTTATCAAAACACTTATATGTGACGTAATGTGTCGCCCATGTAGGGAATGGAGATGAAATGGACTTAATTTTTATATTTGTTTTTAGGTTTAAGCGGGCTTGAGCTCAACCTGTCTTACATCCAAAATTTTATTTATTCATGTATAGGGGGTAAAATCTTTTCCTCCTTAAAAATTGCGTATTATCTTTCAAATTATTTTGATGCTATTTTGATCAGAATGAAGGAAAAACAGAAATCGTATTTTTCTATTCTAGTGATATTTGCAAATTTATATCTGGCATTGATGGCGATAACATTAAAAAAACCTTGTTCCATTCTTCAGCATTTAAATATTAATTTCTGCAAATTTCATTCATTTTTTCATAAAAATTGTTAGCTGCGAACCATTCCTTTTTTGAGTTAACACTATTTCCGAATTATAATCTTTAACGTATTTAATCACAGAATTTTGCAATTAATTAGCATTAAAATTAGGCAAAGACTTCAATTCGGAAAGAGTGATAACTAAAAAGTGGAATAGTTGACAGCTAAGTATACGCAGATAGATATATTTAAAATTTATATTTTTCTAAAAAAAAAAAAAAGTGCTTTAAAGTTTGCAAATAATGTATGAAATATAAATATGCGGATTGGAGTGATGACGGGGGGGGGGGGGGGGCACACCGCGGTTTTTAGTACTGCAGAATATTAGGGCTCCGGTACTTTTTTTGTTAGAAATTAAGCCCTGATCAAACCTATTTGTAAATATTGGAAAGAAGAAATGACCTCATTCACACGAAGTTAGTTACCTTTAACTGTTGCATACCTTGCCACCATACACGAATACCAGAGTTTAACTTTGTCAAAAACTGCTGCGGACATTCATCAAAAGGTGTTGTCACATTAAACAACTTATGTCCCTTTTACTGTATTTTGTCATTTAAAGGAAGTTCTAATGGTAGCGATTTTCGCTAAGGACATGCTTTACCACGTTAGAAATATGGGAGCACTTGCTGACAGATTAGTATTTGTGCATTACCCGAGACAACTGACGTCTGAATTATGCACTTTAAAATGAAGTATCGACGATTGTTATTTCAAACTTACTTTTATAATATTAAACAGTAATCTAGAAAATAAAACATTTTTTTAAATAATATCATTTACGTTTACGAGTCTCCATGCTCCGACATTTTGGCCTGACGGACACTAGTTAATTTTTTATGTGTTACTCGTCATATATAAATTATATACCTCATATGCAGGGCCGCATAAAAGTATTCACGTACCATTCTCCTTAAATGAGGATATTGCTGAAGGGAAATTCTCTACTCAAGTATATGTATGTCTAAAGTGAACTAAATTTTGGCATGCATGTAGTTAATGGATACAAATCTATACATCCTACACAGGGCTGCTAAAAAATTCGGCTAATTTTCAGATTGTAGATGGGAACGGTTGATATTGGGTTTTGAAATATGTTATGCTTTTGCGTATGGTTGAATTAGATGTGATATTTTAATTTTTTAAATGGTGCAGTTTTGTTACATTATTCTGAATGTGTTGGAAAGTGTTTCATAATCTATGCTTGACCCATGATTTTTTTAGCTTGTTTCTTTTTGAACTGAATAAGTATTTTTTATATCACTAGTGGGGTCGGCCCCCTAATGAAATTTAAATGACTAATTCTTTTATATATAGTAGATTTGAAAGATGTTTGCTTTTTTATAAACTGTTAAAAAAGACAAATGTTCTTTTATCCGGTAAAAATACAATATTATCACGAACGGAAATATACAACAGTTTCATTCGAGTTTCACATGATTCATGAAAATGCTTTTTTGATGCATTCGTAATTATATAAATGCGAAGCAGCTACAGTCGTCGTCTGGTCCGTTCGTCTGTCTGCATATAACAGCGCAAAAACTACCCAACCGAATGGTTTGGAATTTAATGTATTTAATCGTTGCAGAATTTTATCACTTCATGTAAAATTTTGTGAAAATCGAATGAAAACTTAAAACAATATTAATAAAAGTTTTCTTCATATAATTTAATCCTATCATACCTAATTCATTCAAAGATATCTCGTGATAGGTAATGATTGTAGGTAGCCATAATGATGGTGTACTATTCAAGATGGAGTCCTAATATTTCTGTATTACTAATTTTAATATACTAGGGGGCTCGGCCCCCTACGAGCTACGCTCGCCAACCCCCATTCAGACACCGCAGGCTCTAAATGCACGCTAATTTGATCGGCTTTAAAAAGATTCCGAAAGATTAAATTATAATTTAAAAATCAGTGGCGATCTCCCTATAAACGGATTTCTATTCATTTCTCTTTGATTGGGGAATTTTAACGCGAAATCCGCTGCGGTACTACTTGATTATCCAGTCGACCAATTTCGCCAAATTATATAAATCGCCAAACCACTCGCTAAATTATACAAATTGACATTATTTTTATTTTAAATAACAAAAGAACAAATAAATTAGTACAACATTAATAAAAATACAAATAAAACGTCGAAATAAAAATAACTTGATGACGTAGACACGTGTAACAACATTTCAAAATAAGCTAATGTAAAAGGAATTAAGTAAACAGAGTCTTTGTCTCCTGGTATTTTTTAACAAAGCGAAAAGAAAGTTCTTTTAAATGAGACATTTTAAATTAATCGTTTTTAATCTTACATAATTTTGACCAAGCTATTATTTCTCTTCTAAATATTCACGTGAAAATACTTTTGTTAGAAATGAAATATTATTTGCGCTTTCCTAACAAAAATAGTTGAAAAGATCCTTTCAAAATATGAAATGTCTAGCGCAATTTCTAAATTTAAACTGTTTTGCATTATTATTTTGTGTTTATTTTATGTAATAACTGTAATGTGACGTAAATATGACGTAATTTCTCCTATTTAAGACTTCTAACGCTTGTTAATGAATTTATTATTTTACAATATCCTTTCACCTTTAAAATTCATGTGTATACTTCTTATGACGTAATTTTCAATAAGTTCCTGCTTTTTATACGCAATTATTTAATTTTAATTTGAAAGTATCTTTTCTATTTATAATAGTCACGTGTAAATAAATTTTTAATTTGAAGCAAACATTATTGTTTCCGTTGTTTATACAGTTGACAACATGTTAAATTAGTACAATTTTCTAAAATAAGTAAAAAATATCTCTCGAAATGCTGAAAATTTGAATTTAAAATAGAAATAAAACCTCGAAAAATGAGTCAAATCAAAAAAATTAATTAATTCTGCACACCGGGAAATTATAACGTATAAAATGATCTAAAAATAATTAAATTCCCATGAATAGTTTTTGCTCCTATAAAACTTTTTTAGTGGAAGGATTTTGTCCAACTTTAGCATTAAATATCTCTTAAAATCATTCTTCCTTTTGAAAACTGTCTGCATCAGCGTGTTTATCAAACATTTCTGTATAATACTACCGATTTTCATATTTTTGTATGCATTATTTTCCTTAATATTAACAAAGAAAGACCTCCGGTCACAAAAAATTCAAAACCGGCGGCGGTGGCGGTGACAGCGGTAGTTACTTTTTTTTAGAATAGAGAGATTCGAAATTTTGATTCCACATTATTAATAGTGAGCCATTATGTAATAGACGTTGGCATATTGTGATAAATATTACAGATGAATGATACTTGACACGATTTAAATCCGAGAATTAGTTCATACGGATACTTAAAAATATATATATTAAATTGAATACTTATTTACAATACACTTAAATGTTTACAACAAGATGCAATATTTCCGTTTACCGTAATGGAAAGCCTGCTCCACGTTAAAATATTCTTCGAGATACTGTCTATGTATCTATGTACTGAGTTAAAACACTATAAACACACTATTCCTGTCTCTCGAATGTACACAACAAGGCTTATTCAATACTACGACCGCAAATATCTTTCCTTTAAAATGGGCTCACAAGTACACTGTTAAAACTTTGCAGTATTCTGTCCAGTCTTTTAACCGTTTTTTTTTTGAAAAAACGCTTTCATAACCATAATTTAACTATATTCTGACCATAAAATGGACAATAATATGGTGAGAATAGTGTTAAATTACGGTTGTGTAAGCGTTTACGATAAAAACGGTCAAATGACTGGACAGA
Organism: Maratus speciosus; assembly: GCA_963932465.1. Lineage (NCBI taxonomy): Eukaryota > Metazoa > Arthropoda > Arachnida > Araneae > Salticidae > Maratus > Maratus speciosus. The sequence goes on along the minus strand of OZ010786.1, from coordinate 4,818,254 downwards.
ATGCTGCAAATTTATAACAGTGTAAGCTTGTGCTACTAGGAGCCTTTAAAAACAACAAGTCGGAAATTGTGTGTCAAACGTGACAAATGAGGTGCGTTCTTACTACAACTTGGTTTATAAATATTCAGTCCTTGGTTTAATAGCTATTGCACGCTTATGCAGAAATGCATGAATACAAAATTTATTACGATTGTATCTCTCTATTCTAAAAAAAAGTAACTACCGCTGTCACCGCCGCCGGTTTTGAATTTTTTGTGACCGGAGGTCTTTCTTCGTTAATATTAAGAAAAATAATGCATACAAAAATATGAAAATCGGCAGTATTATACAAAAATATTTGATAAACACGCTGATGCAGACAGTTTTCAGATCGAAGAATTATTTTAAGAGATATTTAATGCTAAAGTTGGACAAAATCGTTCCACTAAAAAAGTTTTATAGGAGCAAAAACTGTTCATAGGAATTTAATCATTTTTAGATCATTTTATGCATTAGAATTTGCCGGAGTGCAGATTGCATTAATCTTTTTATTTTGACAATTTTTTTGAGGTTTTATTTCTATTTTAAATTCAGATTTTCAGCATTTCTAGAGATATTTTAAACAGATTTAGTAAGTGATATTAATTTAAACTGTTGCCAACTGCATAAACAGCGGAAACAATAATGATTGCTTCAAAAAAAAATATTTATACGCGTAAATAAATTAAAAATTTATTTACACGTGACTATTATAAACAGAAAAAAACATTTGGAATTAGAATTAAATAATTATGTACAAAAAGCAGGAACTTATTAAAAATTACGTCATAAAAACTATAATTACACGTGAATTTTAAGAGAGAAAGGAATTTGTAAAACAATAAATTTATTAACATGCGTTAGAAGTCTTAAATAGGAGAAATTACGTCATATTTACGTCACATTACAGTTATTACATAAAATGAACACAAAATAATATTGCAATACGGTTTAAATTTAGAAATTGTGCTAGACATTTATTTGATATTTTAAGAGAATACTTTTCAACTATTTTTGTTAGGAAAGCGCAAATAATATTTCATTTCTAATACAAGTATTTTCATGTGAATATTAAAAAGAGAAAGAATAGTTAGGTCAAAATTACGTCAGATTAAAAACGATTAATTTAAAATGTCTCATTTAAAAGAACTTTCTTTTCACTTTGTTAAAAAATATCAGGAGACAAAGACTCTGTTTACTTAATTCCTTTTATATTAGCTTATTTTGAAATGTTGTTACACGTGTCTACGTCATCAAGTTATTTTTATTTCGATGTTTATTTGTATTTTAATTAATGATGTACTAATTTATTTGTTTTTTCGTTATTTAAAATAAAAATTATGTCAATTTGTGTAATTTGGCGAGTGGTTTGGCGATTTATATAATTTGGCGAAATTGGTCGACGGGATAATCAAGTATAACCGCAACGGATTTGGCGTTAAAATTCCCCAATCAAAGAGAAATGAATAGAAGTCCGTTTATAGAGAGATCGCCACTGTTTTTTAAATTATAATTCAATCTTTCGAAATCTTTTTAAAGCCGATCAAATTAGCGTGCATTTAGAGTCTACGGTGTCTGGACGGGGATTGGCGAGCGTAGCTCGTAGGGGGCCGAGCCCCCTAGTATATTAAAATTAGTAATACAGAAATATTAGGACTCCATCTTAAATAGTACACCATCATTATGGCTACCTACAATCATTACCTATCACGAGATATCTTTGAATGAATTAGGTATGATAGGATTAAATTATATGAAGAAAACGTTTATTAATATTGTTTTAAGTTTTCATTCGATTTTCACAAAATTTTACATGAAGCGATAAAATTCTGCAACGATTAAATACATTAAATTCCAAACCATTCGGTTGGGTAGTTTTTGCGCTGTTATATGCAGACAGACGAACGGACCAGACGACGACTGTAGCTGCTTCGCATTTATATAATTACGAATGCATCAAAAAAGCATTTTCATGAATCATGTTAAACTCGAATGAAGCTGTTGTATATTTCCGTTCGTGATAATATTGTATTTTTACCGGTTAAAAGAACAATTGTCTTTTTTAACAGTTTATAAAAAATATTCTTTCAAATCTACTATATATAAAAGAATTAGTCATTTAAATACAGAAATATCAGAATAATGTTATGTTCCTTTAACAATTTAATTATTTAGCAGTAACGTGAGATAATTAACATCTTCAAAATAAATTCATGACAGTACCATATTGTATCCTTTTGAAGCATTGATTCTGGCCTAGTTTCGGTTAAGTACATGATTTAACGAATAATACTACGCTTCCATACATGAGATAACAAATATCTTGAAACCAAGCATCTTAACTCTTGCCAAAATGGTAATCTATCATTCTATTGTAGCTAATTTGCTGTTTCAAGACTATCTGAATTCAGCTCGATGACGAAGCTTACAAAAAGATTTTATGTTAACTCTTCTGCTAATCACCAAACTTATATTCTGATAATTTAAACTCATGGTTGCTCTAATGACTTCCTTTCAGTTTGTTATCCACATTACTAAATAAGAATGTTCAAGTAGTTTGATTTTAAACAACGTATCGCTTAACTTTGCACAGCAATTAGTTGACAAGATTTGATAGTTTCTGTTGAATAGTTTAATTTCGAAATAGCAGTTATTACTAACACATTCCAGTTAAATTATTTCTTGTATAATTAATTCAGGAAATTATGTACGCAAAGATATAAGTAAAAATTATCGTTATAATGAAGAATAGTAAATTTGTCCCATTGCATTTTGAGATTTATACTCGCTGCACAGATTGTATGAAGTCTCTAAATAAGATGAATACTTAATATTAAGTTACTAGTGTATAACGAAAAATGGTGGAATGTTGACCCGCATTTAATTTTTATAAGACTTTAATTTTTCAACTACTTTTCAGCAGTGAAACTGAACTCTGAACTTCACTGCTGGAAAGTAGTTGAAAAATTAATTAAATTTGAATATTCACCGATGCTGGGTTCATTTGCGTCTCATGTTACGCCGCTAGATTGTGTGCTCATGAAGACTTTTCCATCTAGTGCTGCGGTTGCAGCCTTACCAACTTATATAAGTGAGAGATGCCAGGCTGGGCATCGTCCTTGTGGCTTAGTAGTAGAACACTTCCAGAGGGCCGGGTTCGATTCCCGGCTTGGACATTTTTCACTAAGTTGGTTTACGTCTTCTTAGCAATGTGATAATTCACGTCTTTGATATTCAATAATTTCAAGCGTAATTTCACTGCTAAAATGTATCTGAAAAATTAATTAAAAAAGGTTTTGTTCTTATCAATTAAAAATTACTAATCACTCGTCTTGGACTTGTGGTTCGATCTGGTCACCTGTACGCCAATTCATATTCAACTCATAAAAGTCTTTGTGCTCATAAGGCTCTTAACGTCATTTATTTTTGCTCTGTTGATCGGAACATTATCGGCTTCAAACGCTTTTTGTAATATCAGCGTCAAAAATTAGACACAGATGCGTAAGATTAAAATCTCAAAATGATCTATTTTTAAAAATTTTATGCACTTCAAAAGAATGCTAGTCTAAAAAGTAGTTGTGGTTTTTATTCTGTATCGCCTGCCGGACTTTTTAAATGAATTTTCAAAGGAATTATCCAATTAATAAAGGAACATTTAATTTCTAAGCTTTTATTTAACCAATGGTATCAAAATTTATGTATTCGCAATCAACGAAAAAATTAACACATAGATGCATAAAAATTAAGCCTATAAATTCAATAGCTAGTATAACATAAATTTCGAAACAAACAGAATTTAGTTCAATTCTTATGAAAATGTATCATTTCAGATTTTCTATTTCATGGCATTTCTTTTCGTTTTTTCCCATTTTTCCATATGCAGCTGAATGATAAAAAAAAGTGCATTGCTGCGAAAGAGTTCTATTCACTAATATACAGCCTGACATACTGAGCAAAAGTTGTTCTTTCAAATAGATAGAAAAAAAAACTGAACTTTTTGAATTCAAACGGAGAATCTTAAAATGAAACAAAATATTTTCCCTTTTTTAACACTTTCCAACAAAGTTGAAAAGTGTTTATGACTTCGGTTTGTCTGTCCGTCTGGCCGTTTGGCCGTCTGCCCGTCTGTTAGCGCTCTAACTCCCGTAAATACACTCGGATCGTTCTGAAATTTTTGGATGTTAGTAAACTCTACCATAGCTCGAACCCTATTTCAAATGAAGTTTGTAGCACGTTTAGTTCATTTACAGGGACAGTCAACAGTTTTCCGTTACATTACGGCCTATGAGAAAAAAATCGTTTAAAATGATTTTTAATGATGTAACATGCTTTCAAACATAATAAAATTGATATGCATTTATCAAGGGTACTAAAATATCCATTCTGTAGAATATGCTGCGCAAGGAATAGTTATTATTCATTTACAGGGCCACACGAAAGGATTCCGTTACATAATGACATAGGAGTGGAGGGAATTTTTTCCGGCGTATTTAAATTATGTTAAATTACTTCATGTAAAATGAAATTGATATACGTCGCTGATGTTTACTATAAGTTATTTCATGTACAATATGAAGTGCATAGCATTATTTACAGGGACACACAAATGATTTCAGATACTATATTGTATCCGAAGCAATGATTGCATGTACATTAGTATGTACATTAGTATGTACATTAGTAATGTATGAAGCAATGTTCATTAGCAATGATTGCTGGAAATGCATTTTTAATTATGGTATGTGCTTTTATGTTTCACTATAGGTATGCATTGCATAGGGTGTGTATAAATGCTCTAATTGATATACAGGGCTATACAAAATAATTCGTAATGGTTACTGGGTATGATTGCAAATTGCTTAAAGGTGGTTTATAAATGAATTATGCATTTTTATGCTAAACTTAATTTAGTTTACTAAGAAATGTTTGCAGAATATTCATAAAATAATATACAGGGTCACGTAAAGAATTGGATACATGGCCGCCTATAAATGGTAATTTCTGGAAATGTGATTCCAGTAGTTTTAAGAGTGTTTTATTTTGAATTAAACTTTAGATAACTAGTGGCGTGTAATAAAGGTACTATGTTAACTACAGGGTTGTACAAAAGTATACAAGTATGTTTTGATCTATTAGTATAAATTGCTGAAAAAGAAATGTCAACCTGTTATATGTTTTCTTGCTAAACTAAATTTCTCCATTATATAGTATCTATATCAACCTACAGATCAAATACATTGCTGTTCAAAAGAATTGGAATACATATTTGCTAAGGAAAGTGACTGCTGAAATCAGTTTTTCAAATACTTTATGCGTTTTCTAAAATGTATAGTTAGTTCTCTTATATACTTTATTTCCCTAAATAACGAATTTTGTTAAAGCATTCAAGAAGTGTTGTAAAGTGTTTCATAATCAATGCTTAACGCATGATTTTTCTTACTTGTTTCTTTTTAAAGAAGAGAATAGGTCTTTTCACCATGCAAAGTCATGCAAAGAATTGGAAATAGTTTGGTTCAGTTGAAAGACGTTTTCTTGTATCTCGGAAGACAGTTTGAAAAAATTTCGCCGGATATTTTAACAATGCACCTTGTGCATATCCATGTGTTTAAATTGTAAATTCAAATGAATTTAAAATTTTATTATTATTATTTTTTTTACAAGTTGCCAAATTATATTAATAGTGCTTTTTCTTTTAAATATACTAGGGGGCTCTGCCCCCTACGAGCTACGGTCGTCAACCCCTGTTTAGACACCGCAGACTCTAACAGCCTGCTAATTTGATCGGCTTTAAAAAGATTTCGGAAGATTGAATTATAAATTGAATCGGACAATTATAATCTGACGTAATTTTCACCAATCTTTTCTTTCTCTTTTTAATATTCACGTAAAAATACTTTTGTTAGAAATGAAATATTATGATCATCTTAAATTATCAAATAAATGTCTCGCGCAATTTTTAAATTTAAACAGTTTTGCAATATTATTTTTTGTTCATTTTACGTAATAAGTGCGATGTGACGTAAATGTGACAGATTCTCCTATTTAAGACTTCTAACGCATGTTAATGAATTTATTATTTTAGAATATTCTTTCTCTTTTAAAATTCACGTGTAAGTATAGTTTTTATGATGTAATTTTCAATGAGTTCCTGCTTTTATATTTTCTGTTTAGAATAGTCACGTGTAAAATAAAATTTTAATTTGAAGCAAACATTATTGTCTGGGCTGTTTATACAGTTGGCAATAGTTTAAATTAATACAATTTTCTAAAATATATAAAAATTATCTAATACCATTTTCTAAAATAATGTAAAAAATATCTCTCGAAATGCTGAAAATTTGAATTTAAAATAGAAATTAAACCTCAAAAAATGAGTCAAATTAAATCACTAAATGCAGCTTGCACACCGGGAAATTCTGACGCATAAAATGAACTAAAAACGATTAAATTCCTATGTACAGTTTTTGCTCCTGTAAAACTTTTTTAATGGAATGATTTTGTCCAACTTTGGCATTAAATATCTCTTAAAATAATTCTTCGATTTGAAAACTGTCTACATCAGTTTATCAAACATTTCTCTATATTACTACCGATTTTCATATTTTTGTATGCAAATTTTTTTTAAATATTAACGAAGAAAGACCATGCTTAAGCATTGAAATTGGATGCTGATCTGCCGGGAATATCTACGCAGATTTTCATTGGTCCATTTCCAAATCAAAACTTTTTTTTATACTAGGGGGCTCTGCCCCCTACGAGCTACGTTCGCCAACCCCCGATCAGGCACACCGAAATCCAAAAAGCAGGCTAATTTGATCGGCTTTTAAAATATTGAATTAAAATTGAAAAGAAAAAAAAAACAATAGCGATCTCTCTGTAAACGTGTTTCCATTCGTTTTCCTTGGATTGGGGATTTTTAAGACCAAATCTGCTGCTGTATATAGATACAATGGCTGTTTTCGTATTTAATTAAAAAAATTAGTTAAACATTTGAAAATAAGCTAATGTAAAATGAATTAAGTAAACAGTCTCATTGTCTCCCGGTATTTTTTAACAGCGCTATAAGATAGTTCTTTTAAATAATTCTTTTTAAATGTATCGTTTCAAATCTGACGTAATTTACACCAATGTTTTATTTCTCTTATTAATATTCACGTAAAAATACTTTTGTTGTTAGAAGGAATTGGATTTGGTTGGGAAGGGTTGTTATTTGCGCTGTCTTCAAATTCACGATAATAGTTGAAAAGATTATCTCAAAATATCTCGCGCAAATATATTTTTGAATTTAAATTGTTTTGCTATATTTTTTGCCATTTTAAATGTGACGTAATTTCCTCAAATTACAAGTTTTAATGCATAATGATGATTTTTTTTTTTTTTTTTTTTAAGATTTCGTTTCTCTCTTAAAATTCAAGTGTAAATATGGTTCGGCACAGATGTCATTTGCTCAATTTTTTTCTGACGCCAATTTCATATGCGCAACGGGTACTTAACTGGTGCTAAAGTGTCGTTATTTTGCTTGATATGGTAACCCGGATGTTGTTGTTTATGCTATTGATGTTTTCGCCAAATTGGCCTCGGAAAATAATTGCGCCAGTATGACATCTGTGCCTATGGTTCTTATGACGTAATTTTCCTGCTTTTAACATATAATGATTTAATTCTAATTTTAAAGTTTTTTCCCGTTTGTAATAGTCACTTGTAAATAAATTTTTAATTTGATGTAAAAATTATTGTTTGCGCTGTTTATGCAACTGGCAACAGTTTAAATTAATAACATTTTCTAAAATTTATAAAAAATATCTCTCGAAATGCTGAAAATTTGAATTTAAAAATGAAATAAAACCACAAAAAATGACTCAAATAAGAAAAATAAATGCAATCTGTACATCGGGAACTTATAACGTATAAAATGATCTAAAAATGATTAAATTCTCATGTATAGTTTTTGCTCCAATAAAACTTTTTTAATGGAACGATTTTGTCCAAATTCGGCATTAAATATCTCTTAAAATAATTCTTCGATTTGAAAACTGTCTGCATCAGCGTATTTATCAAATATTTCTTTATAACACCACTGATTTTCATATTTTTCTATGCAACAGTTTTTTTAATATTAACGATGAAAGGCCATGCTTAAGCATACAAATTGGGTGCCGATCTACCCGGAATATCTACGCAGATTTTCATTGGTCCATTTCCAAATCAAAACTTTTTTTTTATATATATAGAAGGATATAGAAGGAAATTAACCTTTTTTCATAAAAATATTTTAATAATATATTTTTTATTATAATTTCAATAGAAACAGAAAGAAAATAATAGTTTTTTAAACTTATTCTACATCAACTTTTCACACAGATTTCAGAGTTATTTTTATATAATTAGGGGGATGAGGTTCTGGCCCCTACGAAGTACGTTCGACAGTAACGTCCAGACCCCTCAGGCTCTATTCTCTGAGTAAATATATTATCCGATTACGGAAAATTAAATAACATTTTCAAGACTAGTCTGATTTTCTGTCATCGGGTTGCTATTAACTTCCCTTTGATTAGACTATATTTTTGTGCTCAAGCCTGCATCCACCGTTGTCGCGACAGCCTACGGCTTTATTCGTAATTTATTAAGAAAGATAAATGCAAATTTGAAAATTACCTTACATAATAAGGGATGCTTATGTTGTTTGGACCTTTTCCACCATGTTCACTATGAATTTTGGAACAGCCCCGTCAAGTATGATTGAATTACACAGAAACGAGAAGTTTTATATGAACTTGTACAGATAAAAATTAAAGATAACGCATAATATAGTCGTTTCGAACTGATTCTGCAGTCGTCTTCAGAATAAATAGGATCTAGAAATGCTTAAAAGTACAGAGACGAAAGCTTCCTGTCGAGTCTTGATCAATTATATGAATAAAATGAATGCCGTCAGTGAATCTGAATATTTAAAATTAAATAAGTTGAGAATAATTGAAAGTTTGCTTGAAGACCATGGAGTGTCCCCAGATATTATGGGAGCGGATTACATTCAAACAATGTCATAGTAATAGTGGGAAAAATTGAAGTATTGCAATCAGGTAAAGAATTAATTTTTTTTTATAATATTAAGCCATATTTTTGATATATTATAAGATAAATTATCGTCACAGGCATTATACTCACGTGTATTGATTTCGACGGATTCTCTGAACATACAATGACATCATATTTTATCCTGAGGACGACAGCAGAAGCAGTTCGAAACGTCAATATTATGCTTTGCCTTTAATTTTATTTGTACAATTTCATATAAAAGTTCTTGTTTCTGTGTACCATTGAGTAAGTTTATGTGTTTTTAACGCATACATGTTATTTATTATAATTTATGGTGCAATTGTCCTGCATATGCTTATAATATATATATATATATTTTAACAATTTGGAAAAATGGTTATTGTCCTCATCAGGGTAGGAAATCAAAAGCATATCTAAAGGTTTTTATTGGTTTAATCATCATTTTATTCGTTTTCTGATTGGTCTATACAGTAACCTGCATTTCAATTTACTTTCAACAGAGATGGACAACAGAGTGTTGCCACTATGACAAAAAAGTAATAAAAACTACAAAAAAAATTAATAACTCAGAAACAAATTGAGATACAGCTTTCGAACAAATTGCATTTAAAAGTACATTTTTTTCTCTATACGACGATATAAAAAGTAATATTATGGGATGTTTAGAAGTTTAAGAAATAAATTTCATTTAAAATTGGCTGTCAGATTTCTTGGAAATCTGACGATGGAAAAGCCTTTTCCCGAACAGCCAATGAAATGCTTGGATAATACGTTAGTTTCAGGTGGATATTTAATACTGACGAGTCGCAGGCGATTTTTGTTGCTTGCAATTTTATGTGTAATAACACTATTAATGTTTAATTCATAGCGTACGTAATGTATGATCAACTCCGTGCTATTTTTTATGTCTTAAATTTTAGTCTTTCAAAAAATCATTTTCCAAATGGTCATTGTAATTTGTTAAATTCCATTATTTTTTTCTGGGGAATGTGACGAGTAAAACATTTTAATGTTAAAACTAGGTTTTAATATGAAAAGAAAAATTATTCAAAAGCAAAATAAACAAAATCTAATAAAATATGGCGAAAATGTCACATCGTTTCATTTTTCTTCCACTAAACACATCGGCAGCATGTCAAAATAACTTTACAAGCATCCAGCCACAAAAAGAAAAAAAAATGATCAGCATGATCCATCAAAATGTAACACTGTAAACATTTCTTCATTCGAACATAATTCGCCGCGTTTACCACTAGGAGACTCTCTGCATCCTGATAGTTTTAAAAAATAAAAATAAACTTTTTTATTTGCGTTATTTTGACATTTAGTTCCGGAGTGTTATGGGGTATAGTTAACCTGCTGTTCATAAATCATTGTCAAGTCCACTCGCTTTTGTTTTGTGGGAATTTTTCGCTAACAGATGCTGGCTACAGTTTTTATTTACTTTGGTATTTAGTATACTATGTAAGTCCTAGTTGATAAATAGAGAGTATTTTTAGGCTCATGGAGCACATCTTTAAAAAAGTTAATAAATATGTGATAAAAAATTAATAAACTGTAATACTTCGGCTACCAAATGTCACTTCTAGCAAATATTTCTGCTAACAAAGATTGTTTCTGATGTTTTTCTGACTGTGATAAGTGATAATTAGAATATCATTTATAGAATACAAACATAATGCAATTACTTAGAATACAATCAAATGCAATTTATTGCATAAATTGTTAAATCAGATATTTCATTGCTTTAATTGTCAATAAATTTTTATTAAATAACCGAAAAGATCTTAATGCATATATAGAATCTAAATTAATTAACTTACATATAATATGCGCATGATTTGTAAAGAAAGTGTTTTGAATTATGTTCAGACGAAAATTTAATTTTTCTTGTCTTTTTTTTTTTTTTTTTTTTTTTTTCATGCAAAATAAACTGATTTTATAAATAACCTCTACTTATAAAACAAAATAGTACTTATTGAAAAAATAAAAGAATATAAATAAAAAAAGATACACTCTTTATTTTCTATTCATATTTTGCACTTTGTTATTGTTTAAATTATTTCATTTTTGCAGATTCACAGCCAAATGGCCTATTCTCATGTGAATGTTTTGTCGTATAATTAACTACATTGTTTTTATAACTCGTAAACATTTGTAACCATAAAGAAAATTTAGAAGTTTACTACCTGCTGCCAGCTTATGAAGAAATGCCTTAAAATCAATTTATATTTTATAAGTATGTTAAAAAATTACTAAAATGTTGTATTGTCATATAAAACACACCTGTGTACGTAATTTTTATAATTCTGGCCAATCAGGAAGTGGGCGAAAAATTTATTAAAAAATTTCATCTTTACACTCAAAAAACAAATAATTAATTAAAAAAAAGAGTGGAAAAATAAAAGAAATGATTATTTATAAAACTAAAACCAAAAACGTAAATCTTTTTTTGCGCGTTAAAATTTTTATTTCGGCAATTAAAACAGATTTTCAATGCATTCACTTTATAACTTTCAAAATATAACTAGCATTATCTACAGTATCGGTAAAAGTGCACAGAATCTATTTAATTTGAAATATAAGTTGAATTTTTTTTAAATTTTCAGGGTTGTTTAATTTTTTTTAAAAAACTGATTAACGTTTTGGAAACTCAATCCATAAAATTAAATTAAAAAAACAAACAAACAAACAAACAAACAAACAAACATCTCTTACAGCAGAGTAAAAAATTGTTACATAAAAAACTTAAATTATAGAAAGAGATGAAAATTATTTTATTACTCCAAATTATAATTTCAAATTATTTTGTATTATTAATGTGAAATTTATCAATATGTAACTAATAATATTGTTAGTAATTTTTCATACAAAAGAGATTTATTTTCTTGGTAAAATTCTTTAATAATATGTTATTTCCAAAAACTAAAATAGTAACAGAAAGGAAGTATATACATATATTTTTGCTTATATGGGTTCAAACAAAATGCATTCTAAAAATATCGTGTCAAATTTCACGCTTTTCGATTTCAAACTGCATTCCGGGTATTCAAGAAAAAAAAAAAAATCAACTAACCGATGTGTTTCCTTTTCTTGGCATGACTTTGCCTGATGCAAAAGCCTTTTTTCCTTCAAAGAAAAAAACATGTTCCGTTATATTTTAAGAATTTCCGTTTGAATTAAAATAATTCCTTTTTTCTTCTTTTGAGAAATTTTTTTTAACTCAGAATGTTATACTGTACGTAAGTGATGAGAACTTTTTCGGCACAATGAATACGACTTTATTACTGAACTGCAAATGGAAAAGCTAAATAAAAGAACAGAAAAGCAAGAAAGAAAAAGCACTGGTCCAGTATAGATTATGAAACACTCTCCAACACATTTTGAACATTCTAACAAAACTTCACAGTTGAATAAGATTAAAGATGAATTTACCATTTATATACCAATTATCAGGCATTATTGTATATTTAAAAAAAAATTACTATCTGTAAGAAATATAGGTCAGTTTTATAATAAATATCTTAAAGCATATTATATATTATTAACTAGCATATGGCCCCGTCAAAAATGAGGGGAAAGTGTTATTTTAAATTTACAACATTAAGTCAGACTCAATTAAACAGGCGATTGATATGCATGATTATTCAGATAGTGGCAAGTCCTCAAAAGCATTCAAAAAATTGTGTTTGCGAAAGTCAACCTTCAAATGAAGAAAATATGAACCACCTCATGCGGGAAAAAAAGAGCTTTTTCCAACAATCCTATTGCAAAATTCTCACTTTTTCCGCAAATCTGTGATGAAATTCGTGTTTTTTCGCAGCCTTTTGATGAAATGAGTGTTTTTATCGGGATTTATTGAAAAATTCGCTTTTTTTCTGCGCCCTTTTGACGAATTACACCTCTCGCGTTTCTTTGACAAAATTCAGGGGCTTGGCAAGAAAAAATTGTTCAAAATCTCGCCAAAAATCTTTTCAAGATGGCGGAAAAACATAATTTTTAAATCTTTGTTATTTATAAATCAATGATTTTGCCCAAAAAATAGAAAATGGTGTAAAAACATGGATTTATAAGTAGCATAAAGATTTAAAAACGAAGTTTTTCCGCCATCTTGAAAAATTTCTTACGAATGCCGGTAAAATCTAGCTCACAACTACAAAAAAATTTATTAAATATAAAATAAAAAGATAAATATAAATAAATAACAATAAATGAGACGGCGATTCAGAAAAAAGGGGAGTTTCATGCAAAAAAATATGTATAAAAAAAATTAAAAATACTTACACAATAAACAAACAATCAGTTAAAATTTACAAAAAAAAAAAAAAAAAATCAATAAATTAATATTTATGGTGAAAATCTCGTTTTTTCTGCACATCTTTGATGAAATTCATGTTTTTTTCGCAGCCTTTTGACAAAATAACTGTTTTTTCCACAATCCTTTCGCGAAAGGATTGTGTTTATCGGGATTTGTTGCAAAATTCAAGTTTTTTCTTCGACTTTTTGACGAATTACACTTCTCGCGTTTCTTTGACAAAATTCAGGGAAGAGTTCCGCATCCTGTGTCGATTGGCGAAAAAAATTGTGCAAAAATCTTTTCAAGATGACGGAAAAACACAATTTTTAAATCTTTGTTATTTATAAATCAATGATTTGCACACAAAATAGAAAATGATGTAAAAACATGGATTTATAAGTAACATAAAGATTTAAAAACTAAGTTTTTCCGGCATCTTGAAAAATTTGTTACGAATGCAGACAAAATCTCGCTCAAAACTGCCAAAAAATTTATTAAATATAAAATGAAAGTAAAAGGATAAATATAAAGAAATACCTATAAATGAGACGGCGATTCATAAAAAAAAGGGGGAGTTTCATACAAAAAATATTTAAAATATTTACACAAAAAACAAACAATCAGTTAAAATTAAAAAATAAATCAATAATTTAATGTTTAGAAAAAGGAATCTTAGTCAGGGTCTGAAACACCGTCAAGGTAATGATACTTCTCTTCTAACTGAATTAAATTTAAATTTTGATGGATGTTTGGTAATACACACTTGGTGTTTTCAGACTCGTATTTTTTCGGCATTCCGTTTCCGTTTGGCCGAATCTATTCCGTTTTTTGGAGAATTTATTCCGTTGGCTGAATCTTCCGTCTCTAAAGTGGTAAACCATGTAAAAATCGATATATTGGCCAATAAAGGGTGCATTTTATACAACTAATGCAAAAATCTTAATAAAAAACAAAAAGAAATAAGCAGCAGAGCAAGCGAGACTTACCTTACAATCAAAATACGTTCACAGAAGCACAGGTGCATCCGAATGTATGCAGCAAATTAGTTACGTAACAGAAAATTTAGCTGACTAACGGTTCACCTGATACTGATGAACCAATAAGTTTCAAGATCTCCTGATTTCAAAATTTACATTTTTTTCAGGATCTTATGTTGAAACTTGCACTTTTGCAACCTTTCGATGTAATTCTCGTTTTCTCTGAGATCCTCTAATGAAAATCATATTTTTTCTGTGATTATTTGACGAAATTCACGTTTTTCGCGATACTTTGGTGAAATAATGCATTTTTTCTGCAGTCATCTGATGAAATTAATGTTTTTTTCACGATTATTTGGCGAAATTCACATATTCCATGATCCTTAGACAAAACATGCGTTCTAAAGGACCCTTTGGTAGAAATTCTGGTTTTTTTTTTCTGCGATCTTTTGACAAAATTCATATTCGTTTGACGAAACCACCATTTTTAGGGTTTCGTTCATCTGAAGAAACCCTATTCGTCTCGCTCCTCTGTCTGTCTGTCTGTCCGTCACAGAGCCCGTTCTCAGAAACTACACATGTAGGAGACTTGAAATTTTGAGTACTTATAGCTGAAAACCTCACATGAAACGACAAATCCTAAAATTTTGAAAAAGTCTTAAATTTAACCCTTTGGGCTCCCACATGTGTATTTCAAACAATTCTGTCTAAGTCAGCCCCTAATAAGGTTGGAGTCATGAAATTCCTCATACTTATAGCTGAACACTTGAGACAATAAGACAAATCATAAAATTTTGAAAAAAGTTTTATATTTAACCCTTTGGGCTCCAACTTGTGTATTTTAAGCAATTTTTTTTAAACAGATCCCCTAATTAAGTTAGAGACATGGAATTTTGAATTATTATAGTTAAACACATTAGCCCACACAACAAATCATAAAACGTTGAAAAAGTGTTATATTTAACCCTTTGCGCTCCAATTTGTGTATTTTCAGCAATCCTTTATAACAGAATTCCTAATCAAATTGGAGGCATGCAATTTTATATTCTAATAGCTAAAAACCTCGGATCACACGACAAATAATAAATTTCGAAAAAGTTTTATCTTTAACTCTTTGGAGTCCAGCTTGTGTATTTTAAGCAATTCATTTTAACAGAGTTCCTAAGAGAATTGGGGACTTCAAATTTTGCATACTTATAGCTGAACGCCTCAGATCCCACGCCAAATAATAAATTTCGAAAAAGTTTTATATTTAACCCTTTGGACTCCAGCTTGTGTGTTTTAATCAATTCTTTTTAACAGAGCCCCTAATTGTATTGGAGACTTGAAATTTTGCATACTTATATCTGAAAACTTCAGATCACACGACAGATAATAAATTTCGAAAAAAGTTTCATATTTAACCCGTTGGACTCCAACTTGCGTATTTTAAGCAATTCTTTCTAACTGAACCCATAATTAAATTGGAGATTGGAAATTTCGCATACTTATTAGCAGAATACCTGAGGCCAGGCGACAGATCATAAAATCTTTAAAAAGTCTTACATTTAACCCTTTGAGCTCCCACATATATATTTTAAGCAATTCTTCCTAAATGAGACCCATAATTAAGTTGAAGACATGAAATTTTGCATACTTATAGCTGAACACTTCAGATCACACGACAAATAATAAACTTCGAAAAACGTTTTGTATTTAACCCTTTGGACTCCAGCTTGTGCATTTTAAGCAATTTTTTCTAACTGAGACCATATTTAAATTGGAGATTTGAAATTTTACATACTTATAAGCAGAACACCTGAGGCCAGGCGACAAAATTATAAAATCTTGAAAAAGTCTTACATTTAACCCTTTGAGCTCCCACATGTATATTTTAAGCAATTCTTTCTAAATGAGACCCATAATTAAATTGGAGACATGAAATTTTGCATACTTATAGCAGAAGACCTGAGACCACACGACAAATATTTTTTTTTTTCGAAATAGTTTTATATTTAACCCTTTGGACTCCAGCTTGTGTTTTTTAATCAATTCTTTCTAACTGAGCCCCTAATTAAATTGGAGACATGAAATTTTGCATACTTATAGCTGAACACTTGTGATCACACGGCAAATGATAAATTTTTCAAAAAGTCTTATATTATTGACTCCTCTGGGCTCTAACTTGTGTTTTTTAAGAATTTTTTCTAACTTAGCCGCTAATTAAGCTACAGCGAGCTAGTTTCACTTGAAGGCTCCGGGAGGGGGAAGGGGGTTCAATTTTTCCCCAAACCCCTCATCTGATATATTCTTTGACGACCCTTCGGCCACTCTTTCATTTTATGCACAATAGCCATTCATATTTTATTTCCACTTGGCCAGGAGGGCTTTCCTATTTTACGTTTTATGGGTCCAATTTCCTCGACTAATATAAGTGCGAATAGGTTCTAAAACGGAGTTTTGTCGGGCAGACATTTGTTTAGAATAGAGTGCACTCCCTAGTTGCGAATTGTGGAGCTAACAGATTTTGCAAAAGAATAGTGTTTTGAAAGAAATATTAAACGATACCCTCTGTGCGATCTCTGATCACACTTACACACTTGTTCTACGATCTTTTGATGATTTTCGCAATCCTTCAACCAAAGTAGACAGATGATAGTTGCAAGCTCCTGGCTATGTTTTTTCATGCTGTTTGTTTCTATACATGGACTAAATGCACAGTAGGTCATGGGAAAGGATTAGAAATAAACTCAATTTGGCACTGTTTGTACTCTCATTTTTATTTTGTCAAATTCTGCTACCGTCCCCCCTCTCGTCAACAAATTTTAATACTGATTTGCATCAATCCCAGGGATGATAAATTGTGTCGAAAAAGTGGAATTCCATGTTTTCGCTGGAAAGTGGCATGTCTGTAAATGCTTTTAAAAATATATGCATAGTTGAAAAAATAAAACAAAAAAGCTGTTGCATTTTTCATACAGCAAAAAATAATTCACAGAAATATATTAAATTTAGCTTAAAATATGCATAGGTGAAATAAGAAGCTTAAAAGTAAAACAAAAACATGTGGCATTTCTTTAAAAAATCAGATGTTTATTTTTTAATTTTAGATGAAACTTTAAAATTTGATTCATATATTTGGCTAAAACTAAAACACCATTATGTGCATCATTCACATACATAAAGTTATGCTTTTTAACGGTACAAAAATTTACTAAAATTTAAAAAAAATATTAATCTTCATTTTTAAATCTTTATTATAATGAAACGTTCCTGTGAGTGATAAATGATTTTAAAAATCTGAATGAACATGAACTTAAAATATGCATAGTTTAGATAAAAAATAAACAAAAAATTGTGCCTATCGGTGTTTAATTCTGCTCCATGTAAACTCAACTGAGTTTATCAGGCAAACTGAGAAATCCGTTGATTGCCGCGATCGCCAACGTGCAATTCTTTTCCTGGTCAATTGGTGCCTTCTTTCAAAAAGCGATTCATTCGGAAAATCCATAATAAAAATTAAAAAAATTGTTTTAAAACATTCACAAATAACTGCAGATAGATCAAAGCAAATAGCGGCGAAATATCAGCATGTTTTTCCTAAAGAAACAAAGTTTCACTGTTGCCACTACAGAAGAGTGAGATATGTGAATCATTGACATGAATCAATATTCATATGAATGATTTATATGAATAATGATGAATAATGATTTTTTTTTGCAACAATAATAATAATGATTAGCAAAGTGAAATGTAATTTCTAAAAATTTTCCATTAAATTTTAATATACTAATTATATGCAAATATTAACTCGTATTTTTAACAAACTTCGATTGTTTATATTAATTGACGATAGACGGCAGTAAAAATAGTTTTTGAGGTTTAAAACAAAATTAAAATATTTAAAGTCTTTAATATGCTACTACAAATATTTTAAGAACAAAATCAGATAATTAACCTGTATTTTTTTAATGAAGCGCTCAAAGAGTCATTCATTTATTTCAATATTCGGAAATTGTTAATGGCAACAGTGTTCTTTTGTTTACATCTAGTAATCTGATGTTTATAATAGCTTATTTTTAATCTGGAGCTTAATACATTATAATTGGATATGATATACATGTTTTAGTGAAAATATGCTGAACAGACATGATTTCAAGTAGAAAAAATTATCATTTAGCTGTCATATGTTAAGATATGTTTTTCATTAAGCCTAATATGGCGTTTAGCTACGGTCGATTCGCACACTGGAGTGGTCCGTACCGGCATAGTTACCGACAATGAGATTTTATTATAAGTAGATAGACGTAATATTAAAAAAAAATCATAATATAAATTAAACTTTCTAAATGCCTTCGCTTCTAATTTTTAGAGAAGTAAAAGCGTTCTTCTCGTATATTTTATATTGTATATGAATTCGTGAATAATTTTTTTTTAAATGTTACATCTACTAATTTTATACATAACAGGCTTTAATATATCTACTATAAAAGCTGACCTGTATGTCTTTCTTATTGTAATGTTGTATTAAAATATACAATAATGTCTGATAATTGGTATATAAAGGGTAAAATTGTAAAAACAGACATTACAAACTAAAAATGTAGATATCTACATCTTTTATATTAAAATGGTGTTTGAGTAAACAATTTAGAATGCCTATAACACATTTGAAAATCCAATTTCAGCAGTTATCATCTATACTGACACTTCAGCAAAAATCTAACTTAAATAAGCATTTTCCTGTAAAATTCTGAAAAGTACTGCTATATTGGTGCAACTTACTTGTCTTAACTGTTATAATTTATGTTTCAGTTATTGGTTTTTAGGTGCGTTCGTAATTATATAAATACGTAGCACCTACAGTTGTCGCCTATTCTGTCTGTCCATCTGCCTGCATGTAACAGCGCATAAACTACACAAAGGAATCGATTGAAATGTAATATATACAATCGTTTCACAATTTTGTCTACATCGTTAAAAATTTTGTAGTGGATTGAAACAACTTTTGGTGCTGCAGCAGCTGCAACCGTAAGATGGTGAAATCTCACTCCAAGATTTTGGGTTCCGGTTGAACCTTGCCTCCAAATGTTGGTTCAAGATTTCACCAGCACAGCATCACCTATATAACACTACTTTCAATTTTGGTTGCAGCTAATGGAACACCAAAAATTGGTTTAACGTATCACAAAATTTTTAACAGTGTAGTCATTTCAGATTTTATGAAAGTCGAATCAAAACTTAAAAAAAGATAATAATAAAAGTATTATTCATTCTATTAAATCCTATCATTCGTAATAAAGTCAATGATATTCCATGATAAGTAATGATTCTAGGTTGGCATGGCGATTACGTCCTAGTTAAGATGGATTATTTCCGTATTACTGGATTTAATATATATAATCGTAATACATTTTCATGAATTTTTGCATACGAATGCAACAACTATTGCACCAAGACCTGAATATTCATAAAATCATCATCAGCAAAAAATCTCTTGATCGAGAATGAAACAGGCAAGTGTTTGAAAGTTACTATATATGGTATATCTAGCTTTGAATTTATCGATAGATTTTAAATATACAATATCATTTGCACAGATGCTTCTTAATTTATCTTTTTGACCATAGTGTCTGTGTCATTTATGTTGAGCTGTTTTAGTATTTCAATAGGCTTTTTCGTATATTTTGTGTAAATCATCAAGTAATTTATATAATTCAGTTGGAGTTCCATTACCTGAGCTTTATTCTGTTGAGCTGAACCAGATTTTAACCAGATGCTATAATTAATAAGGTTTGCTGGGTGGAAAATTTCCACCAGATTCGTCCGGTATAGCTCAGATGGTAGAGCATTGGCGGCTTCAGCCAAGAGATCTCTGGTTTGAATCCTGGTCCGAACATTTTTTGCCCAGTTGGAAATTTACGTCTGGTACTTCAGTATGTTTATCTAGAAAAAGTTGATTACTGCACGGATAAAATGTGGCAAAAATTAATGAAAGCTCACGTCCAAAGTGAAATTGATTAGGGAAAAATAATATAGATGAATGTTTCAAACCATTATAAAATGACTTGCATATAAATAATGCATTTTCAAAAGAGGGACCTTCCTCTAAATGTATGTTAACATAATATTTAATTAAGGTATTATTCACTCCGAAATGCTGTTAGATTGCGGTCTCACGAGAGAACTGTGAAGTACTTTAATGTCAATTGTATCATGGAAAATATTGTATAATTGAGAGGTATACTGGAGTCCTAAGTCTGGCAAGACAACAACAGGTCCCCGGAAGAGGTGATGTAACTAAATAAACAACGCCAAATTTCGTGATAAAATGTAAATACCTTTTAATATGCCCATCTGGACATAGATGACTAATTTGTTGAAATTCTCATTCATATTCAGCATTGACGAAACAGGTATTGATTCTTCTATAATCGAGTTCCAAAAATTTTAGCTTCTTGCGTATGAGTGAAATAAGCATGATTTTTAAAAACAAGGAATGCTAAAGCTACCTTTTCCACACGGCACAGGTAGGAAGAACCTTTTTAATTTAATTTAAAATTAAATTGATTTTAAATCTTAATTGTAAAAAATAATTTATTTTTTGCTGTAACTTTTTTTTGTACAGGGTGGCTACTAAATACTGTAACACTCCAAAAAATATGAATTAATTTTAATGATCTGTTAAAACAATTTATTTCGCTATTTTAGCGTTTGGCAATCTTCTATTAGTGCAGACGAATTTTGTCATAAAGCAAATATTTAAAATTATTTTAAAGAGAAAAGCCAAAAGAATGATGATTAAACAGCTTTTTGTTCGCAGATTTTCCGCAGGTAAAATCTTTAAGCAATTAAAATGCTTTGGTTTTAATGGAACATTTATATATAGAACTATAAATTGATTATTGGATACTAATAGCGATGTAAAGATCGATCTAGGTCTGGATGTCCACACTCAATTCGCACAATAGAGCACATCAAAAGTCTTCGTGAAAAGGTGTGAAGAAATCCACAACTTTCTGCAAATAAAATGGCTGCAGAAGAGAAGGTGAGTCGCAGAACTATGCAAGTTATTAAATATGAAAATCTGAGTTGTTGCCCTTATCGCCAAAGAAAAATTCAAGTTTCGACTGCTGCGCAAAGAATAAAAAGATTACAAAGAAGGAAAAAACTGATGAAGCGGCATGGTAGGAAAAGCGTTGGCAGAATAATATTTTCTGATGGGAAACTATTTTGACTGAACAGTGTTATAATGCTAAAAATCATGTCGTATATTCAGCAACCCTCGAGGATATACCTGAACTCTTTCGAACTGTTAAACGCTTTCAGAACAAGAATTCTGTTATGGTTTGGGCTGCAGTGTCAAACAATGGAAAATTGCCTTTGAAGTTCATCGATAAAGGAGTAAAAAGCAATGTGAACATTACAAACAGGTCATATTGGCTACACATTTATTGCCCCATGCTGACAGATTGTATCCAAAAAGTATTAGATGTTTCAGCAAGATTCTGCACCTTCGCAGAGGGCTAAATCAACACAGGCTTGGCTCCCTGTCAGTTGTCCGAACTTTATCATGCAAGAAGATTGGCCACCTTCTTCACCGGATCTAAATCCTTTAGATTATTGCGTCTGGGGAATTTTAAAGGCTGAAGTAAATAGCACCAAACACTGAAGTTTGGACTCTCTCAAAGCTTCCACATTGCGTGAATGGAACCGATTACCTACTAAAATGATTCGTGCCGCAGTCGGACAATGGCATAAGAGATTATCTTTAGTAATCAATAAAGATTGCGGTCAACTCTGGTAAAATTATTTCCCGGTGAACTTTCATCTCTGATGTTCATCATATTAGCGTAGTTATCATTTTCTATTTTATATTTGTAAACTAATATGACTGAATATTTGTAGCAGTATTTAGTAGACACCCTGTATTATAAACAGAATCTTAAAGAAATTAAGTATTAGCATTTCTTTCGACTTATGAGGACTTCCATTGATTGTATGAATCTATTCTCTTGCGCTAGAAATATAAATATGGGGCATTCTCACAATCTTTTGACTTTCATGTCCCTGAATAATAATTTTTTATTTAATACACTTTTTTGTGATTTTTTATTTCATATACAGGGGAACATCCCATTGCATGATTGCATAACAATATTAACGATATAAATAAGTTTTGGTGGATGTTGGGGGTCCAAATACCAGGAAAACACATCTACCGTCCCGTGTCCCTGATGCTGATTTTTAAGTTTGGAGCTGTCTGGATAAAATTGTTTCAATAAAAATAATTCAATGTAATTTTATTCTGAAACTGAAACTATTGTTTTATATAAATATGTAGCTAAAAATTAACCTGCACACATTTTTAGTGTTGTTATTATTTTTTAAACACTGTCCCTGGGTTTTAGATTCCTTACCATCCCACTTCTAAAATTATACAGAAAATGATTTCAGATGCAGCCACAGAATTTTGGCCTCCACTCTTTTCGGGTCGGGCCGGACCCGGGCCATACTTTTTTCTGATGAATCGGGCCGGACCAGACCTAACTTATTTTTTCTGTGCAGAGCCGGGACTGGTTTCATTCCTAGTCTTCACAGCCCAAAATTTTCAGTCCCAGTTTTGACCCAGCCATTATGATAATCATTGTCTCAGCGTAGACTCGTTCATTCAAAGGTCAGTTAAATTTGACCTGGCCCAAAACTTTTTGTGAAAAATGCATACATTTTTAAAATCGCCATTATTCTACACTTAAACATTAAAATTTATTCTTTTAAAGCATAGAATATTTCTACGCTTATTAAAATATACCTAAATTAAAATATAATAAAACGTTTGAAAAGGAACCTGTCTATGACGGAATGCTGTTTTAAACTGAAAAACGTGTTGATCCATGCAAAATTAATATACTAATACGTAAGAAGAGAATATATAATACATTTACACTTGCTTAGAAGGGAACTTGTCTATAACGCATTTATTTTTCTTTTCTGTGTAATTCCGTTTTAGAAGATTTTACTGTATAGCATTTTTCAGATTTTTAACACTTCATTCGATTTAATAAGGATTAACAATATTAATGATAACTGAAATATTTACATACAAGAAATAGAGATTCATTAAAAAAAATAAATATCGCAGCCTGCGGCACTTCTATAAAAATGAAGATATTAAACATGAAAAAAAAAGTTAAGATAAATATTTTTGGTCAGAACTCCTCGTACGAGGCAAATTTTTAACCAAATCAACGTAAAATCAATGTTTTGTAGAAATTCACTCGGACCGGGCTCGGGCCTAGATTTTAATTTTTTTTCGGGCCGGGCTCTTGCCGAACTTTTAAGTTTTTTACCGGGCCGGGCTGGGCCGGGCTCGAGCCGAACTTTTGATTTTTGCATCGGGCCAGACAGGGCCACATTTTTTTTCTGTGAGTAGGGCCGGGCCTGGAAATTTCGGCCCATGCAGACCTCTAACACCGATAATAACGCTTCGAGTAGTTATTTGATAGTTTTATTATTATTATTATTATTATTATTATTATTATTTATTTATTTATAGATTGCCGGTCCATAAAATTATATAACAAGTATACACAAGATATGTATTTTTCTAATGTTCCACTTAAAAAAAAAAATTATAATAATACACAAGATATTTGCAAGTAAATACGATTTAACCTATAAGAAACTTTTTATAAATAATATACACTTATCATAGGTTTATTTTTAATTCTTATAATGAAATGCACGATAAAAGTATATTAAATCAAACTATATTTTACAAAAAAAAAAAAAAAGTATTACAAACTATTGTTATTAGATATTTTCAATGAATAATTTAAGAAAAAGGAAAATAAACTAAAAGTTCTGGGAGAAATCTTGAATTTCTATTTCGTATATATACTTTTAAACACTCTTTAGAACAGAAAGATAGTTTTTCGTGGTCTTAAAAAAACGTAAAACTTCAATTGAAGATGTTTCGTTTCTTGAAGAATATATGGAAGAAGAAAAATAGTAGTAGACGTTTTCAAATACGGAAAAATGCTTGGAATTCTTTTTTTTTTACTTAATGAGTTCAAGAGGAAAAATTCAACGAAGCGAGTGGCTATTAACTTTTCTGAATTGCTTCCTTTAAATACTTTTTGACATATGTGATAAAATGAGAAGTAACTATTTTAAACTTTGTAATCTTGAAGGGGGAAAAAATATCATTACTCTTATTTGATTCCCAATAAAATAGATAAATGATTTTATTGACTTATACAATTCTAAAGGATTTCCAAACTATTCAGAATAACAAACACATTTCCTTTATCTTTATTAATTCAAAATAGATGTCTGTTTCGTACAACATAGAATATAAAGAAGAGATTTTTGCTTATTTATTCATCCAAATATTAAAGAATTTGAAGAACTATGAATTCTAAAATTTAATTGAAAATCAATTTGTTCAGTATAAGATTTGTAAATTTGTCTCGTTTTAAAATTTCACTTGAATGTAATGAATAAATTTTTTGGTTACTTCTCAATTATCCCGTCGACCACTTTCCGTAAAAAAAAAGGCCGCCTGACTCTAACGCCCAATAAATAAATGGAGGGATGTTACCGTTGGAATCTCAAAAAATAAAAGAAATTCTGAAAAGCTTAACTCACTAACGAGTCAACTATCAATAATTTTAAAAAATAAATTTTAAATTAGGTTATTGAAAACAGAGAAAAAGTATCTTCCATATTTATTTATTTGCATTATTTTTCTTAATTATCCCTCACGGCTGGTTTATTTTTGTGATATCAGATGAAAGTTATCTATTGTATAACTATTCATCACAACATTTTTCCAAAGCATTTTCATTTTATTATCCTGTCGTCGCCGTAGAAAGTAATACTTATTTTAATTAACAGAATTATTAATAAATCAGTAGAACATCATTCAAAATAGCGACAAAAGTTGAATTAAAAATCCCTTAATAACATAATAAACGTGTATAAGGCATCTGATTTCATGTGAATGTGACGCCATAATCATGCAATTTTGGCGTTAAGTCACATACACTGTTAAAAAAAATTAGGGGAGCACATGGTTTATTAAAATTACGCAAATATTTACACCGATAAGTAATGTAAAATAAAACATCCATAATTAAGTGCAGTAGAAAACAGATTAAAAAAAAAAACTTCACATGCAAATTGAAGTTTATGACGTCAAAAAGTAGAAAAAGGAGTTAAGTGTAGTAATCGGGATCTTTCAGAAATGTCTGTTTGAGTGTCTCAGTTGTAAAATTCAATTGCTCAGCTTGTGTTTTGAGAAAAGATGACTTGAAAATGTCACAACAATGTGATTTAACGAAATCCATGGCTTGGCGTGTTATCGGGACAATTGAATCTGGAGAAACACAACGAAGTGTAGAGGACGCTGTTGGGGTCGCAAGAAGTGCCAATGCAAGGCTGTGGAATCCATTCCAAGACACATGGAATTGTAGATATCGACAAGGGCAAGGTCGGCCATGTGCTACCACACGAACTGATGACCGATATATCCTGTTAGCAGCTCATCGAGACGGAACGGGCAATGCTACTCTGCTGCAAACACAGTTGTTCTTGGCCACAGTACGAAGGGTGTCCAGCCAAACACTCAGAAATAGGGTTCATCAGGGTGGTCTCTATGCACGTAAGCTAATGGTGTTTATCCCGTTGATCTCAAGGAACTGTGCGGCCGAAAGAATGTGGACAAGTGAACATCGAGTTTGGAGACAACGTTGTTGGAGTCAAATTCTGTTTACAGACGAATCCTGATTCAGTCTGGATGTGACATCTGATGTGTTTTGGCATGGAGAGAAAACGGCACTCAAAATAATCCCACATTCGTTCGTGAAAGATCACATTGCAGACGAGGTGGGTTGATGCTTTGGGCGTAATCAGCATAGGTGGACATACGGGCCTACATATAATTCGGTATGGCACTTTGACTATCCGAAGTTATACCGACGAAATACTGAGACCTCATGTGGTATTTTATCTTGCAGAAATTAGTGATTTTTTTCCATGCATGATAATGCCAGACCTCATACAGTTCGTGTTGTGGAAAACATGCTTGAAGCTAAAAAAAATACAGCGTATGGAATGATCAACATGTTCGCCTGACCTAAATCCGATCGAGCATGTATGGGACATAATCAGACGACACCTTTCTGCGAGAAATAGGCCTACTTTTACTAGCCGGGACTTGGAGATTGCAATTTTTGAGCAGTGGAAGAGTATTTCCCAAAGTCTTATCGATAACCTCATCGCATCCATGGAAAACAGATGTGCAGCAGTCATAGCTGTTCGAGGAGACCACACGTCATATTAAAAATCTTGCATCATTTCTAAACAATACTTTTTTTTATCATTTACATGAAACCAAATTGTTGCCCTAAACCCATCTTTTCATGTTCTTGCCATCTTTTCAAAGAATGAAAGCTCCCTTATAAATTTCTGAGTCTTTTTTCTGTATTGCGCATTGATACACGCGTACTATCCATTTTATGCCCATACATGGCTGCGTTACACTGTTCTCTTCACATTTTTGCTTGCTCCTCTAATCTTTTTTTAACAGTGTAATTCGGCAATAGCCCTTTTTTCATTTCTTTTTCCTTATGGAAAGTCCTCTATTGGATACTAATTTTTTTTTTTTTTTTATAAATCTTATGGGAAAATAATTCTTTGTAATTAATGTAATTAAATTTAGTATGTCGCTCAAATTTAATCTAATAAAATTAATGTATTCAAATTTCATTTATAGCTCATATCTTTATTTGAAAAAAGTGCCCTTTCTTATAAAAAAAACTTTATATATATTTTTTAATTTATGGTTAGAAGTACTCATTTTTTTTCTATTACCGTGACATTTTATATAATACAGCATAATTTTCTTTAAATAAAATTATGTGACATATTTGTAGATATAGAAAATCATCTATTTATATAAAATTGAAGTCTCTGTGTGTCCCCCACAATTCCGGTAGGACCGCCGCATTGAAATGAGTAATTGTTGAAAAACACTAATGCTGGGTTACCACAGTAGCGCCAAATGTTGGCGACAAAAATAAGTTATCATATATGAAGCCAACTTGGCGATAGCTGGCTAATTTGGCGAAATTCCCATTTAAAACCATTAATCTTGCATAAAGGAGGTCACCGCAATTTAATTTGAACTCCGCTCTTTTAAGGTTTTCTTCTTTCAAAATCTATGGGTGAGAATTTAAAGTGTAATGTATGAAAATGTACATCTTTACATCTACCTGCCGATGCTGCTAATAAAATAATCGCCAATAGACGACGCTGAGCTCCTGCCTGAACTCCTAACTGCGCGATTTTAATGTGCTTTAGATACTTTTCCAGTATGGGTGCATTGGCGAAGAAGGAAATTTGGCAACATATTTTCTGGGATCCTATCTACTGACACGCATTTTTTTTTTCGATATTTATACGGTTTATTTAACATATAAAAGCCATTTATTTGATTTTATATAGAAACGGAAGTAATTTGGATATAAAAAACATGAATAATATACATATAAAATACATGATGCTACTTAGTTATCCCGTCGAACAAAAATCTATCACCAAACTACAAGATTAAATGCCAATAATGGTTGATCGTAAATGTCACATTCATTTTCTTTAAGCAAGTTAATCAAGTGATTTTTATTTCGACCCTAATTAGTATTTTTAATAATGTTATACTATTTCCTTTGTTCTTTCGTCATTTAAAATAAAAATTATGTCAATTAGTATAATTTGGCGAAATTGGTCAACGGGATAACTAAGTAGTACCATTTATTTCCTTCTATATATAAAAAAAGTTTTGATTTGGAAATGGACCAATGAAAATCTGCGTAGATATTCCGGGTAGATCGGCATCCAATTTGAATGCTTAAGCATGGCCTTTCATCGTTAATATTAAAAAAACTGTTGCATACAAAAATATGAAAATCGGTGGTATTATAGAGAAATGTTTGATAAATACACTGATGCAGACAGTTTCAAAATCAAAGAATTATTTTAAGAGATATTTAATGCTAAAGTTGGACAAAATCGTTCCATTAAAAAAGTTTTATTGGAGCAAAAACTATACATGAGAATTTAATCATTTTTAGATCATTTTATACGTTATAAGTTCCCGATGTACAGATTGCATTTATTTTTCTTATTTGAGTCATTTTTTGTGGTTTTATTTCATTTTTAAATTCAAATTTTCAGCATTTCGAGAGATATTTTTTACAAATTTTAGAAAATGTTATTAATTTAAACTGTTGCCAGTTGCATAAACAGCGCAAACAATAATTTTTACTTCAAATTAAAAATTTATTTACACGTGACTATTACAAACGGAAAAAAAACTTTAAAATTAGAATTAAATCATTATATGTTAAAAGCAGGAAAATTACGTCATAAGAACTATAGGCACAGATGTCATATTGGCGCAATTTTTTTCCGACGCCAATTTGGCGAAAACATCAATAGCATAAACAACAACATCCGGGTTACCATATCAAGCAAAATAACGACACTTTAGCACCAGTTAAGTACCCGTTGCGTATATGAAATTGGCGTCAGAAAAAAAATTGCGCCAATATGGGGCGTATATGACATCTGTGCAAAACCATCTTTACACTTGAATTTTAAAAGAGAAACAAAATCTTAAAATAAAAAAACCATTGTTATGCGTTAAAACTTGTAATTTGAGAAAATTACGTCATATTTAAAATGGCAAAAAATATAGCAAAACAATTTAAATTGAAAAATATATTTGCGCGAGATATTTTGAGATAATCTTTTCAACTATTATCGTGAATTCGAAGACAGCGCAAATAATATTTCCTTCTAACAACAAAAGTATTTTCACGTGAATAGTAATAAGAGAAATAAAACTTTGGTGTAAATTACGTCAGATTTGAAACGATACATTTAAAATGAATTATTAAAAAGAACTATCTTATACCTGGAGACAATGACACTGTTTACTTAATTCCTTTTACATTAGCTTATTTTCAAATGTTTAACTAATTTTTTTAATTAAATACGAAAACAGCCATTTTATCTCTTAATAGCAGCAGATTTGGCCTAAAATATCCCCAATCCATTAAGACGAATGGAAACCCGTTTACAAAGTGATCGCTACTGTTTTTTTTTTTTTTTTAATTTTAATTCAATATTTTTAAGGGGTCAGGTAACCTTTGAACCAATAAAGTACATGGAAAAGTGACCTCTGTAAGTATTGCAGTCATTCTTTAACTAATTAACTTTTAGTTATAAAATTGAAAACACATGTTAGGAACGATTTATTTTATCAATCGAAGTTGTTAGAAAAGGTATACACATATATAGTTTTTTTAATTTATTTTTAAAGATAATACAATTTTTATGAAAGAATTATTCTTGCATGCATTGCGCGCATGATTTTTCCCATTTCAATGACTGAAGAAAGCCAAGATTTTTTTAATGAGTACAGATGTGAAGTGTTTTCAGAATGACCTACAATGAAAAAAATAAAACTTGTAGATCTCAAGAATTTTTTTTTTTTTTTTTTGGAGAAATTCGAAATATCGAGTTTTTTTTTATACAAAAATAGCCGTGAATTCTAAACTTCTTACTTGAGAAACATAATAATAGGTCATTTTGTGCTTCTGTACGTTTAATACACCCACCAAAATTTCGTGAGATTCTAGGCAACCGTTTTTCAGAAATCGTGCGCGCAATGATCAAAATCGCTGTTTTGAGAAAATTGGCTTTAAATATGGAAAAACCCATTGATCCTGTAGCAAAAGCTCAAAGTGTTTTAGACATAACTTCTCTTCTAATGTGAATTTTTGTATGGGGTTTGATTTTAAATGTTCCCAAAGAATCATATTTAATTATAAGCTATTTAAAAAAAATACGATTTTTGGACGCTCCAAAGGTTACCTGACCCCTTTTAATGCCGATCAAATTAGCGTGCTTTTTGGATTTTGGTGTGCCTGAACGGGGGTTGGCGAGCGTAGCTCGTAGGGGGCAGAGCCCCTAGTAATATAAAAAACTATTTATCCATTTTTATAAAGAAGCAGAATTAATTTTTGCAGAGATGTCATATACGCATCGGGTTTGGCGTGATTTTTTTTCTGACGCTTATTTGGCAAAAATCTCGCTTTCGAATACAAGTTACTTATATATTTTTAAATTATTTTCTATTATTTTGAAAAGGAAATAACAATAGATAAATAAAAGTGTAGGCACAGATGTCATATACGCCCCCATATTGGCGCGATTTCTTTCTGACGCTAATGTTATATGTGCAACTGGTGCCAAAGTGTTGTTATTTTGCTTGATATGATAATCCGGATGTTGTTGTTTATGCTGTTGATGTTTTCGCCAAATTGGCGTCGGAAAAATATCGCGCCAATATTAGGCGTACATCTATAGCAAAGTTTAATTAATAACTATAGAACAAAACAATTTATAAAATTTAAAAAAGGCATGTCATAATGGAGCGATTTTTTTTTACGCCAATGCCATATACGCACCGGGTATTTACTGGCACCAAAATGTCGCTATTTTGCTTGATAGGTTAATCCGGATATAGATGGGGTTTTTGCCAAATTAGCGTCGAAAAAAAATCGCGTTAATATGGGTCAATATTTATATGACATCTTTGCCAAAAAAAAAAAAAAAAAGTAAGTAAACAATTGATTAATAAATAAAAAAAAAATAGCCGGTTTACCATATCAGGTAAAATATCACCATTTTGGTGCCAGTTAGGTGTCCCGGTGCATATATGACATCTGTGCCGTAATTTGTATCTATATATAAAATATCATACATATTTAGAAATTATTTTTTCATGTATATAAATACACATGTAAGCAAAAATGAAAATTCATTAGATTTGTTTTTATAGCTGTTTATATATTTTGGCAACATACCTCACTTTGTGATGCCCGAATTGCGCCAAGCTTTTTTGGTACTTTTCCGTTATACGGGCAGCATGCCAAAATGTATGCTAATGCGCCAATTATTTCAAACCTGATCGTGAAAAGGATTTTTATTGTAAACCATGCGAAACATTGTGATTTGTTATTTATGAAACGTGAATCACGTGAATGATTATATTTAACCTTAACCTTGGAAAGCTTTTTAATTTGCTATTATTCTAATTAAAAATGTTTTTTTTTATAAATTTATAATTTACTTTTACTGCTGACGCTGAGATGGATTTTACCATTTGGCAATTACCAGATGATGAGAAAGTTCGATAAAACTGTTTCAGGAATTTAGAACTCTGCATAATGGAAGGTTGTATTAAAAAAAAAAAAAAAAAAAAAAAAAAAAAAAAAAAAAAAAAAAAAACATGAAATGAAATTATGGATGAGTTCTGGAAATACGAAATGGAGATGTAGCTTACGATCATGTGAAGAAATCGTAGGAATACGACAAAAAATATGGTTTGAAGGATCGCGGTTGTCTCTTCTTAATGCTTTGAGGTTTATATATTTATGGTGCCAAGAGGGACATCGATTGAGTTTTGTGAGCTACAACTTGACATGAACCACAACACAACAGTGGACTGGAATAGTTATTTGAGAGAAGTTTGTGCAAATGCTTTATGTTCACGACCAAATAGAAAAATCGGTTGACCTAATAAAATTATAGAAGTAGGTGAAAGTCATTTCACCAGAAGAAAAAGCAACGTAGGGCGTGTTCTTCCTCCTCAATGGTTGTTAGGTGGTTTATCCCGTGAAACACGGGGATGTTTCCTTACTCCTATTCCCGATCGTACAGCTGAAACTTTAATGTCGGCAATAGGAAACAATGTGGCTTATAGAAGTATTATTTATACAGATTGCTGGAATGATATAAAACAGATGAACTGCGAAGTGCTGGTTATAATCATTTCACAGTAAATCACAAATACAATTTTGTCGACCCTAATACTGGATGTCACACTCAAAATGTTGAGAGATTATGGGGCATCCAAAATGGCGCAACAAAATACATCTAGGAACTGTTCGTCAACATTTAGAGTCGTATCTCATAGAGTTTATGTGGCGACGACTTCATTCAAAAAATGAAATGTTTACAGCAATGCTAAAAGATATTTGTAATTTTATGGCAGCAGTTTAATATGATTTTTTATTTTATTACATTATTGTATAGCAGTTATTTGTTCACTTACTTTAAGTATATATTTGTGATTTAATAAAATAGTTCGTAAAAGTCTCTAATTTTCAAATGTTATATTTTTAAAATGCTCACTTTACTATCGACAATGTTTTTTCTTTTCTTTTTCAAATGTTTCAATTCACGTGAAATTCATTTTGCGCCAACTATTGCGCTTGGTGACAATGCTGTCCGCATAACGGAAAAGTACCGTTTTTTTTTCTTAATGCAAAGTACCCTATAGTGAAAAAGTACCTAAATAAATGATTAATAATAATAACTACATGTATAAACAAAAATAAAAATTCATCAGGTTTCTTTTCATAGCTGTTTATATATTTTGACAACATATCTCACTTTCTGAAGCCCGAATTGCGCCAAGCTAATTTTAAAAATGAGCTATAATAGATAAGTATCTAAATAAATAATTAATAGAAATAACCAATTATATAAATTAAACATTTTATTTCGAGATCAAAGCATTGTTTTTAATTTCGATAAAAAAGCACATGTATCCTAGGATAACTTCTGTTGAAATTAGGTTGGCAGCTTAATATCTCATCCCATAAACCTAAACAAACACAAGTTATTCATTCATTCATCGTGAACCATAAAAAAATATTAAACCATTGAAGTAATCATTCGCAAATAAGTTCTCCAACAATCAAGGGACAATAGTCTTATGATGTCATAGTAGGTAAAATGGTGGCGGTATCGTTTGTTTATGGTTTGAATTCACAAAGATTTTATTTTGCAATGTCTCTTAGTTACATTACTTTATTACCATATTTATGAGCTCAGATCAAAAGCATATTTTTTCATTATTTAGTTATTAAATAATAAAAAAAATTATAAATGTATGATTTAAAAATTTTCAATGATTTCCGTTGTTAATACTAAAAAATAACATTGGCGTAACAGCGCGTTTAAGTTAAATAAGTGTAACTGTTTAATTCTGTTGTAATATTCCAAATAACTGTATTTATTAGATTTCAGTAAGATATATCAGGACCCGATTAAACTTTGAAGTTGGAGGTAATGACAAAGTCATTTCAGGACCTTTTTTTTTGGAGAAGCTTTTCTAAATTTCACATATACATGGATACTCTTCGGTGTTACAAATATTATTCCTAGGACTGACATAACATCAGAACGGCCGGCAATTTTACACAAGTTTTTGAAAACTACTTTATATCAGAAATCTTATTAAAACCTGGTTACGTCTTTGTTATAGCGGCCCACACAATTATGATCATGACAAGTTGTAGCCAATTTCGCCAACGTCGTAACCAAGATCGTGAAGCACACACGTATAATACAATTTCATTAAATCGTATACGATAGTTTAATAGTTTTTACCTTACTTCAAGTGTGTAATTTATTTATTTTTAAGAATTAACAATCTAAATTGTCCAATATATGAATTAAAAAATATATAAACAAAGATTGAATAGACATTGCCGCAAAAAGTCTCAAATCCGGACAACACTTGGAACTAAACTGTTCAGATTAGTGGTCTTCTACTGTACACAGTATTTCATAAATAAGTTTCGTTCTTAAAATGTGTTAATTTCATCTATCACTGCGGAACAAGCGAGAATACTCATATTCTTTCACATGAGTTGTATACATCCTTATATTTAATTTTCCGTCATTTTTGACGGTCTATCTTTCTAGTTTTATATATCAACTATATATTTCTTAGAGAAATATGTAATTTTAATGACATTAATGACATATTTTAAACTATACCAATATTGAATTGCTGTTATAAATCATATGGAGAAATATTTGTCCTAATTAACATTGTTAAATTTAACATGTAATTGAAATTGTAATATAACTAGATAATAAAAGTACAAAAAATCTTCAACTTTCAAATACTTATTACATTTTTATTTCACGGTACCGCAGTTTCAACAGCTGTAGACCTACCAATAATAACAAAATATTTCATTATGTTCAAAGACTCGCGAAGCCTAAATGCTTATTATTTAAAGAATAGAGTTGGTTACTTTCAATAGCGGAAAAAATCTATTTATAGAAAAATCACTTCAATTATGGATAGACATTTTCATCATGATCGTTGTGTTGTAATTTAGGATTATGCAAGATTCGAAACTTGCAGGACTATGTTCCAATGGAGGGCAGCGATTTTCTTTCAGAGATATTTTTTTTTTTTAACTGTAGATTTAGATATTTTAAAATCGAAAGAAATTTTCAGAAAATGATAACTGATTATTACCGGGATTTTTTATTGTCTTTTCTCTTGTGATTTTCGATAATCATTTATCGAAAGCATTTAAAAATTAAAGAGATGTTAGGTGAAAGGCGAATATATTGCTTAATTAGTGGTATTGTCTCTTCTTTACAAGTAAACGATGTCCCATGTATAGCCTAATCTTCATTTAAAATTGCTTGCTAAACTTTTTTACATCGATTTTCATATACTATTTATAAAACTTTATTGAAATGAGCATTTTGGCAGATTGTACGGTAAAAGAATGTTAAACTTACGTATTTTCGAATGATAAAGTCTGTTTAAATTACGCCATTTTGTGTAATTACTATAAAATGCTAATATATGTTCTAAAAGAAAATCAGATAATGATTTAAAATATGACAACACTTCCGCCAGGTTATTTGTTCCTACAGAATAATACATGTCGAGATTTAAAAAAAAATTCACTTCATGAATCATGTAAAAATATCTATTTTAATTTATTTAAAATATGAAATCGCTTAATGAAATCTAATATTATTGTACATTTAGATAAACACTGAAACATTAGTTTAATTAAATACTAAATTTCAGGTAAGAAATTGTATTTAAAATGTAAGATTTTTGAAATATTAATATTTTCTAATTAAAGTAAGTGATTTACATGAAAAAATATTGCA
Source organism: Maratus speciosus (assembly GCA_963932465.1). Classification (NCBI taxonomy): domain Eukaryota; kingdom Metazoa; phylum Arthropoda; class Arachnida; order Araneae; family Salticidae; genus Maratus; species Maratus speciosus. The sequence continues at coordinate 4,782,854 of OZ010786.1, read as the reverse complement.
TCATTTTTACCCGATAAAACTTTCCCTCAAAAACGCCCATCGAGTAAAGAGAAAAACTTGAGATGAAGTGTGGTGGCTGGAGATGACTCCATAAATGTAACCCTAAAATCCGCTATATTCGCCCCAAACACAATCAAGTGCTTTCGCAAAAAAAAGAAGGAAATTTCTATTAATTCATTTTTTAATTCATAATACAATAAAATACTACTGTAGAAGGCTTAATCATAAGTAGGTAATTTTCATTTAGAAAAAAAAATGCACAGGAGATGTCAAAGAATTCGGTCTCTGTTCCACAGGCCTGTTTTATTTGGGCCGAATGAGGGCATATAAATTTGAGCGATAGCGCACATCATATTGCAAGCATTTTTACGGCATACTGCAAATCCATCTATCTCTTTCCCCCATAAAAAAACGACTTTATGAAACGTTTAATCTGCCAAAATTTAAAAATCTCTCTATTCTAAAAAAAAGTAACTACCGCTGTCACCGCCGCCGCCACCGGTTTTGAATTTTTTGTGACCGGAGGTCTTTCTTAGTTAATATTAAGAAAAATATTGCATACAAAAATACGAAATTCGGCGGTATTATAGAGAAATGTTTGATAAACACGCTGATGCAGACAGTTTTCAAATCGAAGAATTATTTTTAGAGACTAGGGGGCTCGGCCCCCTACGAGCTACGCTCGCCAACCCCCGTCCAGACACCGCAGACTCTAAATGCACGCTAATTTGATCGGCTTTAAAAAGATTTCGAAAGATTGAATTATAATTTAAAAAACAGTGGCGATCTCCCTATAAACGAATTTCTATTCATTTCTCTTTGATTGGGGAATTTTAACGCCAAATCCGCTGCGGTACTACTTGATTATCCTGTCGACCAATTTCGCCAAATTATATAAATCGCCAAACCACTCGCCAAATTACACAAATTGATATAATTTTTATTTTAAATAACGAAAGAACAAATAAATTCGTACAACATTAATAAAAACACAAATAAATCGTCGAAATAAAAATAACTTGATGACGTATACACGTGTAACAACATTTCAAAATAAGCTAATATAAAAGGAATTAAGTAAAGAGAGTCTTTGTCTCCTGGTATTTTTTAACAAAGCGAAAAGAAAGTTCTTTTAAATGAGACATTTTAAATTAATTCTCAAAATATCAAATAAATGTCTAGCGCAATTTCTAAATTTAAACTTTTTTGCAATATTATTTTGTGTTCATTTTATGTAATAACTATAATGTGACGTAAATATGACGTAATTTCTCCTAAGACTTCTAACGCATGTTAATAAATTTATTATTTTACAATATCCTTTCTCTTTTAAAATTCACGTGTATACTTTTTATGACGTAATTTTTAATAAGTTCCTGCTTTATATACGTAATTATTTAATTCTAATTTGAAAGTTTTTTTCCTGTTTATAATAGTCACGTGTAATTAAATTTTTAATTTGAAGCAAACATTATTGCTTGCGCTTTTTATACAGTTGGCAACAGTTTAAATTAGTACAATTTTCTGAAATCTGTAAAAAATATCTCTAGAGATGCTGAAAATTTGAATTTAAAATAGAAATAAAACCTGAAAAAATGAGTCAAAATAAAAAAATTAATGCAATCTGCACTCCGGCAAATTCTAACGTATAAAATGATCTAAAAATGATTACACTGCCATGTATACTTTTTGCTGCTATAAAACTTTTTTAGTGGAACGATTTTGTCCAACTTTAGCATTAAATAACTCTTAAAATAATTCTTTATTTTGAAAACTGTCTGCATCAGCGTGTTTATCAAACATTTCTGTATGAAACCACCGATTTTCATATTTTTGTATGCATTATTTTTGTTAATATTAACGAAGAAAGGCCTCCGGTCACAAAAAAAATCAAAACCGGCGGCGGTGACAGCGGTAGTTACTTTTTTAGGTAGATTTCGTAAGAAACACTACCTATTGCAGTCGTTACCATGGTGCGACTTTTGAAAAATTCCTTCATAACTTTTCATTATAGGACCCCAGGAACCCAAAACCACCCCCACCTAAAAAGTTTATATATATATATATATATATATATGTATGTATGTATGAACTAAATTTTGTCCGCACGATAAAAGTCGTAATTATGCACGGATCTTCTTCAAATTCGCCAACAATTTTGAGATGACTAATATCTCGGCGGGGATTGCAAATGGAAAAAATCGGCCCAAGGGAATGGAAATGGGGAGGGTTCAAAATTTTGAATACCCTCTTAACATGATTCTGATAAAACCAGCTCTTACACAACAATGGCAGGAAAAAATAAATATTTTTCGTTATAGCAGTTGCCAACAATTAAAAAAAAAAGAAATAAAGTTCTCACCACAACAAATGCTTTTCTATTGCAAGGTTTCACGTGAAAAATTAAATTAAATAAATAGCTTGAATAATTGAAACAAATTGAATATTACGTCATAAGTTTCCTTGAGCAAGATTTCCGCATGAAAACACAAAATGAAATAAATAGTTTGACGAATAAAAACATATATATATTGCATCATATTGGAAATAAAACGGACCTCAGCAGGTGAATACGTAACGTCATGTGAGTTTGAAGAAACGTAATTAAAACATGACGAAAATCCGAGAATGGAAATATTAACTTATTTTAATACTTTGAGGTTCTCTGAATTTGCTTTAGCTATTTTTTAAACCTATTCCATATACATCCGTGTGTGTATTCGTGTATATTAGAATTTTCCCAAAATGTTTAGCTCTCTGGAGCTCATTCTTATTGAAGGAACTGGGTCTATCTCTAATCTTGATTTAAGTTTTGTTGGTGAATTTAGTACTTCGAAATCTACCTCCGCCTGTAGGCCCGAGCCGTCAGGGATTTTTTTAGAATAGAGTGATATTTAATGCTAAAGTGGGACAAAATCGTTCCATTAAAAAAGTTTTAGAGTAGCAAAAACTATACATGAGAATGTAATCATTTTTAGATCATTTTATGCGTTAGAATTTGCCGGTGTGCAGATTGCATTATTTTTTTTAATTTGACTCATTTTTTGAGGTTTTATTTCTATTTTAAATTCAAATTTTTAGCTTTTTGAGAGATATTTTTTACATAATTTACAATCTATATATTTAAAACGCCAAGCGATTTCTTTCGACAGTTCGTGAGAAGAAACTACTTCATCAAATTACACCAATCTTTTTTTAAATGAGAGATATTTGACCACGGATTTGTTATTGTACATTCGTTTATTGAAATATTTTATTAATTAGCCGTAATTTTAAATTAAAATTCTACAGTTGCGCATGCGCAGTATATGTACAACTCTGCCTTTGGAGTGACGCGCTGCACATGCGCAAAGACTCGCTCATTTGAACTATCACATTACAGGTAGAAGTTGTTTTAAGTTCGTCTGCTGTTCGATCTTACTCTAAACTAGCTTTTCTTTCTTTCACAAAGTTAGTATTATTTGGTTCTTTCAGCATTATTAACAATTCAAAATTTATTGTGTCGATATTAAGAGTTAGATACGGGTTATTTCGTGATTGTCATATTGTTTTGGTCATATTACATACAGAAGATAAACACGGTGATTTGAGGCTAAAAATTATATCAGACTTATGAATTGCCAATAGTTACACACGAAGATTGGAAAATTAGCATGTTAAATTGTAGCTGCTTCTTTGAAAAGTAAGGTATCAAGTATTAAAACGCAAAACCAATTCTGTAAGATCAAAACTCAAATTCGAGACAATTACGTATGCGTCAACTGTTTTTCAAACCTCTTCAATCTAGAAGAAACGACAATGAGTTCCTCCTAGCGTAGTGGGTTAATGCAACAGTCTAAAGTTCAGAACTTTTGTAGCTGGCGCGGGTTCGAACCCAAGCCTGGCTAATTTTGTCGATAATCATTTCTGTAATAACATATTTTATTAGGAAGATAAGTTTTAGGATTTTAATTTTATTATTAATATTATTTGAATGCTTTATAGTTAAATAAAATTTAACACTCAATGATATATTTTGAAAAAATAATGATTTTATATTGAAAATATTTAAGCTAAAATATTTTGCATGCAATAATCAATTAAATAAATTGAGCTGATCTACAATTTTTGTTATATTTTCCGACCATTATCAAGAATATATATGTATGTGTGTCAGAAAGAAATGTTTGTCATTCTTTTCCGTAAAAATAAAACGGAAAGAAAGAAAAATATTCGTATAAGAGCTATAAAAGAAATTACTTTGATATCTAGATTTAATATTTTAAAAATGTATAAAAATGTAAAATAAAATTCAAGTAATAAAAAATATATATTATAAATCGTTAGCTGGATCAAGTTTCAAATTTAAGTTTTTAGTAAATGAGACATATATATATATATATATATATATATATATATATATATATATATATATATATATATATATATAAGAGGCCGTAGTAAGTAGAAATAAATTCCCTACCCGGCATTTTTAAGTTTATAAACTTAAATTCTTTCACTTCATTGAATAAGTTAGACTGACAGCACCATCTATCGCCTTAAAGAAATAAGAATCACTTATAGCAATAAATTCGTCATTTAATAATTAATTTAAAAGAACTAATTAAAATTTCAAGAATTTTTCTGGTGAAACATTCAAGTTATTTACCGTCAAATCTTGACGGGCACTATCTAGTATGGTATTAATTTAAACTGTTGCCAACTGTATAAACAGCGCAAACAATAATGTTTGCTTCAAATTAAAACTTTATTTACACGTGACTATTGCAAACATAAAATATAAAAAACAGGAACTCATTGAAAATTACGCCATAAAAACTATATTAACACGTGAATTTTAAAAGAGAAAGAATATTGTAGAATAATAAATTCATTAACATGCGTTAGAAGTCTTAAATAGGAGAAATTACGTCACATTACACTTATTACGTAAAATGAACAAAAAATAATATTGCAAAACAGTTTAAATTTAAAAATTGCGCGAGACATTTATTTGATATTTTTCAACTATTTTTGGTAGGACAGCTTAAATATTTCATTTCATAACAAAAGTATTTTTCACGTGAATATTAAAAAGAGAAAGAAAAGTTTGGTGAAAATTACGTCAGATTATAAACGATATATTTAAAATGTCTTATTTAAAAAAACTTTCTTTTCGCTTTGTTAAAAAATACCGGGAGACAAAGACTCTGTTTACATAATCGATTTTATATTTTGAAATGTTTAACTAAAATTATTTAATCAAAGACGGAAGCAGCCATTGTATCTTTTAAGAGTAGCTGATTTGGCCAAATTCCCCAATCAAAGAGAAATGAATAGAAACCCGTTTATAGGGAGATGGTCACTGTTTTTTAAATTATAATTCAATCTTTGGAAACCTTTTTAAAGCCGATCAAATTAGCGTGCTTTTAGAGTCTGCGGTGTCTGAACGGGGGTTGGCGAGCGTAGCTCGTAGGGGGCTGAGCCCCCTAGTAATTATTTAAAATAGTATATTCTTTTTTAAAATTCAATTCGTATGAATAGGGGGCAATAACTATCCCCTTAAATACACGGAAGTTATGTTTTTATAATTGGTTGTAACTGTAAATATTTTGCCAGACGATTCTCGCTCCTGTCTCCGTGGAATAAAGTCATTCATGAACCTCCAATGTGTGAAACTATGTTTCTAGTTTTTGAAAAATTTACTTTCTTTTTCAATTTTAAAGAGAAAATAGCGTCAAAAAATATATTAATCCGTTTTATTTCCATCTTTTTCCCACAAAAAATGTCTTCTCCTGATAAAATGAATCTTGAATGAAAACTCTCATTTGTATGTAACTTATTATATTCACATTTTTTAATTACTATTAGTAAAAGGTATTTCTGTTCATATTAAATATGGCGTCCTTATTTATTAATTTTCATTAGTTTCTGATATTCATGCCCCTTGTATTTTTAACGAATTTGACAATGCCTGTTTTATTTCAAACGTGACGTCATATTTTTCCAAGCGAAATATTTTCTAATAATTATAGCAAAAGACATGCTTTGTTTGGATTCGCGGATCATTATTTAATAAGATCAATATTTGAAAGTAACAATATTTTTTTATATTATTGTTGCATCTTTATTAAGCAAAAACGTTATTTTCTGTTTTGGCGCATTTTAATTTTAGAAATGTAAATTCAGCCAAATGACTAAGAATTTTCTCGGACTTTTTTATTTATGATATAAGACTGGTATAAATAAAAATATTTTCGAAGCAAAATTTTTCAAAATATTTTTAAATTTTGAACTAAAAGCTTTTTTAATACTGGTGTTTTCTCAAATGGTTTGAAATAGGTATGTTTCCAATCTTTAATTCACATCAAATAATCTTTGATAACAATCTTAGAATAATATATTCGAAGAGAGCTTGAAGAAAGTTACTTCTTAAAAATCCTATTTTCTGGAAAAACATTTAAAATCTGCTTTGATACTAAGAATTATTAACTTATTATATTATTGTTATTATTCAATCTTCGCATTCGAATTACACTTTATACACGAAGTAAAAGAGATGGAGAAGAAACTAGTCTTAAAATTTTGCTAAGCAGTTTTTCCCCGTTAGGTGGCGAATCCGTAGATGGTAGGATGATTTTCAATGGAAAACACCCTGATTTTAAGAAAAATAATAGAAAATCTGAATTTTAATAAAGTCGTACAAGTAGGAATGTTATTAATTGCAGCCTTCTTCATAAGATGCATATTTTTTTTAAGGCACTTGGCATTTCGATTGCTTCTTAAGACCCTTAAAATCAGAGATCATTCTGACAAAAAACAGTGACCCAAAAATGACCCTTTAATCGAATTTTCTCTAATATGTGACAGCCCATTGGCCCCTCTTCTCGTAATCCAAAACGACACAATACAAAATTTAGTCAAAATCGTTAGGGCCGTTTTTTAGATAAAATTGGTTTGACCCATAGTGACCCAAAAAGGACACACTAATCAAAATTTCTGGAACCTGTGACTTAGCTCAATTGTTTTCTCGTGCCGAAAAAACGGCTGGATATAAAATTTTGTCAAAATCGTTTGAGCAGTTTTTTAGATATAATTAGCTTGACCTTGACCCATTATGACCCAAAATGACCCACTAATTGAATTTTCTCTAATATGTGACTTATCCCATTGGTCTTCTCGTAATCGAAAACAACAAAATACAAAATTTAGGCAAAATCGTTCGAGCCATTTTTTAGATAAAATTGGCTTGACGCATAGTGACCCCAAAATGACCCACAAATCAAAATTTCTCGAACATGTGACCTAGCCCAATAGTTTTCTCGTGCTGAAAAACGGTTGGAGATAAAATTTTGTCAAAATCGATTGAGCAGTTTTTTAGATATAATTAGCTTGACCTTGACCCATTATGACCGAAAATGACACACTAATTGAATTTTCTCGAACACGTGACCTAGCCCAAATGATATTCTCGTGCCCGAAAAGGGTAAAATACAAAATTTCGTCAAAATCGTTAGAGCCGTTTTCCAGATAAACTTTGCTCGACCCACAGTCACCCAAAACGACCCACTAATCGAATTTTCTCTAATATGTGACTTATCCAATTGGTCTTCTCGTAATCGAAAACGACAAAATACAAAATTAACAAAAATCGTTAGTGCCGTTTTTTAGATAAAATTGGCTTGACCAATAGGGACCCAAAAATGACCCACTAACCGAAATTTCTCGAACATTTGACCAAGCCCAATAGTTTTCTAGTGCCGTAAAACAGTTGGATATAAAATTTATTGAAAATCGATTGAGCCGTTTTTTAGATATAATTTGCTTGACCTTGATCCATTATGACCCAAAATGATACACTAATCGAATTTTCTCGAACACGTGACCTAGCCCAAATGATATTATCGTGCCCGAAAATGGTAAAATACAAAATTTCTTCAAAATCGTTTGAGCCGCTTTCTAGATAAACTTTGCTTGACACACAGTGACCCAAAAAATGACTCACTAATCGAATTTTCTCTAATATGTGACTTATCCAATTGGTCTTCTCGTAATCGAAAACAACAAAATACAAAATTAATAAAAATCGTTAGTGCCGTTTTTTAGATAAAATTGGCTTTACCAATAGGGACCCAAAAATGACCCACTAACCGAAATTTCTCGAACATTTGACCTAGCCCAATAGTTTTCTAGTGCCGTAAAACGGTTGGATATAAAATTTATTGAAAATCGATTGAGCCGTTTTTTAGATATAATTTGCTTGACCTTGACCCATTATGACCCAAAATGACACACTAATCGAATTTTCTCGAACACGTGACCTAGCCCAAATGATATTATCGTGCCCGAAAATGGTAAAATACAAAATTTCTTCAAAATCGTTTGAGCCGCTTTCTAGATAAACTTTGCTTGACACACAGTGACCCAAAAAATGACTCACTAATCGAATTTTCTCTTATATGAGACTTAGCCCATTGGTCTTCTCGTAATCCAAAACGACAGAATACAAAATTTGGTCAAAATCATTAGAGCCGTTTTTAGATAAGATTGGCTTGACCCACAGTGACCCAAAATTGACCCACTAATCGAATTTTCACTAATATGTGACTTATCCCATTGGTTTTCTCGTAATCGAAAACGACAAAATACAGAATTTAGTCAAAATCGTTAGTGCCGTTTTTTAGATAAAATTGGATTGACCCATAGTGACCCAAAAATAACTCACTAATCAAAATTTCTCGAACATGTGATCTAGCTCAATAGTTTTCTCGTGCCGTAAAATGGTTGGATATAAAATTTATTCAAAATCGATTGATTCGTTTTTTAGATATAATTTGCTTGACCTTGACCCATTATGACCCAAAATGACCCACTAATCGAATTTTCTCGAACACATGACCTAGCCCAATGGTATTCTCGTGCTCGAAAATGGTAAAATACAAAATTTCTTCAAAATCGTTTGAGCCGCTTTCTAGATAAACTTTGCTTGACCCACAGTGACCCAAAAATGACCCACTAATCGAATTTTCTCTTATATGTGACTTAGCCCATTGGTCTTCTCGTAATCCAAAACGACAGAATAAAAATTTAGTCAAAATCGTTAGAGCCGTTTTTAGATAAAATTGGCTTGACCCAAAGTGACCGAAAAATAACCCACTAATCAAACTTTTTCGAACATGTGATCTAGCTCAATAGTTTTCTCGTGCCAAAAAACGGTTGGATATAAAATTTTGTCAAAATCCATTGAGTCATTTTTAGATATAACAAGCTTGACCTTGACCCATTGTGACCCAAAATGACCCACTAATTAAATTTTCTCGATCACGTGACCTAGCCCAAATGGTATTCTCGTGCCCGAAAACGGTAAAATACAACATTTCGTCAAAATCGTTAGAGACGGTTTCTAGATAAACTTTGCTTGACCCACAGTGACCCAAAAATGACCCACTAATCGAATTTTCTCTAATATGTGACTTATCCCATTGGTCTTCTCGTAATCGAAAACGACAAAATACAAACTTTAGTCAAAATCATTAGAGCCGTTTTATAGATCAAATTGGCTTGACCCCTAGTGACCCAAAAATGACTCAGTAATCAAATTTTCTCGAACACATGATCTACCCCAATGGTATTCTCGTGCCCGAAAATGGTAAAATACAAAATTTCGTCAAAACCGTTAGAGCCGTTTTTAAGATAAAATTTACATACACACACATACATACAGACACAAGTTTTGCTCGAATTATAGTATAAGATTTGGTCAGATGTCATATATGCACCGGGTTTGGCATTTTTTTTTTTTTTTTTTTTTTTTTACGAAAATTTTGCGAAAACCTCGTTTTTGAATTTTAGTTATATATGCATTTTTGGTGCTACTTAGTTATCTCGTCGACCAAAATTCGGCACAGATGTCATATACGCCATATTGGCGCGATTTTTTTCTGACGCTAATGTCTTATACGCAACGGGTCCTTAACTGGCGCCAAAGTGTCGTTATTTTGCTTGATACTGTAACCCGGATGTTGTTGTTTATGCTGTAGATGTTTTCGCCAAATTGGCGTGTATATGACATCTGTGTATGTATGAATGTAATTGACATCTGAGCCCAAAAATCTATCACCAAACTATAAAATTAAATGCCAATAATGGTTAATCGTAAATGTCACATCCACTTGACTTTAAGCAAGTTACACGTGTTTACGTCATCAAGTGATTTTTATTTCGACGTTTTATTTGTATATTTATTAATGTTTATCTATTTTATTTGTGCTTTCGTTATTTAAAATAAAAATTATGTCAGTCTGTATAATATGGCGAGTGGTTTGGCGATTTATATAATTTGGCGAAATGGGTCGATGGAATAACTAAGTAGTACCGTATTTTTTATTTATTTTCTATTATTTTCAAAAGGAAATAACAAAAATATAACTGATAACTATAGAACAAAGTAATTTATATAATTTTAAAAAAGAAATAAAAGTAAATAAACATTTATTATTAAATAAACAACAATAGCCGGGTTACCATGTCAATCAAAGTAATGCCATTTTGGCGCCAATTATGTACCCCGGTACGTATATGACACCTGTGCCTAATATTTTTCTTTGCGTTTTGTAAAAAAAAAAAAAAAAAAAAAAAAAAAAAAAAAAAAAAAAAAGCAATTTAACAAATTACAACGACCATTTGAAAATGATTTTTTCGAAGACTAAAATTTAAGACAAAAAATCGCACGGAGTTGATCATACATTACGTACGCCATGAATTAAACATTAACATTGTTATTACACGTAAAAATTGCACGCGACAAAAATTGCCTGCGACTCGTCAGATTTCCTGAAACTTACGTATTATCCACCTGAAACTTACATATTATCCAAGCGTTTCATTGTCTAATTGGGAAACGGCTTTTCCAGCATCATATTTCCAAAAAATCTGACGATGAAATCCAATTCCAAGAAATCCAATTTTAAATGAAATTTCATTCTTAAACTTCTAAATATACTACAATATTACTTTTTACACCGTCGTATAGGGAGAAAATGTACTTTTAAATGCAATTTGTTTTAAAGCTGTATCTCAATTTGTTTCTGAGTTATTAATTTTTTCTGTAGTTTTTATTACTTTTCTGTCATAGTGGCAACAGAAGTATCCATATCTGTTGAAAGTAAAGAGAAATACAGATTGCTGTATAGACCAAACAGAAAACAAATAAAATGCGGATTCGACCAATAAAAACCTTCAGATATGTTTCTGATTTCCTAGCCTGACAGAGAACAATAACCATTTTTCCAAATGGTTAAAAAAAAAGAAAACAGTGAAAGCCATCAATTTTAAATGTTCAGTTTTAAATGAAAGTTTTGCATGTTAAATAAAATGAATGAAAGGGTTGTATTTTAAATGAAATTAATGAAATACAAAAAATGAAAATGCGACGGAAAAAAATGTTTGGCGACTTATCACCTGCGCCCCGATAACATAGAAATACCGAGTTCTTGATTTGTCTATATGAATCTTTCGATTTGGCGAAAGATTGTTCAACTAATTTGAATTATGAATAAAAGTAACATGATACATTTCTTAGCATACATTTAAGGGAGGCCAAACTGGTCGCCAAATTTGTTTAAAATATTAACCTTTTCTAAAGTATGAAAAAAAATATATCTCTTATGATCAAAATTTGAGTTGCCATCATTAGAAAAAATATTTAAAATTAGAAAAAAAATAATATTTCGAAAACTAATTCGAGTTTAAAATTCTAATACCAGTTTTGAGATCTGTGGATCAATGCAGATTTTTGGTGTTTTTTTTATCGCAAAGTATTCCATATTTTAGGAGAAATCGCCGTGAAACATAATCAGTTGTTTAATTAGTCGTTTCATAGAGTCGTTACATAAATTCGTTTCAATTCAGTCGTTTCATAATATCCGTTTCATAAATTCGTTTCATTAGGATTTTATATATATAGGTTAGATATATATATGCACTATATTTTATCCGGGCGATAAAAGTCGTAATTATTCACGGATCGTCTTCAAACTCGCCAACAACTTTGAGATGGCTAATATCCCGCCAGGGATTGAAAATGGATAAAATCGGCACAAGGGAATGTTCACCCAGGTCGAAATCCATGCTGGTATTTGTTTGCCAGACAAACATTAAATGCTATATCCCATAAAAGTAAACTAGCATAAACAACCATAACACATTTGCTGGTTCCACCATAATTACCAGCAAGTCATGGTGTGTATTGGAACACTTTACTGCTTATCCAGCATACATATTCCAGCTTGTGTTGCTTGAATATGTTGCTGACCTAGCAGCAATCAAGATCACCACTTGCTTATAATTTCTGCTATTCTAGCAGTAATTCACAAGCAACAAATACTTTTTCTGTTGCTATTCTATCACTATATTTCTACCATCATTCGCTATTAATTTTTGCTAGGCTGGCATTACATTTCTAGCATCACTTGCTTTAAATTTTTGCTATGCTAGCATTATTTTTCTACCATCACTTGCTTTTATTTTTTTTTTCTATTCTCCCGGTTAGAAAAAAAATGACACTGGTGGCGCCATCTTTGGAGAATTTCTGAAGTACCTATATTTTTTAGAAGAGGATATTATATCAGGTTTCCTTTTCCTCTGACAAGGACAGAACTCACTATCTCCGGTTCGGGAAATTGATGCTCTACTAACTTCGCTACTGGGGCAGTGTTTGTAAACGATTTTAAATGCGGGTAATGGGTGAAGAGCTGATTCTGCAGTGTGTTGATATTTTTATAAGATAAGGGTGAATTTATCGATGCTGTTGTTCTCCAAGTTTCAATTAATAAGGTTAATTTATTGCTAGGATTTTTTCTATGTTTATTGGATAATTAGAATATGGCTTGATTATTATAATTTATTAGTGGAATTTTCTTTGCTTAATAAATGGTTTGAATATGGTCATAATTATTTGTTGCAGAAAAATAAAAGATTTTGAAGTATATTTAGGATAGAATTTATCAATTTCAGGTGGGGGTTCAGATTTTAAAATTTTAGTCCTTATTGGAGTCGGGGGGTCAATTTACATATTTTCAATTCGATTGTTATAAACTTATTTCTTAAATGAAAGAATGCTCCTTGAATTTTGAAATTTAACTGGCTAAATTCCCTTTTTGAAAAGAACGGATTTTTTTTTTTGTATAATTAAAATAATTAAACACTAATAAAATGAATAGCTAAGGGGGAAGTGGAGGGAGGCGCTTTTTCAAAAATCCTTCATTGAAATTAATTTTCAGGTTTTTTTTTTTTTTTTTTTTTTTTTTTTTTTTTTTTTTTTTATGTGTTAAAACTTTATCTAAACCGGGGGGGAAGGGGGTGCTTTTTCACAATAAATCCTTTATAGAAATTAGTTTTCAGTTTTTTTTTTTTTATTTATGTGTTTAGATTTTATCTAAAACGGGGGGACGAAGGCAGTATTGAATATACGTTGTATTGGTTCGAAAAGGAAATTTACTGCCTCTGGATTTTGAAATTTAACAAACTAATATTTTTTTCTCTGATTTTAATAAACACACTAAATTTAATCTTTTCGAGAAACTTAAAAGAATTAAATACTAAGATAAAGTGCAGCTTTGAATTTTCTTCCAATTCGTGGAGGGGGTGCTTTTTCCCTTTAAGTCTACCATGGAAAGTATTTGTTAATTTCTTTAAGTTTATGTGTTAAAAATTATCTCAAATGTGTTCAAAGGGCAGTGTTTAATTCAGGTGGCGGTGACATAGCCCTCTCCCCCCCCCCGTCCCAGCTTTTGAAATTTAATCAACAAAATTTTATTTTTCTCCCATTTTTAAAGATATAGAAAATTTGTAATTTACAGGTAACCTAAAATAATTTAATAGTAAGAGGAAGATCAGTTTAAAATTTTCCGTTGGGGGGGGGGGGGGGATTACTCTTCTATATCCGCTTTGGGAATTAATTATTAGCACTGTTTATTTTGATATTTAGATGTTAAAAACTAATCTTAAATGGTTGGTTTAAGACAGTATTGAATTCAGGAGAGGACCAGCCCGGATTTTAGATTTTAATGAACAATTTTTCTTTCTCCGTTTTTTAAAGACACACTGAATTTTTTTCGAGTAAGTTACAATATTTAAATTCTAAGAAACAGAAGAAAAAAAATTCCGGTATGGCGGCTGGGGGGGGGGGGGGTCTCCCCTAGAAGATTCTCATAGAATTTAAATCCCTTACAGAATTTAACACACCCCCATAGAAGTTAATTAAAAAAATAGAAGTTATATTTGACATCTTGCAAAATTGCAATGTACAGTGAAACCTCCGTAACGCAAACTCCTGAATATCCCGTTAAGGGAAGAGGGTTTAAGTGATTCATTAATTCCCTCAAGTTGGAAATTTAACAATTTTTTTTCCATTTTTTTCCAAAAATTTAATATTTTCCCTTAGCTTAAAATAACAGAGAAAGTAAGACTTTTGTGTTGGGGAGGGGGACGGGGGTAGAAGAGAGCTATTGTCTTTACCCAGATTTGAAAAATTAATTTAATTTATAATTAAAATTTCCTTTTCTTCTATTTTCAAAAAACATTGTCAAATATATATTTTTCGAGTAACTAAAAAATAAAATAAAAAAATAAACATTTGATGCTGCCAAGCATTAACAAGCACACAATGCTTAATTTAAGTACCTACCTCATCATTACGGGGAAGAGACTCGTGTAGCAAATTAGCATATGTTACTGGCACATAGTACGTCATATTGTTTTATATCAAAGCTGGTTGCATAGCATATTATGCTTCAAGCATAAAAAAAACATATAATAGCATGTAAAAGTACCTACCTCTCGATGCTTTGACAGAAGATTAAACAGCAAATAAGCACATAAAATGCTTGTACATAGCTTGTCATGCTATTTCTCACTGAGCTGGCTGCATAGCATATTATGCGGGTAAGCATAAAAAACCATATAATAGCATGTTAAGGTACCTACCTCTCCATGGTTTGAAAGAAGCTTAAACAGATATAAGCATGACATGCTTGTACACAGCTTGTCATGCTATTTCTCAATAAGCTGGCTGCATAGCATAATATACTGCCAAGCATAAGAAAGCATATAATAGCACATTAAGGTACCTACCTCTCCATGCTTTGGAAGAGGCTTAAACAGCAAACAAGCATAACATGCTTGTACATAGCTTGTCATGCTATTTCTACCTAAGCTGGCTGCATAGCATATTATGCTGGCAAGCATAAAAAACCATATAATAGCACGTTAAAGTACCTACCTCTCCATGCTTTGGAAGAAGCTTAAACAACAAACAAGCATAACATGCTTATAGTTTGCCATGCTATTTCTCCCTAATCTGGCTGCATATCATATTATGCTGACAAGCATAAAAAAGCATATAATAGCACGTTAAGGTACCTGTTCATGCTTTGGAAGAAGCTTAAACAGCAAACAAGCATAAAATGCTTGTATATAGCTTGTCATGCTATTGCTGTTTAACACGTTCACGCCGGCGCGGTGGGTCACACTCTACTGTCTCAGAGCTGGCAATTCTCCGGCATTTTGGATACCAGTATATTAATACAGAAAATGTTGTTTTATTTAATTAGAACAATTGGACGATTTAAAGGAACAGCATTTACTCTAAAATAATAGTGGTGTGCAAAAAGCCAGAGACTTGACAACTCTGAGACAATCGAGTGTGACCCACCGCGCCGGCGTGAACGTGTTAAGCTAGCTATATAGCATGTGATGCTGGCTAGCAATGTAAAGCATATACTAGCATGAAAATCTAGCAGACAAAGCAATACATAGCAATAACTAGACCTAACTTTTGACCTGGGCATGGAGAGGGTTAAAAATTTTGAATACCGTCTTAACAAGATTCTGATAAAACCAGCTCTTATACAACAATGACAGGAAAAAATAAATCTTTTTCGTTATAGCAGTTGACAAAAATAAAAATAAAAAATAAAATTCTCACCACGACAATTGCTTTTCTATTGCAAGATTTTCACGTGAAAAAAATAAATTAAATAAATAGTTTGACGAATTGAAAACTAATTTAATATTTAGTTTAGATAATAAGTTTTCTAGATCAAGATTTCAGCAGGGAAACTCAAAATTAAATAAATAGTTTGACGAATTAAAAAAAAGAAAAAAATATATTGCGTCATGTTGGAAATATAATGGACCTCAGCAGGTGAATATGCAACGTCCTGTGAGTTTGAAGGAACGTATTAAAACATGATAAAAACCCGACTATGGAAATATTAACATATTTTAACACTTTGAATTTTCTTAGCCATTTTTAAACCTATTCCGTATACATGCGTGTGTATGTGTATTCGTGTATATTAGAATTTTCACAAAATGTTTAGCTCCCTAGAGCTCATTCTTAGTGAAAGAACTGGGTTTATCACTAATCTTGGTTTAAGTTTTGTTGGTGAATTTAGTATACTTAACTTCGAAGACTACCCCCGCCTGTAGTCCCGAGCCGGCAGGGTTTTTTTTATTTATGCAATCTAGTATAAATTTGGACATCTCACTTTTATTCTTTCGATAATTAAAATCTTTAATTTAATTGTCTTTTTTTATTTTATATTTTAGAGGAGAAAATAAATTTCGATTAATACAAATGAAAGAGAAAAGTTTCCAAACTTATTAGTAAATCAAAGTATAATGTTATGTTTAAAAGCTACAAAAGTGTTTATTTTTTCCTAATTCATTCCTAATAAAGTATAGTGCTTCTGGTACATTTCTAGATTTAATTTGTGATTCGTGATTCTTTGTTATAAGGATTTTTATTGTATAAAAAATCATTCTTTTTCTCTTTTTATGTTTTATTTTCCTTTTTCTATTGTATTTATAAAATTATGTAGAGGTTATTTTTCAACATTCATCGATATTTTCCTACTGATACAAAGCTTAAAAGAAATGTTAACCGCTTGATATCATAATTCTTCGATAAGACATTTTGTCTTCATTGTGTTGAAAGGTTAAAGAATTTTATGATAGGGAAAAAAGCGCAAATGGTAATAAAATAACTCGGGATAATATTTTATATAGCACTAGTTCTTTTTTCTCCAGATGGTGAATATTAACATATTACTATAATTTCGTGAGTAGTTAATTAGCAGCTCTCATATATAGGCGAGTAAAATGTCAGATAGTCGTTAATCGAGCAAGCGCAAAACACCTCCTGCAAGAATATTTTTAATTTACTGTTATAAATAAAGAAACGAAAATGAGGAGAATATTAACATTCCGGCAGTAATAAAATTTCCATTTACGACCGAGGGTGCTAAAAAATTGCTTTTGGGTTGGGTAGGGATGTGTGTGGGGAAACTATTCATATATGTATTCCCGACAAAAGAGATATCGACAACGGACTAAAACAGCGGTCACCAACCTCTTGAAACTCACGAACCACTAAACCGATAATTTTAATTCCACCACTAATGAAAATTTATAAATAATATAACTACATTTGTACTATAATGATAAAAGAGTTGCCATTTTATTAATATGAAATATACCGGGTGTCCTGCAAAGGACTGCCTCATTTTAAAAATTAATAACTTTCAAACGGTGACATAATATTAAAAAAAATCTTGCAGGAGCATTAAGTATGATGTCAGGAGATTTTTTTTTCTCTCTGAATCTTGAATTTAGTTTGAGTTACAAACAATAGATGTCGCTGCGAACAAAATGTGCTACATCCAGGCCCGATTTTTGTTACTTCAAGACCCGCTCACTACATTCTAATCACTTTTTTTGGCATAGGAGAAAACAAAGGCCAAAAAATCCAAATAGAATTTAGCGCCTATTGCTTGCAGCGCCGTCTACTTTTTGTTATTCAAACTAAATTCATGAATCACGGTAAAAAAAAAAAAAAAAACTCTTGACGTCATAAATAACCCTTCTGCAAAATTTTTTTTTTAAATATCTCTCACCGTTTGCGAGTTACTGAATTTTAAAATCAGGCAGTCCTTTTTAGGACACCCGGTAGTTATTCAGTGTAACGAAATTATAAATAAGAGGTGTCAAACTGCGGCCGTGTGATGCAAATATATCTTTTTAATTATCTTCGCATTATTTAAGAACGTATTTAATCATAACAAAAAATGTTTAAAGATTGTTTAATTTTAATAAAATTATTAAAAACAACTAGGGGGCTCCGCCCCCTGCAAGCTACGCTCGCCAACCCCCGTTCAGACACCGCAGAATCTGAAAATCTAAAAATCTAATGGGTTTTTAAAATATTAGAGAAGATTAAATTATACTGAAAAAGGTGTGCAGATCTCCCTGTAAAAGGGTTTCCATTCAATTCCCTTTGATTGCAAAAATTTAACGGAGAATCAGCTGCTCTTAAGACATCCAATGGTTGTTTTCGTTTTTGATTAAAGAGGATCAGTTAAACATTTGAAAAGAAGCTAAAATAAAATGAATTAAGTATTCAGAGTCTTTGTCAACCGATATTTTAAAACAATCGCTATAACAATAGCCTAAATCATGTGACTATCATCAACAGTTCCGGGCAGAACACTTTGCTTTTTATACTCTAGGGGCCATTTTGATACTTTAATGTTATCTAGGCACAGGTGATAAGTCGCCAAATATTATTCTATCGACATCATTTCATTTATATTATAATAGTTCAAGTTATCAAATGCCATAAACAAATACGATCTGATCCCTTCGCCTTTCATATGAAAGTTTGGAACAAATGTCATATATTGGCGCGATTTATTTCCAACGCCAATTAGGGGAACGCATCAACAGCATAAACAACAACATCCGGCTTACCATATGAAGCAAAATAACGATATTTTGGCGCCAGTTAAGTACCTGTTGCGTATATGACATTGGCGTCACAAAAAAAATCGCGCCAATATGGGGCCGTATATGACATCTGTGCCGAAAGAAAAAAAAGCCGGGTGCAAATCTCGCCAATATCTTTTTTTCAACTCGCCAGTTAGCATTTTTTTTTATTGTTCGAGTGGTAAATTAAAACAGTGATTTGAAGTTGAAATTAAATGTCATGGTTTGTTACATAATTTAATATTTCGCCAGATGTCATATACGCACCGCATGTTTGGCAAGATTTTTTAACCATTTGGAAAAATGGTTACTGTTCTCGTCAGGGTAGGAAATCAAAAGCATATCTGAACGTTTTCATTGGTTTAATCCGCAATTTATTCGTTATCTGATTGGTATATACAGTAATCTGTATTTCCCTTTGGTTTCAACAACGATGGACAATAGAGTGTTGCCACTATGACAAAAAAGTAATAAAAACTACAAAAGAAATTAATAAATCAGAAACAAATTGAGATACAGGTTTCAAATAAATTGCATATAAAAGTACATTTTTTTCTCTATCCGACGGTATAAAAAGTAATATTGTGGGATGTTTAGAAGTTTAAGAATGAAATTTTATTTAAAATGGATCGTGAGATTTTTTGGAAATGTGATGATAGAAAAGCCTTTTCCCGAACAGCCAATGAAATGCTTGGCTATTACGTAAGTTTCATAGGAAATCTGACGAGTCGCAGGCGATTACTCTTGCTTGCAATTTTTAGGTGTAATAACACTATTAATCTTTAATTCATGTCGTACGTAATGTATGACCAGCTGCGTAGAAGTTTAAAAATGTACAGTACCGAAATTGTAAAACTGAAATTTATTTTAAAATTTGTTCATGATGGGGTCCAGGAATGTTATCGTTTAATCCATGTCGTACGTAATGTATAATCAACTCCGTGCGATTTTTTATGTCTTAAATTTTAGTCTTTGAAAAAATCATTTTCCAAATGGTCGTTGTAATTTGTTAAATTGCTTTTTTATTTTTATTTTATTTTATTTTATTTTATTTTTTTTTTTTACGAAAATTTGGTGAAAGCCTCGTTTTCGAATGCCAGTTACATATGTATTTCTGGTACTACTTAGTTATCCCGTCGACAAAAAATCTATCGCGAACTATAAGATTAAATGTCAATAATGCTTGATCGTAAATGTCACATTCACTTGAATTTTAGCAAGTTGCACGTGTTTACATCATCAAGTGATTTTTTTATCGACGTTTTATTTTTATATTTATTAATGTTATACTAATTTATTTGTTCTTTCGTTATTTAAAATAAAAATTTTCTCAATCTGTACAATTTGGCGAGTGGTTTGGCGATTTATATAATTTGCGAAATTGGGTGACGGAATAACTAGTACATTGTACCGTATTTTTAAACTATTTTCTATTATTTTCAAAAGGAAATAGCAAAAAATACTTCATTACTATAGAACAAAATAATTTATATAAATTTAAAAAAGAAATAAAAGTAAATATACATTTATTATTAAATAAACAACAATAGCCGGGTCACCATGTCTATCAAAATAATGCCATTTGTGCGCCAATTAGGTACGCCGGTGCGTATATGACATCTGTGTCTAATATTTTTCTTTTCTTTTCTTTTTTTTTTTTTTCTAAAGAAGTGAAAGCCATCAATTTAAATGTTTCATTTTTAAATGAAAGTTTTGTATTTAATAAAATGATAACGAAATACAAAAAAAGCATTGTTCTTAGCATAGATTTAAAGGAGGCCCAACTGTCGCCAAATTAATTTAAAAAAGTAACCTTTTCTGAATTATGAAAAAAAAATTCTGTTATGATTAAACTTTGAGTTGCCATCATAAGAAAAAATGCATTTAAAATTAGAAAAAAATTAATATTTCGAAAACTAATTCGAATTTAAAAATTCTAATACCAGTTTTGAGATCTGTGGATCAACACGGATTTTTGGTGTTAATTTCATCGCAAAGTATTCCATATTTTAGGAGAAATCGCCGTGAAACAAAATCAGTTGTTTAATCGGTCGATTCAAAGAATCGATACATTTCAGGCGTTTCATATATTCGTTTCATAAAGTCGTTTCATTAGGATTTTATACATACTAGGGGATCGTACCCGGGCTTCCCGGGTTATAGAATATAGGTGAAAACCAATTGTTTTATTGAAAAGTAATATTTATTTTTACATGCAATATATTTCTGAAATTGACTACTAAAAATAAAAATGTATTTTTCATGTGAAAAATATGAATTATACAATCAAATAAACTTTTGAAATTTATCAAAAGTGGTCTTTTTTGTATTAGCCGCATGCTAAAATTTATTAGCTCAAGATTTTTCTGCTTACGGCTTCCTTTTATTTTCTGATAATTTCAGAGCTTTAAGCGCGTAGTTCAATTACATGTCTGTTAAATTTTGTTTTATTTATATTATTTTATTGATTTAATGACAGAGGAAGTTTTATTTTTGTTTATGGAATATTAGTCGTAAGAAAATGATGAACTCTTTATGTTGTTTTAAGGGCAAATGGATTAATCTTCCTTAATCAAGTTCCACGCGATAGAGATAAATTTTAAAATTAATCTTTCATATCCGCAATCACTCTTTTAAAAAATTGGTATTTTTGCCCATTTTAAAATCATTTTAACTCGAGACGTGAAGTCACGATTGACAGCAAAATCGTTGCATGTGAACAGTCGCATTCTTAACTCGAGATTCTAATCTCAGTACCGGAGAGTAAAAATTGGCTTAATTTACATTTTTTTTTTTACGCATTTGTGTTAAAAAGTTTAGTTTTATCTAAGAAAATCATCGTTTTTTTTTAATATGACGTCATTTTCACTTACTTAAGCATTTCACCTATAGTGTCTGAAACTTAGTACACATACAGAATAATATAAATATGTAAACTTTATGAGGAAAATGCGTGTTTTCAAAATATCATATCGCTAATGGGATTTTGCACCATTAAACCCCATACAACAATTTTTTATCAACAATTTTGAATTTTCATCAGAATAAGGATAAATAAACCTCATTATTTCTCTCTTCTCTGCAATAACGAAATCTATCTTATTACCATTATTTTGTAGAAGTTCCATAAAATACTTTTCAAATTAAAATATAATAATGGGATACTTAAAAAAAAAACAGCTATTGCAGGCACACATACAAATGAACAGCTTTCAAAAAAAAAAAAAAAAAAGGTTCAGCTAAAAGCTCAGGGCAGATGACTAAAAAACATTCTTGTGTTTTAAATATATAGATTGTATAGAATTATGAAAAATTAAATCAAGCAAATTATGTTATTTTGATAAAATTAAAGTAACATGTCTTAAAGAATAGCAATAAAATTTTATTAGTCGAGAGAATTTTCGACAAAAACTTGAAGAACTTGATATTATTTTAAAGCTCTAATTATTGCCAAGATCTTCTGTGATTGCTTGTTTAACTCTGCGAAGCGAATTCATCCAAGAGAGAATCATCAAGTTCTGTAATATAAATCGCTATTTTATTAATTTTCCATAAAGGTACTCTAAGCGTTTGTAAAACATTGCGCTTATTTCGTGTGATTTCGATTAATTTATTTTTAAAGATAAAGCATTTTCACATCTGAAGAACTCCAAAGCAGCTGGGGTGAAAATGACGCACTTCTACAAAACATATTTCAGATTTAAGAATTAAAATACACGCTTTTTTTATAAAATGACGTCAACTGCATCCGCTAAAGCATCCCACTTTTACGACCCCGTCTTAAACAACATCTATAGAACGGTATGCAAATGACATTATTATTGCGGAATAATACCCAAACCCAGCAGAAAACAATGACGTCATTTAGGAAGCTAAGCAAAACAATCTCGGGTATCTAATTATTTATATATGACATCATTTTTTTTGTTTATAACAGCTCCATGTTTTATCAGCTGTCATTCATTTATATTTTTTCAAAATTCAGAAAATGTAATTACACACGGATTAATAAAATTGCATTCTTTCAGATTTTTGACACGAATTAAATAAATGCGAAGAAAAAAGTCACACAAATATTCTTTAAAATACATCTTTGTAAAGAGAAAGTGTTGTATCGTTTGTAAAGTTAAATTGAAATAAACTAAAAATCATTAATCTAATATAAAAAAATGAAAAATTGTCTGTCTGTCTGTAATGCTATACAAATCCTCAGTTTAGAAGCCAGGATTGTGATATGTTATGTACATGTGAGTTAAAACACGGCCGAGGCAACTAAAGCAATCCGGAATCGAAATAATTTATAGTTAACTGTCAATGAATAAAAAGTCACCAATTTTTCAACAATTTCTTATCAAATTTAAACATTTTTCGTTATAGCAGCTGCCAACAATTAAAAATTTACAATAAAATTTTTACTACAACAATTACCTTTCTATTGCAAGACGCATTGCATATTACGTACGTCACGCTGAAAAAAAGCTACTAAAAAGCTGTAGCGGGTATTACGATAATTCTTTTACCTCACATGCATATAATTAGAGATATACATATTACGTACGCCACGCTAATTAAATTCCATTAAAAAAAGGCACAGCAGTGGAAAAATATTTTACTAAATGGAATAGTTATTTTTAATTTTGGTTTTAGAATTAAATTCATGAACTCCCGTGCATAGAACGGATTAAACAGCTAGCTGATAAATAAAAACGAAATAAAGCCAAAACTTATAGGGTTTTATAACAAACGATATTCTTAATATAGCACGTATTTAATTAAAAAAAAAAATCAGTTTTTCTAAGAAAATGGCAACAAAAAGATACAGCAATCAACTATTTTCTTTTTTTTTCCTTTTGCTTTCAACAGAAATGGAGTATTTCAGTTGCCACGATTACAGAAAAAGTAATAAAAACTACAAAAAAATTAATATCTTAAAATTAAATTGAGATACAGCTTTCAAACAAATTGCATTTAAAAGAGCGTTTTTTTCCTTATACGACGGTGTAAAAATTTAAAATGTGCGATGTTTAAAAGTTTAAAAATTTGCAGTAGAGAAAATTGCAAAACCAAAATTTTATTTCAAATTTCAAAGTGTTGCCATTCGCAAAATGACGTATGCGTTACGCACAGATATGTTTGTCCTTTATAATATAGATAGGGTAGATTAAATTATCGTAAAATAATTGAAACTCTTACAAGTATAAAGTGGTATATTTTTCTTTCTTGTGTGAAATAAGTTCTTATGTTTATGCCATCAATGTCGTTACTGGAAAATGGAAAACCGTTCCTGTTGTAACCCGAGAAAATTAATTACTGTGATAGTTACAATCAGAATATTAGTTTCGTTTAAAAACGTAGTTGAAAACCGAGTTAAAAATGTCATTGCTTTTTCAGTCTCTAGTGAACACTCACACTTTAGAGAGAGCAAAAAATAAAATTATTGCTTGTTTTCAAGATAAATAATAAAAAATATCCATTAATAAACAGTGACTGCTATAATTTATATTTTAAAAGTATACATCTAAATTTTCACAAATCTAAGACAGTATAAGAATATTATGATGTTTTATTACTGCTAGTTCTATAATTTAGAGAGTACAATCTATATTATAAAGGACAAACATATCTGTGCGTAACGCATACGTCATTTTGCGAATGGCAACACTTTGAAATTTGAAATAAAATTTTGGTTTTGCAATTATATCTACGGCAAATTTTTAAACTTCTAAACATCGCACAGTTTAAATTTTAACACCGTCGTATAAGAAAAACAATGCTCTTTTAAACGCATTTTGTTTGAAAGCTGTATCTCAATTTATTTTTGAGATATTAATTTTTTAGTTGTTTTTAATACAAATTTTGTAATTGTGGCAACTGAAGTACTCCATTTATATTGTAAGTAAAGGGAAAATAGTTTAATTTTATTATTTTTATTGATTATATCCTTATTGATGCCATTTTCACATTACAAATAAAAGTAACTTTTTCATAATTTTTAAACAGAAAATGATGTCAAACATTAAAAAGGAGCATGCATTCTTCTTCATAAATCAGTTACATTTCAATATTTTTACATTACGCTGATACTGAGTTTGAGACGCTAGGCAAAATGATTCAGTGAGTAAAAATGATGTCATATTTAAAACAATACGATCATTTATTTTGATAACAGATGATTTAGTCTTTGAAAAAATCATTTTCCAAATGGTCGTTGTAATTTGTTAAATTTCATTTTTTTTTTTTTTTTTTTTTTTTTTTTTGTTAGCGGGTACTGAGATTAGAACTTAAAGTTCGTGCGAATGTTCACATGAAAAGTTGTATCGGCGAAACCTGACTGTAAGTTTGGAAATACATTCATTAATAATGTAATTGCGCGTTAAAATACTTTCAAATTGTGAATTTGAGTGGTGCGTAAAGTAAATTATGAAAATGCGAAAATAACATACAGTTTAGATTTTATGGGATAAAATTTTATGATGCGACAAAGCGAAATCCTTTTTACTGATTTTTCATCCCGTAAAAACAAACATAAGAGCCTCAATCGATAAATTCATAATAATTACTCATCTTGATTATGTATTCTAATAGAGTTTATTACTTTCTTCTATCTTCAATAGAAGAAAGTATTGTAATCGAAATTTTTTTCGACTTCCGGTTTTCGACGGATTTGCATGTTTTAGGGGTCAGAGATTCCAAAAAACATGTTTATAGAAAATGTCTGTCTGTCTGTGTGTCCGTCCGTCCGTCTGTCCGTCCGTCCGTCTGTCCGTCTGTCCGTCTGTCTGTCGCCATTGTACCATCAAAAAGTGTATGAAGTTATGTATAGAATTAAACCAAAATTTTATTATAAGTTTTTGGCTATGGCAAGCAGGTCCTTCCGGAATTTGGAAAAAATTCGCCGGTAGGGGGCGCTGATATAACAATTTTTGTGCGATTTTGAATATTGTACCATCCAAAAGTGTATGGAGTTTTGCATAGAATTGAACCAAATTTTTAGTTTAAGTTTTTGGATATGACAAGCAGGTCCTCCCTGAATTTGGAAAAAATTCACCGGTAGGGGGCGCTGTAAATACGTTTTTTGTGCGATTTTGAATATTGTACCATCGAAAAGTGTATGAAGTTATGCATAGAATTGAACCAAATTTTTATTTTATGTTTTTGGCTATGGCAAGCAGGTCCTCCCAGAATTTGGAAAAAATTCGCCGGTAGGGGTCGCTGTAATAGCGATTTTTGTGCGATTTTGAATATTGTACCGTCCAAAAGTGTATGAAGTTATGCATATAATTAAACCAAATTTTTATTTTAAGTTTTTGGCTATGGCAAGCAGGTCCTCCCTGAATTTGGAAAATATTCGCCGGTAGGGGGCGCTGTAATAGCGATTTTTGTGCGATTTTGAATATTCTACCGTCCAAAAGTGTATGAAGTTATGCATAGAATTAAACCAAATTTTTATTTTAAGTTTTTGGATATGGCAAGCAGGTCCTCCATGAATTTGCAAAAAATTCGCCGTTAGGGGGCGCTGTAATAGCGATTTTTGTGCAATTTTGAATATTGTACAATCGAAAAGTGTATGAATTTATGCATAGAATTGAAGCAAAAGAATTTTTTTAAGTTCTTGTTTATGGCAAGGAGGACCTCCCTTAATTTTTAAAAAAATCGCCGCTAGGGGGCTCTGTAATAGCGATTTTTCTTTGATGTTTGTGTCATTTTGATTATTGTACAATTGAAAAGTGTATGAAGTTATGCATATAATTGAACCAAAATTTTAATGTGCGTTTCTAACTATGGAAAGCAAGTCCTCCCTGAACTTGAAAAAATTTCGCCAGAATTGGGCGCTATAATTGCGATCTCCGTGCCATTTTCATTATTGTACCATCGAACAGTGTATAAAATTATGCATACAATTGAACCAAAATTTTTGTGCATGTTTTTGGCTTTGGCCAACAGGTCAACCTTGAATTTCGAAATATTGCCCTGTAAAGGGGCTCTGTGCTAGCGATTTTTGTATACTTTTCTTGATTTTTCGTAGTTCTATTGTGCATCGGAGGCTCGTACAGTGGCGGGAACTCGCTTCCTGCAAAGCCGGCTATTTGCAAACACCTGATGACAAAACAATAAGGAAAAATTATTAATTTTAAAAATATCATGATATAGATTAACTCGTTTTTAGTCCGTTTAATTGACTGGAGCAGAAATTTAAGATGAAAATCAAAGTTGGTATAGTATTGAACTAATAATATTGAAGTATTAACATGTGTAACTAGGTTTTGAAATATTAAGATGTATAAGATAGAAGAAAGTTTTGGGATTGGCACATCCAACTAGTTTTTTCAATAATTTAAGCAGTTGAAATTTGTGGAAATAATATTTTGGTAATTTTAGGTTAAAGATATTATTTGTTTTAAGAGTGAGACAACCAATGTTAGCTGAATTTTTTATTGTAATTATTTTGGTAGCTTTATTATAAATTCGATCTCAAGTTCCTTTCTAACATTTTAGTTTGTCGAATTTCGACGGGTTCCAACTCGTTATTAATAAAAACTAAACTCTGTGGCTACACAATCCATGAAGAATCTGGGCTGACTGTGTCCATCCCTGACTTCTTGACCCTAGTCCGCACCATGCGTCCCGGCCAGGTTGTCATCCTAACGTGAGGCCCTCGGTGTTTAGTTCCGAAGCGAGCATCCTACTAATTTTATCGACAAAAATGGGATGAAAGGCTGAGTGCACCTTTCCCAGGCGGGCGTTGATACTCTTGACCTGCAGTACGGCAGATAGAAGGTCTGACCATTACGCCGATTGGGCTTTACAATTATTAGTAAAACATTTTAAAAAATCAAAAGAAAGTCTAGGTATTTTGCAGAAAAACGAAAATTTCTGGAGGATCACTGGAGGTTCGTGGACAAACAATGTACCTCTAAGACATTTATCCAGATTTAAATATGAAAGGATTATGTAAAGGCAGTGCTGAAGTTAGTGAAAGTTTTGTTGAAAATCTGACCATCTCTAAAGAATTATGATATTGTATTAATTATTAAAAGAAAGAAAATTATTAATTGCTGAAAAAATGAGTGATAGAGAAAAATAATATATAAGCTAATTAACTATTTTAAAACATTAGAGAAATTGACAATGATGAAAAAAGAACTGATAAAAAAAGATTCAAAAGAAATATTAATTTTCAAACAAGGTTTTCTAAACAATTGAAAAGAAGCATGAAAATTTTCGTTAACAATTTTCTTTCAATTTAAATAATTAGAAAAACATTTTACAAATTCTCCTTCTTTTCCATTAAGTGCACGATGGAATATTTTAGTTTTAGTGAAATTAAAAACACGAGTTGGAACCCGTCGAAATTCGACGTACTAAAATGTTTGAAAGGAACTGTCAGATCGAATTTATAATAAACCTACAAAAATAATTACAATAAAAAAATCGCCTTACATTGGTTGTCTAACTCTTAAAACAAATAATATTTTTAACCTAAAATTACCAAAATATTATTTCTGTAAAGTTCAACTGCTTAAATTATTGAAAAATTAAACTGTATTAGATTACGTAATCAAGATGAGTAATTATGATGAAGTTATCGATGGAGGCTCTTATGTTTGTTTTTACGGGATGAAAGACCAGTAAAAAGGATTTCGCTTTGTCACACATAAAATTTTCCTCCATAAAATCTAAAATGTACGTTATTTTCACATCCTCATAATTTACATACGCACCACTCAAATTCACAATTTGAAAGTATTTTAACACGCAATAGATTATTAATGAATGTATTTCCAAACCTAAAGTCACGATTGTCCGATACAACTTTTCATGTGAACATTCGCACTAATTTAAGTTCTAATGTTAGTACCCGCGAAAAAAAAATTCCAAAATTTGCCTTTAGTTGTCATAGTAATGGCCATTTATAGTATTGGTCAAATAATTAGTTTTATCAAAAAAAAAAAATGATCGTTTTGTTTTAAATACATCATTTTTTCTCACTGAATCATTTTACCCAGTGCCTCAAACTCATTTATCAGCGTAATGTAAAAATATTAAAATGTAGCTGATTTATGAAGAAGAATGCGTGTTTTTTTTCAATGTCTGGCATCATTTTCTGCTCAAAAATTATAAAAAAGTTACTTTTATTTGTAATGTGAAAATGGCATCAATAAGGATATAATGAATAAAAATAATAAACCATGAATATTTTCCCTTTACTTTCAATATAAATGGAGTACTCCAGTTGCCATCATTACAAAATTTGTATTAAAAACTACAAAAAAATTAATACCTCAAAAACAAATTGAGATACAGATTTCAAACAAATTGCATTTAAAAGCAAATTTTTTTCCCTGAACGAAGGTGTAAAAATTTAAAATGTACGATGTTTAGAAGTTTAAAAATTTGCAGTAGCGAAAATTGCAGAACCGAAATTTCATTTCAAATTTCAAAGTGCTGCCATTCGCAAAATGACGTATGCGTTACGCACAGATATGTTTGTCCTTTATAATATAGATAGTATTGTTTCCACTTACACATCCCTCACCACTGGCTGAGAGGTACTGCTCTCGAAGCTGGTAGACGGGAGGTGCTGAGTTCGATCCTAATCGCACCCGTCGGCCTAATCGTTCGGAGTTTTCGTTGTTTTCTTCGAACCTTGGTTTTCCAAGCGTAAATACGGGTTAGGTTCCCTTAGAAAGACCCCACGGAGAGCACCCCCCCCCCTTAGGGCCTATATCCCTCGTGCAGATTAATCGGCCGTCATAAACGCAACCAACCAACCATCCACAAATAGTTTTGATACTGTCTGCAAATTTACATACTTTCTGTTCTTAATGTAATTATCGTGAACAGTTTTTCTTTCAATTAACACAAGATTTGTTTGACCCACAGCACTTTAACGTGGACCGCAAAACGGTTAGATATAAAATTTAATTAAAATAGTTTGAGCCATTCTTACTTTCTTCTGTCATCAATAGAAGTAAGTATTGTAATCGAAATTTTTTTCGACTTCAAGTTTTCGACGGATTTACACGTTTTAGGGATCAGAGATCCAAAAAAATCATGTTTATGGAATATGTCTGTCTGTCCGTCTGTCCGGGTCTCTGACGAAATTGTACCATCAAAAATGTGTGAAGTTATGCATAGAATTGAACCAAATATTTATTTTCAGTTTTTAGCTATGGCAAGCAGGTGCTCCCTGAATTTGGAAAAAATTCGCCCGTAGGGGGCGCTTTAATAGCAATTTTTCTGCGATTTTGAATATTGTACCATCTAAAAGTGAATGAAATTATGCATAGAAATAAACCAAATTTTTATTTTAAGTTTTTGGCTATGGCAAGCAGGTCCTCCCTGAATTTGGAAAACATTCGCCAGTAGGTGGCGCTGTAAAAGTGATTTTTGTGCGATTTTGAATATTGTACAATCGAAAAATGTATGAAGTTATGCATAGAATTTAACCCAAAAAAAAATTTTAAGTTGTTGGCTATAGAGAGTAGGTCCTTCCTTAATTTGGAAAAAATCGAAGCTAGGGGGCGCTGTAATAGCGATTTTTGTGCCATTTTGAATATTGTACCATCCAAAATGTATGAAGTTATGCATAGAATTGAACCAAATTTTTATTTTAAGTTTTTGGATATAGCAAGCAGGTCCTCCCTGAATTTGGAGAAAATTCGCCGGTATGGGCTGCTGTAATAACGATTTTGAATATTGTACCAACGAAAAGTGTATGAAGTTTTGCATAAAATTGAACCAAAATTTTTTTTAAAGTTCTTGGCTATGGAAAGGGGGACCTCCCTTAATTTGTAAAAAAATTGCCGGTAGGGGGCGCTGTAATAGCGATTTTTCTTCGATGTTTGAGTCATTTTGATTAATTTACCATCGAAAAGTGTATGAAGTTATGCATAGAATTGAACCAAATTTTTTGTGTTTCCTTTTGCTCATGGTACGAAAGTCTTCCCTGAATTTGGAAAAATTCTGCCGGTAGGGGGCGCTATAATTGCGATGTCTGTACCATTTTTATTATTGTATCATCGAAAAGTATATGAAGTTATGCACAGAATTGAACAAAATTTTCATTTTAAGTTTTTCGATATGGCAAGCAGGTCCTCCCTGAATTTGGAAAAAATCGCCGGTAGTGGGCGCTGTAATAGCAATTTTCGTGAGATTTTCAATATTCTACCTTCCAAAAGTGTATGAAGGTATGCATAGAATTGAACAAAATTTTTATTTTAAGTTTTTGGATATGGCCAGCAGGTGCTCCCTGAATTTGGAAAAAATCGCCGGTCGGGGGCTCTGTAATAGCGATTTTTTGTGCGATTTTGAATATTGTACAATCGAAAAGTGTATGAAGTTTGCATAGAATTGAACCAAATTTTTTTTCAAGTTCTTGGTAATGGCAAGGGGGCTCCCATATTGGTAATGGCTCCCATATTTTAAAAAAATCGCCTGTAGGGGGCGCTGTAATAGCGATTATTCTTCAACTTTTGTGCCATTTTAGATACCGTACTATCAAAAAGTGTATGAAGTTATGTATAAAATTGAGCCAAATTATTTGTGTATCTTTTTGGTCATGGCACGAAGATCCTCCCTGAATTTGGAAAAATTCTGCCGGTAGGGGGCGCTATAATTGCGATGTCTGTACCATTTTCATTATTGTACAATCGAAAAGTGTATGAAGTTATGCATAGAATTGAGCTAAATTTTTATTTTAAGTTTCTGGCTATGGCAAGCAGGTACTGCATGAATTAGTAAAATATTCGCCGGCAGGGTGCGCTGTAATTGTGATTTTTGTGTGATTTTTAATATTGTACCATCTAAAAGTGTATGAAGTTATGCATGGAATTGAACCAAATATTTATTTGAAGTTTTTGGCTATGGCAAGTAGGTGCTGCCTGAATTTGGAAAAAATTCGCCTGTAGGGGGCGCTTTAATAGCAATTTTTCTGCGATTTTTTATATTGTACCATTGAAAAGTGTATGAAGTATTGCATAGAATTGACCCTTTTTTTTTTAAATTCTCGGCTATGGCAAAGATGTCCTTTCTTAATTTGTAAAAAAATCGCCTCTAGGGGCGCTGTAATACGATTTTTTTTCCATGTTTGAGCCATTTTAATTATTGCATAATCGAAAATTGTATGAAGTTATGCATAGAATTCAACCAAATTTTGTGTGTTTCTTTTTGGTCATAGCACAAAAGTCCTCCCTTAATTTGGAAAAATTCTGTCGGTAAGGGAAGCTATGATAGCGATGTCCGTACCATTTTCATTATTTTACCATCGAAAAGTGTATGAAGTTTTGTATAGAATTGAACCAAATTTTTATTTTAACTTTTATGGCTATCGAAAGTAGGTTCTCCCTGAATTTGGAAAAAAATAGCCGGTAGGGTGCGCTGTAATAGCGATTTTTGTGCGATTTTGAATATTGTACCATCGGAACTGTATGAAGTTATGTATAGAATTGAACCAATTTTTTTTAAAGTTCTTGGCTATAGCAAGCAAGTCCTACCTGAATTTGGAAAAATATTGTCGGTAGGGGCGCGCTATAATAGCGATTTTTGTGCGAATATGAATATTGTACCATCCAAAAGTGTGTAAGTTATGCATAGAATTGAACCAAATTTTTATTTTAAGTTTTTGGATATGGCAAGCAGGTCCTCCCTGAATTTGGAAAAAATTCGCCGTAGAGGGCGCTGTAATAGCGATTTTTGTGCGATTTTGAATATTGTACAATCGAAAAGTGTATGAATTTATGCATAGAATTGAAGCAAAAGAATTTTTTTAAGTTCTTGTTTATGGCAAGGAGGACCTCCCTTAATTTTAAAAAAAATCGCCGCTAGGGGGCTCTGTAATAGCGATTTTTCTTTGATGTTTGTGTCATTTTGATTATTGTACAATTGAAAAGTGTATGAAGTTATGCATATAATTGAACCAAAATTTTAATGTGCGTTTCTGGCTATGGAAAGCAAGTCCTCCCTGAACTTGAAAAAATTTCGCCAGAATTGGGCGCTATAATTGCGATCTCCGTGCCATTTTCATTATTGTACCATCGAACAGTGTATAAAATTATGCATACAATTGAACCAAAATTTTTGTGCATGTTTTTGGCTTTGGCCAACAGGTCAACCTTGAATTTCGAAATATTGCCCTGTAAAGGGGCTCTGTGCTAGCGATTTTTGTATACTTTTCTTGATTTTTCGTAGTTCTATTGTGCATCGGAGGCTCGTACAGTGGCGGGAACTCGCTTCCTGCAAAGCCGGCTATTCGCAAACACCTGATGACAAAACAATAAGGAAAAATTATTAATTTTAAAAATATCATGATATAGATTAACTCGTTTTTAGTCCGTTTAATTGACTGGAGCAGAAATTTAAGATGAAAATCAAAGTTGGTATAGTATTGAACTGATAATACTGAAGTATTAACATGTGTAACTAGGTTTTTAAATATTAAGATGTATAAGATAGAAGAAAGTTTTGGGATTGTCACGTCCAATTAGTTTAGATATAATTAGCTTGACCCTGACCCATTATGTCCCAAAATAACCCACTATTCGAATTTTGTCAAACATGTGACCTAGCCCAATGGTTTTCTCGTGCAGGAAAACGGTAAAATACAAAATTTAATCAAAATCTATAGAGCCGTTTTTAAGATAAAATTTACATACGCACTCATACATACACACACACACACACAATATTTGCTCGTATTATAGTAAAAGATTTAAAAATGCATTAAATGACATATATCTCCCATATGATGATGAAGGTGTTGATACTTTTAATGAATAAATATATTCGGTAAGGTCTTCATATAGTATATTTTTCTTATTACTTTTCCTAAAGTTCAATAGAGTAGATAAATGATTTTTAACACTTTCCAACAATGGTTTATGTTTTCGATACTACGGTTTGTCTGTCCTTCTGGCCGTCTTTCCACGCTCTAACTCCCGTAAATAGACTCGGATTGCCCCGACATTTTTGGATGTTATTGAGGTTTACCACAACACGTTTCCTATTTCAAATGAAGTTTGTAGAATGTTTAGTTCATTTACAGGGACAGTCAAAAGTTTTCCGTTACATTACGGCGCTTGGAAAAAAATCGCTTCAAATGATTTTTAATGATGCTACATGCTTTCAAACATAATAACATTGATATGCATTTATCAAGTGCACAAAATATGCAATCTGTAGAATATGCGGTGCAAAGAATAGTTTTTATTCATTTACAGGGACATGCAAAATAATTCCGTTACATAATGATATGAGGATGGACGGAATTATTTGCGGCGTATTTTAATTATGTTAAATTATTTCATGTATAATGAAATTGATATACATCGCTGAGGTTTACTATAACGTATCTCATGTATAAATTTACATTTACAGGGGCACACAAAATATATTAGATACTATATTGTATCCGAAGTACTGTACGGTAGCGATGGTTTCTGGAAACGCATTTTTAATTAAGTTGAGCATTTTTCTGTTTAGCTAAATTTTTGCACAGTATATGGTGTGTATATATGCTATAATTCATGTACAGGGCTACGCAAAAGAATTCGTAATGATTACTGGGTATAAGTGCAAATAGCTTAAAGGTGGTTTTTAAATGAGACATACATTTTTACGCTGAAATGCATTTAGTTTATTATAAAATGTTTGTAGAAGATAGGTAAAATGATATACAGGGTCACACAAAGAATTGGATTCATGTCCGTCTATAAATGATAATTTCTGGAAATGTGACTTCAGTAGTCTTAAGAGTGTTTCTGTTTGAATTAAACTTTATCTAAATAGTGGCGTGTAATAAAGATGCTAGGTTAACTACAGGGTTGTGCAAAAGTATACAACTATATTTCCATCTATTATTATAAATTGCTTAAACAAAAATTTCACACTGTTATGCGTTTTCTTGCTAAATTAAATTTTCCCATTATATAGTATATATATCAATCTACAGATCAAATACCGACGTGTTAAAAAAAAAACTGGAATACATATTTGATATGGACGGTAACTGCTGAAATCAGTTTTTCAAATGTTTTATGTGTTTTCTAAAATGTTTACTTAGTTATCTTATACACCTTATTTGCCTAAATAACGAAGTTTTGTTAAAGCATTCAGGAAGTGTTGGAAAGTGTTTCATAATCTATGCTTAACGCATTATTTTTCTTCTTTGTTAATCTTTAAAAGTACTCTTGATTTAATTTTTTAAATGTCGTTAGCTTATTATACTGTGAGGATTCGTTAAATTAGTTTATGCAACTACTATTTTTATGATATGATACAACCTTAATCTTTTAGTAATTTTAATTTGTCATTTTATGTTCATGAAATGTTTATATGTTTATCTTGTATCTACCATTTAGCATATCTTTATTTGATATTGCATATATAGATAGATAGATACGTATATACATACATATAGATACGTATAGATACATATAGTTACGCATATATATATATATATATATATATATATATATACTTCTCTTTGGAATATATGTACGTTAATTTGAAATCTATTTTAAATTTTGAATTTCTTTTAATGCACTGTAAAAGAAAAAATCTAAAATCTTTAAGGTTATT
The DNA here is from genome assembly GCA_963932465.1 of Maratus speciosus. Classification (NCBI taxonomy): domain Eukaryota; kingdom Metazoa; phylum Arthropoda; class Arachnida; order Araneae; family Salticidae; genus Maratus; species Maratus speciosus. The sequence goes on along the minus strand of OZ010786.1, from coordinate 4,747,472 downwards.
AAGAATTTTCGAGGAAACTGGGATGCCTAGAACTTTTTCTGTAAATGCAACAAAGAAAAAAATATCATGTCACTGATTCATGTTCACACTGTAAACTAGATGGATGTGCCAATCCCAAAACTTTCTTCTATCTTATACATCTTAATATTTCCAAAACTAGTTATACGTGTTAATGCTTCAATATCATTAGTTCGATACTATACCAACTTTGATTTTCATCTTAAATTTCTGCTTCAGGCAATTAAACGAACTAAAAACGAGTTAATCTATATCATGATATTTGTTAAAATTAATAGTTTTTCCTTATTCTGTTATTATCAGATGTTTGCGAATAGCCGGCTTAGCAGGAAGCGAGTTCCCGCCTTTGCACGAGCCGCCGATGGACAATAGAGCTACGAAAAATCAAGAAAAGTATACAAAAATAGCCATCACAGAGCCTCTTTACGGTGCAATAATTCCAAAATCAAGAAGACTTGTGTGGCCATAGCCAGAAACATACACAAAAAATTTGGTTCAATTATATACATAACTTCATACAATTTTCGATGGTACAATAATGAAAATGGTACAGACATCGCAATTATAGCGTCACCTTCCGGTTGAATTTTTTCAAATTCTGGGAGGACCTTCGTGCCATGACACACACAAAAAAATTGACTCAATTCTATGCTTAACTTCATACACTTTTCGATGGTACAATATTCAAAATGGCACAAAAATCGCTATTGCAGCGCCCCCTACCGGCGAATGTTTTCCAAATTAAGGAAGGACCTACTTGCCATAGCCAAGAACTTAAAATATGAATTTGGTTTAACTCTATGCATAACTTCATACACTTTTTCATGGTCCAATTTTCAAAATCGCACAAAAATCGCTATTACAGCGCCTCCTAACGGCGAACTTTTCCAAATTCAGGGAGGACCTGCGTACCATAGCCAAAAACTTAAAATAAAAATTTGGTTCAATTGTATGCATAACTTCATACACTTTTGGATGGTACGATATTCAAAATCGCACAAAAATCGCTGCTACTGGCGAATGTTTTCAAAATTCAGGTAGGATCTGCTTGCCATAGCCAAAAACTTAAAATAAAAATTTGGTTCAATTCTATGCATAACTTCATACACTTTTGGATGGTACAATATTCAAAATCGCACAAAAATCGCTATTACAGCGCCCCTAACGGCGAATTTTCTCAAAATTCAGAGAGAACCTACTTGCCATATCCAATAACTTAAAATAAAAATTTGGTTCACTTCTATGCATAAATTCATACTCTTTTGGATGGTACAATATTCAAAATTGCACAAAAATCGCTATTACAGCGCCCTCTAACAGCGAATTTTTTCAAAATTCAGGCAGAATCTACTTGCCATATCCAAAAACTTAAAATAAAAATTTGGTTCAATTCTATGCATTACTTCACACACTTTTGAATGGTACAATATTCAAAATCGCACAAAAATCGCTATTACAGCGCCCCTAACGGCGGATTTTCTCAAAATTCATGGAGAACCTACTTGCTATATCCAAAAACTTAAAATAAAAATTTGGTTCAATTCTATGCATAACTTCATACACTTTTGGATGGTACAATATTCAAAATCGCACAAAAATCGCTATTACAGCGCCCCTAACGGCGAATTTTCTCAAAATTCAGGTAGAATCTACTTGCCATATCCAAAAACTTAAAATAAAAATTTGGTTCAATTCTATGCATAACTTCATACACTTTTGGATGGTACAATATTCAAAATCGCACAAAAATCGCTATTACAGCGCCCCTAACGGCGAATTTTCTCAAAATTCAGGGAGAATCTACTTGCCATATCCAAAAACTTAAAATAAAAATTTGGTTCAATTCTATGCATAACTTCATATACTTTTGGATGGTACAATATTCAAAATCGCACAAAAATCGCTATTACAGCGCCCCTAACGGCGAATTTTCTCAAAATTCAGGGAGAACCTACTTGCCATATCCAATAACTTAAAATAAAAATTTGGTTCACTTCTATGCATAAATTCATACTCTTTTGAGTGGTACAATATTCAAAATTGCACAAAAATCGCTATTACAGCGCCCTCTAACAGCGAATTTTTTCAAAATTCAGGGAGAATCTACTTGCCATATCCAAAAACTTAAAATAAGAATTTGGTTCAATTCTATGCATTACTTCATACACTTTTTGATGGTACAATGGCGACAGACACACGGACACACGGACAGACGGACAGACAGACATTTTCTATAAACATGTTGTTTGGGATCTCTGACCCCTTAAATATGTAAATCTGTCGAAAATCGGAAATTCCAAAATTCTATTGAAGATAGAAGAAAGTAAAAATATATGTAAGGTTACTAAGAACTATCTAGGAAACTGGGTTACCTTAAACTTTTTGTCTTACTGAACAACAAATGAAAAATTCATGTAATTATCCTGGGTTACCGATAACATTTTAGTATGCATACAGATTTCTGTAACTTTTACAAAAAAAATATTTTTGTAGATTTACATCTTATTTTTTACATTGTACAAAAGCAACATTTCTTCAAATGGTACTAAAACTTAAGCTTTTCAAAAACAAATTAGGTTTTACAGTCCCGTTGTTAATTTCTAATTGCTTTAACCCTCAAATGAAACTTTCTATATTATTTCTTGTCGAATATTATTATCTAAACAAGTTTTGTTATAATTATACTCAAACAGAAAATTTTTTCCTTAACTACAAATTAATTATTCATTTACTGATCCGAAAATTAATAGGAATTTACTTCAATAAACTTTTAATGGGGTAATATAGATATTCTAAAATATGGCATCAAAGGGAAGAGACTTTATTTACAAAGATTCATTAAATTAAAGGCGATATTTATTAAACTAAGTTACTAATTAATCTCTAGAATACAATCTTGTAGGAACATCTGACATTTTAATATTAAATGATGTATGATTAAATTTGGCATTACTGAACTGCGATATTATGTCACAAAACCGATACTGTCACATGGGCTCACATAAATTTCATCATTTCATCATTAATAATATTCATTAGAAAGTAATTTTATTTCATAAACTTTAGGTTAAAATATTTTGATTTCATAATATTATAAATTTTGATGTAAGCATTTAGTTTGTATATAATTATGTATGATATAGATTATATGATTAAAAATAGTTAAATAAGCATTATTTTTTTTCATACCAGTTTCTAGTCGAATAGAGTTTCATTTAATAAGCTGAATGATATTTTTAAATTTTTCATAAGAAATGCAAATTCTTGTTCTGAATATATACTTGCCTTCAAAGTTTAAGGTACAGGGACTGGATGCTTTCGATTGCTCATGGTTTGTCGAATATCTTCCAACATTATTGACAAATTGTTCGTGAACATCTGGGATGTAAAGAACATGATGGATTTCATATTTCTCGATGAAGATCATGTTAGATTTCATATTTCTCATATTTATTGATTAGTCGGGCCGACAATTTGGTGGCTAATAATAAATTTAATAATAAAATAATATTTGCGATCAGCTATGCAACAGAAAATGCTGGAAATGGTTTGTCAGTGCGTTAAATGACTATTTGGGTCCTGTTCAACGTTTGTGTGCTTTTGTATAAGCATATCACTCATTTTGGTAAAGATGTTAACATTTTTGTGGAAAATTCAAAAGATTTTTGTTTATAGCATACAGAGTTTTCAACCAAATTTAACACAACTTTCCGAAAACCCGACAAAGAACAGTAGCAACAGTACACTTCCATTAAAACATGAATTTATTGAATATTTGATGCAATATGGGCACTTGTAAGAAATAATTTTTAACTGCGCATGCGTGGAAGATTTCAAAATTTTTATTTCATAATTTGGTAATCAGCTATTTAGGGCAACTTATCTGAAAGGTCCAATCAAATATCGAGAAATTTCGCAAAGATAGGGGCGATATAGTGAGTTGCTCTCTAAAAGTAGCTTTATTATAAGGGTTTTTCCACAACTTTTCAATCAACTCACTGTATCTTTCTGAGTTTTCACAATATTTGACTGGACTTTTTACAGAAGTTACCCAAAATAGCTGGCTACCAAATTATGAAATAAAAATTTTGAAATCTTCCACGCTTGCGCAGTTAAAAATTATCATATAAAAATCGTATAAAATTTTTAATTAAGTTGAGCGTTTTTCTGTTTAGCTATATTTTTGCATAGTATATCGTGTGTATATATGCTATAATTCATGTACAGGGCTACACAAAAGAATTCGTAATGATTACTGGGTATAAGTGCAAATAGCTTAAAGGTGGTTTTTAAATGAGACATACATTTTTACGCTGAACTGCATTTAGTTTATTATAAAATGTTTGTAGAACATAGGTAAAATGATATACAGGGTCACACAAAGAATTGGATTCATGTCCGTCTATAAATGATAATTTCTGGAAATGTGACTTCAGTAGTCTTAAGAGTGTTTCTGTTTGAATTAAACTTTATCTAAATAGTGGCGTGTAATAAAGATTCTAGGTTAACTACAGGGTTGTGCAAAAGTATACAACTATATTTCCATCTATTATTATAAATTGCTTAAACAAAAATTTCACACTGTTATGCGTTTTCTTGCTAAATTAAATTTTCCCATTATATAGTATATATATCAATCTACAGATCAAATACCGACGTGTTAAAAAAAAAAAAAACTGGAATACATATTTGATATGGACGGTAACTGCTGAAATCAGTTTTTCAAATGTTTTATGTGTTTTCTAAAATGTTTACTTAGTTATCTTATACACCTTATTTGCCTAAATAACGAAGTTTTGTTAAAGCATTCAGGAAGTGTTGGAAAGTGTTTCATAATCTATGCTTAACGCATTATTTTTCTTCTTTGTTAATCTTTAAAAGTACTCTTGATTTAATTTTTTTAATGTCGTTAGCTTATTATACTGTGAGGATTCGTTAAATTAGTTTATGCAACTACTATTTTTATTATATGATACAGCCTTAATCTTTTAGTAATTTTCATTTGTCATTTTATGTTCATGAAATGTTTATATGTTTATCTTATACTTACCATTTAGCATATCTTTATTTGATATTGCATATATAGATAGATAGATACGTATATACATACATATAGATACGTATAGATACATATAGATACGCATATATATATATATATATACTTCTCTTTGGAATATATGTACGTTAATTTGAAATCTATTTTAAATTTTGAATTTCTTTTAATGCACTGTAAAAGAAAAAATCTAAAATCTTTAAGGTTATTAAGAATTTTCGAGGAAACTGGGATGCCTAGAACTTTTTCTGTAAATGCAACAAAGAAAAAAAAATCATGTAACTGATTCATGTTCACACTGTAAACTAGATGGATGTGCCAATCCCAAAACTTTCTTCTATCTTATACATCTTAATATTTCCAAAACTATTTATACGTGTTAATACTTCAATATCATTAGTTCGATACTATACCAACTTTGATTTTCATCTTAAATTTCTGCTTCAGGCAATTAAACGAACTAAAAACGAGTTAATCTATATCATGATATTTGTTAAAATTAATAGTTTTTCCTTATTCTGTTATTATCAGATGTTTGCGAATAGCCGGCTTAGCAGGAAGCGAGTTCCCGCCTTTGCACGAGCCGCCGATGGACAATAGAGCTACGAAAAATCAAGAAAAGTATACAAAAATAGCCATCACAGAGCCTCTTTACGGTGCAATAATTCCAAATTCAAGAAGACTTGTGTGACAATAGCCAGAAACATACACAAAAAATTTGGTTAATTATATACATAACTTCATACAATTTTCGATGGTACAATAATGAAAATGGTACAGACATCGCAATTATAGCGTCACCTTCCGGTTGAATTTTTTCAAATTCTGGGAGGACCTTCGTGCCATGACAAACACAAAAAAATTGACTCAATTCTATGCTTAACTTCATACACTTTTCGATGGTACAATATTCAAAATGGCACAAAAATCGCTATTGCAGCGCCCCCTACCGGCGAATGTTTTCCAAATTAAGGAAGGACCTACTTGCCATAGCCAAGAACTTAAAATATGAATTTGGTTTAATTCTATGCATAACTTCATACACTTTTTCATGGTCCAATTTTCAAAATCGCACTAAAATCGCTATTACAGTGCCTCCTAACGGCGAACTTTTCCAAATTCAGGGAGGACCTGCGTACCATAGCCAAAAACTTAAAATAAAAATTTGGTTCAATTCTATGCATAACTTCATACACTTTTGGATGGTACGATATTCAAAATCGCACAAAAATCGCTGCTACTGGCGAATGTTTTCAAAATTCAGGTAGGATCTGCCTCCCATAGCCAAAAACTTAAAATAAAAATTTGGTTCAATTCTATGCATAACTTCATACACTTTTGGATGGTACAATATTCAAAATCGCACAAAAATCGCTATTACAGCGCCCCTAACGGCGAATTTTCTGAAAATTCAGGGAGAACCTACTTGCCATATCCAATAACTTAAAATAAAAATTTGGTTCACTTCTATGCATAAATTCATACTCTTTTGGATGGTACAATATTCAAAATTGCACAAAAATCGCTATTACAGCGCCCTCTAACAGCGAATTTTTTCAAAATTCAGGGAGAATCTACTTGCCATATCCAAAAACTTAAAATAAAAATTTGGTTCAATTCTATGCATTACTTCATACACTTTTGGATGGTACAATATTCAAAATCGCACAAAAATCGCTATTACAGCGCCCCTAACGGCGAATTTTCTCAAAATTCAGGGAGAATCTACTTCTCATATCCAAAAACTTAAAATAAAAATTTGGTTCAATTCTATGCATAACTTCATACACTTTTGGATGGTACAATATTCAAAATCGCACAAAAATCGCTATTACAGCGCCCCTAACGGCGAATTTTCTCAAAATTCAGGGAGAACCTACTTGCCATATCCAATAACTTAAAATAAAAATTTGGTTCACTTCTATGCATAAATTCATACTCTTTTGGGTGGTACAATATTCAAAATTGCACAAAAATCGCTATTACAGCGCCCTCTAACAGCGAATTTTTTCAAAATTCAGGGAGAATCTACTAGCCATATCCAAAAACTTAAAATAAAAATTTGGTTCAATTCTATGCATTACTTCATACACGTTTTGATGGTACAATGGCGACAGACACACGGACACACGGACAGACGGACAGACAGACATTTTCTATAAAAATGTTGTTTGGGATGTCTGACCCCTTAAATGTGTAAATCTGTCGAAAATCGGAAATTCCAAAATTCTATTGAAGATAGAAGAAAGTAAAAATATATGTAAGGTTACTAAGAACTATCTAGGAAACTGGGTTACCTTAAACTTTTTGTCTTACTGAACAACAAATGAAAAATTCATGTAATTATCCTGGGTTACCGATAACATTTTAGTATGCATACAGATTTCTGTAACTTTTACAAAAAAAATATTTTTGTAGATTTACATCTTATTTTTTACATTGTACAAAAGCAACATTTCTTCAAATGGTACTAAAACTTAAGCTTTTCAAAAACAAATTAGTTTTTATAGTCCCGTTGTTAATTTCTAATTGCTTTAACCCTCAAATGAAACTTTCTATATTATTTCTTGTCGAATATTATTATCTAAACTATAACAAGTTTTGTTATAATTATACTCAAACAGAAAATTTTTTCCTTAACTACAAATTAATTATTCATTTACTGATCCGAAAATTAATAGGAATTTACTTCAATAAACTTTTAATGGGGTAATATAGATATTCTAAAATATGGCATCAAAGGGAAGAGACTTTATTTACAAAGATTCATTAAATTAAAGGAGATATTTATTAAACTAAGTTACTAATTAATCTCTAGAATACAATCTTGTAGGAACATCTGACATTTTAATATTAAATGATGTATGATTAAATTTGGCATAACTGAACTGCAATATTATGTCACAAAACCGATACTGTCACATGGGCTCACATAAATTTCATCATTTCATCATTAATAATATTCATTAGAAAGTAATTTTATTTCATAAACTTTAGGTTAAAATATTTTGATTTCATAATATTATAAATTTTGATGTAAGCATTTAGTTTGTATATAATTATGTATGATATAGGTTATATGATTAAAAATAATTAAATAAGCATTATTTTTTTTCCATACCAGTTTCTAGTCGAATAGAGTTTCATTTAATAAGCTGAATGATATTTTTAAATTTTTCATAAGAAATGCAAATTCTTGTTCTGAATATATACTTGCCTTCAAAGTTTAAGGTACAGGGACTGGATGCTTTCGATTGCTCATGGTTTGTCGAATATCTTCCAACATTATTGACAAATTGTTCGTGAACATCTGGGATGTAAAGAACATGTTAGATTTCATATTTCTCGATGAAGATCATGTTAGATTTCATATTTCTCATATTTCTCGATTAGTCGGGCGACAATTTGGTGGCTAATAATAAATTTAATAATAAAATAATATTTGCGATCAGCTATGCAACAGAAAATGCTGGAAATGGTTTGTCAGTGCGTTAAATGACTATTTGGGTCCTGTTCAACGTTTGTGTGCTTTTGTGTAAGCATATCACTCATTTTGGTAAAGATGTTAACATTTTTGTGGAAAATTCAAAAGATTTTTGTTTATAGCATACAGAGTTTTCAACCAAATTTAACACAACTTTCCGAAAACCTGACAAAGAACAGTAGCAACAGTACACTTCCATTAAAACATGAATTTATTGAATATTTGATGCAATATGGGCACTTGTAAGAAATAATTTTTAACTGCGCATGCGTGGAAGATTTCAAAATTTTTATTTCATAATTTGGTAATCAGCTATTTAGGGCAACTCATCTAAAAGGTCCAATCAAATATCGAGAAATTTCGCAAAGATAGGGGCGATATAGTGAGTTGCTCTCTAAAAGTAGCTTTATTTTAAGGGTTTTTCCACAACTTTTCAATCAACTCACTGTATCTTTCTGAGTTTTCACAATATTTGACTGGACTTTTTACAGAAGTTACCCAAAATAGCTGGCTACCAAATTATGAAATAAAAATTTTGAAATCTTCCACGCTTGCGCAGTTAAAAATTATCGTATAAAAATGCCCATATTTCATCAAATATTCAATATATTCATGTTTTAATTGCAGTGTACTATTTCTACTGTTCTTTGTCAGGTTTTCGGAAAGTTGTGTTAAATTTGGTTGAAAAGTCTTTATGCTATAAACAAAAAACTGTTGAATTTTTCACAAAAACATAAACATCTTCACGAATATGAGTGTTATGCTTACACAAATGCATACAAACGTTGAACAGGACCCGAATAGTCATTTACCACAGTCACAAACCATTTCCAGCCTTTTCTGTTACATAGGTGAAGGCAAATATTATTTTATTATTAAATTTATTATTAGCCCTTAATTGTAACCCGATAAATCTTCACCGAGAAATATGAAATCAAACATGTTCTTTACAACCCAGAAGTTCAAGAACAATTCGCTAATAATGTTGGTAGATATTCGACAAACCGTGTTCAATCGAAAGCATCGAGTCCCCGTACCTAAACTTTTGGAGTCCAGTGTATTTAAGGTTTTTTTATACTAAAAAGGAGGAAATAAAATGAAATGCTATATTATCACAATTAAAGATTTCATGTACAATTTCTACAGAAATTAAATGAATTTTCTATTATTTAGTATTTGTATTTACATAATGCCTTACTAAATTGTGTATACAAGGTGATACAAATAGAGGTAATGGCTTTTATTTCTTAACCCTTAACCGGAAACATTAAAATCCCGTGCACAAACGGAAACGTGCCGTCTGTGAGACTGCTGAATTAAACAAAATTGCTATAAAATTTTAAAGGGAAAATAACTCTTCATAATTTACCAAATAGTGAACTTAAACACTTAATATTTAATAGTAATGCATTAACAGGACCAATTTTTTAATATGACAGCATAAAAATAAGTTTTGAATGTCGGAGACAGAAAATATTTTAAAATTACACATTATTGTTCAAAATATAAAACTTTCGTCATAATAATTAAATAAATTCTAATATTTTTATATATTTCGGTACGATATGAATTAGAAAAAAATATTACGCAGTAAAATTAACAAAACATTTAATAGTAAATATTGCAGCATGTTCTAAATATCTGCAATTTTTTATGCATTTTTGACAATGTTGAGTCATTTTCGTGTTCAGAATTTATATATTCATCATCTGAAATACTTTCAACTTCGCTTATGTCACGCCAATCTCAAAACAGCTTCTTCAGTCTTTTATATCTGTGGCGTACCCGCTTTGACGGCTCCTCTATATCAATACCACAGAGCAAAAAATTACATAAACGGAAACATGCCGTCTCACAGACTGCGTTGAAAATAAAATAATTTTTTAAATAACTAAAAATGCGCAGGCGTTACAAATGGGTGTGGGAGGCAGAGGACCAGTAGCATAAGGATTAGATTGTGTGATAAGATTGGGGACGCGTTCTTTTTTGTGTAAAGGGTAGATATATAGACACAACCATCTCACAGACGACATGTTTCCGGTTAAGAGTTAAGATGAAGATGATAGAAATACACTTCATATAAGAAAAATTACACAAATATTTTATAACATTACTAGCAAACCCCGCGGCTTCGCTCGCGTAATATTTGAAATAGGCCAAGTGGTATTTATACGTATAATTTTTATTAAAAGGTACTAACTAAATTTTTATTTTATTAAAAGGTAATATTTTATTTTATTAAAAGGTACTTATTACTTTTAGGAATAATTAAAAAAAATACTATTTAAAACACAGTTTGATTAAACATCATTGTTACACTGCATAAGGCAGAAATGAGACTTAAATTAATAAAACGAAATAAAACTAAATAAGTAATAATTTAGAAAATATTTTGAAACTTTTATGCTCAATTAATACGCTCATTTCAGTATTCATTTGAAGTTTTGAATTTTTTAGAAACCATCTTCTTATATCTTAAAATTAACCATCATGTCAAATTCCAAGTCCTACCACCTCTCTCAACATAAAGGGCTATGTTAAAATAGGAACTGTCGCCATTAATTTGCCAACATTAATTTTGAAATTGATTTGTTATTTCCGAATATTCCACAGAAACGTAATTTAGAAAGCTTTTAAAGGCCTTTTTTAGAGCGTTTGTTGTTTCTGTAAATCCCAGGTGGTAGAATCATCGGCATAAAATATAGTCTGTGTAGGATCAGAGACTGTTACCATTGATTCGCAACTATTACTTTTATATTTGGATTATATTCCCTAAAATTGCGTAGAAATCGTAATTTAAGACTTTTTTAGAATGCTTTTCCACCTCCCCTTCACTTCACCCCTTTTTAATTCGAATTTATTTTCGACAGTCCTTTGAGGGCATTTATATTTTATAAGTAACTATCATGCCATATTTTAAGTTTCTAGCCTTTTCAGTATCACAGAAATCGCAATTTAGAAAACTTTTAGCTACTGCAACCCTCTGGTGGTAGTGGCACAGACATAAGATATAGCTTATGTTTGAGCAGGTTCTATCACCAACAATTTGTTATCATTATTTTTTTAATCGGTTTGGTATTTGATAAGATTACATAAAAATTGTAATTTATAACGCTTTTCGCTCACTTCATCTTTTTAAATTTGAAATTTTCTTTCGACAGTTCATAGAAAGCAGTTGCATCTTGTAAGTAAATAACATGCCATACTTCAAAGTGTTAGACCCTTCAGTTATGCAAAAAACGCAAATTAGAACATGTTTTGCTTTTTCAACCCTCAGATGGTAGTGACAGCAACATAAAATATAACCTATGTTATAGCAGGGACTGTCACCATAGATTTGCAACCATTACGTTTGAAATAGCTTTGGAATTTCTTGAGATTGAGTAGAAATCGCAATTTAGAACGTTTTTAGAAAGCTTTTCGCGCATTTTCACCCCTTTTTAAATTTCCAATTTTTTCGAAACTGTTCTTAAAGATCATTTATATGCAATAAATATGTACCTTGCCTAATTTTAAGTTGCTAGCCCCTACCGATCACAAAAATCGAAATTTGGAATGATTTTTGCTCCTGCAATGTCTAGGTGATAGTGATACCGACTTGAAATAGCATCTATGTTAGAGCAGAGGCTGTCAGCATCAAATTCTTACCATTACTTTTGAAATCAATTTGATTATTCCTGAGATATTGGTGACAAATCGGCATTTAGAACGTTTTTAGAACGCTTTTCGCTCATTTTGTTCCTGCATCTCCTCTGGGGTAGTGAAAATAGATATAAAATATAGCCTATCTTGGAGCAAGATCTGTCCCCATCATTTTTACACCATTATATTTGAAATCGGTTCAGTATTTCCTGAGATTGCTAGAAATTGCAATTTAGAACGTTTTTTACAACGCTTCTTGCGCTTTTTCACCCCTTTTAAATTTCGAATTGTTTAAGAACTGTTCTTAGAAATCCTTTATATCTAATAAGTAGCTGATACTTCAAATTTCATATTTCTAGGCCCTTCAGTAACACATAAATCGCATTTTTAGAAAGTTTTTTGCTCCTACACCCCCTTTGGGGTAGTGGCACCGACATAAAACATAGCCTATCTTGGAGCAAACGTTGTCATTATCATTTTGACACCAATATTTTTAAAATCGGTTTGGTATTTCCTGAGATTATGTAGAAACTACCATTTAGAACGTTTTTTAGAACGCTTTTTGTGCATTTTCACCCCTTTTAAATTTCGAATTGTTTAAGAACTGTTCTTAGACATCATTTATATCTTATAACTAATATTCAAAATTTCATATTTCTAGGCCTTTCGGTAACGCTAAAATTGCATTTTTAGAACGTTTTTTGCTCCTACACCCCCTTTGGGGTAGTGACACCGACATAAAACATAGCCTATCATGGAGCAAGCGTTGTCACCATCATTATGACACCGATATTTTTTAAATCGGTTTGGTATTTGCTGAGATTGTGTAGAAACTACCATTTAGAACGTTTTTTAGAACGCTTTTTGTGCATTTTCACCCCTTTTAAATTTCGAATTGTTTAAGAACTGTTCTTAGACATCATTTATATCTTATAAGTAACTAATATTCCAAATTTCATATTTCTAGGCTCTTCAGTAACGCAAAAATCGCATTTTTAGAACTTTTCTTGCTCCTGCACCCCCTTTGGGTTAGTGGCACCGACATAAAATATAGCCATGTTCTAATTTGGAATAACACCATCATTTTTACACAAATATTTTTTAAATTGATTTGGTATTTCCTGAGATTATGTAGAATCTACCATTTAGAGCGTTTTTTAGAACGCTTTTTGTACATTTTTACCCCTTTTATATTTCGAATTGTTTAAGAACTGTTCTTAGACATCATTAATATCTTATAAGTAACTAATATTCCAAATTTCATATTTCTAGGTCCTTCAGTAACGCAAAAATTGCATTTTTAGAACGTTTTTTGCTCCTGCACCCCCTTTGGGGTAGTGGCACCGACATAAATATAGCCTATGTTCTAAGTTGGACTAACACCATCATTTTGATACCATTACTTTTGGAATCGGTTCGGTATTTCCTGAGATTATGTAGAAACTACCATTTAGAACATTTTTAGAACACTTTTTGTGCAGTCTCACCCTTTTTAAATTTCGAATTGTTTAAGAACTGTTCTTAGACATCGTTTATATCTTGTAAGTAACTAATATTCCAAATTTCATATTTCTAGGCCCTTCAGTAACGCAAAAATCGCATTTTTAGAACGTTTTTTGCTCCTGCACCCCGTTTGGGGTAGTGGCACCGACATAAAATATAGCCTATGTTCTAAGTTGGACTAACACCATCATTTTGATACCATTGCTTTTGGAATCGGTTCGGTATTTCGTGAGATTATGTAGAAACTACCATTTAGAACGTTTTTTAGAACACTTTTGTGCAGTCGCACCCCTTTTAAATTTCGAATTGTTTAAGAACTGTTCTTAGACATCGTTTATATCTTGTAAGTAACTAATATTCCAAATTTCATATTTCTAGGCCCTTCAGTAACGCAAAAATCGCATTTTTAGAACGTTTTTTGCTCCTGCACCCCCTTTGGGGTAGTGGCACCGACATAAGATATAGCCTATGTTCTAAGTTGGATTAACACCATCATTTTGATACCATTACTTTTGGAATCGGTTCGGTAGTTCCTGAGCTTACCTCCTACAAATAGACAATTTTTACCTCTTTATAATATGAGTATAGATGACACAACGTGGTGCAGTATACATATTTAAATTACCATATGTATATATATATATATATATATATATATATATATATATATATACTTCTTTATCCTATATCTATATATTTAGGAAATTGCTGCTTTGCGGTTAAATTATGATACTGTTATTTTCATGAATTTTCATTTTTTTTTTTTCATATTTCATACTATTACAAGCATAACTATTTTAAATAAAATGACTTCTAAGATGATAAAGAAGAACTTTGGAATAATTTTGCAATTAGAAGTATACATCTAATACTAATAAATAAGATATTATCCAACTGCCTAATAAAAAAAAGCGTCAACACACTCTTTCTCTCTTCCTCTTTCTATCTATCTATATTATAAAGGACAAACATATCTGTGCGTAACGCATACGTCATTTTGCGAATGGCAACACTTTGAAATTTGAAGTGAAATTTTGGTTTTGAAATTTTCTTTACTGGAAAATTGTAAACTTTTAAACATCGCACATTTTAAATTTTTACACCGTCGTATAAGGAAAAAAATTCTCTTTTAAATGCAATTTGTTTGAAAGCTGTATCTAAATTTATTTATGAGATATTAATTTTTTTGTAGTTTTTAATACCATTTTTGTTATCGTGGCAACAAAAGTACCCCGTTTCTATCGAAACTCATTGAAAGTAAACGGAAAATAGTTGATACGGTATCTTTTTGTTGCCATTTTTTCATAACATCTGAAAAAAAAAGTTGAGATTAAAATATGGGCTACATCAAGAATATTGTCTGTTATTCCGTGATAATGACGTCATATGCATACTTTCCTATAGACGAAGTTTAAGACTTGATTGTAAAAGTGGATTGCTTTAGCGGATGCAAATGACGTCATTTTATAAAAAAGCGCGTATTTTAATTCTTAAACCTGAATTATGTTTTGTAGAAGTGCGTCATTTTCACAGCCCAGCTGCTTTGAAATTCTTCACAGGTGAAAAGGCTTCACTTTTGAAAATAATATAATGGAAATCACACACTGATAAAACGCTATGTTTTACAAAAATTTAGAGTGTCTTTATAGAAGAGAAATGACATGCAAATAATAGCGATTTATCTTACAGAAATTGATGATTCTTTCCTGAATGGATTTGCTTTGCTGAGTTAGACAAGCAAAAAAATAATTCGTGTTTTAAAATTGCTATTCTTTAAGACATTCTACTATAATTTTACCAAAATGACATAATTTGCTTAATTTAATTTTTCCTAATTTTATATAATCTATATAGTGTCTCAAGTGTGTTTTTTATTAATCTGGCCTGAGCTTTCTGCTGAACCAAATTTGCTAATGAATTTTTTAGCTGATAGCTGTTCATTTTGTGTGCCCACCTTAGCTGTTGTTTTTTTTTAAATATCCCATTATTATATTTTTATTTTAAAAGTATTAAAGGAAACTTCTTCAAAATGATGGTAATAAGATAGCTTTCATTATTGCAGAGAAGAGAGAAATAATGCGGTTTATTTAACTTTATTTATGTGATTATCTGATAAAAATTCAAAATTGTTGATAAAAGTTGTTGTATAGCGTTTAGTGGCGCAAAATCCCATTAAGGATTTATTATTTTGAACGTAAAATGACGTACTGCTTTTGAAAACACGCGTTTTTCCTCATAAATTTTCTATATTGTTTTTCCTTCTGCATGTCTACTGATACTAAGATTCAGACACTAGGCGAAATGCTTAATTAAGTGAAAATGAAGTCATATTTAAAAGAAAACGATCATTTTCTTAGATGAAACTAAACATTTTAACTGAAATGCGTCTAAAAGACATAAATTACGGAAATTTTACTCTCCGGAATTGAGATTAGAATCTCCAGTAAAGGGTGCGTCTGTTCACATAAAAGATGTTGCTGTTAATCGAGACTTCAAGTTTTGAGTTAAAATGATTTTTAAATGATCAAACAAAATACAAATTTTTAAAAAATGATGAATATGGATATGAGAATTGCGTATGCAAATTTTGAGAAATTGAAAATTGCTGTTTTTCATTCCTATTACAAAGCATAAGAGCTTCAATCGATAACCGCATCCTAATAACTGATCTTTATTATATTTTACTGATTAAGTATCTATATTATAAAGAACAAACGTATCTGTGCGTAACGCTGACGTCATTTGCGAATGGCAACACTCCACGATCAAATTTCGGTCTTGAAATTTTCGCTACTGCAATTTTTTAATCTTCTGACCATCGTAAATTTATAATTTTCGTCGCATAGAGGAAAAAAATTTACTTTCAAATGCAATTTGTTTAAAAACTGTATTCATTGACTGATGTATTATGTTTTATAAAATAATTTTTAAGCATGATTTTTTTAAGTTTATCTTATCATGTGCCGGTTTCAATACATAATAATAATAAATATTTTGCACATAAAGCGACAAACATTTTTCAGCATTTGTTTCTGACTATTTCTGCATGACGAAATTAATACTTCCTTTATAAACAAATAAAATAATAATATTAAAAACACCACCAATCTAACATATAACATATTTATGAAAGACAAATTAACGAAATTAATACTTCTTTTATAAACAAATAAAAGAATAATATTGTAAAAACACAAATCTAACATATTTGTAATCGTACAATTTAAATTTTTAAACCACCAAATAGGATTTTTTTTTATTCAAATGGAATTTGTTTGCAAAGTTCATCTCAGTTTACTGATTGTCTGTGGGTTTAAAAACAATTTTAAAGCATGGAATATTTTTTAATTTATCTATATCGCGCGGAGCTCGATTACGAAAGATTAATCCGGTTGCCCTTAAAAAAAAAGATAAAGAGTTCATCATTTTCTTACGGCTAATATCCATTAAAAAAAAAAAACTTCCCTATGAATAAATAAATAAAATAATATAAATAAAACAAAAATTTAACAGACATGTATAAGCTCTGAAATTATCAGAATATAAAAGAATGCCATAAATAGCAAAATCTTGGGGAAATAACTCTTAGCATGCGGCTAATAAGAAGATATAGCTTTTGATAAATTTCAAAAATTTATTTGATTGTACAAATCGTATTTTCCATATGAAAAATGCTTTTTTAATGTATGTGGGCAATCTAAAAAATTTATTGCATATAAAAAAAATATTAGTTTTCCATTTAAAAAAAATATTTTCACCTATATTCATTAACCCGGGAGGCCCGGGTACGATCCCCTAGTATATATAATAAAGGAAATTCCTTTAATATAACTATTAAATCAAAAATGGCAATCAATAAGAACCACAGTGAAAATTAATTAAAAATTAAATTATGATAGAAAATACGTATCCAATATTGGTAACTACACTGATTAAAAAAAAAAAAAAAAATTAAGAAATATATATATATTTAATGTTGCGCGGCAGTGCAATACTTATTTCTTTCCAGCGTCACTTCTCAATGTTAATTTAACATAGAAAAAAGCCTATGGAGCTCATAAGTTTTTGACTTTTTCTTACCACCTTTTGGTCCCTGATGCCACATTTTTTTTTAATTATTATTTGTAATATTAATGATTTTGTAAATTCAAAATACGAAAATGTTTGTCTGACATCAGGGTCAAAACGGATGATAAAATGCCTTTGCATATAAGTGAATTATAATTCAGAGAGTGACATATCCTAAGATTTATTTATATTATTCAAATATTTTTCTTAATAATTCCAAATTCCGCTTTTTTTCATTGAGAATCAATGAGCTTTTTTGCTATAAAATTAAGCATTTTTTTTTCTATTGTTTCAAAAAATTCAAAAGCCGTAATAAAATTTTATCTACAACAATTCATTTTCATTTAAAATATGTACATGTGAGAAATGGAATTTAAAATAAATTTTTACGAATTACAAAGAAGATGGATATGACGTCATATGGGAAATAAAACTGAGTATATGTTGTAATACTTGTTCAATATTGTTAGTAATGCAAGAAGCATTAATAATAGAAAATACAGAAAGCAGGTGATTATGACGTCAAAAAATTACAACATATTTCACCGATACTAATTTTTTATGAATATCAATTATATACGGATGTTCCCATTCGATTACGATGGAGTTAACTTTGTGATTTATGTTTTCCTTTTATTTATTTTTTTTTGTTGATGGAGTTTTACTTTCGTTAAGGAATACTAGCCAGAACGATATACTGAACTAATTTTATTGTGTTAAGACTGTGCAAATACTGAAATCGCCAGATGCTTTGATGTTAATAAATTTCCAAATAACTCAAATTTATTTTACAGGTTTCATCATCAATATGACGTGAGCAGTACGCACATGTAATATACAGGGTGATTCAGCTCGTCGGTGACAAACTTTAAGGATCGATAGAGCACACCTAGACGAACATTTTTGAATAGGGAATGTAGGGTCCCTGACGCGATGGTAAGGCGCTAGGCGCTTTCGAAAATTTGGGTGCCGAAATTCGAAACGTCATAAAAACTAGGGAAATGGTTAGATTTTCTTGCTTGTTGCGTCGAAATGATTCTGTTTGTTTAGATTTTCTTCAGTACCAATTTGATAAGCGTATCTCTTAAAACATGGATAGGGGGCGCTGCAGACTTTGGAGAGCTAGACAACAACTTTAAGCCCGTTATTTTGATAATTTAACACATGCTCGCCAAAGTTTATACCCTAACTTAAAGTTTGAACCCAAAAGTAGAGCCCTGCAAAAAGCGTAAGAGAAGGAATAAAATGTCAAAGTACAGGGTGGTCGAAACTCGAAGGCTCCTAGGAGATAAACAAACAGATTTCTTGACTTATGGCATGCATTTTCATGATTCTGTTTGCTGGGGCTCTCTGAAACTCAGTTGAACAGTACAAAAAGAAACATCGATAGGGGGCGCTTTGGGCAAAAAACATAATTCGTTGACATTTCGGACGCTAACTGGAAACGGGGCGCTACGATCAGTTAGAAACAAAACAAGAGAGTAATTTACTTATCATAAGAAGCTATTAAAACTGCAGTTTGTTTGTTTTTTTTAACAAACATAGCTGGTTTCAATCATGCACAATGCGCGCAATAAAATTTACATAAGGTGCTTTTTGCTGATTTATGCAAAAGATATCGTACCATATCGATATGCAAAAGATACGTAATGCGTAGACGACAACGCGAGATGACGTAGTTGTATGCGCAGACACGTCTTTTGAACGTGCGGTACCTACTTAAGCTTCGGGTTACTTGTCTGCAGATCGGTAGTAGGATGGAACGGTACACAAACTCTGAATTGGCTGACATGCATTTGGCGTATTGCGCTGCTGGTTGTAATGGACGAGCCGCTCAGCGGTTGTACGCCGAGCGTTACCCCAACAGGCAAATCCCCTGCGATGCCTTCTTCGCTCGAGTACACCAGAGGTTGTCCACAACGGGATCTTTCGACGGAGGCAGGCCTGAACGGGAGCGATCAGTGAGCACCCCCGACAACGAAGAGGCTGTGCTTAACCTGGTTGAGGACAACCCAGGTCTTAGCACGAGAGATATCGCCAGACATGTTGGCATTTCGCAAGCAACTGCGTGGCGCATCTTACGTTCCCGGAATCTGCACCCCTACCACATCCAGCGGGTGCAGTTGCTCAGAGAGCAGGATTTTGGCCCTCGAGTGGAATTCTCAAGATGGTACTTGGCGATGAGATCCAGGGATCCCCGTTTTGTAAACAGCATTTTGTTTACGGACGAGTCCACCTTCAGCCGGGAGGGAATGTGGAACGCCCACAACAGTCATGTGTGGTGTGATGAAAATCCACATGAAACCAGAAGCCGAGCAGCCCAGGAGCGTTTCTCAGTAAATGTGTGGGCCGGCATTCTGGGGGATTGCCTCATTGGCCCTTATTTGTTACCTGAACGGCTGACAGGTGGAAATTACCTGATTTTCCTGGATCAAGTGCTGCCGCAGCTTCTGGATGAGGCGCACGTACCCGAAGGTTCGCGTCGCCAGATGTGGTTCCAGCACGATGGAGCTCCGGCCCATTACACGAACGACGTGCGTCTCCATCTAAACGCAAGGTATGGCCAGCGGTGGATCAGGCGTGGGGGTCCAGTTCACTGGCCTGCCCGATCACCAGACCTCACCTGCTTGGATTTCTTCCTTTGGGGTTACCTGAAGGCCGAGGTATACCATACACCTGTCAGCAGTGCTGAAGAACTTGTGGCGCGCATTGTGGCAGCTGCAGGGCAGATCAGAGATACTCCTGGCATTGTTGGAAACACACACTCCTCAATGCGACGGAGGTGCGAAGCCTGCATCATGGCCCAAGGTCGAAATTTCGAGCATCTTCTGTAGTGTTATTTTTTGTAAACAAATTTCCAGTATCATTGATGTTTTTGGTCTAAATTTATTCAGAAGTGTTGAGCAGAGGTAGAAAATGTGTTTTCATTATTACTAACTGATCGTAGCGCCCCGTTTCCAGTTAGCGTCCGAAATGTCAACGAATTATGTTTTTTGCCCAAAGCGCCCCCTATCGATGTTTCTTTTTGTACCGTTCAACTGAGTTTCAGAGAGCCCCAGCAAACAGAATCATGAAAATGCATGCCATAAGTCAAGAAATCTGTTTGTTTATCTCTTAGGAGCCTTCGAGTTTCGACCACCCTGTACTTTGACATTTTATTCCGGCTCTTACGCTTTTTGCAGGGCTCTACTTTTGGGTTCAAACTTTAAGTTAGAGTATAAACTTTGGCGAGCATGTGTTAAATTATCAAAATAACGGGCTTAAAGTTGTTGTCTAGCTCTCCAAAGTCTGCAGCGCCCCCTATCCATGTTTTAAGAGATACGCTTATCAAATTGGTACTGAAGAAAATCTAAACAAACAGAATCATTTCGACGCAACAAGCAAGAAAATCTAACCATTTCCCTAGTTTTTATGACATTTCGAATTTCGGCACCCAAATTTTCGAAAGCGCCTAGCGCCTTACCTTCGCGTCAGGGACCCTACATTCCCTATTCAAAAATGTTCGTCTAGGTGTGCTCTATCGATCCTTAAAGTTTGTCACCGACGAGCTGAATCACCCTGTATATATTGTTCATATGCAATTTCTTTTTGTGGTACTAAGAAATAAAATATCATTATTTGAAAATTTTAAAAAGTCAGAGACATTTAACGTAAACGTAATGTTATTGCCGAATTTTTATCAAAAATTTTTCCAAGAGGTCTTTAGTCATTTTTTTTTCTTTGGTTTCCTGAAAAAGACTGATGTTGATTCTAAATAAATAACTCAAGTTAAATTTAGGTAACAATTTAATCTTGCATTTACATCGCCCCTAGCTGGAAATAGGGTAGCAAAATTTAAGTAAAACAGTTTTTTTTTTTTTTTTATGTCTTACTGTGTAACTGCTATACTGTTGTTATAACATTAGCTGTCAAGATGTAAGTATATTTTTGCATTCATAGTGTACCAGAGGGGAAAATGGGGTAACTTAAATTAAGTAAAATTGTTTTTTTTTATGTTTTTATTAAAGACTAGTATATTATCCCCGTCACAAATTACGGAAAGTGAATGATAAGTCTTCAAAACAATAGTTAAAAAAATATTTTTCTGACTTGAAAAAAAAAAAATGATTCCTGATGCATTTTGTTAGTCAAAAAGTATTATTCTTGGACATTTTATAATTAGAGCAAAGAAATATGTAAACTACAATTGAGTCACCAACGCTTAAACGCGCAATTTCCAGCTACACATTCCAGGACGAAAAATGACGGAAAGTAAATGATATATCTGCAAAACAATAATTAAAAAAATATATTTTTCTGACTTAAAAAGAAAAAAAATGATGCCTCATGCATTTTGTTAATCTAAAAGTATTATTCTTTGATTTTTTGATGATTATAACAAAGAAATTATGTAAACTACAATTTAGTCACCAGCGCTTAAACGCTCCATTTCCAGCTACACATTCTATGACGAAAATGCCTGTTTAGGTTCCCTCTACATTAAAAATTTGTTGTTTAGTGGGGCTTTATTTTTTCGCTACAAACTATGTTAAAATTCATAATTTTATCTGCAAGATAATTAAAATATGCTGCATCGATAAGAAATATTCATTTTATTTGCAATGTCTTCAAATATGATGAAATGCATTGTAAAAAAAAGTACGATTACAACAGAAAGTTGACGGCAAAAAAATTAGCAAGAAACATAAGTTCCTAATTTATTGGGAATTAACATGGCCTACAGAGGCGCTGCTCGCAGCCTTCGGTACAGAAAAAATTGTCTCTTTAACCCTTTATATACTGACGGTACTTATAAGTACAATTAAAATAACTTGTTATAAAATTAATTTAATGCATCGATTAGTAGAAATACAATTTAGAATGAGTAATAGATGCATTACTTTATGATGTTCCAAAAGCTTTATGGGTTACACTAAGCAAAAATATTTTTTAAAGGATGATTTCTTTGGCCTTTGCGTCTTTTCAGCTTTCTTGGCGTTGGAGTGGGGGCGGGGGGGCGGGGGGGGGGCGGGGGGGGGATTTTTCAAATCAGAAATAGTTCAATATTTCTATTGTAAGAACATTATATTTGTAGATTTCCTAATTCCTAATTCCGATTTCCTAATTCCTAATTTCGATTTCCTAATTCTTACAAAATACAAAGAAAAATATATAAAATAAAAGATTTGAGTGGGGTTATAAATATTACACAAAATCCTTATAAATTCAAATTTAATGAATCCTTCTAAATCCTTCTAAAATCCTTCTAAAATTTATTTAATGATTATGCAAATCCTTTAATTTTGGTTCAAAAATTCACGAAAAATGCTTTAGAAGATGAAATTTTTATGAATTAATAATTCAGAACATAAAGGCTTAATTTCCCTTTAAATAATGCTGAAGTGCTATTGAAATAATTATTTATTGTAAATGGATTTGAAAGTTTTAGATATTCAAATTCAAATAATTTTTACTTTGTCATATAAGACAGAAAACAAATGTGACAGTAAAAATGAAATTGTGCAAAAGAATAATCATTCTGAATAAATTAAAAATACATATAATGCAATGTGCTTGAACGCACCTTTTAAGAGCGAAAGTTCTATCTTTTCTCCCTAGATGGCGATAGTTATCCGTTATTTTTAAATTAGAACTTGTTGTTGTTGTTGATGATGATGATTTGGCCCTTAAATTTAGAACTTAATTTTTTAGAACTTAACAGTTTTTGAAGGTTTTAAACAAAGTTAAAATATTTAAAGGTTTTAATAAACTATTACAAATATTTTAAGACCAGCATCGGCTTTAACCTGTGCGTTTTTTTTTTTTTTTTTTTTTTTTTTTTTTTTTTTTTTTTTTTTTTTTTTATGAAGCGTTTAATCTGAATGGCAGCAGTATCGTTTGTTTACGTCCGATTTCTATGTTTATAATAGCTTAATTTTAATTTAGAACTTAATACATTATAAATAGATATCATACACATGTTTTATGTGAAAATATGCAGAAAAGGCATGATTTCAAATAGAAAAAAATATCATTTAGCCGTCATATGCTAGGATATGTTTTTCATTAAGCCTAACATGGCGTTTAGCTACGGTCGTTTCGCAGACCAGAGTGGTTCGCACCGGCATGGTTCCGACGGTCCCCTGCACTCAGATTTTATTATAAGTAGATTTTCGATGCTCAGGCTGGAAGTTTTTGTCCAAACTTTGCCCTACTGCAGAGATGAAACATTTTGGCTTAAATATTGGTAAATACGCTACAAATTGTGATGCGGCACCTTGTAGATCCAATCTGATGATACATCTAGTTAATTTTTAAATCAGTTCGCCTGCATGCAGTAGTTATTAAAAAACTTGACATATGAACAAGAACATAATTTCCCGAACAAATTAAAAAACCAAATTTATTTCCTACATCATTTAAGCCCGAGAAGGGACAGAGATTAAGATTTTTCATTCAGTTAGCTGTACATTTAATGTTAAATTTTTGTAGAAAATTAGATAAAAAATGTAAACATAAGTAAAAATGAAATTCAAACAATATGATACTTAAACGCCCTAAAAACATATATTCCGTTCAAACGAAATCGAAATAAATCTTAGATTTTTTTTTTTTTTTTTTTTTTTTGGAAGGTTTGTATTTTAGATGTGCTTAATCATTTGTTTTTGACTTTTTTAAAGTTTTGTATTTTGCATGTATCTTACCATATTATGTACAATCGTCATAAACATAATGCAAAATCTGCAGTACAAATATTTACAACTTAAAAATGGAAAAAGTCTAAGATTTATTTCGATTTCATTTGAACGGAATCTAAGTATATAGGTGTTTAAAGTATTATATTGTAAGAATTTCATTTTTATTTTTTAATGTTCAATTGGTTTAACTTATTTGTTACAAAAATTTAACATTAAATGTAGAACGAATTGAATGAAATATCTTACTATCTGCCCCTTCTCGGGCTTAAAAAATTTAGGAAATAAATTTTGTTTTTTTAACTTGTTCTAGAAATTAGGTTTTTGTTTAATATGTCAAGTTTTTTAATAACTACTGAATTCAGACGAACACATTTCAAAATTAATGGGGGGTATATCCTCATCAGGCTTTGATTTGTGCGATATCGCATCACAATTTGTGATGCAATTTACCTATGTATAATTCAAAATGTTTCACCAGTGCAGTAATGCAGGTTGCTGTAGTTTGGTCAAAAAATTACAATCTGAACTTAAACAAGTAATATAAAAATTTTGTTTTTAAAGTCAATTCCTACTTAGGCCATCAAAGAAAAATTTAATATAATCCCTTAAGCTAATATTAGTTTTTGTTGCATTAAAATATCTCAATTTGTTGATTTTCTATAAGCAAGTAGGTTTACAATGGAACTCTATGGGAATTTGCGAAATATTAGAGATATCGCCAAGTTGGCGACAAACTTGGCGGTATTTGGCGACAGAACAGGGTCCCCCCGGTGCTCCGGTTGGGTGATCCTATGGTAACCCCTTATTGAAAATACTTTCATTCATCTTCAATAACCCATGGCCGCCATTTTCGTTCCCATGCAAAACTAAAATTAATTAATTAAAATTTAATTAATTAATTAATATTTGAAAAAACTGTATTAACATCAACTGTCATCCAGTACAAGTTAAAAAAAATATTTCAACTTGATAGGATGAATAACGAGTATTTTATTAGCGATTGAAAATTTGAACAAGATAAATATATAAATAAATAAATATAGGGAGAGTATGAGCTAATAGTACGAATTGAATGAAAAAAATCTGCTTGAAAATGTTATTTTTATTTCCACTATGACGCCATATTCATCTTCTTTTTAATTCTTAAAAAAAAAAACTATTTCAGTTTCTTCAGTTTCATGTTTCACGTGAAAATCATTCATCTAAATATAGGCAGATTATTATTACGGCTTTTGAATTATTTACAACAATGAAGGAAAAAAAGGTTAAATTTTATTAGAAAATGTCCGTTGATTCTGAATGAAAAAAGCGAAATTTGGAATTATTAAGAAAAATATTTGAATAATGTAAATAAAAATTAGCCCATGTTACTCTCTAGATTATAATCCACCCATATGCAAAGGCATTTTATGATCCGTTTTCACCCTGACGTCTGGCAAATGTTTTTACACTTTGAATTTATAATAGTATTAGAATTAGCAAAGAATTAAAAATGAGTGGCATCAGGGACAAAAAGGTGGGAAGAAAAAATGAAAAGGTTATCATCTCCATAGGCTTTTCTATGTTAAATTAACATTGAGAAGTGACACTCGAAATAAATAAGTATTGCGCTGCCGCGCAATACTTAAATAACCTTAGTCATTTGACTATTATCAACAGTTCCACGCGGATCCCTTCGCTTTTTATATTCCAGGCGGCCATTTTGGTACTTTAATGTTAGCCAGCAACAGGCGATAAGTCGCCAAATATTATTCTATCGCCATCATTTCACTTATATTACAATAGTCCAAGTCATGTAACTGCCACAAACCATTACAACCCTTCACTTTTCATAAGAAAGGTTTCCATTTTGATTAAAGAATCAAAGTCATTTTTTCGAATAAACTACATAAAAGTTGCTATGATCGCAAAGAATTCTTGGTAGTTTAGGTATGTTAGCTGGCTGCGAATCTCGCAAATACCTTTTTTTTTTCTCGTCAGTTAGCATTTTTTTATTTTTCGAGTGGTAAATTAAAACGGTACTACTTGGTTAGCCCATCGACCAAAAATCTATCGCCAGACTATAAGATTAAATGTCAATAATCGTTGATCGTAAATGTCACATTCACTTGACAGTAAGAAAGTTACACGTGTTTACGCCATCAAGTGATTTTTATTTCGTCGTTTTATTTTTATTTTTATTATAATTTATTTTTTCTTTCGTATTTTAAAATAAAAATTACGTCAATTTGTATAATTTGGTGAGTGGTTTGAAGATTTAAGTAATTTGGCGAAATTGGTCGACAGGATAACTAAATAGTACCTCTAAAACACTGCTTTAAATTTGAAATTAAATGTCAGGTTTTGTTGCATTATTTAAACGGGTTTGGCGTGATTTTTTTTACGAAAATTTGGCGAAAACCCCGTTTTCGAATCCCAGTTACATATGTATTTAAATTATTTTCTATTATTTTAAAATTGAAATAACAATAAATAACAATTTATAATATTTTCTTTAAATAAAAAGAAAATAAATGTAAATAAACATTTATTAGTAAATAAACAACAATAGCCGGGTTACCATGTCAGACAAAATAACGCCATTCTGATATCCCGGTGCGTATATGACATCTGCGCCTAATATTTTTCTTTTCGTTTCGTTTAAAAAAAAAAAAAAAAAAAAAAAAAAAAAAAAAAAGAAACAAGTGAAAGTCGTTGATTTTAAACTTTTCAGTTTTAAACGGAAGTTTTGTATTAAATAAAATTATAATATAGTAAAAAAAAAAAAAAAGCATTGTTCTTAGCATACATTTAAGGGAGGCCAAACTGGTCACCAAATTAGTTTAAAATAATAACCTTTACTAAAATATGAAAAAAAAAATATCTGTTCTGATTAAAATTTGAGTTGTCATCATTAGAAAAAAGTATTTAAAATTAGAAAAAAAATAATGTTTCAAAAACTAATTCGTGTTTAAAAATTCTAATACCAGTTTTGAGATCTGCGGATCAATACCGATGTTTGGTGTTAATTTCATCGAAAAGTATTCCATATTTTAGGAGAAATCGCCGCGAAACATAATCAGTTGTTTAATCAATCGTTTCATAGAATCGTTTCATAAATTCGTTACATTTCAGTCGTTTCATATATCCGTTTCATAAATTCGTTTCATTAGGATTTTATATATATAGGGTAATTATGTATAATGTAATATATTTTTACATGCCATCTTCTTTTATAATTTTGGTTAACATCGTTATATGAACTTATAAGATAAGTTTTGATTTAATGGTATTATATATATATATATATATATATAACCATTATTGAGTATTACAATTCGTAATTTATAGTACAAATATAATTTATAAATTAATTATCAGGACAAGATACAAACATTATACATTTTTAAACTAAATAGTAGTACAGTAACATTTATTGATATTAAATATTATATGTGTATGTATATTCTTTTACATAATCCTGATATATGTAAAAAATGTTTCTCAAGTATGTCCGTATGTCTATACTCAATTACAAATTATTTTTTCTGTATCAAAATACCGCATTAAAGGGTACATTAATTATTAAGGACTTCTGAACAGTGAATGCTGAAAATCTTGCTTCCATGTATATGGAAACTTGAATGTTACACATATCTGCATATTCATAATTCTTGATATACTTTCAAACAATCGAAATGCACATTGAAGACACATTAAGCATAGAGATATGTTATCATGCTCTCTAGCAAATCTCAGATTCCTCCATGCGTTAACAGCTTATATAGGAGAAATGGTATAATATCCTTATGCTGCGAAATGATAATACGTTTCCAGTTTCGATATGTATTATCATTACCTTTAGTTTCGCATATAAATAGAAATAATTTATTACGCCTTAACTCGAGTATACTTTTGAGCGCCAAATATAGACATAATACGAGAAGATAGTTACAGCAGTGCAGAAATAAGAACTACGGATCGCATTAACGAACAAATATACGAAATGAGAAGTTGATATTACTTAAATCCTAAATTTGAAATTTTTTAGAAATAATTTGACTATTTTATATTTCGTGTATTTTTCTGGCAAAACAATTGTTTAAAGTTTGAAAATATATTAAGGAAATGATATTTATTTTCGCGAATATAATTTATTTTTTGTTTAAAATAATTAAGATATATATCTTCGAGTCTGTTATAGTGAATGTCCATGGCACCGATTACTTAGCTTCGATGATTCGCAAATTTATCCAAAATAGAAACGGTCATTATTGCCAACATTTTAAGAATTTATTGTAAATATTGTCATATAAAAAGTGAATATTTTTCAAACGAACTAAAATAAAATAAAATATTAAACAAAATTAAAATAGTTTGTCTGAATTTAATTACGCGAATTTTTCACTCACGTTGCAAACAAGGTGTAAAACACACAGTATCCAGGCCAGGATTCGAACCAGAATCTTTAGTTCAAATCACAAAAGCTCTGACAACGGAGCCACCTGGAACGACACATCTAACCTGTAACGCTTCACTCTTATATTTTGGCAAGTCTAATAAATTGATTATTTTCTGTGTGTATTGTATTAGAGCATTGCTTTCATTTTTTAGCCCCCGGTACGGTATGCTATTTCTTTCTCCTAGCTTATTTTGTGTATTCCAAAAAATAACGTTACCTTACAGAAGTCAGTCGTAAAACAAAGCAGTACGATTAAATAAATACTCTACAGCATTTTTTAAAACTTTTAAGCATCGCACATTTTCAACTTTTATACCGTCGTATTCGCAAAAAAAATGTACTTTTAAATGCATTTTGTTTGAAAACTGCATTTCCATTTATTTTTGAAATATATATATTTTTGCAGTTTTTAGAGCCATTTGCTTAATATTGGCAACGGAAGTACTCCATTTCTGTAGAAAGTAAAGGAAAAATAGCTCTAAAATAGTAATTATATATTTTTATTGCCATTTTCTCGTAACAACCGAAAGAAAATGTAATTAAAATGCGTGCTATTTTGAAAAAAATATAAACGAATGATTTCTGTTAAAACAATGGAGTTATTATAAACTATATTTAATTTTAAGTATCTATGAATCATTAGATAGCCCTTCCTTTTGTCGATTTTTTTGTATGACAGGATCTGTTTGTTGCATTTGTGCATTATTTCGTGATAGTGATGTGCTATGCATTAGGGTGGGCAGAAAAAACTTTTTTTGATTTTCGATGATGGGTGGTGCGGAAAAGGGGCCACTAGTGGTACCAAGTTCACACAAAAAATTTGAGATTTTTAGAACAATTCTTATATTTGCCGCTTTTGGCTTGAAGTTTTGCTAAAATGCTGATTTTTGAACTTTTTTAGCAAAAATTTTAAAAACTAGGGGGCTCGGCCCCCTACGAGCTACGCTCGCCAACCCCCGTCCAGACACCGCAGACTCTAAATGCACGCTAATTTGATCGGCTTTAAAAAGATTTCGAAAGATTGAATCATAATTAAAAAAACAGTGGCAATCTCCCTATAAACGAATTTCTATTCATTTCTCTTTGATTGGGGAATTTTAAAGCCAAATCCGCTGCGGTACTACTTGATTATCCTGTCGACCAATTTCGCCAAATTATATAAATCGCCAAACCACTCGCCAAATTATACAAATTGATATAATTTTTATTTTAAATAACGAAAGAACAAATAAATTCGTACAACATTAATAAAAACACAAATAAAACGTCGAAATAAAAATAACTTGATGACGTATACACGTGTAACAACATTTCAAAATAAGCTAATATAAAAGGAATTAAGTAAAGAGAGTCTTTGTCTCCTGGTATTTTTTAACAAAGCCAAAAGAAAGTTCTTTTAAATGAGACATTTTAAATTAATTCTCAAAATATCAAATAAATGTCTAGCGCAATTTCTAAATCTAAACTTTTTTGCAATATTATTTTGTGTTCATTTTATGTAATAACTACAATGTGACGTAAATATGATGTAATTTCTCCTAAGACTTCTAACGCATGTTAATGAATTTATTATTTTACAATATCCTTTTTCTTTTAAAATTCACGTGTATACTTTTTATGACGTAATTTTTAATAAGTTCCTGCTTTTTATACGTAATTATTTAATTCTAATTTGAAAGTTTTTTCCTGTTTATAATAGTCACGTGTAAATGAATTTTTAATTTGAAGCAAACATTATTGCTTGCGCTTTTTATACAGTTGGCAACAGTTCAAATTAGTACAATTTTCTGAAATCTGTAAAAAATATCTCTAGAAATGCTGAAAATTTGAATTTAAAATAGAAATAAAACCTGAAAAAATGAGTCAAAATAAAAAAAATTAATGCAATCTGCACTCCGGCAAATTCTAACGCATAAAATGATCTAAAAATTATTACACTGCCATGTATAGTTTTTGCTGCTATAAAACTTTTTTAGTGGAACGATTTTGTCCAACTTTAGCATTAAATAACTCTTAAAATAATTCTTCGATTTGAAAACTGTCTCCATCAGCGTGTTTATCAAACACTTCTGTATAAAACCACTGATTTTCATATTTTTGTATGCATTATTTTTGTTAATATTAACGAAGAAAGGCCTCCGGTCACAAAAAAATCAAAACCGGCGGCGGCGGCGGCGGTGACAGCGGTAGTTACTTTTTTTTAGAATAGAGAGATGCTAAATTAAACTTATTTTAATCGTATTTACTTGAAAAGGCATATTTAATGTTCCAAATGTATAAATAAGCTCTGATAATGTATTATTTAATTGCTATGTGTATTTTAAATTAGACGATTTTTATAGCCTTTTCGCGTTTAAGTGAGCAAAAGTTGCATGCATTGTTTGAATCTTTCAACGGTTTCTCTCTTTTGTCTTGTTTATGTCCTTTGCTCTTTCTTATTTTTTTCGATGCTTTAAGGGTCATATATTTGGGTGACGGACAGCAGAATCCCTCAGAAACAGATGTGGAAGGAGAAAAGGGGATGGGGCGAGAACTTAAGTGAATGCAGTGACTCATCGCGATGTTTGGGGAGTAAAGGAGGAAATACAAGAGGGGAGAAAGTGCGATAAGGGGTGCATATTATTTTTCAGTGCTCGGTTTCCCTGTGACATTTGTTCAGTGTAAAAGTAAAACCTTTTTCTCCTGCAATACATAGCTTTTTCGATTGTTTAACGTGCCTTTACTGTGTTTTGTGCGTTTTATTACGACGAGTTCAGAAATGGCTAGTGTGAAAGCTCATGATCATGTAAAGACATATGATAGCGTGAAAAGTAGCCATTTTGGGGCACCGTGCAAATTGAAAGATTTGCAATTGCCAACTATTGCTGACATCATGCTCCACTACTATTGGTTGCGAAGCGATATAGAAGAAAATCGAGATATTTATCTTCAACCAGTGGATGATATTATTAAAATGGAAGGTGAAAAAGTTTCAGAAATCTGAATAAAATCTTTCATACCAGTGGTTTTCCAACGAACAATTAACGGAAAGATTAAAAACTATTACAATGAGTGTAGATCATTGGAGAAATCTTGTAATCATATGGGCGTTAAAGGCAAAGCGATCCGTGAAGATTTCGTACGAAATGCGGAAACCTTGCTCTTTGACATTGCAGCTTGTAAGTGTAGAGGCTTGAACAATTGTAGCTGTGACATCAGGCGTAAAGTTCCCCATCGGGAGGTGAACTTCTTGAAGGATGAAAGAACTGTTCGAAAAATTGATTTAAATATTGATTTAAATATCGGAAATATTGATTTAAAAACAAGCAAAACTCTTGCAAAGAAAATATCGCGGAAAATGAAAAGGGATACAATTTCAACAAGGAATAGTGGTTCTGCGACAAAGCCTTCAACGAGTGGAGTTAGATCCAAATGGAAGACAGTTATACACTGTAAAAAAATGGACTAAAAAACGGAAATACTACCGGCAATCTAGACGCAAGTACTATTTCCGTTTTTTTACGGAAATTTTTACTCATAAATTACAGAAAAATTTCCGTTTTTAATCAGAAAAACGAAAAATGTTCTGTGATTTATGGGTAAAAATTCCCGTAAAAAAACGGAAATAGTACTGGCGTCTAGATTGCCAGTAGTATTTCCGTTTTTTAGACTGTTTTTTTTACAGTGTATTGTTGGAAGATTCAAGTAGTGGGAGCTTTCAAGCAAGCAGTTCGACTGAATCTGAATTTGAACCAGGCCCTTCAAAGCCAAACACTCCTGAACGCATATTCCTGTCTCACACACCGTCCGCCATGTCTCAGGAAAACTAAGCATTCAAAATAATAAGCATCCCTTATCGCACTTTCTCCCCTCTTGTATTTCCTCCTTCACTCCCCCAACATCGCGATCAGTCACTGCATTCGCTTAAGTTCTCGCCTCACCTTCTTCTCTCCTTCCAGATCTGTTTCTGAGGGATTCTGCTGTCCGTCACCCAAATATATGACCCTTAAAGCATCGAAAAAAATAAGGAAGAGCAAGGGACATAAACAAGACAAAAGAGAGAAACAGTTGAAAGATTCAAACAATACATGCAACTTTTGCTCACTTAAACGCGAAAAGGCTATAAAAATCGTCTAATTTAAAATACACATAGCAATTAAATAATACATTATCAGAGCTTATTTATACATTTGGAACATTAAATATGTCTTTTCAAGTAAATACGATTAAAATAAGTTTAATTTAACATTTTTAAATTTTTTTCTAAAACTAGGGGGCTCGGCCCCTACGAGCTACGCTCGCCAACCCCCGTCCAGACACCGCAGACTCTAAATGCACGCTAATTTGATCGGCTTTAAAAAGATTTCGAAAGATTGAATTATAATTTAAACAAGTAATATAGAAATTTTGTTTTTAAAGTCAATTCCTACTTAGGTCATCAAAGAAAAATTTAATATAATCCCTTAAGCTAATATTAGTTTTTGTTGCATTAAAATATCTGAATTTGTTGATTTTCTATAAGCAAGTAGGTTTACAATGGAACTCTATGGGAATTTGGCGAAATATTAGAAATATCGCCAAGTTCGCGTCACTTTTGGCGACTTATTTTGACCGCCAAATTTGGCGATATATCGACAAGTTGGCGACAAACTTGGCGGTATTTGGCGACAGAACAGGGTTCCCCCTATGGTAACCCCTTACTGAAAATACTTTCATTGACCTTTAATAACCAATGGCCGCCATTTTGTTTCCCATGCAAAACTAAAATTAATTAATTAAAATTTAATTAATTAATTAATATTTGAAAAAAACTGTATTAACATCAATTGTCATCCAGTACAAGTTAAAAAAAATTTATTTCAACTTGATAGGATGAATAATGAGTATTTTATTAACGATTGAAAATTTGAACAAGATAAATATATAAATATATATATAAATAAATATAGGGAGAGTGTGAGCTAATAGTAGGAATTGAAAAACAGTGGCGATCTCCCTATAAACGAATTTCTATTCATTTCTCTTTGATTGGGGAATTTTAACGCAAAATCCGCTGCGTTACTACTTGATTATCCCGTCGACCAATTTCGCCAAATTATATAAATCTCCAAAAACATCGTATTTTTTTAACAAAGCGAAAAGAAAGTTCTTTTAAATGAGACATTTTAAATTAATTGTTTTTAATCTGACGTAATTTTTACCAAGCTATTCTTTCTCTGAATATTCACGTGAAAATGCTTTTGTTAGAAATGAAATATTATTTGCGCTTTCCTAACAAAAACAGTTGAAAAGTATCCTCTCAAAATATCAAATAAATGTCTAGCGCAATTTTTAAATTTAAACCGTTTTGCAATATTATTTTGTGTTCATTTTATGTAATAACTGTAATGTGACGTAAATATGACGTAATTTCTCCTATTTAAGACTTCTAACGCATGTTAATAAATTTATTAATTACAAATTCCTTTCTCTCTTAAAATTCACGTGTAATTATACTTTTTATGAGTTATTTTTTAATAAGTTCTTGCTTTTTGTACATAATTATTTAATTCTAATTCCAAATGTTTTTTTTTTTTTTTCTGTTTATAATAGTCACGTGTAAATAAATTTTTAATTTATTTACACGTATAAATATATATATATTTTTTAAAGCAAACATTATTGCTTCCGCTGTTTATACAGTTGGCAACAGTTTAAATTAATATTACTTTCTAAAATCTGTAAGAAATATCTCTAGAAATGCTGAAAATTTGAATTTAAAATAGAAATAAAACCTCAAAAATGAGTCAAAATGAAAAAATTAATGCAATCTGCACTCCAGCAAATTCTAACGCATAAAATGATCTAAAAATGATAACACTGCCATGTATAGTTTTTGCTGCTATAAAACTTTTTTAGTGGAACGATTTTGTCCAACTTTAGCATTAAATATCTCTGAAAATAATTCTTCGATTTAAAAACTGTCTGCTTCAGCGTGTTTATCAAACATTTAGGTATAAAACCACCGATTTTCATATTTTTGTATGCATTATTTTTCTTAATATTAACGAAGAAAGACCTCCAGTCACAAAAAATTCAAAACCGGCGGCGGCGGCGGCGGTGACAGCGGTAGTTACTTTTTTTTAGAATAGAGAGAAAGTTCAAAAATCAGCCTTTTAGCAAAACTTCAAGCCAAAAGCGGCAAATATAGGAATTGTCCTAAAAATCTCAAATTTTTTGTGTGAACTTGGTGCGTCTAGTGACCATTTTTCCGCACTACCCATCATCGAAATTCAAAAAAAAATTTTTTCGGCCCACCCTACTATGCATGCTTTACTGTAGATGTTTAAGAGTTGATCGTAAATGTGGAATTCTTAAGCGGATGCTATTGACGTCAGTTTACATAAAATAAAACGTGTGCTTTAAGTCCTAAATTGAAATATGTTTTATACTGCATTAGAGTCCCACTTAACCGAGTTATTGTCTTCTAAGTCCTGTCCCTAAGTACTGTCTTATAAGTCCTATTGGACTGGTGACTTCTATTATAATGAAACAGCCATTTTTTTTTCCAAAAAAAAAAAAAAAAAAAAAAAAAAAAATATGGCCAATTTTCCCCCTATTCTGACCAGAAAATCAGAGTTCTAACTTTTTACGGCTGCTCTTTCATCTTCACCTAACGCTTCATTTATGATGGCTGTTTCATAATAATAGAAGCCACCAATCCTCCAGAAGAAAATGAAGTAATGGAAATGCCGGGGGCGATACTAAATTCTGAAAAAGCAGAATTCCTGTTCTCATGTTATGCCTCTACTTTTGTTAGCAATATCTTTTAAAATTGCTGGTCTAATCTTATATTTCAGAATGAATTATAACCTTTACCTTTCGAGAATCTTTATTTTTCTCTGAATGATTTAGTTGGGTAAAGTCAAATATTTTAAGCACAAACATGTTTAATAATATATATGACTGTAGTAATTAAAACAAACATAAGTCATAGGTAACTATGCTCTACTAAATGAAAATATATAATTCGTACATTAATTACGTACAAATATCCATATATTTATTTAACCAGGATGTCGGAGTATTTTTACCAAACATGCATTTATCCGCCCTACACTTAAGAAGATGTGAAATTATAACCAGACTTTAGCGTGCCCGTTTATAAACGTCAGATTCGAGTAAATACTATTATACGAGCTTTTTCTTTAAAGAAATGTCTTTGGAAGCTGTTATTTGATTTCAGCTGTTGTTATTTCAAGGAAAAATCCGAAAGGAAAGGGATTGGACAGGATTTTACTTGTTAAGTATTATTTGTTTTGAAAAGAATTAGTAAAAATAAACATTATTACTACAGGCAAAAATCAGAGGCCGTGATCTTTAGATATACTATTCATTGATTCCCTTTTTATGCTTTAAATATATTTTTGAAAATTTAATTTTCTACTGTAAACTAACATTGATTTCATTTTATATTTTTGATATACGTATGGGTAATGATACATTACTTCAGCATTACTGTTCAAGATCCTCACTATATATAAAACTTATGTAGCATACTTTTAGTTTTAATAGAATACTATAGTATGTATAAAATTATTTTATGGCAAAAATATTATAAAATTTTAGAAAAAAAATCTCTACATATAAATTTATGTAGTATATATTTCGTTTTAATGGAATGCTACTGTATGAATTAAATTATTTTAAGACAAAAATAATTATATAATTTTACCGAGAAAAAAAGCTAATTGAATATTTTCTATTCATTAAGTGATACAAAAAATAAAAATATATATCTTTTGTTTTAAATTATATTGAAATTATAATTAAAATTATTAATAGTAGCATTATAAATTGATTAATTTGCTCATTTTAAACTTATGAAATACGTACAGCTAATGATGTATTAGAGTGAGGTTCTATTTATCAGTTAAAATCATCATAAAATATTTGTATTGATTTTCGGAATATCAAACCTAGCTTAATAAGTAATGTGTTTAACCTTTGTCAAATTTATGACTTATGCTTTATTTTACAGTTATCATACAGACATTATAGCCAGTGTGTACTAATGGTAACAATATGCTGTAAATATATTGCAAAATTTATTAGCCCCCGGTATGCTTTTTCTTTCTCCCAGCTTATTTTGTGTCGTCTCCAGAAAATAGTGTTGCGTTGTATAAGCCAGCCGTAAAACAAAACTTCTAAGCATAGCTTATTTTCAATTTTTAGACCGTCGTAATCGGAAAAAATCCCTGCCGGCTCGGGCCTACAGGCGGAGGTAGATTTCGAAGTTAAGTACTAAATTCACCAACAAAACTTAAATCAAGATTAAAGGTAAACCCAGTTCCTTCGCTAAGAATGAGCTCTAGGGAGCTAAACATTTTGTGAAAATTCTAATATACACGCACGCATGTATATGGAATAGGTTTAAAAATGGCTAAATCAAACTCAGAGAACCTCAAAGTGTTAAAATATGTTAATGTTTCCATAGTCGGGTTTTTATCATGTTTTAATACGTTTCTTCAAACTCAATGACGTTACATATACACCTGCTGTGGTCCATTACATTTTCAATATGACGCAATATTTTGTTGTTGTTTTTAATTCGTCAAACTATTTGTTTAATTTTGAATTTTCATGCAGAAATCTTGCTCGAGAAAACTTATGACGTAATATTCAATTTGTTTTCAATTCGTCAAACTGTTTATCTAATTTAATTTTTCACATGAAAACATTGCATTAGAAAAACAATTGTTGTGGTGAGAATTTTATTGCTTTTTTTTTAATTGTTGGCAACAGCTATAACGAAAAATATTTATTTTTTCCTGCCATTGTTGTGTAAAAGCTGGTTTTGTCAGAATCATGTTAAGACGGTATTCAAAATTTTAAACCTTCCCCATTCCCATTCCCTTGGACCGATTTTGCTCATTTTCAATCCCCGCCGAGAAATTAGCCATCTTAAAGTTGTTAGCGAGTTTGAAGACGTTCCGTGCATAATTGCGACTTTTATCGTGCGGACAAAATTTAGTACATACATACATACATATATATATATATATATATATATATATATATATAAACTTTTTAGGTGGGGGTGGTTTTGGGTTCCTGGGGTCATGTAATGAAAAGTTATGAAGGAATTTTTCAAAAGTGGCACCATGGTAACGACTGCA
Organism: Maratus speciosus; assembly: GCA_963932465.1. Lineage (NCBI taxonomy): Eukaryota > Metazoa > Arthropoda > Arachnida > Araneae > Salticidae > Maratus > Maratus speciosus. Next base: position 4,709,449 of record OZ010786.1, on the reverse strand, counting down.
ATAGGTAGTATTTCTTACGAAATCTACCTAAAAGGTACTTTCTGATGCAATTTGTTTGAAAACTGCATCTCCATTTATTTTTTATTTTTATTTTATTTTTTTTTTTTTTTAATAGTTTTTAGAGCCATTTTCTTAATATTGGCAACGGAAGTACTCCATTTCTGTACAAAGTAAAGGTAAAATCACTGAGCTCAATATTTAACATATTTAACAGTTTTATATGAAGCTCAGTGGGAAAAATTGTTGTAAAATAGTAATTGCCGAAACGCCAGTGAAGGCTTACTGTGGAGACACGAAAAGTTTTGATTTCCGTTTGTCTGTCTGTTCCGCGATAACTGCCGCAAAAAGCATCCGATCGGCTTGAAATTAATTGGGCATGTTGATGAGATTCTCGGACTTAGCTGTATAGTTTTTGGTTAAATTTGGTTCATTCATTCGGGAAATATAGAACATTTTATTTTGCTCTGTAATGCTTTTCTATGGCAAGTCAGACGATTTTCAAATTTTCATTTGTTGAAAGAAATGGCTGATATAAAAAATGGATTTAAATGGTAAATTTCGGATGCTGAAATTTTTAAATAAGATTATTAAATTATTCCAATTAGTTTAAAATTATGTCAATATATTTGCGAGATTTTTTAAATTAGGTTTATAATTTTGGGGGGAACTTTATGCATGTTTTCCAATAATATAAAGCATTTTGTTTTATCAGTTTAACATAATACATGTTTCATTTTTTACCTTTTCTTTCATCAGTTGCCTAGCAACGTATTTGGTCTTAATAATCTATCTATATTATAAAGGACAAACATATCTGTGCGTAACGCATACGTCATTTTGCGAATGGCAACACTTTGAAATTTGAAATAAAATTTTGGTTTGCAATTTTCGCTATTGCAAATTTTTAAATTTCTAAATATCGCACATTTTACATTTTTACACTGTCGTATAAGGAAAAAAATTCTCTTTTACATGCAATTTGTTTGAAAGCTGTATCTCAATTTATTTTTGAGATATTAATTTTTTTGTAGTTTTTAGTACCAATTTTGTAATTGTGGCAACTGAAGTAATCCATTTCTATTATAAATAAAAGGAAAATAGTCATGGTTTATTTATTTTTATTGATTATATCCTTATTGATGTCATTTTCCTATTACAAATAAAAGTAACTTTTTTCTAATTTTTGAACAGAAAATTACGTCAGCCATTAAAAAAAAACAAGCATTCTTCTTCATAAATCGAAAGACTGAAGAAGATATTTCAATATTTTTACATTACGCTGATACTGGGTTTGAGAAGATAGGCAAAATGATTCAGTGAGTACAAATGATGTCATATTTAAAACAAAACGATCATTTTCTTCGATAAAACTAAATATTTGACCAATACTAAATGACCAATGCTATGGCAACTAAAGGCAAATTTCTGAATGGTAAATTTTCGCGGGTATTTGAGCTTGAGATTAGAACTTAAATTTTATGCGAATGTTCACATGAAAAGTTGTATCGGACAAATGTGCCTTTAAGTTTGGAAATACATTCACTAATACATTCATTAATAATGTATTGCGCGTTAAAATACTTTTAAATTGTGAATTTGAGTGGTGCGTAAGTAAATTTTGAGAATGTGAAAATAACGTACAGTTTAGGTTTTATGGGGGAAAATTTTATGATGTGACAAAGCGAAATCCTTTTTACTGATTTTTAATCCCGTAAAAACAAACGTAAGAGCCTCAATCGATAACTTCAACACAATTACTCATCTTGATTATATATTCTAATACAGTTTAATTTTTCAATAATTTAAGCAGTTGAAGCTTTTGGAAATAATATTTTGGTAATTTTAGGTTAAAAACATTATTTGTTTCAAGAGTTAGATAACCAATGCAACATGGAGTTTTTATTGTAATTATTTTTGTAGGTTTATTATAAATTCGATCTAACAGTTCCATTCTAAATATTTTAATTCGTCGAATTTCGACGGGTTCCAACTCGTATATATAAAAGAAAGTCTGAATTTTGTATTAATCAACGCGCAGCCCAAACTACTGACCCTAAAGTCTTGAAATTTGGCGTAAAAATTCTTCTTATGACATGGAGTGCCGCTAAAAAAGGATTTTCTAAAATTCTACCCCTAAGGGGGGTAAAAATTCGAACGAACTTTTAAAAAATTCCTTAAAAATATGATTTTATAGCTATTATTCAACTGATAACATATTTTGGTGTATTTTTGTATGCTGAATCGAATGGTACTAACTAAATTCTTTTAAGCCCAATAGTTCGCGAGATATTTCATATATTTCTAATTTGGCGATGTCTTTGGCGCGAAAACCTCGAAATACCTAACGTTATAAGTGATAATTCATTCATATTCATTCATCTTATACATCCGTTACTGTAGCAACGGAAGAAATTCAAATTAAATCTTTTTGTTAAATCTTTTGGTTAAATAATTGAACCGGCTATATGAGTTTGAATAAAATAAATAAATACAAACGCCTTGAAAAAAAAGAAAAAAAATATTGAATTTATTTAAAATACAGGGAAGCGATCCACTTAGAAATTAACATTATAAAACGAAAATGTTTAAAAAAGGAAAGCAATGTTTGTACGACTTTAAAAAGTTTTGTGGTACTTACACCCGGGCCATGTCAGATACAACTGCGCCAAGCATGGCAATTACATTAATTATAGCAACCCTTATTTTTTGTCTATTTGATAGTTTATTTAGTATAGTTTTAAATTAATTTTATTATTATAATTTTTATTTATTATAGTTTATAGTATGCAGTTTTATGTTATATATTTTATTTATTTATTTACTTAAAACAATTTGCCATTTTTAACAAGGTTATGTATTTAAGAATGTTAAATTACTTTTTTTAACGTAATTGGCAAACGATAAACAAGATTGGCAATTGTCAACCATTTTTGGCGATCTATCTCATGGTTCGAGTAATGCGTATTACTTTTTTTAATGGAAGAAATTGGAATTGAAATAATACATCGCGATGTATCACTTGCTCCTGGATAAGAAGGAAAAATGGGTACTTTTATGTCAGCCGTATCCGTATGTAAATATCGCCATAGCATTTTTAAAATTGCCAATAGCAGTAGTTACATTTCGCGTATGTAAATTAAAAACAATTCTTTGTTTTAAGTTATGGCATTATTTCCTATTGTTTTACTTTTCATCTTTTTCAATGACATTAGTGTAAAGCATGTATTATAACTGAAATGAGTGAAATGTTTTTATTTTGAATGAAAATAATAAAATAAGAATAAGATATGGAAACAATCTTTGTTGATTTATTACTTGCGCCCGGCTAACATAAATGTATCACAAAAGCCATATATTCAATTTTCTTTGGGTAGTTGTTCATGGAATTTCTGGTTAATCTTCCGTAATCGGATACTTCTTCAATCGGTGTATTAATTACAATGTTGAAAGCATCGTTTATGTATGAAGCGAAAACTTCATGAGGAACTATGATAGAAAATCGTATCATCATCATCTACTACACATTTAAAACGAAAATTTCCATTTTATTCCTATTTTTTATAATATTTTGATAGGATATGCCACTATTAGTTAGGTAATGTCTTTGGAACGGTTTTTATGTATACACACAGCGTTCTACGTTGCTTAGTTTTAGTTATAGAGCTATTGGAAAAGCTATGCAGAAAGGTGAACGCAATTATGAAAGATACATCTACTGTAATTATATAAAATGCAAATTTGCTTTTCCTTCCACCCGTTTATAATTTGAGTTTTGCTGGATGTATTTTGATGGGACTTACACTGTTAGTTAGATTATTTTTTGTGGATGGTTGGTACTTCTTGCATGGATGGTACTTCTCTGTAGCGAAGTTTTCTTCTGGGTTATTGTTTTTCTGAAGCACAAACTTGGCAACAAATCAGATTGCAGAAAATTAGATTACAATAGAAAGTTCCAAAACTAGGTGAACCCGAATATGAAAGATTACCTTTTATTTAAAGTTTTACTGAACGTATTTTGATTGGAGTTGCACAGTTAGGTAATATTAGGTATTGTTGCAATATTTGAAATGTTATTCTACATTTTTAGTTATGGAACTATGAGGAAAGTTCTCAGTGGTGTAGTTGAAAAAAAAAATTAGATGAAATCTACAGACATGGTAACTATATATTAGAGAGTATATATGTTATAGCTATGGAGTGCAGAGTTTCTAAAAAACACCAGAAGGTCTACGGCGTATAGTCTATGCTACATTCCTAAAAATTCTACAATCACGTTAACTTGATTATGAAAGATATATTTAACTATCAACTTCAAATATAAAATAAAAAGGGAAATTTCGGTCCAACCGCTTATAACTTGACAACTTTTCAATGGATTTTGAGAAGATTTGCATTGTTAGATAAATTTTAAAGAAAGTGTTTCATATATAACACATATTATTCTACGTTGCTCAGTTATAGAATTATGTGCGAAACTTCTTTAATCAGTGAACCCTATTTTGAAATATTAGCCTTTTTAAAAGGCTCTATTGAGTTAATTAGCACTGTTGTTAGATATTTTTTCAGGAAAGATTTTAGTATATAACACATATTGTTCTACATTGCTTTGCTATAGAATTATAGTTGAATGTTGTATTATCTGGTGAACCCGATTAAGAAAATTAGAAGGTTTATTAGAAGGTTTTACTGAACGGATTTTGATGAGATTTGCATTCTTTAATTTTCAGTGATGATTTTAATATGCTACATATCGTTCTTCCGTTCTTTTTTATATTGAATTATAAATAATCAACTAAAAGATTTGCTTCATAACAGTCCAAATTTTGTCTGAGACATTAGAAGATATAAAACCGTAATGACGTTCATATTGTTTTCAACAAAGCATATGATCATTAGGGATAAATGTATTTATTGCTATAAAACACAAGATCAAATACACCGATATATTTCGTTTAATTAAAGTTTCGCTTCGAGAATCCAACCAGCGTAGCGGGCGAACGCTTCTACTGCTATATGCAAAGCGTAAATTCCTATTTCATTCCGATTGATTATAACTCAGATTCTACTGAACATAATTTTGCAGAACTTACGCTATTAGATAGTAAATTTGGTTTATAAATAGTTTAATCTAAAAACCATCGTTCCAAGTTGCTTAGTAATAGTTACGGGAATTCTAAAATTAGGTGAACTCGATTTGGAAAGATTTCAAGTTTTTCTGAATGGATTTTAATGACAGTTGACCAGTTAGTTAGATAATATTTGAGGGATTTTTTCAATATTTATCATATCTTTCAAAACTGTTTAGTTACGAAGCTATGCAGAAAAAGTTCTCTGTGGTATAGTAAAGAAAATTGGAGGATAATACGCTACATACAAAGGATGTATACTAGAATGCTCTAGTTATAGAAGTTGTGCAGAGTTTCTTTAAAAATCCAGAAATGATGCGATGTATACCTACCACTACATCCCTGAGAGTTCTATATAATCAGGTTAACGCGATTATGATAGCTATATTTAACTATCTCATTGTATGTAAAATGCAAAGAGAAATTTCATTCCGGCCGCTTTTAAATTTACTTCTACTGAATTGATTTTGATGGGGCTTACATTGTTACTTAGATAATTTACAGAAAAGATGTTAGTATAAAATATAATGTTCTACGTTGCTTAATTAAATAATTATGGGTAAAGATCTAAATCAGATGAACCCGATTTCGAAAGATTGGCTTTTTTTTTAAGGTTCCACTGAATGACTTTTCACGGGATTTAAACTGCTAATTAGATTATTTTTATGAAATGTTTCGGTACATTTTCCAATTTAAAAGATCCTGCTAAGTGGATTTCGATGGAACTTGCTCGGTTAGTTAATTTTTCAGTGAATGTTTTAGTATAAAGCACATATCATTCGCTTGGTGTTGCTTGGTCATCAGGTTGCTTGATTATAGAATTAAGGCTGTATGTTTTAGAAGCAGGCGAACCAAATTATGAACGATTAGCCTTTTCAATATGTCCAATTAACATATTCTGATGAGATTTGCATTGATAATTTTTCATGAACCCTTTTAAATATAGTACATATTGTTCTATCGTTCTTCACCGAATACTACGAACGAAAGAAGTTGGCCCTTAACAGCCTAAATTTTGTATGGCTCAAAAGATATAATAGCGTAATAACGTTCATATTGTTTTCACCAATTGGATTGGGCATTCCAGGTAAATGTCCATATTGCTTTAAAACGCATGATCAAATTCACAGATATATTTAATTTGATTCAAGGTTTCTTTAGAAAAACTGACCAGCGTAGCGGGCGTTAGGCTGCTAGTATTAGTATAAATGCGTTGTGAAGAATCCAATGGAATTCACAAAAAAGTCCCATATATTTTCAAAAGAGAACTCTAGATAGGAAAAGCAATGTATAAGCATAACAGCTCAAAATATTTCTAAGTCTCAAGGTTCTGCAGGAAATGATAAAAAGAATCAATCCATCTAAACCAATCTTAAAGGTTGACTGAAAAGGAGAACGTCATGAAAAAAAGAGGAGTTACGGAATCCCTTTTAAGTAGCAACTTTGCCGATATTTTCCCAGGACAATTTAAAAATGAAACTAGATACGAAATTTTCTCACGCTAGCAGCGAGGGTATCTCTTGGCCTATGAGATTGAAGCTTGTTAGTGATGTCATTCAACCTAGACTCTGACTGGGCCGATAGATAGCCTTTGTTTTAAAAAGGTGAATTTGAACGAACAGAGAAAAGGGCGAGATGCGTTTTTGAATCCCAAGGAGAGAGCTGCTCTCTGAGTTGGGAGTTGAGTTTTCGGATAGATCCGAAGGGATAGAAGAATCTGCCGTTTCGGGCAGGGTAAGATTTCTCCAGTGGAAACCGCGAGATATTGAGTAGTTGACAACGGACTGGTATACACCAGAAAACAGAGGCAGCTGTTTCTTACGAGACTATCGTGACAGGATTTTGGATTTGTATCGAGAAAGAATCCAATAGAATTTGAATGCTAATCCTATACACTGAACATTAAGCCTTTAATGAACATTGTCGTCAGCTGAAAGTACCCAAAAATATAAAATAGCTGTAAATACAAGTAATTAATCAAGAAATATTAATTTATCTTATGCATTTAAATAAAATGTTTGATTTAATTATTACTTGGGCCTCCGCTTGACTGAAGTTCCACGCTACCACTTCCACCTGTTAGTCGAAGGTTTTACAACTTGGTGGCAGCGGTGGGATGCACAGCAAGGACTCTGAACATTAAAAAACTAGCTTAAGAGAAAGAGCTCCAGACACAAGACCGTGTGTAGAAAAAAAGCGACACCAGTATCGTGCCGGACAGTTCCTCGAAGAAAGAGCTCCAGATGCAAGACCGTGTGCATAGGAAAACGAAACCAGTATAGTGCCGGACAGTTCCTCTAAGAAAGAGCTCCAGATGCAAGACCGTGTGCATAGAAAAACGACACCAGTATAGTGCCGGACAGTTCCTCTAAAAAAGAGCTCCAGATGCAAGACCGTGTGCATAGGAAAACGACACCAGTATAGTGCCGGACAGTTCCCCTAAGAAAGTGCTCCAGACGCAAGACTGTGTAGAGAAAAGCGACGTCAGTATCGTACCGGACAGTTCCTCTAAGAAAGAGCACCAGACGCAAGACCGTGCGCACAGGAAAACGACACCAGTACCGTGCCGGACAATTCCCCCAAGAAAGTGCTCCCGACGCAAGACTGTGCGTAGAGAAAAGTGACACCAGTATCGTGCCGGACAGTTCCCCAAAAAAGTGCTCTAGACGACATCCAGATGCAAGACTGTGTGCAGTGAAAGGAGACTACAGTGCCGTGCAGTACAGTTCCCGAGAGAAAATGCCCCAGCAAAACAAAAGGTAAGCTCATTATTTTGAGTGGCTCTTAATTTATTAATTAATTGAAATGTTGATAAGAAATTAATATTTTAAAGGAAAACTTTTGTTTTGAGGTAAATGAAAATTTTGAAATTGAAAAATTGGTTAGTTAAAATAAGAAAATTATTAACTTATTAATTAATTATAGTACAAGGGAGCTGATACCCTTTGTCATTGGTTTGAAATTTTGAAATTTTTTAAAATTAAGAATACAGAAAACTAGAATCGAACTAGATTCTTAAGGCTTAAAAAAAAAAAAATTAAATGTCATGTAAGAAAAGTGCCATTGTGAGGAAAGTTTGCTTGAAAAATATTTTAGAATCAATTTGGATTATTTAATGATTGATTTTCCTAAATATATACTTGTATTCAAAATAGAAAAAGCATATGAAAAGGTTGCAAGGAGTGTTCACTTCTGAGTAAAATAGGGAAAATTGTTTACCTATAGCATTTGGAAATATTTTTTTTATGTTCTATATTTTGTGTGTGCAGGGAATGTAAAAAGTGGGAAAATTATACTTCTTTTTCGAAACCAACACTAAAACGTAGAATGTCTGAAATTTATTATAGTATTGCTAATTTATTTATGTATATTGTGAATACGTTTGAAAACATTTTATAACGGTAGATAAGGTTAGAATATTCTCGGTGAAGTGTCAAATTCACATCTTCTAAGGTAGTTGGAAAAATGAAGAGGGAAATCGTTTGGTTATCTTTGTAGTATCGGTAGGAATATAAAATCGATAGATAATGGCGAAAATAACGGCATTGAAATATTGCAGTAAGGCTGATCTGCAAAATTTAGCAGAGGTATTAGGAGTTCAGATAGAAGAGAGTGACATAATTGCGACGATTATCCAAAAGATAGAGGCCGCGGACGATTATGATGCCGACTTTGCATTAACGCAAGTGGGATACATAGTGAAAGATAGGGAAGTTCTACTTCTTTTAGAAAGAGAGAAAAAAGAAAAAGAAGAGAAAGAAAAAGAGAGAAATTTTCAATTACAGCAATTAAAATTAACGCAAAATTCAGGGAGGCGTAACTAGACTTCCGGTAACGGATCGGAAAGACCTAAATTAGCGCTAAAAACTATAATGCATCGTTTTGATCCAGAACGTTCGGATATAACTCTAATTTTAAACTTGTTTGAGCGACAGGCATTAAGGTCTGGGATAGAAAATGAGGATCTGGTCACGCATTTATTAGCTTTGTTGCCCGTAGAAGTAGCTGAATTGATCTTACGCGAACCGACAGACCGGGTTGACAACTTTCAACATGTGAAGTCTATCCTGTTAGCTCGCTTTAGATTGAGTGGCGAGGCTTATAGACAAAAACTAAATAAACATTTACGAAACCCGAATAGTCCGTGGAAAGACCTCATTTTTGAACTAAATAGCTTTCTAGAAGGATGGTTAAACGATCTTAATATTACGAATTTTACGGAGTTAAAAGATTTGCTAATCACAGAACAAATTAAGAGGCGTGCCCCAGCGGATTTAAGGGAACATTTTTCAGATTCGTGGCCAAATATAAAGATCCAGAAACACTAGCTAAAGATCTGGACGAATACGAGACTATGAAAGGGGTGCCAAAAAAAATCGTGGAATGGGAAACCCCCATTAGATAGGCGTGCAGAAAAACCCAAATACGGAGAAAGATCACAAGATAGTAGTTCAGAAAACAAAAAAAATTACAGGGAAAAGGACGAAAATAGGGAAAGAGAAAGAATTTTCGAACGTAGGAGAAAGGTTAAGTGCTTCATTTGTCAGAGTGACAAGCACCTAAAACGAAACTATCCCGAATATAAAAAGAATGGAAAACCTCCAGTTAAAGTTCACCATATGAGCAAAGATGTAAGTTTCGAAGAGGGCTTCAAACCGTACTTAAGTCAGGGCAAAATAAATGGAGAAGAAATTACCATTCTTCGCGATACGGGATCTTGTTATGATATCGTTCCATGGAAATTAATTAAACCAAATCAATTAGACGGAAGCGTGACTTGGGTTAAGCAGCCCTTGATGAACGATTTGCGCTGTTTGCCAACAGCAGATGTTATTATAGAAATACAAGGAATAGGGATTGTAAAAACCAAAGCAACTGTAGCCGAAAAAGAAGTCGATATGTCATACTACATTCTGGGAAATGAAACGCAAAAGTTAATTGATCAAATTAAGAACGAAAAACCCAAATTGGTAAATGCAGTGGTGACGCGAAGTCAAGTTAAAACGAAAGAGAAAGTAGAGATACATGCTTCACCCACAGAGCAGAAAAATGAGATAGTGAGAGGGACGGGAGGAAAACGGAAAACAGATAGGGGCGAAACCAAAAGGGAAAGTCAATCAGAACGGATTAGCAGTGAATCGACCCCTGAGCAGGAGGATATTCTCCTGCCAAATCTAGTCGAAGATGCTAGTTTAGAATTATGTAAAAGTGGAAAAAAAGACTTTATGAAGGAACAGGAAGCCGATGAGTCGCTAAAAGAAATCAGAGAAAAGGCGAATCAAAAAAAGTCGCATTTCGAATACAAAGATTCTTTGGTTATAAGAAAAACGAGTGACAAAAAAGGAAATGAAAGGAAACAATTGGTTGTACCTTTAAAGTTTAGACAAGGAATTTTAATTGCATCCCACGAGAATGTAGGGGCGTATCTGGGAGAAAAAAAACAAAAGATAAGATATTAAGGTATTTTTTTGGCCAAATATTATAAAACAAACAGAACAATTCGTAAAATCGTGCAATTCTTGTCAGAGGGTGGGAAAACTGCAAGAAAAGTAAAAGGCCCCTTTAACATTAATACCAATCATCTCGGAAGTATTTTCAAAATTATCTATTGATTTGGTCGGCCCTTTGACAGAGTCAAAGAAAGGAAATAAATACATGTTGACAGCCTTATGCGTTTATTCAAAATACCCTGAAGTTGTTCCGATTTCTGACATGTTATCAGAAACTATAGTGGATGCTTTGATGACGGTTTTCAGTCGTTTAGGCTACGCGTCAGAGATACAAACGGATAACGGCGGAAGCTTCACTTCAAATTTAACTACGGCTTTCCTGGAAAAATTTGGCATAAAAGTAAGACGCTCGAGCGTGTTTCATGCACAATCAAACGCCGTTGAACGATTTCACAGAACTATTAAGCGTTTACTAAAGGCGATGTCCGTTGAAAATGGGAGAGACTGGGAAGAGAATCTGCCCCATGCATTACTAGTCCTGAGAAATGCAATAAATGAATCTACAGGATTCAGCCCCGCTGAATTAGTTTTTGGAAAACATTTGAGAACCCCAGAAACGCTACTATTCGAAAAATGGACGGGTGAGAGTCAAGAGCACGAATTAGTCACCGAATACGTGTTTAATTTGATAAATCGTCTGAAACGTTGCCAAGAATTGGCCGTCGAAAATATGACAATTAGCAGGGAAAAGAGAAAATTCTGGTATGATAAGAATGCAAAAGAGAGACATTTTGAACCAGGAGATCAAGTTTTAATTTTAGTGACAAACAAACCAAACGAAATGTCGGTGAGTTGGACAGGACCAGGGCGAATCGTATCTAAAATTTCGGCTACTTACTATGTTGTACAGGTCCCCGGTAGACGTCAGAGATCCCAAATTTATCACGTAAATTTACTGAAACCCTAGGTAAAACGTGTAGAAAAAATAAATGTTCTGACTTGTGAATTCATTGACGCGAAAACGATGCAGGATTTGGAAATTGCTTTTCCATCAGCCGATTCCAGTAGTTATAAATTTGATGAAGTAGTGGAAGAAAGTCAATTAAAAGATCGTTGTACCCCAGCGCAACTATCAGAACTGGAGAAATTGTTAGACGAATACAAGGAGGTATTTTCTAATGACCCAGGATTGACCGACCTCACTATACACGATATTGAGCTTACCGAAAATAAACCTATAAGAATTAGGCCGTATAGAACCTCTGTAGGACAAAATGAAATTTTGAAAAGAGAAATCAAGCGGATGCTTGATTTGAATATCATAAAAGAAGGAGAGTCGGATTTTAATTCCCCTATGATTCTTGTAGAATGCCCAGGCAAGGAACCACGTCCTTGCATTGACTATCGTAGAGTAAATGAAATTACGAAAATAGAATATTTTCCCTTGCCTACTATTGAGGAGAGAGTAGAAAAAGTGGCAGCGGCAAAGTACATAACGGTTCTAGATCTAACAAAAGGCTATTGGCAAATTCCGATGACGCCCAGGGCTCAAAAATTGGCAGCCTTTGTGACGAATTTTGGTAGTTTTTTCCCACTGAGAATGCCTTTTGGGCTCGTCAATTCTTCGTTTAGATTTTCAAAATTTATGGCAAAAATGCTAAGAGGGCTAGAAGAATTTTGCCTACCATACCTAGATGATATGGCAATATTCTCGGAAACGTGGGAAGATCATCTGAAACATCTGAAAGCAGAATTGGCTAGAATTAAGGACGCGAAACTAAAAATCAAGATAGCTAAATGTGAATTTGCGCAAAAAACAGTTAAGTACTTAGGTCATGTCTTAGGAGAAGGGCAGCGTAAACCAGCGGAAAATAAAATCAAAGCGATTACAGAATTACCAGCACCCAAAAATAAAACGGAAATTCGGAGATGTTTAGGCATGGCAGGATATTATTCACGTTACATTAAAAACTATGCTACAATAGTAGAACCACTCACGCGTGCTCTAAAAGGGAAAGACAAGAGAAGCAAAATAACATGGAGCGACGAAATGAGTAAAGCGTTCCATACACTGAAAACGAAACTAACGGAAGAACCTATTTTGTACGCCCCAAAGTACGACTCAGAGTTTGTAATACAAAGTGACGCGTCAGAAAAAGATATTGGTGTAGTGTTAGCACAAAGACAAGGCTCAGAAGAGCATCCAATAATTTATCTAAGCCGAAAATTCACGGATACGGAAAGAAAATTTAGCGCCTCCGAACGTGAATGTGAAGCAATCATATTTGCAATAAAAAAACTGAGACACTATATTGATGGACAAAATTTCAACGTAGAGACTGACCATAACCCATTAATTTCCTTAAAAAACAATGCGGGAAACAACCCTAGATTGCTCAGATGGGCACTTACATTGCAACCGTATCACTATGCGATTAAGTATAGACCAGGCAAAGATATACCACATGTGGATTATCTGAGTAGGATAGAATAAATCTATCTCAAAAAAGAAAAAGAAAACAATTTTATGTAAATAGAATTTTATTTTTGTATTTTAATATGATTTTGGAAATGTAAATGTACTTGTATAAGAAATGAAAATTCTGCTAAAATTTTAGGTTCTGAGCCACTCGAATGCTGGAGGTGTTCAGCTATAAGTATGCAAAATTTCACGCCTCCAACCTAATTAGAGGCTCGCTTAGAAAGAATTGTTTAAAATACACATGTTGAGACCAAAGGGTTAAATGTACGACTTTTCAAAATTTTATGATTTGTCGTTTGATGTGAGGTGTTCAGCTATAAGTATGTAAAATTTCACGCCTCCCACCTAATTAGGGGCTCACTTAAAAAGAATTGTTTAAAATATACATCTGAGAATCCAAAGTGTTAAATGTACGACTTTTTCAAAATTTTACGATTTGCCGCATGATGTGTGGTGTTCAGCTATAATTATGCAAAAATTCAAGTCTCCAACATGTACAGTTTCTGAGAACGGGCTCTGTCACAGACAGACAGACAGAGGAGCGAGAAGAATAGGGTTTCGTCAGATGAACGAAACCCTAAAAAAGCGCATATCATAATTAACAAGTAAGAAAAAATCATGTGTCAAGCATAGATTACAAAACACTTTACAACACATTCAGAATAATGTAACAAAACTGCACTGTTTAAAAAATTAAAATATTACGTCTAATTCAACCATCTGGAAACGCATAATATATTTCAGAACCCAATTTCAGCTGTACCCATCCAAAATCGGAAAATTAAGCGAATTGCAGCCCTGTATATGATTTATAGATTTGAATCTATTAGCTACATGCAAACCAAAATTTAGTTCCCTTAAGAGCTACCTATATTTCAGTTGAAAATTTACCTTCAGCAATTCCCTTTAATAAGGAGAACGGTACTTGAATACTATTGTGTAGCACTGTATTTGAGGTATAGAATTTATATATAACAGGTAACATGCAAAAAATTAATTAAATTTAAAAGCGCATACCGAATATTAAACCATGAACCCCAGCAATTATTACTCAAAGACAGTACTGTACTGTAACCGATTTATTTTGTGTGTCCCTGTAAATGAATAAAAAATGCTATGAATGTCCTGTTCTAACGTGATCGTAGTGAAAGTCAGTGGTTTATATCAGTTTCAATACATTTGAAATAGCATAATGTCATTAAAATATTCTGCAAAAGATTTTTCCCCCTATACCATAATGTAACGGAATAGTTTTGAGTGCCCCTGTAAATGAACTATTAATCCTACATACTTCATATACACTACCAAACATGCTTTGGTGACCCTAAATAACCTTTATAAATTTCATGAAAATCCGAGTATATTTACGGGAGTTATTCCCCATATACCATAATGTAATCGAATACTTTTGAGTGCCCCTGTAAATGAGCGATTAATCCTACATACTTCATATACAATACGAAACATGCTTTCGTGACTCTAAATAACCTTTATCAATTTCATGAAAATCCGAGTATATTTAAGGGAGTTAGAGCGTGGACAGACGGACAGACGGACAGACGGACTGACGGCCAGACAAACTGAATGCATAAACTCTTTTCAACTTTGTTGGAATGTGTTAACAAAATGACCTATGAGGGAAGTCAAAACTCAATGTTTGGCTATAGTCCAGGCAATAGAGACCGTATAGGGGCTCTACCTAGCAAAATTTATGGTAGTTTTGGAAAAAGGCTTACTATATATTTTTGGGTCGTTGAATACGAATTTTTAACTTCCCACCAAAATTTCCCCCGGCAACCCCCTCCAAAAGTTTGGTAAAAAGCCCCCAAAACAGGTTTTTTTTAAAAACATCAATTTTTTTTATTGTTTTAGGGAAAAAGTATCTAGACATTCAGAAAGTAGACTAAATTTGCAACAAATTAGATATATGACATTATGACTTAGGATGAAGGGAAGGGGGGGATCTGCCTCGGAACATGCGCGCGGTGCTTCGTGAACTAAGTTGCGCAATTCCAGTTAACCACTCACACGTTTACATTCGCCCTCCCATCTCCCCTCCGAACTTTCTCTATAAGGTTTACTTTAAGTTTTTTGGGTCGCTGAATCCGAATTTTTAACTCCCCCCCCCCCCAAATAGTTGTTTTTAACTTAAATTTCTTGTTGTTTTAGGGGAAAAGCATTACAAAATTCAGAAACTAGACAAAATTTGCAACAAATAGGATATATGACATTATGACATGGGATGAACGGGGAGGGCCTCTGAAAATACACTGCTGTGCTACGTGCACTAAGTTATGAATTCCAGGCAATAGAGGATTTTGCCTGGAAAAATTAATACTAGTTCTAGATTTCGACTCACTTTATGTTTTTGGGTCGCTAAAACCGAATTTGTAACTTCACACCAACATTTCACTCGGCAACCCCGCCAAAAAATTGATTTTTTGAAAACATTTGGTTTTTGAGAAAAGCGCGCGGGGAATGTTCCGAGGCAGCCCCCTCTCTCCCCGTTTATCCTACGTCATAATGTCATATATCTTATTTGTTGCAAATTTTGTCTAGTTTCTGAATTTCGTAATGCTTTTTCCCTAAAACAATAAGAAATTTAAGTTAATAACAACTTTTTTTTTGGCGGGGGGGGGGGGGCGTTCGAGGGAAAATTTTAGGGGTAAGTTAAAAATTCGGATTCAGCGACCCAAAAAACTTAAAGTAAACCTTATAAGGAAAGTTCGGAGGGGAGATGGGACGGCGAATGCAAACGTGTTAGTGGTTAAGTGGAATTGCGCAACTTAGTCCACGCAGCACCGCGCGCATGTTCCGAGGCAGATTCCCCCTTCCGCTTCATCCTAAGTCATAATGTCATATATCTAATTTGTTGCAAATTTTGTCTACTTTATGAATTTCTAGATACTTTTCTCCTAAATCAATAAAAAATTGATGTTTTTAATAAAAACCTTCTTTGCGGGGCTTTTTACCAAAATTTGGGGGGGGGGGGTTGCCGGGGGAAATTTTTGGTGGGAAGTTACAAATTCGGATTCAGCGACCCAAAAAACATAAAGTAAGCCGATTTCCAGAACTACCATTAATTTTGCTAGGTAAAATTCCCTATTGCCTGGACTACTACACATCTTCCTTCATTTATTCATTTTTATTATTTAAACTCATGCTTTATATTTGTAGAGTACTGTAGAACATTTTTAACAATAATTTCTTTTAATTAAATCTTCTTAAATGACTGGTAACAATCATCCTTTCACTATACTTGTCAGAATGATTCAATGAATTTTCACATAATTTGTATCACATTGGTCAAGCATAACATATAATTTAGAAATAAGTGTCTAGTAAGTTTGAAACTGATAATTACAATACTGATGGATTAGTATTCTTAGAAGTAAGTACTTTCTCATACTTGGCACGTATTTTTGACATATAATTTGTATTCTTCAAGAATTCTTCAGCTGATTTTTTTCCTTCATCTCATCACTATTGGAAAATCGTTTTTGAATGCGTCTGCTGTTTCAAATGCTAACTAGAAAATATATAATATTTTTATGAATTTTTTTTTTTTTTTTTTTTTTTTTTTTTTTGCAATGTTCTTGTAATTTAGTAAAATAGAGTGAATAAAAATAACATAAATAAAAAAAGAAAAGTGCCCAGTTAAACTGATGGCATTGAGCTCACAGGCTATTCGCACTAATTGTATATTATACTCTTATTTCAAAGAATAATGCCCCTCGAAAAATAAATTAAGCCCCCCGTTTCCCCTCTGTATACTTAACCAATGAGCCTTAAAATGTTATCAGGGAAGCGCCTTATCAGAATAAACTGGTATACCAAATTTGAAGCAAATCGGATAGAAAAAACCATTTATCTAAATTCAGAGGGATATTAACCCCCGTTCCGCCTTTTAGACTTAAAAATTGAACTTTCAAATCTAATCAGGGAAGCGCCTTATCAGAATTAACTGGTATACCAAATTTGATGAAAATCTGATAATTCAGCATGAAAAACCCATTATCTAAGTTAAGAAGGGGATTAGCCCCCGTCCCCGCCCCCCTTATACTTAACCAATGAAAACCCAAAACCAATCAGGGAAGCGCCTTATCATAATAAACCTAGAAAAAAATTGAAGCAAATCGAATATTTCTACCAAGAGTTATCGTGTTACGTACTGACGTACATACATACATACATACATACAGAACCGGCGGGCACACTAGCTCTCAGGCTTTCATAACCTGTGAGCTGAAAAATTAAATACCGTATATACTCGCGTATAAGTCGATCCCCTAACTTTCAAATGCAAATTCTGCAAAAAAATAAAAAAAACCCGCGTATAAGTCGAACCCTAACATTTTACTTGAATTTTGCACACAATCAAACCAAACATTTAACTTTCGAGTGCGAAAACGTAGTAAGTTAACAAATATAAATCAGGGAAATGCTTTTTAATGACGAATTTTATTATTATTTGTATGTTCTATAAATTATTTTGCTATTCATACACTTAAAAACACAGAATTTAGCAGTATTCGCAGTATTCATTTTTGCTTTTTTAATTGCCTCGCGTATAAGTCGACCCCCTAAATTTGCTTGACGAAAATTGTCAAACATTTCTCGACTTATACGCGAGTATATACGGTAACTGCTTTAATGACATACTTTATTTGTATGTCAGAGTACCTAAGATTGATAAACACATTATATATATATTTTTTTTAAACAGATACTTTGCTGTCCATTAGTGAATATGTAAAGCCTACAAATGAGGCAATTTTTCATGTTTTGAACAAACATTCTTCCTAAATGTTATGGGGATCTATGTTAATCCCATACAAACGTACAGTCGTGGAAAAAAAAAGTAAACACCCCCTACTAAATCCCCAACAAACTATCGTAGAAGAAAGTTACTGGTACCGAACGATTGGAAATAAAGTCTACTTTTAAATGATGTATATAAAATTTGCTTAGGGGGCCATCTACATATTAAAACGAACCATAACTTTGTTTTTTTCAATAGCAGTACCCAATTCTGACAGCATAAATGAATTCTACACCCTTCAATTAGCCTAAAAACCAATTTTTATGCAATTCGTACCATAAGTTTCCGAGAAATTAATTATTTTAAAACGAGCGTATTTTAAGGGCTGTATCCAAATTGAAGTTCCGTACTGGATTGTTAACCCAGAGAGCCTTTTCCTTGATCAAGGCACCTTAAGCGCCACTCGAGGAGTCAATGAAGCGTGTTAGATTACAGTACGGCAGAATAAATTTCAAAATGTCTACTCACTTCCATCTTAAACCATCATTTTGCCGTTTTTTTAAGCATAATTTGAAAACTACTTGGAAGAAAAATGTGAAATTTTTGAATTTCCATACAGCAGGACTAAATCCATCAAAAAAATTGTAGGTTGCAATTCATAATTTTTTCGAATATTAATTTCATAATTCATCATTCATATCACAAAATTATAAAAATTGCAAATTCAGCTTATTTATGTTTGGGTATATTAGTATTATTACTACAAAAAAAATTAGCACATTAGGAGCATAATTTCGGGAGATATAAATAAAAATATGAAAATGTAATTTAACATTAGAAGCACTCAATTTTGAATGTTTATAATTCAAAAACTTATCATTCAAATGACTTGAAATTTGGTGTCTAGGCATAGGTTGAACCGAAGATTTGAAATATCTCGTTAAAATTGGGTATTGCCATTGAAAAAAATGAAGTTTGGATTCGTTTTAATATGTAGATGACCCCCTAAGCAAATTTTATATACATCCTTTAAAAGTAGACTTTATTTCCAATCGTTCAGTACCAGTAACTTTCTTCTACGATGATTTGTTGCGGAGTTAGTAGGGGTGTTTACTTTTATTTTTCCACGACTGTACATCATATTCAAACTAGGTGGATGTTCCAATCCCAAAACTTTCTTCTATCTCATGTCAACATTTCATTTTATTTAGTTTTTTTAGTATTTCTATTAGAATTATGCATATCTTCATACACTTTTCGATGGTACAATATTGAAAATTGCACAAAAATTTCTGTTACAGAGGCCCCTTCCGGCAACAGCTATTAAAGCATCCCCTTCAGGCGGAATTCTTCAAAATTCAGGGAGGACCTTCTTGCCATTGCCAAAAACATACACAAAAAATTTGGTTCAATTTTATGCATAACTTTATACACTTTTCGATGGTACAATATTCAAAAATCGCTATTCAAAAATCGCTTGTACAGCAACTTGTGCAAACAATTAAGTTTTCTAACTAATTTATCCCCTTGGCTTTAGATTAGTTTAAAAGATTCTTTTATCAAGGATATTCCAGTATAATTTATCAGTTTAAGAAAACATTATGTCAGAAAGGTTTGAAGGCATTAGCAAGAATCTGCAGTTGTAATAAAGTTTTTATAATCTATTTTTTAATAGACTAAGAAGGGCAATATATTCAACCTTATTTGCAACCATAATTGTAATTCACAAATGTAATTTTTTACCTTAACTATTTTTTGCTGTTGTGACTAGATTGCAATTATTTCTCCCTGAAAGACAGATACTGACATTTGGCGATTGTTTGTGAAACTACATTTATTCGCAGTCACTTTCGTGTTATTTTATTTTTAATATGTCGTCATGTTAGAGTTAGTCATTAGAATGGAGTTTAGAACATAAATGTAATAATATATCTCGTCGATGATTATGATATACAGAGGTATAATGAATAATATTTACATGGGAAGGGGCGTTTGTAGGCTCATTAAATTAAAAAGACTTGTTTACGCACAACATTAATTTATTAAGCGTTGCAACTTCACAGAGCACAGTAAATTTGCATCAAGAAACAAGTAAGCAATTCTTTAGTCCAAATGTAAATAAGTGCAAGTAATAAATCAAAATTACGTCCACTACTAACCATATCACAATATTAAAATATTTTGCTTAAAAGACGTTATAAAAACACATTAAAAGTAAATTAAAAATCTATGAAGTAAAAGAGTTGAAACATGTAAATATAGATTTTTAATTTACTTTTAATGTGTTTTTATAACATCTTTTAAGCAAATAAATGTTTTAATATTGTGATATAGTTCTTTACTCATTTCTTATAAATTTCGCATAAAGAAGTCCATGGTTTCGCTCCTGGTAAAGTCAAATTTCCAGCACAATCTTTGCTTTAAGAACTCTCTCGGAAGAGAGAGAGGGACAACTCATAAGCCATACCTAATTTTGGCCTTCGGTGTCTTGCATATATGCACTGTTAAATGGACTTGTAGAGGCTTGATAATGGCATTATGTACTTTAAAGTTAAGATTTCAACGGGAATAAGTTCATTCAACTTAGCTTACGATTCCATTACAGTTTTTAGTGTCACCTTCTGCCGCCAACGGCGCATTCGTATCTCGGGCTCTATGGTCCGGATTTCCAGAATTTTTGTCTCATTTTATGGTTTTTGATTGCCTTCCAGTGTTTAGTTCTACCTTAAACTGCCGAAGACGCATTCTTATTTCGAGTTCTATGGGCCCGATTTCAACTGTGTTTAGCTTATTGAACTGGCTTTCGATTATCTTACAGTTTTTAGTTCCACTTACCACCGCTATGGGACGCACTATTCTTTCGGTTTCCAGGGTCTCAATTACAACGGGTTTTTGCTTATTCAACTTCATTTTTGATTGTCTTACGGTTTTCAGTTCAACCTAACACCGCAAGGGGCCTCATTTTTACCTCTGGTTTTATGTCCCCGATTTCAACGAGGCTTGGCTTACGCAACTTGCTTGTGATTGTCTTATAGAATTTAGTTTCAATTTACACCGCTAAGAGGCGCCTTCTTTTTTCAGGTTCAGTGGGCTCGATTTCAACAGTGTTTGCGTTATTCAACCGGCTTTCGATTATCTTACAGTTTTTAGTTCCACTTATCACTGCCAGAGGGCGCATACTTACCTTAGGTTCCATGGGTGAGATTCCAATAGGCTTTGGCTTACCCAACTTGCTTGCTATTGTCTTACAGTTTTTAGTTTAACTTTCAATCGCGAGGGGACGAATTCTTATTTCGGGTTCTATGGACACGCTATCAAATGGGCTTCGCCCATTTAAATTGATTCTCGATTATCTTACCGTTTTTAGTTCCATTTACCACTGACAGCAGCGCATTCTTATTTCGGTATCTATGGGCCAAATTTCAACGGGTTTCGATCATTCAATTTTGTTTTCGATAGTCTTACAGTTTGTTGCTGAACTTGCCACCTACAGGGGGCGCATTCTTATCTCAGGTTCTTTAGGCCCGAAATCAACGAATTTTTTTTAAAACTCACCTTACGATTTTTTTCACATATTCTTGCACATACGCAGCACGCCTGATATACGGTGCCCAAGGCGGTGATCCGTACCGGAGGTTCATTGGGAAAGAGATTTGTTTGAAGCACACTCCATAGCATGACCAGTGCACACTGCCGAAGACAGCCGGGACATTTCACTGAGATTCATTTTGAGAGATTTTTTATCAATCGAGATTTGAGTCATTCGTTGTTCGTTTGGAAAAATTGACGGGCCCGGGCAACGCTGCGTGAGTAAGCTAGTCCTAAATAAGAGAAAATAAATAAAATGTGTATATATATATATATATACATGTATATATGTATATATATATATATATATATATATATGTATGTATATATATATATATATATATATATATATATATATATATATATACATGTATACATGTATATATATATATATATATATATATATATATATTAAATAATACATATCCATTCGGAAAAAGTCCTGTGACATTGTTTAATATAAAATTACTTTTTTCATATTATGATTATATTTTGTCAAGTTATTAAAAAAATCAAGGGAAAAATATTTTTATAAATTAACTAGCAGGCTATGCCCGCTGCGCTGGTCAATATTTCCAAATGAACCTTGGATTAAACTAAATGGTGAATTTGAACTTGTATTTTAAACAATATGGATCTTCAGCTTGACCTTGCACATTACTGAAAACGATGCGAACGCCATTGCGATATAATGTTATCTTAAGCGTTGGACAAAATTTAGCAATTAAGAAGTAATTGTTTTAGTTGATTATAAACAGCGCACTTATGGTCGGATAATGAGACCGTTATGACAACAGGAATTAATACCTCTGTAACTAATCAACATATAATGAAATCGTATATACTAACACCATTCCTAAAAGTCATGCAACAGGGCCACTTGTAACAAAATATGTTCAGTAGATTTTTTTAAAAAGGCTAAACTTTCATAATCAGGTTCACTTAATTTTTGAACTTTTACTGTTGCTCTATAACTAAGTACCCTTGAACAATATGTATACACTAAAACCTTTCCAAAATTATTACCTAACTAATTGTGGTATATCCTACGAAAGTATTATAAACAATCGAATGAAATACAAATTTCCGTTGTAAATATATAGTAGATGATGATGATGCGATTTTGTGTAATAGAATTCATAGTAAAGTTTTCGCTTCAAACAAAAACAATGCTTTCAACATTAAAGCTAATAC
This sequence comes from Maratus speciosus, assembly GCA_963932465.1. Lineage (NCBI taxonomy): Eukaryota > Metazoa > Arthropoda > Arachnida > Araneae > Salticidae > Maratus > Maratus speciosus. The sequence goes on along the minus strand of OZ010786.1, from coordinate 4,686,847 downwards.
ACCAATATGTGAAGTATCCGATTACGGAAGGTTAACTTGAATTCTCATGAGCAACTACTCAAAGAAAAGTGAATATGTGGCTTTTGTGATACTTTTATGTCAGCCGGGCGCAGGTAATAAATCAATAAAGATTGTTTTCATAGCATATTCTTATTTTATTATTTTCATTTAAAACACAAACCTTTCACTCATTTCATTTAAAATGCATGCCTTATACTAATTTCATTTAAAAAACTGAAAAGATAAACAATAACAGGAAATAATGCCATAATTAAAAGCAAAAAAATATTTTTAATTTACATACGCAAAATGTAACTACTGCTACTGGGAATTTTAAAAATGCTATCAGCGAGATGTGCGCACGGTTGTTATAAATGTACCCATTTTTTCTTCTTATCCAGGAGGAATTTATAAATCGCACAATATTATTCCAATTCCAATTTCTTTCGTTGAGGAACCTATGACCGGAAAAAATGGAAAAAGACTCTTGTAGATTCTTCGGATGACGGCATCTGACGCCATAAACCGAGTTTATATATATGAAAATAATTTTTAAGACGTTACAAACATTGCTTTCATACTTAAATATTTTCATTGGTACTACTTGTTATCCCGTCGACCAATTTCGCCAAATTATATAAATCGCCAAACCATTCGCCAAATTATATAAATTGACATAATCTTTATTTTAAATAACGAAATAACAAATAAATTAGTATAACATTAATAAAAATACAATAAAACGTCGAAATTAAAATCACTTGATGACGTAAACACGTGTAGTTTGTTTAAATTCAAGTGAATTTGATATTTACGATCAACCATTATTGGCATTTAATCTTATAGTTTGACGATAGATTTTTGGTCGACGGAATATCTAAGTTGTACCTTTTCCATTTTTGTTTTATAACGCTAAATTCTCAGTAATTTTTTCCCTTTTATTTTACATAAAATCACTATTTTTAAAAAAAATTAAGATGCTTGCATTTTTATTTCAAACTCATAGAGCCGTTTTTATTTTTTAGCCAAAAGGGTTGATTTGAATTTTTTCCGTTGCTAGAGTAACGGATGTAATGATAGATATTTTGAGGTTTAGATGCCAAAGACACCGCCAAATTAGAAAAATATGAAATGTGTCATGAACTGTTGGACTTATAAAAATTTATTTGGTAGCATTCGATTTAGCATACAAAACTACATTAAAATATGCTATCATTTGACGCATAATTTTGATAATCGATTTTTTTCCCCCTCCCCTTGCAAAAACCATTAGGGGTGACACTTTAGAAAATCCCTTCTTAGCAGAAGTTTATGTCATAAGAAGTATTTTTACCACGATTTTCAAGATTTTAGGTTCAGTAGTTTGCGCTGTGCGTTAATTAGTCCCCTAATCCAGACTTTATTTTATATACTATATTAGATATGCGATTTTGCGGTGAATCGATGATCGAAAATTAGTCCAATATCATTTGAAATATTACATAACAGAGGAGAAAGTACGAAGAAAGACGAAGAAAAAAGGACGAATTACAAAAGACTTGTAATTTTTTTTTTCAAAATGTTGAATTTTTCCATAGTAATAACGTATTAAAACATAAATTTCCTTAAAAATTATCTTTATTTCCTAGATTTCGAATCTGTGAATTTTCCTATAAATGAAATTGGCGATATGATTTGAGAAAATAGATAATATTTGCTTAAATAAAATGGGTAATATTCGTTGATCTGAGTTCGAGTTTATAAATATCACATGCTTTCGGAATTACGGCGAAAAACATTTTAAAAAGTATGAAATTATTTTACAATATGTACGTGTGGCAGAAATTCACACTGAAATTTAAGTATTCGATTCCATTTTTTAAATATTAACTGATATCTATATAAGTTGCAATTGAATATGAAAATGTACTCAAAAAATGATCTCTTTCACCTAAAAAAAAACACCATTTGTGAGCATCCTCAAGCTAATGTCACGCTTATGCATTTTTGGCTTAAAATCACATTGTTTGGCGACAAAAGAAAAATAAAAAATTGTAAAAAAACAAATAGTAATTACACACATGACTCACAATTACATCTGCTTGTTTCTTCTATAAGTCACGTGATGGGACAATTAGATATAAAAAAAAGAAAAGAACAGAACAGAAAGAAAATGTCGTTAAAATTTCATCTAATCAAATTTTCTGATTCGTTTCCATATCTAACGCAAGCGATAAAGAGCCAAATATTGCGTATCGTGTAATATTTCTTAATAAATTAATTTTTAAGCATTACAAATATTTCTTTCAGGTTTTGATTAAATGTTTCCGTTTTTTAATATTATCACTCATTAAAACGGATTTTCTTCTTCTTTTTTTCTTTTTTTTTTTCATTGAAATAAAATTAGTAACAGTTTTTCTTTTATTTTTCGAGGTTTAATAGCAGTTTCAATTTTTTTTTTATCAACGATGAATTTCGCCAAGAAATAAAATGGTAACCTTATCGCCCAAAATAACAGAGTTTTCCGTCATAATTCTAAAATTAATATAGGTAGAATAATGTGTTATAGATTAAAACCTTCCCTGAAACAATACCTATCTAACGGTATAGGTTCCGTAAAAATCCAAGCAGTAGAACTCGAAATCTAGGCGTTCGGAACGAAATTTCCGTTTGGATTTTATACATATAATAGATAATAGAATAGATAATAGATTATATATATATATAATAGAATAGATAATAGATTATGTGTTATGAACTATCTCAAAGTTAAAAAGATATCGCATTGTTAGATTTCCTAATTTTAACAATATCGCGTTATGTTAGTTCCACATTCCACCACCAGGAGCGCACTCTATTCTTAACGAAAGCGTATCTGAACGAAACTCCTTCATGCAACCTTTCCGTAGATACATGAATCGGGAGGGTGGCGGTCTTAACCAATATTTTAAGATAATTGCTGTAATTACTACGAAAAATATTTTAAAGGGGCTCTACGCGGGTCCCTAATAGAGTTAGAGGAAATCGGAAGACGGCAAAATAATCGCGGGGAAAAGTTTGCTTGGGTGCTTTGGAGCTACTTTTGGCGCGAGATCTAAGTTCTACGACCAATAGGAGCACAGATATTTAAGGAAATATGAAGTAACAAAGTCCAAAATAATAGAATTTTCCGTAATAATTCTATAACTAATCTAGGTAGAATGATGTGTTATAGCTTAAAACCTTCCCTGGAACGATACCTATCTAATAGTATAAGTTCCGTAAAAATCCATGCGGTAGAACTCGAAATCTCGGCGTTCGGAACGAAATTTCCGTTTGGATTTTATATATATAATAGACTAGCAGGCTATGCCCGCTGCGCTGGTCAATATTTCCAAATGAACCTTGGATTAAACTAAATGGTGAATTTGAACTTGCATTTTGAACAATATGGATCTTCAGCTTGACCTTGCACATTACTGAAAACGATGCGAACGCCATTGCGATATAATGTTATCTTAAGCGTTGGACGAAATTTAGCAATTAAGAAGTAATTGTTTTAGTTGATTATAAACAGCGCACTTATGCTCGGGTAATGAGACCGTTATGACAACAGGAATTAATACCTCTGTAACTAATCAACATATAATGAAATCGTATATACTAACACCATTCCTAAAAGTCATGCAACAGGACCACTTGTAACAAAATATGTTCTGTAGATTTTTTTAAAAAGGCTAAACTTTCATAATCAGGTTCACTTAATTTTTGAACTTTTACTGTTGCTCTATAACTAAGTACGCTTGAACAATATGTATACCCTAAAACCTTTCCAAAATTATTACCTAACTAATTGTGGTATATCCTACGAAAGTATTATAAACAATCGGAATGAAATACAAATTTCCGTTGTAAATATATAGTAGATGATGATGATGCGATTTTGTGTAATAGTAACATAGTAAAGTAACATAGTAAATTACATAGTAAAGTTTTCGCTTCAAACAAAAACGATGCTTTCAACATTAAAGCTAATACACCAATATGTGAAGTATCCGATTACGGAAGGTTAACTTGAATTCTCATAAGCAACTACTCAAAGAAAAGTGAATATGTGGCTTTTGTGATACTTTTATGACAGCCGGGCGCAGGTAATAAATCAATAAAGATTGTTTTCATAGCATATTCTTATTTTATTATTTTCATTTAAAACACAAACCTTTCACTCATTTAATTTAAAATGCATGCCTTATACTAATTTCATTTAAAAAACTGAAAAGATAAACAATAACAGGAAATAATGCCATAATTAAAAGCAAAAAAATATTTTTTATTTACATACGCAAAATGTAACTACTGCTACTGGGAATTTTAAAAATGCTATCAGCGAGATGTGCGCACGGTTGTTATAAATGTACCCATTTTTTCTTCTTATCGAGGAGCAATTTATAAATCGCACAATATTATTCCAATTCCAATTTCTTTCATTGAGGAACCTATGATCGGAAAAAATGGAAAAAGACTCTTGTAGATTCTTCGGATGACGGCATTTGACGCCATAAATCGAGTTTATATATATGAAAATAATTTTTAAGTCGTTACAAACATTACTTTCATACTTAAATATTTTCATTGGTACTACTTGTTATCCCGTCGACCAATTTCGCCATATTATATAAATCGCCAAACCATTCGCCAAATTATATAAACTGACATAATCTTTATTTTAAATAACGAAATAACAAATAAATTAGTATAGCATTAATAAAAATACAAATAAAACGTCGAAATTAAAATCACTTGATGACGTAAACACGTGTAGTTTGTTTAAATTCAAGTGAATTTGATATTTACGATCAACCATTACTGGCATTTAATCTTATAGTTTGACGATAGATTTTTGGTCAAAGGAATATCTAAGTAGAATCTTTTCCATTTTTGTTTTATAACGCTAAATTCTCAGTAATTTTTTCCTTTTTATTTTACATAAAATCACTATTTTTTTTTTTTTTAATTAAGATGCTTGCATTTTTATTTCAAACTCTTAGAGCCGTTTTTATTTTTCAGCCAAAAGGGTTGATTTGAATTTTTTCCGTTGCTAGAGTAACGGATGTAATGATAGATATTTTGAGGTTTAGATGCCAAAGACACCGCGAAATTAGAAAAATATGAAATGTGTCATGAACTGTTGGACTTATAAAAATTTATTTGGTAGCATTCGATTCAGCATACAAAACTACATTAAAATATGCTATCATTTGAGGCATAATTTTGATATTCGATTTTTTCCCCTCCCCGTGCAAAAACCATTAGGGGTGACACTTTAGAAAATCCTTTCTTAGCAGAAGTTTATGTCATAAGAAGTATTTTTACCACGATTTTCAAGATTTTAGGTTCAGTAGTTTGCGCTGTGCGTTAATTAGTCCCCTAATCCAGACTTTATTTTATATACTATATTAGATATGCGATTTTTCGGTGAATGGATGATCGAAAATTAGTCCAATATCATTTGAAATATTACATAACAGAGGAGAAAGTACGAAGAAAGACGAAGAAGAAATGACGAATTACAAAAGACTTGTAATTTTTTTTTTCAAAATGTTGAATTTTTCCATAGTAATAACCTATTAAAACATAAATTTCCTTAAAAATTATCTTTATTTCCTAGATTTCGAATCTGTGAATTTTCCTATAAATGAAATTGGCGATATGACTTGAGAAAATAGATTATATTTGCTTAAATAAAATGGGTAATATTCGTTGATCTGAGTTCGAGTTTATAAATATCACATGCTTTCGGAATTACGGCGAAAAACATTTTAAAAAGTATGAAATTATTTTACAATATGTATGTGTGGCAGAAATTCACACTGAAATTTAAGTATTCGATTCCATTTTTTAAATATTAACTGATATCTATGTAAGTTACAATTGAATATGAAAATGTACTCAAAAAAGGATCTCTTTCACCTAAAAAAACACCATTTGTGGGAACATCCTCAAGCTAATGTCACGCTTATGCATTTTTGGCTTAAAATCACATTGTTTGGCGACAAAAGAAAAATAAAAAATTGTAAAGAAACAAATAGTAATTACACATGTGACTCACAATTACATCTGCTTGTTTCTTCTATAAGTCACGTGATGGGACAATTAGATATAAAAAAAAAAAGAAAAGAACGGAACAGAAAGAAAATGTCGTTAAAATTTCATCTAATCAATTGTCAGATTCGTTTCCATATCTAACGCAAGCGATAAAGTGCCAAATATTGCGTATCAAGTGTAATTTTTCTTATTAAATTAATTTTTAAGCATTACAAATATTTCTTTCAGGTTTTGATTAAATGTTTCGGTTTTTTTAATATTATCACTCATTAAAACGGATTTTCTTCTTCTTTTTTTCTTTTTTTTTCATTTAAATAAAATTAGTAACAGTTTTTCTTTTATTTTTCGAGGTTTAATAGCCGTTTCAATTTTTTTTTTATCAACGATGAATTTCGCCAAGAAATAAAATGGTAACCTTATCGCCCAAAATAACAGAATTTTCCGTCATAATTCTAAAACTAATATAAGTAGAATAATGTGTTATAGATTAAAACCTTCCCTGAAACAATACCTATCTAATGGTATAGGTTCCGTAAAAATCCATGCAGTATAACTCGAAATCTAGGCGTTTGGAACGAAATTTCCGTTTGGATTTTATATATACAATAGATAATAGATTTTATATATATATAATAGAATAGATAATAGATTATGTGTTATGAACTATCTCAAAGTTTAAAACAGGTCACATTGTTAGATTTCCTAATTTTAACAATATCGCGTTATGTTAGTTCCACATTCCACCACCAGGGAGCGCACTCTATTCTTAACGAAAGAGTATCTGAACGAAACTCCTTCATGCAACCTTTCCGTAGATACATGAATCGAGAGGGTGGCGGTCTTAGCCAATAATTTAATATAATTGCTGAAATTACTACGAAAAATATTTTAAAGGGGCTCTACGCGGGCCCCTAATAGAGTTAGAGAAAATCGGAAGACGGCAAAATAATCGCGGGGAAAAGTTTGCTTGGGTGCTACGGAGCTACTTTTGGCGCGAGATCTAAGCTCTACGACCAATAGGAGCCCAGATATTTAAGGAAATATGAAGTAACAAAGTCCAAAATAATAGAATTTTCCGTAATAATTCTATAACTAATCTAGGTAGAATGATATGTTATAGCTTAAAACCTTCCCTGGAACGATACCTATCTAACGGTATAAGTTCCGTAAAAATCCATGCGGTAGAACTCGAAATCTCGGCGTTCGGAACGAAATTTCCGTTTGGATTATATATATATAACTAGCAGGCTATGCCCGCTGCGCTGGTCAATATTTCCAAATGAACCTTGAATTAAACTAAATGGTGAATTTGAACTTGTATTTTAAATAATATGGATCTTCAGCTTGACCTTGCACATTACTGAAAACGATGCGAACGCCATTGCGATATAATGTTATCTTAAGCGTTGGACAAAATTTAGCAATTAAAAAGTAATTGTTTCAGTTGATTATAAACAGCGCACTTATGGTCGGGTAATGAGACCGTTATGACAACAGGAATTAATACCTCTGTAACTAATCAACATATAATGAAATCGTATATACTAACACCATTCCTAAAAGTCATGCAACAGGGCCACTTGTAACAAAATATGTTCTGTAGATTTTTTTAAAAAGGCTAAACTTTCATAATCAGGTTCACTTAATTTTTGAATTTTTACTGTTGCTCTATAACTAAGTACCCTTGAACAATATGTATACACTAAAACCTTTCCAAAATTATTACCTAACTAATTGTGGTATATCCTACGAAAGTATTATAAACAATCGGAATGAAATACAAATTTCCGTTGTAAATATATAGTAGATGATGATGATGCGATTTTGTGTAATAGAATTCATAGTAAAGTTTTCGCTTCAAACATAAACGATGCTTTCAACATTAAAGCTAATACACCAATATGTGAAGTATCCGATTACGGAAGGTTAACTTGAATTCTCATGAGCAACTACTCAAAGAAAAGTGAATATGTGGCTTTTGTGATACTTTTATGTCAGCCGGGCGCAGGTAATAAATCAATAAAGATTGTTTTCATAGCATATTCTTATTTTATTATTTTCATTTAAAACGCAAACCTTTCACTCATTTCATTTAAAATGCATGTCTTATACTAATTTCATTTAAAAAACTGAAAAGATAAACAATAACAGGAAATAATGCCATAATTAAAAACAAAAAAATATTTTTAATTTACATACGCAAAATGTAACTACTGCTACTGGGAATTTTAAAAATGCTATCAGCGAGATGTGCGCATGGTTGTTATAAATGTACCCATTTTTTTCTTCTTATCGAGGAGCAATTTGTAAATCGCACAATATTATTCCAATTCCAATTTCTTTCATTGGGGAACCTATGACCGGAAAAAATGGAAAAAGACTCTTGTAGATTCTTCGGATGACGGCATCTGACGCCATAAACCGAGTTTATATATATGAAAATAATTTTTAAGTCGTTACAAACATTGCTTTCATACTTAAATATTTTCACTGTTACTACTTGTTATCCCGTCGACCAATTTCGCCAAATTATATAAATCGCCAAACCATTCGCCAAATTATATAAATTGACATAATCTTTATTTTAAAGAACGAAATAACAAATAAATTAGTATAACATTAATAAAAATACAAATAAAACGTCGAAATTAAAATCACTTGATGACGTAAACACGTGTAGCTTGTTTAAATTCAAGTGAATTTGATATTTACGATCAATCATTATTGGCATTTAATCTTATAGTTTGACGATAGATTTTTGGTCGACGGAATATCTAAGTAGTACGTTTTCCATTTTTGTTTTACAACGCTAAATTCTCAGTAATTTTTTTCCTTTTATTTTACATAAAATCACTATTTTTTAAAAAAATTAAGATGCTTGCATTTTTATTTCAAACTCATAGAGCCGTTTTTATTGAATCAACCGTTTTTATTAAATCGCATTGTTTGGCGACAAAAGAAAAATAAAAAATTGTAAAGAAACAAATAGTAATTACACATGTGACTCACAGTTACATCTGCTTGTTTCTTCTATAAGTCACGTGATGAGACAATTAGATATATATATATATATATAAAGAAAAGAAATGAACAGAAAGAAAATGTCGTTAAAATTTCATCTAATCAAATTTTCAGATTCGTTTCCATATCTAACGCAAGCGATAAAGAGCTAAATATTGCGTATCAAGTGTAATATTTCTTATTAAATTAATTTTTAAGCATTACAAATATTTCTTTCAGGTTAGGATTAAATGTTTCCGTTTTTAATATTATCACTCATTAAAACGGATTTTCTTCTTCTTTTTTCTTTTTTTTTTTCATTTAAATAAAATTAGTAACAGTTTTTCTTTTATTTTTCGAGGTTTAATAGCCGTTTCAATTTTTTTTTATCAACGATGAATTTCGCCAAGAAATAAAATGGTAACCTTATCGCCCCAAATAACAGAATTTTCCGTCATAATTCTAAAACTAATATAGGTAGAATAATGTGTTATAGCTTAAAACATTCCCTGAAACAATACCTATCTAACGGTATAAGTTCCGTAAAAATCCATGCAGTAGAACTCGAAATCTAGGCGTACGGAACGAAATTTCCGTTTGGATTTTATATATATAATAGATAATAGAATAGATAATAGATTTTATATATAAAATAGAATAGATAATAGATTATGTGTTATGAACTATCTCAAAGTTTAAAACATATCGCATTGTCAGATTTCCTAATTTTAACAATATCGCGTTATGTTAGTTCCACATTCCACCACCAGGGAGCGCACTCTATTCTTAACGAAAGCGTATCCGAACGAAATTCCTTCATGCAACCTTTCCGTAGATACATGAATCGGGAGGGTGGCGGTCTTAACCAATAATTTAAGATAATTGCTGAAATTACTACGAAAAATATTTTAAAGGGGCCCTACGCGGGCCCCTAATAGAGTTAGAGGAAATCGGAAGACGGCAAAATAATCGCGGGGAAAAGTTTGCTTGGGTGCTTCGGAGCTACTTTTGGCGCGAGATCTAAGCTCTACGACCAATAGGAGCCCAGATATTTAAGGTAATATGAAGTTACAAAGTTCAATATAAAAGAATTTTCCGTAATAATTCTATAACTAATCTAGGTAGAATGATGTGTTATAGCTTAAAACCTTCCCTGAAACGATACCTATCTAACGGTATAAGTTCCGTCAAAATCCATGCGGTAGAACTCGAAATCTCGGCGTTCGGAACGAAATTTCCGTTTGTATTATATATATATAATAGACTAGCAGGCTACACCCGCTTCGCTGGTCCATTTTCCAAATGATCATTGATCAAACAAAATTATGAATTCGACCTTGTATTTTAAATTAATATGGACCTTCACCGGGAAAATCTTTCCGCATTTGCTGAATACTATGCGAACGCTATTTAGCTATTATAATATCTTATGGGTTAGGCAAAATTCGGACTATTCAGAAGAAATTCTTTTTACAGTATATATTTAAAGTAGAGGTTGGGAAGAAAATACGGCCGTTGTGATAATCAGAAATGTTAAAATGTTCTCTAGTCAATGGAGTTATGAATAAAGAGGAGGAGACATATAGTGTACTACTTACCAGGTGCGAGTGAAATAACTGAGGAGGTCGTCACAAGATGGCGGCTACTTTTTTTGAAAATCGTATCTTGAGTTTCTGATTACCGCCGGGGCAATCATCCCACCAGTATAATTGAATAGAAAATTTATTCTTATTTAAGCGTCTTATTCATGGATTTTTTTCCGATAAATGTGGCCAAAATTTCTATTTGTTCTTACTGGTGTCAATGTTCATATGAAAACTGTCAGTTTGTTATCTTGGTTGTCACAATATGGCGGAAACGCAGGGCGGGACTACCACCAAAATAAACTGCTACCAGTAAAAATGAAAATCTGTTTCTACCATTATTCATGACTGAAATTTTGCAATAATTAGGCTTTTAAATAAGGAGAAATTTTCTATATAAACTTACTGGTGGAAGTTTCCACCGGCGGTAAACAACCCCTTCGACCGTGGTTACAGTTGATGCTTCACTATTTTACGGATATGTCAATTCCTCTTTATTAATAGTTCCATGCTCTAGTCACCACACTACGAAAAGGAGAGATAATTACAATGATTGCAGAGAGTGACCACTGAACATTACTTATGTTCGGATTATTCACTTTCGTTTGATAGTTCTTGAACTCCGGGCTTCTCAGCTTGGTGCTATGTGTGGTTCTGGTAGCTTAAATACAATTTCTCTCTACGTTGCATTATATTTTGTAATACACGTCTTCTAGCAGGTCTACTGCAGTTTTCTATCTTCGGATTGCAGCAGAGTAAATACGATAAAAAAAATGTAATAAATTGTTTGCACACAAAAAGTCTTTAACTTTCATTAAAAGAAATGTGAATCACATAAAAGTGGATATTTAAAAATGAAGTGTTTGAATAAAATTAAAATAATGTCATTTTCATTACCATTTCCTTTTTATATATATACCACTTGCAATTATGTAACTGTTAACCTGAAAAAAAACCCTCGATAACTCATTATGATAGAAAAATAAACATCTTGTTTTCATCCAATCAAAATCTTCCCAATCGTCCATAATCGGGTGCACAGCTAAGTTTTACGGCAAACATTAGAAGTGTTTGCAAACTATATGGTTTCAAATTTACCAGAGTTAACACGCGTAAAACATACGTAATTATGCGCCAGACTACATCCCATAAAATAAAGTCAAATTGCTGTTGGCTGAATTATAGATCTTTCGCCAAAAATACTCTTTGTAAACGACAAATAAAGTCAGTTATACAAAACTTAATGACCTAATACGTTATAATATAACGAAATAATCTTTTTGATGCACCGAAGATTAATTTTTTCCTCAGTTTAGCGAATAGGATTGTGCGTCAGAAGAACTTGCTTTATAATTATTTCTATTTTCAATTTTATCTGCATTTCAGGTACTTTTTTTCTTATCCAGGCTAAAATGATAAATCAACAAATATTGTTCCACCAGCCACCATTGGAATTTCAAATTTTTTTCCCAAGTATTTATTTTTTAGTGACAGTAAAATAACTGCAAATAAAAATATATATAATACTAAATCTTCTGTTTTCCGTTTGCTTCATAATGAAAAAACATAAATTTACTAATAGCTAAATACAAATTTCATGTAATCTTCTACAATCGCGATCACTGTCTGACAGTCACTGTCTGGTCACTGATCTGACTCTTTCAAATATAAAAGAAACATCTAAATAGTTCAGTAAATACACTAATTAGCAGGTAACCTGATTATGAAAGATTAATCCAATATCAAAAACCTTAAAAAAACTGAAAATGGGATGACGAATTAAAAAGACAATCGAAAATGTATTTCAGTAAGCAATTTTTATTCAGTAAGCAAAATATTTTCTTTTGTGGTATTAATAATGCAAAATTGCATAAATTTTCTTAAGAATAATCTTTAGTACTTAACATTTGAAACAGTAGACTTTTCTAAAAGAAATATTGGCGATATATGTAAAAAAAAAAAAAAAAAAAAAAAAAAAAAAAGAGAGAGAGAGTGGACAATATTTGTTGATCTAAGTTCGAGGTTATAAAAGTCATAAGTTTGGGGAAAAACAAAATAGCATGTATCCGTAGTAAAGTACGCGAAAAATATTTTAAATATCTGAAATTAAATAATTTCTAATATGTGTGTGTGTGGGGGGGGGGGGGGGGGCAAACGTTTGCATTAAAATTTAAATATTTGACTCCACTTTTATAATATTAACTGCTATTTATGTAATATCATTATTTTTATAATTACATCTGCTAGTTTTTTCTGTAAGAGATACATAATAATAATAATAATAATAATAATAATTGTTACTCACAAGGAAGGACTCCTTAAAACGCATACTCAAAATATTTTGAAAAAGGAAATACTAATAAAATGACTCATGTATGTAAAAAAGATCGGTAAAAATATAGCGGTCGAATCGCAGTAGAAAATCCGTAAAAAAAAAATATTTTTTCGAGTATTTGGCGCGAACAGACGAACGCTCGACGCTCTTTGGCGAACCAATAGGTTTCCTCGCCAAATGCAAGAGATTGAAATGCATTTATAAATTCCTTGTTAAATATGTAATTAAATGCCTAATGATAATTGAATTTAAACTTAAACTGTGGATTAGTTTACTATTTTTGCTGTAAGCTTATATAATATATGCAAATTGCGTGTTACTTGTATTGAGCTATTTAATTTTATACGGTGTCACCGGCTGGATAAGTTTTAAGGGTATTTTAATTAAGAATGCTATCATTAAACATTTCGATATTAAATTGTTGTTTCCATGGCAATAAAACTCTCTTGTTGTCTCTGACACTAACAATATCGAAGTCAAATTGCCAATGCTCAGAATCGGACCTTAATTTGAGTTTGAAACACTTTTAATCCATTTAAATTTCATTGTAAACGGCATAAATACGATCGTTAAATTTCATTGTTACATATATAAATGTATATGACAAAACTGCAGTTATAAATATGTATTTATTTAAGTTAAACTTACTTAAACTAACTTCGTATCGAGAGTTTACAAAGTTTTTATTAAAGAATATTTATCATAGTATTATTCAAAATTTTATCGTGTCGCCATCCAGCGCTAAATCGCAAAAAAAATGAAATTTTCATTATTTTTTTAGGAATGCTAAATAGAGGTTCTGCCGATTTTTTTATGGATATATATATATTTATGAGAAGAATATTCTATATTTTTTTTCAAATAATGCTGAGCATGCGCTTATGGGGAACTTCCTTGATATCATTTTAACAATTTTCAGATGCATTTTTCTTAACCTGATGCAGAAGATAAATCGCCAAATATTATTTCAATTGCAATATTTCAATTGAGTAATTCTTTAAGTATTACGAACATTCTCTTTCATGTTTAAATAAAATATATTCGTTTTTTAATATTATCATTCATTAAAATGAATTTCTTTTTTTTTTTCTTTTTTAAAGATTTTAAATAAAATTAGTAACAGTTTTTTGTCTTTTATTTTTCTAGGTGTAATAGTCGTTTCAATTTTTTCAACAACAAAAAACTTCGCCAAGAAATAAAATGGTAACCTTATCGTCCAAAATAACAGAACTTTCCGTCATACTTCTATAACTAATCTAGGTAGAATGATGTGTTATAGCTTAAAACCTTCCCTGAAACGATACCTATTTAACGGTATAAGTTCCGTAAAAATCCATGCAGTAGAACTCGAAATCTAGGCGTTCGGAACGAAATTTCCGTTTGGATTTTATATATATAATAGATAATAGAATAGATAATAAATTGTATATATATATATAGTAGAATAGATAATAGATTATGTGTTATGAACTATCTCAAAGTTTAAAACAGATCGCATTGTTACATTTCCTAATTTAACAATATCGCGTTATGTTAGTTCCACATTCCACCACCAGGGAGCGCACTCTATTCTCAACGAAAGCGTATCTGAACGAAACTCCTTCATGCAACCTTTCTGTAGATACATGAATCGGGAGGGTGGCGGTCTTAACCAATAATTTAAGATAATTGCTGAAATTACTACGAAAAATATTTTAAAGGGGCCCTACGCGGGCCCCTAATAGAGTTAGAGGAAATCGGAAGACGGCAAAATAATCGCGGGGAAAAGTTTGCTTGGGTGCTTTGGAGCTACTTTTGGCGCGAGATCTAAGCTCTATGACCAATAGGAGCCCAGATATTTAAGGAAATATGAAGTAACAAAGTCCAAAATAATAGAATTTTCCGTACCAATTCTATAACCAATCTAGGTAGAACGATGTGTTATAGCTTAAAACCTTCCCTGGAACGATACCTATCTAACGGTATACGTTCCGTAAAAATCCATGCGGTAGAACTCGAAATCTCGGCGTTCGGAACGAAATTTCCGTTTGGATTATATATATATAATAGATAGGTAGATTGTTCTGGCATATTTTAACTTCTGTATCATTTTATCTTTCTCCTAACTCAATTATAATACGAATAATTTTATAGAAAATTTTATCGGTATTTTTCATATTTTCATAAATGCAGATTTTTATTTGTTTTAATTATGTTTTCAATTCGGAATTCTCCTCAATTAGGAAAAAAATATATTTAGCCATTTGTTCATCAAAAATTGCAAATTCATATTTGTGTTTATTATTTAATTAATACATTTATGCTGATGCTTCAAAAGTTTTTTTTAACAGCCTCTTTTTGCGTATTTCCAATTTTCTATGATTTCTTAACTTAATTATTTACAAGAATAAATGCAGAATAATGCTTTTTAATTAATATCCACGTGCTCAAAGTTCCATTTTAGTTAAATTAAGAGCGTTGCATAAAAGTGTTTCGAGTTATATTATAAATGAAGATTTCATAATTATCCTGCATATTTTATAGCAAATAATTTAATTTACAAGTTTAAAGTACATGCTATTCTAAAGCACTTCTAATTATTTTTGAAAATTTAATTGTAAAATTCTGTATGCATAAATTTTATGTCTGGGTTGTTTTTTGGTAAACAAAGAATCATATCGCTCTATAAAGACGGTAAGTTAAAATTGGTATAATATTTCATAACAGTAAATTATGAATGATAAAGTTTTGCAGCAAATATATATTCAAGGTAAGTTAGAATATACCAATATTCAAGACTTTTGAAAGATTTAAGAATTGCAACATATTTTAAACAAATACACTTAAAAAACAAAAAAGAATAAAGAACAAATTAAAATTAAAAGGAGAAAAAGATGCTTTTTGACATTTTCAAACAAAGTTGAAAGGTGTTTATGCATCCGGTTTGTCTGTCCGTCTTGCCATCTTTCCGTCTGTCCACGCTCTAACTCCCATAAATATACTCGGATTTTCATGCAATTGATAAAGCTTATTTAGGGTCACCAAAGCATGTTTGGTATTGTATAGGAAGTATGTAGGATTAATCTTTCATTTACAGGGGCTCTCAAAAGTATTCCATTACATTATGGTATATAGGGGAAAATCTTTTGCGAAGAATTTTAATGAGATTACTCTATTTCAAATGTATTCAAACTAATAGAAATCACACAATTTCCCTACGATTCCGTTAAAACAGGGAATTCATAGCGTTTTTTATTCATTTACAGGGACACTCAAAAGAAATTGCTTACAGTACTGTCTTTGAGTAATAATTACTGGAGTGTGCGTTTTAAAATTCGGAATGCACTTTTAAATTTAACTAATTTTTGCATGTTACTCGTGACATATAAATTCTACACCTCACATACAGGGCTGCAAAAAATTATTCACGTACCGTTCTCGTTATTATATGAAATTGTTGAAGGGAAATTTTCAACTAAGGTATATGTATTTCTTAAGTGAACTAAATTTTGGATAGAAATAATAGAAAAAATAGATGCCCCTGCCGAAGGCTGCAAACATCCAAGGATCGAAGATTTGGCTCCTGAGCAGCTCTGGTGCACATAGTATTTTTTTAAATGGTGGAACCAATGATTAAATAAGTAATATTAAATAAGTAAAGAATGATTCATGCAACATTTTATCATAACATGATTTTTACATCTTTCTTTTGTTACCCTCTTTTACAACTCAAGACATGAATAGGTTACTTTTGGACCTCAATTTAGGAAACATATTAGACTATTATATTACAAACCTCCGTTTAAATAATAATGTATGGTTTATTTCTAATTGTTTGAAAATTGAGTAGTTATACCACTGTATTAAATAAATATTTTGATCACAAAAAAAAAAAAAAAAAAAAAACAGTGAAAAGTGAAGGTGAAATAGAAATATTTATGCATATTTACCTTCAAGTACTTCAGGAATTCCAGATCATCCTGGTCTTCCTCGATATCAGTAAGAGTCATGTTATTGAAATTGCTTTCGTAGTTCCCACACATATTGGAGCATTTGAGGTCTGCTTTTTTACATCCACAGTTTTGCTGGCAGGTCTTCTTGAATTTGCAAGAAATAAGTTTCAAAACGGCTTGAGGTGCTGATGGCTGTAGTGTGGTTACTGGCTCCAGACAATCTTTCATTTTCTTCCAACCCCATTGTTCAGCATCTTTTTCCTTCTCAAGCCATTGTTGAACTTGAAAATATACCTTAAAGGAATGTTGCTGAGCTACAGACTCAGTAGGAGGTAAGGACTTCAAATAGATTGATGTCTTGTATGGAGACCTAAGGTAACAAAAATACCTCAATTTGTTTAATGACGTGGCTACCTTGTCAGCAAATTTATACAATGACTCCAAAGAACGATTACCAGTATCAGTAACTGCATCAGCATCTGCCATAGGGTCTTTAAAAACCTCAATGTTATTAATTAATACACGGTTTTTGTTGAGAGTGAAGAAACCTCATCTTTCCTACTTTGAACAAGACTGCAGTAGTATTACAGCTTCCCGTGTCATGCAAAAATAATATGTTGTTAGCAATCGGTTGATAAAGTTTGCAGTCAAAAGAAAAAATGAGTGGTGAAACTGTCATTTTGCCTGGCTTTAGAAAGTATATATTTGAATGTACACTCCTACAGCGACAAATCATGATAACTAGCAAATCGACGTTTTCACCCACAATAACTACATAGTTATGTAGTGCAAGGTCCCTTGCTGTGGTGACAATAAGTGCATCCGCATCCTCTCGTGCCTGTTTTGTGTGAATGTCAACTACTGCAAATTTGTAATTGATTTTTAAAAATTACAGATTTCTGAAAAAAATATCAAAAGTACTTACGAATTTCTTGATAGTGGCATTTATTCATAACTTAATACATACCCAAATGATATTGACGTGAAAAAAAGAGAAAATTGAATGTTTAAAAAACTTACTTTAGTTGATATTTTATATGTTAAAAAAATCTGATAAGTAGTGCACTCATTTCTTCTCATGTAATTTCTCAAGCATTAGTGTGTAACTATCTTCTTTCTTGGACTTTATACAAGCGACGAATATCGATTTCGGAAATACAATCTTGTTTCTTTGAAGATGACATTAATTTTCAGGTCAAATTTATGCATTTTTTCGGTGAGAACTTATCTTCTGCTAGGTTCTCGTCCTCGTTCTTCTGAGACGCTACCAGTGTTATCGAGGATTCTATTTAGCACAGCGTAAGCGATCTCACTGTTCGATAATGCATTGTTTTTTCCTCGGTTTTTAATTTGAAAATAATTGCTATTTTGGCTCTTTCCGTCAGTTGGGAGTGATAAAAAAGGGGCGGTATTTTTTTATGGTGTCGGATCTCTGAATGCCGGATTTTCGAGGTCACACTGTATACCTACATCATAATAATATATAACCTAATAATAAGTGAGTACGTCAGCAAATGTTTACAGTGAAATGCTTACTTTTAATGTTATGAACAGAAAGGGTAAGAATATATTTTTTGCGATTTTCCAAAATTACTGGTTTTCGCAGATTTTTCAATGCTTCTACGGAAGCCATATGTCGTACAATAAAAATGATAAGAACATGAATTGTAGGTAATTTTCTCGTCTGTATTTTAATACAGAATCACCATTTGCGTAAAAAGCTTACTTTGCAAGTTATAAGCCATAAATCCAAAAAAATCTGCAATTTTTAGTGATTTTTTCACGATTTTTCATATTTGCCGAGGGAAATTTTGTTGGACAACTTCAGATTCGTGTTCAGCACCTCCAAAAACATAAAGTAAGACACTAAAAACAATTATATCAGAATTTTCCACTTTAAGCCCTTTTCAACCTAATTTGACTGGACTATACCTATTTTCTTAATCTCAAACTTCTTTTTAGGACCTTTCTCTTTTAATTCTGCTCTCCATTTTCTTTTTCCATTTCTAATTTATTTTCTTTGACTGCAGCTTACAATTTCTTTTCTTCAATCTCAGCTTGGAACCGCAATTTTGTGTCTTCTATTTGTAATTTCTTCTTTTTTGAGTTGCGCTTGTAATTTCTTCTCTTCGAGTTGCGCTTATAATTTCTTCGCTTCAAGTTGCGCTTATAATTTCCTCTCTTCGAGTTCCGATAGTATCTTATTCTCTTTGAGTTCTGCCTGTAGTTTCTTAGCTTATTTTCCTTTTTTTCTGCTTTTTCGTTTCCGGCTCCCATAATTACTTCTAGGCGGTCCTGGAATCCTCGTTTTATTCGGTAGTTGGATCCCTCTTTCATAACACGGATTTATGAGATAGTTTCTTCTACCTATATTTAGGGTTCCTATGTTTATCTTCTAGACAAGCGGTTCCCAACCTACGCGACCCACTTAAGTAAAACTATTTTCGCGACCCACCTAATGTAAGGGTGTATATGAGTTTGGAAATTGTTGTATGACCTCTATAAGCTTTCGGCTATCCTATCCTACTAAAAAGGCAAATTTTCATACGAAAGTTACACTATCAAGAAAAATAAAACAATTGGTAATCCCAATGAGAATAAGTGGATTCATAATTATAACAACAGACAAAAAACAAAGGTAATTAAAAATACGTTTAATTATTATTAATATATAACTTTATAATCAGTGAGATTTCCGGCACTGGTATTTATTGATGAGGGCATCCATATCAGGGTTAAGACTAGTTAATTTTAACCTTAAGTCACTTTCTACAAGTGCTTTTTTCTGTACTTGTTTTTCATAACCAGCAAAGTAGAAAAAGCTTGTTCACACAAGGATATCGTGTTGAACCCTGTCAACGACCTAAAAACGGATTTATAGATACTTCTGGATGTTCTGCGGGTACATTCACCCAGAAGAAAATTAAGGAAAGAAGTATCATTTACTGTTTAAATTGTTATATTTTTTAAACAGATCAAATAAAAGATATATTTTTGTGACAAACATCGATTGTTTCGCGACCCATAGGATGAGAACCGCTGTTCTAGGCTGTACTTGGAGAAGTATGATTAAAGTCTTCACACTTTCATTAATTACTCACAATTCACTTCTTGGCACGGGTAATTCTTTGCATTGTTTTTTTCCATTTAATTCGTATTTTACGAGTTTGATTCCGTTATCACCACAAATATTATAATAGTTTTACGTTAACTTTCATTAGATATATCTCAAATGAGCCACCAAATTGTAGCAGAGTGGTGTGTAAAACGTCAACTTATTGAAATATTCAAATGATTGGAATAATACGAACGTTAATTTACTCCTTTGAAGACACTTAATTTTAGATTGCACTATAGCTAGATTTTTCAAATACACTACGATTAACACTTAAAAATTAGTTTATACAATATCTGTAGAACATTTAATTAGGCCTAATACAGCCAACTGCTTTATCGACCACTTCTGACCAATACTTTATGAATGATGAAAAATAAGAAACTGCTCTTTTTCTGATTTTGAATGTCCAAAATCATTGTGCTTGTGATACGTGAATTTTTCTTCGGTATCTCACGCGTTCAAATTATAGACAATAATAAATACCAGAGAGTTAGAAAATTTGCTGATTTTCGTTCTAGAAATTTCAAAATATAAGATCATGATCTTCAAAATAGACACAATGGAGTCGTTCGCATGATCCGTCTGGCCAATAAAGAGGATTAGGATTTTTCCAATAACGAGTCTGTCTTGACAGGAAACGAGATTTATTATTAGTCGAAAATATCAAATACAAGAATGTTTAGAGAAGTAAGAGATGTTTATATCTACAACAAAACAGGTTTGAGTGGCTTGGCTTTATTAGACTAACACAAATCACATATAGTTCTATTCTGACCCCACGCAAAGCAATATATTGATTAGAGTGAAGGAATGCAAAAACCTGCAATGCTTTAGTTTCTAGCCAATAGCGGGGCCCAATTTAGCGGACGGAGTAAAAAAGCAAAAAATCCATAAAAAATCCTCGAACACACCGAAGCGTTCTTTGTAAAATGTTTATGAACAAGAAAAAAAAAATACTCTAAAATCTAATAAATTCAAGGTGGAAAAAAATATTAGCGTGCGTGCAATTCAAATTTTGAATAGGGAAATGCAAAAAGAACATAAGCTCATTGTAAATGGTAAATAATACTTTAAAAGGAAATAAATTTTATTAAATGGGATAAAGAATTTAGAATAGATTTACGATAAGTTAAAATTTAAAAGTATATTACATATATATGTATAAGCAAGTGATTTTGAATCTACGGCGAGTCCATTTTTTGTTATAGCTATACAATTAATGGTTTGCATCAGAATGTGTTTTAAAATATTCGTAAGCAGTAATAAACACATTTTATATTTGTGTCGTCTTAGTCAATTTAATATGCAATAACAGTTATCCTTGTTAGTTGAAATAACACATTGTTTTGGTATGGGCAACTGGACTTGCAAAACAAACGCATTTGAAATTTTGTTGATCCAATACATTACTAGTAAAATATTTATACTGATATTTAATATATTATTGGAAGTTATTAAAAACATAAAATTTATGTTAATGTGTAATAAGATTTAATTTGAGATTTTTTTTTGACAAAATGGTCTTCACCACTTTCAAAATAAACGGCTCATATTTGTTTATATGCAACTAAATCCCCTTTAAAAATGTCAGACATCGTAGTCAGACAGTGTCTCTAAGTATGACACTCAAGTAAAATAATGTACAGTCGTGGAAAAAAATGTAAACACCCATACTAAGTCTGAAACAAATTATTGTAGAAGAAAATTACCGGTACAAACGATTGGAAATAAAGTCTACTTTTACCTGATGTATATAAAAATTCCTAGGAGGCTTTTACATATTTAAAAAATCCCTGCCGACTTGGGCCTACAGGCGGAGGTAGATTTCGATGTTAAGTACTAAATTCTCCAACAAAACTTAAATCAAGATTAGAGATAAAACCCAGTTTCTTCACAAAGAGCGAGCTGTAGGGAGCTAAACTTTTTGTGAAAATTGTAATATACACGAATACACACACACATATATATGGAATAGGTTTAAAAAATGGCTACAAAAAATTCAGAGAACCTTAAAGTGTTAAAATATGTTAATATTTCCATAGTCGGGTTTTTATCATGTTTTAATACGTTTCTTCAAACTTACATGGCGTTACCTATTCACCTGCTGAGGTCCATTATATTTCCAATATGACGCAATATACATATTTTTTTAATTCGTCAAACTACTTAGTTTGAGTTTTCATGCTGAAATCTTACTCTAGGAAACTTATGACGTAATATTCAATTTGTTTTCAATTTGTCAAACTATTTAATTTTACACGTGAAAATTTTGCAAAAGAAAAGTAATTGTTGTGGTGAGAATTTTATTATTTGTTTTTTTTTTAATTGTTGGCAACTGCTATAACGAAAAACTTTTATTATTTTCCTGCCATTGTTGTGTAAGAGCTGGTTTTATCAGAATCATGTTAAGACAGTATTCAAAATTTTGAACCCTCCCCATTTCCACCCTCTTGGGCCGATTTCACCCATTTTCAATCCCCGCCGAGATATTAGCCATCTCAAAGTTGTTGGCGAGTTTGAAGATGATTCGTGCATAATTGCGACTTTTATCGTGCGGACAAAATTTAGTACATACATACATACATATATATATATATATATATATATATATAAACTTTTTAGGTGGGGGTGGTTTTGGGTTCCAGGGGTCCTATAATGAAAAGTTATGAAGGAATTTTTCATTATGAACGAAAAGTCGCACCATGGTAACGACTGCAATAGGTAGTATTTCTTACGAAATCTACCTAAAAATCCAGACTTTGTTTTTTAAAATAACAATACCCTAGTTTGACACCATAAATAAATTCTACACTCTTCAATCAGCCTAAATACAACTTTTCATGAAATTTGTATCATTAGTTTCAAAAAATTAATTAATGTTTCGACTATTGCCAGCCCAAATGTTTCAATAAAATAAGTAATATATATATAATAAAAATGTTCGCCTCTTTATCTTAGTAAAACTATACCAAATTCTTAACATTTTCCTTTTTTACCCATCTTTAATAACATCTTAATACTTTTCGTCTTTTATTTCATGCATTTAAACCTGCGTATTATTTTATTATTCTAAAAACTTTAATCCATTCGCCTCATCTCATAAAACCTATTAAATTACTTTTTTCATTTTATTCTAAAAATAAATTCTTTTCTTTCGAATGTTTTAATATCATTTGTTCTTTCGTGTTCTATACTCACAATTCCATGCGTCCGCCGACACATTTTGCTCTTTAATTCTGACACCGTATAAAGAGTTCATTATAGACGTCATCCTCTTTCCATCGAATCGTAATCTGTTTTATGTCCCATCCTTCCCCACCTTTCTGTATCTATCCGCGCGCTGTTTTTCGGAGTACATAACGAGTTGCATGGGCTAGGAGCAGGGGCGTCGCCATGGGGGGGAGCCTCCCCCCCAATATATGTGAAGTTGGGAAATTTGAGCTTAGAGTTGGGAAATTCTAGATTTTTGAGACATTTTCTTTTTTAAAAGTAATAGTAAAAAAATTACGAATTTTTTATTGTTTTGGTGATTATTTTGAGTACTGCAACAGTAAACAAATTAACTTATCAAAAGAAATACAAAAAGAAATCAGCCACACTCATATATCATTGTATTTTTCAATTCTACAAAGATATTGTACATCTACCAGATCTAAATTTCTCTACTCCTGTCCATCAATAACTGACTAACCAGTTCCTTTATTTCCTCCAAAATTTTGTTTCTTTCTCAAAAACTTCACCCTACCTCCCCTTCTCTTCCCAAAAGAGAATCCAGCTATTTGAATCCAAAGGGATTGCAGTTTCTTTTGAAAATTGGAGATCATTTGTAGCACAACAGAAAGGAATGTAGTAACCTACTTAAAACACAGCTACGGGCAAGAAGATCTGATGAGTTTTCACAACTATTTTGACTAATTTTGCAATTTTTGGACAATATTTTACTCATTCTCGTGATTTTTTTTTGCCGCAAAAATTAGTTAACCCTTCGCTGTCAAGTAAAAAGCGTTATATGAGCAAATGCGGATATAAGAAGTCGTTAGTTTTATAAATTTGTCACATTTCACTTTTATTTGTGTGCGGAAACATATATCAGTCTTGTTCGTTTATATTCATATGTGTTTATAAATATTTTAAACCAAAAGTCCAGTGTTCTATGTTTAAAGCTGTTCTAAAAAGTTACTATAAATCTCAGCACGAAGAAACCCTTCATAATGGGAAAAGAGTTTTCGTGCAAGATTTTGGAGCATCTAAAAATCCATTCGAGGATGAAAAAGGTAAAAAATGGACGATTTTAATTTGGAACAGAAATATGACCATGAAAGCAGTCCATCAACTGAAGAAAAAATCGACATGCACTGTAACACTGACACGTTGCACTTGAATAAAATTTTGAAGAAATAAAGATTTCCTTACAGACAAGCTCACAAACAATTATGAATATTAGGTTATGACTGGAGAAGCTGAGTTCAGAAAGCACCGTAGGAAAACGGTCTCACCAAAGGCTATAGATAAAAATAATAGCACAGCAATGGACATTGATACACATACGTTTTACAGTAAAGAATTATAAGAAATACAAGAAAATTTCGGAAATTTAGTAATGAGCTTAAATGACAATGTTCCCTATATCAAGAGAATATTGCAGCACTGCATTCCATATTTAAATTACAATTCTGAAAGGGAAAAGTTAATAATGTTTCCACCTGGATATGAGAAACCAGATGTACATGACTTGCAGAGTCAAATCGAAATAAAACAAATCCCAACTAACTTAACAATCCTTTTACTCATGCCATGAAATTCAAAGACTATTTGGGTCACGCCGTCAAACTATACACTCGTACCTTAACATTCACAGCAGCTTATCTTTATGGCGTTGCATCTAATGAAAGAATCTTTAGTGAAATAAAAATTTAAAAAACTAGGGGGCTCTGCCCCCTACGAGCTACGCTCGTCAGCCTCCGTTCAGACACCACAGACTCTAACAGCACGCTAATTTGATCGGCTTTAAAAAGATTTCGGAAGATTGAATTATAATTTGAACCAGACAATTATAATCTGACGTAATTTTCACCAAACTTTTCTTTCTCTTTTTAATATTCACATAAACATACTTTTGTTAGAAATGAAGTATTATGATGATCTTAAAATATCAAATCATATCTCGTGCAATTTTTAAATTTAAACTGCTTTGCAATACTATTTTTTGTTCATTTTACGTAATAAGTGTAATGTGACATAAATGTTACGTAAATTCTCCTATTTCAGACTTCTAACGCGTGTTAATGAATTTATTACTTTACAATATTCTTTCTCTTTTAAAATTCACGTGTAAATATAGTTTTTATGACGTAATTTTCAATGAGTTCCTGCTTTTTATATTTTCTGTTTATAATAGTCACGTGTAAAATAAATTTTTAATTTGAAGCAAACATTATTGTTTGCGCTGTTTATACAGTTGGCAACAGTTTAAATTAATACAATTTTCTAAAATGTGTAAAAAATATCACTCGAAATGCTGAAAATTTGAATTTAAAATAGAAATAAAACCTCAAAAAATGAGTCAAATTAAAAAACTAAATGCAGTCTGCACACCGGGAAATTCTGACGCATAAAATGATCTAAAAGTGATTAAGTTCCAATGTACAGTTTTTGCTCCTATAAAACTTTTTTAATGGAACGATTTTGTCCAACTTTGGGATTAAATATCTCTTAAAATAATTCTTCGATTTGAAAACTGTCTGCATCAGCGTGTTTATCAAACATTTCTCTATAATCTATTTCTCTTCATATTTTTATATGCAACAGTTTTTTTTTAAATATTAACGAAGAAAGGCCATGCTTAAGCATTCAAATTGGATGCCGATCTGCCGGGAATATCTACGCAGATTTTCATTGGTCCATTTCCAAATCAAAACTTTTTTTTATATATAGAAGGATATATATTGAAAGCTACAATGAGGGATGACAGGCTTGACAGCCTAATGCTTTTAAAATATGAAAGTGAAATAGGGAATTTTATTAAACTAAGCGATGTTATTAACAGGTAGGCTTCTTTGAAGACCACAAGTATTAATATTAAGTGAAAACTAGTCGGATGTGCCAATCCCAAAATTTTCTTCTACTCCATACATATTAATGCCTCAAAATTTGCAATCACAGTGCCAAAATTAAATGACAATTCTTTACCTATAATAACAAACTCTAAAGGTATAGATTTTTTGAATTGTGTGCATTTAAAAAGGAGATATAAGCATAGCATTTTTCAAACAAATCATTGAATTTTGGCACCCAGCCCTTTAGATGTCTGCAACCAAATTTCCTTTCTCAAAATGCACAAAAGCGATAGCTTTGTACAGTTTAGGCCCAAGTCTAATAAGGATATATTTATGTGGAAGTGCTACTAATATGTGGAGTATGAAGTTTGACTAAATTCCGTGCATTAGTTTTTGAGATACAGCTATCGCAAAATCGTGAAAAATGCTATATGATATACATAAAAAGCTAATCTGCATCAAATTATGTCAAGGCTTAACAGAATATGACGTTTGATCAAATTCCGTGCAATAGTTTTTGAGATATAATTATCGCTAAAATCATGTAAATCGTGAAAAATGCCGCATAGCAGTGCCACCTGTTGGGCGATTTACACCAAAAACAAATCAGCACCAATTTTTATCAAGGTACAGTCAAACCTCGTTAACACAAACTGTTTCCGATTGCCTAGTCCAGTTGTATGTAATGTAGTTAAGTTCCGATAACACGAACTACCTTTAATACGAATAAAAAAAGGTTTCCCCCTGAGTGTTCGCGTTAACGAGGTTCGACTGTATAAGTGAATCTCTAAAGTTTTATTAAATTTTGTGCATTAGTTCTTGTGTTAGAGCGCCCACAAAATTTGTATCGCATATAGACAGACAGATATTTTCTAAAAACAGTCGAATCGTGTTCAGGACTTACTAAAACGTATAAATCACTCTAAAATCGGAAGTCAATTTTTTTCACGAATCCAATACTTTCTTCTTGTAAAGATAGAAAAAAGTAAAAAGAGTATTTATTTTTTAGTAAACAAACCCATAATTAGAATTTTTATGTTTTCAGTTTCAGAATTTTTCTTTGGAAAGGAATTTTTTATGCAAAAGTATCATAATTAATTCACACGTTGTGCATATCATTTTAGTCGAAAATTGGAACAATTTGTTTCAAGTTGGGAAATTTTCGAATTCTCACCCCCCAAAAAATAACTGTGGCTACGCCCCTGGCTAGGAGAGACAGAATTTTACGATATTTGAGTTGCCTAATAAATCCACGCCACCTGGAGTGTGTGTGTTTTTCCTGAATCTTCATCATTTGTTCTATTCGTAACATCTAGTGGTACATTTTATTACGTACTGACTGCTCGCACATGGATCACCTATAACTAGTGGAATTGGTGCATTATATGATCGATTAATAAACATTTTGTTGCATCTATCGGCTTCGATTATTTATTCTTTGGGAAACATTCCAGTGGACGACGGCCTGACCTTCCACTCTTCTATCAAGGTTTTGCGACTGCATAAAACCATGATTGCTCATTTGAGTGAATAATGTGGGTATACTGGTACTTAAGATCTACATATTTATATGATACGAGTGAAATCGTACCATATATATATACTAGGGGGCTCTGCCCCCTGCAAGGTACTCTCGCCAACCCCCGTTCAGACACCGCAGAATTTAAAAACACGCTAATCTGATAGGTTTTAAAAATATTAGAGAAGATTGAATTATACTGAAAAAAGCTGTACAGATCTCCCTGTAAACGTGTTTCCATTCAATTCCCTTTGATTGCAAAAATTTAAGGGTGAATCAGTTGCTGTTAAGACATCCAATGGTTGTTTTCATTTTTGATTAAAATGGATCAGTTAAACATTTGAAAAGAAGCTAAAATAAAATAAATTAAGTATACAGAGTCTTTGTCTCCCGGTATTTTAAAACAATCTCTATAACAATAGCCTAAGTCATGTGACTATCATCAACAGTTTCAGGCGGACCACTTTGCTTTTTATACTCTAGGTGCCATTTTGGTACTTTAATGTTAGCCAGGCACAGGTGATAAGTCCCCAAATATTATTCTATCGCCATCATTTCATCTATATTATAATAGTTCAAGTCATCAACTGCCATAAACAAATACAGTCTGATCCCTAAGTTTGGCACAGATGTCATATACGTCCCATATTGGCTCGATTTTTTAACGACGTCAATTTAGGGAACGCATCAACAGCATAAACAACAACATCCGGCTTACCATATCAAGCAAAATAACGATACTTTGGCGCCAGCTAAGTGCCCGTTCCGTATATGACATTGGTGTTAGAAACAAATCGCGCCAATATGGGACCGTAAGTTTTCCATTTTAATTAAAAAATAAAAAAAAAAAAATTTCGAATAAAACCACATAAAATTTGCCATGGTTGCAAAGAATTCTTGGTACTGTTACGCTAGCCGGATGCAAATCTCGCCAATAGCTTTTTTTCATCTTGCCAGTTAGCATTTTTTTTTTTTCGAGTAGTAATATTTGGCCAGATGGCATATACACACAGCAGGTTTGGCGTGATTTTTTTTTTACGAAAATTTGACGAAAACCTCGTTTTCAAATACCAGTTACATATGCATTTTTGGTATTAATTAGTTATCCCGTCGACCAAAAATCTTTCGCCAAACTATAAGATTAAATGCCAATAATGGTTGATCGAAAATGTCACATTCACTTGACTTTAAGCAAGTTACACGTGTTTACGTCATCAAGTGATTTTTTTTCAACTTTTTATTTGCATATTTATTAATGTTATACTCATTTATTTGTTCTTTCGTTACTTAAAATAAAAATTATATCAATTTGTATAATTTAGCGAGTGTTTTGGCGATTTATATAATTTGGCGAAATTGGTCAACGGAATAACTAAGTAGTACCGTATTTTTTAATTATTTTCTATTATTTTCTAAAGGAAATATAAAAAAAATAATTAATAATTTTAGAACAAAGTAATTTATCTAGTTTATAAAAAGAAATAAAAGTAAATAAACATTTATTATCAAATAAACAACAACTTTTCTGAAATATGAAAAAAAAAAAAATATCTGTTTGATTAAAATTTGAGTTGCCATCATTAGAAAAATGTATATAAAATTAGAGAAAAATTAATATTTCGAAAACTAATACGAATTTAAAAATTCTAATACCAGTTTTGAGATCTGCGGATCAATGCTGATTTTTGGTGTTAATTTCATCGCAAAGTATTCGATATTTTAGGGGAAATCGCTTGAAACATAATCAGTTGTTTAATCAGTCGATTCATATATCCGTTTCATAAATTCTTTTCATATATCAGTTTCATAAATTCCTTTCATTAGGATTTTATATATATAGGGTAGATATATATAAGCTCAAAAAAGGTTAAATGTAAAGCCACCAAATAAAAGTAAACCCACCGCCAGTACTGAATAATAGTTTGTAGTGAATTGTAATTAGTCTGAAACAATTGTGTACTTTTTTAAATGCCCACCGTTGAAGAGGCCACAGCCTTTTCTTGTTTTTTCTTGTTTTTTTTTCTTGTTCAAGTTATATCTGTTTATATTTCTTGGATGTTTTTTGGTTATTTTTAGTTTATTTCTGGTGCAAGATTAAGGGTCTGACAAATGCATTTAATACATAATGTGCTATATATATGCATATAAGTTTATTTGATATAACTAATGTTATACTGTATGCATTAAAATTGGGTAAATAATTTATATTATTATTTCTCTATACTATTTAATATTGTTTTATTTTCAACTTTGTATTCCATGATTAATTATTGGTTTATATGTTTGATTGTCACAATCATATTTTTTTAGCTTTTTTATGGCTAATATAAGGATAATTCACACACTATATTTTGTGTCCTTTAGGCTATTGGGAATTTTAGAATCTGACAATCTTATATAAACATCCATTTTTTATTTATTTATTTTATAATTAATTAATTATTTTTTTTTCTTTCCTGTTCATTTTTTATATGTAATGGTAACTATTAAGACTTTTATATATTTTTATAATATATAATTTATTTTATTTTGTAGCATATAGCTATATTCCATATATTATCAAGTTTATTTTTTTATTTTTATTTTTATTTTTTTAATTTCTCAGTGTAGATTCAATGGTATGGTAATAGAATATATTGTAAGCATTTTATTAACATTTAATTTATTAAAAATATTTTTTTGAGTAATGATTACAGTATGGTATTGCTTATATTAGGATGTGTGTAGGAATGCATTTGATATATTTTAATTTCATTAGCATGTATTAGGTGACATTACTTTTAGTGACATTTGTATAATAATAATTGTTTTTAAAATAAAATAATAGATGGCAGCACCATATTATTTTTAAAAGCTTCTAATAAAGTAATAATTTTAATTTTATACATCAGGAGGTAATTAACGCTGAATTCTGCCAATGTTGTAAAATTGTTATTAAACAATTTAAAATTGTTTTTAGGTATTATAAATAATGTAATTATTTTTTTATATTATATTAATTATATTTATCGCGGTGTTTCAACATTGATTAACTGACTCCATGGGTTTTAATTTCTGTGTTAACTTAACTGTTTTATTCACCTTAATCTATCATGCTTTTTGGATTCCATGTGCGGGAATATATTTTGAAAATCTACTGGGAATAATTCGATATGTTTTGTAAGATTTCTATTGCTATAGATTGAATATTTAATGGGTTGTAGTTTTTTTTTTTTATTCCATGTTATTTGATTATGTTATATATATACATCTTGGGGCTATTCCTTTGGTTATATTTTGGTTGTTTGAGTACAGGGGGAAAAAAAATTTCTGCTTATAGCTTTTTTCTCACAGAAAACAACCGATTTCCTTATATCATTGAATTCTGTACTCTTGAAAACGTAATTCAATATATAAGTTTTTCAATTTTTTTCGGAATCCATATTCTTTTTCTTTTTTTTTCTTCCATGTTATTTCTTGTAATTAGGTATAAGGTACTTTATTTTATACATACAGTTCTATATTGTTGGTTTGTGGCACTTTGTTGTCAATCATTCACAATATTGCGGTTCTTGATGATGGTCGGTAATGTTTAATTAATGGTTATATATATATATATATATATATATATATATATATATATATATATATATATGTATATATATTTCAAATTATGTTTTTCTACACATCATAGACTGCCCCTTAAACCATCTTGTTTGTAAATTCTAATTCTAAAAATCTTGAAAGAAAAATTTGAAATTGGGAATTCGAATAAGGCAGGTCATAATAAATGTAAATATATAAAAGAAATATAGGTTGCAATTCATATTTTTTTCGAATACTGATTTCATTATTCCTAATTCATATTATACAATTTTTTAAAATTACAGATTCAATGTATTTATGTTTCGGAATTTTAGTATTATAACAAAAAAAATCTACAACATTAGGATTATAATTTCCGGAGATATTAATAAAAATATGCAAATATAATTATGATTAGAATCTCTAAAATTTGAATGTTTATAATTCAAAAACTTATCATTCAAATGACTTGAAATTTCGTTTCTAGGTATAGTTTGAACCGAAGGTTTAAAATATATTGTTGAAATTGTAAAAAAAAAAAAAAAAAAAAAAAAAAAAAAAAAAAAAAAAAAAAAAAAAAAAAGTTTGTTCTAGTTTGAGATTTGTAGATGGTCCCCTAAGAAAATTTTATATACATAATTTAAAATTGGACTTCATTTCCACGCGTTTGATATCAGCAACTTTCATCTGCTGTAATTAGTTGCAGAGTTAGTATTGGGTGTTTCCTTTTTTTCCCACGACTGTACGTTGATTTTAATAAGAAGTTATCCATCTTTCGTGCATGATTACTCGTTACTATAAGGTTTATAAATTAAAACATTCTTAAACAGAAATGCAACTACCCTTCAGTTTCTCAACTGATTATAAACAGTGTTATCAGCTAAGACAAGTACTTTATTTTATAGCATTAACCAGCTATTTATCGTTTATTTTACATTTTCCGTTAAATATTCAATTTACTTACATTTTTAATATTGCTTTTATTTTTAAATTCACTTAGAAAATTTGCTCAGTCATGAGTTTATTAATTTCTTACATTTAAGATATAATGTTTGTTTAAGATAATAAAATTACATCGCTGTTATATTTTAAAGAAATTTAACAAGAAGTTTTTTCATAAATATATTCTTATCTTCTCCAGATATTTTCGTTATAAAGTTAGTCAAACGCTACAAATACAAGAAATTTACCTATATTAAAAATTGTAATGAAAACCTGAAAAGATTTCAAAGGTAATTAGGGTTATTAAAATATATTAGCACGTTCATATTATTAATGAAAGTCTTTGTTAAGTTACGTAAACGTATCATTTTACCTAATGAAAATATTGACTAATTTAATTTTAACTAGGACTTCCCTCAGAGGGAATAGTCTGAGCGATATTACTGAGAACATAGATTTAATAATAACATGTGGAAGCAAAGAAAATGAGATGTTATCTTTAATTGTCCATATACTGCGATAAACTGAAATGATGAAAATAAACGAATCGTAGAATTACAAAATCTTATATATAAATTCGTATACACTGTTTAAAAAAATGAGAAATCAAACCATTCAAGACAGCCATGCATGGATATAAAATTCAAAGAACGCAATATATTAAAAGTAAAATAGAAAATGAAACACTAAATTACTTATATCGGAATTTTAACTGCATTAAATGATGTCAAGAGCATAATCAGACGCTCCGCACCAATTTGAGTAACTTTAAATGACAAATATATGATGTTTAAAAAGAATGGACTATACTTTATATGGTGTGTGCTCCCCTGGAATAGTTAATATTGTACAATATCTGTTTTCCACGGATGCAATGAGGTTCTCGATAACATTTAAGGAATTCTCTCCTCAAAATCTAATATAGTATCAAAGTACCGAATACATCAACAGTGGCATGCAATGCTTCGTTAGAGTGTGTTTTAGATATGCTCGATCGGATTTAAATGATGAGTGTATGCTGGCCATTACATACGCTGTATTGTTTTGTTTTCAAAAATATTCTGCACAAGTTGAGCTGTATTTAGCATGTATTAAATAAAAGAAATTGGCAATAATTACAACATAAAGTATGACACAAGATCTGAATATATCGTCTGCATAACTTTTGAGCTGTCAAAGTGTCATTTGAAGTAATTTACAAATCCATGCATATTTATTCAGGAAATCATGCAAGTTAACATACGCCAATATGAACCCGATTATAAAATTTCACCAGAATAAGTTAATATATAAAAAAGCTACTAATGATAATTGAGAATATGACCTTATGATAAAATGTTTAGAAAAATGAATCGGATAAAATTCATATCACATTTAAAACGGCACTTCCCTCTGTTAGTGGCCTTGTCGAGAGAGAGAAAAGCCTAGAGAAGGAACACTTTAACAAGTACTTTCGGGCAACCTACTCACTGTTACATACAGGTCTTTATTCAATATTTACATAATTTATTTAATGCTAGATGGGTATCTATCAGTTTTGTTTAATTTAAATCGCATGTTTTGTGGAGGAAATGCAGCATTATGAAATATTTAAAGTTGCTGTACCTAATAATTCCAAATTAATGGTAATTGAGATCGCTTTCCATATTTCATCTTTTTAAATTTTAAATTTTTTAGAAACCATTCATAGAGAATTGTATATTTTAAAACTAACCCGAAGCAAAATTTCAAGATTTTGGGCTCAGCAGAAACACAGAAATAGAAAATTTTTGAAAGTTTTTTGTTTTTGCACTGTTTTATATAGCGACATTTTTAGAAATTGTTCTATTGCGAGAATTTACGTCATGATAAATACAGCCATGTCAATTTCCATGTTTATATTCCTAACAGTTCCATGTTCTTCGTTACTTAGATCATCTTTAAATCTTTTTCCGCTTTCTTTAGTCTTTCTATTTTTTAGAATTCGTTCTACAACGAGCATTTACATCTTATTAATTACTACCATGCCAAAGTTCTAGTTTCTAACCCCAACAGTATCCAAAAATTTCAGTATTCCAAATAAATCATAGTTTAGAAACTTTCAGGAAATTTTTACGTTTATCCGTCAAATTGAACCTTTTAGAGAGCGTTCATTACGAGTATTTACATCTTAAAAGTAACCACCGCACCAAATTTAAAGTTTCTAACCCAATCAATATCACAGAAATCGCAATTTTAGAACTTTTTTGCTCCTCCAGCGATGTAGGTTCTTGCACTGACATAAAATAGTCTTTTTTTCGGAGCAGAGATGGCCACCAACATTTTTTTAAGTTGGCTATGTAGTTTCAGAGATAACACCTCACAAACGTACAAGCATTAATAATATTATATGCTTTATAATATTATAACGCTTTATAATATTAGCATTATATGTACAGGTAGAAAAGCCATTTATCTGTTACAAACTAAAGTGCCGGCGTTGCCCAGAATTTGAAGGATGTTTGTTCTGAAAAATCAATTTCAAAATTTAACATACAACACAAAACAAACATTAAAAAAAGCAGTCGAAATGGTGTATGAATGAATCATATGAAAACGCTATATAAAAATGTATAAATGTGTATAACAGACGCAAAAGAATACAGCTATAAATGAACTTATTTCAATTTATAATTGGAGCAATAATGTTAAAATAGGTCAATATTTCCCTAATCGGGTTTTTATCATGCTTCAATACATTTTTCACACTCATATGACGTTATACTATATCCACCACGTCCTTTATATTTCCAATATGACGTAATATTTTCCTCTTTCACGTGGAAACCTTGAAATAGAAAAGTTATGAATTTATATTCACTTTCATTAAAATTCGTCAAACCATTTATTTCATTTTCATATTTCACGTGAATATCTTGCAATAGAAAAGTTATGACGTAATATTCACCTTTTTTTAAAAATTCGTCAAACTATTTATTTCATTTTCATTTTTCACGTGGAAATCTTGAAGTAGAAAATTAATTGTTGTAGTAATAATTTTATTGTGTTTTTTAACCCCTTGGGGACGAGCGACACATATACGTGCCGGAAATAGGCCTAAGGATCCTCGTTTAGCCTCACCAGTAAAATTTTACTGTAAAATTTGCCTTGTTTAATTCGAGCATTTTCCCGATTTGAATAGGCACAAACTTCTGTTTTTTAAAACCGGTAGCAAAGTAATAAACATTTCGTAAAAGGCTCCCGTCGCGAAGGGGTTAGTTGTCGGCAACTGATATAACGAAAAATGTTTAAATTTGATAAGAATTTGCTGTTAAATTGGTGGTTTTTTATTAATTAAAAATTAACTATAAATTATTTCGATTCCGGATTACTTTAGTTGCCTCGGCCATGTTTCAATACACAGGTACGTATTTTTTCACAATTTTGGCTTCCAAATTGTGGATTTTTATAGAATTACAAACAGGCAGATAGACAAGTTTTCATTTTTATATATCTCTCTATTCTTAAAAAAGTAACTAACGCTGTCACCGCCGCCGCCGGTTTTGAATTTTTTGTGACCGGAGGTCTTTCTTTGTTAATATTAAGAAAACTATTGTATACAAAAATATGAAAATCGGTGGTATTATAGCAAAATGTTTGATCAACACGCTAATGCATACAGTTTTCAAATCGAAGAATTATTTTAAGAGATATTTAATGCTAAAGTTGGACAAAATCGTTCCATTAAAAAAAAAATTTATAGGAGCAAAAGCTATACATGTAAATTTAATCATTTTTAGATCATTTTATTCAATAGAAAATCCCGGTGTGCAGATTTCATTAATTTTTTTTAATTTGACTCATTTTTTGAGGTTTTATTTCTATTTTAAATTCAAATATTCAGCATCTTGACTGATATTTTTTACATATTTTAGAAAATGGTATTAATTTAAACTGTTGCCAACTGTATAAACGGCGCAAACAATAATGTTTGCTTCAAATAAAAAAATTATTTACACGTTACTATTATAAACAGAAAAAAACCTTCAAATTAGAATTAAATAATTAGGTATAAAAAGCAGGCACTTATTGGAAATTACGCCATTAAAACTATATTTACATGTGAATTTTGAAAGAGAAAGGATATTGTAAAATAAATTCATTAACATGCGTTAGAAGTCTGAAATAGAAGAAATTGCGTCACATTACACTTATTATGCAAAATGAACAAAAAATAGTATTGCAAAAAAGTTTAAATTTAAAAATTGCGCAAGACAAAATATTAGAGGTTAAATATTAGATTTTTTCAAAATTTTATTATTTGTCGTTTGATGTGAGGTGTTCAGCTATAAGTATGCAAATTTTCATGTCTCCAACATAATTAGGGGCTGAGTTAGAAAAATTGCTTAAAATACACAAGTTAGATCCCAGAGGGTTAAATATTAGACTTTTTCAAAATTTTATTATTTGCCGTTTGATGTGAGGTGTTCAGCTATAAGTATGCAAAATGTCATGTCTCCAACTTAATTAGGGGCTGAGTTAGAAAAATTGCTTAAAATACAGAAGTTAGAGGCCGGAGGGTTAAATATGACTTTTTCAAAATTTTATGATTTATCGTGTTATCGCAAGTGTTCACCTATAAGGATGCAAACTTTCATGTCTCGAACTTAATTAGGGGCTGAGTTAGAGAAATTGCTTTAAATACACAAGTTAGAGCACAGAGGGTTAAATATTAAACCTTTTTCAAAATTTTATTATTTGCCATTTGATGTGAGATGTTCAGCTATAAGTATGCAAAATTTCATGTCTCCAACTTAATTAAATTAGGGGCTGAGTTAGAAAAATTGCTTAAAATACACAAGTTAGAGCCCAGAGGGTTAAATATTAGACTTTTTCAAAATTTTATTATTTGCCGTTTGATGTGTGGTGTTCAGCTATAAGTATGCAAATTTTCAAGTCTCCGACATATATAGTTTCTGAGAACGGGCTCTGTGACAGACGGACAGACAGACAGACAAAGGAGTGAGACAGGTAGGGTTTCGTTAGATGAACGAAACTCTAAAAACATGCTGCGGATGACTGTAACAACATCCTAAAATTACATTACCATCAGCGATCTACCAATCCCGAATTTAGTTTATATTCGTTTCATATATTCTTATTCTTTTGTGTGGCCCTGTAAAATAACTATTAATATTATATACAGTAAAACCTCTGAATAGCGGAAACCCCGAGAATGCAGAATTTGTCCTCTATTTAGAGGTGACCGCTACTGAGAGTAAAACATGTACAGTTATTTAAGAGTTGGTAATCGAAAAAATGTCCGCTAAATAGAGGTATCCGCTAATCGGGTGTGTCCGCTATGGAGGTTTTATCAGTAAAACCTCTGAATAGCGAACACCTCCGGAGGGCAGAATTTGTCCTCTATCTGGAGGTGTCCGCTACTGAGAGTAAAAAATGTACAGTTATTTAAGGGTTGGTAATCGAAAAAATGCCCACTAAATAGAGGTGTCCACTAATCGGGTGTGTCCGTTATGGAGGTTTTACTGCATAATAATATCATCCTTTACAAGAAAATTGCATGCTGTATGATAGACAGACAGACATCCAGAGAAAGATAACCTCCCGGAGCAATAAACACTCATGTCTTTTGTTTTAATCATCCACAATTGTATGTCATACAACAGGCCATATTTTATACAACAGGCTAAAAACGGTCACCGTGGTACGGAGTACTGTATTATTATTTGTTTGCCCACCAAAACTGGTTGCCACGGGTTGTTGCAAGGTTTGTGATCACGTGGTTGAAACTGATCTATTCAATATTAATGCGTGCGTATTTTTTTTTATTTGCTCCATGTGTTCAAACCAGTTGTCTACGAAAACATCAACCGGTGAAAGTGACGCACACCAAATTTCTGTGACGTATGCAGATAAATTATGCTTTTTTATCAGTTTTTTCTATATAATTTTTAAACGGGTTGGAACTTATTTTTCATAGTAGGTGCATTCAGTAGGCGACCTTCATAGGTACCTTCTGGTGCAATCAGAAACGAAATCCGACAAATATTTTTTGAGTTATGCTTGACGAAAGGTTTTTATTAGGCTTTTTTTAGTAGGACATGGCGTTAATATCTATCGTAGTAGTGATGTGTCCGGACAGTAATATTTCGCTGAGTATTAGCCTTCGCTTCGCTCAGACAATAAAAGTAAAAAATTATGCATATGGTTGCTTTTAAAAATTGACTTACTTTTAATGACGACATAGTAAATGTTTGAACTATAATTTATACCAGTTTTAACGTAATGTGTAAGCTCTTTTAATCTGTATCATGGATGATTTATTTTTATTAATGTTTAAATATTTAATCTAAAATTTTTACATTTAAATTTTTTGAACTAATCTTAAATACATTTTAATCTATTAAATGTTACATTATAAAGACTTCTTTAAGCGATAAGAAAATAATAAAGATGGATTTCTCAATTGAAATAATTTAAAATTTAATGATACTATGTTTTCTAAAAAACATATCAATTATCTGAAACTTGAGAAACATGTAAATTTCGTAAAAATGTAGGGATATTTAGGAAAATTAGGTGTGCAATATTGGTGCCGATAGACAAATGAACATAGTGATAAATAATTTTGGCATATATTGGAAAGTGGTGCAAATAATCGAAAAAAAGTGAACCATATTATTAAAGTAATAATTATCTCCACAATTCTCATATTTAGTCATTTTTAAGTTCTGGAACCAATGAGTCCTTGAATGAG
Source organism: Maratus speciosus (assembly GCA_963932465.1). Taxonomy (NCBI): domain Eukaryota; kingdom Metazoa; phylum Arthropoda; class Arachnida; order Araneae; family Salticidae; genus Maratus; species Maratus speciosus. The sequence continues at coordinate 4,647,999 of OZ010786.1, read as the reverse complement.
CTATTGTTTAATTTTTGATAAGCGGAATGGGATGCCTGCGATAACTAAGGAGTTCGAAATTCAGACTACTCTTTTAAGGGGGCAGATTACGTTGACGGTTTAAAAAAAAAAAAAAAAATGATTTTTCACAAAATTGAGAATGGATATCTTCAAAAGTTACAAATCTACAACAATTTTTTTTTTTTTTTTTTTTTTTTTTTTAAATAACAATTAGAACAGAAGTTATGACTAAAAATATCTTGCTTAAAAGCATTTGCTGTAATGTTATAAGCCAACTTTGAAGCCGTTTTTCTAAAAATTGATTTTTTTGGTATTGCGTACGCTCTCATTTAAAAACTAATTAACATAGAACATTGAAATCATATATATTCTTAGTTTGCATGTGTTAGTTTATGCTGAACCTCAATTTAGTCTGTTTTTTGTCACAGAAAATTGTGGATTGAAAAACTAAGTATGCAATTTTTGGTAAAATTCAGTGAATATGATTAGAAAATCCATTAATAATGCCAAAGAAATTGAATATACTTTCAAATTTAGGTTCAGTGTAAAGTACCGTATTATAAGTAACAAAATATAAAACATTAAACATCTGCAGCAGAATTTGTAAAATAGTGCGCGCAAAATGCATATTTCAATATTCATATTTTTTAAAAACCGCTTTTATCGTTATGATTTAATTAATTAACATTACTAAATATATGTGTATTTGAATATTTTATCAATCCATAACATGTGTGAAAATAAAGAAAATAATAAATTTTTTTACCAAAAATAAAACCGACTTCAAAAACTACTGCAAAGTAAAAAGCGCACTTTTTGCTTTTATCGTGCAATCTGATTAAAATTTACATGTTCTCATTTCTTGATACAATTCAGATGTTTTCATGTATTAATTTAGTTTGCTTCTGTATTAGCATTTTAAATAATGGTTGGCAATTGAGAATTGTAAATATGACTGCCGATTAGAAATTGTGAAGAAACATATTGGAGAAGATCCATTAGCGAATTTGAATGGGAATATCGCCAAATTAGTCAGTTACAGCCAAGTTGGCTTCATTTATGACAACTTATTTTGGTCGCCAAATTTGGCGATATTTCACCAAATGGCGCCAATTCTGGCGACAACTTGGCGATAACGCATATGAATACACAGCTTTATGCTTATGAATGAAAAACCGGTTACAACAATGAAAGATAATTTGCGAAAAATCCTTTATTTTATTGGTTTTTGTTGAATTACTAAAAAACTACTTAACCAATTTCAATGAAACGGAAGTGGTACCAATTCGAGAGTATCCTCTTTCAATTAAAACCAAAATCACATAAATCGGACAAAAAGGTCCGGAGCAATCGGTGAACATACATAAAAAAAAAAAAAACATACATACGCGTCGAATTGATAACCTCCTCCTTTTTTCGAAGTCGGTAATAACCTCCTCCTTTTTTCGAAGTCGGTAATAAAAAGGTGTTGTGTTTCATTCATTGTTTAAGAAACTACAGAGTTTATGGTACTTCTTTAAATACGGTCATTTTCTGGCTGCTCAATGTGATCTGCCCCCTTAAAGAAGATACCTCGTTCAAATATGCATGCATCAGAATGATTTTTAGACCTCGGAATGAAATTTCTTTCTCCAGCTTATTTTGTCTCCAATAAATAAATAAATAACGTTACCTTATATACGCCAGCCGTAAAACAAAAGCCGATGTTTCATTGTGCGATTAAATACTCTACAGCATTTTTTAAAACTTCTAAGCATCGCACATTTTCAATGTTTATGCCGTCGTATTGGGAAAAAAAGTAATTTTTAATGCATTTTGTTTGAAAACTGCATCTCCATTTGTTTTTGAAATATTAATTTTTTTGTAGTTTTTAGCGACATTTGTTTCATTTTGGCAACTCAAGTACTCCATTTCTGTAGAAAGTAAAGAAAAAATTGTTGAAAAATAGCAATTATAACTTTTTGTTGCCATTTTCTCATAAAAATTGAAAAAACAATTAATTAAAATAGGTGGTATATTGAGAAAAATATAAATGAATGATTCATGATGAAACATGGAGCTATTATAAACTATATTTAATTTTAAGTATCTATATTAGTGCAAATGACGTCATTTTACATAAAATAAAAGCGTGCGCGTTCATGTTTAAGTCTTAAAATTTAAATATGTTTTGCAGTAGAGTCCCGATTATCCGAGTCCCGCTTAACCGTGTTATTTTCTTCTGATGGGCTGGTGGCTTCTATTATTATGAAACAGCCATTATAAATGAAGCGTTAGGTGAAGATGAAAGAGCAGCCGTAAAAAGTTAGAACTCTGATTTTCTGGTCAGAATGGAAAAAAAAAATTGCCCTTTTTTTTTTTTTTTGATTTGTTTTCCTTGTGAAATTTCCAGGTACTCTTTTTTAGAAAGCCAATAAAAATCTTATCATGAAATCTTGTGTAATGATCAAAAACTTCTTGATTTTATATACTGAACCTATTTTAATCTTTATTATACATTCTCATAAAAATTACAAAAATGATAAATTTCAATGATCAGAAATCTATATATTTTTGTTATTCATATTTCGCATTTACAAAAATATCTTAAGGTTTAAAAGTAAAAAAAATGCCCTCACAAGATGTCGTAACACTTACTCTATCATATTTTTAAATTACAGGTACGTTGTTGCAGCAGATTTTGTAAAATTTGTACCATTATTCGAAAAAATCGCATTTGAGAAAAATGCTAAAAAAAAGTCTCTTTAAATCAGATTTAAATATATTTTTTACATTTTTATGCTGGTAATATTCAGTGTAAGATGGTTAAAATGTACATAAATTATATATATTTGTAATCAGCTAAATCTGCTTTATTGTTTAAATGACAATCTGAAAAATCGATTTTTTTTTTAAGATATTGACGTCCCAGTCCCCTTAAAAAAGTTAATATGTCATGGCTATTACATGATATAATGCTTTTTAAAACAAGTTCGAAAAATTAATAAAGTGATATAAATATTAGCTTAAAAGCCTATTAAAATAAGGAAAGTAAATATTTGATTTCTACAAATCTCTACAAAAAAGTGATCTTAAATTTCTCTTTCAGATATATGGCTCTTTTTACGACAGAATAATAGTTTATTTGGGCTTAAAACGGTATAAAACCTCAGGTAAATATAATTTATCTCTTGAAACTAATAATTATAAGAAGATAATTTGAAAGACATTTTTTGCACTGTGAATACATTTTTGAGATTTTTTCTCAGGAAAACTGAAACAGCAAACGTTGAAAAATATAGCAAAAAAGGACCTGTAGTTTGTTGTATAGCAAAAAAGGACCTGTAGTAGACTTATAGTTTGTTTTATACCAAAATCAATTTTATATACATTTATATAAGAATAAATGAAATCTGAAAACTGTTCAAAGAAATAAAAACAGAGGCGGAAAAAAAGCACCACCTGTGAGAAAATGATAAAGTTTGCAAATAACATCTTTTATATTAATCTTTCATTTGAAGATTACATAAAAATATACTCGTAGTTATAATTTGCCATGAAATTTAGTTTATTGAAGCACCTAATTAATCTGAATAATTTCTGAAAGACAAAAATGGGCTATTTAACCGCCAAATCCAGTAGATACTAATAAATATTTATTAATTAAAGCCATGTAACATACCAGTTGATGTATTTCTAACTCAAAAGGTTCAATGTAACTCACTGTAGTTCTCCAAAGCGGCCATCACAGCCTTGTAGCTGTCCAGCATGGGAGGAATCAAATTCTAGAAGTAATCGTGCCCAAAATCATTGTACAAAACACTAATAACACTTTCATTTCTTATATCTTGGTATATCTTGGTAGCCTGTTTCTCTTGAACTATTTTAACACTCATTACAAACCAAAAATGATGAAAGACTTAAAATAAAGATTATCCTTTGGCCAGTGCATAGATTTTATACCAGTTTGTTTTAAAGAGACCTGCATCTAATGTGGGGAAAGATGTGAAAATTTACTTTATTAATATATGTTACTACCCGTCCTGGGCGGCCACTTTGTTCTCCCTTAAAATTTAATTTTGGGAAAGCATGCAAAGCATTTCTTCATGTTACTTTTATTCATAATTTAAATTACTTGGACTTAAATGTAATTAATATCATCCCTTAAGCTAATATTACTTTTTGTTGCATTAAAATATCTCAATTTATACTTTTATTTATTACCAATTTTTCCCAGGTATTATTTCAAACAATGGCGTCCATTATACATGTCTGTTATATGCTTTCCTCTAAAAAATAGTCATAAAAAGTTTTTTATTCATCATTTGTAAATACGTTTACTGTTGTTTTTCAACAAAAAAATTATTTCTACAATTTATCTATAAAAACAGTATTCTGCATTGGTATAATAAAATAGCAAAGTTTTACTTTTATTTCTAAAAATACATTCTTTTAAAATCGTTCACGTTTCAATAAAAATTACTACTTGGTTAGTTCTGTAGAAAACTAAAGAAAAAACAACAGTTTACACCCCCCATTCCTTTCTTAAACGGAATCTCACTTAAAATAAAAAGAGAAATTAATAAACTAGGGAAACAGGTACCAATAACGCCAAATCCATCCCTCTTTAATCTAATACGGAACGATACAGACAAATGTGATAATCTAAAAACAGCCGGAATATGCAAAATCTCTTGTAAAAATAACAAAAACGAAGAAATTTTTTACGTAGGAATGACAAAAAGAAAGATTGAAGAAAGACTGAAAGAGCACATCCGGGATTTAAAGAATTATAACCAAACAACAGCCTTAGCAAGAGCCAACATAGAAAACCCGATTAAAATTAACACAATATCCATTGAAAAAATAGCTAACTACGACGGTTTACACAATGCCTTAATCAGAGAGGCCATAGAGATTGCAGCATTTTAAAGGACGAGAATGGAGAAAAAATAGTCAACGAAATAACTTATGCAACTGTCGACAATAGATGGCGCCAGATCATAAATGAGCAACAGGGAAAAACTAGGGAAAAAAGAAAATCTCGGCCAGAACCATAAAATCTTAGGATGCCTTAGATAAAGGTGAAAACGTTATTCAAAAAAAAAAAGGGGGGAGAGAATACTGTCTGATGAAGTTTGATAGACCAGAGTAAATATGTATTTTAATGGATTTTTATGTACTTATAAAGATTTATGTTCTTAAATGAACCTTTAGTTTTCTACAGAACTAACCAATTAGTAATTTTTGTTGGAACGTGAACGATTTTAAAAGAATGTATTTTCAGAAATAAAAGTAAAACTTTGCTATTTTATTATACCAATGCAGAATACTGTTTTTATAGATAAATTGTAGAAAGAATTTTTTTGTTGAAAAACAACAGTAAACGTATTTACAAATGATGAATAAAAAACTTTTTATGACTATTTTTTAGAGATAAGCATATAACACAGACATGTATAATGGACGCCATTGTTCGAAATAATACCTGGGAAAAATTGGTAACAAATAAAAGTATAGTACAGTACAGGTATTAACCAAAATAAAACCTTCAGGTTTTAATTATATTGATATCTCAATTTGTTGATCTTCTTTAAGAAAGTAAATCCTATTGGTTTACAATGAAAGTCTATGGGAATTTGGCGAAATATTAAAGGTATCGCCGAGTTGCGTCACGTTTGGCGACTCATTTTGGACGTCATATTTGGCGATATACCACCAAGTTGGCGACAAATTAGTCGGCATTGGGCGGTCAGAACAGTGTCCTCTTTATGGTCATCCTCCTTATAGGTATGGTGTTGGATTAAATGCAGTTCAATAACCAATGAGATGCGTTTTATTCGGGCGTTGCCATTTAGCAATTAACAAATAATCGCGATTTCTGCGCCACGTACAGTGTAATATATATAGAGAGAGATATGGGGATAAAAACTTGGAAGTTACAGCATAAAATAATTTACGAATAAATTATATTCTATTTACCAATTTCGCTCTATCATAGGGTACCAAGTCTTGTTAAAAAATGTATCCTCCTGAACTTCAAAATTCTTTAAAATTTCTGATTTAAACACTGGTCCAAGATGTAGCTTAAAAATGATATTCACTAATAGATTCAGTCGTCCAATAGCTTTGCAAAATATGTGTTTCCAGGCTTACTAAGAATTTTGCAGTCGACGTAATACCACCGTCTTCATGATATGTTTCCCTCTTGCATTTGATAACATACTGCTTGCATTTGCTCACCCTTGCTTTTTCTAGCACGCTGTTCCTTTTTCCCTATCTTGCACTGAAGAAAAATCTCGCTGTAGATTCGAAACAGCTGTTTGCTGCTTTTCACGCATTATTTGTGCATTTTAAACGCTGGATTACTGCTTTTTAATACTGATTGCCGCCTGATCCACGGAGGCTGAGCTAGATTAGGTCAATTTTACCTAAAAAACTACTCACACGATTTTGAGTAAATTTTCTATCTTACCGTTTTGATTTGGAAAACAACATTGCGCTCGGTCATATGTTTGATAAAATTCGTAATAGTGGGTCATTTCGATGTCACTACGTGCAGTGTATTTAATGGGAATAACGGTTGAAACAGTTATTAAATTTTTAAACAGTGGGCATTAAACGAAAACACGAGGTTTACAACATTTCGCCAAATTTGGAGATATTTGACGAAATGATAGGCGAAATTTTTGGCGCAAAATTAGACTTTCTACCAATTCCAGATTACATGCTTGGTGCCAAATGAATGAAAATCGCCATGTTTACAAGTGTTTGGCAAATTTTGATGACATTCGACGAAAAAGTTGGCTTTCAGAATCTGAATAAATTTTCCAAAACTTCGAGCGATATACAAAAAATCAGAGTTCACAGAACGTTTTTGAAAAAAACAGTGACCTTGTTCCTTACAACACATATCTGTGGAAGAAGAACGGCTTTCAGTATCTGAAGGAATTTTTCCAGAAATTCTCAATAGGACCCTATATACGTGATTGAAACAATCACATTTAATAGATCGGTCTTGAAAAACAGTGACATTGTTCCGCACAACGCATATATGCTGTCACACCAATGCCGATTTTTTATCAAGTTGAATACAAAGGTAATTTTAACTGAGATTATCTCGATCTTCCTCGCTGGCAATATTTTAAAGGTATACAAATTATGAAATTCATTTTTAAAAACGCATGTTGTGTAATCTAGAAAAAAATAATACAAATCGATGTCTAGAAGTCTCAGTTTATGGTAATCTGAAATATAGTCTAATTCCACTAATTAGGCTTCGGCTTATTCTTAAAGTTTTTTAAGTTTAGTATTTTTTAAACTATTAATAATGAATTTAACAGTAGTAATTCAAACTTTAAATGTGCAAAAAGCTGTCTTTGAGCATAAAATAATTCTAAATGTCTTCACCGAAGGATTTAGCGCGTGGTATCTCACGTAAAAGTTATTAAACTTGTTAAAGTTTTTACAATTTCATTATGTAGACGATCGTCAAAGCATATTATATCGATAAAAATGGAAAAAAAGACACTATTTGCCGTCGAATGATTATTTACTTTATTTTATGGAAAAAGTTGATAATTAAAATGTATGGGATATTCACTTTCTCTCTTTCCTTTTAATCAACTGTATCATACGATTTTTTTTCTTTTACTAAATGGCCCAATTCTTTAGGAATTTATTACATTTACACTCCTACAAATTAACATTTTTTGAACTTTTATACACCTTTCTATAAAAGGTAACAAAGAGAATATTGTTCATCACAAAAAATTTAAAAATATATTAACTATTCAAAATAAAACCCAGAGAAATATATATATATTTTTCATTACAGTGTAACATTTGATTAAAATTCTAAAACGTTGTTTCCTTCCCACTATATTCATTAAATAATAAAATAAATTAAAGTTGATTATTTTCGTTCTTTTGTTTAAAACGTCTATTATGTCACAATAAAAGCGTTCTTTATTTCTTCTTTATGTCACATTTTTCTTTTTATATTGCTTCTCGAACATCTTGTGGAAGTCTTTTCTTCCAAGATATATTCTGCACTGTGCACTATAAGAAAAAAATTCTCTCCGCTTGAGATCATTAATTCTTCTATTAGATGTTTTCTCTTCTTTCTGATGAAAGGTTAGAGGCAGTTCTGATAACAAACCGACATAAGATATTTAGAGATAGTTTTTTTTTCATTCTATTTAATCGTATGATCTTATGTTTATACAATGCTTTCAGACATACTGAAATGATATAAGGTTAGTTGGGGTAACTGGGCCATGATTTTACAATGTGACTCTGTAGCTTATGACAATTCAGCTTCAAAAAGCTAATGTTCATTTGAAATAAAGTCTGAACTTCTGTAAATGTGTTCCGTTAGGTTCACTCAATCAGACAGAAATGCTCAAAATTACATTTTAATATTTAAAAATATAATAATATGCATATTTCATCTTTCTTTCCTCATGGGTCCAGTTGCCCCCAAAAATGGGGTAACTAGACCAGGGGGTCTATGTTCCACACGCGTTTATATTTTTTCATATTGGATATAGGGTCCTGTTTGAAAAGGTGTAAACAACTTACAAAAATTTAAACCAGGCAGATCATGTAAATTATATGTCAATAAACAGCGTTGTAAGGGAAACCTTTGCTATCAATATGTCTAAAAAAAGCACTAAAAGTGAAAAGATTAGATTTATTTATACCAAAAACATAAAACTTAAGTAAGTACTTATGAACTTTAGTATAGATAATAAGTATAAAATTCACATGGGTATTTTAAGGAAAAAAATAGCAAGGGAAATCTGTGAACAAACGGCTACGTAAGTACTTTATCTATATCCAGGATTCGCATTATTTAGGAAAAATTTTATTGTTCCTACCAGAACCCTTAAAGAAAGGTGCGATGAAGATATTATTTTCAAAATAGTCGTAGGAACGATAAAAGTTTCCCTATAGAATGCGACCCCTGGTTATAGTACAATTTCAAGGTCTGGCTATCTCACTTCCAGGGGCAAGGTACTTGCATTCATAAAATGTTGAAATAATTTACTGACACCAATATCTACAAGAGAATCTATCTGAAAACAAGTAATAGTATATTTTCGCGTACTTAATAAAGGTGAAATTTTCAATATAAAATTCAGGCGCCAACGTGGCAATTAGGAATTAAAATTAAGTGATGCCATAACGGCATCACCGCCTCTCAAGCGGTCAAGAAATTTGGTTTGATACCACTCAATATGCTTTTTTAACCCTCTAAGTGTTTGAGGCGTAATATTCCGTTCATTAAGCTCCAGGCAGTACAAGCAATATTCAAGATAATATAATTCTATAGATTTAAGGAATTTTAAATACACTGAAGAATGATTAATAATCTCAAGGATTACATTCATATTTGTAATTGAGTTTTTTTTTTTATATATAATGTTGAAAGAATCATATTTTCTTAGCATTTAAAACAAAATTCAAAGAAAACAACATTACAATTTTACCCTTTTGCAAGACGCTCGGAGGCTTAAAATTTCATTACGTAATTTTAATAAGGTATTCTATCATTTTCTTTATTGTGAGCAAAAAACAATGGAAAAATTTATTTCCCGTAGTAAGAGAAACACAAAAAATTATTTATAACTATTGGGGTAACTGGATTCAGCATGGTCCAGTTACCCCAGATACATGTCCCAGTTACCCCATTCTTGAAAAATTTATAGGGTAATTGGGACACCGGGCTTACATTTGAAACACGAAGTAAATATGTATAATACCTACTAATATTAATGTAGTTATATGCCTAATCTTTAAAAAAAAAGATTTTTTAATAAAAGTACTTACAGTATTTTAATAAAAAGCCCAGGATGTTCAACCATATTGACGTTGTTTTTAAAAAAAGAAACGTAAATTTTTGACAACCTATCACAGCAAAGTGAGAGTTATGAATGAATTGATACACGTTGTTTTAGGAAGTAGAGATTAAGGGCATTGTTCACAAAAGCTAAAGCTTAAAACACAGCAACAGGTTTTTATAAAATAGCCTATGGCCCAGTTACCTCGTGGGTCCAGTTACCCCAACTAACCTTAATGTTATAATATTTTAAAGGCATGCACTATTACATCATGTATATTCAAAGAACTTGCCGAATGCGATAAAGCACATTGATAAATGATATATTAACTTTAAAATATTAAACTTACATTAATATATATGCATGTAAATCAACGTTATATTTATGAGTTCAGAACAAAGGCGTATTTTTTCATTATATAGTTATATAATGAAAAAAAATATATAAATGCATGATTTCAAAAATTTAAATAATTTTCTTTCTTAATGCTAAAAAATAATTTTGAAGTAACAGTGGGTTTAAGTTAAATAAGTTTAACTGTTTAACTCAGTTGTAACATTCAAAATAACTGTTTTTTAGATCTCAGTAAACAACATCAGGGCCCGATTAAACTTTGAAGTTCAAGGAATTTCTATGTCATTTCAAGACCTTCATTTTGGAGAAGCTTTTCTAAATTCCACATATACATGGAAACTCTTCAGTGTTACAATATTATTCCGAGGACAGACATAACGTAAGCGCGGCCAGCAATTCTACGCCAGTTTTTAAAAGCTACTTTATATTAGAAATTTTATAAAAAACTGGTTACTTCTTTGTTGTAGCGGCCTACTTATTACGATTATGACAAGTTGCAGCCAATTTCGCATACGTCGTAACCAGGATCGTGAAGCACATACGTATATAATACCATATAATGCCATTTCATTAAATCGTATACGATAGTTTAATGGTTTTTACTTTACTTCAAGTGTGTAATTTTCTTAGTTTTAAGAATTAACAATCTAAATTGTCCAATATTAAAAAAAATGTAAATAAAGATTGAATAGACCTGGAACACTTGGAACCAAACTGTGCAGATTAGTGGTATTCTACAGTACACAGTTTTTCATAATTGTGTTTCGTTCTTAAAATGTGTTATTTTTATTTATCACTGCGAAACAAGCGAGGAAAACTCATATTCTTGCTCATGAGTTGTATATACCTTTATATCGGAATTTCAGTCATGTTTGACGGGCTACCTTAATAGTATATATATATGTATCCAAAAACTATACCAAAATATACAAAACCACTGAACTGATACAAAATAAAAATAAGTAAACTGAACAAAATGACAACTACTAAATGTATTTATTACACACACACACACACACACACACATATATATATATATATATATATATATTCGTGTACGAACTTGAAGTGAAGTTAGAGAACATCGATAGGAATCATAATTACATAGGAAAGTATGCGCGGAAATCGATAGGTGGCGCTGTGCACGAGATCTCAAGGTCGACATGCGTGGCTTCTTTATTTTAGACGCCAACTGCTTACGATCAACACGAATCGTTTTACAAACGCTGAGTCGACGAATATCCACTTTTCTTTTGCCTAGCCAACCGAAATGGACGAGTTGTTCTTCCTTTGTTTCCTGAAAGATATCCAAGTAGGTGTCAACCAAATCATCAGATGTTCCCTCTGGTATATCAGAACCTTGCGGAACGTGAATCATTCAGAGTAACGATGTAGGATACCATGTGGCCGCGAAAAGCGCGAACATGCTGTGGACCGAAATCTCGGAACCAGTGTAGGGGCGCTTGCCTCTGCCACCGGAACTTCTCAATAGACTCTCCATCGAGTTCTGCAGGGCGGCATACCTTTCATTTACAGAGAGTTCAATTACTGTAGCTGGACGCTCAACCACGACGTGTCACATTTCCACAGTAGTTTCTTTACCAAATTGCGACCAATGCAGCAAACTTTTCACATGAAGGGTTTTTCAATACGCACAACGAGAACATGAGGGCTTTAGACAATACGCACGGAACACGGCCACGAGCCGTATAACAACTATAAACTGTTAATGTGTAAACGAGCATCTTAGCGGACAGTTTGTAGCAAATAGTAGGTTTATAGTAACTTATAATAGGACGATACATACTTAACACGTTCACTGATGCAAAAAGTAAGAATTTTCAAATTTCTTCTTGAAAGTCGTTTGCCACCACAAATTCTGAAAGGTAAAATTCGCTTTATTAATACAGAAAAATTTCTGCCAATAAATAAGGATTTTTTTTTTATTTTAAAATAATGGTGAGAAAGTAATAAATTAAAGCCACGAATATTAAAGCTACGAGTATACTCGTAGCGTGGCAGTCGACGTGTTAACCACCTAGACTGGAAGTTCGCAAGTCACTCGTCTTTTTCATGGAGGTTCATCCGGAAATGCTTAAAGATGTGTTCATAACATGTTCGACGCGGAATGTGGTGCGCCGTCTCATTAAGGAAGGTGCGTAAGTGACTATTTGGACCGGACATTTTGAAACAATTGGATATTTAATTTTCTTGGTAAACTATTTTCTGATGATTGATATTTTCTGTGTTAATTTTCTTAAGAAAAATTAAAACCTAGTGAGTTTCTGTTAACGCATTTGTTTGTGTATTAAATTCCAATTGTAAAAATTTTATTGAAGATTTAATTTTCGCTGAATAATTTAATGAAAATGATATATCTTTGAAAAATTAGATTTTGGTTATCTACATCGAAGAGATGGCGATAACAATGAGGGTATACCTAGTTGGAAAGTGCAAAATTTTAAATTCTGCAGTGTAGAATATACTACACCGCAGAATTTAAAATTTTGCACTTTCCAACTGGGTAATACTGTCATTGTTGTATATCATGTAAACTACGAACTAGAAATGGGGTTTAGATAGCCAATAATCGCCGTGGTACGCATTTGTAAATTTATCTAATTTTGAGAGTATTAGGCGGTGTGTATAAATTCTACAAATATTATACAGGGCTACACATAACAAATCGCACAAATTACCTGGTCTGGAAAAAATCTGCTGAAGAGGGATTTTTAATGAGTTGTATAATAATTTTAAAGTTGAATGGCCCATTTTATTCTAGGATAAAAGAAATTTCTTAATATTATGTTAGTTATGGGAAGTGCATCACAATATATGCCTGTTGCCTGATTTTTAGTCCGTGTTTACTTCTAATTAACACATTTCTTTAAAAATTGAAGTCATTAAGCACTATTAATTTCTATTAAAAAATATTTTAGTGACTAATTCATATTTTATCTGTTACATATCTAGATTGATATAAGATTTTTTTTACTTTTTATCTTTGTTCAGCATGAACGGTATTACTAATAGTGTTACGCATTATATATCCATTTTTCAAGAAGGAATAACTTTAAATCCTTCGCATTTCAAAATTCATATTATATTAAATATGAATATTTGACGAAATTTCTATTTGTCATTCAGAAACTTAATTGGAAATGATTGATCTAATCTTACAATGAAATAAACTTACAAGTTCTTAATTATATTCTATTCGAAATTCTTATAGCTAATGAAATCCTGTGTCCAATAATGCAATTAATTGAAATATAAACAAATATTTATGAAGCCTTCGTCGTATGATGCCGCTAATTTATCTCAAAACAATCTTGCATGAATATCTGACGCTTTATTATTAAATAAAGCGTGAAGTAATATGACATATATGAAGGGCATAAAAGATATCTGCAAAATGATAATGTCAATCAAATTTCATATTATCTTTAATATTCAGAAATAGAACAAATCATTTTACCTAAATAATACACATTTTTTGCATAATGAAAAACTGACTATACTAATTAAAATATGTGTATAAAAGAATTAAATTATCTTCCAAGATTATTTTTTCAATTATTCGTATTTTATTGAATTCACTGAATAAATACTTAAAAAATTATTTAAAAATAAAAATAATGTAGTAAGAGTATTTTACTTTTAATATAACTGATCCATTTTTATTATTTAAGTAAAGGGATTTTATGTTTTTAATAAAGAAAATGATTGTAAAAACAAATTAAGATCTGATGGAAAATTGACCTTTAATTTTATATACACTGGTGTGCAAAAATTAAGGAAAAGTCACAAAATGCTAATTTTCAAATACGCGAACACTCAAAAGGAAATAATATAATTCGAGTAATTACAATTTCTACAACACATCCAGCCCATATAACATCTCATTCATGTCACACGTGGTCACAAGTGTCACAGTCACTACGGTGAAGCAAAAAAAAAAGGAAATTCCATACATCTCAATATGAGTCTCAAATAATCACTATATGTGACTCCACTGAGACGTCACTGTGACAGCTGCTTTGTGACGAGTCATCCTGTGACTTTGCTATGTAGTTACATTGTGACTCTCATGTGACTGTCATTTGTAGACTAAATTTCAAAGTCATCGTGAACGCTGCATTGTGATAAGTTACCAAATAATGTCACATTAAAGTCACATGACGACTTTCAGGTAACAGAGAGACTCTGTGAAGTAACCATTCTGCTCTTTTGGGAAAAGCCTCCATGTGACTATAATATGATATTATTTGGTGACTTATCATAATGTAACGTTCATGATGACTATGAAATTGAGTCTAAAAATGACAGTCACATGGGAGTCACACTTTAACTAAATTATAAAGTCACCTAGTGACTCGTTACAAAGCAGCAGTCACATTGACTTCTCAGTGGAGTCACATATAGTGATCTTTTGAGACTCATAATGAGATGTACGGAATTTCCTATTTTTTTGCTTCACCGTAGTGACTGTGACACTTGTGACCATGTGTGACATGAATGAGATGTTATATGGGCTAGCTGTGTTGTAGAGATAGTAATTACACGAATTATATTATTTCCTTTTGAGTGTTCGCGTATTTGAAAATTAGCTTTTTGTGACTTTTCCTTAATTTTTGATAACCAGTGTATTATACCATACCATATCATCAGGCATTATTACCATAGTAGAGAGCTATCAGAGTATAGACATTTTTCATTATATATTACTCAAGTTATTAAAAAAATTCTTATATTGTTTGTATACATTTACACTAAAAACAATTTTTTAAAACAAATTTCGGTACTTTTCATAAAAAACATATACTCCAATGGTTTTAAAGCATGCTATATATCAATATTAGATTTACCTGGCATATTATGTACAATGCATCGTCTACACTGCCTAGATCAATTTCAAAAAACGTTTTCAATTCTTCCTCGGAGGCTTCTTCTGTTTGAAATGATGATGTTTTGGCTTATATGCAGTTCTTCACGAGATCTTATAACTTTCCCTTTTTTTCCCTGCCCTCTCTTCAGTTTTTTCTTTTTCTTCCAGCATTAGATGACAGCAGCTGTCGATAGCGGAAAGTGCGATGTCGTTCAATAAATTTTCATTTTCTAAGCAGATTTCTATATCTTCTCTCATTAATATGTTGTGGAGGTTTTCGTAATTGGCTGGTTTTCCTATTTTAAGTGACTGTGGTTCCAAGTGGGTTTTTATATTTCCTCTTGAAAGGGCTGAGAAGAGCAGATTATGAAAGGTAACTGGCAAAGCGAAACTAAACCAATTAAACGAAATTTTACTCCTAACACACCAATGATATTTGGAAAACTGAAAGACCATAAAAATCCATTCAAAATGAGACCAATTGTTAATTAAAAACTAAGCCCAACCTATGACAGAAAAATATATGAGAAAACAATATGATAGAATGCTCCCCCCTTCTGATGTATCAGTTAGTTCAACACGGAAATTTATACAGATATTAAAGGAACTAGGGGATCGTACCCGCGATTGTTACAAAATATAGGTGAAAACTTTTTTTTTCATTATTGAAAACTAATAATTTTTTACATGATGTATATTTTACAGATTGACCGCTAACAATAAAAAGCATTTTTCATATAAAAAAATGAATTATACAATCAAATAATATTTTGAAGTTTATCAAAAGCAATATTTTCGTATTAGCCGCATGCTAAGAGTTATAGACGAAGATTTAGCTACTTACGGCATCCTTTTATATAAGTGAAAATTTTAAAACTAAGGCAAGTTGTTATGTTTTCATATACATATCTAAATTCATCTGTTTATTGCGCGTAATTTTCACGCGGATTTGTTTGATTTCGTTTTTGTTCTTCGTCTTGATATTATCTGTTTTGAAAAAAGGTGCAGTTGCCTAAATCGGGCCAATTTAAGTTGCTTAAATTGGACCAGATATATGATCATAAATTTGAAAAGTAAGTAATAAATTTTGAGAGCTTGTACGATTTGTACACTATTTTTTTTATTTTATAACATTTTATAATGGATTACTATCTCCATGCAAGTTTTTGAATATATATATATTTTTTTTGTATCTGAATCAATTTCTTTATATAGTTCAGGCCAATATGAACATAAAAATATATTTAAACATTCATACAATAAATTTTGTTTGCAATTTCTTTTATCTTGTATGTATTTGTATTTATTTTCTTTAAAGTCTTTATTCCTACGGCATATTTGATTTTCAGAGTTGAATTCAAACGTTTTCCTCCTGAGCACATTTGAGGTTCTGTGAGGGGGTGGGTCCGACTTTTTACAGTTCTGGAGGGTGGGATTACACTTTTTTTGCCATTAAAAATCATAAAATCTAAAACCTTTCAGGGGGAGTGGTTATGTCAAAGCTCCGGAAGGGGGGACCCCTGAATTCAACACAGTTTGAATATATAATATTTTGCGTTTTCAGTAGAGAATATTTTTGAAACACTTTTTTAATATAATTTTAAAATGTTGAAAACGACGCAGACAAAATCTCTGGAAGAAAAACCCTCGTGACAGCAAAAGCTGTTAAAGATATAGGAAACGAACAGGAGAGAGTAAGTTGTGAAGAAATTGACCTGAAGGAAGGCTGCAGCTACAAATCCCCCCAAAAGCCAAATAATCATTAAAAATGTTACCTCCCTTGCTAAATTCAGTTGAATCAAATTACAGGGGGAGCCAAAATACAGTTGCTTCAGCATCTTCGCCATATAAAATAAACCTTAAAATGAAAAAAAAAAAAAAAAAAACGGGCAGCACACTCACAGCATAAAAACAACTGAAACATCAAGTTTTAGTAGGCGTATTGCAACTGGAAAAAATGACGGAAGGAAGAACTACAAATATAATGTAAAGAAAACTTCTGTTTAAAAAAAAGTCTAATGATTCAGACTCTAAAAGAAAATTCTAGTCAGTGATGATTGCTTTTGCCTAATTTTTAAGAAAAATAAAATAGCGGAAATGATTCAGTGTGCATATTGCCAAATACGGTTCCATGTTGTGTAAATTCTAATGGAAAATGAATAATCGAAATGCTTGTGTAAGCTTTGCATCACTTTTACATGATATTCAAGTAACTGGCAATTAGTTCCACAATTTTTATTCTTAATTACTGATAACTTTGATTTATATCTTGAATACATTTTGATATAAAACAACTCTTATTTTCATATTTGATTTCATTATAGTATTTCATTGCTGTTACTTTGTTTGATTGTTTCATTAATTGTAAGCTTTGCTTTCAATAAAATTAGTTATATTCCTTAGTCATTAAAACATCCTTATATTTTTTGTTCAAATTTAGGAGACTGGGGGTCCAACTTATGTGACCAGTTACTGAATTTGGACCACTTTTGACAAAGTTTTCAAATTAAAATAAAACTTAAGATTTTCAAAAAGAAATTGATTTAATGATTTATTTAGTTAGTAGATGAATAGATTGACCTCGTGTAGGGATATTGTGTAGATATTCCAAAAATTAAGTGAGTTACACCTGAAAATAAGTGAAGTGGTCCAAATTCGGCTAATCTCCCCTATCTCGAAAAATAAGTGCAGAACTATGTTTTAGAAAAAACTTCAAAGTTACAATTTAATTAAATTAAGGGATTTAGATAAAAGTATTGCGTAATCATGCTATCAATGCATTTCAGACATTTCACTTATAAGTTTTCATAATTAATTTAAGAGGATGTGATTTATTATACTTTAGAATATTTAAGAGATTTTCAAAAAAAATTAGGTTTTTTTTTTACTTTAATTTAAAGTATTATTTAGATATAAATACAAAGGTGAATTATCTTTTATTAGTAGACATAGTTTCTTATATTAAAAAGCAGGAAAACCAACGTTTAAAAATGCACAAAAAATACATGAAAAGCAGCAAACAGCTGATTCGAATCTACTAGCGAAATTCTTCTTCAGTGCAAGATAGGGAAAAAGGAAAAGCGTGCTAGAAAAAGCAAGACCGAACAAAATGATAGACAGAGACGCGCTGGCTTATATACCAGATGCGGGTACCGAACGCGTCAAAAACAACCAATGAGAGAAGCAGTGGAAACGACTGGGTGGACATGTAGCGACATCTACCGGAGAAGGAGAGAAAAATAAACCAAAAAAGGGGAAATTAAATTTGTATCGCGCTGGTTGAAATTAAATAAACACAAACTCGTCAATAACTCACAACACTTAATAAATAACAAAGTGAACTGTATCACACGTTTAATTATAAACCCTCTTCGTTTCAAACTCTTAGAATAGAATAAAATACATGTCAACAAAAAAGAACGTTGCCATTTTTTAGAAATTAAACTTACACAAAAATGCTCGCACTGAGCATTGGCAGACGATAAATAAATTTCGAACATACACCCCCGGCCTTGAAATCTTCAAGGGGTACAAATAAAAGAGTTATATATGTTAATGAAAGTTGTTGTTAATGAAAGGGCAAAGGACAGAGTTTATGAACCGCTCGTTTAAAATTTCCGGCAACAGTTCTTACTATAGCGACTCTCACACGACCGTCATGGCCATGAAATATCTGAATAATTCTTCCTAACTTCCACTGAAGAGGGGGAAGAAGTTCATTTTTAATTAACACTAAGTCACCAACATTTAAATTTGCTGTCGCACTCAACCACTTGGGACGTTGTTGGAGTTGAGACAAATACTCACCACTCCATCGCTTCCAGAAGTGCTGAACTACTCTCTGGGTTAATTGCCAACGGCGAAGTCTATTAGGGGAATTTCAGAAACGTCAAGTTCTGGAATAGCCGGCAAGGCGGCACCAGTCAAAAATGACCTGGTGTCAGGACTTGTATATCACTTGGATCGTTCGACAGAGGACATAAATTCTCGAGTTCAAACTGGCTTCAATTTGTGACAATAATGTAGAGAATTCTTCAATTGTAAATAGTGAATTTCCCATTGTTCTACGTAGATGATATTTCACAGATTTTATGTTAGCTTCCCAAAGCCCACCAAAATGTGGAGCAGAAGGAGGATTAAAGTTCCAGATGATACCTTCATTAGCCACATAATTCTGTAATGTTTGATCCTTACTAATGGAGGATACGGAATTGTATAACTCACGCAGCTCCCTACTTGCACCCTTGAAATTTCCTGAGCAATCACTAACCAACTCAGCTGGTTTACCTCTACGGGCAACAAATCTTTTCAGAGCAGCCAAAAATGTGGAAGCTGTCAAATCCGAAACCAATTCAAGGTGAATAGCACGAGTTGAAAAACAAATAAAAATAGCAATATAACTCTTAAACGACTTGATATTTCTACGATTTCTCTCCATGCACATAAATGAGCCGGCATAATCAATTCCAGTCTTTGAGAATGGACGACTTGGCCTACCACGTATGGCTGAAAGATCTCCCATTATCTGAGTGCCAACAGATGGTGAAGCATGAAAACATTTTAAGCAACTCCTCACTATATTTCTTACTGCATCTCGACCACTTAAAATCAAGAAATTGGTTCGAAGAACAGCTAAAAGAAGCTGTGGACCAGCATGTAAATAAGTTATATGGTAATGTTTGATAATTAATGCAGTTATATGATGTATCTTAGGCAATAATATTGGGTGTTTCTGATCTTCTGAGACATTAGCATGTCTCAATCTTCCAACAACACGCAAAATACAATTATGATCCAGGAATGGGTTTAAAGACAAAAGTTTACTTGAAGATTTTAAAGAGTTGTGATGACTTAAATCAGATATTTCATCACGGAAACACTCGTTTTGGACTATTTTCAGAATTTTCGTTGTGGAATTTGAAAGCTCTAAGACTGAGAGAAAACCATTTACTCGATTTGATAACGACTTTCTTGCATTGTCTACAAATCTTAAGCACCATGCGACGATTCGTACTAGTCTATTCCAAGAAGAATATCTGAAAATCAGATGATCATTATTAAGTTTAGAAATATTTACAACACAATTCCTTTTTTCTTCCTTTAGGATAATTTTTTGTACATCCTTGCCTTCAAATGATTCATTAGACGGTTTATCCCATGGCTGTCTTAACCATTTAGGACCATGAAACCATAGCTCACAATTCACTAATTCCGATGGTAGCATACCTCTTGTTCCGCGGTCAGCTGGATTTTCAAGCCCGCGAACATGATTCCACGAAATATTAGGCAGTGTTTCTTGGACGACTCTCACGGCTTGCTACAAAGATTTGCCATCTATGAGGCTCTGAAGAAAGCCATGCCAACGCAACCTTAGAATCAGTCCACGCAAATACTTCACTCTCCTTGAGACTTAAGTGATCCAAAACAACTTTTAGCAAATTTGTCAAAAGAAGAGCTGAACAAAGTTCCAGCCTTGGGATTGACTGAGCCTTAATGGGTGCGACCTTAGTTTTAGATGTCAAAAGTTTTACGGTGATTGTCTCATTCTGAGAAAGTGAACGCATATATATTGCTGCACAATATGCTTTTTCAGACGCATCACAAAAGGCGTGAATTTGAAGGTTTATCTTATCTGAAGCTAATACAAATCGAGGAATTTTCAACTTAGAAATTACCTTTAAATCATTCCGAAAAGATGTCCACCGTTTACTATGTTCTTCACTAATTGGCTCGTCCCAGGTAAGTGAAAACTTCCATAAGTCTTGCAGCAGTACCTTCATGAAAACAACACAGGGGGAAAGCAATCCTAGCGGATCAAACACCTTTGCAACTTCTGACAAAATATCTCCTTTTTCTCATGGTCTAAAGCAGTGAAACAGAAGAAATCACCCGTTAAATTCCATTGAATTCCTAAAATTTTTATCCCGCCATCATTAGTCAAGAGCAATGACTCTGTACTTTCCTTACATTCTTCAGAAATATTCATCAGTACTCCAGGTACATTTGAAATCCATTTTCGTAAATTAAAGCCACCTCGTTTCATTAATAAAGTCAATTGACTAATTAGTTCCACAACTTCTTCCTCATTCTGGCCGCCAGAGAGAAAATCATCTGCATAAAAATCTTTCAACACAGCTGCAGATGCCAAAGGAAAATCGTTTTTCTCATCTAAGGCAAGCTGATGAAGAGCTCTTGTATACAGAAACAGGGCAGATGACGTACCATAAGTGACTGTTGTTAAACGATATTCCTCTAACGGATCCTGGGAATTTTCTCTCCAAAAAATTCTTAAAAAATCTCTATCTTCTTGATTAATCAAGATTTGTCTAAACATCTTCTCTATATCTGCTCGTACAACAATAGGCAAAGCTCTAAATCTTAAAAGAATTGGAAAAAGTTCCAGTTGTATACGGGTTCCGACTATTAGAATATCATTCAAGGACACACCTGAGGTAGATTTAGCAGAGGCATCAACAAATGCAGAGACCCTTTCCGATTTGGATATCCGTTCCATATGACCCAAATCTGAATATTCCTTCATAAACTCTGGATAGTTTTTATAAATAGACTGTTGTTTTGAAAGTTTACGTTCCAAAGAACGAAATCGCTGTATGGCTAATTCCTTAGTATCATCTAATTGCGATGGAGACTCTTTAAATGGGAGCTTCACAACAAATATTCCAGAACTATTTCAAAAATAATTGCTCTTAAAATGGTCTTCACATTCTTGTTCTTCCTTAGAAATTCGAACTAGCTCAGGAATGGAATCTAAAGACCAAAACTTTTGAACTAAATCATCTAGTTGAAATTGAATATTATTAACAGAAAATGTACGTTGATTGTATCAAAAGAGGTGGTTCCCGTAATTATCCAACCAAGTTTAGAACATTCGGCGAAGGGTAGAGTTTCTTCTCTTTTTATAACTTCCCCTTTAAGCAATGTAAAGAAAACGTTAACACCTAATAAGATATCTACTGGTCTTGATTCAAAGTATTGGTTCTGCTAGAACTAAATCATTGAAATTATTCACAATATTTGAAGGAATAGAACTATACGGCACATTTGATGTGATTATTTTTATCACAAATGCTCTAGTGGCAAATCTCACTTCAGAATTAAAATGGGGAATAAAATTTAAATTTACCTCTTCATTAGATTCAGCATTATAAGAACCTAAACATGTAATCTGTACTTTAGTAGATTGCCTAGGTAAACATAATTTGCGCATACAATTTTCACTTATGAAAGAGGCTTCACTGCCACTATCCAGCAAAGCGCGACAGTTTACATGACTACCCAGTGAGTCACGAACCTTAATCATTGCAGTACAAAGTAGAGTTTGCTTATTTTGCAATGAATGTAATCCCGACACAGAGTTGTTTGGAAACTCAAAGATGCTAGCACAAGAAGTTTGATTTAATGACTCAGTTGGTCTCGGCTGAAGTTCTGGTGCGTTCGGAGACAGAGGGCCAGTTTGCGTTTCATTTACACTATCTGAATAAGATTTCGGGTCTCTCGGAAGATGTAAAATTGTATGGTGAGGCTTATGACACACTTTCCATTTACTTAAATTCTTACAGATTTTTGCATGGTGTTTATCTAAAAGACAATTGTAACAGAAGTTGTTTCTTCTAATCAATTCTATTCTGTTATGTACACTTAACTACAAGAATTTAGGACATTTATACAACGGATGTGATTCCTTGCATAGACAACAACTATTACTAGAAGACAACAATGTCGTTAGTTTACCTTTCTTTATTTCCTTTACTGAGGATTTGCTGTTTTGAAAGGTTCTAGCGTGATCCTTCAAGAAAGATAATAAATTATCAAGAGTTCCCACCTCCTCCTTTTTTAATGTTCTTTCCCACCAATATCTCGTATTTTTATCAAATTTATCAGTAATTACATAAACAATCATTACTTCCGAAAATCCACTAACGTCTTGTTTAAGCACACTTAACAAACGCACACATTCGCTTATAACATCTACACTCTCTAAAATAGACTGTACATTATCCGAAATACAAGGCATTCCAATTAACCTCTTAATTAATGCATTAATTAACTCACGCTTATTTGAATATCGCTCCTTTAATAATTCTAAAGCTGTCTTATAGTTTGAATCAGATATTGGAAGACTCTGAATAATTTTAAGTGCACTGTTTTTACATGCCGATTTCAAATACTGCAATTTTTGACAGTCTGATAAACTCTCATTATTATCCACACTAGCTTTAAAAAAATCATAAAATGATATCCATTCTTCTAAATTACAACTAAACGTAGGAAGTTTCAATTTTGGGAGCTTTACTTCTGGTATTTGAGATTTAGAAAGACTATTATTTTGATTCGAATCATTTAAATTAAATTTTGAGTTTTTTCGGTTAACACTTAACCAAAGATTGTCAAGTTTATCCTGTACAGATTGTTGCTCATCAATAAAATTATCTGCATCTTCTTCTTTACATTGTGAAAAAATTGCATTAAAAATTTCATGTAATTCCTCATTTAATTTTTCGATTTTATTTTCGAATAAAGCAAGCTGACTAGAATCAGCATCATCTGTCGAACTAATAATATTATTTTCTAGTTTAGTGACAGTAGCTTTTAAAACTCGTTTTTTAACTAAAATGTCTTTAAATTCAGTCATAATGAGATAATATTAACAAAAAAGACTCACCAAATAGTATATATGTTTGAATGATGCAGCTTCTTTATTTATTTTAACATCACAACTTCGGAACGATAACATGATTACTCTTGAAAATGAAACTCATCTTAATTTCGTTCTATCACTCGATTAACAAAAAGAAAAAATATCAAATCTCCGGTAGACGTAACCAAAAATTTATGTATCGCGCTGGTTTAAATTAAATAAACACAAACTCGTCAATAACTCACAACACTTAATAAATAACAAAGTGAACTGTATCACACGTTTAATTATAAACCCTCTTGGTTTCACACTCTTAGAATAGAATAAAATACATGTCAACAAAAAAGAACGTTGCCATTTTTTAGAAATTAAACTTACACAAAAATGCTCGCACTGAGCACTGACAGACGATAAATAAATTTCGAACAAAATTAATGCTTTACAAATACTTGGAAAATCAGGAGTACTAGATAAGTCATTGACTTAAGAGTGAGAATTTTTAATGATATGTTAAGCTTCCCAAAAATCAAGACCAAGGCTAGAAGAACATTTTTGGATAATTATGGCTGAGGAAAAATCGAACCTATGTTGAGAAGTCCAAGAATGTTGAGCAATAGAAGAACGTTTAAACTCCTGATTTTTAACATAACCTTCATGCTCTTTTAAACGAAATCCAAGAGCACGTTTAGTCTGGCCAATATAAGAAAGGCCCATACTGGCAAGAGATTTGGTAAATACCCCAGTTATCAAGGCGACAACGGAGTGTTTGAGATTTGAAAAAGTGATTTTAATAACAGGAGAAAAATTAACATTAAAATCAAACCTTCTTAAGATTTTTGCAACTTGCTGACTGATTTTAGGAAAAAATGGTAACACAACAGAAGCATTAGAGTTGGAATTAGAATGCTTTTCAGAATGGACGGATTTCCTCAAATTCTTATAAATAGAAACAATAATATTAGAGGAATAACCACGATAAACAGCAATAGCTTTAAGGTAATTAAGTTCAGCATTAAGTAAGTGGGGAGTGGAACAAATATTGGTAGCCCGAAAAAAAGTATTGATAGCAGCGAATGTCTGGTTAGGGGGATGAGAAGAACACCTGTAAGGTGGGAGACTGACAGCAAATGGTTTACGAAAGACGGTAGTCTGAAAGCCATTTTCACAACAAATAACAAGGACATCCAGGAAAGAAAGACAGTTATTGGTCTCAATTTCAGAGGTAAATTGAATGCAGGGATCAGTGGAATTCATAATAGAGAAAAAATATGATTAAATCCGGGTTCATTTAAACCAGGACATAAACATAATCAACAAAACGAATA
This sequence comes from Maratus speciosus, assembly GCA_963932465.1. Classification (NCBI taxonomy): domain Eukaryota; kingdom Metazoa; phylum Arthropoda; class Arachnida; order Araneae; family Salticidae; genus Maratus; species Maratus speciosus. Next base: position 4,622,949 of record OZ010786.1, on the reverse strand, counting down.
TAGAACGGAAATTTTAAAATTTCAAAAAGTTTGACCTCAATATTGTGCATATAAATATCTCATAAAATTGGACTAAGAGGATTACCCATAGCCAAACCGTCAATCATACAAAAGAAATTACCATTGAAAGCAAAAGTATTTTGCGATAAGCAAGCGCGAGTGAAGGACAAGCTCCTTGATTTCAAAATAAGAGATATGGAATTCACAAAGACTTTTCTTGAGGCAATCTAACGCCCCTCAACCGGAAAGTTTGTAAATAATGATTTAACATCAAAAGAAACCATGATGTAACCCTGCGGCTTAAAAAATTATGAAGTTTTTTAACAAAATCAAAAGAATTCTTAACAGTGAAACAGTTACTGCTCAAAAGTGGGGAAAAACAGAAACTAAATATTTGGCAAGCTTATAAGAAGCTGTACCGACACCAGAGACAATAGGTCTAAAAGGAAAGTCGGGTTTATGGACCTTAGGTAAAGCATAAAACCTGGCACAATGCGCAGCAGACGGAATAAGAGATTTCTTAAAGTTAGCAGGAATAATGGAAGAAGACTTGATGGCAGACTTAATAGAGTTAATTTCATTAGTGGAAGGGTCTTTGCGGATATCCACATACGGACCATCATTAATTAATTTATGGGATTTTTCCAAATATGTAGATTTGTCGAGAAGAACAATCTGACCACCTTTGTTGGCCTTAGTAATAATTAAGTTTGGATCAGAACGCAAAAATTTCAGACATTGTTTAACAGAATTTTTAAGATTAAGCTCATAAACGTTAGAATTTACATCAACAGTTCTGTTTTTCTCCACTTTTGAGCAGTAACTGTTTTAACGTTAGGAATTCTTTAGATTTTTGCTAAAAAACTTCATAATTTTAAGCCGCAGGGTCACATGATGGTTTCTTTTGATGTTAAATCATTATTTACAAACGTTCCAGTTGAGGGCACTTTGGAATGCCTGAAGAAAATGCTTTGTGAAATCCATTGCTCTTATTTTGAAATCGAAAAGCTTATCCTTCTCACTCGCGCTTGCTTGTCGCAAAATACTTTTGTTTTAAATGGTAATTTCTTCTGTATGATTGACAGTTTGGCTATGGGTAATCCTCTTAGTCCAATTTTATGCGATATTTCTGAGCACTATTTTGAGGTCAATATTTTTGAAATTCTTAAATTTTTAAATTTCGGTTCTATGTTCGTTATGTTGATGATGTTTATGTCCTGGTTTAAATGAATTTGGATATTTATCATATTCTCTCTATTATGAATTCCATTGATCCCTGCATTCGATTTAGATCTGAAATTGAGACCAATAATTGTCTTTCTTTCCTGGATGTCCTTGTTATTCATTAGGAAAATGGCTTTCAGACAACCGTCTTTCGTAAACATTTTGCTGTCAGTCTCCCACCTCACAGGTGTTCTTCTCATACCCCAAACCAGAAATTCGCTGCTTTCAATACTTTTGTTTTTCGGGCTACAAATATTTGTTCCACTCCTCTGTTACTTAGTGCTGAACTTAATTACCTTAAAGCTATTGCTGTTTATCGTGGTTATTCCTCTAATATTATTGATTCTATTTATAAGAAATTAACGAAATCCGTCCATTCTAAAAAGCATTCAAATTCCAACTCTAATACTTATTACTTGTGTTACCATTTTTTCCTAAAATCAGTCACCAAGTTGAAAAAATCTTAAGAAGGTTTGATTTTAATGTTATTTTTTCTCCTGTTAATAAAATCACTTTTTCAAATCTCAAACACCCCGTTGATCTCCTAGATAACTGGGGTATTTACCAAATCTCTTGCCAGTGTGGCCTTTCTTATATTGGCCAGACTAATCGTGCTCTCAGATTTCGTTTAAAAGAGCATGAAGGTTATGTTAAAAATCAGGAGCATAAACGTTCTTCTATTGCTCAACATTCTTGGTCTTCTCAACATACGTTCGATTTTTCCTCAGCCATCATTATCCAAAAATTTTCTTCTAACCTTTATCTTAATTTTTGGGAAGCTTTCCACATCATTAAAAATTCTCACTCGTTAGTCAATGACTTATCTAGTACTCCTGATTTTCCAAGTATTTGGAAAGCATTAATTAATTTTCCCTTTTTTGGTTTATTTTTCTCTCCTTCTCCGGTAGATTTCGCTACTTGTCCACCCAGACGTTTCTACTGCTTCTCTCTCATTGGTTGTTTTTGACGCGTTCGGTACCCGCATCTGGTATATAAGTCAGCGCGTCTCTGTCTATCATTTTGCTCAGCCTTGCTTTTTCTAGCACGCTGTTTCTTTTTTCCTATCTTCCACTGAAGAAGAATCTCGCTAGTAGATTCGAAACAACTGTTTTCTGCTGTTCATCTATTTTTGTGCATTTTTAAACGCTGCTTTTTCTGCTTTTTAATATTGTTGCACAAAGGCTTTATTTGCTATTTTTAAGTTTCTTATCTTGTCGTTATCTAAGCAAAAAGGGTTAGAGTAAAGCTTTCCCAAACATTATTTTAAGCGTAATTATATTAAGTAACTCACTTTTAAAATGGCTTAAGAAAGACATTACACCATTTCGATATTTCTTAAATTTTCAGTAAACTGATATTTTTTATTTCCCTTCTAAATATCATTATTATCGATGTTAAGTAATGTTTCGTTTTTTTTTTTCCGGTACACTTTCAGCTTGTCAATAAATTTTATTTGAGTATTATATAATTATTTATAAATAATAAAGTTATTTAATTTATTTTATGCATATACATATTAAACTACTACAAATTATACGGAATGAGATATTTCATATTAGAACTAATTTTATTTCTATTCAAATTTATGAATGATAAATCTGAAATATTTAATTAATTAGATGGAATAAGAAATAATTGCATTTTGGGATTTCATTTGTAGGATTTCATTTTCTGTAGAGTATAAAGTTGTGTGTGTAATGATATATATCGATACAGAGTTCTTAAATACGAATGTCTTCGTTTTTTGCGATATCAAAATCTGTTTCAAAATAAAATTTAAAAAATAGAATGAAAGTAGATCATTTACATTTCAAACTTCGCATTCTTTAATTCGAAAACCCTCACCAGTAACTGCAAAATTGCAAAAACAAATTTTTCTTAATTTATTACTCTGCTTTCTATGCATGACTTGTTCAATAGTCTTCTTAAAACACAGCGAAGTTTTATTATATTTACATAAAGAAAACTTTTTTGTAAAAATTCTGGGCAGTGGTATATACGATGAATCCGTAATTAACGCCGTTGCAATTACACTATTAAAATTAAACTAGCAAAATTACGTATATATTGTTTAGTGGAGCTCTTTATCCTGCGGTTCATTTTTGCAAAAGACAGCTGTTGTAAATAACAGACCATTTGAGTGAATTGTGTATTCTGGAATGTCATCCAGACAGCTTAACAAGATGAGCATTGGCAAATAAAACAAAGATTCTCAGTTCGACTCCCAGCATGGACACAGTCTGTTGAAAAGTTTTGGCTAGCCGTATTATTTATGCGTACATATTTCAACGCTAATTAGAATTTGGTGTATATCTCCAAGAGGCCGACGCTGCTTTGTTGTGCTTTTCAGGATTCCTCTGATGCCTAAATCTCGGCATATGTGGAGTAAAATTGCACAAACTTTTATATGTAAGTTGTTTTTTTCTCAAAATCCATGCTAATTCTGTTTTTTTTCTTTTTTCTTTTTTTTTTGGATCACTTAAAAGGAGTTTCTGCTATCCTATATTTCATAATTGAGTCCACAACCTGATGATGCAATTCCGCGACCGTGGTTTGCCATTTATGTAACTTTTATAAGCTTGCAACTATATTGTTGTAAGCTACATTATTGATTTTCTATTGTGCAGAAACACACCAAATTATTTATTTGAGATCGTGCTATATTTTTTTATTTAATTTACTGATTAATGCATCTCTGTGATAAATTTAAAAGCACAATGTGCCCTATATTCATATTTATTCATAATAAGCACATTTCTGTTAATACGGCTTTGCAAGAATATTACAAACGTTTTCAAATGCTAGTAAGTACGTCACTAACACTTGTTACTTTATCGCCATGATATTGTATAATGTATATATCTTGAGTACTTTTTTCATCACCTTAGTAGCTTATTTTTTCGAGTGCTTCTATTACTTTGTTCATTTAAAGCCTAAAAATTGATAAAGCAAAATTAGATAATTATTTTAAATAAAACAATAAACAGAGAAGGTTAACTTGTTTAATTAGAAAAACAAAGAGATTTCTAAAATATTTTCTAGTGAAATTGGTTATTATTAAAGATTAAAGAAAAAATTATTCTTTACTATATTGTTTCTTTCATCGAAAGAACAACTTTTTGCCAGCGGCTAATAACATTTAATGACAGGTATTATCTCGAAGAGATTTTTTTCGCTGAATAATTTTTTCTAAGGATACAATAGTCTTTAGATTTTTTTTTAGTTAGTTGTTTTCTTGTCTTAAAATATATGCCTTTGGCTGAACTCAAGGGTCGGTGTTTGTTTTATATAAATGAACAATGACACATACAAGAAATGTCTGAAAGAAAGAAGACAATATTTTAAAATTTTGGTCATATAAATTGCTTCATTTTTTCATTGCTTCATTTCATTAAAAATACCCTCTTTATGTTTCAGTGTTTCGAAATAGTTTATGAATAAATTCCGCAGTACATAATTTGCAGTATTATTAAAATAGATAAACTTAGGGTTTTAAGTTCAGGAATTATTTAAAAAAATTCTTGGTCGTATTTTGAGGAAAAGATATTTTGAGTCTTACTTATTTAATTAATAACTGAAATATCTATTATTTTATTTCAAAGGAATTTTAATGCCATTGATATATTTATATTAAGACAGCTATTTAATATATTTTATATATTTTATTACATTCTTATTATTATTTTATATTCTTTGAAGTAAAATACCTTAGTGATGAAGTATATTCGACAAGTAACAATAAATTTGGAGTTTTTCTTTAATAGTGTAAATAAATGTAAAAAGTCATAAATTTAGACTTATAGAAATGTTTTCTATTAGCAACTTATTTTATTTAGCACGTATTATAACACAATTTTTATGTTCATATAGGTTGTCCCGTTTTATTTTTAATCAATACCGAATTCCTTAAGCATTACTTTTAAAGGTATTGCTTTTAAGGTAACTCCGATTTCAAAGACATTTTAAATGTATACCATCAACATATAGAACCCCTTAACGTCAAAATAAATATTTTTCAAAAACATATAAACTTTAAATTTTTATATGATTTCTTCTTCCATAAGTCTTATATACAATACTGTAATTAAAAAAGAAAAACGTTTCCGTGCTGTATATAAAAAAACCAGTAAAAATTTCATTATTTCACGACGAAAACTCACGAAATTATAAAACTCTGAATTTTTAAAAAAATTTTATTTTCTTCTGCAACGAATGGAAAAACTCGTTTTTTTTTCTCACCATAACACCGAAAGTTAAAAGTCTTCGTATTTAATACACATTTTATGCGAAATATATAATTAATAACAGTGTTGTTCAGACATTTTATAAATATTGCTATAGATCGATAAGCAGTTTCGGCATTAAATTTTTTAATTAGGAAAAACCTTATATTTGTATAATAATCTACACATTTACATAGCTATTTTGTTGCAATATTCTTTATCTATGAAGATAATTAACTTATTTCAATATTTGTATAATAAGCTACACATTTACACAGCTATTTTTGTTTCAATTTTCTCTTTCTACGGAGATTATGAACTTATTATAATGATCTACACATTTAAAAAGCTAATTTTGTTTCAATATTCTCTATCTACTAAGTTAAATAACTTATTTTAATTTGACAAGAATAGTTCACATTTATGGGGCATGTTCTTTATGTAACGGTGAAAAGGTATCAAGAACTGGGATGACACGTCATTAATATCAAGTTTCGATAGAAAGGAAAGTGCAGGACTCTTTATTTTTCTGCTAGCTAAACATGGAAATTCTGTATGGCGGTGCGGGTTTTAACAAATGGAATTCTGCATAAAAGTCGTCCTAATTTAGTCCAGTACACAATAGCAGGTGCGTGAGCATATGCTTTTTCTTAAGGTTTTCAAAATTCTGTTTTATTTTCAGTGAATATTTAAATAAATCTTATAAATAGCCATCTGGTGTTACATTTGATGTTTTTTCTCCCTTTTCTCTATAAACTTATTTTAGTTTCCTAATAACTGTAAAAAGGAAGTGCTACACGTGCAAAATTTATATAAAGAATTCTTTTTAAGTACTTCTTGTAATTTATGTAAATGCTCCCCAACATAATTTTTATTAGTAAAATTTTAACTTATTTCGTAATTTTAACCTTTTTTTTTCTTAAAGACTAGGGAGCTCTGCCCCCTACGAGCTACGCTCGCCAACCCCCCGTTCACACACCGCAGACTCTAACAGCACGCCAATTTGATCTGCTTTAAAAGATTTCGGTAGCTTGAATTATAATTTGAATATGACAATTATAATCTGACGTAATTTTCACCAAACCTTTATTTGTCTTTTTAATATTCCCATAAAAATACTTTTGTTAGAAATGAAATATTATGATCATCTTAAAATATCAAATAAATGTCTCGCGCAATTTTTAAATTTAAACTGTTTTGCAATATTGTTTTTTGTTCATTTTACGTTATAAGTGTAATGGGACGTAATTTCTCCTATTAGGACTTCTAACGCATGTTAATGAATTTGTTATTTTGCAATATTCTTTCTCTTTTAAAAATCAGGTGTAAATATAGTTTTTATGACGTAATTTTCAATTAGTTCCCGCTTTTTCTATTTTCTGTTTATAATAGTCACATGTAAAATAAATTTTTAATTTGAAGCAAACATTATTGTTTGCGCTGTTTATACAGTTGGCAACAGTTTAAATTAATACAATTTTTAAAATATCTAAAAAATATCTCTCGAAATGCTGAAAATTTGAATTTAAAATAGAAATAAAACCTCAAAAAATGAGTCAAATTAAAAAACTAAAAAAAATTAAATTAAAAAACTGCACACCGGGAAATTCTGACGCATAAAATGATCTAAACTTAATTAAATTCCTATGTACAGTTTTTGCTCCTATAAAACTTTTTTAATGGAACGATTTTGTCCAACTTTGGCATTAAATATCTCTTAAAATAATTCTTCGATTTGAAAACTGTCTGCATTAGCGTGTTGATCAAACATTTTGCTATAATACCACCGATTTTCATATTTTTGTATACAATAGTTTTCTTAATATTAACAAAGAAAGACCTCCTCAACTGTTTATCAATCATTTCTCTATAATACTACCGATTTTCATATTTTTGTATGCAACAGTTTTATTAATATTAACGATGAAATTCCATGCTTAAAGCATTCAAATTGGATGCCGATCTACCGGGAATATTGACGCAGATTTTCATTGGTCCATTTCCAAATCAAAACTTTTTTTATATATATAGAAGGAAACGTCTTCATGTGAATTACATGGTGTCCATAACAGAATGTTCCAGTTTCAATGGTATATTAAAACACTTTATTATGACTATTTTCAACAATTCATGCATCAAATTGAACGTAAACTAACCTAGATTTTCTTGCAAATGTTCGATATGTGCACGTTCAGTAATACGGCAAACATCCAACATAAAATCCACTTTTTCCCAAACTTCGGTTAACAAGTCCGGAGAAGTGAACGTAATAGCCTCTTCAATTCTGTGTCCTAACTCTGGAAAATCATTTGGTAGGGTCGGAACGTACACACGATATTTATAAAGCCCCAAAGGAACAAATACCATGCTCTAAACGGCTTTTTAATTTCAGCCCCAAAATAGCGCTTTACGCTCAGAATTCGCCATTTTCCGTATGTGGCACTGCACGCGAGTCAATAACAAAGCAGAACTCCTGCATGCACTTATGTAAAACTGTTTGAGTTGCTCTTTATTTGTAACCTTGAACCAACACACTACAACGCTTACAGTTGAAACTATTAAATCTTATAACTGGCACATTATTTTAATATCATCGAGTATTATGTTAAAAATATATTACTGTATTGTATATTTCTTTCTGTAGCACATTATTTAAAATTTTGTACAGTATATTGATGAAATATTTTGTAATCTGTAATAATAAAGTAAGAAGTTTGTGTGTGAGTGAGTGAGTGAGTGAGTGAGTGTGTCGACGGCGTTCTGAATAGGCCACTGCACGTAGAGCTACAAAATTTGGGGAAAAGGTACGTCTATATATATGAACTTTTGCACCTCGAAGCCCGATTTTCGATTTTTTGATCAGATTTTATTTTATTTTATTTTATTTTTTATGCGATTTTTAGCGCTTTTTTATGTTTCGAGGTGATTTTTCCATATAAGTGAGAAGAATATGGTTTCTTTCTTTTAACCCAATATAGTAAATTTTGTTCTCTTTTCAAAAAAGTTTATTCGGAATTCGTGCAGCGATTTTTGAATTTTTAGCGAATTTTTTATGCAATTATTGAACAGCATTTAATACATTTCCATACGTATAAGGAGGTTGCCGTAGAGAAACATAGTTCTGTCGCCAAATGCAGCTAAGTTTGTCGTCAACTTGGCGGTGTATCGCCAAATTTGGCGACCAAAATGAGTCGCCAAAAGTGACGCCAATTTGGCGATATCTCCAATATTTCGCCAAATTCCCATAGACTTCCATTGTAAACCAATATGGATTACTTGCTTACAGAAAATCAACAAACTGAAATATTTTAATGCAACAAAAACTAATATTAACTTAAGGGATTATGTTAATTATATTTAAAGGAATCCAGGAAAATTAAATCTATAATAATAAAGAAAGAAGTTTGTGTGTGAGTGTGTCGACGATGTTCTGAAGAGACAGCTACACGTAGAGCTAAAAATTTGGGGGAAAGGTCCGTCTATATATGATGTTTTGCAACTCGGACCCCGATGTTCGATTTTTCTTATTAGATTTTTTTTTATTATTATTTAAGTCTTTATGCGATTTTTAGTGCTTTTTTATGTTTTGAGGCGATTTTTCCACATTAGTGTAAATAATACGGTTTCTTTCTTTTAACTCAATATATTAAATTTTGTTCTCTTTTGAAAAAAGTTTATTCGGAATTCGTACAGCGATTTTTGAATTTTTAGCGAATTTTCTATGCGATTATTGAACAGCATTTAATGCAACTTTATACCTATAAGAGGCTTAACATAGGGGGGACACAGCTCTGTTGCCGAATGCCGCCAAGTTTGCCGCCAACTTGGCGATATCTCTAATATTTCGCTAAATTCCCATAGACTTCCATTGTAAACCAATAGGGATTTCTTGCTATCAGAAAATGAACAAATTGAGATATATTATTGCAACAAAACTAATATTAACTTAAGAGGTTATATTAATTATATTTAAGGGAATGCAATTAAATTAAATTATGAATAAAAGTAACATGATACAATGCTTAGCATGCTTCCCCAAACATAAATTTTAAGAGAGCCCACAGGTCAAAGGAATCAGATTTGAAAGTTTTATCCAATTACAGTAATTTTTGACTTTCGTGATTTTTGAACTTTTTGTGATTTTTAATTCGATTTCTACGTTTCTTCGCGATCTGCTGCAATTTTTTTACATTCCATATTTGGCATATAATACTAAAGTAATTTCTGCCCTCATTTCAATAAAGTTTATTCGAATTTCGTATAGCAATTTTCGAATTTTTCTGGAATTTTGTATGTGATTTTTAGTGTATTTTAGCGATTTCCTACCATTTTTTCACATTATTGAAAGGAATCAACTTTCAATCTTTGAACACAATATATATATTTTGTTCTCTTTTCAAAAATTGTGCAGCAATTTAAAATTTTTTCGCGATATCATATTGTGATTTTCAGAGCTTTTTCGCAATTCGAGCTGTTTTTTGACGTACCCGGGCAACACCGGGCAAGTTAGCTAATTTAAAATAAAAGGGTTTTTTCTTGGTTGAGAAGCTGCTTTAAAGTTCTGATAGATGTTGTTTTCTACATCATATACCTTTTGTATATTGAAGTTTTTTTTTTTAATTTGCGTCTTTTGTTTCATTATTCCGCAAATTTAGTCATGATAACTATTGAAATCAAATCATTTAATTGCAGATATTTTTTTCAGCTCATTACTATTCTAAACTCAGGGTAAAATTGTATAAACTTTGGTATAAATTTCAAGTAGTTTTTAGATTTACTGAATGGAATAGTTAAAAATTATTTCTGCGTTATTTTTAATAAAAGCCTTAAAACATTTAAGATAAGTAAGTTTATAAATTTAATATTAAAAGTTATTTGAGACATTCTTCATTTTTTCGTTAAACAGCAAATTTTAAAAAAAGTTCTAACGATATATGCATTTAAATGTGAATCTGAATGAAAATCTTGACATCTTTTCTTAAAATCTTTATATACTTACAATTAAAATATACGGATATAAGTTTCTTGAAATAAGTGTATTCCTAAATTCTAAAACAATATATAGCTCAATATATAAGCTTTAAATTTTATTTGAAAACAGGTAAGATCGTTAAATTTTTAAATGGCCACCATCTCCAAAATATGACTTAAAAGTAACTGATATTCGGTGCACCACGAGAATGAGCTGTACATTTTGAATGATGCAAGAAAAAATGCTTGTTTAATTTTCACATTTGATCAGTATTTTGGATATTTCACTAGTTCACACCAGCGAGTGCTGCTAGTACTAACATATAAATGCAAAAGTAGGTTTTTAAATTGAGAAATGTATTTTTTATTACTGCAACTATAACCATGAGAACTCGATTATTGTACATGAACTCAACTACATCACAAATTTCATGCTTTTACCTTTAACGGTATGGTTGCCAGGATTTGAGATATTGAAAAAAGGTTTGATGATCTCTCTGTGTATATTTTTGAAAAAAAAAGTAGAATAAAAAAAAAAAGTAAAATTGAAAAACTTGAGGAAGAATTATTTGATGACTGGAATGCGGTAAAAGTTGCATATTTTTCTTTCATTCTCTCGATTTCTATCTCCATTCTTTTGTAGACTGCAAATACGTTTCCATAACAAATTGTTGACATGAAATGATGAATAAAAGTTTTCTTTGTAAAAGATAGAAAAACACCAATTGAAAATTGTTCCATGCAACTTTAGAAGCCATCATGATAAACGCAATTAATTTCTCTTAGCATCCTTAAATACTTTAATAATTGTAACACAAATATTCTAATTGGTAAAAATAAATCACTCTGGTTTTAATTATCCAACTGAGTGAAAAAGTGCTCAGGCCATGATTTGAACAAGGAACATTTTGTGTAAGTTAATAATGCTCTACCTATTGAACTATCGTGGACAAATTTGGCGGATTTTTCTCACAAAGCTCTATGGGTGAGAAATGTCGACCAGATTGTCCAAAATTGCTCAATTGACAGCTTGCTTACAGCCAAATATTCCTGGTTGAAATCCTGGACTGGAGACTTTTACACAAAATTGAAAATTTACAATCCCTAATTATCCCTAAATACTACACCCTTAACCAGGCAGTAATAAAAATTATATGAAAATTATATGAAAAGTTGCTTTATGGTTATCTAGAAGAAAAATGAATAATCCATTATGGTTAGATTAAACATTACGTAAATAATTTTATTAAAATTTCGTGGAAACATAAAAAGAATGGAAATAATTTATTTAACACACAAAAATACCGTATAAATTTAAATTTTTTAAACATTTTTTTAATCTTTCTTTTTGGTGTAAAATGTTTCTAAAGAGAGAAGACACATCACTTGCTCCTGCAGTTTGTGTTCATTTTCAATCTCGTCATTGTAATACGTCCATTACTATAACAAGTAATTTAAAATCTTCCGAAATGCACAGGGATTTTACCAATTTTCAAGATGTATTTAAGACATTATTTATAAGTATTAGCTACAAAATATTGTATAAATTATTCTAAAAAATAGATTGAATTTTAAAAGTTGTGTGAAATAAGCTTTCTCTGATTAAAATAAAAATCTGCATATGTGAATAAAATTGTCACACATATTTTGTTAGAGTTATTAAGTATACAAAAATCTTCTACCTGCTTTTAGAAAATTTCAAACTAATAAAAGAAATAAAATTCAATTCTCAGTCGATATGGTAAGCATTAGTTTGTACAATCCTTTGTCAATGAGTAGAAACTCATGGATGCCTTGGCGTACAAAGACGAGGTCTTTTGATGCTATGATTGATTTTTCACCTCATCTGCATTTGTAAATGTCTGCTTTGCTAGCATGTTTTGAAACGAGTTAAAAAGTTAGTATCCGCATTACGGAATGTCTAGTGAGAGCACAGAATGTGGTAAAATAATACATTAAATACTGTTTATGTTTTCGAAAGCCACGGAACTTTAATGTGATCTGGTGTTGTCGCGCTGTAATATTACTGACATGTGGAATGTCACCGCCCATTTCCTGTATTATATCTCTTTTCTTTGATTTTTCTCTGCCAATCGATTTAAATGAAGATCATAACCGGTAACAATTTCTCTTGAATTGAGGAGCTCGTAATGCATTTCCTTCCTAGATTATACCGTATAAATTATGGTGCTAGTTTTATAGTATATTAAAACTTAATACACCGTAATTTAAGTTATAGAACAACCAGTTCTTGTAGAAGAGTTTGTATCCTACGCGTAACTTTCTTTTCGATAACGTCGATCGAAATGGGTAAAGCGTTTTCGTATATACAATGCAATTAACTTAAATCAACGGCATTTCTTTTCATATACACCGGCCATACTTAAACTGCAGCCAAGACACTTGAGATGCAAGGTTATATATGTCTAATAACCTTGCTTGAGATGTGCATAAAATATATGATTCACGATTCACGATTGTTTTATGTATTTTCATGTGGAGGCAAAATATGTCCTCTCAAACACATCTTAAATTCCGTTTTCTTGGTCAAATTCCTTTTCATAAATTTGTACTATATATTTCTACAGTAAAAAATAAATAATAATAAAACATTTTTGCCATGAGCAAAAGTGATTGATCTATTAAAGAAAATTACGGTTTTTTTTTCTCTAGAACTGGGATATTCTGCGTCGTTACATTATTGGGTTTTATACTTATTACAGCTCATATTCAAAATATTAGAATAATTGAGAAAAAGTAATAAGAAAAAAATAATTTTCATTTATTTATTTTTAGTACTCAGTAAATGCAATTAAATTTCTTATAAATTAAATCTGGGATGTTTAGATAAGCTTTTAACATTTACAAAATATAAAATACTGTAAAATAAATTAGGTATACAGCGTTCTGAAACACATCAAAATATTAGAATAAAATTTAGATTGGTTCAAAATATTTGAATAATTTATTTTACGCAACAATATTATCTTATGAATATGAAGTAAATGGTAGTTAATATTTTGTAGCATCCCCTTTAGCTTCCATAACAGTGCGCAATCGATCTTACATACTGTACATAAGGTGTTTATAAACATTTCTATCAATATTAGCCCAGGCAGACTTTATAGTTCAACTAACTCAGTTTTACTTGAAGGAGGATTTTCTTGGAACTTTTTCTTTATTATACACCATAATCTTTAAATGGGATTGAAATCTGGTAAGTTTGGTGGCCAAGGAAGTACCACAATATTGCGTTGGCGGAACCAATTCTTAGTTGACACCGAGGAATGTGGTGACGCTAAATCTTGTTGAAAGATGAAATCATCTTCAAATAAATCTTCTGATGATGGAATCATGTAATGTTCCAAAATTTCTTGATATATCTGAGAGTTAACTTTTTCGAAGACGATGCATAACTTTCCAGGTCCTTCTGCATTCATGCAACTCCAAACCACGACACTAGCACAAAATTTTACGGAACGTTTAGGGCATACTTTATCAAACGCTTCTTGCTTCATTTTCCAAACTGGAATACCTTGATTGCCATATGAGATACAAAACAAACTGTCATCCCTAAATAATACATTTTTCCAATCTTCTTCGCTTCATAAACGTCTTCATTTACACCAGTTCAATCTTATTCGCTTTTGTTTTGCTCACATGAGAATTTGTTTTCTGTACACGAGATTCAAATTTAAATTTTTGGAGACGTCTTAATGTTGTCGATGTAGAAACTTCAAATCCTTCTTTTTTCCATTTTCGGTGCAAGAATCGCACGTTTTTAAAACGGTTTTTCTTAACTATACGCTTCATTTTCCTATCATCTCCAGCATATGTTTCTGGTTTTCGGCCGCCATTTCGGCGATTATTTGGAAATTTTCCATTTTTTTAATATTGTGTTAGTATTTTACTAACGCTTGATTGCGAACAATGTAAATAATTCGCTATATAACATTGATTTTACCGTGCCGTTACAAATCAACCATACGAAGTTTAATAGATTCAATAATATCACTCATTCGACCCATTTTATGACGAAAAAGCAAACAAACTGCAAAAAGAATACTGATTTTAAATAAATTCGTCTAAATTTAATTAATGAGGCCACCAGTTATGAATTGGTGATAATTAAAGGAGCATTAATGTGAAATATTCTAATACTAGCAGACCCACCCGGCGTTCCCCGGGGTCCGTAAATAATAACCTTAACCAAAACTCAAGTTGGTATGATTTTATATCTTTTGGAATTCTTTTAAATGAACGAACCTAATTTCGAAGGCTCCCATTGCCTTCCGCAGCACCCAGTGCGTTCCGAAGAAACTACTTTCCGAACGAACCTATAATCTAGGTTCACACTACCTAAGGCAGCATGTACCGGACGTGCCCAGCACGTGCCGGACACAATTGAAAACAAAGTTCAGTAAGCCAAACTTCGTAGTAATCAAGCCCATAGAATCCCAAAAAGGAATGCATCATTAATGTTGGAAAATGTTGGTACATGAAGTCTAAGATAAAATTTCATAATACAGAAAGTAGCTGAATTGTAATCTATGTTGAATGAACCAAATCCCGTTGAAATTAGGTCTTTAGAATCGGTGAAAAGAATGCGCCCCCAAGCGATGGAAGATGAGCTCTAACCTTGTAAATTTCATGAATTACTTTTAACAATAACACGATATTTAATGAACTGATGAAATCCATTATCTAAAGTTACCTTTAAATTAACGCAATTTTTAATTTACGGCTGTAGTGAATAAACATAAGTTGATGCTGATGAAGTAGATTAATGTTTGAAAAAAGTGGTAGCTAAGGTATGAAAAAGTCCGGGCCCTGGGGGCCAGTGTCTAAACTGGAAAGTATTTGGGTATAAGACAATTTTTTAGTAGTTTTAATGTAGCTGGAGGACGCTAAAACTATGTTAAAGAAAAATGTAATAGAATCGTATAGTTTTTAAAGAAGCTGCAACAAAGGGCTCAAGAAGGAGATTAATATGCAAAATTGGTCGTAGCTGAAGTCTGAGAAATTTTTTTGTTATTCATGTAGTAGCAGGAGGACTTAAGAAGTTGTTAAAAAAAAAAGCTAGTGAACAGGACTGTTTTTAAGGGATCTATAACAAAGGGCCCAAGGAGGGCCGACTGATAGTAAAGGGCAATGTCCTAACTTGAAAACTTGTTAAAAGCTACAGCACTTTAGTTACAAAAGTTACAGCACTTTATACATTCAATTAGTCAAAATTAAACATACGGTATGAGTTAATCATTAGAATAAAATTTTAAAGAAATGCGCAAAAAGTAGGGGGAAATGCTTAAAACAGAGCCCTGGGATTCAGTAAAAATAAGAGTGTGTTGATCCGGGGGGAAGAGTGCAAGATTCAATTTTAAAATTTTGCATTGAGAATGTGAGAAAATTAGGTGGTGAAAAATGCACTCCACACAAAAAGTTCAAGGGGCTCCGGATCGGACCCTATTGAACCCAAGGATGCCAAAGGATTTTAAATGGAATAAAAAAACGGGTTAATAACTAATTGGAAAAAGAGTTTAAAAATGAAAATAGGATTAAGAGGAGTCAATTTATTAACAAGTTATGGTGCAAAAACTTTAACGGGCCAGGGACATAAGTGGCATGTAGTTGTGTATAAAGATACTTTTTAGTATTTTTAAAGTAGTCCGAGGATGCTAGAAATGTGTTAAAGAAAATTGCAAACAATTCCGATCATTCTTAAAGAAGCTGCACCAAGGGCCCTAAGAAGGCGATTAATACTGAAAATTGGTGGTAGTTGAAGTCTGAAACTGTTTTTTTGTCGTTCATGTATTAGCTGGCGGACCTAAGAAGTTGTTAGAAGAAATGCTTCTGAATCGGACCATTTTTAAGGGAGCAGTAGTATGGGGCCCAGCCGGGGCCAACTAATACTGAAAACGGGGCCCTAACGTGGAAACATGTTACAATGTCTTAATATTTAACGATTTAGATCTATAATTAGTGTAGAGTATGCAACTAGTGTACTAAGCATAGAGTATGAATTTCTCGTTAGAATAATATTTTAAAGAAATACACATAAAATAGGGTAAATGCTTCATAAAAAGGGCCTAGGGCGCCAATAAAAATATGAGGGTGTTGGTCCTCGAAGAAAAGTCCAAGGCTCAACTTTAAATTTATGCACTGAGGAGGCGAGAACATTAGGGAGTGAAAAATGCATGGCGCACAAAAAGTTCAAGGGAACTGAATCGGATCATACTGGGCCCCAGTGTCTTAATTGGAATGTAGAAACGGGAGAATAACTAAATGGAAAAAGTGTTCCAAAAATGAAGATCGGATTAAGAGTGGGCAATTTATTAAAAGTTTATGGTGCAAAAACTTCAAGGGGTCCGGAACATAACTGGCATGTAGTTGGGCCTAAAGATATTTTTAGTAGCTTTTAAAGTAATCGGTGAACGGTACAACTCTGTTAAAGAAAATTGCAAGCAATTCAGATAATTTTTAATGAAGCTGCACTAAGGGCCCCAAGAAGGCGAATAATATTCAAAATTGGTGGTAGCTGAAGCCTGCGTTTTTTTTTTTTTTTTTTTTTTTTTTTTTTTTTTTTTTTTTTTATGTAGTAGTTAGAGGACTAAGTTGTTAGAAATAAAAAAGCTTTTGAGTTGATCATTTTTAAGGAAGCTATATTAGAGGGCCCAAAAGAGGCCAACTGATACAAACAGGGCCCTAACATGAAAACATGTTAAAAATGTCTTAGTACTTAGTGCTTTAGATCTTCAGTTAGTCAAAATTAAGCATAGGGAACAATATGAATTATTCGTTAAAATAATATTTTAAAGAAATGTACAAAAAGGGGATAAATGTTTAAAAAGGGGGCCCTGGTGCCCCAATAAAAATATGACGGTACTGGTATGGGAAAAAGAGTCTAAGGCTCAACTTTAAAATTAGGAAGATGAGAAATTAAGAAGATGAGAAAAATAGGGGATTAAAAATGATTGGCCCATAAAAAGTCCAAAGGGCACTGGAGCGGCCCTAAGCAACCCAGAGGGGTCCAGGGTCATAACTGGAATATGGAAACATGAGAATAACTAAATGGAAAAGGGAAACCGAAAATGAAGATCGGATTAAAATGAAGCAATTTATTAACAATTTATTTGCACAAAACTTCAAGGGACCCTGTAACGGGCCCCAGATGCCAGATTATTAACTGAAAAGTAGAAAGGCAATAATCACTAAATGGAGATGGGTCCCCCAAAATTAAGAAGATGGGATGAAAAGGGGGCAAGTTATTAGCAATTTAGTGCATAAAAACTTAAAGAAGTACACGGGCCCTGGCCCTTAAAAAATTAAAAATCTGAGCGTCAGGGACATCAGGACCTGTTTTGAACTATTCACATCTAAATTTTCAGACTTCTACGTACAGTAGTTTTTGCTAGCCATCGCACACATGCAGACCGATTTGATCTTTTATTAGTATAGATTTTGAACCACTTGAATAAATATTCAAATATTTTGACTTTTCAAAATAATTTTTTTTCAATTAATCTTTTCAAAAATGATATTAATTTTAAGACAATAAATATGTCTAATCAACAATAAGTTCCTAATAAAAATATCGTTTGTATATTTGCATTAAAAGGCATTAAATTACCAAACGATATTTTCAAATTGTAGAAAAAAAGTAATTATTCTAATATTTTCAATACGGGCTGTGCACAGCTGATTTTTTTTTTTTTTTTTTTTTTTTTTTTTTTAGGGTTAAACGTTTGTCGCGGAAAATATTGGCACACAATTTTCTTTAATTTTTTTACACCTCTATTTCTAAAGAAAAAAACTTCGCAGAATGTCTCTACAACATTTCCAATAGAAATCTACCACGAAGATTATTGTTTGGAAATAGTGGTGTTGATTTTTGTAACACTTCTACCGCATGCGACCCGAGGGAAAAAAAGGTTGAGTATGGCCGATCCAGATTCCAAGAAATGCTTTTAAATATTTTACAGCATATTCGAACTTATTACATTGCTCCCGTAATTTGTCATCTCACTCCCATAGTAACGAAATTTTGTACTTGCAGGATGCAATGTCTGTTGACTAAACCGGATGTTGTAAAATTTCCCATCAGACATAATTTTTTATTTGAAAAGCTTTGGAAATTTATTCTGCTGTGGTATTGCCGCGCAGTAATATCACTGACACTTACAACAAAACCAACTATATCCACTGTAAAGTCTCTTTTTTGGCTTTTTTTTCTGCCAAATGTTTTGAATGAAGAACGTAACGTTCGCCAGTAACCATGGCGCTAGTTTTATATTATATTCAAAATTAATACAAACCTCCCGTAATTTGTTTGTAGAGAACGATCAGTCATGTTACTTGCACAATAATTACCAACTTACGCATAATTTTCTTTCAGATAACGTCATTTTAACGAAATGGGTAGGACGTTTTCTTACATTTAATGCTATTAACTTAAAGAAAGTGCATTTATTTTCATCTAGACGTTACGAAACGCCTTTAAATATTTATCTGCATGTTTAGATGCATTTGCATTTATTTTATAATGGCGAGACGTTAGCTGTGGTTTGAGATGCTGCCAAATGATGTAGGGGCAAGGTGTTGGATGAGGAACTTAAACTTCCAAGACTGTTTCTCAATAAGTAGATTGAAAAGCTGTAATTGCTATGAGACACTTTTTGCAACTCCCACAAATATTTTAACTGCCCTCAAAGGATGAAAAAAATAAATGTTTTTGAAATTAAATTCATATTCGCCATCTTGCACCTCATGAGTAATAAGATGACGAATGCATAACTATTTATTATAGATAACAATCTGCATCAGGGTACCTATAAACTTTGTTTCAGACAATTTGAAACATCCCGCATCCATTTACAATTTATTCAAAACAGATTATAAATGGACATTTCAAAAGCAAAAATGGCATCGCCAGAGTTTCAGCCCAGTTATGGTTTACATTTCAACTAGAACAATCAGCGCGAATTCAAGCATTAGAACCAAAGTTATCTTCACCTTTCCCACTAAAAATAATGCAGCCTTTAACATGAAAATCTTTAATGTCATTGTTACCTTGATCATATTGCTCAATCATCGCCATATTTTTTGAACTAAATTTATCTCTGTATTTTTCATTGGAAACAACTTATATCTAATGAACTTTTACTAATTGAGTTGTATTTGAAAGCCAGGCATCTAAATGTCTTATAATTTCTCTGTTAGGTCCAAAAAACAACAACCACACATTAAGTTTGTTATGAACAAATATTTTGATTGTGATCTACTTCCAGAAGTTATCTGTACTGAAGCAAAGGTTTTCAGTGCATTAGATGATGAGATTCTACGTATGATTGGGCGGGAGAAAGCTAAACTGGGGCATCTTATCTAGGGCTACTATAACACAAGCTAAATCGTTAAGCATTTGGTTTCACACTTACACCAATCAGTGATTGTTGCCCACGAGGCTAGAAGTGTCGTGGCCAATCGTTCTTCTCCTAGCCGAAGTTAAATGGCGGCGTGAGTCAGCCCGAATTAAAGGAGCCTTTATGTTATGTAATTCGTCATCTTTCACTTATTTCCGTGCTAAAAGCTTCAAAACATTTAAACATTCCTAATTTTTAGCTCTTCCCCGTAAGGCATGGTGACGTCACGGCGACGTCGTTGTGAAATCACACTGTGATTTTGTGACCGTCGATGTGACGTCACAGTGACTAGAATGCGAGGTTGTTATGGCCGTTTTAGAGGTCGTTTGTGACGTCACATTGTGACCACTCTGTGAAGTCACGGTGTGACAAATTTGTGAAAAGTGTGTCATTTGTGACTATTTTGGCATTAACTTTGTGACGAACCTGTGACGAAAGCGACAATGCTTGGAAGTCACACGGTGACCAATTTGTGAAATATGTGTCATTTGTGACGAACTTGTCATAAACACTGTGATTTCAAATGAAAATCAAATTTCAAATTAATTGCTTAAAAGACGCAAATAGTGAAAAAGATTCCATGCTGGGACTCGAACCCGGGCCATTAGTACAGCGCACTGACATTCTACCGACTAAATCACATGGAACGATACCCAGGCTGGAAAATTTCTCACTATTACATGATGGCGAGGCTACAAACTCAGCACAAGATGGAATATTTAGCGTGAGCCACCAACATGATGCAAACACGAAACTTAATTAAATCCAGCATCGATTGAAATTATATTAATACTCGTACTTGGAAATTTTTCCACAGAGAACCATTCGCCTTGCATACAATATTTCAAATGAAAATCAAATTTCAAATTAATTGCTTAAAAGGCAATTTTAATTTGAAATATTGTATGCAAGGCGAATGATTCTCTCTGGAAAAATTTCCAAGTATTAATATAATTTCAATCGATGCTGGATTTAATTAAGTTTCGTGTTTGCATCATGTTGGTGGCTCACGCTAAATATTCCATCTTGTGCTGAGTTTGTAGCCTCGCCATGATGTAATAGTGAGAAATTTTACAGACTGGGCGTCGTTCCATGTGGTTTAGTCGGTAGAATGTCAGTGTGCTATACTGATGGCCCGAGTTCGAGTCCCGTCATGGAATCTTTTCACTATGTTGGCCTTTGCGCCTTTTAAGCAATTAATTTGATATTTGATTTTCATTTGAAATATTGTATATAAGGCGAAGGATTCTCTCTGGAAAAATTTCTAAGTATTAATACAGCGATGAATTTTGAAATAACCTTTTGCTGTAAATATAAAATCTTATCTTTTTACAGTACATTTTAGCAAAATATCGCTATTTTGGAGTCCTATTCTTCTAAAACATTTTAAATTTTTCCACTTAAAAAACAATGCTTATCAACTGACATATTTTTTATTCAGTTCTATGCTTGATATTAAGTTCTATGCTTGATATTGAGTTCAAGCTTCATATTTAGAATGTGTAATTTTTTTAATTTGCTGTGATTTGTCATTGCTTTATTAAATACGAACATGGAGACTAACGGATATTAATACAACTATTATTTATAGAGCGGCATGATAAGCGATATTCATTTAAATTTTTTATTCCCGTGTATATTGTATTTTTTGAATATGAGCTAAATAGATTTGGTATGTTTTATAGGAAAAGACTGATCTGGTAAATTGAAAAAAAAAAAAACGAGTAAGAAAAATCATGCGTTAATCATAGATTATAAAATACTTTCCAACACTTTCTGAATGCTTTAACAAGACATCGTAATTTAGGGAAATGACGTAAATAAGATAACTAAGTAAACATTTTAGAAAATTCATAAAACATTTGAAAAATTTATTTCAGCAGTTACCGTCCATAGCCAAATATGTTTTCCAATTATTTTGAACAGCCCTGTATTTGATCTATAGGTTGATACACTGAGAAAAATGAAGTACTCAAAAATAAGTACACCGACGTACTCATATCGAATTGAATATTTTTGGATCAAAAATGAACACATGCTTTCTCTATTTTGAAACATCACATGTTATCAAAAGCAAACAAACGAATAGTTTTGAACCCTGTAATGGTTCATTTCCTTTATGGCGGCATAAATGATGTTTATTAATGTAAATATTAAATTATGCACAGCATTTTAAAAATAATTTAAAAGTGCTTGGAAATAATGCTCTTGTCATAAAAATATTCGATTTGAGTATCTTGTTAAGAATTTTGATATTTTTCTTAATAAATAATCAATTAAACATTTCTTGTTAAGAACTTTGAACGGGACATAAATGTCAGTATATTTTTACTTTAAATTTTAGGTTTTTCTTTTTTTTGGGGGGGGGGGGAAAGTACATAACGATTCATATTTGATCACAACCAATGAATAAAAAATGAGTACATGTGTTTCTCAACTTTGAGTACATTTGGATCGGAGCTATTTTGAGTATGTGACGCATTTAAAATTGAGTACTTTTTACTCAATTTGGACTTCCCATTTTTTTAAGTGTATATATACTATATAATGGGAAAATCTAGTTTAGCAAGAAAACACCTAACAGGTTGAAATTCTTTTTCAGCAATTTATACTAATGTATGGAAACATACTTGAATACTTTTGTACAACCCTGTAGTTTACCTAGAATCTTTATTACACGCCACTATTTAATTAAAATTTAATTCAAACTAAGACACTCTTAAAACTGCTGAAATCGCATTTCCAGAAATTATAATTTATAGACGGCCATGTATCCAATTCTTTACGTGACACTGTATATCATTTTATCTATATTCTACAAACATTTCTTGGTAAATTAAATGCAGTTCAGCAAAAAAAAAAGCATAACTCATTTAAAAACAACCTTTAAGCAATTTGCGCCCATACCCAGTAATCCTTACGAATACTTTTGTGTAGCCTTGTATAGGAATTATAGCATTTATATACACCATATACTATGCATAAATATAGTGAATCATAAAAGCGCCTATCATAATTAAAAATACATTTCCAGCAATCATCGCTAATGAACAGTACTTCGGATACAATATAGTATCTGAAATATTTTGTGTGTCCCTGTAAATGCTATATACGTATTATTCGTATTATACATGAAATAATTTATCGTATGTAAACCTCAGCGACATATATCAATTTCATTATATATGAAATAGATTAACATAATTAAAGTATGCCGCAAACAATTCCCTCCACCCCTATATCATTATGTATTTGAATTCCTTTTTTAGCCCTGTAAATGAACAATAACTATTCTTTGCATCGCATAGTCAACAGAATGCATATTTTAGTGCACTTCATAAATGCATATAAATTTTATTCTGCTTGAAAGCGTGCGTAAAATCATAAAAAATCATTTGAAACGATTTTTTCCCATAGGCTGTAATGTAACGGAAAACTTTTGGCTGTCTCTGTAAATGAACAAAGCATGCTACAAACTTTTATTACAAATAGGTACCGTGCTATGATAAACGTCAATAACATCCAAAGATTTCAGGGCAATCCAAGTATATTTTCGAGCGTTAGAGTGCGGACAGACTACTAGATGGACAGACGGAGAGACAAACAGAAGTCATAAGCACTTTTCAACTTGTGTCCTATATTATGTATCCTGTATTATATGAACTTTTAAAAAATATATACTAAAGCAGTTTAATCTATAACTTCCCATCAGGCATGAAAAACACTTTGTTTCAATGCTTAAATATCATATTTTACTTTTTAGTGCTAATAATTGCGCGTATCATAAACATAGAAAATGAATTTACAATAGAAGAAAATTTAATAACCGATTCAGAATGTCTATAATTAAATGTTTGATTAAAATCACAAACAGAAAAATGCTTACATACAATTTAAGAAAATAAACATACCAATTTGAAAAACACTAAAAATAATAATTAGTAATTATAATTGTACTATTAAACAACAGCAAACTCAATAGATAAATTAAATGCATTATTAGATTTAACAAATCTGAAAAATATTTCCATATGGTATAAAACTAGCTCTCGCTCTGCCGCGAGCCTTCGTCCGGCGACATACGCCTTTCAGGGCCCATACTTGCACACAGCTGACGCGGAGCAGACCCTCCTTAAAGAAGTTTCTCTGCCGTGCACCCGCCGTCAACGCGTGGTCTCCCAAGGACTTCGCACTGCCCAACGCACGTCACGAAGCCCTGCGCCCAAGAGTTAGACATCCGGTCGATGCGACAGAACCTCCCACCCAGCTAGAAGAGCCAGATGGTTCCTTCTCTTGGTCCCAACGCAGTTCACCCCGACGACCCGCAGAGTTCTGAACCTACAAAGGAACCGAGTCCACGAGCCAATGCCGAAGATCCCTACGCCGGGGTTGCTTTACGGATGTCCCTCAAGATCAACTACCATTATCCGGCAAAGACATTTTTGAGGAACAACCGATAGGGTTAGTCGGGAAAGTTATTTTAGGGGCCCCTAGCTGAAACCCAGGAGGATGGGGAAAATTCCTCCGGATGTAAAGCGTCCCTGCTCTGGGCTTTTCGCCCGGTCCTCCCACCTCGACCAACGGAACCACTCGCGGATCTCGCTGGGAGTCAGAAGGACCAGACTAGGTGCCGTTAGCGACCCCAGGTGGTCACGGAAAGCTCCACCTAGACGGGATAGACCCCGCCTAGCTAGGGATTGGATAGGCCGAGCCCCGCCCGCCCCCCACCCAAAGGCGGAGGAACCGCGGAAGGCGGGCAGGAGCCCGGCCCACCTCTACCTTACCTCACGGTCGCCGTGGGTTCCTGAGCACGAATGCCCCTGACCCCGTGCAATAGCGTCCGCTACATTGTTTGTCGCCAAAACACAGTTTCCGTCGAGGGCTGCGAACACAAATAGGCCGACGAAGCTGACTCACGATTTGCGGACCCAGCCAACGACTTTCGCTGTGTTCCGAGACTCCAAGACGAACCCGGGAAAGGCCAGGAGGCGGTTGGCCGGCATTCAGAACTAGGCGGACGAACCGCACGCGAGCTCCTTCGCGGGCACCTACCTCCCGACACAAACCAGGAATTCCTATTATTTTATAATTTCGGCAAATGTTAAATCTGGAAACATTGGTTTGAAGATTTAGGATTTTGAAAGATAATTTAAAATATTATTAGCACTAAAAGAAAATTCTTTCAAATGCTTCACTACTGTAATATGTAAAAATACATTTTCCCAGTATAATGTTAATTTCTAATCTGAAACAGTTTCGTAATCTCATGATAATCGAACATCATATTTAACCCCAAAATAATAATAACTATAAGAGTTAGTAATCAAAAAATAGTAAGAAGCCGATAAAATAATTCCAAATCATTGTCGTTCCATACATTTTCAATCTCAAGTAAGAGTAAATTAATGTTTATATTAATTCCAGTATGAAAGTAGGCATGCACAGTCTCTGCGCAGTTTTTTTTTTTCAAGCGATGGCAGATTAAGATATTTTTCTTTACAGTTATCGAATTTGAAAATATCGCTTCTGACAGTTAAAGATCAGTCTCTTACAAATATAACATAAAACTATTTAACTCATATGTACAAATCAGGAATAAAATATTTAAATTAAATAAAACTTACATATACGTTCTATTAATATCCGTGTATCCTAAAATGGTCATTTCCTTATCTTAAAGTGTTGTAGACGTGGTGAAGGTGATGTTCTAAAAACAGTGAACTATTTATTTCCCGCGTCTTCTCATGTTTATTTTTTTGTAGGCAGACGATTTTCAAGCAGATGGTCTGGTACAGATTATTTGTTTTTGCATGCAAGAGATATGAAACTTGAAAGCGCAGTAATTTTCTGAAAGTATGGTTAATTAAAATTTTGTATTTGAAGAAATGTCCAATGTATTTAACCTTTTCTTTTTATCCGTACCAAATAATCCAACTTAAAATGTATTGTAAAGTTCCTTTTTTCTAAATAATTATAATAATAATATTCATAATTAGAGTTTATTAGATATACCATTGTTTAAATTTTCAAAAGGTGTAAAAATAAATTTAATGGTAATAACGAGCCCCCCTTTTTTTTCTTTTTTTTTTTTTTTAAGTAAAGTTTGTTTTGCACAAATGTTGTGTATTTCTTTTATTTTAGGAAAATGCTAATTTTATTTAAAAAGTCTGAAAGAAGTAGAATTTATGACTTGAATACAAATTATAAAAATATTCTAAAGCAAGAAATGCATAGATGACAAAACTCTGAAGACTCTTTCTACGTGCTCATTAAAAGGTGCAGATTTAACTGTAATAGAAATTTTAGGTAGCTTTCTTTACAAAAAGCTACCTATTGCAGCCGTTCGGAGGAAAGCGATTTCAAAATATTTTGGTATATTTTCATCGATCATGACCCCCAGACCCCGAAACCACCCTCCGCTCAAAATTGATATATATATATATATATATATATATATATATATATATATATATATATATCTGACCTATGTCACACTGTAACTCTCGTATTTATGAACCGATTTGGATGTAATTCGGTGTGTACATAGTACATACCAATGTCTCAACCGAGTTCGTTGGCCAGCTTCAACCGCCATTTTGTTTCAAAATGGCGGCCATTTAAAATTTTTTTAAAAATTTAAAATTTGAAATGTGGTACCAAAAAATTGAAAATGGAAAAATATTTTTTTCTTATGTATTTGACCTTTATACAAAGACTCCGTAGCAGTTTTTGTTTCGTCTATATCTTAAAAAATGGCTGAGTTATAGCATTTTGAATTTCTAGCGAAGCTGACATTTTGAAACGTCCTGAATTTTGTCACGCGATAAAAGGCGTATTTATGGCGACATTTCTATTTCCACTAGACTTCTGTTCTAACGTTCTTCAGAACCTGTTCTAGCGTCCTCAGAGCCGTTCTGATTGGCTGGCCCGATTCAGATGAAGTGGCTAAACGTCCAAGCACCGTTTGCATATATTCCGATGTTTGTTTTCAGCTATTTCGTTACTGATGCTACATAAGTTTGATTTGAATAAATTATTTTCCATTTTTAAATGATGAAACTGCTATTTTCTACTTGAAAGTATTCAAAAATACCTGCATAAAACAAACCTCCATCATTTCCAAACTAAAACTGTTTTTTTTTTTGTTTTTTTTCAAACCTTTTAAGATTAAGTGTTTCATAATTTTTAAATGTTATTTCTATTAAAAATTATAAAATAAAATATATAATTTATATTAAAAACGCTTGTCACTTATAAAACACTGCAATTGCAGGGAATTTGCATATCTAAACCATGAAAAAAATATAAAACCAGGGTTATTTTTGATTTCTTTATTTTTGTAACCCTGATACTAAAAATAACCCTGAAAAGTATTCTTTTTTTAGCACTGAATATGGAATTTTTAAATATGTTTCATGGATGTATAGGAAGATTCAGTTGCAAATTCAGGGGACAGTTAGAAGGTATTCACCCCCCCCCCCCCCAAAAAAAAAGAAAAAAGTTTCTGATTTTATATTTTTTCCTGATTTAGATATGCAAATTCTCCCTGCAACTGCAACGTTTTATAAGTAAAAATGCGTTTTTATTATAAATTATAAATTTTTTAATAATTTTTAATAAAAATAACATTCAAAATTTATGAAACAGTCTTTATGACTCTATCTTAAAAGGTTTGGAAAAAAAATGGTTTTAGTATGGAAATGACGGAGGTTTGTTTTATACAGGTATTTCTGAATACTTTCAAGTAGAAAATAGCAGTTTCATCATCCAAAAATGAAAAATAATTTATTCAAATCAAACTTATCTAGCATCAGAAACGAAATAGCTGAAAACAAATATCCGAATATGTGCAAACGATGCTCGGGCGTATGGACACTTCATCTGGAGCTGGCCAGCCAATCAGAACGGCTCTGAAGGACGCTAGAACAGAAGTCTAGTGGAATTAGAAATGTCGCGTATTTATGAACCGATTTAGATGTACCTTCGTTTATAGATAGTACAGACCAATGTCTCGAACGAGTTCGTTGGCCAGCTTCATCCGCCATCTTGTTTAAAAATGGCAGCCATTTAAAATTTTAAGAAAAATTTAAATTTGAAATGTGGTAGCAAAAAATTTAAAATTGAAAAAATATTTTTTTCTTATGTGTTTGACCTTGATAAAAAGATTCGGGAGCAGTTTTTGTTTCGTCTATATCTTAAAAAATGGCTGAGTTATAGCATTTTGAATTTCTAGCGTGGCTGACATTTTGAAACGTCCTCATTTTTGCCACGTGATAACAGACGTATTTATGAACCGATTTGGATGTACCTTGGTGTGTACATAGTACATACAATTAACTCAACCGAGTTCGTTGACCAGCTTCATTCGCCTTCTTGTTTCAAAATGGTGGCCATTTAAAAAAATTAAAAAAAAATTAAAATGAGATACCAAAAAATTGGAAAATGAAAAAGATTTTTTTTTTGTATGTGTTTGACCTTAATACAAAGATTCCGGAACAGGTTTTGTTTCGTCTACATCTAAAAAAATGGCTGCGTTATAACATTTTGAATTTCTATTGTGGCTGACATTTTAAAACGACCTGATTTTTATCACGCAATAATAGGCGTATTTATGAACCGATTTGAATGTAACTTGGTCTGTACATAGTACATATCAATGTCTCGACCGAGTTCGTTGGCCAGCTAAATTCGCCATCTTGTTTCAAAAGGGTTGCCCTTTAAAAATTAAAAAAAAAAATTAATTTAAAATGAGATACCAAAAAATTGAAAATTGAAAAATATTTTTTTGTATGTATTTGACCTTAATACAAAGATTCCGGAACAGTTTTTGTTTCTGAAAATTTGTTCTTTTGTTTATATCTTAAAAAGTGGTTGAATTATAGCACTTTGAATTTCTATCATGGCTAACACTTTGAAACGATCTTGTATTTGTCACGCGATACCACACTTATTCGCCTATTTCGATGGAAGAAGGCATGTGGTTAGTATACATCAATATCTCGACCAAGTTCGCTGGCCAGCTTCATCAGCCATCTTGTTTCAAAATGGCGGCCATTAAATAAAAAAAAAATTATATTTAAAGTGAGGTACAAAAAAATTAGAAATTGAAAAAGGTTTCTTTCTTAAGTATTTGACCTTGATATAAGGATTCAGGAGCATTTTTTGTTTGTCTTTATCTTAAAAAATGGCTCAGATATAGCAGTTTCAATTTCTAAAGTGGGTGACATTTTGAAAAATTTGATTTTTTGCCTACGACAGCACTTGTATATATCAACCGATTCCGATATGAGTGAGCATGTGCAAAGCAATTACTAAGGTCTCGACCAAGTTCACTGGTTAGCCTCATCTACCATGTTGTCTTAAAATGGCAGGCACTTTAAGAAATCGCCGAATTTGGCAGCCAAATATAAGTGACTTTAAGTAAAAGCAGCTTGGATAAAGCTGACTAATTCCGCGAAATTCTCATTCATAATGATTTTGTATTGATAAAAATTAGTATTGAATCTCCTACATTCGGTTTCCACTTAATTGAGCTTCGTGTGTTTGAATAATATAAGTTGGCTTTTTAAAAATAAGGAATATGAAAGCTACCTCTTCCTCCCGGCACTGGCCGGAAGGACTTTTTTATTTTGAAACCACAGAAGTGTTCCGAATAATCCTGGTCGGTAAAAAAAGAAAGAAATAAATAAATTTCCTCCCAGCAATCTAAATATGTAAAATGTATAAATTTAATATTCCTAATTCTAAATATATTATCCAAATGCTAGATAAAATTGAAATCATGAAAAAGAATACATTCACTATCTTAGATATCAAATTGATAAAATATAGCCTGAAAATTTAGTTTATTAAGAGCTCACTGCAGTCACAGATAAAAAGAAATAAAGATGGCCGCTGGCATTTTAGCTGAATTGAAAGGATGGTCTAAATTCAAATGATTGACAAGCGAGCTCTTCCAATCAGCAAATGGCCAATTATCTGGCACGATTCCAACCCCCACCCCACTTCGGCTGAGCGCTACATGTGATAATTTCCAGTAGGTTTCAGGTGTAAAGGATTTTTTTTTTCAATTGTCTTCGCTTTACAAGCGTAGATCAAAGCCCACTGTTTTGTGGAGACTCGATAACGGTAAAAGCCGTAAAAAGAATTTTAATCTGTTTATGATAAAAGTGCAAAAATTAAAACGATTTGACTTTCAATTTTTTTTTTTTTTTTTTTTTTTTTTTTTTTTTTTTTTTTTTTTTTGGTTTATTTTACAGCTTTTACAAACATAAAATTGAAATTAGTGCAGTATAAAAACTATTTTATTTCACATAAGGCAATTACATTTAAAATCAAGGGGGAGATATTGAATGAGGGGGGAAATATATCAGGTACAAATATTCTAAAATAACTATCTTTTGTGCGAATTCTTTTTAGAACATAAAATTTATGAGATTTATAAAAGCTAAATAACATTGAAGGTTAAAAATAAGATGTTCATAAAATTAGAAGAGGAAAAGTTAAACAAATAAACTGTATATTTTGTACTGTACATCTGTAGAGGGGGTATAAATCTAAATCCCAGCGTAGTCATTTATAGATATAGTACACAATTTATTGTTGTTAGCACTAAAATATGCGACAGAAAAAATAAAGTTTTCCAAATATTAAAAACTTGTGTGATGTTAGCAGAAAGAAGGATGGCAAAAATTTTAGTGAAATTTTCAGGCAGAAGAAAATTTAGATTATGGATTATTTTTACAAGAATGTTATAAAACATAAAGGAGTTTTAACAATTTGAAATTTTAAGTGCACAGGAGTAAATTCAGGTGTGTGTGTGTGGGGGGGGGATTTCTGAGCACTAAATATTTTTTAAATGATGCGGTCAAATAAGAATGTTTTTTGTAGCGGTTCGTAATCTAAATAACACTATAATACTTTTATTTTCATTACATTTTTCCATTTTTAACACTTCCCAAGAAAGTTGAAAAGTGTTTATGGATTGAGTTTGTCCGTCCGTCTGTCTGTCTATCCGTGCTCTAACTAGCGTAAATATAGTCGGATTGCCATGTAATTGATATACGATATTGAAAATCATCATGGTATGTTCGGTGCACCATTCATGGTTCATTTACAGATGCACTCAAAAGTATTCGCTACATTATGGTCTATGTGAGGGGGGGGGGGGATTATTTAGGATGTATTTTAATAGTGTTACACAATGTTAAACACAGTTAAATTTATGTACATTGAGACACACTTTAAAATTGTTACTATAGACTATGTTATGTGTAATGCTTAAAGTACGAGTATAGGGGGCTCAAAAGTATTCCGTTATGTTATAGCCCATGAAGAAATATCGTTTGCGGCGTATTTGATTGATATTACTCTGTCACAAAGATAATGAAATTGATATGAATTTCTGAGGTGTCCTAAGCCTACTTTCTGTACAACATGAGCATTTAACAATTATTTACGGTGTCAGACAAAAGAACTTGGTTCAATATGGTCTACGAGAAAAACTGTTTGTAGCGTATTTTGATCACGTTACACTATTTCAAACATGACGAAATAGATACACATTACTTTGATTTACTACAAGATGCTTACATTCGAATATGGTCTGCATTTCATTTAGCGTTCATTTACAGGGAAACATAAAATATTTTGATACAATACTGTATCCGATATAGCTATTAAAAATTAATGCTGAAAGTACATTTTCAATTACAGAATGCGTTTTTAAGTTAAACTAAATTTTTGCGCACTACGTGGTGTGCATATATTTTACAAACCCTATACAGGACCACACAAAAGAATTCGTAACCATTGCTGAGAATGAGTATGAATTTCTTAAAGGTGTTAGGTTTTTTTTTAGTTATAAATGTACAAGCTCAACTACATTTAATATGCTTAGAGATGTTTGTATCATACAAATAAAATCCTATACAGGGATATTCAAAAAACTGGATACATGGGCCGCCGATAGAAAATAATTCCTGCAAGTGTGATTTCAGTAATTTTGAGCATGATTTTGCATGAATTAGATTTCAGCTTAATACTGTTTGACGTGTATAAAAATTTCTATATACAGAAATGCACAAAAGAATTCAAGTATGTTTCCGTCTATAAGTAGAAATTGCCGAGGGTGAATTTTCAACTGTTTTATGTATTTTCTTACAAAACTAAATTTTAACATAGTATGTAGAATCCGTACAAATATATGCAGTACAAATATATCATATACACTGCCTCATATGAGCTGCATATATCATATGAGCTGCACAAAAGAATTTGAGTACCTTCCAGGTTATGGGTGCAATTGTTGAAATCTGCTTTTCAAACGTGTCATAGGTATTACAAATGTTTAGTTAGATATCTTCTTTACTTTATTAAACGGCGAAGTTTTGTTACAGCGTTCTGTAAGTGTTGGAAAGTATCGACGTAGACGCATGATTTTTCTTTTTTCTTTATGGACATACTCGGTTCAGTCGATTACTCAGGCACCTTTGGTATCTACGTTTGATGGTTCTTTCTGAGCTAGTCGGAATAAAATGATTTCGAAAGGTTTGAGAATTTACTTGCACGTTGACGAGAAACCACAATATTTTCCTTACAAATATCTCTCTAAAGACATTTTCCTTTGAAAAATACAGTTAAAATGTTTTTTATGCACAATTAAATGTACACCTATCGCTTTATTGTCAACACTTTCGTACATAGTTGAAATGATTTAGTTAATATTATAGATAATAAAGATTTATAATTAGGACGAAAAAAAAGTAAAAATTAAAAAGTTTTAAAGACTGTAAATTAGATTTTTTAGCTTCATGAGTTGAGGGTAAGACAAATCAAGAAACAGATTTTTTTTTTTTTTTGGCGGGGGGGGGGGGGGGATTTAATAGATGACCGATTATGTAACTTATTAAAGATTTACAAATAGAGCAAAAACATTGCAATTAGGAGTTTTAGAGACTTTAAATTTTATGAGCATGGAAATAATGGGGGGAGAAAAGAAAACGTCAATTTTATATGGGGTGGAAGAAATTATATAATCGATTATTTATTGTTCAATATGAAACAGATAAAGGTGAAAATGTATTAAAAAAAGACTTTCAAAGATTTTAAACTTAAATAAGGGAAAGAAAAAAAAAGGGGGGATTTTATTTGATGACTTATTTATTTACCTTACTAAAGAATAAGAAATAGGACAAAAAAAGACTAAATTTTGTGTTCTTGGTAAGGGTAGAGTCAGAGCAAGCGTCAATTTTTGTGGGGGAGGAGTATAGTTATATGATTATTTATGATTACAATAAATTAACAGATAGAGTACAAAATTATATTAATACATGGAAATTATTCCAGAGAGAAACATTCGCCTTGCATACAATATTTCAAATGAAAATCAAATTTCAAATTTCAAAGTAATTGCTTAAAAGGCGCAAAGGCCAACATAGTGAAAAAGTTTCCAAGCCGGGGCCCCACCAGTGGCCGAGAGGTTCTGCGTCCGAAGCTGGTAGACGGATTTGTGTAATTGCATACACAAATAGTGTATGCAATTTGAAATATTGCATACAATATTTCAAATATTGTATGCAAGGCGAATGTTTCTCTCTGGAATAATTTCCATGTATTAATATAATTTCTATCGATGCTGGATTTAATTGTGTTTCGTGTTTGTCCCAGGTCGGTGAAATATTGTATGCAAGGCGAATGTTTCTCTCTGGAATAATTTCCATGTATTAATATAATTTCTATCGATGCTGGATTTAATTATGTTTCGTGTTTGTCCCAGGTCGGTGACTCACGATAAATATTCCATCTTGTGCTGCGTTTGTAGCCTTTCCAACATATAATAGTGAGAAATTTTCCGAGCTAGGTATCGTTCCAAGTGGTTTAGTCGGTAGAACGTCAGTGCGCTATACTGATGGCCCGGGTTCGAGTCCCGGCTTGGAATCTTTTTCACTATGTTGGCCTTTGCGCCTTTTAAGCAATTACTTTGAAATTTGAAATTTGATTTTCATTTGAAATAGAGTACAAAATGTTTTTAAAAAAGCAATGACTTTTAAGGTTAAAATTTTGTGATCTGAGGTAAAAAAAAAGAGGAATAAGCAGAATTAGTTCTTTTTTTGCGGGGGGGGGGGGGGGGGAGTTTATCGGCGACTTATTATTTACTTACCTTAGAAAATATTTACAAATAAGTTAAAAAAAATAATAAACGAAAAAAAATTAAGGACTTTAAATTTCAGATGCTTGGTAAGAGGGAGAGGCGAGGAGGAAATACCAATTTCAGTTGGGGTTGGGGGGGGGGGAGGAGAAATTTTTATGATCGTTTGTTTATTGTTAAAATAAAGTGGCAAATTGAGCAGAAAAGATTTAAAAAGATTAAAGCGTTTTAAAGGGTTTTTATTTTAAAATATGGGTACCGTGGATGAGGGAGCAAAAGGGAGAAATGACATTTTCGATGGAGGCAATTTACAAGAACTTTTAATGAAATGAATATGGTGAAATAAATTGATAACGAAATTTATGACTGACTATTTATTGTTAGTTTAAAGTAACAAATAAAACAGAAAATTAAAGAAAATATTAAGGAATTTTAAAGATTTTAAACGTTGATACTGTAAGGGGAGCAAAACGGGAAACGAAATTTCGGAAGAAGGGGAGACAAAGAGTGCAAGATGTTTGGATAAGAATATGGTGTGCATCGAATTTATTGTTCATTTACACGGAAACATTAGGGATGATTGCTGATAGTGAGTTTTAAATTATGATATGTTTGATTTATGATAAGTTATGGTATAAGTTAAGTTAAACTAATATTTTTGCACAGGCACACAGGTGGTGTATATGAATTGCATAGAATATAAAGAGTGATCAAAGGGCTCCAATGTGATGTATCTCATGAGGGTTGTCGAAAAATGTTAGAAAAGTACCGGCATATTATACTATCAGCTAAATGTCCTGTCGGCTAATCGTCTTTTCGGCTAAATGTCCTCCCGGCTAATTGCCACGTTCGGCCAGTTGTCTGTCGGCCAATTGTCTGTATTGCTGAAATTATTGCTATTCCGTTGCATAGACACTACACAAAAGATTTCATCAGTAGTACCGATAATGACTATGAATTACTTAAAGATGTTTTTTAATTTGATTTATGCATTTTCAAGCTCATCTACTTTTAGTATAGATGTTTGACCCGTAGCCGGTCGCAGACATTTAGCCGACAACCAAATAGCCTTCAAGACATTTAGCAGATTGCAGTTAGCTGAGACGTGCATTTAGCCGATACGTACATATAGCCGACAACACAATTAGCTGAAATTTACATACAGCATACAGGACAATTGATCGAAACGGACATATAGTAATAATTTTAGCAATACAGACAATTGACCGACAGGCAACTGGCCGAACGTGGCAATTAGCCGGGAGGACATTTAGCCGAAAAGGCGATTAACCGACAGGACATTTAGCTGACAGTATAATTAGCCGGTACTTTTCTAACATTTTTCGACACCCCTCATGAGATACATCGCATTGGAGCCCTTTGATCACTCTTTCATATTATGTACCTCCCGTTCCCCCTCCCCCAATTTGTATCACCGGGAGCATTTTTCTGACTTTTCCGACATCCCTCAAGTGATATATCATTGGACTGGGCAGCCCTTTGATCACTCTTTCATATTATGCACCTCTCGCTAGGTTACAGTTAATTTGCAGTTTGGTTACAATTGCGATTAGTTACTCTTAGATTACGGTTAGGTTATAATTAAGTTACGTTTAGGTGATAATTAGATGACACTTAAGTTACAGCTTGATCATGGTAAAGTTATGTTACAGTTACATAACATTTAGCATAACATTAGGTTATAACTAGGTAAACGTTATTTACAGTTAGATTATGGTTAAGTCCCAGTTAGGTTACATTTAGGCTACAATTAGGTTACTGTTAGGTTTTAGTTTGGTTACGGTTACTTCATAATTAGGTTACACTTAGGTTACGTTTAGATTATGGTTAGGTAACTGTTCGGTTATAATTAGGTTACGTTTAGGTGATAATTAGATTACGCTTAGGTTACAGCTTGGTCATGGTAAAGTTGTGTTACAGTTACATTACTGCTAGCATACGATTAGGTTATAATTAGATAAACGTTAGTTACAGTTAGATTACGGTTACGTCCCAGTTATATTATATTTAGGCTACAATTAGGTTACTGTTAGGTTTCAATTAGGTTACGGTTACTTTATAATTAGGTTACTGTTAGGTTACGTTTAGATTACGGTTAAATAACTGTTAGGTTACGTTTAGGTGATAATTAGAATACGCTTAGGTTAGAGCTTGGTCATGGTAAAGTTATGTTTCAGTTACATTACAGTTAGCATACGATTAGGTTATAACTAGGTAAACGTTAGTTACAGTTAGATTACGGTTACGTCCCAGTTAGGTTACATTTAGGCTACAATTAGGTTACTGTTAGGTTTCAGTTAGGTTACATTTAGGCTACAATTAGGTTACTGTTAGGTTTCAGTTAGGTTACGGTTATCTTACACTTAGGTTACGTTTAGGTTACAGATAGATTATAGTTACGTTACAGTTTGGTATTGGTTAGGTTATAGTTACGCTACAGTTAGTTTATGCTTAGGTTATAATTAGGTTAAGATCAGGTTACAGTTACGTTACAGTTAAGTCGGATGAATATCCTGTCGGATGAATGTCCATGTCGAATAATTGTCCTCTGTTGGCTAACTGTCTTGTCGGCTAACAGTCGCTGTCGGCTAAACATCCTGTCGTCTAATTGCTGTCTGCTAAATGTCCCGTCGGCTAAGTGACATTGTAGCATATAAATAAATAGGGATATGACAAAAAACTGGATACATGGCCGTCCATGGATAGCAATTCTTAAGCTAATGTTAGGCTTAGAAGTGTGATATCAGTAATTTTCAGCGTATTTATTTCTGAATTAAATTTCAGCTCAGTATGTGGCGTGTATAAAAATTTATAAGGAACATACAGAGCTTCACAAAACAATTGAAGTACGTTTCCGTCTATTGTTAGGAATTAATAAATGTGTATATTCAAATGTGTTATGTGTTTTTCTAACTGAACTAAAAATGTAGGAAAGGGTTCATAATCCATACTTGACACATGGTTTTCCTTTCTTGTTTTATTTATTTTCAATAATTCATCTTCTTATGTTTTTGTATTTCTCAGTTGCAATAATCATGATTTTTAGGGTTCCGTACTTAAAAAGTAAAAACGGAATCATTATAAGATCACTCCTGTGTCTGTCTGTCACAGCCATTTTACTCGTAAACTACGGAACGTGGGAAGTTCAAATTGGGACATGTAATAAAGACTATTGACCCACATATTTACAGATTATTAAACATTCACAAATATATGTGGGAAAAACGTAGAGGGGATAATTAGGTTATTTAAAGAAGAAATATATTTTCTTTGTGTATCGTTTGGAGTATCGGTTAAAAGATTCCGTAACGCATAACTCAAAAATACATTTCTTTTAATTTTAGATACTAGGGGGCTCGGCCCCCTACGAGCTACGCTCGCCAACCCCCGTCCAGACACCGCAGACTCTAAATGCACGCTAATTTGATCGGCTTTAAAAAGATTTCGAAAGATTGAATTCTAATTAAAAAAACAGTGGCGATCTCCCTATAAACGAATTTCTATTCATTTCTCTTTGATTGGGGAATTTTAACGCCAAATCCGCTGCAGTACTACTTGATTATCCTGTCGACCAATTTCGCCAAATTATATAAATCGTCAAACCACCCGCCAAATTATACAAATTGATATAATTTTTATTTTAAATAACGAAAGAACAAATAAATTCGTACAACATTAATAAAAACACAAATAAAACGTCGAAATAAAAATAACTTGACGTATACACGTGTAACAACATTTCAAAATAAGCTAATATAAAAGGAATTAAGTAAAGAGAGTCTTTGTCTCCTGGTATTTTTTAACAAAGCGAAAAGAAAGTTCTTTTAAATGAGACATTTTAAATTAATTCTCAAAATATCAAATAAATGTCTAGCGCAATTTCTAAATTTAAACTTTTTTTGCGATATGATTTTGTGTTCATTTTATGTAATAACTATAATGTGACGTAAATATGACGTAATTTCTCCTAAGACTTCTAACGCATGTTAATGAATTTATTATTTTACAATATCCTTTCTCTTTTAAAATTCACGTGTATACTTTTTATGACGTAATTTTTAATAAGTTCCTGCTTTTTATACGTAATTATTTAATTCTAATTTGAAAGTTTTTTTCCTGTTTATAATAGTCACGTGTAAATAAATTTTTAATTTGAAGCAAACATTATTGCTTGCGCTTTTTATACAGTTGGCAACAGTTTAAATTAGTACAATTTTCTGAAATCTGTAAAAAATATCTCTAGAAATGCTGAAAATTTGAATTTAAAATAGAAATAAAACCTGAAAAAATGAGTCAAAATAAAAAAATTAATGCAATCTGCACTCCGGCAAATTCTAACGCATAAAATGATCTAAAAATGATTACACTGCCATGTATAGTTTTTGCTGCTATAAAACTTTTTTAGTGGAACGATTTTGTCCAACTTTAGCATTAAATAACTCTTAAAATAATTCTTCGATTTGAAAACTGTCTGCATCAGCGTATTTATCAAACATTTTTGTATAAAACCACCGATTTTCATATTTTTGTATGCATTATTTTTGTTAATATTAACGAAGAAAGGCCTCCGGTCACAAAAAAATCAAAACCGGCGGCGGCGGCGGCGGTGACAGCGGTAGTTACTTTTTTTTAGAATAGAGAGAAATTATTTAATTCTAATTTGAAAGTTTTTTTCCTGTTTATAATAGTCACGTGTAAATAAATTTTTAATTTGAAGCAAACATTATTGCTTGCGCTTTTTATACAGTTGGCAACAGTTTAAATTTGTACAATTTTCTGAAATCTGTAAAAAATATCTCTAGAAATGCTGAAAATTTGAATTTAAAATAGAAATAAAACCTGAAAAAATGAGTCAAAATAAAAAAAATTAATGCAATCTGCACTCCGGCATATTCTAACGCATAAAATGATCTAAAAATGATTACACTGCCATGTATAGTTTTTGCTGCTATAAAACTTTTTTAGTGGAACGATTTTGTCCAACTTTAGCATTAAATAACTCTTAAAATAATTCTTCGATTTGAAAACTGTCTACATCAGCGTGTTTATCAAACATTTCTGTATAAAACCACCGATTTTCATATTTTTGTATGCATTATTTTTGTTAATATTAACGAAGAAAGGCCTCCGGTCACAAAAAAATCAAAACCGGCGGCGGCGGCGGCGGTGACAGCGGTAGTTACTTTTTTTTAGAATAGA
Organism: Maratus speciosus; assembly: GCA_963932465.1. Taxonomy (NCBI): domain Eukaryota; kingdom Metazoa; phylum Arthropoda; class Arachnida; order Araneae; family Salticidae; genus Maratus; species Maratus speciosus. The sequence continues at coordinate 4,583,746 of OZ010786.1, read as the reverse complement.
GAGATTATATTTTCAGAGATATCGTCGAAAATGTAGGGCAAAAATGTGCCCCCCCGCCCCCCCCCCAATCTATTTTCAAATCTACTGAAACTAAAATTATGAAAAAAATTAGAGGTAGTAGTGGTTAATTTAATACTCGCAGGAAAATTATAGCTATTGCCCTAGGTGGCATAGTTTTTCATAAAATCGCATTTTTCTGTTACATACAGATTTCTATTTGCGGGCATTCAGCAAAGGTATCGAAGAGCGCTAAAGGTACCTATCGTATCAAAAGTATAAAAGCATTGTTTATAATGATTTTCGAAAAAAAATCGTCGGTAATTCGCCGAGATATTAAGACTCCTGTCCCTGCCGGCGAAGACACTAACGAGCTAATGCTAATCCGATGGGGAGGAAAAAGTAAAGAAAGGTGCGATGTAGAGACGGATCTCGGCTATATAATGCCAAAAAAAAAAAAATTTTAAATATCGAAATACAAAATAGATATTAGAAAAATCCTTCCCTATACGATTAGCATTAGCTCGTGATTGTCTTCGCTGGCAGGGGCAGGAGCCTTAACCCTTAAAGACACGGTTGGTTTGGACATACATAATGGCAGAGGCGGCGTACTCTATATACCATCGGTTTTTAAATACTAGATAACAACTTTTAATGATATATATGTGTAATGCAATACCCAGTAGCAGCATAAAAGCAGTAAACATCAAATTGTTAAAAACAGACCAATTTAATTATAATTAATCGCATAAATACTATGGGATTCGCGACTAGTTTGCGTTGAGTGGATCTCTCAATACGCCTCCCGTGTCTTTAAATGATAATTAAAGACCTATTTGAAAAAACGCGGCACGGACAAAGTCGAGTTGCATCTTTGCGACCTCCTTTCGAAACGCGCGTAGTACAACGCCAAGTTTAAACTTTGAACAAGGATTTTATTTCATCTACACTGTAAAAAGAAAAATATTTCTATGTTGAATTTAGTTTTATGAAATGCCAAATGAAATTTAAATATGCAGTACTTTTATTGTTAGTACCAAATTAAGTTCACCATATCCAGATTAAGATACGTTTAAAAAAAGAATTATACAAAATAGCAATATTTAATTTTATTTCGGCTTCATATCTCTTTGAACCTTTGTGGTATACTCAATCATACTTTTCTAATATATACAGCTATACCCAACTCTACGTTGTATAGGTTTTTACAAAGTTTCATTATTCTTTTAAATAATACAGTTAATAATTCATATATTTATTGTACGGAACTCTCTGAGCGCGAGTAATACTCGTACTTGACCGTTTATTTTATATACAAGCGATATGCATTGGTCTGCCAAGTCGTATCTTGGTGGAAACCATCTGCAGAACATCAATTTAGTGGTTGATCCGCAGGTTTACCATTGTGTTTTCATGCACCCAAACTTCAATATTTTCATACATTTGGGTGCTGCAAAATACAATGATAAACCAATCGATCAAAAACTAAACTCCGGTGTGCAGGTGTTTTCTATCAAGATATGACTTAGCACACCATTTGCATTTTAATATGCTAATTGAGTTCTATCTAATCCTAAAATTTCAGCCTTCAAATTGATGAGCTGATGGTCTGTGCAATTGCCACCCGTCGAACAAATCCCTTGCTGTGAAATCTTGTATCACTCTTTAGGAATCTGTGGACAGGCACAAAAACATCCTATCTGTGTTTTTATACCTAGATTGTGTATAAAAACCTTTTTTAATTCCTTACTCTGAATTTGGAGATTTTTGTAACAAATACGGCTGTATTTTTTTTTTTTTTTTTTTTTTTTTTTTTTTTTTTTTACAATTGTTTGAGAAAGACTTTGTTTTTATTTTCTCTGAAAACTGCTTGGATTTTTCATTACATTGATATGCAATTCTGATAATGAATTTCATAGAATTCCATTTCAAAGCAATATTTCGAATTTCTTCCAATTTTACCAAAGCATTCTTTTTCTTTATCAGAAATCAGTGAAAATAAATTTATTTTTCTGCATCTTTATCTTTAGACTAAGTTACAATTTTATTTTCCCCGCATTGCTGATAGAGATTTTTTTTTTACCTTGTCAGTTGAAAGCTCACAGTCAAATATCTCCAGAGATTCTCCATCTTCTTCCTCTACTTCCCAGTTAATAATCAGGAGGAGTTGCCGTAATATCATTTACCAATCTGTGTCCTATATCGGAATTTGGTAAATTAGCAGTGCTTTTAGTTTATAGTCTTTACTTGACCTTACCGATCATGACAGTGTTAAGCTATCATTCGTTGTTGCTAAGAAACTGTTAGGATAGCTGAGGACGCTCTATAACCGGGCTAGTTATTACTTTTTCGATTTTTGTTTCAGATATTTTTCTTTAAAATTACTTTTACTTTCATATCCGCTCTAAAATTTAAACTATCCTATTATATATAAAAAAAAAACTATAGCCAAAATCGAAAAGTAAAAGCTAGCCTCACTGTCGATAGTCACCAGATATCCTATGCAAAAAAAAGAAAAAAAAAAGAAAAAGAAAAAATCATTCAAAAATATTAAAATCAAAGCGAGAAATATGAAAATGACCCCCCCCCCATAGACTTAAAATTAGCGTTTTCATTCCTTCCCGTGTCTGAAATAGGCGTGCATGCATCCAATTCTTTGAATAGCCTTGTATATTATTATATTTTTATTTTCCAAACATATCTTTCTAAATGTAGTTGAATTTGAAAATAAAATTAATCAATTTCTCAACAATTCTTCCTAGTTCTTTTGCGTAGCCCTATACGTAGTCTATCGAATTTATATATATAATCTAGTATGCAGAAATTTAGTTAAAAACGTATATCATAGCTGAAATCTCACTTTCAGCAATCATCCCTAATAGACAATACTTCATATGCAATATTGTATCCAATATCTTTTATGTGCCCCTGTAAATTAAATAAAATGTGATGCACATCATATTATAATGTAAGCATCATATTGTAAACCTCAGTAACGTATATGAATTCCATCTTGTTTGAAATCGTGAAACATAACTAAAACACACTTTGCAAGCAGTTTTTTCTGTAATAAAACTGAACCCTTTTCTGTGACCCTGTAAATGAATGATAAATGCTTTGCTATCCCTTCAGAAAGCATGTTTTACTGCGCCTCATAAATTCATATCAATTTCATTATGTTGTAACAGAAAACGTTATTAAAATACCCCGCAAACGTTTTTTCTTCGTAGTCCATAATGTAACGAAATATACTTTTTAATTCCCCTGTACAAGTACCTATGCTCTTCAATAATGCGAATAAATTGTATGTTTAAAATTGTTTTATGTCATTAAAATACACGCAAATGTATTTTCCCACATAGACCATATTATAAAATACTTTTGAATGTCCATGTAAGTGAAGTATAAAATATTAAAAGGTAATACGTATTAGAAAAAAAAATTGCTAGCTAGTATATTTTTATAAAATGCTATATTTTATCTTACAGTTTCATAACTTTTAGTTTTACATTATTAAAGTTAATGATAAATTTTCGCGTTTCCTAACCGTTGCAAAAAAAATATCTTTGCGTTACATTTGAGAACCCACGCAGGTTACGGGGAAAAAATGTAAACGCTAATGTTAAATATATGGGAGCGTTATTTTCAAATCTCACTTCCTTTTTATCTCACTTCCTTTTTAACATTTTAAAATGATTTTTTTTTTTTTTTGTATAGGATAGTTGAAGACGATCTACAACCGGGCTAGTTTTTACTCTTTCGATTTTGGTTTCAGATATTTAAAAAAAAATACTTTTAATTTCGGAACAGGGGTGAATCGTTTCTGAAATTGAAACTTTCCTAATATATATATATATACTAAACTAAACTCTGCGGCTATACAATCCATGAGGATCAGGGCCGACAGTGCCCATCTCTGTTTTCTTGACCCTAGGCCCGAGGTGCTATACAGCATGCGTCCCGGCCAGGTGGTCAGCCTAACGCGAGACCCTCGGTGTTTAGTTCCCAAGCAAGCTTGGTACTCATTTTATCGACCCCAAAGGGATGAAAGGCTGAGTGAACCTTGCCCAGTCGGGAGTCGAACTCTCGACCTGCGGTGCGGCAGTCAGATGCCCTGACCACTACACCACTGAGCTTTATATATATATATATATATATATATACCAAAAAACACACACTACTCATCCAATCCCAAAACTACTGAACTACAGAGAAAATTAACAAAATAACCATGGAAAAAACTTACTAACAAAACCATGAACGAAAAGAAAACATTCAATGGAAAACATTCAATATATATATATATATATATATATATATATATATATAAAATAAAAATCTAAAAAGTAAAATCTAGCCTGGTTGAAGATCGTGCTCAGCTATCCTATGTAAAAAACATCATATTAAAACAAAGCGAGAAATTTTAAATTAACGCCCCCATAGACTTCGTTTTACTTTCTCTCCGTGTCTGAAGTGGGCTCTTTAAAAAATATATCTGTTACACAGGACAAATTTCGTTCTCCGACTGTTAAAGGTGTACTGTCCCCTTAAAAATAATAAATATTAAAGTAATGAACTATAAAAATATTTCTTTAAAATTTTGAACAAGTTGATTTACAATTTTAAAGTTAACAATCTTTAAAACTTATTAACTTTAAATTCTGCTGATTTTTAATTAAAAAAACTGTTTTTCGAACGTAAAATGTTAAATTGTCGAATATTTTATACATATACAAGAATAGGAGGCTTGAAAACCAGTCTCCTGGCCAGGCCACAAATATGTTCTAACAAATTATGACTTCGTAATTATTTGTTAACTATTTTAACTTAAAAAATAATTTAAAAAATACTCGTCTATTTTTTTACCATTTTACTTAATAAACTAGGACTGAAATTTGATTCCTTAATAACTTCTATATGTTGTAACTCCCTCTGTGTGGTTCTGAAATTGTTTATATAAACGAAATGTATAATTTCCTTCGTTATTCATAGAAATATAGAATTTAAAATATTTCATTCTTTCAAGAGTCTTTTGTTGAAATTAAACAATAATTTTAGAAAAAAATAAATCCAAGGTTTGAAATAGGAGTGATCTATTTTAACACGATACAATAATCCAATCACAATTAAATCGTTTCCATTTGCTAAAGTGCTTGGATACTAGCCAATCATATTTTTAATAGGCGTGGTTTTCATCGTCTTGGCAGAGGCGGAGAGCATAACATTACGAGGCCATTTTTGACACATTTTTCATCAAAATCTTTGCATATTTTGCTCAGCCTAATTGTAGTAGAACTATTGAAAGCATGTTATTGGAAAGCTTAAACTCTATATTTTCGTTGTTATTAAAAAAATTTTCCTGAATTTTGCTGATATGAATGTTATAAGACTAAAAAGGACACAATACCTCGAATTTCACTGGATCCTAAATTGACAGGATCCTGAGAATTAAACTACAACGAAAATCGGAAAAGTAAAAAATAGCCCGTAAACAGATAGTCCTCAGCTATCCTGTGCAAAAAAAATCATTTAAAAATATTAAAAATCAAGCAAGATATTTGAAAACATTGTTGCCATAGACTTATCATTAGCGTTCGAACTTCAAGCCGTGACTAGTGTGGCCTCTTAATGCTTTTATCGTGCACTTTATTTATTATGCCCCCCCCCACCTCCCCTTTAGTGACAGAATTTACCATTTGCTATCCACTAATATATTTTTTTCCTTATGCCATGTAACTCGTGACTGTTTAAAATATTTCTCTTCATTTTCAAAGATTTTTGAAGTTCATATTTTTATCACACTGTGACTTACAATATGGTGTTTTTTTTTTCACATATGTGACGTGACGTACGTTACATAGCAGTGACATAACAGTGACCTCACAATTGCCAGAAAAACATAATTTTACAGTAAATAACATGTTTTAAACAATTTTCGGAATTTTTTAAAGTTTTCTGAGAAGTTCACATCTCAGTCACAATGTGACATCACTGAGTGGTGGCATTTTGGTCACAGATGTGACGTGACCACAGTGACTTACAGTGACGTCACAACGACGTCACCGTGACTATGCATTAGCGTGGTATCATTTAAGGATGCATATTTAGTAAAAGTCGATTTTCATTGTACCTACAGGATATAAAATTTTTGTTTTTTATTTTCGCTTTTTATCTGTTTGGAATGTATAACATATATCAGTTTGTATGTTTTCTTAATGAAAGGCTTGAAAGGCAGGATCCTGCCTTTCAAGCACGAAGCAGTCAAATATTAAGTACACATACAAACTGATATATGTTATACATTCCAAACAGATAAAAAGCGAAAATAAAAAACAAAAATTTTATATCCTGTAGGTACAATGAAAATCGACTTTCACTAAATATGCATCCTTAAATGATACCACGCTATAATTAAAGTTTTCATCATTCTTTACTAATTTGAATTAAAATGATACTTATGGTATCGTTCCAGCCTTTTACAATTTTTAATGTTCTATAATATTTTAAGAATGCCTTATCTAAAGAAAGTGAGAAAACTTTATGTAATTGTTAGCCAAGTATTAATATATTGACAAATAATATTTCGTAACAAATTAATGTACTACTAAAATAACAGGATAAAACAAAAACAAAAAGAAATGTTAAGTGACTCATTTATTTTTATATGTAATGATTGTTCATTAATGTAGATAATTAAAATATTTACGAAAGAAATCTTTTATATTGTTAGCGATTTACATGTTGTATCTCATTAAGAAACAAAATTATATGTAAAACGTGTGTTTAAAACCTTTAAAATATTTAATGATTTTTTTTTCAGATAGTAGTGTTGTACTATTCATTTAAGTTTAAGTACTTACTTAAACAAATAAAACACACTTATATAGTATAATATTTGTAAGTACGAAAGTAAATAATGAGCTTATATGTTAAATAACTCAACTCAAAGCGATTTATAAAGCCCTTTGTAATGAAACTCTTTATTATAGAAAGTTTCCCAGCTAAAAATGAACTGCAGTTTTTTTTACAGAAGTGGAGTATTTTTGAGGTTTTTCTATAGTCAACTATAGATTTTCTGTAGTGCAATCTCGAATGTGAAAATACTTTAAAAATTCTGCGGCTAATGTGGCGTAATTTTGTAGTACTTTGTTTTAAAAATACTCTGTGCTATCAACTTCAAAAATACTATAGTTTATCTGAAGTCATCATAAACTTTTAAAATAATGAGATTTTGCGTCTGTAGTAATGCTGCAGTATTGAAGTAATTTTATCTCATAATTTTACCAGTTCGTCTTTTTCTGTTAGTGTTTAATTATTTTAGTTGTCAGAAAGAAATAAATTTTATTATGTGTTAATCAGAGAAAAAGAAAATTTAGTTAAAATTAAATTTCAAAGTCCGAAAGGGAATGCCGTTCTCGGGTTACAGCTCCTCTCCCCCCCAAAAAAAAAATGAACTCTTTTTAACCTGACTTTAAGATAAAGTTTAAATACATAAACATAAAAAAAAAATCGACCGAAAATTAACTACCAAGAGTGAGATTAGTTTCTGTTTAATTTTAAGTTATTCGGAATAAATAAATTTTACTATATTTTTCAAAATCGGAGAAAGTAAGATATTTCCGTTAATTAAATTTCAGACATCAGGGATGGCAATGGGCCTTCCACCCTCCACCCCGGCTCCTTAACGGAATTTTTTTATTTCTTTTATTTTAAAATACTGAAAAAGAATGAATTTTACTATGCATTTCATAAAAAAAGAAAATTTAATTACTTAAATTTCAAAATCCAGGGAAGGGAAATGGCTTTTTTCTCCTATCCCCCTTTTCCCGCGCAACTGATATTTCTGATATACTGCTTCTCTTTTATTTTAAGTTTCTGCATATAAATAAATTTTACTATGTACAAAATGGAAGAAAAAGAAATTCAGTTACATATATGTTCCAAAATCCAGGGAACGACAATGACTCCCCTAGGCTCCCCTCTTTTAACGGAAAATTTTGGTTACCTTAATTTTTAAGTTATTCGCAAAGAATAAATTTTACTATGTTTTTCAAAACATGAGAGAGAAAATTGGGTTACTTAAATTGAAATATCTAGGGAGGCGTAATTGGTCTCCTATGCCACCTTCCCCTAAACGGAAATTCTTGTTTCCTTTTTTTTAAGTTACTCGAAAAAAAAATAAATTCTTCTATGTTTTCAAAATAGGAAAAAAAGAAAATTTAGTTTATACAATTTCAAAATCCAGGGAAGGGCAATGGGCCTCCTATACCGTTCCCTCAACTGAAACTTTTTAGTTCCTCTTTTAATTTAAGTTAGTCGAATTAAATAAATTTCACTATTTCAAAACCGGTAGAAAAAAAAAATAGTTAGTTATATTTTAAAATCCTGGGAGGAACAAATGACTGTTCTATAACCTCCCCCCCCCCTCCCGCTTTTAGTCACTCGCAAAGAATAAATTTTATTATGTTTTTCAAAATAAGAAAATAAAATTAGTTACTTACTTCAAAATCTAGGGAGGGGTAGTTGCTCTCCTATGCCCCCTCCTCCCCTAAACGGAAAATTCCAGCTTAAGTTTTTTTTAAACATACTCGAAAGGAATAAATTCTACTATGTTTTTCAAAAGCAGAATTTTTTTTTTTTTACTTTAATTTCAAAATCCAATGAGGAGGCACCCCCCCCCTTTTTTTTCTTTTTCATAGCACACCCGGACCCGGATTTATTAAATGCACAATTTGCCCTTCTCCCCGAAAATACATGACTCCCAGTTCGTATGAAAATTACTTCTACTTTATAAAAACGAATGAAAAAAAAATAATTCTTATTAAATATTTTATTTTAAATTTACATTGGAATATTTGATTATTGTTCACGCAGCTGAGGCTGCATTTCTGACTGTAAATAAATATTTGTTATTTAAATTAATTTTTAATTATAATTGATTTAATAATTATTAATAATATTTATAATTAATAATTATTATTTATAATTAATAATTATTGATATTTAATATAATATTAATTATATATTGCATAATATGAATAATATAATTGAAATAATTAATAATTATTAATAATATATAATAAAATAATATTATTTAAATAATATTTTTTATTCTACATTCTGTCCGGGATGCAGATACATTTTGCGCTGTTAGCGAAACGAGATTGACCAATTAGAAGCTCACATTTCGCGAACTTTTCCCTGTTTTAAGGAAGCAAGCTTTCTAATTGGTCGATCTCGTTTCGCTAACAGCGAAAAATCTATCTGGATTCCGGCGGGTGAAGCAGTAGTGCTCGTACAACTCAACTTTCGATCTAGGCGGAATGTTTTATTTACAATACATGTGACTCGCGATTCGGCTTTCGTCTTTTTTTCTCATAGCCCCTTTTGTTCGTATTATGCTTTCGCGTTAATTATTATTATTATTTTTTTTAAATGAATGTCAATAACCATAACATTGCGAATATTATGTACCGAGCTAATTTTTTTAAGAACTGACACCATGCCCGTTCGGTTTTTGCGTTCGTATAGTATTTTCTAAATCTGATTTGTCCGTATAATACTTTGATTATTCTTTTGTAATGGATATGTAAGATTGCTAAATTATGTACCGAGCTAGATCTCTCTTTTTGAAAGGACTATTATACTTCCAGAAAAGTGGGCCCTTTTTAAAAAATTCGGATATACTATTCAACAATAGAAAATAAAATCTCACCAATAAAATATTTCGGAGGAGGATTTGTAGGTGCAAGATACTATTTATATGTATATTTTTTGGTTTTTCTTTAAAGAATAATAGAGGTGTAGCTAATTAAAAGCTAGTTAGTGTAAATTTAAGTAATTTATTGTTACTACAGAGGAAAAGAGTTCAATAATCCAAGTTTTTTATTGAATAGGTTTTTTTTGTGTGTGTATTGTTCGGGTTATATAATGTAACTTTTCAAGTAGTGCTGCTGGTTTTAAACATTTTAAAACAATGTGCATGACTTATTAAATTTTGGAATAAAATTAAATTTTAAAAGTAAACAGAAAATGTATGTTTTCAGACAGTGCAAAAATCTTACATATATATATTTTTTTAATCTGCCTACCTACAACTGCTGCTGAAGATTAAACTTGAAGCCACAGCGGTCGTTCAATGGCCTGGAACTAACCCTTCCCACTTTTCAATGTTTTTAATTTAAGCAATTTTTCTTTTAAATTTGTCCGGTAACTTCTTTTAAAAAAAATTCTGCCTCCAGTCGAGTGGTCAGTATTGATTAGAGTGTGTGCATGAATGTTTCTTCATTAGTATACACTAGTACTTGGTATTCGATGCTCTGCAATTCTGCAAAGCAGCACTCAATAGACTGCCGTGTTTACTTGTGTAATAGTCTCACCCCTGATTTGAAGCAGAAAAAATCGTCAAACTATTTTCTTTTCATAAATTGAATGGATGAAAAAATTATGAAAGATTGGGTTCGCAACGTTTGGAAGAAAAGGTCTTGAGCATTGCTCAAAAAACCAGCCATGCTGGTACTTGATAGTTTCCGAAGACATTTTGTTGATGATGTAAAGAAAAAACTTTCAGAAGGCAAAACAGATCTTGTGATAATTCCCGGAGGAGTCACAGAGATTCTGCAAGACAATATAAGACGAGTATATGGATATTGGATAATCAATGGGAACAACGAGAAAATTCCCAGTGGAAAAGTAAGGCGCTTATCCCTGGAACTAATGTGTAGTTGGACATTACAAAGCTTGACTTTAATGACAAGCGATATAATTTCAAAAAAAAATTTAAGAAGATGGGTATCTTCGACGCTTTGGACGGAAGCGAAGATGACATTTTATGGAATGACGGAGATTCTTCAGACACCGACTCGCATTACAATAGTGATACTGAAACCTTTAGTAAAAGAAATTTATTATGATAATTTTTTGTTCAAATTTTCACAAAGATTATTTGTAAATTTTACATCTATAAAAATATTACCATAAAAAGAAAATGGTATTTAATAAACATCACATAATATGGAAACATTTGGTAAGTTACTAATTTTATTATGTGTTTTTTTATACCAGTAATGTTTCAGCATTTCAGTGTACAATATTATGCAGTAGATTTCTCCGCATAATAGTTGCACCTAGACTTTCACAATAAAAATTTGGCAAAAAAAGTGCGACTATTATGAGAGTAAACACAGTACTATACAGTATGAAGTCGATTTTTGCAAAGAATCTCCACTACTTACTTAAGAGGTTATTTCACTCACATGAAAACGCCTGCCCTGCAATATTAATCTTATAAGAAATTTTTTTTAAGGTATCTCATTTGCATTTCCATATTTTGAAATTATTCTGTTTGCCAGCATGCCAGCTGAGGTCGATCTTTACAACAGCCGTTTACTTTTTTGATTTTGTTTGCAGGTTTTGTTTTTTCTGAGGCTATTTTTGTCTGGAAAAGATTAACGTCCTCATAAAAAAAAGTGTATTTTAGAGATCGTCTTTAGTTACCCAATGCAAACAAAATCATGTAAAACATGGGAATGCAAACGAGATATTTAAAAAAAAAATCTCCAAAAGATTAAGATTAGAAAGTGCATGTACTTGCATGGGCACAGATGTCATATACGGGCGGAGTTTTTTTCCGACGCCAGTTTGCAGAAAGTTCAAGACTGGCAGCGGTCGTCACAGATTTTCTTTTCTCTTTTGCATATTCTTTTTCGTCAAACCATTATTTTGCTTCATATTATTTTTAGCTCTATTATTTAATACAAAAAGTTGAGATTATTATTAATAACAATTCATAAAATACCTAAAAACACTACAGGTAAGTGATTGTTTGATTAATTAACGCTTCAATTGTTAAAATTTTGCAATATTTTTTATGACTGATTTTTGAATTTAGTATTTTTATTCTGTGACAGAGTCACAAAACTTGCATTTTTTCCCATGTCTGACTGAAAAAAATAATTAACTTTTGATCTGCGACTGATTGATGAATTTTGAGATATTTTCATACAACTGACTGACAAATTTTGCAAATTTTCTTTCGACGGAAAGATATGACATTTGTTCCCCCTTGAATTACTTATAATCTTGACATTAATGTAAACATTACCCTTAATCTCTGATTCATCTGATGTAAACAAACAGCCATTATTTGTGACATTATTTGTAGATTTGTCCCCAAATCACTAATTTATAGGCATTTTAGAATTTTTTCAATTAATAATATAGAATTGTGTTTGCTTGATGTTTATATATGAAATTGTCTAAAAATTAGGGAGCTTCACGTTACTTTTCTCCTCAAGTGGGCACACCTAGAAAATAGTGTCAGAATGAAGAAAGTAATAACTGTTCTTATGACGTAATTTTCTTTCAAAAAGTTTTGTTATGTGCAATTTTATTTAAGGAAGTTTTGGGATTTTTTTAAAAAAAACTATATGTGACATTTATCGTACTTTATGAAATTCATATTTTCAAACTTGCATTGATAATTTCAGTTCTGTTCAATTAAAAAAAATTGACGTATTTATGTTTGCTCTATGTTTTTTTTTTTTTTTTAATTGTACTGAAATCTATCGGAAAAATTTGAGTAAAATATTTTTATAAATGTCATCCTTCAATTTAAGTATAATACATTATTATCATTATACCTATGTATATATATATATATATATATATATATGATGTGGGAACGCTGAATCTCCTGACTGAATTTATCCCTGTGCATTTGTTATGGTGAATGCTTTTCATTATGGGTGTTCTCAAATCCAAAGAGGCAACTTTATGACATACGTTTTAAATTATTTTTGTTTGGAAACGCATGAAACTAGCAGGTGTTTGTGTTCAGAAACTATGTAATCGAAAGATGGTTTCAGACGTTTTACTTTACTGCAGAAACGCGGAATTCCGCTTTTTCAGCATTGAATTGTATTATTCCTGGGATCGATGCAAATATGCATTAAAATTTGTTAACATTTTTAATGAGGGAAGGTTTGTAGTGGGAGTGTAGGAAATATAACAAGAACGCGACTTACGAACCGCACCAAATTGAGCACAATTGTCAAAGGATCATGGAAAAAATGCAATTAATGTCAAAGGATCATGGGAAAAATGCGATTTTCGTCAAAGGATTACAGGAAAAAATGCGACTCCCGTCAAAGGATCGCTGGGAAACGCAATTTTCGTCAAAGGATTGCCGGGAAAATGAGATTTCCATTAAAGGATCACGAAAAAGACACAATTTCCATCAAAGAATTGCAAAAAAACGTGATTTTCGCCAATAGATCGTGTAAAATATACAAGTTTATTCAAAAGGTCGTGCAAAATGCTCGAATTTCATCGAAAGATCGTGTAATATGCGAATTTCTTCGAAGGGTCGTGGGAAAAACGCGAATTTCGCCGAAGACTCACAAAAAAATATGATTTTTGTCAAATAATCGCAGAAAAAATGCAAATGTCGTTGAAAGATCGTCGAAAATATGCGAATTTCTTCGAAGTATCTTGCGAAAAAAAGGATCGTGTAAAATATGCAAATTTCGTCGAAAGACCATGTAATATGCGAATTTATTTGAAAGGTCACGGAAAAAACACGAATTTTGACAAAGAATCGCGAAAAAATGCGATTTTTGTCAAATGATCACGAAAAAATGCATATTTCGTCAAATGATTGTGTAAAATGTGAATTTCTTTGAAAGATCGTGCGAAATATGCAAATTTTGTCGAAAGATCGTGTAATATGCAAATTTCTTTGAGAGGTCGTGGAAAAAACGCGAATTTTGCCAAAGAATCAGAAAAAAATATGATTTTTGTCAAATGATCGCAGAAAAAAATTCAAATGTTGTTCAAAGATCGTGGAAAATATGCGAATTTCTTCGAAAGATCTTGCGAAAAAATGTGATTTTCGCCAAAGGATTGTGTAAAATATGCGAATTTCATCGAAAGACCATGTAATATGCGAATTTCTTTGAAAGGTCATGGTAAAAACACTAATTTTGTCAAAGAATCGCGAAAAAATGTGATTTTTGTCAATGGTTGCAAAAAAATGCGTATTTCGTCAAATGATCGTGTAAAATATGTGAATTTCTTCGAAAGATCGTGCGAAATATGCAAATTCTGTCGAAAGATCGGGTAATATGCAAATTCCTTTGAGAGGGCGTGGAAAAAACGCGAATTTCGCCAAAGAATCACAAAAAATATGATTTTTGTCAAATGATCGCAGAAAAAATGTAAATGTCGTTAAAAGATCGTGGAAAACATGCGAATTTCTTCGAAGGATCTTGCGAAAAAATGTGATTTTCGCCAAATGATAGTGTAAAATATGCGAATTTTGTCGAAAGACCGTGTAATATGCGAATTTCTTTGAAAGGTCACGGAAAAAACAAGAATTTTGTCAAAGAATCGCGAAAAAATGTAATTTTTGTCAAATGATCGCGAAAAAAATGCATATTTCGTCAAATGATCGTGTAAAATATGTGAATTTCTTCGAAAGATCGTGCGAAATATGCAAGTTTCTTTGAAAAATCGTGCGAAATATGCAAATTTTGTCGAAAGATAGTGTAATATGCAAATTTCATTGAAAGGTCGTGGAAAAAACGCGAACTTTGCCAAAGAATCACAAAAAATATGATTTTTGTCAAATGATCGCAGAAAAAATGCAAATGTCGTTGAAAGATCGTGGAAAATATGCAAATTTCTTCGAAGGATCTTGCGAAAAAATGTGATTTTTGCCAAAGGATTGTGTAAAATATGCGAATTTTGTCGAAAGACCATGTAATATGAGAATTTCTTTGAAAGGTCACGGAAAAAACACGAAATTTGTCAAAGAATCGCGAAAAAATATGATTTTTGTCAAATGATCGCGAAAAAAATGTGTATTTCGTCAAATGATCGTGTGAATTATGCAAATTTCTTCGAAAGATCGTGCAAAATATGCAAATTTCTGCGAAAGATCGTGCGAAATATGCAAATTTTGTCGAAAGATCGTGTAATATGCAAATTTCTTTGAAAGGTCGTGGAAAAAATGCGATTTTTGCCAAAGGATCGTGTAAAATAAGTGAATTTCTTCAAAAGGTCGTGCGAAATATGTGAATTTCCTCTAAAGATTGTGTAATATGCAAATTTCTTACCACTTTTTCATGTTATGCACCTACGATGACCCTCCTTTTACATTTACATCAAGGGGGGGGGGGGTACTTTTCTAAATTTTGCCGACATGCATCATGTGACATATCTTTGGAAAGGTGTGTGGCTGCTTATTTGTATTAGCACCTTCGTGTCCCTCTCACCGCCTGCCCCTCCCCGTGGGAGGGCATTTTTCTAAATTTTGCCATAGCCCCTCATGTGACATATCATTGAAAAGGCCTGTGACTGCTTAATCATTTTATGCACTTCTGGTGCTCTGCCCACTACTTTGCCCCCCCCCCCTGGGGGGTACTTTCCTAAATTTTGATAACACCTGTCATGTGACATATCGTTGGAAACGCCTGTAACCACTTAATCATTTTATGCACTTCCGGTACTCCTCCCCCCACTTTGCCCCCCCAGGGGTGTACTTTACTAAATTTTCCCGACACCCGTCATGTGACATATCGTTCGAAAGGCCCTTGGCTGCTTAATCATTTTATGCACTTCCAGTACTCCGCCCACTACTTTGCCCCCCTGTGGGGCACTTTTCTAAATCTTTCCGACACTCGTCATGTGACATATCGTTGGAAAGGCCTGTGACCGCTTAATCATTGTATGCACTTCCAGTACCCCGCCCACCACTTTGTCCCCCGGGGGGGGGGCACTTTACTAAATTTTCCAGATACCCGTCATGTAACATATCGTTGGAAAGACCTGTGACTGCTTAATCATTTTATGCACTTCGGTACCACACCCACCACTTTGCCCCCAGGGGGGCACTTTACTAAATTTTCCCGACACCTGTCATGTAACATATCGTTGGAAAGGCCTTTGGCTGCTTAATCATTTTATGTACTTTCGGTACTCTGCCCACTGCTTTGGGCCCTTGGGGGGCACTTTCCTAAAATTTTCTGACACTCATCATGTGACATATCGTTCGAAAGGCCTGTGACCGCTTAATCATTTTATGCACTTCCGGTACTCCGCCCACCACTTTGCCCTCAGGGGGCACTTTACTAAAATTTTTCCGATACCCGTTATGTGACATATCGCTGGTAAGGCCTGTGACCGCTTAATCATTTTATGCATTTCTGGTGCTCCATCCACTACTCCCCCCCCCTTTGGATGGCACTTTCCTACATTTTGCCGACACCCAAGCCTGTGACCGCTTAATCCTTTTATATACTTCCGCTGCTCCGTGCACTACTTTGCCCCCCTGAGGGCACTTTCCTCAGGGAGGCAAAGTGAATACTCAGTAAAAAAAACTACATTTTTGAGGTCGATATAACTACAAAAAAACTGCAGTTGGAGAACTGCGGTGATTTGGCCGATTCTACTACAGAATTTTTGCGGTCAATAAATCTGCGAAATTACTGTAGAATTTTTAATATTGATATAACTATAAATTTTCTGTAGAATTTTTGTGGTCAATACAACTGCGAAATTACTGCAATTAGTAAACTGCGGTAATTTTGTAGCTGTATTGACCGCAAAAAATCTGTAGTGGAATCGGCCAAATCACCGCAGTTTTCCAACTGCGGTTTTTTTGTAGAATGTCTGCAGTTCATTTTTAGCTGGGTTCAGCTAAATAAGAATAAAGAACTCTTCGACGTTTGTTTCCAAAACGCAGTACTTTATTGGCAGAAGTTTATAACCATTAATAGATTGTAAGAAATACTTTATTTTTGTGTTCAAAGATATTGTAGTATATTTAAAGAATATTTTAAGCGTTTTTCTCACAGTATTTTATGTATGTTACAAAATACGCCTAAAAAAAATTTAAATGTCGACATTTCTTTTCAATTAAGACAAAGAGTTCAATCTAAAACAAAAGTAAAGTAGTAATATTTGAAGTAAAAAGAAAAAAAAAAACTATCAATATCACTCTAAAAGAGAAATGATCTCATGTTTCATTAAACGTTTTTCCATCTTTCCGAAATCTCGATCACTATTAAAATTTAAATACGGTACCTCTGAAAGTTACACTTAGTCACGCTCAAATATCTTTACGAATATGGGATTAGTAAACGAATTATATGGGGAATTCTTACATTTGCTTGAACAAGAGTATGGGCAGATAATGAGATTATTTTTACTTCTTATGAATTAATTGGATTTTAGGACGTTCTGAAATGAACTAGCCATCTCATTACTTATTCCATGCAAAAACCTCAGTAAGTAAATAACATCATTTTACTCTATAATGATGCCGAGATTATAAAACTAAAAATGTCCCAGATAAAATGCATTCGTTAAACAAAGATTTGAAAAAGACATTGTGTGCTCTTCAACAAACATCATGTGAGCGAGTTCCATTTTCGGTTTCAGAAACGCACGATCAAACTTATGCCTATCAAACGTTTGACGGTAGTTAGAAAATGAGTTTCATCACTAACTTTCTTGTAACAAGGTCTGTGGCCGTCACTTATCGCATTCACAAATGATGAATTGAATTTTTATGCCAATTTTAGTAAGTAAAAAGTAGCCTCTGCGACTTTGAGCTTTTCTGGTTTATCATTTAAACTTCATTTTAATAAATGTACTTAATATACTACAAATAGAATAAACGCGAAATGTACTTCATGTGTAAGTAACTTTGAAAAATGTGTATTTGTTCTCAAGGAAAACTTTGTTGCCTATCGTAGTAATTCACAATTTCGCAAGTTCTCATTTTCGGCAGGGTGTGCTTATACCACCAGTTAGAAATAAATGGGAAAAGGAGAGTCTTTATAAGCTTTTCTTATTTTACCTCTTCCGCTGTTGAAAATAACCATGAAATCAGTTTTGTACACACGAGCAGTATTCCTGTTAAAATATAAATGAAATATAAATGTATGTGTTGGTTTGGATCTCACGTCTTTCTCTGTACATTAACTTTTGAAATCTATGTGTACACCATAACATGTTTTTCATCCCAAATTTGGAACCGAATGTATTTTTTTTTCTCTACTGTACTTTTTTTACATTGATATGGAGACGATTCTACATAATACTTTTAAATAAGTTATTTTACAGCTTACCTTTTCCCGAAGAAGGTTTGTTATGTTACAGAAGGTCGACCTTTTATCCAATACAGGACCATGTACACTGTAAAAAAAACGACATTTTTACAGTACAAAGTACCGTTCATCTCGCGCACAAACTCCATCACAGTGAATGTGCTGTATCTTTCTTTGGTTTCCTGTCTATATTAACATGGGAAATACAGTAGTTGCGTAAAATTAACAGCACAATGTGCTGGCAATTTGGACGCCAGCAGTTTGTGCTGTAAAAAAAAAAAAAAAAAAAATGTGTCCAAATTGCCAGCACATTGTGCTGTTAATTTTACGCAACTACTGTATTTTCCATGTTAATATAGTCAGGAAACCAAAGAAAGATACAGCACATTCACTGTGATCGAGTTTGTTCTGGCAAATTTACAGTGGTTTTTTTACAGTGTAAGCATTTGTCATGTTCAGAAACTGATTACTGAACGATGCGATGTTCATAACATAACCTTCCACTGCAAGTCACCGTAGTTAATAAGAGTAAGAATAAATACATGTTATGTATTTAGAATAGAACATAATATGGTCTTCCAACCAGAAGTATTTTTTAATGCCACTCAACAGTTTCAACCATTACAAATATGCGGATTAAAAAACCGATGCGGAGTTTTCAGAGTAAATACAAGCAACATATATATGTAATACAAAAAAGTATTTATATTAAACTCTCTCATTGTGTAAGTTTAAATTCATTAAATACTATTTACACGCATTCTAAAAATCATTTAAGAAGTAATTTTCAGATGTATTAAAATCATTTTCTTTTGGCGAGAAAAATGCTACTTGCCAAATCGCGGGACGCTTTTTCTTTTCGCGCCAAATATTTGAATATATATATATATATATATATATATATTACAGACTCTCTACTGCAATTCTGCCGCTAAACTTGACTGATCTTTTATTACATACATAAGTAGTTTAATTCATTTTTTAATCAAAATATACTGAGTATGCCCGGTAAGGAGACTTTCAAAGTTAGTAGCAAAAATTATCACATGTCCTTGCTTCTGTGAAAATATTACCCTAAAAGAACCGAACCTGCAGTAACCTGTTCTGTTATAATGTAGAAATATCACCACAGGTTAAATAATAATAACAATAATAATAATAATAATAAACACGAGAAAACCGGAATTCTGCTTTTTCAGAATTTAGCGTCGCCCCCGATGAAAAAAAAATATATGTATATATATAAATAGTACAGAACATATTTCAATTTTAAGACTTACAGCACACGCTTTTATTTTATGTAAAATGACATTATTCGCATCCGCTTAAGAATTCTACTTTTACGATCCACTCTTAAATATCTACACTAAAGTACGCTTAGGACGTCACTATCGCGAAATAATACACAATTGCAGCTAAAAGATGCCGTCATTAAAGAAACTCGATCAAAAGAAACCGGCTGTCTAATGATTCATAGGCCTTCATTTGTTTGTAGCACTAATATAAGATATTTAAAATTAAATATAGTTTATAATAGCTCCATGTTTTAGTAGAAATCCTTCGTTTATATATTTTTTTCAAAATAGCACGTGCTTTAAATACATTTTCTTTCGGTTATTATTAAAAAAGGGCAACAAAAATATGTCTATATATATAAAAGAAAGACTGGATTTTGTATTAATCAACGCGCAGCCAAAACTACTGATCCTAAAATCACGAAAATCGGGGTAAAAATACTTCTTATGACAAAGAATGCCACTAAGAAAGTATTTTCTAAAATTCTACCCCTAAGGGGGGGGGGGGGTAAAAAAGAGAACGAACTTTTAAAAAATTCCTTAAAAATCTGATTTTATAGTTAGTTTTCAACTGATAACATATTTTGGTGTATTTTTGTAAGCTGAATCGAATGGTACTAACCAAACTCTTTTAAGTCCAATAGTTCGTGTGATATTTCATATTTTTCTAATTTGGCACTATCTTCGGCGCCAAAACCTGAATTTTTCAAGTGATAATTTCTAAAAACTCATTCTTTACATTCTGTTACTATAGCAAGGGAAAAAATTCAAATTGAATAATTTTTTAACCAATCCATTTGGTTAAATAAAAACAACTTCGTCAATTAGAAAAAAAAAAAATTCAAACGCCTCAAAAACTAAAACTAAATAAATTTAAAAAAAAAACTGTGGTACATTTTCGATCTAATTTTCGTCGCGATACCATGCCAAAATGTATGGTATCCCGCTATATATTTCAACCCTAATCGTGCAAACGATTTTTATTACAAACCGTGCCACACATTAACATTTGCTAATTGTTGAACGTGAATATTTTTATGCAGGAATTTTTAATGATGGAATTTATTTTATTTCATCATAATCTCTCAAAACTTTTTAATTTGTTATTTTTTGAATAGAAAATATTTATTACTGATTTTACCATTTCGCAGTTATCTGATGATGAGGAAGCTACAATAAAATTATTTAAGAAGTTAGGAACTATACATATAAAAATGTTTTGTTCAGAAAACCATGAATTTATTTATTTATTTAACTGAATAACAAACATACGACTTGTGTGCTTGGCATAAAGCCCACTTATAAGTCGGAGACAAGATAGCACAAGGAAATATTACAACACAAGAGAAATACACCCTGGGAGTTCCACACAAAGTGTGTGTGCAATGGAACCAGCGGGAATCGAACCCACAAACTCTTGCGCACAAGCGATTAGCTGACTGGTGCTTTAACCACTCAGCCGCAGAGCCCCAAAACCATGAATGTCTTCATTGAAAGGATGAAATGTTTACTGCAATGTGAGACATACGTATTACGTACGTCATGCTTCAGTAGTAAAAGACATTTACAAATTCAAGACTGCAGTTTAAATTGACTATATTTTATTACTTGCAAAATATTTATTTATTCTTATATTTTAAGTATTTATTTTGGTACCCGTCGACCAATATCGCCAAATTATATAAATCGCCAAACCACTCGCCAAATTATACAAATTGACATAATTTTTATTTCAAATAACGAAAGAACAAATAAATTAGTATAACATTAATAAAAATACATTTAAAACGTCGAAATAAAAATCACTTGATGACGTAAATACGTGTAACTTGCTTAAAGTCAAGTGAATGTGACATTTACGATTAACCACTACTGGCATTTAATCTTATAGTTTGGCAACAGATTTTTGGTCGACGGGATAACCAAGTAGTACCATTATTTTTATTGATTTAAAAAAAAATGGTAGGTCAAAGTCTGTAATTTTCAAAAGTTATATTTTTTAAATGCTCATTTTTTTTATCAACAAAATTAATTTTTTTTTCAAATGTATCATTTCATTTTTGTGCCAACTAATACGCTTGGTGACAATGCTGTTGGCATAACAGGGAAATACCAAAACAGTTACTGATTTTATTTCAAATGTAAAGAAAAGGGTTTAATGAGCAATAAATATTTTAAATATGACTATAACTCAGATTCTACTGAACAGAATTTTGTAGAACTTTCACTGTTAAATAGTAAATTTGGTTTATAAATGGTTTAATGTAAAAACCATCATTCTAAGTTGCTACGGGAGTTATAAAATTAGGTGAACTCGATTATGAAAGATTTCAAGTCAACTAATTAAATGCATAGTAAGTTAGATAATATTTTAGGTATTTTTTCAATATTTATCATATCATTCTGTGTTGTTTAGTTACGGAGCTATGCGGGAAAAGTTCTCAGTGGTACAGTAAAGAAAATTGAAAGATATACGCTACAGAGATAGGGTATACTAGAGAGTATATATGCTATAGTTATGGAAGTTGAGCTGAGTTCCTTAAAAAATTCAGAAGTGATGCAGTATATACCTACCCCTACCTCCCAGAGAGTTCTATAATCAAGTTAACGCGATTATGAAAGTTATATTTAACTATATCAATATATTACATATATTGCAAAGAGAAATTTCATTCCGGCCGCTTATATATTGAGTTCCGCTGAATAGATTTTGACAGGACTTACATAGTTAGTTAGATAATTTTTCAGAAAAGATGTTAGTATAAAACATAACGTTCTGCGTTGCTTAGTTAAATAATTATGGGGAAAGTTCTAAATCAGATGAACCCAATTTTGAAAGATTTGCTTTTTTTAAAGGTTCCACTGAATGAATTTTTATGGGATTTAAACTATTAATTAGATCATTTTTAGGGAAGGTTTCGGTATATTTTAAAAGATTCTGTTAAGTAGATTTCGATGCAACTTGATCGGTTAGTTAATGTTCCAGTGAATGTTTTAGTATAAATCACATATCATTTGCTGTTTGCTTGGTTGTTAGGTTGCTTGATTGTAGAATCATAGATGAAAGTTCTAGAATCAGGCGAACCCAATTATTATGAACAGCCTTTTCAATAAGTCCAATTAACAGATTCGGATGAGACTTGCATTGGTAATTTTTCATGAACGCTTTTAGTATATTACATATTGTTCTATTGTTCTTTACCGAATCCTACACTAACAGATCAACTAAAGAAATTGGTCTTTAACAGTCTAAATTTTGTATGACTCAATAAAAGATATAACAGCGTAATGACATTCATATTGCTTTCAGCAATTCGGTTGGATACACCAGGTAAATGTCCATATTGCTTTAAAACGCATGATCAAATTCACAGATATATTTTGTTTCATTCAAGATTTCTTTAGAAAAACCGACCAGCGTAGCGGGCGAAGGCGGCTAGTAATTAATATTTTACAACTATTTTTCCTTTACTTTCTACAGAAATGGAGTACTTCCGTTGCCAATATTGAGCAAATGGCTCCAAAAACTACAAAAAAAAATTAATATTTCAAAAATAAATGGAGATACAGTTTTTAAACAAAATGCATTTAAAACAACTTTTTTTTTTCCAATACGACGGAATAAAAATTGAAAATGTGCGACGCTTAGAAGTTAAAAAAATTGCTATAGAGTATTTAATCGTACTTCTTTGTTTTACGGCTGGCTTGTGTAAGGTAACATTATTTTCTGAAGACGACACAACATAAGCTGGGAGAAAGAAATAGCATACCGTACCGGGGGCTAATAATTTATAGCATATCTGTATTACGTGAAACAGCGTAACATGTGGACTGCGATAACATATTTTATAACTTTATGTAATGCACTTTTAATAATAAAAAAAAACAGTGAAAACAACAACACACTTAACTACACTATAACAAGAAAGAAAAAAAAAAAAAAATTCTATTCAATTCTATTAAATTCGTTTGAGTGAATAAATAGAGAAAACCTTCTCTAATTTGATTTAGTTAATAAAACGAAAGTAAAAATATATAACCACCATAAATATCACCTAGTTTTCGTTTAATTTGCCTATATATATTCAAAATTGTTAAATAAAATAGTATTTTTATTTTAGAAAATTATGCGACACAAGTGTATCAAAAAAGAATTCATGTGTGTTTGTGTTCAAACTTGTTAATGTCTGCATAATCTTGCGTGTAAATTTGTGTACCAGTGTAATTACAAAATAATGCATATCTTTTCATTTTATTGTTTAAGATGATATGCAATAAATGAGAATTATTTTTATTGAAAAGTAATATTTAATGGCATTTATGAAAATAGTAGGACAAGTTGTTCAATTAAGGGTATAAAAACATTTTTCAAGATTTACCTTTATAATTTTTGGATTATATCGTACTAAAAAATTAAAGGTAATTTACTGTTTTTCCTCGAATTTGTAAAAGAATTTTAAGTCTTATGAATAATATTTCAATATATTTAAATAATAATTCACTGTATGATGCTACGTAATGTTGATTATGAATACTTTCTGAGATATGTTGAATTTCTTTGGTACAGGGGAAATAACGCGATGAATTAAATTATGTTTATCTAAGGACAAAAAATAAGTAATTTTTTGTCCAAAATTAATTGAATCATTTTTTTAAGCATCATCTCAAGATGATATTTCATAAAAAATATTTCTTCTTATGGCACACTTGTAATAAATTAAAACATTTTAGAGTAATGTGAAACAAACAATAAAAAGTAATTGGTGCAAGTAAATAAATTCTTTTACTAAGTAAGTGATTATATTCATTATACTAACGTATATCAACTACTACACGGTACAATTCACTAATCTGGTATGTTAAAAAAAAAAAAAAAAATGCTATTATCGACCATTTCTTTTGAACTGTGAGTAGTTAACAATTTGTGTTTAAAGTATGAAAAGCTGGAATGCTTAATCTTGATTCTAATGATCATTATTTCAATAAAAAACATAAAAGTAAAAAATAAGTTTAGTCTGTAGTCGACGTTAAACAAAAACAAATGAGTGATTTTATTTTTTTATTTTATTTTTTTTTTTTGTGATAAATAATTTCTTTATAAGAGTTTCAAATATATCTAACAAATTGATTTACTTCTTTCTGAACAAAGATGTTTCGTAATATTTAACGTATAACGGAAAGCATTCTTCATTTTTAAAAATTATTTAATGATGTTAAATTACATAATGTATTGAAAATTCAAATTTTTAGACTAAAAAACACATTTAAGAAACTTTTTAATAACATTATTAAAAACAAAGTTTATACATTAAAGCATATTAAATTATTTTGTACATATTAAAACATTAAGTTTATGTCACTATCCATTTTACTTAAGTTGTAAATATTTGAATACTTTAAATGTTAATGTTGCAGCAAAAATGTCTGACAAACTTCTACATTAATTTACACAGTTAACCATGTTCACTGTTTTCCCACTATTGAAATCTTCGTAGTGCAACTAGATAAAACATCTATGTTATTTTTATTTATCTAGAGAAAAAGCGTTTGATATTATCATAAGTTCAAGATCCATTTTTTTAAACAAAAGAACATTAATGTAGTAATTATATAATTTCGTTGTTATGGAAAACGGGATGTTTATAACAGAAAAACATATAATGCATGGTTAAAGGTATATATAATTATTATACAGACATACACACAATAAATACAATAAAACCAACTGGAGTGAAAAATTAGCCAGAGCCAGGAATCGAACCCGGGACCACAGTATACAAGACTGCTGCTCTATCCACTGAGCTACTCCAGCCGATGCCTAAGCCTGCAATTTCTCACTAATAAGCCATGTTGGGGAAGTCACCAGCCATCTATATGACAGGCTTGGATGACCGGACAACCATGAATACATTTTACTATTACATCGATCTACGATAAATATAATAAAAATAATAAATTATATAATAAATACACAAATATAATAATAAAATATATTTATGTGTGTATGTGTGTTTTAATATATATTGTAGTATGTGTGTTTTATTATATAATGCATGGGTTTATAAAATTTTATTATGTATATGTCAATTTTCTACATATAATGAGAAAAATAGTAAAATTAAAATATTCTTAATTGAATTCTTTGTTCTTCCTCTCAGTTTCCAATTGTTATAATTATGTAAAAATTATATTACACATATTTCTGGAAAACAGCGCATTCAAAACTATTATATTTTCATCTAAAATTCTTTACGTAAAGAAAGTACTTGTTTTTCTTATGTAATGAATTGTCCACAGTTAGAGAGAAAAAGCCAATTATGTCATTATCATGATTTGTCACTAACATACTCAGCTTTAAGCTAATCAATGCATAAAATGATGCTAGAGGTAGAAAATAAAGACAAAAGCAATCAGCAGCTTTACTTATTATAAATGAAGCTTTCATACAAAGCAAAACGAACTACTTTTCCTTGTTAAAACAAGTCTGTCTATCGAATAAATATTCGCTAGAGACTGATATTACTTTTTTTGGAATTGTGTTTTTAATATGTTAATAAACAAATTCAACTACCGTAAAATTTTATAATTTTTTTTAATATATTAAAAAAAAAAACTTTTAAATTGGCGAATATTAAATAAGAAAAAAAAAATCAAATGAAATTAATATAAATTTTTCACTTTTTTTCGATACAAAAATGTTTACTTATAAATTAAAACCTTTCAGCTTGAAAACCAATAGAATATTACTGATACTCAAATATATATACTTATAAATTTTTGCATTTTGTTCCATGTGCATAAATTATTTGAGAAAAATCGCATTTAATGGGAAAATCTGCAACGTTTACAAACTTCCAAAGCTTTCTTTTGATTATCGTTTAAGCAGATTTTAGAAGAAATCTTTCAGGAGCTAATAAAATTAACATTAAGATGCTAATTAATAAATGTGGGTTTAGATTAAATTATTTCGGAATGTTTAAAATCTTTACTGATTTGAAAAAAAGCTGCATCGATACAATCCTTAAGTATCATGGCCTACAGTGTCCTGCCCTATTTTCTTGACCATCAACCCTGAGTTGCTATACAGCATATGTCCTGGCCAGGTGGTCAGCCTAACGTGAGACACTCCGTTTTATGTTACGAAGCAAACTTGGTACTCATTCGACCGACCTCAAATGCATGAAAGATTATGTCATCCTTGTCATGTCGAAATCGGATTGCGGGACTGTAGACTCGTGGAGAAAGCCCGGTAGCATAATGGTCAGCACGGATGTCGGTCACGCTACAAGCGAGTTCAACTCCCAACTGTGAAAATTCACGCAAACTTTCATCCCTTCGGGGTGGATTAAATATGTACCGAGCTTGATTGGGAACTAAATACAGAGGGACTTGCGTTGGGCTTACCAACTGATTGGGACATATACTGTACAGCATCACGGGAACATTGTCAAGTAAACAGGGTTCGGTACTGTAGGCCCTGATACTTCATATAACGAATAGACGCAGGTTTAGTTTAGTTTTAGAATGATAGAAAGACACGCCGACCAATTCGCTACTGAGCTGCCTTACTATTTATTACGGAAAACGTCCATTTGTACAATATTTTACGGAATTTTATTGCGTTTTATATGGAATATATTAACAGAGTGTAATTTAACATATCATACTATGTATTTAATAACGTTTTAAAAAATGTTTATAAAAAAGATTAAATCACCTAAGGAAATCCAAGAAATTTAAGTGCAGCAATCATTTACAAAAAGGTTTGTCTGTCGCCTTCAAATTTCTTTTCAACAAAGTTTTCCCAATATCTTTATGATTTTAATCACATCTTACAATTTCGTGATCGTTTTGGGCTAGAGCATTAAGAGTTTTTCTTTTATTATTATTGCTGCTTAGTTGTGGATTAAGCTTAAATTAATATTTTGTTCTGTAAAGGAGGTGGGTTAATTAAGGGCTAATTTTCACCCATCATACACGCAAAAACAAAGTTTCAGATTTCGACAATTGTTCAATGTCTTTATATACTTAAAGATATGTATTTTTATTTAGTATAAGATTTTCGTGATAAATAAAGTAGTAAGTCATAGAAATTATAGCTCGAAAACAGAGTGTTTTGGCTTTTTCTTACATTTTTTATCGTTTTTTATATTTGAATTAGTTTTTTTTTTTTTTTTTTTCTTTTTTCTTTTTTTAAGAAGTGTTTCACGAACCAAATTAATTTCGACTTACAGTGATACTATTCTTTATAAGGTTTTATATGAGCATTATTTTATTTTAGTTCAGTGTGCGCTTATATAAATTAAAGAAAAAATAATTTTCGTGCGAGAGTACCAGTTGTACTGCAATCGCAGCGTGTTCAGATTTGTTTTGCTGTGCTCAAAAAGTACTTACGTTGTTCAGATGTCAATTTTCCATTCTAAAACTGTAATTGTAACTATTTATTGAAGAACTTAATAATAAATAATGCTTTGAAGTCAGTGTGATTGTTGTGAAACCTGCCGAAATAAAATTAGTGATTTTCATACGTGTTCTAACTGAAAAGTTAAATCGATAGTTAGAAGTTCTAAAAACTGCGATCTACAGAGTGGTTCTAAGTTATGATCTACGTGCAGATGATATGTATTTCGTGTGCTTCAGGCCTGAAATACTCTTATTTCTTCTTCTGTGGTAACAATAACAGATTATGCGTCAACGAGTACTGCCGACATCACCACATAAAATAAACCTAATTACATTTATCAATACCTTGTTGTCACAACTCTACCACGTAACTGCACCAAAAGCAGCTCAAACTAGAGCCTTTACAGAAACTAGAATCTATATTTCGTCGGGAAAACGATGCTGTAAAACTCATCTTACAGGATCGGTATTCAGTGAGAGCAAGCTTGATCTCACTGATATATAATGTACATAAGTGACACTACATCAATTTATGAAAATATATTGAAAGTCTTTTAAACAATATTTTGTAAACCTTGTAACCTTGTAAGGGAAACCTTTACAGTCAATGTGTCTAAAAAAACACTAAAAGTGAAAATATTAGATTTATTTATACCAAAACATAAAAAATAAGTAGCTAGTTATGTACTTTAGTATAGGTAATAAGTATAAAAGTTACGTGGGTATTTCAAGGAAAAAATAGCAAGATAAATCTATGAACAAACGTCTACCTAAGTACATATCTCAATCTCTTTTTTATTTACCACAATGGAAGATCGATATGTCCAATAAACCTGTGTAGGATGTAACCATATTTTTATATCGAACAGAACTATTTTTTATTCGTTTCGATAATTTTCTATTACTTTCACTTTACCTTATGTACGCCTCTTCAGCCGTATCGTGAAATTTCGGGCTATAGCTATCACACGTAAAAAAATTTGGTTTGATACCCCCAACATGCTTTTTAAAAATTTTTATTATGTAATTTAATAAGGTATTATGTAATTTTCTTTATTGCATGCAAAAAAATAAATGAAGAAATTAATTTCCCGTAGTAAGAGAAACTCAAAAAGATATTTATAACTGTTGGGGTAACTGGATCTGATATACTCCAGTTAACCCTGATAAATGTCCCAGTTACCCCATTCTTGAAAAGTTTATGGGGTGTGCAAACTTCTGAATATTCTCTCTAAGTCCACTAATCGCCGGAAAACATCTGAAGTTTCGATAGATCACAATCTATCCTACAGACTCGACAGCTGTGACAGTAGCACTTAGTCGAGATGTCCCTTCGGAAACCAGATGAACGATCTGTTAGAAAGTGAATAATGATTTACCGAAATTGCAAGACATGGTGAAATAATTACAGCTGTGTTTCAAGATTGCATTTGAAAGATGAAATCGTTTTTACCTGAGTGGAAACCAACTACCCATTTTTCCCTCTTTTCACGTGCAGAGAGAAAAAAAAAGGAATTTCCAACATCTGGTATACATAAAAGTGTTGCACAACGAGATGCAATAAGAAAGACTAATGAACTGAAAACTTTTCTTTCTTTTTTTAGTCAGTCTCTAAATATATGCCCTAAGCAAAACACGCAGTGTGTCTGCGCTCTGAAAAACCTTAAAAGAAATAATATGTTAATTAAATATATAACTTTGAATGTAAATTTAATTTTAACTTTATCTATGTTAATTTAATTAAATAGTGTAGTCCTGTGATCCTGTGCCCTCTTTTGTTACTGAGTGGAATATTTTCGTGCTGATTCACTTTGGATTTTTATAGCAGGTTGGATTACCTTACGCGGATTCAATCAACGCTGAAAATAAAGGTAGGAGCATGCCAATTTTATCTTTCTCCTTTTTTGTGAAGATGTAAAAAGGGAAAACATTATTTTCTAAATATAATTCATGAAGAGAAGCTCAGTTATTTAACTGCCGTGATTTCACAATAAAAATTCAAAAGATTATGAGAACAGACTGAAGGCTGTGAACACGGCAAGTTACCGCTCTCTTCTATTTAAACTATTGTGACAATAAATGAAAATAAACGAAAACTCTTGAAAGTTAAGAAACTAAAATAAAAGAAACCTTTTAAAGATAAAACAATGGCCTCCTCCCTAAAAGAAACCTTTAATATCGAAAAATTAAATCCGCATAACTATGCCCAATGGAGTTTTAAAACCCAGATGCTCCTAATGAGGGAAGATTTATTTAATTATACACAGGATGACCCCCCAACACCACTAACTACTGAGTGGACTAAGCGAGATAATCGTGCTAGGGCTACAATTATATTAACTTTAGAAGACTCACAACTTATTTATGTGAAAAATGAAACGACAGCCAAGACAACTTGGAATGTTTTAAAAACTATACACGAGCGCGCAAACCTTTCGAGCAAATTATATTTACTCAGAAAGTTATACAGTATAAAACTCGGGAAAACGGAGATATGATAAGTCATATCGTAAAAATACTAGAAACAGCCGACAGATTAAAGGCGATAGGGGAAGAAATTAAGGACACGCATTTATCCGCGTTACTTTTATGCTCCCTCCCACCGAGTTATGATACTTTGATTATCGCACTTGAAGCGAGAAATGAAGAGGAGTTAAACTCTGAATTTATAAAAGGAAAATTGACCGATGAGTATCAAAGGAGACAAGATAGCTCGAATAATACGTCGCGCGAAAATGCGTACAAAGCAGAAAAAAATAATACTAAACCACAATATCGCAAACAAGAACAAAATATGTTTTGTACATATTGTAAAAGACGAAATCACACAAAATTAAATTGTTGGCTCCTTAAGAATAAAAATTCAAATTCTAAAAACCAAACAATGAATAAAGGGAGACAGAATGCTGCATTATGTTCTGAAACGAACAAAATCACTCCGGAAGTAGAAGTACAAACAAACACACAGACTCTGGGGAATAGTAGCAAAGAAAACAAAACCACTTTAGATACAAAGGTGTCTAAAAACAATTGTTCCTTTTACGCGAACATTGAAAATAAATCTACCTGGATAATTGATTCAGGGAGCTCTTCACACCTTTGTAACGACATAAACCTATTCAGTGACATTGATACAAATAATAAGAACACAGTCACGATTGCAAACGGAAAAATTCTTGCTTCACACGGGACAGGCACAATAAAATTACAAACACAATCAAACGACATTACTTTAAATGAAGTTTTGTACGTGCCAGAAATACAGTCAAATTTAATGTCTGTTAATAAAGCAGTGAAGCATGGGTGCAAACTCATTTTTGAAAACGAAACCTGTAAATTAATCCAAAACGGCATAACCTTTATAGAAGGGAAAATTAAAGGTAATTTATATGAAGTAGACCTTTACAAACATAAACAAGTAAACTATGCGAATTTAGCTCATCAATGCAAGAATAAAAACTGTATTGAACTCATGCATAGGAGATTCGGACACAGAGATATAAATGCTTTAAAGCAACTGCAAACTAAAAGTTTAGCAACAGGTTTTAATATGGAAAATTGTAAACATGAAGTAATATGCGAAAGTTGCATAAAATGTAAATTAACAAATGCTCCGTATCCTACACAAGCTACAAACAAAGCTAGTAAAATTCTCGATTTGGTTCATTCTGATGTACGTGGCCCGATGCCAACAGAAAGTATGGGAGGAAAGAAATTCTTTCTCACATTTACTGATGATTTCAGTAGATTTACAATGGTATTTCTTTTATCAAAGAAAAGTGAAGTCATCACTAAACTAAAAGAGTACGTAGCCATAACGAAAAATAAATTCGGTCGCAATATAAAGGAATTAAGAACTGACAACGGCGGGGAATATACCAGTGATGAGATAGAAAATTACTTAAAAGAAGCAGGTATACACCATCAGCTAACCGTGCCAAATTCTCCAGCTCAAAACGGTGTTTCGGAGAGGAAGAATCGTACACTAGTTGAAATGACGCGATGCCTGTTATCGGAAGCGAAACTACCTCAGAAGTTTTGGGGTGAAGCTCTAAATACAGCGGTATACTTAACTAATCGACTCCCCACGAAAGCTCACAATTCTACTCCATACAAATTATGGACAAATAAAATACCGGATTTAAGCAACATTAGAATGTTTGGCTGCAAAGCTTACGCTTATCTCGACAAATCCCAAAGAGGAAAACTTGATGATAAAGCGACTGAAGGAATTTTTGTCGGTTACGACAATAGATCTAAAAGTTATAGGATCTATACTGGTAATAATAAAATTATACGAGCAAGAACCGTCAGATTTCTAGAAAACTTTAATTCAAACACAACACCAAATTTAAATCTGAAAAATGATAGCGAAGTTCAGAAACAACCCGAAAAAGCAGGGGAAAATTCCTCAGAAATTATAATAAGTATGCAGGAAGAAAAACAAACAGACAGTGAGGAAAATACAACAAATGAACCTAGAAGATCACACAGATCGAATAGAGGTGTTCCACCAGACAGACTCGCATACATTACTAAAGAAAATAAAATTATAGAGCCGAAAAATTTCGAAGATATTAAAAATCTAAACAATCCACATGAGAAAAACCAATGGTACGAAGCAACTAGTGAAGAAATTGCTTCATTAATAAAAAATAACACCTGGGATCTAGTTGATCCTCCACCAGGCGTAAAAGTAATTGGAAATAAGTGGGTTTTTACGGTTAAATATAATTCAAATGGAGAAATTAATAAATGCAAAGCGCGTTTGGTAGCGAAAGGCTATTCTCAAAAATTTGGTAGTGACTATTATGAAACCTTTGCACCAGTAGTAGCCTATACAACGCTAAGAGCATTTCTAGCGTGTGCAGCTCACAAAAACTTAAATGTAAACCATTTAGATATTAAAACCGAGTTTCTCCATGGAAATTTAGAAGAAGTTGTTTATATGTCGCAACCAGAAGGACATATTAAACCGGGTGAAGAAAATAAAGTATGTAAGCTAAGAAAGGCTATATATGGCCTAAAACAAGCAGCAAGAGCATGGAATATTAAAATAGCTGAAAGTTTAAACAAACTAGGTTTTGTGCAAAGCACCGCTGATCCATGTCTCTTCACACGAGAAACTAACGGAAATAAAACTTATATCATCATTTATGTCGACGATCTGTTAACTTCAGGAGATACTAAGGAAATAAATGAAATAATGAAACAACTTAGTAAAGAATACGAAGTGAAAAATTTAGGTATGGTAAATTACTACTTAGGCATAAACATAAAAAGAATTAAAGAAGGAACTTATGCACTCGATCAGGAAAATAAAATAAAAGAACTGATTGAAAAATTTAATTTAAAGGACTCTAAACCTTGTGATACTCCGATGGAGGCAGGTTACTTAAACTTAGATGACGATGAAAATTTACTACCTAATAATCATAAGTATAGACAAGCCATAGGGGCATTGCTATACATAGCTACGATAACTCGTCCAGATATTTCAGCGGCTATTCACATCCTTAGTCGCAGAAATGAGAAACCAAGAGAAAAAGACTGGAGGGCAGTCAAGAGGGTTATAAGATATTTAAAAACAACACAAGAATTAAAATTAGTTATAAGCAACGAATATGATCCGATTCTGACGACATTTGCAGATTCAGATTGGGCAGGAGATAAAAGTGATCGAAAATCAACCACAGGAAATTTAAGTAAATTAGGAAATGCAGCGATTTCCTGGTCAACAAAAAAGCAAAACTCAGTTGCATTATCATCTGCTGAGGCTGAGTATATTTCCGCAGCCACATCAGCACAAGAAACCATATGGTTGATAAAGCTGTTAAAGGATCTAGATTTAAACCAAAACCTACCAATTATTCTGTATGAGGATAATGTGTCATGCATCAAGATGACTCAAAATTATAAACATCATTCAAAAACAAAGCACGTGGATATCAAATTTAATTCAATTAAAGATTTACGAGAGAAGGGAATCATAGAATTAGAATATTGTCCCAGTAAGGAAATGACTGCAGACATCTTTACGAAGCCCCTTCCCAAACCTGACTTTATCAAACACAGAGACAACTTGAACTTAAGAACTATTGCAACTTCAGAAATCAAGCAGGGGTGTTAGAAAGTGAATAATGATTTACCGAAATTGCAAGACATGGTGAAATAATTACAGCTGTGTTTCAAGATTGCATTTGAAAGATGAAATCGTTTTTATCTGAGTGGAAACCAACTACCCATTTTTCCCTCTTTTCACGTGCAGAGAGAGAAAAAAAGGAATTTCCAACATCTGGTATACATAAAAGTGTTGCACAACGAGATGCAATAAGAAAGACTAATGAACTGAAAACTTTTCTTTCTTTTTTTAGTCAGTCTCTAAATATATGCCCTAAGCAAAACACGCAGTGTGTCTGCGCTCTGAAAAACCTTAAAAGAAATAATATGTTAATTAAATATATAAATTTGAATGTAAATTTAATTTTAACTTTATCTATGTTAATTTAATTAAATAGTGTAGTCCTGTGATCCTGTGCCCTCTTTTGTTACTGAGTGGAATATTTTCGTGCTGATTCACTTTGGATTTTTATAGCAGGTTGGATTACCTTACGCGGATTCAATCAACGCTGAAAATAAAGGTAGGAGCATGCCAATTTTATCTTTCTCCTTTTTTGTGAAGATGTAAAAAGGGAAAACATTATTTTCTAAATATAATTCATGAAGAGAAGCTCAGTTATTTAACTGCCGTGATTTCACAATAAAAATTCAAAACGATCACTGATCAGTCATCAATTTCAGTGTCCAGACAGGTTGTGAAACACTTAATTCGCAAAGCTTCTAAGGTATTTCTGTGATCAGCCGACTTTCACTTTGAAAACATATGGCCCCCGGAAGCGCGGGAAAAGAGGGTGTACCCCTCCTGAATCAGACTAGCGAGTCAGAAATAGAGAGAACAGGGATTGGCTGAACCCCCGATGCCCAAGAGAGACAATTTCGAACTTAGAAGGAAGTTCTTAATGAGTAGAGTTAATGACATGAAGGCGAGATAGCAAATTGGACTTGAAGGTTTCCGCCGAGTTTTTTTACGGAGAAATAGATTCTCCGTGTTCCATTAAGCCTCTCACCCTGAGAACAGCGAGCAGACCGGGTTTGCAGTCTACACTTTCTTTTGCGAACAACCAGCCTCCTGACGAACAAAAGGTATTACGGTTAGACCGGGAGTACGCCGCATTTTATTTACAACGGGAGATTGGATCTCCCAGCCGAGACTACATTTTCACCGTAGATCATCGAGGATTGAATAGACTAAATGGTTTGATTGGACAGTCTATTAATGAACTATAGTGAACTCTGATTAAGGCTGCCACCTTCAACCTAAGACTTTCTCAAATTTGTACACAAGCAATTATTGTTGCGTAGGAGTATTCAAGAACAACTCAAATCACGAGAATTTTTTATTGTCATTTCAAATTAATAAATTTCATTTTTATTCTTCATCAATTGAGTTATAATCTGAATTGCTCCCCTTCGAAACAAGCCTTAACCCTCTCGCTACCACGTTTCCGAAGTTCGCACAGGGGTAACTGGAACAAAGGCCTTACATTTGAAACATGAAGGAAATAGGTATAGATACCTAATAATATTAATGTATTTATGTGACTAATCTTTAAATAAAAAGGTTGTTTAGTAAAAGTACTTACCATATTTTAATAAAAAGTCGAGGAAGTTCAATCAAATGGAAGTTGTTTTTAAAGAAAGGGACTTAAATTTTCGGCAACCTATCACTGCAAAGGCAGAGTTATGATTGAGTTGACATACGTTGTTTTAAGAAGTAGAGATGGGGGTTAAACTTAACAAACATCAACGGGTTTTTTTTAAATAGCCTATAGCCCAGTAACCTCGTGGGTCCAGTTAACCCATCTTAATTTGTATACATCTTTCTTTTCCTAAGAAATAGTTTTTCTTTAAAGAAAATACTTTATCTTTCCCAATTAAAGGTTCTGTAATACATACTGAATATTTTTTTGTTTTTTTTTTGCTATTCATAGGGTTTGAAAATCTATATTTTTATGAAAAAATTTCTTAAAAATTTCTATAAAAATATACTTTGAGAAAGTTAAGTATATATATATATATATATATATGGGTGTGTGTGTGTGTTAACATCAACTAAAATATTAAATTGTTTGGAACGATCTGCTAAGTAACTTCCTATATAAATCTCACAAAAGTAAATTCGAAATAATGTACTAATATGATTACTTTGAATAAATAATAAAAACCGTTCTTTAAAAATAATTGAAACATTGAAAAGTAATGTCACAAATTCCCTTTTTATATTTCAAAATATTTGAATATAATCTCGAGATGTATATTTCCTTTTCTGAATGCACAATATTACAGTAGTGCATCTTTATTCCTTCTTTATAAACAAAACAATTTTTTTAATTTTATTAAATAGTGAATTTTCATTCAAATGTTATAGAAGTCCTATTTTCTTCCTTATATTTAAAATAATAAATTAATCCTGTAGCTGTAATAAAATCTTGTTTTTAAAAGCTAAATAAAATGAGGTTATAAGAAGCCAGAAATTGAAGAATTTTTATTGTAGCAATAAAACGATTACAAATGACAGATAATCTATTTTATCTTCAGTTTCATTTATATTGAATTTTAGTTTGTAGTTTTTTACATTTTTTATTTTTTTATTGTTATTTAATTAATTTTTTTTTTTACTTTTTTACTTCTTAATTTTTACTTTTTAATTTAATTTAAATTCTTTTCATTTTATTTTATTTGTATTTAATTTTAGCTTTTTTACTTTGTTTTATTATTATTTTATTTTCTCATTTAATTTAAATTTTTTTAATATTATTATTATTTTTTTTTATATTTATATTTAATTTTTAACTATATCTCTTTTTTAGTTGTAAATAGGAAAGCAATTTCAAATTACATTAATTCTTTTGACTAATCATCGATTAAAATAATCATGGTAGACCTTTATATTTTTTATAGTATTTCAGTTAATATCTATTTTATAGAAAACTCATATTTTTTTTTTCTCTTATAAAGACCGATTTGTTATATTTGGAAAACGTTTTAAGAAATATATCAAATACACATTTATATCGATTTTGAAATAGAATTATCAGTTTTGATAAAGTACTTCTTCTGTTTAAACAATCGTTATAATTAACGAATAAAAAGAGATATATCTTACGTGTTAATTAAAAACTTTAAGTGTAATAAGTTAAATTTGCAATTGAAATATCAATGAAATATCCTTTACTTTTACTTATATTTTTATTTCAAATGCAGATGAAAGACTTTTTTGAAAATATATATTTCATGCCTAAGTATGAAGCTTTTACAGATACACAATTTATTTTTAAAAAATCTCATATTTCGAAAAACATTTTATTGAAGCTTCGAAAACAAACTACTTCAAAAGAAACATAATGGCGAAAGCGGAACTTTAAATTTTCACTCTTCAGCTTCAAGATTCCATTAAAATAAGAACAAGTGGATAAGTGTGATCACAGATCGCACAGAGGGTTTCGTTTCATATTCCTTTCAAAACACTTTAACCTTTTGCAAAATCTGCTAGTTCTACATTTCGCTACCAGGGGGCGCACTCTATTCTAAACAAACCTCTATCTGAACGAAACTCTGCTTTACAAACTATCCATAGATACATTAGTCGAAAGGATATGGTCCATAGTACCCGAAATAGGTATGCGCCCCCTGGCGGTAAAAATTGGAACTAAAATATGTACGGCTATTGTGCATAATATGAAAGAGTGGTCAAAGGAGTATCGGTAAAAGTTTAAAAAGTGCATCCCAGGTGAAAAGTGTGGAGGTTAGAAACATTGCTAAAAATACAGAAGTTGGAGCCCGGAAGGGTAAATATTATAAGACTGTTTGAATATTTTATGATTTTTCGAGTGATCAGAAGTGTTTTGTAATAAGTATGCAAAATTTCACACCTCCAACTCAATTAGAAGCTGAGTTAGAAAAATTGCTTAAAATGCACAAGTTAGAGCCCAGAGGGGTAAATATACGACTTTTCAAAATTTTGTGAGTTGTCGTTTGATGTGAGGTGTTCAGCTATAAGTATCCAAAATTTTAAGTCTTCAACTTAATTAGGGGCTCGGTTAGAACAAGAAACTTAAAATACACAAGTTACAGACCAAGGGGGTAAATATAAGACTTTTTAAAAATTTTAGGATTTGTCGTTTAATGGGAGGATTTCAGCTATAAAAATCGAAAATTTCAAGTCTCCAACATATATAGTTTCTGAGAACGGGCTCTGTGACAGACAGACAGAGGAGCGAGACGAATAGGGTTTCGTCAGATGAACGAAATCCTAAAAAGAGGCTGAAAAAGTTTGTAAATCGAATATCACGGGTAGTTAAAATTAGAAAATATCAAAATGAGATCATCCGATCTACAGTTAGCGATGCTATTTAAATTAGAAACAGTAGTTCTAATTTAAAATTAGATATTTTGATAGTTTCGAAAAGTACAGAATTTACAACCTCTCGGCCGCTTTACATATAATTAGATCAAATTATTGGCTGAAAAATCTAATATGCCAGGTCCAGATCGAGTGAACTTTATCCGCAGGATATAAATACTGAAAGAGTGTTAGAAAATGTCATTTTTTGCTATATAATTAACAGAAACCGTCTGGTAGAGGATGAAAATAATACACATTCGGAGATAATAACAGATAATTTTCCGTTAGAAAAATCAGTTAAAGAATTTCCGGTAATGGACATACATTGGACAATGGACATACATTTAGTGTCTGAGATTTCTAAAACCAAAGAAGCAGATGGTCACATTTTCGCAGAAATTATTTTAGGAAAAACAAAACATGACAAAATATGGTAAAAATTCCATTGCAATTATCTTTATCAAGTCTTGAGGAATTAAAGACAATTTCTATGAAATATTTAAATTCTTTATGGAATCACTTATTTAGAAAACTAAAATCTACGTACTTTTTAGAACTTTTCTTCCAGAATATTTAAATATGAGTCACACGAAAGATTTAAAAAAAACAAAACAACAACAAAAAAAAAAACCACTGTACTCCGCCGCTATTTAAATTCGGATAAAACAAGTGATCTTTTGGATATCATAATTATACGTTAAATCAAAAAGTTTAAACATATTTTGTCTTTGTATGATCTATATACCATGTGGAGCAATTTCAGTGAATCTCGTGTAATAGACATGTGTATTTGGGGCATTCTCACAATCTGTTGACTTTTATGACCCTGAATAATAGTTTTTATTTTAATACATTTTTTTGTGTTTCTTTTATTTTATATACTGGGGAACAGCCCACTGCACGATTTCATAACAATATTAACGAGATAAATAAGTTTTGGACGATGTTGGGGGTCCGAATACCAGGAAAACTCCTATACCGTCCCGTATCCCTGATGCTGATTTTTAAGTTTGGAGCTGTCTGTATAAAACTGTTTCAATAAAAGTAATTCGATGTAATTTTTTTCCGAAACTGGGACAATTATTTTGTATAAATATGTAGCAAAAAATTAACCTGCACACATTTTTACGGTTGATATTATTTTTTGAACTCTGTCCCTGGGTTTTTCATCCTTACCATCTCTCTTGCTAAACTTATACAGAAAATCACTTCAGATGTAGCCACAGAATTTTTTCAATTTTTTTCTCATGCAGAAGTATGCTAGAGAAAAAATGTCTAAAATTCTTTGACAGGAAATTTACTGCAGTATTTAAATCAGCATTTAAATATCAATTTCAAGATCATGCCTTTATTGGTAGTCTTACCGTCCCCAAGGTTTATTCCTGCACTTTTAGAGGCAAATAATAATTAAAAAAAATAATTTAATCCAATGTTAACAACTCTTTCTGAAAATCAATGAACATTGTGGTTATCACTTAGTCTTAACATGATTTGCCTAAAAATTGGTGGTAATTATCCTTACCGTCCCTTTTTTCCTATACCGTCCACCTTTTTTTTTACCTTACCGTCCCTTCTTTAACACCCCTTTAAGACAATGTTATACAGAAATTCTGCATTAAAAGTACTACAGTTTTATTATTTCTTATTTTAATATCCTGTGGGTACTATGCAAATTCATTATAAGTAAAAATTTAGAAGAAAATAAAAAGTTATAGTGGTAAAATGGTAAGGAAAATTAAATTCCCAAGTTTAACTTAAACCTCAGTTAAATAAAAAAAAAATTTCGCTTCTGACCATTTTTTCTTTATTTTAAATCATTAAGGCATTCGTCTATCAGATTAAAATGTTATTTTAGCAAGTTTAATTTCACCAGATTTTTATTCCCGAAAGTCAAAAGATTGTGAGAATGCCCCATTTACTAAATATGTTTCTTACCTAACAATTAATGTTATACACAGTTTCATTTTTTTTAATAAAGAGAACAGAAAATAAGTATCATACTCGTATTAATTAAAGATTATTTTAGCCTCGTTTTTTTTAGATACTTTTGAAACATTAGTATATTAAAATGGATTTTCTGTGTGGTTTCGGTTTATAACATGGGATCAACAATTTAAATTTTATATTTAAACATATCATAACCAAATAACACAATTATGTGGGCGTTTATAATTAGCATTTGTGAATTGTATTTCATATCTTTTTTGTTTTATATCGTAAAAATTATTATTATTATTACTTTTAGTATTATTTTACATTTTTAGTAAAAACGGAACCATTATAAGGCCACTTCTGTGTCTGTCTGTCTGTCTGTCACAGCCATTTTACTCCTAAACTATGGAATGTGGACAGTTCAAATTGGGGGAAGTAATAAATACTGTTGACTCTTATAGTTTATAGGAAAAATGTCGAGTGGCTAATTAAGTTACTTGAAAAAAATATATTTTCTTTGTATATCATGTATGGCATCGTGTGAAAGCTTTCGTAACTCTGAACTTAAAAATACATTTAATTTAATTTTAGGTATAATATTTTAAGAGATAGACTCGAAAATGTAGTGTAAAAATATGTTCCTCTCATCTATTTCCGAGTCTACTGAAACTAAAATTGTGAAAAAATTAGAAGTACTAGAGGTTAATTTAAACCTTGCAGGAAAATTACAGCGATTACCCTAGGTCTCACAGTTTTTAGGAAAAGCGCATTTTCCGTTACACACAAATTTCGATTTGCGGACATTCAGTAAAGTTGTTGAGGAGCACTGAATGTACCTATCGTAGCAGAAGTATAAAAGCATTCTTGATAATAATTTTTGAAAAAAATCGTCGCTAATTAGCCTAGATATTAACCCTTAAAGACACGGACGGTTTGGACATACATAA
This sequence comes from Maratus speciosus, assembly GCA_963932465.1. Taxonomy (NCBI): domain Eukaryota; kingdom Metazoa; phylum Arthropoda; class Arachnida; order Araneae; family Salticidae; genus Maratus; species Maratus speciosus. Next base: position 4,542,594 of record OZ010786.1, on the reverse strand, counting down.
TGACAGGGGCGGTGTAATGTATTATACCATCTGCTTTTAATGCCTAGATACAACTTTAAATGATACATTTGTATAATACAATGTCCAGTAGTAGTATAAAAGCAATAAACGTCAAATTGTTATAAACAGACTAGTTTAATTAGATGTAATCACATAAATTCTATGAGATTCTTGACTAGTTTGCATTGAGAGGATATCGAAATACGTCTCCCGTGTCTTTAAAAGTTAATTAAAAACTTAACTGAAAAAAACATGGGACGGGCAGAGGTGGTGTTGCTTTTTTGCGACCTCCTTTCGAAACGCGCTTAGGAAAATGCCATGTTTAAGCTTTGAATAAGTGTTTTGTTTTAGCTACACTGTAAAAATAAAATATTATTACGAAGCTGAATTTAGTTTTATGAAATGCTCAAATGAAGTTAAAATATACAATACTTTTATTGTCAGTGCCGAATTAAATTCATCATACACTGATTAAGATAAGATTTAAATAAGAGTTTTACAGAATAGCAATATTGGATATTAGTTAGGCTTTATATCTTTTTGAACTTTTACGGTAAACTCATTCATACTTTCCTAGTATATATACAGCTATACCAAACCCTGCGTTGTATAGTTTTTACAAAGCCTTATTTTTCTTTTAGTAACGATATTTTTAATACGACAGTTAATAATTCCTCTATTTATTTTACAGATCCCTCTAAACGCGAGTAATGCTTGCACCTGACCGTTTATTTAAAAATAATTTTAATTAAGTAATCAAGGTCGTAGCGTCCTATTTTTTCATAAATTTTCTATTAGTATTTCCAAGCAATAATCTCCATTCTATATATATATTCCGAAAATTTAAGACGAAAATTATTCTACCCAAAGTATAAAAAGATTAAGCCAAGAGCCCTGTCTAATGGATCACACAAATATATTTTAACAACATAAATATAACATACATGAGAGTGCGTGTGTGTCTGTTTGTATTAATAGATATATATTGTTGTTTATAATTACACATAACGGGAAAGATGCAAGTATATTTTAAGCGATTTTAATTTTAGCATGAAAATATTTAGTAAGAAAATCCAATTTTACTAATATATCCGTCTCATTCGATAATTTACAACATTGCTTTATCTGCGAATTAAATTGTGAAAGTGTTACTTCATTGATCATTGCCCAAATAATCGATGTAACAAGCGCTCAAAGTTGTTAGTGATAAAATTTGAATATTGGATTTTCGTCTATTTTAACTGCAGTTAGTATGTGTTGTTTTCAAGCACGCTTAGAATATTAATCTCGCATCCAGAAGACAAATTTCTTTATCAATATAGCAAAATTTTCTGAAATTATTATAAACAGTTTCTTTAAAATTTTCTGAATAGTTTTCAATGAGCTTTCTTTAAAAAGCAACATCATATTGTTGTCAAATATAAGTTTTTTGTTTAATCTAATATATAAAAATTATAAATTTGTCTGTCTGTCTTTAATGCTATACAAATCCACATTTTGGAAGCTAGAATTGTGAAATGTTACGTACATAAGTATCAAAATATGGCCGAGGCAACTAAACCAATCCGGAATCGAAATAATTTATATTTAACTTTTAATTAACTAGGGGGCGCTGCCCCCTACGAGCTACGCTCGTCAATCCCCGTTCAGACACCGCAGACTCTAAAAGTACGCCAATTTGATCGGCTTTAAAAAGATTTCAGAAGATTGAATTATAATTTAAAAAACAGTGGCGATCTCCCTATAAACGTATTTCTATTCATTTCTCTTTGATTGGGGAATTTTAAGGCCGAATCCGCTGCGGTACTACTTGATTAACCCGTCGAACAATTTCGCCAAATTATATAAATTGCCAAAACACTCGCCAAATTATACAAATTGACATAATTTTTATTTTAAATAACGAAAGAACACATAAATTAGTGCAACATTAATAAAAATACAAATAAAACGTTGAAATAAAACTAACTTGATGACGTAGACACGTGTAACTTGCTTAAAGTCAAGTTAATGTGACATTTACAATCAACCATTATTGGCAATTAATCTTATAGTTTAGCGTAAGTAGGCGAGAAAGGAGAGTTCAGCGCCAGCAGGTGGTGGTGGTGTGTGTGTATGTGGGTGTAATCCACCTTGTGGGTGGAGGAGGAGGGTGGAATCCACCTGTGAGTGAAAAGGGAGTCTTATCCTATAGTAGGAGGGCTTAATTTTTGAGGGGGCTTAATTTTTGAGAGGGGCTTATTTTTTTTTTTTTTTTTGAATCGACTTAGAGTAGAGATGGAAATATCATACTATAACATAGGTCTTTTCGAGAAGAAGTATGAAGACACTAAATTTTTCGATGGGCTTAATTTTTGAGGGGGGCTTAATTTATGAGGGGGCTTAATATTATTTTTTTCGAATTGATTTAGTATTAGAATGGAAATATCATACTATAACATAGTGAGTTAGGTGTTTTCGAAAGGGAGTTTGAGGGGTCTAAATATTTTAGTGGGGCTTATTTTTAGGGGGACTTAATTTTTTTTTCTTCAAATTGACATAGAGTAGAAATGGAAATATCATACTATAACTTAGAGATGCAGGTATTTTCGAAAGAGAGTTTGAGGAGCCTAAACTTGTTAGAGGGGCTTATTTTTTAGGGCGGCTTAAATTTTAAGGGTGATTATTATTTTTTTTTCTGAATTGTCTTAGAATTTGAATGAAGATAAAAATGTCTTATGTTTTCTGAAAAAAAATTTTGATGCTGCCATCTGTATGCGGTAGTGCGAATTTATTATTGAAAATAGTATTTTATTTTTGAAAAGTTTTGAGGAAGGTTTGAACCTGCAAAATAAGCTCTTGGCTCGATGATATGTTGAAGACTTAACTAATCGAGCCAAGAAACTATGTCTATATGTTTATATTTTAGATGTTTCAAAACAAAAAATTGTATTCCCCCTTCTGTATGCGCAAAGAGAGGTTGGTTTCTTAAGATAACTCATTAATACCTATTTTAACTGCTCACTCTGCGAATTCCTTTAATGTATATGATTTTTATTTTTAGTTTAACTGATTTTATCGATTTTACGTACGATAGATTAATTATTTTACGCACAAATGTATGATCATTTTAGAAAGCCGTGGTTTCGAACCTGCGAACTCAGATTCAAATTTCATTTTTTGTAACTGATAAGCTATCCACTATTCAAACCGCGCCCCAATATTTTCTAAGTTACTTTTGAACACTCTCTCTCTATATATTTTTTTAAATACCTACCTCTCCCTTTTTCTTATACTAGGGAAGTTAATACAATTTATGTTTAAATTGAAGAAATAATTAATTTTTTATATTTCTTTAATAAGCAAGTCATTTTTTTTTGATCGATTAGAAGGCTATCAAACGATTTGAATTAAACATTGTTTTTACCAGTATTAATCCTCTTACCTAATTTTAAAATTATACTTTTTCTTGTGAACCATATCATATTCATTTAATCGTCTGAAATTCATTTCCTAAACCCTCTTATCAACGTTACTCACTATCTATCACAAACATCCGATAAGTCTAATCAGCTTTTTTCAACAGAAAATAGCTAATATGTAAATATTGATAACTATTGAAGAGATTATTTCACTTGTTTCCAGATTTTAAATGAAAGTTTGAAATATTTGTCAGATTTTCTATTTATCGATTATTATAAATTGAATCAACTCATAGTTTGTTATTGCAATAGATAATTATTTGATGATTCTACACTAGTTCTAATAAATTTTAAAACTACTGCCTCACTTCAACTCATTCTTTTATACAGTTTAATAAATTTAGTATGAATTAATCCATTGGTTTGTCATATATTTCACTGAAATAATAAAATTAATGTGTAAAACCTTAGAATGACGAATTCAAAAACGTAGTGTGATGAATCATATACTTTTTAAACATTACATAAAAACATTTGGATTGATTCACTTCCTGTGAACTTCCTACACATACTTTTTTATGCCACGCGTGTTTTTCTGAAATTTTTGCACCAATCATATTACATGATTTGCACTATCGTAATAATTTTTAAACATGCGCCCCCTATGATTATATATAAAATTGAATGAAACGAGACTTTTTCATTAGTGTTTGCTATTTTTTGAGTGTGTGAAGACGCTTTTTTCACTTAGGATAATATGGCTAGTTTTCAAGATGGACATTCTACTATGTTAAGCGATGATGTATCACGTTTGAATAATCAATATTTTTCATCAAGATTAAATGATCAAGACATGGGATTAATAGTACAACCTAAAGTAGAACCCGTTTCAGATAATGAAGCGGAATTCTCCTCATCAGAACTAAAGAAACAGAAGCCACCTTTTTTGTGTACTGTTTGCAGCAAATCTTTTTCACGAAAAGGCAATTTAAAACAACATTTGATGATTCATTCAGAAGAAAGACCATTTATATGTGACATCTGCCAAAAAGCATTCTCTAGAAAGGCTATTTTGAATCGTCATAAAATATCCCATTTAAAGATTCCTTCCCAACATAAATGTGAATCGTGCGGTGAAGCGTTCTCAAGAAAGTATGACTTATTAAAACACATGAAGATCCACAAGTCCTCCAAAAAGGATAAATGTATTCAGCGTAGTGAAATATTCAATCCCAACTCCGATTTTTTATATCATTTGAAAACTTCACAGAGAGTTAGATGCAAAATTGATAATTCATCCTCTTTAAAAGATATGTTTTTTGAGAAGGTTAAGCATTTTAAAAGACAAAATGCGTTAAACATATTTACTAAAACTGTAATCAACTCTAACGAGGAGAATGTTACAGACTTTAACACATTTTTTAATAGTATTCATTCGGACGTTTTAAACGAATTAAACTACCAGATTCAAGTTAAAAGATCGATGAAATGGTATGCAAGTGTAGAAGTTGTTGTATATCGTGTAACGCAGGAGGGTGTCTTAGAGATTGCCACACCCTATTTCCTTTCAAAAACTATACTTGAATTAACGAAACAAAACTTATCTGAACATGTTGAGAATACCTTTGCAAAAATTATTAAGTCCTATGAGAAGTCCACAAGACGTGGTTTTAATTGGACATTAGATAAAATATTGAATTTAGAACTATCTACCTTTAAAATATAACACGATTTGAAATGTTTATACCTTTTTGAAATATGTGTACTCATGTTTTCACTATTGTAACTATTGAAAACGACGAATAAATAATGTGTAAATGAAAAAGCTGTTGTCTGTTTATTTTTGTTAGAACAACTTGTGATTTTTAATAACTCATGAAGTCGTAACGGCTTTACTTACTATTTTTTTTTTCAATTTCTTATCAAATGAATAATGAGTTAACTATCTTTTATTAATTTCATATTGAAAGTCTGAAATTATACATTGAAATAGTTATTTTGCAATATTTCTAATTTATCATAATTATTTTTAAAGTTTAATATATCACTCGTTGTTTGTATAAACAACTGTTATTGCTCAATAATAATAATAATATTATCATTTATTACCATACAATTCTTTAAAAAAAGCATAGAACCATTAACATAATATATCATTAACCACTTTTTTAAAAACTGTTACCTTGTGTTGCCATTGAATTCTTCAAAACAAAAAAGAATAAAACTAAAATCATTATCATTAAATATCATACACCACTTATATAAAAATTGTTACTTTGTGTTGCCATACAATTCTTCAAAAAAAGAATAAAACTAAAACTATTAACATTAAATATCATATACTGTAAATATAAAAATTGTTACCTTGTGTTGCCATACTATTCTTCAAAAAAGGATAAAACCATTGACATAATATATTATTCACCACTTAAATAAACTGTTTATATATATTTTTTTTGACTTAAACTAAAATTAATAACATTACTAATTCTTTTAAGTGTTTATCTGTAACCGACACTGATTTTTAACATGTATTAAGGGATGTGCTGTTTCAAAACATTCAGTTTCCAACTGGTTTTTGTTCTAACTTCATCTAATGTTACCTTTATTATTTGAAAATGGGTTCTGTAGTAAATATGTTAAAAAGATCTTCCGACAAAGTGGCTTCTTCTTCAAAGTATCAACGTTTAGAAGAACCTAATGATCCCACTTCTGCGAGTGAATTAAATATACCAAGATTGGAAATTCCTAATTTATTAAACACTGAGTGTGGCACAATATCACGTGATTTATCCACTACTGATTACTCACCGAATGTGAAATCTGAAATCGATATGAATTTTTTTATCCCTAACTTTGGTGATGATACTACATCTTCCGAGAATTCATGCCAAGAGTCAATTTCTGTCGAGGACTATTTGAATATATTTTTCAAAGACATGAATTTTGAATCCGCTTTAACCTCGACCCCAGCTAGTAACATAATTTCCCAAGACGAATCCTTTCAAGAACCTACTATTGGCCAAGAGGTTTCTGACTCCCAACCAAGCAACCTTTCTAAAGCAAGTGATGAATTACAAAGCACAACCCCAACTACGAATGTCATTCCACAGTCTAAAACTAGCAAATCCAATCATCCTATTGTATTTCGAGAAGAACTCAGTGACTGTATCTTTTTAATTTTAAAATTGCATAATAGACAATTTCATATTCATATTCGAGAGTTTAAGCGCAGTGGGCTTACTAGTGAAGAAATTCTAACGAAAAATGGAATTATTATGGATGTTAACAGCTGGTTCGAATTTTGCAAGAAAATATTTTCATTTAATCTGAGATATAAAAGTTCCTCATTTGTTTCTAATAACATGATATTAGTGTTAAATTTTAATAATGCTATCATGCGAATTAAAAATTTAAAGAATTATTCTCACATTGACTTAAACGAGTATCGATTGGTGAAATTAAAAGAAAAAATACATGATTTGAATAAGGAACTTCTTCAGCATATATATGTAAACCATATACCAAGCTTAATTAGGCAGAAATGTATCATTGGTCATATATCTACAGAAAATGAACTCATGTTGCAGTCTAAACTTTTAACATGTATTGAGAATAATGTATTAACTGTACTAAACCGCATTTTTGAATGTGGTGGATGTATTTTTAATCAGAAATCCCAAAGCCCTCATTCCTGTTATATATTAAATAATCGGCAAAAATTTGAAAAACTAGGAGAGATGTTATTAACACTTATAGATTTAGATTTTGTTATTTCCTCTTTTTTAAACGGAGTGGATTGTGTTAGTGAAAACTTTTTATCAAACATTCATGTAGAAACAATTCAAAACGAATTGTTTAAAATAATAAAATAAAATGTATTGCTATCCTTTTTAATACATGTGTGTTTATTTTTCCAAAGTCTATGTTTATTTTGTTATGTCTTTTAGAACTTTTAATAGAGTGTTAGACTTAAATTTGCATAGGTATATAACTAAAGAAATCAACAATTCTTTAGTAATTAAAAAAAATTAACACAAGTTTAAAATATTAAACTAATAATCTTAATACTACAATTTCTACTTTCTAATATATATATATATATATACATATATATATATATATATATATATATATGAAACTTAATTATATAAAAAAGTTTTCAATAATAATAATAAGTTTAGAAAATTAAAAAGTTTAAAAAACAAAATTAAGAAACTCAATTAAAAAAATATTTGAAAAGTTAAAAAAATAAAGTTTTCAAAATTAAAAAATCTTTATAAAAAAATAATAATAATTAAAAAAAAATTAAAAAGTTTACGAAAGTTTTAAAAAAAAAACTTGAAAAAAAAACTAAAAAAAAATTAAGTTATCAAAATTAAAAAAAAAATATTATAAAAAACTTAATACATTAAGTTTTCAAAAGTGAGTTTACCTATTCGTATATGTATACATGCATGTGACTTTCATTATGTTTTAGTTTAATACTTCTTTTTATCCTATAATAGTGTTAGATTAATATATACTTATAAAAATATTTGTAAGTTAAATTAAAAAAAAAGTAACTTATAAAAAAAAATGTTTACAAAATTAAAAAAACAAAATCTTTCTAAATAAAAAGTTTTCAAATTTAAAAAAAAAAAAAATTTTTAAATAAAAAATGTTTTCAAAATTAAAAAAAAAATTGTAAATAAAAAAAAAAGTTTTCAAAATTAAAAAAAAAACACTTTGTAAATAAAAAAAAATATTAAAAAGTTTATAAAAAAAAACTTTTTTTATAAAAAATATTTTCAAAATTAAAAAAAAAATTGTAAGTAAAAAAAAAAGTTTTAAAAATTAAAAAAAAAATAATTTGTAAATAAAAAAAATATTAAAAAGTTTATAAAATTAAAAAGTTAAAAAAAAACTTTGTAAAAAGTTTTCGAAATTAAGTTATCAAAATTTAAAAAAAAAACTTAATAAATTATGTTATCAAAACTCAGTTCACCTAACTGTATATGTATCTGACTTTCATAATTAAAAAAGTTATCAAAAAGTTGAATTAGATTGCAAATACAAGTATACAATCAATCATATATCAATCAGTCATAGCAATTAATCGATCAATCAATTAACCAATCAATGATATCAATCAATAAATCAAACCAATCAATCAATCATATTAATCAACCAAACAATAATATCAATCAGTCATATCGATCAATAAATCAAACCAATCAATCATATTAATCAACCAAACAATAATATCAATCAGTCATATCGATCAATAAATCAAACCAATCAATCATATTAATCAACCAAACAATAATATCAATTAATCATATCGATCAATAAATCATATTAATCATATCGAGCTATCATATCAATCAATCATATCAATCAATCAACCAATCATTCATATCAGTCAATCATATCAATCAACGAATCATTCATATCAATCAATGATTCAAATTAATCATATCAATCGATTAATCAAGATACTGAATACAAGTATTCATACAAATAAATCACATCAATTGCAGTTCAAGTATTACAAGTTAGTATAATAACATTATAAGAAAGTTTTGAATTAATACAATGATTAACTACCAACATTTTGTAACAGCACTTTTACAAAAGCAATGTATGAATAGATATTTTAGTTACAAAAAATATTTAAAATGCTTTTGAAAGTTAACAAAATTATTTTCCAAAAATGTTTAAAACATTACAAGCTGCTAAAACCTACACTTTAACAAGAGTGAGTTGTCCTATATTTCCTTTCTATTTGCATGTCCTATATTTCCTTTCTATTTGCATTTGAGTATATGTATACGGATTCCTCCTTTTAATTATGTTCTGTAGTATACACTTAAAAAAATATATATATAAAACATTAAATTAAAATATTCTTTAGTTATTAAAAAGTTTAAGAAATTAGCAATTTTTTTAATATTATTAGATAACAAAAATTATTTTGTAATTTATTAAAAGTGAATTTACCTATCTCTATATATGGGTTTAATGAGATAAATCTTCTTTATGTGAACATCCTACCCACATCTTATTCTATAGTTATACGCATCGAAACGAAAAAAAAATAAATAAACAATCTATTATTAAATTCTTCAATTTAAAATTTTAATACATACATACTTAAACATTTATATAAAAAATAATGAACTTACCATGTTTGAACTCAGAAAAGAGATGATGAGCTTATCACGTGGTAGATTGTGACGTAATCAATTAGATATCACGTGCCTTCCTCGTGCCTTTTGATTGTCTTATCTACAATCAGATTGTATTATCAATCACGTGATCTAACTGATATGAGTCTATACCAAGACACTAGCCATTTTTACTTCAGTCATCGAATATGTAGGTCGTATTTTTTTTTTAAAGTCTTTTATTTTGTGGAATCTTCAGCAACATGATATCAGATATTTGCAAATAAAATCCTATTAAAATCTTTCTCCCAATTGTGAACAAAGATTAATTTTCATATTGTTTAAGTATAATCATTGATTATTTAACTGGATAATAATATTTTTAGAAGTAACTTAAATTTCTTATAAAAACGGAAGTATTTATTGCATCATTCATAGAATTCAAGTTTGAATATTAACCAAGTTTTTTTAAGAAATTTAAGTTACTTCTAAAAATATTATTATCCAGTTAAATAATCAATGATTATACTTAAACAATATGAAAATTAATCTTTGTTCACAATTGGGAGAAAGATTTTAATAGGATTTTATTTGCAAATATCTGATATCATGTTGCTGAAGATTCCACAAAATAAAAGACTTAAAAAAAAATATACGACCTACATATTCGATGACTGAAGTAAAAATGGCTAGTGTCTTGGTATAGACTCATATCAGTTAGATCACGTGATTGATAATACAATCTGATTGTAGATTAGACAATCAAAAGGCACGAGGAAGGCACGTGATATCTAATTGATTACGTCACAATCTACCACGTGATAAGCTCATCATCTCTTTTCTGAGTTCAAACATGGTAAGTTCATTATTTTTTATATAAATGTTTAAGTATGTATGTATTAAAATTTTAAATTGAAGAATTTAATAATAGATTGTTTATTTATTTATTTTTTCGTTTCGATGCGTATAACTATAGAATAAAATGTGGGTAGGATGTTCACATAAAGAAGATTTATCTCATTAAACCCATATATAGAGATAGGTAAATTCACTTTTAATAAATTACAAAATAATTTTTGTTATCTAATAATATTAAAAAAATTGCTAATTTCTTAAACTTTTTAATAACTAAAGAATATTTTAATTTAATGTTTTTTATATATATTTTTTAAGTGTATACTACAGAACATAATTAAAAGGAGGAATCCGTATACATCTACTCAAATGCAAATAGAAAGGAAATATAGGACATGCAAATAGAAAGGAAATATAGGACAACTCACTCTTGTTAAAGTGTAGGTTTTAGCAGCTTGTAATGTTTTTAACATTTTGGGAAAATAATTTTGTTAACTTTCAAAAGCATTTTAAATATTTTTTGTAACTAAAATATCTATTCATACATTGCTTTTGTAAAAGTGCTGTTACAAAATGTTGGTAGTTAATCATTGTATTAATTCAAAACTTTCTTATAATGTTATTATACTAACTTGTAATACTTGAACTGCAATTGATGTGATTTATTTGTATGAATACTTGTATTCAGTATCTTGATTAACCGATTGATATGATTAATATGAATCATTGATTGATATGAATGATTGGTTGATTGATATGATTGACTGATATGAATGATTGGTTGATTGATTGATATGATTGATTGATATGATAGCTCGATATGATTAATATGATTTATTGATCGATATGATTAATTGATATTATTGTTTGGTTGATTAATATGATTGATTGGTTTGATTTATTGATCGATATGACTGATTGATATTATTGTTTGGTTGATTAATATGATTGATTGGTTTGATTTATTGATCGATATGACTGATTGATATTATTGTTTGGTTGATTAATATGATTGATTGATTGGTTTGATTTATTGATTGATATCATTGATTGGTTAATTGATTGATCGATTAATTGCTATGACTGATTGATATATGATTGATTGTATACTTGTATTTGCAATCTAATTCAACTTTTTGATAACTTTTTTAATTATGAAAGTCAGATACATATACAGTTAGGTGAACTGAGTTTTGATAACATAATTTATTAAGTTTTTTTTTTAATTTTGATAACTTAATTTCGAAAACTTTTTACAAAGTTTTTTTTTAACTTTTTAATATTTTTTTTATTTACAAATTATTTTTTTTTTAATTTTTAAAACTTTTTTTTTTACTTACAATTTTTTTTTTTTTTGAAAATATTTTTTATAAAAAAAGTTTTTTTTATAAACTTTTTAATATTTTTTTTTATTTACAAAGTATTTTTTTTTAATTTTGAAAACTTTTTTTTTTATTTACAATTTTTTTTTAATTTTGAAAACATTTTTTATTTAAAAAGTTTTTTTTTTTTTTTTAATTTTGAAAACTTTTTATTTAGAAAGATCTTGTTTTTTTTAATTTTGTAAACATTTTTTTTTATAAGTTACTTTTTTTTAAATTTAACTTACAAATATTTTTATAAGTATATATTAATCTAACACTATTATAGGATAAAAAGAAGTATTAAACTAAAACATAATGAAAGTCACATGCATGTATACATATACGAATAGGTAAACTCACTTTTGAAAACTTAATGTATTAAGTTTTTATAATATTTTTTTTTAAATTTTGATAACTTAATTTTTTTTTAGTTTTTTTTTCAAGTTTTTTTTTTAAACTTTCGTAAACTTTTTAATTTTTTTTAAATTATTATTATTTTTTTATAAAGATTTTTTAATTTTGAAAACTTTAATTTTTAACTTTTCAAATATTTTTTTTAATTGAGTTTCTTAATTTTGTTTTTTAAACTTTTTAATTTTCTAAACTTATTATTTTTAATTTTCTAAACTTATTATTATTATTGAAAACTTTTTTATATAATTAAGTTTCATATATATATATATATATATATATATGTATATGCACCCCCAGCAAGGCTTTGCTGGGGGTGCTGGAGGGGGTGTTTGACGGAGTGATGGGGGAGAGACGACTTTTATTATCAAAAATAGCTATACACTATTAGATAATCTGAAAAAATTAAAAAATATTACGGGTTTATTCGCTTACGATTTTGCAGACCTCTATAATACAATTGATTTGACAGATTTAAAAGATAAAATAGTAGATTTTTATAATACAAATAGTACTTTGGATGTTCATTATGATTTTTTCATAAATTTATTTCAGTTAGTAGTACAAGAAAACTACCTTTACGAAGGAAATACAATATTTAAACAGATTCGGGGTATTCCAATGGGGGGGGGGGGGAGTTGCAGTTCCATTTTGGCAAACATTTACTTACATATATATGAAAGAAATAATAATTTAAACAGTAACACATTATCCTACAGATATATAGATGATGTTTTGATAGTTAAATTAAACAATGATATTGAAAATGTTGATTTTACATATTATCCTACGTCTCTGAGTCTGGAATCCTCATCACAGAATTGTAAAAATATTAATTTTCTAGATGTGAACCTGAGCATAGAAAGTGAAAATTTGATATCTAAGATATTTGACAAGCGAAATGATTTCAACTTTAATACCTTAAAGCTGATATATTTTGATTCCAATGTGCATGTTTCGATTAAAAGAAATGTACTTAGAAATGGATTAATACGAATCGAAAGGCTGAGTACTAGAGTTAAAGATATGTTTAGTGATATTTTAGAGTGGTGCCGCTTGGGATTCAAGCATGGTTATCCTCGCAATTTCATCAGGAGAATAACTTGTGATTTTATTAAGAGTAGCAGGTACGGAACTGAACTGAACTCAGTGATGGATGAGAATGGAGGTTTTGATGAGTTGATTGATCTAATGAGTTAGAGAGATATTTTGGTGGATGTTGCAGTTCTGTTTAGTTTTTCATAGTTTTTCATTTTTTCAATTTTGGTCTCGGCGAGTGAAGGGGGACGTAGCATGCGTAAAGTCTGACTTAACCCTGCAGTGTATGTCGTTAGCCATACCGCTCGCCTTCTGTTCTGTTCTGTTATGTCTTGCAATTATATATATTTTCTTTAGTTTGGTTATTCAGTTTGATTTTAAGAGTTAAGTTTATGTTGGTTATTATAATATTTTTGATGTGAGTTTCAATGCAGCTAAGGTGAGTGATGGATTTTGATATTTTGTTTGTGGTTTTATATATATATGTATATATATATATATATATTAGAAAGTAGAAATTGTAGTATTAAGATTATTAGTTTAATATTTTAAACTTGTGTTAATTTTTTTTTTAATTACTAAAGAATTGTTGATTTCTTTAGTTATATACCTATGCAAATTTAAGTCTAACACTCTATTAAAAGTTCTAAAAGACATAACAAAATAAACATAGACTTTGGAAAAATAAACACACATGTATTAAAAAGGATAGCAATACATTTTATTTTATTATTTTAAACAATTCGTTTTGAATTGTTTCTACATGAATGTTTGATAAAAAGTTTTCACTAACACAATACACTCCGTTTAAAAATGAGGAAATAACAAAATCTAAATCTATAAGTGTTAATAACATCTCTCCTAGTTTTTCAAATTTTTGCCGATTATTTAATATATAACAGGAATGAGGGCTTTGGGATTTCTGATTAAAAATACATCCACCACATTCAAAAATGCGGTTTAGTATAGTTAATACATTATTCTCAATACATGTTAAAAGTTTAGACTGCAACATGATTTCATTTTCTGTAGATATATGACCAATGATACATTTCTGCCTAATTAAGCTTGGTATATGGTTTACATATATATGCTGAAGAAGTTCCTTATTCAAATCATGTATTTTTTCTTTTAATTTCACCAATTCATACTCGTTTAAGTCAATGTGAGAATAATTCTTTAAATTTTTAATTCGCATGATAGCATTATTAAAATTTAACACTAATATCATGTTATTAGAAACAAATGAGGAACTTTTATATCTCAGATTAAATGAAAATATTTTCTTGCAAAATTCGAACCAGCTGTTAACATCCATAATAATTCCATTTTTCGTTAGAATTTCTTCACTAGTAAGCCCACTGCGCTTAAACTCTCGAATATGAATATGAAATTGTCTATTATGCAATTTTAAAATTAAAAAGATACAGTCACTGAGTTCTTCTCGAAATACAATAGGATGATTGGATTTGCTAGTTTTAGACTGTGGAATGACATTCGTAGTTGGGGTTGTGCTTTGTAATTCATCACTTGCTTTAGAAAGGTTGCTTGGTTGGGAGTCAGAAACCTCTTGACCAATAGTAGGTTCTTGAAAGGATTCGTCTTGGGAAATTATGTTACTAGCTGGGGTCGAGGTTAAAGCGGATTCAAAATTCATGTCTTTGAAAAATATATTCAAATAGTCCTCGACAGAAATTGACTCTTGGCATGAATTCTCTTAAGATGTAGTATCATCACCAAAGTTAGGGATAAAAAAATTCATATCGATTTCAGATTTCACATTCGGTGAGTAATCAGTAGTGGATAAATCACGTGATATTGTGCCACAGTCAGTGTTTAATAAATTAGGAATTTCCAATCTTGGTATATTTAATTCACTCGCAGAAGTGGGATCATTAGGTTCTTCTAAACGTTGATACTTTGAAGAAGAAGCCACTTTGTCGGAAGATCTTTTTAACATATTTACTATAGAACACATTTTCAAATAATAAAGGTAACATTAGATGAAGTTAGAACAAAAACCAGTTGGAAACTGAATGTTTTGAAACAGCACATCCCTTAATACATGTTAAAAATCAGTGTCGGTTACAGATAAACACTTAAAAGAATTAGTAATGTTATTAATTTTAGTTTAAGTCTAAAAAAATATATATAAACAGTTTATTTAAGTGGTGAATAATATATTATGTCAATGGTTTTATCCTTTTTTGAAGAATAGTATGGCAACACAAGGTAACAATTTTTATATTTACAGTATATGATATTTAATGTTAATAATTTTAGTTTTATTCTTTTTTTGAAGAATTGTATGGCAACACAAAGTAACAATTTTTATATAAGTGGTGTATGATATTTAATGATAATGATTTTAGTTTTATTCTTTTTTGTTTTGAAGAATTCAATGGCAACACAAGGTAACAGTTTTTAAAAAAGTGGTTAATGATATATTATGTTAATGGTTCTATGCTTTTTTTAAAGAATTGTATGGTAATAAATGATAATATTATTATTATTATTGAGCAATAACAGTTGTTTATACAAACAACGAGTGATATATTAAACTTTAAAAATAATTATGATAAATTAGAAATATTGCAAAATAACTATTTCAATGTATAATTTCAGACTTTCAATATGAAATTAATAAAAGATAGTTAACTCATTATTCATTTGATAAGAAATTGAAAAAAAAAATAGTAAGTAAAGCCGTTACGACTTCATGAGTTATTAAAAATCACAAGTTGTTCTAACAAAAATAAACAGACAACAGCTTTTTCATTTACACATTATTTATTCGTCGTTTTCAATAGTTACAATAGTGAAAACATGAGTACACATATTTCAAAAAGGTATAAACATTTCAAATCGTGTTATATTTTAAAGGTAGATAGTTCTAAATTCAATATTTTATCTAATGTCCAATTAAAACCACGTCTGGTGGACTTCTCATAGGACTTAATAATTTTTGCAAAGGTATTCTCAACATGTTCAGATAAGTTTTGTTTCGTTAATTCAAGTATAGTTTTTGAAAGGAAATAGGGTGTGGCAATCTCTAAGACACCCTCCTGTGTTACACGATATACAACAACTTGTACACTTGCATACCATTTCATCGATCTTTTAACTTGAATCTGGTAGTTTAATTCGTTTAAAACGTCCGAATGAATACTATTAAAAAATGTGTTAAAGTCTGTAACATTCTCCTCGTTAGAGTTGATTACAGTTTTAGTAAATATGTTTAACGCATTTTGTCTTTTAAAATGCTTAACCTTCTCAAAAAACATATCTTTTAAAGAGGATGAATTATCAATTTTGCATCTAACTCTCTGTGAAGTTTTCAAATGATATAAAAAATCGGAGTTGGGATTGAATATTTCACTACGCTGAATACATTTATCCTTTTTGGAGGACTTGTGGATCTTCATGTGTTTTAATAAGTCATACTTTCTTGAGAACGCTTCACCGCACGATTCACATTTATGTTGGGAAGGAATCTTTAAATGGGATAGTTTATGACGATTCAAAATAGCCTTTCTAGAGAATGCTTTTTGGCAGATGTCACATATAAATGGTCTTTCTTCTGAATGAATCATCAAATGTTGTTTTAAATTGCCTTTTCGTGAAAAAGATTTGCTGCAAACAGTACACAAAAAAGGTGGCTTCTGTTTCTTTAGTTCTGATGAGAATTCCGCTTCATTATCTGAAACGGGTTCTACTTTAGGTTGTACTATTAATCCCATGTCTTGATCATTTAATCTTGATGAAAAATATTGATTATTCAAACGTGATACATCATCGCTTAACATAGTAGAATGTCCATCTTGAAAACTAGCCATATTATCCTAAGTGAAAAAAGCGTCTTCACACATTCAAAAAATAGCAAACACTAATGAAAAAGTCTCGTTTCATTCAATTTTATATATAATCATAGGGGGCGCATGTTTAAAAATTATTACGATAGTGCAAATCATGTAATATGATTGGTGCAAAAATTTCAGAAAAACACGTGGCATAAAAAAGTATGTGTAGGAAGTTCACAGGAAGTGAATCAATCCAAAGGTTTTTATGTAATGTTTAAAAAGTATATGATTCATCACGCTACGTTTTTGAATTCGTCATTCTAAGGTTTTACACATTAATTTTATTATTTCAGTGAAATATATGACAAACCAATGGATTAATTCATACTAAATTTATTAAACTGTATAAAAGAATGAGTTGAAGTGAGGCAGTAGTTTTAAAATTTATTAGAACTAGTGTAGAATCATCAAATAATTATCTATTGCAATAACAAACTATGAGTTGATTCAATTTATAATAATCGATAAATAGAAAATCTGACAAATATTTCAAACTTTCATTTAAAATCTGGAAACAAGTGAAATAATCTCTTCAATAGTTATCAATATTTACATATTAGCTATTTTCTGTTGAAAAAAGCTGATTAGACTTATCGGATGTTTGTGATAGATAGTGAGTAACGTTGATAAGAGGGTTTAGGAAATGAATTTCAGACGATTAAATGAATATGATATGGTTCACAAGAAAAAGTATAAATTTAAAATTAGGTAAGAGGATTAATACTGGTAAAAACAATGTTTAATTCAAATCGTTTGGTAGTCTTCTAATCGATCAAAAAAAAATGACTTGCTTATTAAAGAAATATAAAAAATTAATTATTTCTTCAATTTAAACATAAATTGTATTAACTTCCCTAGTATAAGAAAAAGGGAGAGGTAGGCATTTAAAAAAATATACAGGGTGATTCAGCTCGTCGGTGACAAACTTTAAGGATCGATAGAGCACACCTAGACGAACATTTTTGAATAGGGAATGTAGGGTCCCTGACGCGATGGTAAGGCGCTAGGCGCTTTCGAAAATTTGGGTGCCGAAATTCGAAACGTCATAAAAACTAGGGAAATGGTTAGATTTTCTTGCTTGTTGCGTCGAAATGATTCTGTTTGTTTAGACTTTCTTCAGTACCAATTTGATAAGCGTATCTCTTAAAACATGGATAGGGGGCGCTGCAGACTTTGGAGAGCTAGACAACAACTTTAAGCCCGTTATTTTGATAATTTAACACATGCTCGCCAAAGTTTATACTCTAACTTAAAGTTTGAACCCAAAAGTAGAGCCCTGCAAAAAGCGTAAGAGCCGGAATAAAATGTCAAAGTACAGGGTGGTCGAAACTCGAAGGCTCCTAGGAGATAAACAAACAGATTTCTTGACTTATGGCATGCATTTTCATGATTCTGTTTGCTGGGGCTCTCTGAAACTCAGTTGAACGGTACAAAAAGAAACATCGATAGGGGGCGCTTTGGGCAAAAAACATAATTCGTTGACATTTCGGACGCTAACTGGAAACGGGGCGCTACGATCAGTTAGAAACAAAACAAGAGAGTAATTTACATATCATAAGAAGCTATTAAAACTGCAGTTTGTTTGTTTTTTTTTAACAAACATAGCTGGTTTCAATCATGCACAATGCGCGCAATAAAATTTACATAAGGTGCTTTTTGCTGATTTATGCAAAAGATATCGTACCATATCGATATGCAAAAGATACGTAATGCGTAGACGACAACGCGAGATGACGTAGTTGTATGCGCAGACACGTCTTTTGAACGTGCGGTACCTACTTAAGCTTCGGGTTACTTGTCTGCAGATCGGTAGTAGGATGGAACGGTACACAAACTCTGAATTGGCTGACATGCATTTGGCGTATGGCGCTGCTGGTTGTAATGGACGAGCCGCTCAGCGGTTGTACGCCGAGCGTTACCCCAACAGGCAAATCCCCTGCCATGCCTTCTTCGCTCGAGTACTCCAGAGGTTGTCCACAACGGGATCTTTCGACGGAGGCAGGCCTGAACGGGAGCGATCAGTGAGCACCCCCGACAACGAAGAGGCTGTGCTTAACCTGGTTGAGGACAACCCAGGTCTTAGCACGAGAGATATCGCCAGACATGTTGGCATTTCGCAAGCAACTGCGTGGCGCATCTTACGTTCCCGGAATCTGCACCCCTACCACATCCAGCGGGTGCAGTTGCTCAGAGAGCAGGATTTCGGCCCTCGAGTGGAATTCTCAAGATGGTACTTGGCGATGAGATCCAGGGATCCCCGTTTTGTAAACAGCATTTTGTTTACGGACGAGTCCACCTTCAGCCGGGAGGGAATGTGGAACGCCCACAACAGTCATGTGTGGTGTGATGAAAATCCACATGAAACCAGAAGCCGAGCAGCCCAGGAGCGTTTCTCAGTAAATGTGTGGGCCGGCATTCTGGGGGATTGCCTCATTGGCCCTTATTTGTTACCTGAACGGCTGACAGGTGGAAATTACCTGATTTTCCTGGATCAAGTGCTGCCGCAGCTTCTGGATGAGGCGCACGTACCCGAAGGTTCGCGTCGCCAGATGTGGTTCCAGCACGATGGAGCTCCGGCCCATTACACGAACGACGTGCGTCTCCATCTAAACGCAAGGTATGGCCAGCGGTGGATCAGGCGTGGGGGTCCAGTTCACTGGCCTGCCCGATCACCAGACCTCACCTGCTTGGATTTCTTCCTTTGGGGTTACCTGAAGGCCGAGGTATACCATACACCTGTCAGCAGTGCTGAAGAACTTGTGGCGCGCATTGTGGCAGCTGCAGGGCAGATCAGAGATACTCCTGGCATTGTTGGAAACACACACTCCTCAATGCGACGGAGGTGCGAAGCCTGCATCATGGCCCAAGGTCGAAATTTCGAGCATCTTCTGTAGTGTTATTTTTTGTAAATAAATTTCCAGTATCATTGATGTTTTTGGTCTAAATTTATTCAGAAGTGTTGAGCAGAGGTAGAAAATGTGTTTTCATTATTACTAACTGATCGTAGCGCCCCGTTTCCAGTTAGCGTCCGAAATGTCAACGAATTATGTTTTTTGCCCAAAGCGCCCCCTATCGATGTTTCTTTTTGTACCGTTCAACTGAGTTTCAGAGAGCCCCAGCAAACAGAATCATGAAAATGCATGCCATAAGTCAAGAAATCTGTTTGTTTATCTCTTAGGAGCCTTCGAGTTTCGACCACCCTGTACTTTGACATTTTATTCCGGCTCTTACGCTTTTTGCAGGGCTCTACTTTTGGGTTCAAACTTTAAGTTAGAGTATAAACTTTGGCGAGCATGTGTTAAATTATCAAAATAACGGGCTTAAAGTTGTTGTCTAGCTCTCCAAAGTCTGCAGCGCCCCCTATCCATGTTTTAAGAGATACGCTTATCAAATTGGTACTGAAGAAAATCTAAACAAACAGAATCATTTCGACGCAACAAGCAAGAAAATCTAACCATTTCCCTAGTTTTTATGACATTTCGAATTTCGGCACCCAAATTTTCGAAAGCGCCTAGCGCCTTACCTTCGCGTCAGGGACCCTACATTCCCTATTCAAAAATGTTCGTCTAGGTGTGCTCTATCGATCCTTAAAGTTTGTCACCGACGAGCTGAATCACCCTGTATATAGAGAGAGTGTTCAAAAGTAACTTAGAAAATATTGGGGCGCGGTTTGAATAGTGGATAGCTTATCAGTTACAAAAAATGAAATTTGAATCTGAGTTCGCAGGTTCGAAACCACAGCTTTCTAAAATGATCATACATTTGTGCGTAAAATAATTAATCTATCGTACGTAAAATCGATAAAATCAGTTAAACTAAAAATAAAAATCATATACATTAAAGGAATTCGCAGAGTGAGCAGTTAAAATAGGTATTAATGAGTTATCTTAAGAAACCAACCTCTCTTTGCGCATACAGAAGGGGGAATACAATTTTTTGTTTTGAAACATCTAAAATCTAAACATATAGACATAGTTTCTGGGCTCGATTAGTTAAGTCTTCAACATATCATCGAGCCAAGAGCCTATTTTGCAGGTTCAAACCTTCCTCAAAACTTTTCAAAAATAAAATACTATTTTCAATAATAAATTCGCACTACCGCATACAGATGGCAGCATCAAAATTTTTTTCAGAAAACATAAGACATTTTTATCTTCATTAAAATTCTAAGACAATTCAGAAAAGAAAAATAATAATCACCCTTAAAATTTAAGCCCCCCTAAAAAATAAGCCCCTCTAAAAAATTTAGGCTCCTCAAACTCTCTTTCGAAAATACCTGCATCTCTATGTTATTGTATGATATTTCCATTTCTACTCTATGTTAATTTGAAGAAAAAAAAATTAAGCCCCCCTAAAAATAAGCCCCACTAAAATATTTAGACACATCAAACTCCCTTTCGAAAACACCTAACTCACTATGTTATAGTATGATATTTCCATTCTAATACTAAATCAATTCGAAAAAAAATATTAAGCCCCCTCATAAATTAAGCCCCCCTCAAAAATTAAGCCCATCGAAAAATTTAGTGTCTTCATACTTCTTCTCGAAAAGACCTATGTTATAGTATGATATTTCCATCTCTACTCTAAGTCGATTCCAAAAAAAAAAATAAGCCCCTCTCAAAAATTAAGCCCTCCTAGTATAGGATAAGACTCCCTTTTCACTCACAGGTGGATTCCACCCTCCTCCTCCACCCACAAGGTGGATTCCACCCACATCCACACACACCACCACCACCTGCTGGCGCTGAACTCTCCTTTCTCCCCTACTAGCGTATGATAGATTTTTGGTCGATGGGATAACTAAGTAGTACCAAAGATACAATCGCTGTTTTCGTCTTTGATTAAGTAAAATAAGTTAAACATTTCAAAATAAGTTAATATAAAAGGAATTAAGTAAACAGAGTCTATGTCTCCCGGTACTTTTTAACAAAGCAAAAAGAAAGTTCTTTTAAATAAGACATTTTAAATTAATCGTTTTTAGTCTGACATAATTTTGACCAAACTATTCTTTCTCTTTTTAATATTCACGTGTAAATACTTTTGTTAGAAATGAAATATTATTTGCGCTTTCCTAAGAAAAATAGTTGAAAAGTATCCTCTCAAAATATGAAACAAATGTCTAGCGCAATTTCTAAATTTAAACTGTTTTGCAATA
Source organism: Maratus speciosus (assembly GCA_963932465.1). Taxonomy (NCBI): domain Eukaryota; kingdom Metazoa; phylum Arthropoda; class Arachnida; order Araneae; family Salticidae; genus Maratus; species Maratus speciosus. The sequence goes on along the minus strand of OZ010786.1, from coordinate 4,520,358 downwards.
TAATTTTGTGTTCATTTTATGTAGTAACTGTAATGTGACGTAAATATGACGTAATTTCTCCTATTTACGACTTCTAACGCATGTTAATGAATTTATTATTTTACAATTTTCTTTCTTTCTTAAAATTCACGTGTAAATATAGTTTTTATGACGTAATTTTTAATAAGTTACTGCTTTTTGTACATAATTATTTAATTCTAATTCCAAATGTTTTTTTCTGTTTATAATGGTCAATTGTAAATAAATTTTTAATTTATTTACACAAACACATATATATATATATATATTGAAGAAATCATTATTGTTTGCGCTGTTTATACAGTTGGCAAAAGTTTAAATTAATTTCACTTTCTAAAATATGTAAAAAATATCTCTAGAAATGCTGAAAATTTGAATTTAAAACAGAAATAAAACCTCAAAAAATTAGTCAAATTAAAAAAAGAAATACAGTCATAACACCGGAAACTTCAAACGTATAAAATGATCTAAAAACAATTAAATTCCCATGAATATTTTTTGCTCCTATAAAACTTTTTTAGTGGAACGATTTTTTCCAACTTTAGCATTAAATATCTCTTAAAATAATTCTTTGATTTGAAAACTGTCTGCACCAGCGTGTTTATCAAACATTTCTGTGTAATACTACCGATTTTCATATATTTGTATGCATTATGCTTCTTAATATTAACGAAGAAATACCTCCGGTCACAAAAAATTCAAAACCGGCGGTGGCGGCGGCGGCGGCGGCGGCGGTGACAGTGGTAGTTACTTTTTTTTTATAGAATAGAGAGATAAAACAAATACCAATTTTTCAGCAATTTTCTACCAAATTTAAACATTTTTCGTTATAGCAGCTGCCAACAATTAAAAATTCGAATTGAAATTCTTACCACAACAATTAGTTTTCTATTGCAAGATGCATTTCATATTATGTAAGCCACGCTTCAATACTAAAAAGCTATAACGACTATTACGGTAATTCGTTTAACTCAAATGCAAATAATTGGAGATATACATATTACATACACCACGCTGCAATTGCAAGAAGCTCTAGCGGGTATTACGATAATTCTTTTATCTCACAAGCAGCTTATTACAGATTACTTAATTATTAAAAAAACTTAAAAATAAAGAAACGCATTTTATCATAATAGAGGGCTCGGCCCCCTACGAGCTACGCTCGCCAACCCCCGTTCAGACACCGCAGTCTCTAAAAACACGCTAATTTGATCTGCTTTAAACAGATTTTGAAATATTGAATTATAATTTAAAAAAACAGTGGCGATTTCTCTATAAACGGGTTTATGATCATTTCTCTTCGATTGGGGAATTTTAAAGAAAAATCAGCTGCTGTTAAAATATACAATCTCTGTTTTCGCCTTTGATTAAATAAAATCAGTTAAATATTTCAAAATAAGCTAATATAATAAGCAAATCTGCATCAAAATGCAATTATATTTCACAAATACCAATGCCTTCCTTTGACGGAAACGATACAGAAGGTTAACGAATCTTAACTAAACCATTTAAGCAATTTTCCTCTTTCAAATCATATTTTTTGTCGATGACACTTCATTTTCAGCTTGTAATCTTTTCTATTTTTATTAAATTACTAAATAGTCGCTCGAAAGCAGTCTAAACGCACTCAATAAAATTAATATTAATCTTATTAATATAATCTCAAAATATCAAAATAATGTCTCTCGCAATTTTAAAATTTAAACTGTTTTGCAATATTACATTTTGTTTATCTTAAGTAATAAGTGTAATGTGACGTATATGTGACGTAATTTCTCCGATTTAATACTTCTAACGCATGTTAATGAATTTATTATTTTACAATATCCTTTCTTTGTTAAAATTCACGTTTAAATATAGTTCTTATGAAGTATTTTCAATAAGTTCCTGCTTTTCATACGTAATTATTTAATCCTAAATTGAAAGTTTTTTTTTCTTTTAATAATAGTCACGTGTAAAATAAATTTTTAATTTGAAGCAAACATTATTATTTGCGCTGTTTATACAGTTGGCAACAATTTAAATTAATACCAATTTCTAAAGTAAGTAAAAAAATATCTCTCGAAATGTTGAAAATTTGAATTTAAATTAGAAATAAAACCTCAAAAAATGAGTTAAATTAAAAAAGTGAATGCAGTCTGCACACCGAGAATTTCTAACGTATAAAATGATCTAAAAATGAATTAATTCTCATATATAGTTTTTGCTCCTATAAAACTTTTTTAATGGAACGATTTTGTCAAAATTTAGCATTAAATATTTCTTAAAATAATTCTTCGATTTGAAAACTGTCTGCACCAGCGTGTTTATCAAACATTTCTCTTTAATACCGCCAATTTTCATATTTTTGCATGCAGTATTTTCTTAATATTAACGGAGAAAGACCTCCGGTCACAAAAAAATTAAAAACCAGCGGCGGTGGCGGCGGAGACAGCGTAAGTTACTTTTTTTTAGAATAGAGAGAAACATCAACAAAACTTTTTATTCTATTTATTCCCTTTTTCCAAGGCTGTCGTCTGCTACCATAGTAACATGATAAATTAAACTTCATTTTAAAAAAAAGTTCACATTAGTAGGAAATTTTAACTAAATCGAATAGTTATTTTTAATTTTGGTTTTAGAATTAAATTCATGAAATCCTGTCCATAGAACGGGTTACACAACTAGTTGAATCTAAATGCTGCTACATACGTCAGAATGCATGGATAAATCAAAACTGATGATTAAATATTTCCGATACTAAGCGGGTCTGGTTAACACTTCTTTGCATATTTCAAAACTTTGACTATTACTGTGAATAGAACATTACAACAATATTCGAGATAAGTTAAGCAATCATTTATTTCCAAAGTCTTTATAATTCAGGAGATAGGATGGAATTCTTTTCTGAATCCTAAAATATGGAAACCTGGAAAGGCATTTGAAAAAGTAATGTATTATCTTGAAATATTTCTTCCAGTTTGTAATGCAAATTAGCTATTCAGGTGCCTCATTTAGTTTAAAATTATTTATATTGACTTTTAATGAATACTAAAAACTATACTCTGTTGAGCACGTAAGTTTCAAATTATTATGTCTAATTATTATGATATATTTAGAAATAACTACATTACCATGCATGACATATTTTTAAATTTGTGAAGAAAACTTTACGTGTGATACTTAATTACGTATTCAGTTTTTTAATTTATTTTAAATAATCTACATACTTTCGATATTTATAGATAACTAGAAGTTTTCGGATTACATTTTTTAAATATTAAATGTTCCATATTAGCACATATAAATATACTAGGGTAGCGTCTCTCTCAAATTAATGTTCATACAGTATATAATAAAAAGGTTATTTTGAGGCATTTTTCTCTATTTTTCTCTATTTTGTTTCTCCCAGCATTGAATTCGCGATAAAAGACACCTTAAACGTTGCTCTTTCTTCTCATTTATATATATAATAAATAAAACCTGCAATATCTTTATTAAATAATCTTTGTATTAGAAATATTAAACGTTTACTCGCAAATAATCATTTCCTAAATTATTTTAATATTTTTGGTTATATAGCACATTTTTGTATGCTTGTGACAGGCTTGTGATAACGAGAGGAATCTATAATCTATATACATATATTACTATTACATACATTGTACATGTAAATTTATTTTTCTTATGTACATGACACCAAAATTGGCATTATTTATGTGTTTGCGAATGGCAATAAATACAAGTAAACATCTCCGAACTAGATTCCTTTCCTGTCGTTTAAAAAACCTTTCCTGCTATATAAAATAAAATTCCAAAATGGATCTTTCAATATATTCAGAATTGTTGGAAAGATAACATTAAATATTAATGACATCCTTAAACATCATGAAGAACTGAACGCAAAGAAAAGATAATTCGATGAATGATAATTGAAGAGTTTGCACGCGAAGAATTGACGCTAAATTTGAACAATATTAGCAATATTGGGGCTGGCATTGCTCGTAGTTTAAAAGCTGTTCATGACAGAAGTTAATTTGGAAGCATTGAATGGTTGACAGAAAAACTTCCACTTTGCAAAGACATACTTGTTAAAATATGCCATTTGATGTACGGCACCATTACGGAAGATTAAGCAGACTGTTTATATGAGAACAAAAATAGCTTAGCAAATCTTCCATAGGAGTGCCCACAGCCGAGATTGTCGTCATACAAAAACGATGTTAGCAGCAATCGACACTATTACACAGATGCACATGGTATAGAAATGAGCATTAACTGTACATTTGCGAATGGCAACAGTAGTATGTAAACACATGGAAACTATTTTGTGAGAATTTTGACTTTTTTCCGACATCAAATTTCAATACAGACGATCAATACATACTTATACTTGTTAGAAACAAAGCTTTTTTTGCCTTCAAACTCTTCAATAATCTCTCTATTCTAAAAAAAAGTAACTCCCGCTGTCACCGCCGCCGCCGCCGCCGTTTTTGAATTTTTTGTGACCGGAGGTCTTTCTTCGTTAATATTAAGAAAAATAATGCATACAAAAATATGAAAATTGGTAGTATTATACAGAAATGTTTGATAAACACGCTGATGTAGACAGTTTTCAAATCGAAGAATTATTTTAAGAGATATTTAATGCTAAAGTTGGACAAAATCGTTCCATTAAAAAAGTTTTATAGGAGCAAAAACTATACATCGGAATTTAATACTTTTTAGATCATTTTATACGTTATAATTTCCCGGTGTGCAGAAATAATTTATTTTTTTAATTTGACTCATTTTTCGAGGTTTCATTTCTATTTTAAATTCAAATTTTCAGCATTTCGAGAGATATTTTTTTACTTATTTCAGAAAATTGTACTAATTTAACCTGTTGCCAAACTGTATAAACAACGGAAACAATAATGTTTGCTTCAAATTAAAAATTTATTTACGCGTGACTATTATAAACAGAAAAGAAAAACTTTCAAATTAGAATTAAATAATTACGTATAAAAAGCAGGAACTTATTGAAAATTACTTCATCTATAATTACACGTGAATTTTAACAGAGAAAGGATATTGTAAAGTAATAAATTCATTAACATGCGTTAGAAGTCTTAAATAGGAGAAATTATATCACATTTACGTCACATTACACTTATTACGTAAAATGAACAAAAAATAATATTGCAAAATAGTAGTTTAAATTTAAAAATAGCGCGAGACATTTACTTGATATTTTGAGATGAACTTTTCAACTATTTTTTTTTTTTTTTTTTTTTTTTTTTCTGACAGCGCAAATAATACTTCATTTCTAATAAAAGCATTTTCACGTGAATATTAAAAAGGGAAAGAAAAGTTTGGTGAAAATTACGTCAGATTAAAAACGATATATTTAAAATGTTTTATTTAAAAGGACTTTCTTTTCGCTTTGTTAAAAAATACCGGGAGACAAAGACTCTGTTTACTTAATTCATTTTATATTAGATGATTTTGGAATGCCATTGTATCTTTTAAACAGCAGCTGATTTTTCCGTAAAATTCCCCAATCAAAGAGAAATGAATAGAAACCCGTTTATAGGGCGATCGCCTTTGTTTTTTTAATTATAATTCAATCTTCCAAAAAAATTCAATTAAAGCCGATCAAATTAGCGTGCTTTTAGAGACTGCAGTGTCTGAACGGGGGGTTGGCGAGCGTAGCTCGTAGGGGGCGGAGCCCCCTAGTATAAATTAAAAGAAACAAAGAGAAAAAAATCAACGGAAGATCGGCACCTACAATAAAATGTCATTCTTTATCAGATTACAAGCCAAGAGTTGGTGGAGAACGTGGGCGATATTACAGGAGCGTTGTTTAAAGTAAGTATGTTTATCATAAATGGCATTCAAAAAATACTTTGCTTCACAAATCCCGACTTGTAAAGACTTGTCACTTGATGTGAAACACGGTGATAGAAGATTAATAAGAAAATTTATTTAAGAACAAAATTATCGTATCTTTGGTAATCGGTATTTCTCTATTCTAAAAAAATGTAACTAACGCTGTCACCGCTGCCGCCGGTTTTGCGTTTTTTGTGACCGGAGGTCTTTCTCTGTTAATAATAAAAAAAAATATTGCATACAAAAAAATGAAAATCGGCGGTATTATAGAGAAATGTTTGATAAACACGCTGATGCAGACAGTTTTCAAATCGAAGAATTATTTTAAGAGATATTTAAGGCTAAATTTGGACAAAATCGTTCCATTAAAAAAGTTTTATAGGAGCAAAAACTATACATCGGAATTTAATCATTTTTAGATCATTTTATACGTTATAATTTCCCGGTGTGCAGATTGCATTTAGTTTTTAAATTTTACTCATTTTTGAGCTTTTATTTCTATTTTAAATTAAAATTTTCGGCATTTCGAGAGATAATTTTTACTTATTTTAGAAAACTAGGTTTCTCTGCACCCTACGAGCTACGCTCGTCAACCCCCGTTCAGACACCGCAGACTCTAAAAGTACGCTAATTTGATCGGCTTTAAAAAGGTTTCGGAAGATTGAATTATAATTCAAAAAATAATGGCGATCTCCCTATAAACGGATTTCTATTCATTTCTCTTTGACTGGGGAATTTTACGGCCAAATCCGCTGCGATACTACTTGATTAACCCGTCGACCAATTTCGCCAAATTATATAAATCGCCAAAGCACTCGCCAAATTATACAAATTGACATCATTTTTATTTTAAATAACGAAAGAACAACTAGATTAGTGCAACATTAATAAAAATACAAATAAAACGTCGAAATAAAAATAACTTGATGCCGTAGACACGTGTAACTTGCTTAAAGTCAAGTTAATGTGACATTTACGATCAACCATTATTGATATTTAATCTTATAGTTTAGCGAATGATAGATTTTTGGTCAACGGGATAACTAAGTAGTACCAAAAATACATATGTCAATCGCTGTTTTCGTCTTTGATTAAGTAAAATAAGATAAACATTTCAAAATAAGCTAATATAAAAGGAATTAAGTAAACAGAATCTTTGTCTCCCGGTATTTTTTAACAAAGCGAAAAGAAAGTTCTTTTAAATAAGACATTTTAAATTAATCGTTTTTAATCTGACGTAATTTTGACCAAACTATTCTTTCTCTTTTTAATATTCACGTGAAAATATTTGTGTTAGAAATGAAATATTATTTGCGCTTTCCTAACAAAAATAGTTGAAAAGTATCCTCTCAAAATATCAAATAAATGTCTAGAGCAATTTCTAAATTTAAACCGTTTTGCAATATTATTTGGTGTACATTTTATGTAATAACTGTAATGTAACGTAAATATGACGTAATTTCTCCTATTTAAGACTTCTAACGCATGTTAATAAATTTATTATTTTACAAATTCCTTTCTCTCTTAAAATTCACGTGTAATTATAGTTTTTAAGACGTAATTTTTAATAAGTTCCTGCTTTTTGTACATAATTATTTAATTCTAATTCCAAATGTTTTTTTTCTGTTTATAAAAGTCACGTGTAAATAAATTTTTAATTTATTACACGTATAATTTTTTTTTTTGAAGCAAACATTATTGTTTCCGCTGTTTATACAGTTGGCAACAGTTTAAATTAATATCACTTTCTAAAATCTGTAAAAAATATCTCTAGAAATCCTGAAAATTTGAATTTAAAATAGGAATAAAACCTCAAAAAATTAGCCAAATTAAAAAAAAGAAAACAGTCTGCACACCGGGAACTTTAAACGTATAAAATGATCTAAAAATGATTAAATTCCTATGTACAGTTTTTGCTCCTATAAAACTTTTTTTAATGGAACGATTTTGTCCAACTTTGGCATTAAATATCTCTTAAAATAATTCTTCGATTTGAAAACTATCTTCATCAGCGTGTTTATCAAACATTTCTGTATAACACTACCGATTTTCATTTTTTTGTATGCATTATTTTTCTTAATATTAACGTAGAAAGACCTCCGGTCACAAAAAATTCAAAACCGGCGGCGGTGACAGCGGTAGTTACTTTTTTTTAGAATAGAGAGATTGTACTAATTTAACCTGTTGCAAACTTTATAAATAGCGCAAACAATAATGTTTGCTTCAAATTCAAAATTTATTTACACGTGACTATTATAACCAGAAAAAAAAACCTTTAAAATTAGAATTAAATAATTACGTATAAAAAGCAGGAACTTATTGAAAATTACATCATCTAGAATTACACGTGAATTTTTACAGAGAAAGGATATTGTAAATCAATAAATTCATTAACATGCGTTAGAAGTCTTAAATAGGAGAAATTACACCAGATTTACATCACATTACACTTATTACGTAAAATGAACAAAAAATAATATTGCAAAACAGTTTAAATTTAAAAACTGCGCAAGACATTTATTTGATATTTCGAGATGATCTTTTCAACTATTTTTGTTGGGACAGCACAAATAATATTTCATTTCTAACAAAAGTATTTTCACGTGAATATTAAAAAGAGAAATATAAAAGTTTGGTGAAAATTGCGTGAGATTAAAAACGAAAAATTTAAAATGTCTTTCAATTATTTATTTATTTATTGAACAACAAACACACGACTTGTGTGCTTGACACGAGAGTCCGCTTAAAATGTCTTATTTAAAAGAACATTCTTTTCGCTTTGTTAAGAAATATCTTTTGAAATGTTTAACTGATTTTATGTAATCAAAGAGGAAAATAGCCATTGTAACTTTTAACAGCAGCTGATTTTTCCTTAAAATTCCCCAATCAAAGAGAAATGATTAGAAACTCGTTTATAGGGAGATCGCCAGTGTTTTTTAAATTATAATTCAATTCTTTCAAAATCTTTTTAAAGCCGATCAAATTAGAGTGCTTTTAGAAACTGCGGTGTCTGAACGGGGGTTGGCGAGCGTAGCTCTTAGGGGGCCGAGCGCCCTAGTTATATCTAAAAATGGAAACACAACATGATAAATGCTCACAAAGAAAATGTTTGATAGGAAATTAGATACAATTAAATAGCTGTCATAAAAACTACTTTATCGCGCTAAAATCATATATGCTAAAATATGCAGAATGGCAGCGGATTCAAATACGGAAGATTAACTAATTTTAAAAGTCGACATAAGTAAGGGAAATGTTAGTGGATTTTCTAAAACATAACTGCCTATAGAATGAGATAAGAAGATTTTGTCGCCTGTTATAGAAACATGAAGTACACAGCAATAAAGATATATGAATATGTCCTGCTACGACTATCGAAAACTCGTAAATTAACATAGACCTAATTAAGCAACTAAACTGAATTAAATGTTTGAAATAGAAAAGGATACATTTAAGATGTCTAAAAATACGAAGAGCTTTTTATAACCGTACTAATTTCGTACTTAATGACGTAGTAAAATGATCTGTAAAAATAAAGTAAAATAAAACTTAATAAATAAATAAATGCCACGATCTTATACATATATATGTTTTTTAAACTCTTATTCATTTAATATAATACATACTTTGGAAGATTTTTTTTCACTTACATATATCGATGTGAAATAATTTTCTAAAATGAACAAATATAAGGAGGCGCATGTAACAATAAATTCATCTATAAATAGAGTAAACTCTATCTGAGGCGGATTCGATAGGGACTAAGAAAATTTCCCACAGTATACAATATCCTGCCTTAGACAAATATTATTCTATGTCTATGGATTCGAAGGGACTTAAAAATCTTTCCGAGTTAGACAGATTTCCGTCTTACTCAGAGTCCGCCTTACAGAGATTTTAATACATTAGAAACTGTTTGAATACTGTAACATAATTGAATATTTCTAAAAATGACAGTTTTTTATCGAACAAGATAAAGGAAGGAGAGATCGCGCCGTAGGAGAGATCGCGCACAAAAAAATTTGACGGGAAGAAGTAGAGTGCATGCGCAGCGACTCCAGGTAGTTGTACAGAAGCATTAGTGCAGTGTCTACATGAATGTTCACATTGATTGTTCGGAGCGTTTTGGATTAAACATTGCAATTTTGTTTTGTTTTTCCAAAGTAAGTGCTTCAATTTGCCTAACTGTTCGTCAGAATTTTCAGAGAATGTCCTTAGTACAAAATATTTTGAATTTAAACGATTTTTTATAAGCTACTAACCTAGACTAAGGATGCGAACAACAATAATCCTTTTAGAAGTGGCCCTATTTAAATAAAAGGCCGTGCAATCTCTCCAACTAAAATAGGAGAGTTTGCGCATCTGCTACTTAGGAGAGATGGCGCATTTTCCCACTAGTTTGTCAGTGCTAGGAGAGATTACGCAGCTTATTGGAAACTTTGCACAAATTGCAAATTACGAATAAAACATTTGAATGAATCAATTTTGAAATAATTTTGGAAAAACACATAATTATCAAAACTAAATTTGGCAACAAATTATTTTGCAAAAAAATTAGTTTTGCAGATAAAAATTTTGTTAATAAATTAATAAATTTTGTTAATAAATTACAGTTGTTATTAAATTAATTTTATATAATTAATTTTGTTAATAAATTAATTTTATATAATTAATTTTGTTAATAAATTAATAATATTTTGTTAATAAATTAATAATATATTTGTTAATAAATTAATAATATATTTGTTAATAAATTAATTAAATATTTATGTATATATATATTTTTTTATTTATGAACAATTAATTTGCTGATAAATTAATTTTGCTAACAAAAATAAATTTTCTAATAAATCATTTATTTTATTTATTTATTTATTTATTTTCTAATAAGTAACGCGTGTTGTAATTTTTAATAATTTTTTTAGGTCACAATGCCAAATATTTACAGGAGGAAATCGAAGAACGAAGGATCATGTACCGAAGAAAATCTAAAGTCCACCGTAGAGGCAACGCAAAATAGCTTACTTAACATGCGTACAGCAGGCAGGGAATTCATTATTCCGGAATCCGCCTTGTAAAGTAAGCTGAACAAATCAGCCGAATATAAGATGCTTCCAGAGAAAGTGGGATATAAAACTGAAGGGAAAAAAACGAAGGTCAATGAGAATGAGTGCTTTGAATGTCTGGAACTGTAACAGGAGACAACTTCGATCAGTGACTGGATTCAATGTATTACTTCTAGCAGATGACTGTACAATAGCTGCACGATTTATAACAATAAGTGCACCGATTGTGGACGAAGACAACTTGGGTTAGCAAACAAAAAACATTGAAACTGTGGAAATAAAAAGGAAGTAATTTTCATGTTAAACATGTTATCAAGTAGATTAATGTTATTTTTTAATCGTAGCAGCGCTTACTTTATTCTGTTATTTTAATTTTTTAATTAAAATTCTTTAATTGTTGTTAAAATTCTTTCTCTTTTTTAACATAAGGTTGAAATATTCCCTCCTAATACAATAATATTTATTCACAAAAACCTTACAACAATGACATTTAAGTGTAATTATATTTGTTAACAATTTAGTTGTAGCTATTATTAATAACAATCTCTTCTAACCATGTGCGCAATCTCTCCTACCCATGTGCGCAATCTTGCCAACCCTGTAAGGAGAGATTGCGCAAAATAGTTTTCTTGGTTTTATTACTGCTGTTCTATTAAATTACAGCCGAACAACAAAATAACAACAGAAATGCATAAAAATCAAATGAAGTCAAAATTATTCACCGATAGTTTAGCAAAATATTAATATTTAGATTTTTTATTAATATTCTTTTGAAATGTGCGCAGATTCTCCTAGCTTTTCCTTACACTTCACTTATTCACTAAAATAATAAGTTTAGAATTACATATATCTATTCAGTTTAGTTCATATAGAACATGTACATTTTAACACTAAAATATTGAAAGGATCTCAAATATTACAGACAAAACTCTACTCCAAATATATCCATAAAATTATAACTAAAAAAATAAATGTTTGAAAAAAGTCACAAATTCCTTTCATTTAAAAATAAAATAAACTAAGAATATGAAAAAAAAAAAAAAGATAAAAACGTAAATGAAAAGGTTTTACAAAACGTTCCTCCTGAAAAACACCAAATGGTTGAGAATAATTAGTAAAATTCCGATTAAATTTCTTTCAAGGGGGGAAAAATAAACCTTTTTTTCCAGTGACCAGCCAAAAAGAAATATATTTCCGCATTTTTCCCTCATTATTTTTAATGATAACGTAGGGAATTAATGTTTATTCTTTTTCATATGGTGAACATATCTCAGTTCTTTGTGAAGTACCTTAGCTGTATCATGGCTATTTTCAGTTTATACGTACGATTAATGTCTCATTGGATAACTGAGATAAATAAAAATGTATAACAGATAATATTAACTTGTAATTCTCTAAAAGTTATTGTTTTGCGATATGATTCGAAAAATGTTCTAATAAATATAACGATAAACATGCAGCCACGTATTCCATAAGTTTATAAAAAAATATATAAATCAAATAAATTAAAATAAACAAAGTAAAGTAAAATGACTTATAGAAAACAAAAATTATTTAAAAATATTCCTGTCAATTATAATAAATAATAAACAACTGTGTTTCTACAATACATGAATAATGATTGTGGGGATTAAAAAGTAAATTTAAAAAAGTACCGTTTTGTTAATCATTGAACAAATATGTATGCAACATTCGAATTATTTATACTACTAGGGGGCTCGGCCCCCTACGAGCTACGCTCGCCAACCCCCGTCCAGACACCGCAGACTCTAAATGCACGCTAATTTGATTGGCTTTAAAAAGATTTCGAAAGATTGAATTATAATTTAAAAAACAGTGGCGATCTCCCTATAAACGGATTTCTATTCATTTCTCTTTGATTGGGGAATTTTAACGCCAAATCCGCTGCGGTACTACTTGATTATCCAGTCGACCAATTTTGCCAAATTATATAAATCGCCAAACCACTCGCCAAATTATACAAATTGACATAATTTTTATTTTAAATAACGAAAGAACAAATAAATTAGTACAACATTAATAAAAATACAAATAAAACGTCGAAATAAAAATAACTTGTTGACGTAGACACGTGTAACAACATTTCAAAATAAGCTAATATAAAAGGAATTAACCCTAGAACTACCGGAAATTTTACTCAAGTTTTATAAAAACATTCTACACCAGAATTTTTACTTAAAACTATTTAATTTGTTTATTTAACTTATTATTGTCTGATTTATACATTTAGTTTGTTTTGAAGAAATTTCTGGTTTGAATAAATATTTTGAATGTACATGTCGGGTCCGTTGGACCCTTCAGGTAGACAGAGGGTTAAGTAAACAAAGTCTTTGTCTCCTGGTTTTTTTTAACAAAGCGAAAAGTAAGTTCTTTTAAATGAGACATTTTAAATTAATCGTTTTTAATCTGACGTAATTTTGACCAAGCTATTCTTTCTCTTTTAAATATTCACGTGAAAATACTTTTGTTAGAAATGAAATATTATTTGCGCTTTCCTAACAAAAATAGTTGAAAAGATCCTCTCAAAATATCAAATAAATGTCTAGCGCAATTTCTAAATTTAAACTGTTTTCCAATATTATTTTGTGTTCATTTTATGTAATAACTGTAATGTGACGTACATATGACGTAATATTTCCTATTTAAGACTTCTAACGCATGTTAATGAATTTATTATTTTACAATATCCTTTCTCTTTTAAAATTCACGTGTATACTTTTTATGACGTAATTTTTAATAAGTTCCTGCTTTTTGCACATAATTATTTAATTCTAATTCCAAATGATTTTTTCTGCTCATAATAGTCACAAGTAAATATTTTTTTTATTTGAAGCAAACATTACTGTTTGCGCTGTTTACACATTTGGCAACAGTATAAATTAATACCATTTTCTAAAATAATGTAAAAAATATCTTTAGAAATGCTGAAAATTTGAATTTAAAATAGAAATAAAACCTCCAAAAATGAGTCAAATTAAAAAAAATAATGCAATCTGCACACCGGCAAATTCTAACGCATAAAATGATCTAAAAATGATTACATTCCCATGTATAGTTTTTGCTGCTATGAAACTTAATTAATGGAATGATTTTGTCCAACTTTAGCATTAAATAGCTCTTAAAATAATTCTTCGATTTGAAAACTGTCTACATCAGCGCGTTTATCAGACATTTCTCTATAATACCACCGATTTTCATATTTTTGTACGCAATATTTTTCTTAATATTAACGAAGAAAGACCTCCTGTCACAAAAAATTCAAACCGGCGGCGGCGGTGACAGCGGTAGTTACTTTTTTTTTTAGAACTAGGGTCCTCTGCCCCCTACGAGCTACGCTCGTCAACCCCTGTTCAGACACCGCAGACTCTAACAGCACGGTAATTTGATCGCCTTTAAAAAGATTTCGGAAGATTGAATTATAATTTGAATCTGGCAATTATAATCTGACGTAATTTTCACCCAAACTTTTCTTTCTCTTTTTAATATTCACCTCAAAAAACTTTTGTTAGAAATGAAATATTATGATCATCTTAAAATGTAAAGTAAATGTCTCGCGCAATTTTTAAATTAAAACTGTTTTGCATATTATTTTTTGTTCATTTTACGTAATAAGTGTAATATGACATAAATTCTCCCATTTAGGACTTCTAACGCATGTTACTGAATTTATTATTTTACAATATTCTTTCTCATTTAAAATTCACGTGTAACTATAGTTTTTATGACGTAATTTTCAATGAGTTCCTGCTTTTTATATTTTTTGTTTATAATAGTCACGTGTAAAATAAAATTTTAATTTGAAGCAAACATTACTGTTTGCGCTATTTATACAGTTGGCAACAGTTTAAATTAATACAATTTTCTAAAATTTGTAAAAAATATCTCTCGCAATGCTGAAAATTTGAATTTAAAATAGAAATAAAACCTCGAAAAATTATTCAAATTAAAAAACTAACTGCAATCTGCACACCGGGAAATTCTGACGCATAAAATGATCTAAAAATGATTAAATTCCTATGTACAGTTTTTGCTCCTATAAAACTTTTTTAATGGAACGATTTTGTCCAACTTTGGCATTAAATATCTCTTAAAATAATTCTTCGATTTGAAAACTGTCTGCATCAGCGTGTTTATCATACATTTTTTTTTAATACTACCGATTTTCATATTTTTGTATGCAACAGTTTTTTTAATATTAACGAAGAAAGACCTCCGGTCAAAAAAAATTCAAAACCGGCGGCGGCGGTGACAGCGGTAGTTACTTTTTTTTAGAATAGAGAGATAGAGAGATTATCATAATAACTACAACAAGTGTGATTCTTCTAATAAAAAAATATATATTTTTAAATTCTATTCTCTGGATAATATACTAATTTCTTTTGTATAATTATTAATACAACAACATAAACTGTAAACTATTAAAATTTAACCAACTAGGGGGCTCTGCCCCCTACGAGCTACGCTCGCCAACCCCCCGTTCAGACACTGCAGTCTCTAAAAGCACGCTACTTTGATCGGCTTTAATTGAATTTTTTTGGAAGATTGAATTATAATTAAAAAAACAAAGGCGATCGCCCTATAAACGGGTTTCTATTCATTTCTCTTTGATTGGGGAATTTTACGGAAAAATCAGCTGCTGTTAAAAAATACAATGGCATTTCAAAATCATCTAATATAAAATGAATTAAGTAAACAGAGTCTTTGTCTCCCGGTATTTTTTAACAAAGCGAAAAGAAAGTCCTTTTAAATAAAACATTTTAAATATATCGTTTTTAATCTGACGTAATTTTCACCAAACTTTTCTTTCCCTTTTTAATATTCACGTGAAAATGCTTTTATTAGAAATGAAATATTATTTGCGCTGTCAAAAAAAAAATAGTTGAAAAGTTCATCTCAAAATATCAAGTAAATGTCTCGCGCTATTTTTAAATTTAAACTACTATTTTGCAATATTATTTTTTGTTCATTTTACGTAATAAGTATAATGTGACGTAAATGTGATGTAATTTCTCCTATTTAAGACTTCTAACGCATGTTAATGAATTTATTACTTTACAATATCCTTTCTCTGTTAAAATTCACGTGTAATTATAGATGAAGTAATTTTCAATAAGTTCCTGCTTTTTATACGTAATTATTTAATTCTAATTTGAAAGTTTTTCTTTTCTGTTTATAATAGTCACGCGTAAATAAATTTTTAATTTGAAGCAAACATTATTGTTTCCGTTGTTTATACAGTTTGGCAACAGGTTAAATTAGTACAATTTTCTGAAATAAGTAAAAAAATATCTCTCGAAATGCTGAAAATTTGAATTTAAAATCGAAATGAAACCTCGAAAAATGAGTCAAATTAAAAAAATAAATTATTTCTGCACACCGGGAAATTATAACGTATAAAATGATCTAAAAAGTATTAAATTCCGATGTATAGTTTTTGCTCCTATAAAACTTTTTTAATGGAACGATTTTGTCCAACTTTAGCATTAAATATCTCTTAAAATAATTCTTCGATTTGAAAACTGTCTACATCAGCGTGTTTATCAAACATTTCTGTATAATACTACCAATTTTCATATTTTTGTATGCATTATTGTTCTTAATATTAACGAAGAAAGACCTCCGGTCACAAAAAATTCAAAACCGGCGGCGGTGACAGCGGGAGTTACTTTTTTTTAGAATAGAGAGAAACAAAAATAAGTAATCTTTGCTAAAAAAAATGGTGCATTTAATGATGACATAATATGCAAAAGTTGTTTTTACGTTTAAAAATGTTTTGAAAACTTAATACTACACGCCGAGTATTTTCGATCAGAACTTGATCGTCTTCAGGGATGCTTCGCTTACGTTCTAATTATCATACAAATTGTATAATAATTAGAAAATTAATTAAATTACTTTGAAAACGTACATTTCGACATAGCAGATTTTTGTAGAATATCATTTTCGAATTCTACATTAAATCTCGACCAAAATGCAATTAGTTTGACATTTTTCCTCCATGAAAGTTTAACAGTTATACATTGCGCAATCGCAATACGAATGTTAGCGCCTAAACAAATTGACATATGAAGAGTAAAAAGATACGAAATGAAATTTTTAACAGTAAAGGCTTTTTGATTACCATAAAATCACATATAACAAATTCGTATTGATATTGAAACAGTCTCCATTATTTTTGATTCGCCCTTGTAAAAACATCATGAATCTCTCTATTCTAAGAAAAAGTAACTACCGCTGTCACCGCCGCCGCCGCCGCCGCGCCGGTTTTGATTTTTTTGTGACCGGAGGCCTTTCTTCGTTAATAGTAACAAAAATAATGCATACAAAAATATGAAAATCGGTGGTTTTGTACAGAAATGTTTGATAAACACGCTGATGCAGACAGTTTTCAAATCGAAGAATTATTTTAAGAGTTATTTAATGCTAAAGTTGGACAAAATCGTTCCACTAAAAAAGTTTTATAGCAGCAAAAACTATACATGGCAGTGTAATCATTTTTAGATCATTTTATGCGTTAGAATTTGCCGGAGTGCAGATTGCATTAATTTTTTACTTTCTTCTATCTTTACAAGAAGAAAGTATTGGATTCATGAAAATTTTCGAATTCCGGTTTTTGACGGATTTACACGTTTTAGGGGTCAGAGATTCCAAAAAACATGTTTTTACAAAATGTCTGTCTGTGACTCTGTGAGTCTGTCTGTCTGTCTGTCTGTCTGTCTGTGTGTATGTGACACATATTTTGTGGGCGCTCTATCTCAAGAACTAATGCACGGAATTTAATGAAAATTGATATTCAGTTAGTGCCTAATACAAATTGATGCTGGTTAGCTTTTGGTGTAAATCGCTCAACAGGTGGCGCTGCAATGCTGCATTTTTCACGATTTTCGCAATAGCTCTATCTCAAGAACTAATGCACGGATTTTGATCAAACTTCAGATTTAGTTAGTCCTTGATATGAATTGATGATGATTACGTTTTGGTGTAAATCGCCCAACAGGTGGCGCTGTTATGATGAATTTTGCAGGATTTACACGATTTCCCCAATAGCTCTATCTTAAGAACTAACGCACGGATTTTCATCAAACTTCAAATTAAGTTAGTCCTTGATATGACTTGCTACTGATTAGGTGTTGGTGCAAATCGCCCAACAGGTGGCGCTTCTCTGCTGCCTTTTCCACGATTGCCTCAATAGCTCTATCAATAGAACTAATGGACCAATTTTCATCTAACTTCAGATTTGGTTTTATGTTGACACAAGTTGTTGTTAATTAGGTTTTGGTGTTAATCACCCAATAGGTGGCGCTGCTATGCAGAAATTTTCACGATTTTCGCTATTGCTCTATCTCAAAATCTAATGTACGGATTTTCTCCAAACTTCAGATTCAGTCAGACGTTGACATAAATTGTTGCTGATTAGGATTTGGTATAAATCACTCAATAGGTGGCGCTGCTAGGCAGCATTTTGCTGAATTTAGACGATTTCAGTGATAGTCATATCTCAAGAACTAATGCACGGAATTTCATATCGTTAGAATCCTCATGAGATGCATAGATTGCCATTTAATTTTGGCAGTGTGATAGCGAATTTTGAAGTATTAACATGTATGAGATAGAAGAAAGTTTTGGGATTGGTACATCCGACTAGTTTAGGGTGTTTTGAGTACCATATTGTATGAATTTTACTTTCATTTTTACTTTCTTCTATTTTTACAAGAAGAAAGTATTGGATTCATGAAAATTTTCGAATTCCGGTTTTCGACGGATTTACACGTTTTAGGGGTCAGAGATTCCAAAAAACATGTTTTTACAAAATGTCTGTCTGTGACTCTGTGAGTCTGTCTGTGTGTATGTGACACAAATTTTGTGGGCGCTCTATCTCAAGAACTAATGCACGGAATTTAATAAAATATTATATTATGTGAGTCCCTAATACAAATTGATGCTGATTAGTTTTTGGTGTAAATCGCTCAACAGGTGGCGCTGCTATGCTGCATTTTTCACGATTTTCGCAATAGCTCTATCTAACGAACTAATGCACGGATTTTGATAAAACTTCAGATTTAGTTAGTCCTTGATATGAATTGATGCTGATTACGTTTTGGTGTAAATCGCCCAACAGGTGGCGCTGTTATGATGAATTTTGCAGGATTTTCACGATTTCCCCAATAGCTCTATCTTAAGAACTAACGCACGGATTTTCATCAAACTTCAGATTCAGTTAGTCCTTGATATGACTTGCTACTGATTATGTGTTGGTGTAAATCGCTCAACAGGTGGCGCTTCTGTGCTGCCTTTTTCACGATTGCCTCAATTGCTATATCTATAGAACTAATGGACGAATTTTCATCTAAATTCAGATTTAGTTTTACGTTGACGCAAGTTGTTGTTAATTAGGTTTTGGTGTTAATCACCCAATAGGTGGCGCTGCTATGCAGGAATTTGCACGATTTTCGCTATAGTTCTATCTCAAAAACTAATGCACGGATTTTGTCCAAACTTCAGATTCAGTCAGACGTTGACATAAATTGTTGCTGATTAGGATTTGGTATAAATCACCCAATAGGTGGCGCTGCTAGGCAGCATTTTGCTGGATTTATATGATTTCAGCGATAGTCATATCTCAAGAACTAATGCACGGAATTTCATATCTTTAGAATCCTCATGAGATGCATAGATTGCCATTTAATTTTGGCAATGTGATAGCAAATTTTGAAGTATTAATATGTATGAGACAGAAGAAAGTTTTGGGATTGGTACATCCGACTAGTTTATTTTGACTCATTTTTTCAGGTTTTATTTCTATTTTAAATACAAATTTTCAGCATTTCTAGAGATATTTTTTACAGATTTCAGAAAATTGTACTAATTTAAACTGTTGCCAACTGTATAAAAAGCGCAAGCAATAATGTTTGCTTCAAATTAAAAATTTATTTACACGCGACTATTATAAACAGGAAAAAATCTTTCAAATTAGAATTAAATAATTACGTATAAAAAGCAGGAACTTATTAAAAATTATGTCATAAAAAGTATACACGTGAATTTTAAAAGAGAAACGATATTGTAAAATAATAAATTCATTAACATGCGTTAGAAGTCTTAGGAGAAATTACGTCATATTTACGTCACATTATAGTTCTTACATAAAATGAACACAAAATAATATTGCGAAAAGTTTAAATTTAGAAATTGCGCTAGACATTTATTTGATATTTTGAGAATTAATTTAAAATGTGTCATTTAAAAGAACTTTCTTTTCGCTTTGTTAAAAAATACCAGGAGACAAAGACTCTCTTTACTTAATTCCTTTTATATTAGCTTATTTTGAAATGTTGTTACACGTGTATACGTCATCAAGTTATTTTTATTTCGACGTTTTATTTGTGTTTTTATTAATGTTGTACGAATTTATTTGTTCTTTCGTTATTTAAAATAAAAATTATATCAATTTGTATAATTTGGCGAGTGGTTTGGCGATTTATATAATTTGGCGAAATTGGTCGACAGGATAATCAAGTAGTACCGCAGCGGATTTGGCGTTAAAATTCCCCAATCAAAGAGAAACGAATAGAAATTCGTTTATAGGGAGATCGCCACAGTTTTTTAAATTATAATTCAATCTTTCGAAATCTTTTTAAAGCCGACCAAATTAGCGTGCATTTAGAGTCTGCGGTGTCTGGACGGGGGTTGGCGAGCGTAGCTAGTAGGGAGCCGAGCCCCCTAGTTTTTCAAAAAAAAAAAAAAAAAAAAAAAAGGAAATACATTGAAAAAAAAAATGTCTGATAATATAAATGTATGGTAAACTAATACTTCTAATTTTGTAGAATGCAGATCTCAATGTCTGCAGTGAAACATATATGCACTATCATTTGTAATATATTTTCACCAAAAGGGAATACTAGTTATGATTGAAATATAACTTTCATAAGATTCTTATTTTTCTCAGATGTGTTTATTTTATATAAGTTTGCAAATTCGTACTTAGCTGAAGGAAAATCCTTCATAACGAAATACAGTTAGTACTTTTTACTGTTTTCTATCTTTACAAGAAGAAAGTATTGGATTCATGAAAATTTGGTTCCGGTTTTCGACGGATTTGCACGTTTTAGGGGTCAGAGATACCGAAAAACATGTTTTTACAAATTCTGTGAATCTGTCTGTCTGTCAGTCTGTATGTATATAACACAAATTTTGTGGGCACTCTATCTCAAGAACTAATCCACGGAATTAAATAAAAATGTATATTCTAGTAGTCCCTAATATAAATTGGTGCTGATTAGTTTTTGGTGTAAATCACTCAACAGGTGGCGCTGCTATGCGGCATTTTTGCGACTCCCACTATAGCTCTATCTTAATAACTAAGGCACGAATTTCCATCAAACTTAAGATTCAGTTATACGTTGATATAAATTTGTGCTCTTTCTGTTTTGGTGTAAATCGCTCAGCAGGTGGCGCTGCTATGCTACATTTTTCAGAATTACCACTATAGCTTTATTTCAATAACTAATGCTCGAATTTTCATGAAACATCAAATTCAGGTATACCTTGATATAAATTAGTGCTGTTTATGTTTTGGTGTAAATCACTCAACAGGTGGCGCTGCTATTTTATATTTTTCAGAATTTCAGCTATAGTTCTATCTCAAGAACTAATGCACGAATTTCACAAACTTCAAATTCAGATATACTTTGATATGAAATGGTGTCTAAATTGATGTAATTTCTTGTACTATTTAAATAATTTAATTAACGTAATTTATGTAGAAGAAAGTTTTGTGATGGTCACAACATACTAGTTTTCTGTAAAATTAGATTAAATTTTGAGACAAATCTTCACTTAATAAGCTCTCAATGACTAGCTCTAAATGATAAACTCTCAAGATTTTTTAACACAAATACTTCACTTGGAACATTGAATATCTACGTCGTACCTCAGTATAAGTTTTAAAATATTCTATACAGGTGTTTTCATTATTTAATTTTTAAAAAAGCATGTGATAAAAAAAGATTCATATACAACATTTTTTTTTTTATCTCTGTACATAATAAATATCATATCTATAACTATACAAATTTGAAAAATAAAAAAGTTGTTAGTTTATATTTAAATAGAAATCATAATAATGAGCTGAAAATCTGCAGAACATATTATCGCTGTAATAATGTGAATTATAATCTTTATAGTTTAATAAAGATTGTGTAAAAAGGCTCGGTTATTTTACAATCAGGTGGTCATTAAAAAATCATTAAAAATGAAAAATTATGTTTCAACTCAAGTAAAAACAGTCTACGATTTTATGAAAAGGATAAATAGTTTAAAAGGATTATGTTATAATCGCATATTTTAAAAGATTTAAATCTTAATTACTCTTTTCCTTCTATATATATAAAAAAAAAGTTTTGATTTGGAAATGGACAAATGTAAATCTACGTAGACATTCCGGGTAGATCGGCATCCAATTTGAATGCTTAAGCATGGCCTTTCATCGTTAATATTAAGTGTATTAACAATAAATAGGTGGTATTATAGAGAAATGTTTGATAAACACGCTGATGAAGACAGTTTTGAAATCGAAGAATTATTTTAAAAGATATTTAAAGCTAAATTTGGACAAAATCGTTCCATTAAAAAGGTTTTATTGGAGCAAAAACTATACATGAGAATTTAATCATTTTTAGATCATTTTATACATTATAAGTTCCCGGTGTGCAGATTGTATTTATTTTTCTTATTTGACTCATTTTTTGAGGTTTTATTTCAATTTTAAATTTAAATTGTCAGCATTTCGAGAGATATTTTTTACAAATTTTAGAAAATGTTATTAATTTAAACTGTTGCCAGTTGTATAAACAGCGCAAACAATAATGTTTACTTCAAATTAAAAATTTATTTACACGTGACTATTACAAACAGAAAAAAAAAATACTTTAAAATTAGAATTAAATGATTACATATTAAAAGCAGGAAAATTACGTCATAAGAACCATAGGCAGAGATGCCATATTGGCGCATTTTTTTCCGACGCCAATTTGGCGAAAACATCAATAGCATAAACAACAACATCCGGGTTACCATATCAAGCAAAATAACGACACTTTAGCACCAGTTAAGTACCCGTTGCGTATATGAAATTGGCGTCAGAAAAAAATTGCGCCAATGACATCTGTGCCGAACCATGTTTACACTTGAATTTTAAAAGAGAAACAAAATCTTAAAATAAAAAAAATCATTATTATGCGTTAAAACTTGTAAGTTGAGGAAATTACGTCATATTTAAAATGGCAAAAAATATAGCAAAACAATTTAAATTGAAAAATATATTTGCGCCAGATATTTTGAGATAATCTTTTCAACTATTATCGTGAATTCGAAAACAGCGCAAATAATATTTCCTTCTAACAACAAAAGTATTTTCACGTGAATATTAATAAGAGAAATAAAACTTTGGTGTAAATTACGTCAGATTTGAAACGATACATTTAAAATGAATTATTTAAAAAAAGAACTATCTTATAGCGCTGTTAAAAAATACCGGGAGACAATGACACTAAAATGAACATAAAATGAACAAAAAATAATATTGCAAAACAGTTTATATAGCAGTTATATTACAGTTATAACAGTTATAATATTTCTTTTCTAACAAATGTATTTTTACGTCAATATAAAAAAGAGAAAGAAACGTTTGGTGAAAATTACGTCAGATTATAATTGTCAGATTCAAATTATAATTCAATCGTCCGAAATCTTTTTAAAGCCGATCAAATTAGCGTGTTATTAGAGTCTGCGGTGTCTGAACGGGGGTTGACGAGCGTAGATCGTAGGGGGCAAAGCCCCCTAGTCTCTTAAAAAAAAAAGGATAAAATTACGAAATAAGTTCAAATTTTACTGATAAAAATTATGTTGGGAGCATTTACATGAATTACAAGAAGTACTTAAAAAGAACTTTACAAGAAGCACTTAATTAAACAAAAACCTAATTTGCAGAACAAATTAAAAAAAAAAAAACATTTATTTCCTAAATTGTTTAAGCCCGAGAAGGGGCAGATATTAAGATATTTCATTCAATTCGTTCTACATTTAATGTTAAATTTTTGTAACAAATAAGTTAAACCAACTGAACATTAAAAAATAAAAATGAAATTCATACAATATAATACTTTAAGCACCTATATATTTAGATTCCGTTCAAATGAAATCGAAATAAATCTTAGACTTTTTTAAAGCTTTGTATTTTGCATGTATGTTATCATATTATGTACAATCGTCATAAACATAATGCAAAATCTGCAGTATAATATATTTACAACTTAAAAATGGAAAAAGTCTAAGATTTATTTAGATTTCATTTGAACGGAATCTAAGTATATAGGTGTTTAAAGTATTATATTGTATGAATTTCATTTTTATTTTTTAATGTTCACTTAGTTTAACTTATGTGTTACAAAAATTTAACACTAAATGTAGAACGATTTGAATAAAATATCTTAATATCTGCCCCTTCTCGGGCTTAAACCATTTAGGAAATAAATTTTGTTTTTTTAATTTGTTCTGCAAATTAGGTTTTTGTTTACTATGTCAAGTTTTTTAATAACTACTGAATTCAGACGAACACATTTCAAAATTAATGGAGGGTATATCATCATCAGGCTTTGATTTGTGCGATATCGCTTCACAATTTGTGATGCAATTTACCTATGTATAATTCAAAATGTTTCACCAGTGCAGTAATGGAGCTTGCTGTAGTTTGGTCAAAAAATTACAATCTGAACTTAAACAAGTAATATAAACATTTTGTTTTTAAAGTCAATTCCTACTTAGGCCATCAAAGAACAATTTAATATAATCCCTTAAGCTAATATTAGTTTTTGTTGCATTAAAATATCTCAATTTGTTGATTTTCTATAAGCAAGTAGGTTTACAATGGAACTTTATGGGAATTATTAGAAGAAATATTAGAAGCGAAATATTAGAGATATCGCCAAGTTGGCGTCAAATTTGGCGACTCATTTTGGCCGCCAAATTTGGCGATATATCGCCAAGTTGGCGACAAAATTAGCTGTATTTGGCGACAGAACAGGGGCCCCCCTATGGGAACCCCTTATTGAAAATACTTTCATTCATCTTCAATAACACATGGCCGCCATTTTATTTCCCATGCAAAACTAAAATTAATTAATTAAAATTTAATTAATTAATTAATATTTGAAAAAACTGTATTAACATCAATTGTCATCCTGTACAAGTTAAAAAAAAAATTATTTCAACTTGACAGGATGAATAACGAGTATTTTATTATCGATTGAAAATTTGAACAAGATAAATATGTAAATAAATAAATATAGGGACAGTGTGAGCTAATAGTAGGAATTGAAAAAAAAACTGCTTGAAAATGTTATTTTTATTTCCACTATGACGCCATATTCATCTTCTTTTTAATTCTTAAAAAAAAAAAAAAAAAAAAAAAAAAAAAAAAAAAAAAAAAAAAACTATTTCAGTTTCTTCAGTTTCATGTTTCACGTGAAAATCATTCAACTAAATGTAGGCAAATTATTAATACGGCTTTTGAATTATTTACAACAATGAAGGAAAAAAAGTTAAATTTTATTAGAAAATGTCCGTTGATTCTCAATGAAAAAAGCAAAATTTGGAATTATTAAGAAAAATATTTGAATAATGTAAATAAAAATTAGCCCATGTTACTCTCTAGATTATAATCCACCTATATGCAAAGGCATTTTATGATCCGTTTTCACCCTGACGTCAGGCAAATGTTTTTACACTTTGAATTTATAATATTATTAGAATTAGCAAAGAATTAAAAATGAGTGGCATCAGGGACAAAAAGGTGGGAAGAAAAAATGAAAAAGTTATCATCTACATAGGCTTTTCTATGTTAAATTAACATTGAGAAGTGACACTGGAAATAAATAAGTATTGCGCTGCCGCGCAATACTTAAATTATATTTTTAAATGAAAAATAACTAAAAAAAACTCGCTATTTAGTTTTATTACATGATTCCTATATATTTTAGTTTGTAAAGAAAAATTTTATTAATATTTTCTATCACTTTTCCCTTAACAAATTTTACTTTGAATTTTTGGAATATTTTGGTATTTCTATACGAGAATATAGCAATTATAATATAATTATACAGTCATTTTATATGCTTTTAATTTACAAATAAGGTGAAATCCCTAGTAATTGACACCATAAGGATTCTTTCTTGTTCAGATTGCTATTGCAAAGTATTAAATCCGTTCTATACTTATCTTTGTTTTTGAAAGTATAGTATAGATACACTAAAAATTTACTATTCATAAAATAAAAAAAAATTCTGTTTTTTATTATTAACAATTATTTTTTTAATCCCATTTTATAACTCCAGTAACTGACACCATCCCAATTTTGAAAAAGTGTAACTGATACATATGTTACCACTAGGTGACATTATTTTTCACTTATTTGAGTTTATTTCAGCTACATATTTGCTGAAATGCCAGTTACTGACTAGGTGTCAATATCTGGGGTTTTTTTGCCCTACATATTTTGAATTGTTACCTTAATTATTTGTACAATAAGATAGTAGAAAGGTGTTGTACTTTAAATTGTTTCTAAGAGTTTCATGAATTTTCATATTTAAATCTATTTTTGTTTGTTAAATTTCTCTACTACTTTAAAATATATATGTATAATATAGTAACTTTTCAATATTGTAATCGCATCTTTAAGCTATATAAATGTTCATTTATTTCACTACTAAATCCATATATTTTATTGCCCAGTGCAAAAGTATTTAAATCATATTATATTACAAAAAAATATGAATATTTGTAGATAATGAAAAATTTCAACGCTCTATTTTTTTTTCAAACCTCTTAAAATATATTAATTACGAATTACTTCATGAGAAACAAATACCTTGTTGTCAGATGTTATTTAATACTTTGTAAAATATAAAAAACTAGCGGGTTTCGCACTCTTCGCTGGTCGGTTTCTCTAAAAGAACCTTGAATCAAACGAAATATATCTTGAAAAGATGAAATGTGTTTACCTACTTTTTTAGTATGTTTGTTAGCTTGAATTTCACGCTTCTATCTAAAATTAACTTTGAGATATGCCAAGTGTTCTAGAATTTTCACCCCCCCCCTTTTAAACCCCTTAGGGTGGGGAATTTGTAAAATCGCTGAAACATGTTTTTTTATTATTTTTTAACACATTTATTATTTGGAATTTCACGCTTGTAGCTAAAACGGCTCTTGAGATATGGCCAAATGTTCTAAAAGTTTCAACACCCCCTTTTAACCCCCTTAAGGGTAATCTTCTAAAAACGCTTAAACACATATTTAATTACTTTTTAGTCGATTTATTTTCCGGAATTTCACGCTCCTACCTCAAACGGCTGGTTAGATATGGCAAATGTTCTAAAATTTTGTATACCTTCTTTTAAACCCTTTTTGGAGGGGAATTTCTAAAATCGCTGAAATGCGTTCTTAATTAATTTTTAGTAGATTTATTTTCTGCAATTTCATGCTCCTAACTAAAACAGCTGCTGAGATAAGGCCACATGCTCTAAAATTTTCAACCCCCCTTTTAACTCCTTTAGGTAGGGATGGGTTTCAAAAATCCGTTCTTAGTGATCTCCCCCCCCCCCCCAAGTTTTATGCTTCTAGGTTCAGTAATTTCGGCTGGGCCTTTTATGTATAGAGATAAAGATTATAAATTATCTCAAACAATTTTTTTCCCATAGGCCGTAATGTAATGGAATTTTTTTAGTGTCCCTATAATCCCCCACTTCCCCCCATCTCGACCAAACTGCCTTACTAACAGCAGGAGGCCAAGGGCTATCTAACCACTACAACCGCGTGTGGGTGGCAGTAGGTGTTCATGGAGAAAAGTCTGTCTTTACCCAGAGACAATTGACTTTATATACATATACTAGCAGGCTATGCCCGCTGCGCTGGTCAATATTTCCAAATGAACCTTGGATTAAACTAAATGTTTAATTTGAACTTGTATTTTAAACAATATGGATCTTCAGCTTGACCTTGCACATTACTGAAAACGATGCGAACGCCATTGCGATATAATGTTATCTTAATTGTTGGACAAAATATGGCAATTAAGAAGTAATTGTTTTAGTTGATTATAAACAGCGCACTTATGGTCGGGTAATGAGACCGTTATGACAACAGGAATTAATACCTCTGTAACTAATCAACATATAATGAAATCGTATATACTAACACCATTCCTAAAAGTCATGCAACAGGGCCACTTGTAACAAAATATGTTCTGTAGATTTTTTTAAAAAGGCTAAACTTTCATAATCAGGTTCACTTAATTTTTGAACTTTTACTGTTGCTCTATAACTAAGTACCCTTGAACAATATGTATGCACTAAAACCTTTCCAAAATTATTACCTAACTAATTGTGGTATATCCTACGAAATTATTATAAACAATCGGAATGAAATACAAATTTCCGTTGTAAATATATAGTAGATGATGATGATGCGATTTTGTGTAACAGAATTCATAGTAAAGTTTTCGCTTCAAACAAAAACGATGCTTTCAACATTAAAGCTAATACACCAATATGTGAAGTATCCGATTACGGAAGGTTAACTTGAATTCTCATGAGCAACTACTCAAAGAAAAGTGAATATGTGGCTTTTGTGATACTTTTATGTCAGCCGGGCGCAGGTAATAAATCAATAAAGATTGTTTTCATAGCATATTTTTATTTTATTATTTTCATTTAAAACACAAACCTTTCACTCATTTAATTTAAAATGCATGCCTTATACTAATTTCATTTAAAAAACTGAAAAGATAAACAATAACAGGAAATAATGCCATAATTAAAAGCAAAAAAATATTTTTAATTTACATACGAAAAATGTAACTACTGATACTGGGAATTTAAAAAATGCTATCAGCGAGATGTGCGCACGGTTGTTATAAATGTACCCATTTTTTCTTCTTATCGAGGAGCAATTTATAAATCGCACAATATTATTCCAATTCCAATTTCTTTCATTGAGGAACCTATAACCGGAAAAAATGGAAAAAGACTCTTGTAGATTCTTCGGATGACGGCATCTGACGCCATAAACCGAGTTTATATATATGAAAATAATTTTTAAGTCGTTATAAACATCGCTTTCATACTTAAATATTTTCATTGGCACTACTTGATATCCCGTCGACCAATTTCGCCAAATTATATAAATCGCCAAACCATTCGCCAAATTATATAAATTGACATAATCTTTATTTTAAATAACGAAATAACAAATAAATTAGTACAACATTAATAAAAATACAAATAAAACGTCGAAATTAAAATCACTTGATGACGTAGACACGTGTAGTTTGTTTAAATTCAAGTGAATTTGATATTTACGATCAACCATTATTGGCATTTAATCTTAAATTCTCAGTAATTTTTTCCCTTTTATTTTACATAAAATCACTATTTTTTAAAAAAAATTAAGATGCTTGCATTTTAATTTCAAACTCATAGAGCCGTTTTTATTTTTTAGCCGAAAGGGTTGATTTGAATTTTTTCCGTTGCTAGAGTAACGGATGTAATGATATAGATATTTTGAGGTTTAGATGCCAAAGACACCGCCAAATTAGAAAAATATGAAATGTGTCATGAACTGTTGGACTTATAAAAATTTATTTGGTAGCATTCGATTCAGCATACAAAACTGCATTAAAATATGCTATCATTTGACGCATAATTTTGATATTCGATTTTTTTCCCCCTCCCCGTGCAAAAACCATTAGGGGTGACACTTTAGAAAATCCTTTCTTAGCAGAAGTTTATGTCATAAGAAGTATTTTTACCACGATTTTCAAGATTTTAGGTTCAGTAGTTTGCGCTGTGCGTTAATTAGCCCCCTAATCCAGACTTTATTTTATATACTATATTAGATATGCGATTTTGCGGTGAATCGATGATCGAAAATTAGTCCAATATCATTTGAAATATTACATAACAGAGGAGAAAGTACGAAGAAAGACGAAGAAGAAATGACAAATTACAAAAGACTTGTAATTTTTTTTTTCAAATAATTTTTCCATAGTAATAACGTATTAAAACATAAATTTCCTTAAAAATTATCTTTATTTCCTAGATTTCGAATCTGTGAATTTTCCTATAAATGAAATTGGCGATATGACTTGAGAAAATAGATAATATTTGCTTAAATAAAATGGGTAATATTCGTTGATCTGAGTTCGAGTTTATAAATATCACATGCTTTCGGAATTACGGCGAAAAACATTTTAAAAAGTTTGAAATTATTTTACAATATGTATGTGTGGCAGAAATTCACACTGAAATTTAAGTATTAGATTCCATTTTTAAAATATTAACTGGTATCTATATAAGTTACAATTGAATATGAAAATGTACTCAAAAAATGATCTCTTTCACCTAAAAAAACACCATTTGTGAGAACATCCTCAAGCTAATGTCACGCTTATGCATTTTTGCCTTAAAATCACATTGTTTGGCGACAAAAGAAAAATAAAAAATTTTAAAGAAACAAATAGTAATTACACATGTGACTCACAATTACATCTGCTTGTTTCTTCTATAAGTCACGTGATGGGACAATTAGATATAAAAAAAAAGAAAAGAACAGAACAGAAAGAAAATATCGTTAAAATTTCATCTAATCAAATTTTCAGATTCGTTTCCATATCTAACGCAAGCGATAAAGAGCCAAATATTGGGTATCAAGTGTAATATTTCTTATTAAATTAATTTTTAAGCATTACAAATATTTCTTTCAGGTTTTGATTAAATGTTTCCGTTTTTTTAATATTATCACTCATTAAAACGGATTTTCTTCTTCTTTTTTTCTTTCTTTTTCATTTAAATAAAATTAGTAACAGTTTTTCTTTTATTTTTCGAGGTTTAATAGCCGTTTCAATTTTTTTTTATCAACGATGAATTTCGCCAAGAAATAAAATGGTAACCTTATCGCCCAAAATAACAGAATTTTCCGTCATAATTCTAAAACTAATATATGTAGAATAATGTGTTATAGATTAAAACCTTCCCTGAAACAATACCTATCTAACGGTATAGGTTCCGTAAAAATCCATGCAGTAGAACTCGAAATCTAGGCGTTCGGAACGAAATTTCCGTTTGGATTTTATATATATAATAGGTAATAGAATAGATAATAGATTTTATATATATATAATAGAATAGATAATAGATTATGTGTTATAAACTATCTCAAAGTTTAAAACAGATCGCATTGTTAGATTTCCTAATTTTAACAATATCGCGTTATGTTAGTTCCACATTCCACCACCAGGGAGCGCACTCTATTCTTAACGAAAGCGTATCTGAACGAAACTCCTTCATGCAACCTTTCCGTAGATACATGAATCGGGAGGGTGGCGGTCTTAACCAATAATTTAAGATAATTGCTGAAATTACTATGAAAAATATTTTAAAGGGGCTCTACGCGGGCCCCTAATAGAGTTAGAGGAAATCGGAAGACGTCAAAATAATCGCGGGGAAAAGTTTGCTTGGGTGCTTCGGAACTACTTTTGGCGCGAGATCTAAGCTCTACGACCAATAGGAGCCCAGATATTTAAGGAAATATGAAGTAACAAAGTCCAAAATAGTAGAATTTTCCGTAATAATTCTTAACTAATCTAGGTAGAATGATGTGTTATAGCTTAAAACCTTCCCTGGAACGATACCTATCTAACGGTATAAGTTCCGTAAAAATCCATGCAGTAGAACTCGAAATCTCGGCGTTCGGAACGAAATTTCCGTTTGGATTATATATATATAATAGATAAATAAAAGCTAAATGTACGTTACGTATCGCAATGTAATAGAAATAAAACAATTAAATAGCTTCTTTTCTGGTTATAATCAAATAATATACGGGTATGCAAGACATCTTCTGAAAATTATAACTACACTCGATTGTGACATCAACAACCAAGATATCTGAATATAATACGCAATTAATCTATGTCTGGTGCATGATTTGTCATTCTTGTTATGATCGTAACACGATCAACACAATTACTCCGCATATTGTTTGAAACACAGTAGATTTCAATTTGCTAATTAAATCTATAAATTCATAGATGTGCATATAGTTAGTTCATTTTTTCTCCCCGCTCTACTTTTGATATAGATTTTAAAAGGTTTTCAAAAACATCTAAAATAAACATAAACATATTTTAGATTAAATTAATAGTTTCTTAAATATTTCAACATAGGGATAAACATCGATTTCATATTAACTGAAGCAGATGTTCTAAGCCTACGTCAATATAATTACATGTTTTTACATCTCGCACATTACCTGTCAATTAAAAAATGTTTCTTATTTAGTTCAATACAGTTTTCACTTTTCTTTTTTTACGATAATAGTTATTCCATGCGTAATTCGGTTGAAAGTTGTACTGTAAAAATGAAAATCAGAAAACATTTCCTTCCTTCAAACGAATCATTTACTGTTACCCCACAAATCTTCAACCATGTTGTTTATATCACACCAAATATATTCTGGTGTTTTATTTAATTTTCAATATAACGGTCAAGAAATCCTGATTATTTTAATGTACATAATATTAGTATACCACACTTTTTTGCTGTTTCTACTATTTTGACATTTCAGATTAAGACGCGCTTCTTTAATAAATAATTTAAATGCAGTAGAACAGTTATAATATGAGCATTTTATAAGGAAAATTATTTTAATATTTTCTTTTAAGTAGCGCGCTATCAAAAAGTAATATTCAACCATAACTGACTTTAATTACATGATCCACTGTAAATTAAAATGTCTGAAATTCAGACACTTAAGTGTCTGATACGGAGTGTTCAATTTTCAGACACTTTTTGCGTCTACATTTCAGACACATGAAACGTGTGAATCGCAGACATTTTTTCTAAGCATTTTACGTATCCATGTTTGACCACGTTGAATACTGGAAAAATATTTGGCCGTTGTCCTGCCACCTCTACCCCCATACCGCCTGATTTTCTGGTGATCCAATTTTGGTATGCGATTTTCATAAAGCTGATAATTTAAATCTTTTACGACATTTTACTAATTATAATCGATATTTTGTACTTCAGGAGTAGAATAAGATTAAAAATAAAAAATACTTATCTAAATATTAGATTTTTTAAAAATTTTGTTTTTAATCTTATTTTACTTTAAAAGTTCAAAATATTGATTATAATCAGTACAATTTCGAAACAGATTTAAAATATAAGCTTCAGAAATATTGCACATTAAATTTGGGGGAACTAAAATCGTAAGGGAACGGGGCACTGCGCATGCTTTAATCAAGAAATCCTTTTGCAAAAAATGCAACCCTGCAGTATGGTTAGCTAAATACAGATGCCCGGTATTCGGGAGTATCCGTTATGGAGGTTAATGGACATTCCCGAATAGCGGATACCTCTATTTAGCGAATACTTTTTTAATCCGCAAGGCATACATATTTGTATTATTTTTATCTCACAAAAGCAGGCATCTCCGATTATCGGACAAATTTCGCGGTCCCGAAGTGTCCGCTATTAAGGGTTTTTAAGGTATATGGATATATATATATATATATATATATATATATATATATTATCTTGTCCTACTCTAAAAGTTCAAAATATTTATCATACTCGGTGGAATGTCGGAAGAGATTTAAAAAATAACTAGTACGAAAATGGGCAGGAAAATCCCCCCCCCCCCACCCCAAAAAAAGAAAAATGGAAATTCATATAATTCAAAAATTAGATTTTGCCCCATAGGCAATTTTACATATGCATCAGCTGATAATCACAACAGCTATTTAACCGTGAGTAAATAATAAAATAGTAAATAAATATTATATTTTAATAGCATTGAGAAAAAAAAAATACTTCTAATTTCAAAACTACTTTTGTCTTAAATATGTACGTAGCATCTAATAGCTATTTTTGTATTTGCCATTTAAATGCATATAAATAATACAGTTAAGTCATTTTAAGTAGTAAAAATGTGTCAGATTTTTTTTTCTTTTTAAATGTGTGGTATTTTGTTATTGTTTAGTTAAAAGTAAACACCAGTTTGGTATCTAATTTTATATATCATTCTTCGGAATATGTATATAATTTTCTTTATTCATTTTCCGTACCACATTTTCTGTATTCAATTTAAAATTTTCACCCGCTATTGCTTAAAAATTGATATCACTACTATTCTCATTTATGGAACAACACGATATAAGTCATATTTAATTTATTTTATTTTTTATTCCTGTAAACTTTGTAGCCTTTGAATGTGAGCTAAATAGATTTTATATATTTGATAAGAAAATATTGATTAAGAAATAGAAAAAAAAAACAGAAGAAAATAGAAAGTAAACAAAAAATATCAGACATTATATGTACTATTCTTAATTGTTTGAAAAACGTTTTGAACATAAAAAAGCAGTTATTAAATAGTTTAAAAATATATTTAATACTGTATCATATAAGTGTAAATATGAACTTTTAAAAATATAAGGCAGTTTTATACATAAACTTCATATCAAGGCATAAACAACCCTTTATTTATGTCTAAATTATGATGTTTAATTTTTTTAGTGCCAATAATTACTTGTACCAGAAACGTTGCAAATTCGATTGCAGTAGAAGGAAATTTAATAACTATTTCTCGCATTACTCAATTTTGAAAATTTAAAATCATGAACAAAATATCGCAAAAAATGCCTGCATATAAATAAAAAAAAAATAATATACAAATTTAAAAAAACACAAAAAATATTAATTAAACTTTATAATTATACTGCTAAACAGCAACGTAAACTGCAAAATATGAATAAAATGTTTCTCCGTTTGTTTAATATTTCAAAAATTTTACTGGATGATATAAAAAATTCATATTATTTTTAGAAATTTGGTAAATGTTAAATCTGAAACATTGGATATCAAAATTTACGATTTTCAAT
This sequence comes from Maratus speciosus, assembly GCA_963932465.1. Lineage (NCBI taxonomy): Eukaryota > Metazoa > Arthropoda > Arachnida > Araneae > Salticidae > Maratus > Maratus speciosus. The sequence continues at coordinate 4,485,408 of OZ010786.1, read as the reverse complement.
AATAAATTACAAAATCAATAAGAATAAATCTTTATAAAGTTTCAGTTCCGTGATTAAAAACTGCAATATATACAGTGAAATTTCACAGTATTAATGCTTTTTTGGGTGCGTTCGTAATTATATAAATACGAAGCACCTATAGTCGTCGTTCAGTCCGTCTGTCTGTCCGTCCGTCCTCATATAACAGAGCAAAAACTACCCAACCGAATGTTCTGAAATTTCAAACATATAATTGTTGCAAAATTTTGTTGAGCCATTTTAAGTTTTCTGAAAATTGGATGCATAGTTTAATTACAGGGACAGTCAATAGTTTTCCGTTACATTACGGCCAATGGGAAAAAATTATTGCAAGTGCATTTTAATGAAGTTACAGCCTTCCGAATGATCTGAAATTTTAAATATATAGTTGTTGCAACATTTTGTCGACTCATTTCCATTTTCATAAAAATCGGATGTATAGTTTAATTACAGGGACAGTCAAAATTTTTCTGCTACATTACGGCCAATAGGAAAAAATTATTTCAAATGCATTTTAATGTTGTTACAGCCCTTTGAACCGCATGAAATTGATATGCACTTATGAAGTGCACTAAAATATACATTCAGTACAATATGCGGTGCAAAAAATATTTATAAAACTAGTTATAGTACGAACGCACCTCATTTGCCACGTCTGACGAGCAATTTTCAACTTGTTTCAATCTGAAAACTTTTCCTAATATCATAATAATATAGATATCATATTTAGCTCCAAAATAATAACAATAACAAAAAATAAAATAAATGCCTGATGTCGTATACTACAAGCGTTTATAACCAGTAAACAGTAAAAAAACAGACGAAATACAACATAGAAAAAACACAGTTACAAATGGCTTCAATTTAATGTTTTTATCTCTGATAAATGAAGCGATGAATCATCTGGGAGCACGGCAGTGCGTCCGCCAAGTTCGCACAAGCCGTAAGCTACCTTTTCCTGAACCATTTCGGCATACTTTTCACCCCCTCATAACATCGTTTTAGAGAGAGATATAGAAATTTTTCTTTTATACACATGTTTGTATGGGCAAACTGAACTAAGGTTCCACGATTTCATGTTTCTATATTTAGTAGTTTTCGAAATATTAAATTCCGAAAAAGCGCTTTTTTGTCACTGACTCACTTCGCATCATCAAATAACTAAGGTACTCCTAAAAGTCGTAGAATCATGAAATTTCACAAGTAAGTCGGGTTTGTTGCACAATTAACCAGAAAAATATGAAAACACAGAATTTCCGCCTCTAAACCCTTCAAACAGGGGGTGTTTATTTGGCCGTAAACGGTTCCTTAACACATTCAATTGTGCCAATGTTGGTCGCCAAAACTCGATTACAGAGTTTTGAAGGTGGTCACGTGATTTCAAGCAGAATAACATTTTATATATATGCTTTTGCAAAGATGTTTGTTAAATAGAAAAAATGAATATGCCTAAAAATTTTAATCAGTATAGGTTATGATATATTTACGATATTAAACAATAAAACATTTGACAAAATATAACAGCAATTCGGTACGTTTCCGATATAGTAGCCTTGGCGAAATACAGAAAATAGCCTTGACGAGAAAAGAAATTTGATAATAACGTATTTTCTGATAACCTATTTATTGTGTCATATACACAACCAATTTTTTCCATATGTATACAATTTATTTAATGTAAGGAACCAGTTTATTTATTTTTATATACCAACATAAATAATTTGTATATAAAAATAATATTTTATACATGTATAAATAAAATGTTTATATGTATATAAATATATAAATAACATAAAGTTCATCAGGTTTGTTTTCATAGTTGTTTATATCATTTGGCAACATATCTCAGTTTCTAAAGTCCGAATTGCGACAAGATTTTTAAAAAATGCCAAGGTCCCTATAGTGGAAAAATATCCTAATTCCATATGAAAGTTTAAAAATCTCCTTTTAATTAAATGAAATGTATAACTAATAAATTGTCTTTAACGATGTGCGACAGATGCGGCGTCCGAAGTCCGCTGCTAATGTTATTATATTGTATTATTAGCCTACTTACTGTTAATTTACTGTTAATTTTAAATCTGTAAAAAAAAAAATGATTATAGTTATAGATAAGATATGTTGGTCGTCAAAACCCGATTACAGAAAATTAGCCTGAGTTAGAAAGGTGTTACATGATTTCAAGCTGAATGAATTTTTATATGCTTTTACAAAAATCTTAATAAGGCAAATATTTCAGTTTATCTGTCCATCTTTCTATCTTTTACTTCCTTAAAACAAATTTTATTAAAGACCGGGAGGCGTCTGCACAGATCATCACCTCATCGAGTTGACGGATGAAATTTTAGGATTAGTTAAATATCGATTAGCGTATTGAAATGCAAGTGGTCTGCCAAGTCATATCTTTGTGGAAACCACCTACAGACCCGATTTTACAGGTTAATTGGGGGATTTTCCATTGTGTTTTCCTGCACCCATTTCTCCATGTTTCCAAACTTTTGGATGCAGGAAAATACAATAGTAAACCTATCAGTTAACCACTAAAATTAGGTCTTCAGATGGTTTCTACCAAGATATGACTTAACAAACCAGTTGCATTTAAATATGCTAATCTACCTTTAACTAATCCTAAAATTTTAGCTGTAAATTCGATGAGGTGATGGTGTGTACAGACGCCTACCGATCTATTATAAATGTCGGAATTCTATTCTCAATAGCACTCTGGTCAATCTGGCAATTATCCCTACTATTTATGGAAAACTATTCCTTTAAGTGCATTTTAGTGATGTTAATGAACTTATGCATATGCATCATACATATTATACATATATATATATGCATATAATACGTAATACATTTGCATCCTACATATTATAGGTATGTGTATAATACATATCATCATTATGACGTCAGAATAAATAAAACATTTTCTGTCGCCAAATTTGAGAACTGACATGATATATTACCAAATTCGGCGAAACTTTGCTAAATGTCGCCAAGCTTGGCGAATACTTGACGCTCGAGCTATTTTTCAATGAGTTAAGTATTAATGCGAGCCATCTATTTTTATTTTCCGCATATCATATGAATAGTTAAATGATATAACGTACTAATATTTCCAAAGTGCTAATAGTTTCGTCACTGCCCAAAACCTCTGCTATTGTTATTATATTGTACTGTTATTTTACTTACTGTGACTATGTTGTTAATCTTTACACCGCTAAAACTTCTATATTATATAAAGATAATTTACGGAAACAATTAAAGCATTGAAACTGCCAGTTCTCCTTATGATTATTATGTAACCTGTTAATCGATATGTACGTTAGAATGAATCTTCTATAATCCGGTTCCTCGCATTTTAGTTTTCAGGTTTGGAATAAAATTAGCAAAAATCTTAAAACCATGGCACATTGACTAATTCTTCAACACGATCAGATGAGAAAAATGATAGATTTTCAAACGGATCATGGCAGTGAGCCGTAATCGAGTCTATTGAAAAGGTTAACGTGAAACAAAAAGATATTAGCATCAATATGGTTTAATGCAAATGCAGATATTGTCAAAGGATTTCATAAGAATCATTTCCCTTGTACCCAGTCGTATCAGTTAAAATACAACAATTGGCAGTGAGCCCAATTAGAAAAGGTTACTTAATAGGATTAAAAATTTCCGCATTAGAGAACGAATCGTAACTGCTAAGGAAACATGCATAAGTTAGTTAAGAGATATTTGTCACGAAAGATGAAATACATAACAACACGAAATATATGATGTGCTTCCATTGTCGTAAAGAGTTCTTGATTTCTCTATCAAAAACTTCCGACTTGGCGAAAGAATGGGTAAGTAAATTAAATTATAAATAACAGTAACATGATGCAGCGTTTAACATTGAATTAATACGGTAAATACTGCTTGCTAGAGGCAGATAGTACTTTAATATAAAAAGAAATAAAGTATAAATTTGCAAAGCTCAATAAAATAAATTTAGGTATTTTTATGTTAGCTGGGCGCAAGTGGCAAATCGCCAAATACTGTTCCCAACTCCATTGTTCATATTGCATTCATTTCATTTAAAGATATATACTTTTGAGTTATCTCATTTAAAATAGATGCATTTCCCTCATTTTATTTAATAGAATATTTAACATAGAAATAAATAAATAAATAAATAAGAAATAATAACATAAACCAAAATATTTTATTTGAAAATCAAAGCATTGTTTCTAATTTACATATGTGAAAAATGAAAACTGCTACTGGCGAAAAAACAAAAGGCTAATGAGGAGATTTGCTCCCGGCTAGCATAAAAGTACCGAAATTTAAGTTTTTTCATATTAATATAGTTTAGAATAACAAACTTAAAAAAACATACAAAAAGTAGTGATATCCCGACAAAAAGTTTTCGGTAAAAAAAAAAAAAAAGCGCCAAGTTCTCCTTAATGTTTCGGCCAGAAAAAGTAGTGATATCTGAAGTTCGCACAAGTTAAAAGCCAAACATCCCAAATCTTTCATTGAAAATGGTTTCCTGCGACTTGGCCGTTAATGCCTTCGAGAGAGTTTTTCAAATTTTAAAATATGTACAAATGAGCTACATGGCAACTACATTTTTTGATTACTTTAGGCATTTTGTGGCACAGGGTACAGAAATAAAATACACATTTGAGAAAAGCATTTAAACAACTTCAGTCCATTTAAATACTTAGAAGTTAAAAATAACAAAATACTTGTTTCGGAAGATAATATCTCTAATTGATAAAACATAATTAGTATCAGCTTTTAACAGTTTATAAATCCAATACCTCTTAATGTATGCAAACAAACTATAATAAATGTTCAAACGAAAAAAATCTCTTTCGTCAATACACAAGATTTCAATATTATACAATAAAATATAATGTAACATATTGTGAGATTTGAGGTAAGTAAATTTTGTTTTATTTCTTGGGTTTTACGTTAATGACTTTAGCTTTAGACCGTACAAAATGGCAATTAAACCATAAGTGGACTAAATGATCTGTAATCAAAACTAATATGGTTTTGCTTACATTCTTAGTACATTCAAACAGGATAACTTCCCTATATCCATGTTTTATTTTATTTGATTTTCCCAATGTTTCCGGATCTATAAATTAACTTCCACTTTCACTCCTTTCGTCACCATCTACGTGGATTTTGAAAATTAGGCGTTCAATCAATAATTGTTGTATTTGTTATATTCCTCCGATGAAGACTATGTTTTATAGTTGAAAGTATACTAAGGTATTAAAATAATTTAACATTTTAAATACTGTGTCATCTTTTAAGTAATTTTGCACTTAGTGTAAGTTTAACTTTATCAAAACTAATGTTTGTTGAAACTGAATGGTAGTTATCAGAAATCTTTTACGTATAATGTCTTTATGTGAATTTGCCTCTTTGCATTCTAATATTACTTTTAATATTTAAATAATTCATAAATGCGTAATTTCCAATCATTAATTTTGAAATGCTGTAGAAGGCATTAACGGCCAAGTCGCAGGAAGCCATTTTCAATGAAAGATTTGGGATGTTTGGCATTTAACTTGTGCGAATTTCAGATATCACTACTTTTTCTGGCCGAAACATTAAGGAGAACTTGGCGCTTTTTTTTTTTTTACCGAAAACTTTTTGTTGGGATTCAACTTTTCAAACCTATGTTGCAAGTTTTGTTTTTGAGCAAAGACAAATTATAATTATTTCACATCACCCTATCGAAAATGAAGATTAAACTATTTATCACTCATTCGTTTATTTACAAAGGTCAAGCAAATGGAATTAAAGCATTGCTATTTAATTGTCAAAACAATTATATTTAATTCCGTTACATTAAGAAGGCATATAACAGACGACCGTTTGTGAAATCAAAAATTTAGCATTAAACTACAGAAAAGAGATCAATTTTTATAAACGATTTCACTCATATTCAAGGGATAAAAACCTATCGGAGTAAAATATTAGAATTAAATATGACTTACCCGTTCGTTCAATAAATAAGCAGATTAAAATATTTCCTTTAAATCCAAGCAATGGCGGAAGTGAAAATTTAATTGTTTTTGTTCTTTCCTATCTCATGAAGGTGCTGTAGATGACACGCGCGGAAATCAGCTTTCTGATTGGCTGTTAAGAATAGTACCAAAGATGATGTTTTACTACCGTTTGGAGCTTATCGTCTTCAAATCAGACGGTTCTTGGATAATTTACACATGTTTCTCGGTTTGTTTATACCATGATCATAGTAAGACATTTATGTGTCTTAAATTTAGACGTCTGTTATGTCTGAATTTTCAGATTCAGACACTTAAGTGACTGAAATTCTTTTTCAGTCACATATATGTCTAAATTTAAGACGCCCCTATTTGCAGTGTGATCATATAAAAATAAGTATTTTCACTTTAATAATGTGAACTATGAAGTTTTGTAAAACCGTGAAACATATTGAGCATCTGATGGTATCAGAAATAATGCTTTCTATTTATCCAATAGTTGGGATATATAAATGGTACATCAAATGCATCGAACGACTGACAATGATGATAGCCGGAACTCATACTTCCCTTCCCTGCGCTACATATTTATCTAAGTCTCTTTGGAATAAATATTCACTATCAAGCTGTTCTTCCGTTAAGATATGTCTTCGAAAGCTATACTTCCACCTATGTTTAATAGATTGACAAATACAAACGGATTGGGTTGCAATAGGTAGAGATTTATGGTTTTCTGTGTCAAGTCTTATTTGCTTTTAACAGAGGTTAGCATATGTAAATTAAACTACATTTAAACTAACTAATATTTCACACGAAAATGTAGTTGTGAATAATAATAAAATAATTTAAATGTATATTTTTCCTAAGATATTTTTTTTCTTCATAATTTATTAAAGGAAACAGCACACACACAATATTTTAAATAAAAAAAATAGAATATAGAGTTATGAGTCAGAATAAATCATGAAACATTTATGAGAATTATGATATTAATATTACTAAATTTTATTCTGTTGAAAAGGGTAAAATGATAACTATAAATAAACTTCATTCCAAACATGGGATACGTGATTTTCAGCGAATACTTCACAATTCCGTTGCACCAATATTAATTCAATAACGAAATAAATCGTAAAAATATTGTAATTCATTAAACGAAACATAAATAATCACATAGAAACAGAGCTGTTTCTCGTGATACTCAAACGAAATCACTGCAACATTTTCTATGCTTTGGTAAAGAATGTATATAACTATTAATACATACACTGAAAGAAAAAATATGCCTCCTTCATCTAGAACGAATAGGTTGTTCCTTTTCTAAATCCCCAAACTAGAAATATAGATTTCCGAGTTATACGAATAAGTTAAACAAATAAACTCAATAGACGAAATGATCGAGAATTTCTAGTCTATAGTTTTCTAGGTGGTGAAACGATACATTATATAATGAATACTTTAAATTGCGAGAAATTATCACTTGATTTCTAGAATTAATTCATAAACTAGAATTATAGTTACTATAACTAGTTTCTTGTGTTCGAATTTATATGCAGATACTTTAAAATAAGTTTGACCACGATAATATAGGAAAACGAAATGAATTTGAACTCTCTAGCAAAGGCAACTAGAATTTATAAAGTTGACGTTTTTCTAGAAGTTCTTCTAATTATTTTTTCTAGAGGCACAATTTATTTTCTAGATGCCAGTGGCAGAACTTTCAGTGTATGCAAAACATTTTTTACCCCCCTCCCCCCCCCCCGATATGCTATTTCTTTTGGCCACTAAATGTCGTATCTAAAAAATAACATTCCGTTATTAAAGTATCGGTATATTAAAGCAGATATATCATTGTACTGTTAATCCCACATTGTCAATTTTTATATTGTCGTAAAGGGGGAAAAAAGTACTTTTAAATGCAATTTGTTTGAAAACTGCATCTCAATTTAATTTTGAGATATTATTTTTTTGTAGTCTTTAACGAAACTTTTTTATTTGATTTTATGTATCCACATTAATGTTACAAACACGTGAATCATTAGATCCCCCCTCTTTTTGTCGAGTTTCTCGAATGACGACATCTTTTTTTTTTTTTTTCAGGATTTGTGTATTATTCTGCGATAGTGACGTCCTATGCATACTTTTCTGTAGATGTTGCTTAATACTGGATCGGAAATATGGAATTCTTCAGCGGTAATGCAAATGACGTTCTTTTACATAAAATGAAACCGTGTGTCCTAAAACCGAAATATATTTTGTACTACCTATATTTATATACATGCATTTTTTTTTTCATCGGAGGCAACACTAAATTCTGAAAAAGCAAAATTCTTGTTTTATATATATTTTTTATTTTTTTCATTTTTTTTTCATTTTTTTTTTTTTCGTCAGGCAGGTATCTTTCTGAACGGTTAAAAAAAATGAAAGTAAAATTATTTTTTTAAATAAACCATTTTATAAGCATTCAATGTTCGTATTCAAGGTTACAGTAGCACAGTTGAGTTTTATTTGAACAAAGGGAAAAATGTTCAGACCAGGACTCGACCCTCTATACCTTGGTATGCCGCGCCAATGCTACGCTTACTAATTTATCAGGGCGGTACTTGGCTGCCATAATTTGCTTGTATTTTGTTAGACATGGCTCCGTACTGCGGCACTATTTTCATTCATCCGAGCTATACCTGTAGCATTTACATAATGAAAGCATATGATAACACGGAAACACCTGTATACGGCGACTTGTGTTATCACACACTTTCATTATGCACACAGCAAGCCAAGGCATCCATGTCCACTATCTTTTTAGGAAATCTAAGCCGATTTCGTAACGTTATAACCGTAAACTATTAATTGGTAAAAGCATATTTTTAAAAAAATTTCACTCTTCATTTTTTTATAATTTATTTTCTAATTTTTATCCGTTAAAAAGTTTGAGTGTTGCTGTTTTACAAACTTTAAGCATATTCTGCCGATCGTTTATGGACGCATCATTAATCACATAGTTGTTTCAACTCGACTACAATTGTATGAGTTATAGAGGATATTTGGCGATTTATCCCCTGTGGCGGGATAATTTAAAAATACATTAAAATTAATGTATTGATTTATATTATATTATATTTGATTTATTAATGGATTAATTTATGTATTGTCATCAGAAACACAACTGCGAACGAAATTTTTACAATTCAGCATATCAGTAGTGTGTTACAAACAAATTACCAATTCCAACTTTACACACAAAAACCAGGTTGAGTTAAATTGAAAGAGTGTTAAAATAATCTTTTACTCTCAAAATTTTACAGGTTAGTATTCACTCATGTCTCTAATATTTAAGTTCCCTATGCTAATTGGAAACGATATTTCATTTCATAAAACATGAAATTTGAAAGAAACTTGATTTTCAAAACATGCAAACAAGCGCTTAAATCTTTTCTATACTGGAAGTATTTCAACCGAAAAAAATGCGACCAATTCTACCAAATCCGACAACTACAAAAAACATTTCCACATAAAGTATCTCAAAAGTTTGAGAATGTCAATTACCTTGCTAATTTAACTTTCTTGAAATCAATTTTTTTCTCATATCTGACAGGCATTTTTGACATCATATAGGTTGTTTAAGAGGTCTACCGCTGATTTATTTTTTTCTAATACTAGGGGGCTCTGCCCCCTACGAGCCACGCTCGCCAACCCCCGTTCAGACATCCCAAATTCTAAAAGCATGCTAATTGCATCGGCCTTAAAAAGTTTGAATTATAAATTTAAAAAAAAAAAACAGTGACGTCTCCTGTAAACGGATTTTCATTCATTTCCTTTGATTGCAGATTTTTAAGACGAAATCTGCCGCTGCTAAGGAATACAATGGCTGTTTTCGTCTTTGATTAAAAGAAAGGAAGAAAAATCATGCCTACGGCATAGATTATGAAACACTTTCCAACACTCCCTGAAAGCTTTAACAAAACTTCTTTATTTAGGGAAATAAGGTAAATAGGATAACTAACTAAACATTTAAAAAACTGATTTCAGCATTTACCATCCATAGCCAAATATTTATTCCAATTCTTCCAAACAGCCGTGTATTTGATATGTAGGCTTATGTATATACTATATAATAGAAAATTTAGTTTATCAAGAAAACGCATAACAGGTTGAAATTTCTCTTTCAGCAATTTAGACTAATAGATGGAAACATACTTCAATACTTTTGTACAGCCCTGTTGTTTACCTAGTACCTTTATGACACGCCACTATTTGGCTAAACTTTAATTCAAACTAAATCACTCTTAAAACTACTGAAATCGCATTTCCAGAATTTATCATCTATAGCCGGTCATATATCCAATTCTTTGCGGGGCCCCGTATATCATTTTATCTATATTCTACAAACATTTCATAGAAAACTATATGCAGTTCAGCATAACACATTTTAAACCCACATTTGAGCAATTTACGGTCGTATTCAGTAACCTGTACGAATTCTTTTGCGTAGCCCTGTATATCAACTATAACATTTACACACACCATATAGTATGCATAAATATAGTGAAACTTAAAAGCGCATATCATAATTAAAAATGCATTCCCTACCATCTGCGGTAATATAACGGTATTTCGGATAGAAAATACTTGTCTGAAATGTTTTGTATGTTCCTGTAAATGCTATGCACTTCGTATTATACATGAAATAACTTAAGTAAGCCTCACCGAAGTATATCAATTTTATTATATACTAGCAAACCACGCGGCTTTGCTCGCGTAATAGTTGAAATATGCCAAGTGATATTTGCATGACTATTTTTTATTAGAAGAACACTTTTTGAAATAATTCAAAAATTAAAATTAAGCCACAGTTTGACTAAGCTTCACTATAAAAGTGCAATAGACAGAAATAAGATTTTAATTAATAAGAAAAGCTAAAACTAATTCCAATTAAATGATAATTTAGAAAGTATTTTGAGACCTTTTATGCTCATTTCATACGCCCATTTCAGTATTCATTTGAAGTTTTGCCTTTTTTAGAAAACATCTTAACACATTTATATCTTAAAATTAATCATCATGTCAAATTCCAAGCTTCTTATCTAACAGTCTACCCCTTTCTGGTGTTAGTGGCACCAACATAAAATGCCGAAACAGAATTGAAATAGAATGTCTCAAAAAATTTTGAAACAAACTGTCACCATTAATTTGCCAACATTAATCTTGAAACGGTTGGTATTTCCTAATATTCTATAGAAAACGGAATTTAGATGTTTTTAAAGCCTTTCTTGTTGTTCCTTCCAACCAGGTGGTAATGACACCGGCATAAAATATAGCCCGTGTAGGATCAGGGACTATCACTCTTGATTCGTAACCAATAACTACTGTAATCGGTTTATTATTTCCTGAGATTCCATAGAAATCGTAATTTAGGACTCTTTTCGAATGTTTTTCGCTCCTTTCCTTCGCTTCATCCCTTTTTAATTTCGAATTCATTTTCGACTGTTCTTAGAGGACATTTATATTTTATAAGTAACTACCGTGCTATATTTAAAGTTCCTAGCCTCTTCAGCACCGCACAAATCGCAACTTAGAAAGTTTTTTGTTCCAGCAACCCTCGACATAAAATACAGCTTATGTTTTAGCAGGTTCTATCACCATCAATTTGCAAGCATTATGTTTGAAATCGGTTTCGTATTTCATATGATTGCATAAAAATCGTAATTTAGAACGCTTATATAACGGTTTTCGCTCAATTCATCCTTTTAATGGGTCTCAGGACTCTTAAAGCTCTAAAATTTTCGAAATTTTAATTTTTTTAGATGTTAAACTTCTATGTTTTCTGAACATTTTGATATAATTGTTATCTTGAAATTCCCATTAGAACAGAAGTTTTGGTATTTACAATTATACTCGCTCAATAGCTGAAGCGGTGTTTTCAAAAGTTTGTAGTCATTTTTCTCCAAATGACGTTTTTGGGCATAACGTGCACGATATTTCAAAAACTTCTGAATATTGTTTCATGAAATTTTCAAAACATATGTTTCATGTTAGTCTGTATAAACTGAACCTAAAATTTCCTTTTTATTGTAAAAAGAAAATAGTTTTTTAGGGGTTTATATTGTTGAAATTTTCTAAATTTCGCATTAGTTAAATACAACTTTGTATTAAAAATATAAAAATGCTTTAAATACAAATTTATTTAGGTTCAGTGTAATTATTAAAATCTGAGGTATACGTAGGCACCAAAATTTTAATCCTAGTTGCAAAATATATTTTGTAATCGTGCGCATAAGCTGTTATGCCGATTTTCTGCTCGTCAAATGTCTGACAGTTTGAAGTCCCCTGTAAATGCTAATTCTGCATCTTGCAATTTTTGAAATATTTGAAATAAAAGAACATACTTGTTTCTTTCATTCCCATTTAAAATTGTGTCTTAATATCAAATACATTTTAAGATATTAAATGTTGAAAATGGTCCTTTTTTTCACTTTTTCCAATTTTAAGAGTCCTGAGACCCCTTAAATTTGGAACTTTCTTTCGACAATTCTTAGAAAGCATTTGCATCTTTGAAGTAATTACCATTCAAAATTAAAAAAGTTAGACACCCCTCAGTAACACAAAAACGCAATTTAGAACATTTTTTGCTCCTGTAACCCCCAGGTGGTAGTGACAACAACGTAAAATATAGGCTATGTTGGAGGCGGGACTGTCACCATCAATTTGAAACCATTACTTCTGAAATCGGTTTATATTTCCTGAGATTGCATAGAAATCGCTATTTAGAAGTTTTTAGAACGCTTTTCGTTCATTTTCATCCCTTTTAAATTTCAATTTTTTAAGGAACTCTTCTCAGAGAGTATTTACATCTCATAAGTAATTACCTATTTCAAGTTGCTAGTCCCTTCAGTATCACAAAAATCACAATTTAGAACGTTTTTTAAAATGCAACCGCAAGATAGTAGTGACGCCGACATGAAGTAGATCCTATATTGGAGCATCATCAATTTCTAAAAGTTACTTTTGAAATAAGTTAGGTAAATTTCTGAGATTGCGTAGAAATCGCGATTTAAAACGTTTTTCGTCCATTTTCACCCCTTTTAAACTTCGAATTATTTAGGAAATGTTCTTAGAGATCATTTATATCTTATAAGTAACTACCATTCCAAATTTCATGTATCTGGGTCTTTTAGTGACACGAAAAGCACAATTCAGAACGTCTTTTGCTTCTGCACCCCCTTTGGGGGTAGTGGCACCGACATAAAATGTAGCCTATGTTGGAGCAAGGTTTGTCACTATCATTTTGACGCCATTATTTTTTAAATCGGTTTGGTACTTCTTGAGATTCCGTAAAAATCGCCGTTTAGAACGTTTTTTAGAACGCTTTTTGCGCATTTTCACCCCGTTTAAACTTCGAATTTTTTAAGAAATGTTCTTAGAGATTATTTATATCTAATAAGTAACTACCATTCCAAATTTCATGTATCTGGCCCTTTAGTAATACGAAAATCGCAATTTCAAACGTTTTTTTTGCCCCTTCACCCCCTTTGAGGGTAGTGGCACCGGCATAAAATGTAGCCTCTGTTGGAGAAAGGGTTGTTACCATCATTTTGACACCATTATTTTTGAAATCGGTTAGGTACTTCCTGAAATTGCATTAAAATCGCCATTTAGAATGTTTTTTAGAACGCTTTTTGCGCATTTTCACCCCGTTTAAATTTCGATTTTTTTAAGAAATGTTCTTAGAGATCATTTATATCTTATAAGTAACTACCATTCCAAATTTCATGTATTTGGGCCCTTTAGTGGCACGAAAATCGCAATTTCGAACGTTTTTTTGCTCCTGCACCCCCTTTGAGTGTAGTGGCACCGACATAAAAAGTAGCCTATGTTGGAGCAAGTGTTGACACCATCATTTTGACACCATTATTTTTTAAATCGGTTTGGTACTTCCTGAAATTGCGTAAAAATCGCCATTTAGAACGTTTTTTAGAACGCTTTTCGCGCATTTTCACACCTTTTTAATTTCAATTTTTTAAAGAAATGTCTATAGAGTTCATTAGGGTCTTATAAGTAACTACCATTCAAAATTTCTTGTTTCTAGGTCCTTCAGTAACACAAAAATCGCATTTTTAGAACGTGTTTTGTTCCTGAACCCCTTTTGGCCAGTGGCGCGGACATAAAATATAGCCTATGTTCTAAGTTGGACTAACACCATCATTTTGATTCCATTACTTTTGTAATCGGTTCGGTAGTTCCAGAGCTTACCTCCTACAAATAAACAATTTTTACTTCTTTATAATATTAAGTATAGATGAATTTGCATAATTAAAATACGCCGCAAACAATTTCCCCCTATACCATTTGTAATGGAATTCTTTTGTGTAGCCCTGTAAATGAATAGTAACTATCCGTTGCATCGCATATGCTACAGAATATTCTGCATATTTTAGTGCACTTCGTAAATGCATATATTTTTTATTATGTTTGAAAGAGTGTAATATCCAAATTCATTTGAAATGATTTTTTCTCATTGTCCTTAATGTAACTGAATACTTTTGACTGTTCCTGTAAATGAACTAAACATGCTACAAACTTCATTGAAATAGGGTTCGTGCTAGGCTAAACGTCAATAACCAAAAATTTCAGTGCGATCCGAGTATATTTACGAGAGTTAGAGCCTGAATTGACAAACCGAAATCAATAACACTTTTCCACTTTGTTGGAAAGTGTTAAAAATTTTAAAGTAAGCTAATGTAAAATGAATTTAAGTACACAGAGCCTCTCGGTAATTTTTAACACCGCTATGAGAAAGTTCTTTTAAATGTATCGTTTTAAATCTGACGTAATTTTCACCAAAGTTTCCTTTCTCTTTTCAATATTCACATGAAAATTCTTGTGTTCTTAGAAAGGAAATATTATTTGCGCTGTCTTAGAATTCACGATAATAGTTGAAAAGTTTATCTCAAAATATGAAATAAACGTCTCGTGCAAATATATTTTTTAATTTAAAGTGTTTTGCCAACTTTTATTTATTTGGCCTTTTTAAATATGACGTAATTTCCTTCATTTGTGACTTTTAACGCATAATAATGAATTTAGTATTAATTAATTTTCTTTCCCTTGTAAAATTCACGTGTAACTGTAGTTTTTATGATGTAATTTTCAATATTTACCTGATTTTTAACACTTAATCACTTAATTCTAATTTGAAAGTTTTTCTGTTTATAATAGCCACGTGTAAAGAATTTTTTTATTTGAAGGAAATATTATTCTTTCCGCTGTTTTTAAAATTGGCAACAGTTTAAAATAATTGCCATTTTCTAAAACGTGTAAAAAATATCTCTCGAAATGCTGAAAATTTGAATTTAAAATGGAAATAAATCCTCGAAAAATGAGTCAAATTAAAAAGATAATTGCAGTCTGCACATCTGGAACTTCCAATGTATAAAATGATCTAAAAATTTTTAAGTTCCTATGTATAGTTTTTCTCCTGTAAAACTTTTTTGATGGAACGATTTTGACCATCTTTAACATTAAGGGAGGACTCTTGAAATTGGAAAAAATGAAAAAAAAAAGACCATTTTTAACATTTAATATCTTAAAATATATTAGATTTTAAGACGCAATTTTATTTAGAATAAAATACATAAGTATGTTCTTTCATTTCATGTATTTAAAAAAATGTAAGATGCAGAATTAGCATTTACAGGGGGCTCCAAACTGTTAGACATTTGACGAGCAAAAAATCGGCATAACAGATTACGCGCACGATTACAAAATACGTATTGCAACTAGAATGAAAATTTTGTTACCTACTTATACTTCAGATTGTAATAATTACCTTGAACCTAAATAAATTTGTATTTAAAGCTTTTTTATAATTTTAATACAAAGTTGTATTTAGTTAATGCAAAATTTAGAAAATTTCAACAGTATAATCGCCTAAAAAGTATTGTTTTGAACAATAAAAAGGAAATTTTAGGTTCAGTTTATACAGACTAACATGAAACATATGTTTTGAAAATTTCATGAAAAAATATTCATAAGTTTTTGAGATATCGTGCGCGTTATGCCCAAAAACGTCATTTGGAGAAAAATGGCTTCAAATTTTCGGAAACGACGCTTCAGCTGTTGAACGTTGAGGTGACTTCCACCGTTCTACAATAATAAACATTTTTTAATTAACAAGTAGGCGACAGATGGCGCCACATACGCTACTTTGAAAAGACCTTTTGGAACAGAAGAGAAGAGAGGCAGTTGTGAACTGATCGTCGCTGTTGTTGCACGCGCTAAAAAACGATTGACTCCACCGCTTATACAATGTGCATGGCACATGGAGAAATTCTTATCTGTTAACTTATTTTTTTATTTGTAATTTCTAATTAAATGAGTGTGTAAATTAGCAAGCTTATTATTAAGTCTGAAGTAACGCACTGCTATCATTATGATAGATTTATAATTAAACAAGATTAAAACGGATTGAATATCCGTAGTGAGGAGCTCGATCTAATAACATCCTCAACTGGTGACTGGACTAAAACAAGCCCTTCTGATCGCTTATGATGGAAGTTTACCAGGTGTGCAAAGCTGCAAAAATCAACGGTATGTGCCATTTTCTGTGTTAATATGTGGTATTCTCTGGCCAACTTATTTAATTTATTAATGATTTTATATAGTTAAAATTTTTCGAGCCCAACGTCCTTAATGTTCAAAATATTATTGCTAAATTGTGTATTTATTTAATTAGTGCTCTATCTATCATTTATTGCCCAATTACACTTTCACAATGCCTGATGATAGTATTGCTGCTCCGCCAGAAAATCTTGCTAGGGTAGCTGTTAAAATTCCTCCCTTATGGAAAAGTAATATTTCGGTATGGTTTGTACAAGTCGAAGCAA
Source organism: Maratus speciosus (assembly GCA_963932465.1). Classification (NCBI taxonomy): domain Eukaryota; kingdom Metazoa; phylum Arthropoda; class Arachnida; order Araneae; family Salticidae; genus Maratus; species Maratus speciosus. The sequence continues at coordinate 4,468,502 of OZ010786.1, read as the reverse complement.
ATTTTGCCGTCGCGCAAGTAACAAACGACGTTACAAAATATAATTATTTATTATCTGCTATCGATACTGATACTTTAAGTGCAGTAACAGATTTAATTCTAAATCCGCCTCAGGATGATAAATATACTGCTTTAAAAGATAGACTAATTAAAGAATTTTCTGATTCGCAGTCTCAGCAAATTCGTAAATTACTTTCCGAATTAGTGTTAGGTGATAAAAAGCCTTCTGTTTTGCTGCGGCAAATGAAAGAATTAGCGCAAAATTCAGTTTCCGAAGACTTTCTAAAAACAATTTGGCTAGAGCGTTTGCCGACACATACACAAGCGATTTTGTCAGTTTCAAGCGCTGCTTTACAGGAACTAGCAATCTTAGCTGACAAAATAAATGAAATTAAATCGGAATCTGCTGTGTATGCCGTTTCTAAACCCGTTGAAACTTCGCAAAGCGAACAAAACGCAGTCTCAAAATTACAAACGCAGATCGACCAATTAACACTGCAAATTTCAGAATTATGCAAAAATGTGTTTAGGCGATCGATGTCTCGCGGGCGGCCGCATTACAGAGAAAGGCACTATAGTCAAAATAGACGGTTCAGGAGTGCCGATCGTAAACAAGATTCATCTGATTCATCCTCTGGTTTATGTTATTATCATCATAAATTTGGTAGTGAAGCAAGAAAGTGCCGCGAACCTTGTACTTTTAACGAAATTCAAAAAAACTAGTGGCCGCTGCTAGGTCAACAAGCGAAAATACCCTTGGCGTAGCAGCATTAGAACAATGTAGATTACATGTTTTTGATAAAAACTCGGGTTTAAAATTTCTAATTGACAGCGGTAGTGATATTTCTTGTATCCCCGCCTCAAAGCAGTTAAGTAAACAAAACCCTTCTAATTATCTTTACGCTGCAAATAATTCCAAAATTCCTGTTTATGGAAACAAACTCATGGACCTAAATATTGGCTTGAGAAGGAATTTCAGGTGGTCATTCGTTATTGCAAATGTCTCTTGCCCTATAATTGGAGCCGACCTTTTAAGACATTTTGCTTTGCTTGTAGATTTACACAAATTCCGATTAATTGATTCTGTAACTGGATTGTCCACTAAAGGTGAACTCACTTGCACAACTCAGTCCCAAATTAAACTGATTTCTGAAGACATGGCTTTTAAAACTATATTTGAAGAATTCCCAGACCTCTTAAACCCCATTCCAAATTTTAAGAAACCAACATGCCATGACACAGTTCATCACATAGAAACTACGGGACCTCCACTTTATTCCAAACCTCGCCGCTTACATCCAAAAATTTTAAAGGAAGTTAAAAAAGAATTCCAATATCTTATGGATGAGGGTATATGTCGCCCTTCAAAATCTCCATGGGCATCCCCTATTCATGTTGTACCAAAACCGGATGGTTCTTACAGAGTTTGTGGTGATTATCGACGGTTAAATTCAGTAACTCTTCCGGATCGTTACCCAATACCTCACATTCATGATCTTACAAATATTCTCCATGGAAAGAAAATTTTTTCAAAACTAGATATAGTCCGCGCTTATTTTCACATTCCTGTAAATGAAAAAGATATCCCTAAAACGGCAGTAATAACTCCTTTTGGAAGCTTTGAATTTCTGTATTTAAACTTTGGGTTAAAATGTGCAGCAAACACGTTTCAAAGATTTATTAACGAAGTTCTTTACGATCTTCCATTTGCTATCGCTTATTTAGATGACATTTTAATTTTTTCGGAAAACGAATCTGAACACCTAGAACATATACGAGCTGTTCTGGGCAGACTTTCTAAATACGGACTAAACATAAATGTTTCAAAAAGTGTTTTCAAACAAACTAATGTATCATTCTTAGGGCATGAAATTTCTCCAACCGGAATTCGGCCTCTTCAATCCAAAGTTGAAATTATTAAGCAATACCCGCGACCAGAAACTCTTTTGGAACTTCGCAAATACATTGGATTATTCAATTATTTTAGACGTTTTTGTCGCAATGCTGCAATTATTCTCGCACCCTTAACAGATTTGTTGCGAGGAGCCAAAAAGAAAGATTCAACCCCTATTGATTGGTCCGAAAGTGCTATAAATTCTTTTGAAGCTTCAAGAAAAGCCTTAACTGACGCAACTCTTGCATTTCCTACAAACGATGGCCAATTAGTGCTTCATTCGGATGCTAGTGATTTTGCTATTGGTTCTACATTAAGTTTAGAAACAGAAAAGGGCCTAAAACCACTTTCATTTTTTTCTAGACGTCTAAATGAAACACAATTAAAATATTCTAGTTTTGATCGTGAGTTGTTAGCGATTTATGAATCGGTTAAACATTTTAGACACTTTTTGGAAGCCCGTCAGTGCACCATCTACACTGATCACAAACCTATTGTTTATGCATTTAAAAAAAGAACTGATAATTACACTAACCGACAAAGTCGGTGGTTATCATTTATATCAGAATTCACCACTGATATACAATTTGTAAATGGAAACCAAAACACGGCAGCAGACGCACTATCTCGAATTAATGAAATACAAATGCCTACTCCTATAGATTACAACAAGTTAAGTATCGAGCAAAAAGAGGATGCAGAACTTAAAGACCTTATGCAAAGCGGTCAATCCAGTTTGGAACTCAAGTTAATCACCCTTCCTAATTCTACAACAGAAATTTATTGTGACATTTCTAGAGGCAAAGCACGCCCATATTTAACCCCTAACTTTAGAAAACAGGCATTTTGGAATTTACATGCACTTTCCCATCCTGGAACTAAAAGTAGTGTAAATATATTGCGACAAAGATTTATTTGGCCTTCCCTAGCTAAAGATTGCCGAACTTGGGCTCGTGAATGTTTGGATTGTCAACGCTCCAAAATCACTAGGCACACGAAAACTGAGTTGGGAAAATTTGACCTTCCAACAGATAGATTTTCACACATACATTTAGATATAATTGGGCCTTTACCAGAATCAAATGGTAAAAGGTATTGTTTAACTGTAATTGATAGAGCAACACGCTGGCCAGAGGCATATCCACTAAGTGACATAACGGCACAATCAGTTTCATTTGCACTTCTCTCCGAATGGATTGCTCGTTTTGGTTGTCCTGAAAAGATCACCACTGATCAAGGCCGACAGTTTGAGTCTGAACTTTTTAAACAATTAGCTCAACTGCTAGGTGCTAAAAAGTACCGATCATCCCCATACCACCCACAGAGTAATGGGATTATTGAAAATTGGCACAGGCCCCTAAAATGTGCATTAAAAGCTAGACGAACTGAAAAATGGACCGAGGTACTGCCAACAGTGTTACTTGGGTTTCGTGCTGCACTGAAAACAGACCTAAAAGTTTCACCAGCAGAACTTGTTTTTGGGTCTGCACTCCGACTGCCTGGGGATTTTTTTGACGACAATTTCCTTATTAAAAGCCCTGAAGAATTGGTCCAGCGATTAAGGAACATTTTCCAGGATTTCAAACCACTGCCAACAAAGTCCCATCATCGCATAAAACCTTTTGTATCACAGGACCTCAACACGTGTACCCATGTATTTGTGCGCCACGCCGGTATGCAACAATCCCTCCAACCACCTTATGATGGACCTTTTGAGGTCATCCAGCGAGGTGATAAACTTTTTAAAATAGCCATAAAAGGTAAAATTGTCAACATTTCACTGGATAGACTGAAGCCGGCCTTCTTAGTGAACGACGCACCTACCCCTGAATCAACAGCCTCCATCCCTGAACCCTCAACCTCTGACACAGGGGCTTCAACTTGTGACTCGGAACCGTCTCGTACCACACGATCTGGCCGAACTGTCCGATTTCCAGATCGTTTAGTAGAACATTGACATATCGTTTGCACTAGGAAGGGGGTGCTGAGGTGACTTCCACCGTTCTACAATAATAAACATTTTTTAATTAACAAGTAGGCGACAGATGGCGCCACATACGCTACTTTGAAAAGACCTTTTGGAACAGAAGAGAAGAGAGGCAGTTGTGAACTGATCGTCGCTGTTGTTGCACGCGCTAAAAAACGATTGACTCCACCGCTTATACAATGTGCATGGCACATGGAGAAATTCTTATCTGTTAACTTATTTTTTTATTTGTAATTTCTAATTAAATGAGTGTGTAAATTAGCAAGCTTATTATTAAGTCTGAAGTAACGCACTGCTATCATTATGATAGATTTATAATTAAACAAGATTAAAACGGATTGAATATCCGTAGTGAGGAGCTCGATCTAATAACATCCTCAAACGTGTATATATGTAAAAGCCATAACTTCAGTTCTAATAGGAATTTCAAAGAAACAATTATATCAAAATGTTCAGAAAAGATAGGAGTTTAACATCTAAAAAAATTAAAATTTCGAAAATTTTAAAGCTTTAAGAGTCCTGAGACCCCTTAAATATCTCTTAAAATAATTTTTCGATTTAAAAACTGTCTGCATCAGCGTGTTTATCAAACATGTCTCTATAATACCACTGATTTTCATATTTTTCGTATGAAACAGTTTTCTTAATATTAACGAAGAAGGACCTGCCGGTCATAAAAAATTATGGATGCCGATCTAGTGGGAGTATACCCGGATGATCTACGCAGATTTTCATTGGTCCATTTCCAAATCAAAACTTTTTTTTATATATAGAAGGATATTTATATTTCATATTTTGCGATTTAGTTATATTGATTTTTAATTTAAGTTTTTATTCTTGAAGTTTTTAAGGCAAGATTTACAAATTTATTTAACTGTTAAAGTGTATAGAATTTAAAACTCAATTATATTTTAAAAGCATATAGCATTGAATATGAATTTACAAGATTATAAAAGACACACACACACACACGGACATATAAATATATACCTTTGGAAAAAATAACTAATTAATTCGTATAATAAAAATGACCGATAATCTTATTTAATGATGGCATTTAATAATATTTTACGATAACATGTATAAGAAAAACAGTATACGTAGAAAACATATTAAACAAAATAGAGGTTGCGATCCAACGTATACTTTATTCATAAATTTAAAGATAATTTAAAAATAAAAACACATGAATAAAATGAAACTCAACTTTTCGGTTTAATCTTCAAAACAATCTTCGGGAGTAAAATCTTCTAAAAACACAATTCGGAGAAAAAAATCTGCATGCTACATCGTCATAAATATGTTCCACCACGTAATCTCAATATATGAAGAATCGTAAACATATTTTAACGGTACATGATACACAAACAATAAATGAAATACCGGTGATTAAACCTCGAACAAATGTAGCAAAATAAATTTTAAATATTAAATTGAAATATAAAACGGAATACAGATGTCATATAAAAATTTAAAAATGGTAAACATACCGACTTTCGGGATTTCTTTTAACTTACGAAATAGTATGCAAACTTTTACAGAGTGTCTCAAAAATATAGGTGCAGACATTGAAAGATGTTAAAATACACTAAAAAAACCCATTTTTAAATCGGAAACTAGGAGATAGGATAGGATAGGATAGGATAACTTCGGGATAGGATAACTTCGATTTATTCACATCGATCTGAACTCGTATTTTTGTTCATAACATTAAAAATAATAAAGGTCTCTAATACAATTTTCAGGACACTCACTATTCTTCGTGTAAAATATAGCAATATTATAAGTGGTGGAGGGAGAACTATTCGCATCCAAAGAATATAAACTGGATAAGCCATGTTTCATTATGTAGTTCGTTACATACGGAGTCCTCAATATAATATTCTTCCTTCCTTTTTTGTAATGTAATCACATTTCGCGCAAAACAATGCAATTGTGTTGAAAAATTCTTCAAATTACCATCATTACTGTTAAAGTTAGAAGCAAAAATCAATGCTTGGTTTGGAGTGATACGTGCTGTATTTTTGATTGAATAAATTGAATGCAACTCTAGTTTCCTATACGTTTTTTTTTTTTTTTTTTTTTTTTTTTTTTTTTTTTTTTTTTTTTTTTTTTTTTAAGTGTTCTCCAATTTATCTTAAAGCTTGTATCTATGTTTTTGGGACACCTTGTATATGAAGAAATTAAAAAAAATTCTCTGTCAAGTGCTAGTTTTATTAGCGCCGAAAGTGTTTCATACAATAAATTTAGTAATTACTAACTGCAATCACTGCAAATAGAGGCATCTTAAATTTAGACACATATGTGACTGAAAAAGAATTTCAGTCACTTAAGTGTCTGAATCTGAAAATTCAGACATAACAGACGTCTAAATTTAAGACACATAAATGTCTTACTATGATCATGCTATAAACGGACCGAGAAACATGTGTAAATTATCCAACAACCGTCTGATTTTAAGACGGTACGCTCCAAGCGATAGTTAAACATCATCTTTGGTACTATTCTTAACAGCCAATCAGAACGCTGATTTCCGCGCGTGTCATCTACAGCACCTTCATGAGATAAGAACAGAAAGAATTAAATTTTCACCGCCGCCATTGCTTGGATTAAAAGGATATGTGTTAATCTGGGTATTTATAGAACGAACGAGTAAGTCATATTTAATTCTAATATTTTATTCCGATAGATTTCTATACCTTTGAATATGAGTGAAATCGTTTATAAAAATGTATCTCTTTTCTATAGTTTAATGCTAAATTTTTGATTTCACTAACGGTCGTCTGTTATATGCCTTCTTAATGTAACGGAATGAAATATAATTGTTTTGAAAATTAAATAGCAATGCTGTAATTCTATTTGCTTGACGTTTGTAAATAAACGAATGAGTGATAGTTTAATCTTCATTTTCGATAGGGTGATGTGAAATAATTATAATTTGTCTTTGCTCAAAAACAAAACTTGCAACATAGGTTTGAAAAGTTGAATGATTCATCGCTTCATTTATCAGAGATAAAAACATTAAATTGAAGCCATTTGTAACTGTGTTTATTCTATGTTTTTTACTGTTTACTGACTATAAACGCTTGTAGTATATGACATCAGGCATGTATTTTATTTTTTGTTATTATTATTATTTTGGAGCTAAATATGATGATTCATATTATTATGATATTAGGAAAAGTTTTCAGATTGAAAAAAAGCATTAATATTGTGAAATTTGACTGTATATATTGCAGTTTTTAATCACGGAAAGATTTATTCTTATTGATTTTTTAATTTATTATTGAAAATCGTAAATTTTGATATCCAATGTTTCAGATTTAACATTTACCAAATTTCTAAAAATAATATGAATTTTTTATATCATCCAGTAAAATTTTCGAAACATTAAACAAACGGAGAAACATTTTATTCATATTTTGCAGTTTACGTTGCTGTTTAGCAGTATAATTATAAAGTTTAATTAATATTTTTTGTGTTTTTTAAATTGGTATATTAATTTTTGTAATTTATATGCAAGCATTTTTTTTGCGATATTTTGTTCATGGTTTAAAATTTTTAAAATTGAGTAATGCGAGAAATAATTATTAAATTTCCTTTTACTGCAATCGAATTTGCAACGGTTCTGGTACAAGTAATTGTTGGCACTAAAAAAAATTACACATGATAATTTAGACATAAATAAAGAGTTGTTTATGCCTTGATATGAAGTTTATGTATAAAACTGCCTTATATTTTTAAAAGTTCGTATTTACTTATATGATACAGTATTAAATATATTTTTAAGCCATTTAATAACTGCTTTTTTATGTTCAAAACGTTTTTCAAACAATTAAGAATAGTACGTATACTGTCTGATGTATTTTTTTTTTACTTTCTATTTTCTTCTGTTTTTTGTTTTTTTTTTTCTATTTTCTTAGATCATTATTTTCTTATCAAATATATAAAATCTATTTAGCCCATATTCAAAGGATACAAATTTTACAGGAATAAAAAATAAAATAAATTAAATATGACTTATATCGTGTTGTTCCATAAAAAAGAATAATAATGATATACATTTTTAAGCAATAGCGGGTGAAAATTTTAAATTGAATACGGAATATATTTAAAGAAAATTATATACATATTCCGAAGAATGATATATAAAATTAGATACCAAACTGGTGTTTACTTTTAACTAAGCATGACAAATTACCACATATTTAAAAAGAAAAAAAAATATTACACATGTTTACTACTTAAAATGACTTAACTATTTTATTTATATGTACTTAAATGACAAATACAAAAATGGCTAAGTTTTGAAATTAGAAGTAATTTTTTTTTCTCAATGCTATTAAAATAGAATATTTATTTACTATTTTATTATTTACTCATGGTTATATAGCTGTTGTGATTATCATCTGATGCATATGTAAAATTGCCTATGGGGCAAAATCTAATTTTTAAATTATATGAATTTTCCTTTTTTGGGGGGCGGGACGGGAGGGGGATTTTCTTGCCCATTTTCGCGTACACGGGATTTTTTAAATCTCTTTCGACATTCCACCGACTATGATAAATATTTTGAAGTTTTAGAGTAGGACAAGATAAAAAAAAAAATATATATATATATCCATATACCTTAAAAACCCTTAATAGCGGACACTTCGGGACCGCGAAATTTGTCGGATAATCGGAGATGCCTGCTTTTGTGAGGTAAAAATAATACAAATATGTATGCCTTGCGGATCAAAAAAGTATTCGCTAAATCGAAGTATCCGCTATTCGGGAATGTCCATTAACCTCCATAACGGATACTCCCGAATACCGGGCATCTGTATTTAGCTAACAATACTGCAGGGTTGCATTTTTTGCAAAAGGACTCCTTGATTAAAGCATGGGTAGTGCCCCGTTCTCTTACGATTTTAGTTCCCCCAAATTTCATGTGCAATATTTGCGAAGCTTATATTTTAAATCTGTTTCGAAATTGTACTGATTATAATCAATATTTTGAACTTTTAAAGTAAAGTAAGATTAAAAACAAAATTTTAAAAAATCTAATATTTAGATAAATATTTTCTCTTTTTAATCTTATTCTACTCCTGAAACAAAATACTCATTATAATTAGTACAATGTCGTAAAAGATTTAAATTATCAGCTTTATGAAAATTGCATACTAAAATTGGGAGCATCAGAAAATCAGGCGGTATGGGGGTAGAGGGGGCAGGACAACGGCCAGATATTTTCCCAGTATTCAGCGTGGTCAAACATGGCTACATAAAATGCTTACAAAAAATGTCTGCGATTCAGACGTTTCAAGTGTCTGAAATTCAGTCGCAAAAAGTGTCTGAAAAAATTCAGACATTTTAAAATGTCTGAAAATTGAACACTCCGTTTCAGACACTTAAGTGACTGAATTTCAGACATTTTAATTTACAGTGATGTTGCAAAAAAATCGTTCTTACAGTGTTCTCACGCTATTATGCCACGCCCATTTTGTAAGGACCCTACGACCAGTAATCGCATAAAACTAGCTTCTAGCTAATGAATCGTGAAGAAAATGATGTTTATAATAATACTGGTGTTAGAGTCCTTACAAAATGGGGCGTGGCTTAATAGCGTGCGAATCCCTTCTTAAAAGAATAATAAGAGTTTGTAATAATTTGGAATAATTTCATGAATTAATTTTCAATAATTGCCTTCAATATAACTGAATTCAATTAGAATGAAAAATCTTATTTATACCTAGGATTATTTATACAAACGCTACACTTAGTTTTGACTTCTAAATCATGCATGCATTTAGTAATTAGTGTATGAAAAGTATTTAAACATAACGTGTTTAAAAATTTGGACAGAGAAATCATGCACTTACGTCAAATTAAGGATAGTACTTCTACAAGTAAACATCGAAATGGGATTCACGCTATACACTGGTTAAAATAATCTCATTGCGCACCTATACTGTTCGTTTGACGACCATCTATCGATAATTACAAGAAATACAAGGGGTGTGGCATCTATCCCGTATACGGCGACTCACCCGGAGTTACCCTATAGGGTAGATAGAATAGATATCACTGGAATTGCATTCCTTTATATTAAGCTACTTCTTTTTTATTTCTGTTTCTATACAAAAAAATTCCCTACTAAAAACATACATATGTTTTATTTTTAACCATTTGGAAATGGTTGTTGTTTTCGGTCGAGGATGGGGCCAAATGGTGATCGCATTTTATTTTTTTAACGAAATTCTTTACTTTTAGAAGAATTTTTATTTGAATAGGTAATAGAAAGGCATAAAATCGTTAAAAACTGTTTGAATAGGTAATCGGAAGGTATAAAATCGTAAAAAATTGAAAAAAGTTACAAAATGGGTAGGCGCAAATTATCAGATATGGAAAAATCCAAAGCCAAAGAGCGACGCCAAAATGAAAATCGTCTTGCAAAGCAAAAATCGAGGTCTTCAACTCATTATGTAGGCCATGAAAATCGAGGTCTTCAAATGATTATTTATCCTATGAAAATCGAGGTCTTCAACTGATTATGTAGCCCATGAAAATCGATTACAGAATAAAAGACGAACGCGAAAAAGGAAACAATCTCTAATGTTTAATCAATTGATAGTAAAAGGTCAGTATCGATAGGCTCCAATCTCCTAGCCACGGCGTTTTGCAATCGGTCGATTCTAACCGGGAAAAATTGAGCTCAACGTAGCTAATTTGTCGCAATCTGTGAATGATTTGGTGGAACTGCTTTCGATTTGTAAACTGTTTTTCTTCTCGAAACGGGACTTGGAGAGTTTATCGATGAAGGTTTTGGTCGTCTGAAGTTTGATCTTTGCGATCTGCTGTTGAAGAGGATGCGACGGAATTTGGTGGACGAAATTTAGATTTTTCGGTTAAATTTTGTTACGAAGGTGGTTTGTCGCGATCTGTGGATGATTCGGAGGAACTTCTTTCGATTTTTAAAAATCTAAATGGTCGTTGTAATCTATTAAATTACAATATATATATATATATATATATATATATTAATATTGTTGTCCTTCAAATTTAGGGAAAAAAATGACCTATTTTCTGACAATAAAATGGGTATAAAAGTGAAATAGTTTTTACAAAAACGCTCTTTTTTTCCCACAACGTTTCTCTTGAAAATCACGCGTACACTGTTAAAAATTTGCGGCATTCTGACTGGTCATTTGACCGTTTTTTTTCGAAAACGGTTACACAACCGTAATTTTAACACTATTCTGACCACATTATTGGCCATTTTATGGTCAGAATATGGTTAAATTATGGTTATAAAACCGTTTCTTCAAAAAACGGTCGAATGACCTGCCAGAATGCTGCAAAATTTTTAACAGTGTAATTGTTTGACCGTAATTACTGTTTTTTCCCCCGAAAAGTTCCGTTACAATACATTAATTCAGTTTGGGCACCGTATTCGATTATGAAAAATTAATTGATTCTTATACGCTTGACAGAACGCGCAAGCATTTGATTTTAATAAAAAATACTCAATGTTTGTACCGTGTCTTTTTTATGATAGTGTAACACGAAAGATAAATGAAACATTATTTGAGGGGTTCACATCCATAGTAGACCAAGTCCTTTTTGAAACTAGTCGGATGTACCAATCCTACAACTTTCTTCTATCTCATACATGTCAATACTTCAAAATTCGTTATCACTTTGCCAAAATTAAATGGCAATCTATGCTCATCGTAAGGATTCAAAAATATGATAGAGAGCCCGCAAAATTTCTGTCACATACAGACCGACGGACAGACTCACAGACAGACATTTTGTAAAAATATGTTTTTTAGAATCTCTGACCCCTAAAACGTGTAAATCCGTCAAAAACCGGAAGTCGAAAATTTTCATGAATCCAATACTTTCTGGTAAAGATAGAAGAAAGTAAAAATAAATAGATAGTCCATTAAGATGGTGCATAAAATCGGTTTTAAGAACTCCCACAGTAAACCAAGTCTGTAAACAGATGGCATATACGATAAAGTATGTGAAAACAGACAAGTTGAAAAGTATTTATACATTCGGTTTGTCTGGCCGTCAGGCCGTCTTTCCACGCTCTAACTCCCGTAAATATACTCGGATTTTCATGCAATTGATAAAGGTTATTTAGGGTCAATAAAGCATGTTTGGTATTGTATATGAATTATGTAGGATTAATCGTTCATTTACAGGAGCACTCAAAAGTATTCCATTACATTGTGGTATAGGGGGGAAAATCCTTTGCAGAGTATTTTAATGACATTACGCTATTTCAAATGTATTGAAACTGATATAAATCACTGAATTTCACTACGATCACGTTAGAACAGGGCACTCATAGCATTTTTACTTTCTTCTATCTTTACAAGAAGAAAGTATTGGATTCGTGAAAATTTTCGATTTCCGGTTTTCGACGGATTTATACGTTTTAGAATGCCCAGAACACGATTTGATGGTTTTTAGAAAATGTCTGTCTGTGAGTCTCTCTGTCACTCTGTCACTCTGTGAGTCTGTATGTGACAAAAATTTTGTGGGCGCTCTATCTCAAGAACTAATGCACGGAATTTCACAAAACTTCATATTTAGTTAGAACTTGATATAAACTGGACCTGATTAGTTTTTTGTGAAAATCGCCCAACAGGTGACGCTGCTATGCGGCATTTTTCACGATTTCTGCAATAGCTATATCTCAAGAACTACTGCACAGAGTTTCATAAAACTTCAGATTCAGTTAGTCCATCATATAATTTGGTACTGATTACTTTGTTGTGAAAATCGCCCAACAGGTGGCGCTGGTATGCTGCATTGTTCATGATTATCGCAATATCTCTAACTCAAGAAAAAATGCACGAATTTTCATCAAACTTCAGATTCAGTTAGTCCCTGATATAAATTAGTGCTGTTTAATTTTTGGCGTAAATCGCCCAACAGGCGGCGCTGCTGTGCTGCATTTTTTACGATTTCCACAAGAGCTGTATCTCAAGAACTATTGCACGGATTTTCATCAAACTTCAGATTTAGGTAGTCCTTGAGATGCATTGCCGTACAAATTAGTGCTGTTTAATTTTTGGTGTAAATCGCTCAACAGATGGCGCTGCTAAGCTGTATTTTTTGCGATTTCCGCTATACCTTTATCTCAAGAACTAATTCTTTGATTTTCAACAAACTTCAGATTCAGGTATACCTTGATATCGTTTAGTGCTGTTTACTTTTTGTGTAAATCGCTCAACAGGTGGCGCTGCTATGCTACATTTTTTCAGAATTTCCGCTATAGCTCTATCTCAAGCAATCTATGCATGAATTTTCATCTAATGCGTGAATTTTCATCCAACTTAAAATTCAGATATACTTTGATATGAATTGGTGCTAAATCGTTGTTATTTCTACTATCGTTGTACTATTTAAATGATTTAATTGACGTGATTTATATAGAAGAAAGTTTTGTGATGGCCACAACATACTAGTTTGTTAATTTACAAGGACACACAAAAGAAATCGGTACAGCACAGTACTCTCTTTGAGTAATAATTGTTGGGGTGCGCGGTTTAAAATTAGATATGCACTCTTAAATTTAATTAATTGTTTGCATCTTTCTCGTTATATATAAATTCCATATATCAAATACAGGGCTGCACAAAAGTATTCACGTACCGTTCTCCTTATTAGAAGAAATTGCTGAAGTTAAATTTTCAACTGAAGTATATATATATATATATATATATATATATATATATATATATATCTTAATTGAACTTAATTTTGGCTTGCATGTAGATAATATATTCAATCTATAAATCATATACAGGGCTGCTGAAAAAATTCGCATAATTTTCTGATTGTAAATGGGAACAGCTGAAATTAGGTTTTGAAATGTATTATGCGTTTCCGTATGGTTAAATTAAACGTAATATTTTAATTTTTTAAACGGTGAGTTTTGTTACATTATTCTGAATGTGTTGGAAAGTGTTTCATAATCTATTCTTAACGCATGATTTTTTTCTTAATTTTTTTAAAAATGGACTTGTTCAACGATGGTTGTGAGCACCTCATTCATACTATATTTTTAGGTTTTCTTTGTGAAATTTTTATGGTAGTTGATGAGAGATATGAATAGTTTTTATTATAGTGTAACAAGGAAGAAAAAATGAGACATTTTTTATGCTATCTTTTTAGATTTTCTAAATTGATTTCTGAATTTATACCTGTAAGTCAAAAATTATTAAAATTTTTTTTGATATAAGCGTATGTTTTAAATATTAAAGTCTCCATTTTTTTATTACTTTTTTAGCATTTCGAATGTTTTCGATTGTTTCAGTTTCAAAGCCATTTAGCCTATTTTGGAGATAGTTTATTGGCGCTTCTTTAAATCCATTACTATTTCATCTCCTGTACAACTGTACAAGTTACAGAGAATATTTGACGATTTGTTGCATGTTAACGGAAAAAGGCCTTAAAAATAATGTATTAATTTATAATTAAGTTTTCAAAAAATTAAATATGTTATAGCCATCGAAACATCGTAAAACTTGTAATTCTACTCTATCAGGAAGTTTGTTAAAAATCTATTACAGAATTCCATGTTTACATCCAAAAATTATGTTGAGTAAAATAAAAGAGGGTAAAATCAATTTTAGGCTTTGTAAACTATAAGTTTAAGAAAATTTCTTGTATGAATTAATAAACAAATATACCCCCACCTTAGTTGGTAAATCATACCACATTATTAGTTTTGTTGTTCTATAATTTTCCAGTTCTCTAATATTCTGCAACATGTTTTCTGGATTAAATTATTTTAAAATATTATCGCAATTTCTTTTTTTTTTATCAGAATATGTTAAATCTTCTTACCCTTTCATATAATGTGTCTAATTTATATGTAGAATAAACAAAATTCTAAATAAGAGCTCGAGGTTAGAATTTTTTAGAAAATGCTTTTTAATGTTAAGCTATTAACAAGTATTATAGAGAAGATAACAGTTTCCGTTTAAAATAAATTCAAGATACATAATCATTTTTAATGTTTTATCTTTCAAAGGGTAAAAATATATTGATGCATCCCTTTTGAGAATATTGTTTGTGTCTTAATAATAAAATATTAAAGCGCATAAACAATATCAGATTTATTTGCTTCTAAATACACAAATTAATTCGAAAATTATCTTATAGATGAAGCTTATTTCGGGAATAAATTATAAACTAAATTGAAAGAAAAAAAAGAGTATTACAAAATTTTTGAAGAAACAATATACACCAACTTATAAAGTCATGAATTCAAAAAGTAAAAATAATTAATTTCCTGAGACAATGTTCTTTCCGTTATGGGTAATATTTTTTTCTTAAAATTAATTTGCTTTTACTTTTATTCTCAGATTCATATAAAAGTTTTTAAAAATTGTTAGACATAATATTAAATTACTAGAAGAAACTAATTTTTTTTTTTTTTATTCTGCATAACGACTTTAATACTCTTAATCTTTAATATACGTCATCTAATTAAAATGCAAAAAAAAAAAAATCTAATGATCTAAATTGGACGCTAAAGATCAGTTTTTATTTAAACTATTCTTTGTCTTTGTCTTATATCTCAAGAAAGCTTACGGGTATTATTTTTTCTTTGGAAAAGTTAAAGGCAGCTAATTATTTTTGCAGTTTCATCGTTTCTCAAAAAAAAAAAAAAAATATCAAAGAAAAGAAAAATGTACTGAAAAAATTAACATAAAATTTTTACGAATATTTTTGTTTCTTTATTTAAAAATACATACATATATTAAAATGAGCAATTATTTGAAGATGGATACAGAAAATAAATAGATTATTAAGAATTTAACAGAAATTTATGTAACGTAATATAATTTTTACAATTATTTTTCATATGCATGTATGTATTAATTATATAATTCAAAATACACTAGACTATTCGAAAAGTGTTTTTCAAATTAATAATATTTTTATGTACAATTAGAAAAAAGCGAAAATAAAGTCTTACAAGCTGCTATAATCTTTTAAATCTTCTTATAGAATCCTAAACTCTATTGGGTTCAATGAAAGGAAATAACCTCGGAGTAATCATACACAGAGTGGAAAAAAAAAAAAAGACAAAAAAATTGTCATATTTTTTTTTTTCAAAAAAAATTACGACCATTATTTTTTTTTTTCCATTCTGACCAGAAAATCAGAGTTCTAACTTTTTACGACTGCTCTTTCATCTTCACATAACGCTTCATTTATAATGGCTGTTTCATAATTTAGAAACCACCAGTCCACCAGAAGAAAATGGAGTAATGGAAATGTCGGGGGCGACACTAAATTCTGAAAAAGCAGAATTCCCCCTGTTCTCTAGCCATTTATATAATTTATTTTAGCATAAAATGTCTTCTATAATGCTTTTTTAGAATTTCGAAAAGAATTTTCATGAAAACTAGGGGGCTCTGCCCTATACGAGCTACCCAATTAAATAAATATAAATGTAAATATTTCTTTTTTAAAAGACATATGCTTTCATTAAAATTCACAAAAATGTAGAATTTAAGAATATTTTTTAAATCTAATAAAAAGTAGAAAAGTCTTAAAAAAAAAAAAAACGTAAATGCGTGGAGTTTATTAAATTGCGGTGAGCTCGATTACGGAAGATTAAGTGATTTAAATGGGGTTTTCGCCAAATTAACCAGTTATCTCCAAATCGGCTTCATATATGGCAACTTAGTTTTATCGTCAAGTTTAATGATATTTCTCCAAGTTGCCCAAAATTTTGTGCTATTGTGGTAACACTGTCATTAGCACTTTTCGACAAATACTCATTGTTGAAACTGATACTGATCTCTCCATAGCAAATAAACCATTATTAAGTAACCTTTAAGTAAATTTGCCAGTGTTGCACCCCTCAGGAATCGAATTTTAAAAAATCAATCTCCAATTTATGTTTTGACTTCGGGAATACATATATATTCCAAATTTCAAATCTCTTATGTCAACAGGAAGTGCGTGAAAAAAGAGTAACAAGATTTGATTCCCACATGCAAACATAATTTTAAGTTAAAAGAAAGAATGTTAAAAATAGTGGCGATCTCCCTGTAAAAGGGTTTCCATTCATTTCCCTTTGATTGAGGAATTTTGAGGTCGAATTAGCTGCTGTTAAGAGGTATGTCTATTTTCGTCTTTAATTGAATAATAACAGTTAAATATTTGAAAATAAGCTAATATAAAATGAATTAAGTAAACAGAGTGTTTGTCTCCTGGTATTTATTAACAAACGTTTTAAATGTATCGTTTTAAATCTAACATTATTTTCACCAAAATTTTCTTTCTCTTTTAAAATTCACGGGAAAATACTTTTGATGTTGGAAAGGAAATATTATTATTTGCGCTCCCTTAGAATTTGCAACAATAGTTTAAAAGATAATCTAGAAATGTGACATGTCTCTTGTAATTGTAATTTAAAATGTAAACTGTTTGCCAATATTATTATTTGGCAATTTTAACCCTAAAATGCCGGGTGTTGCTTTTCAGCAACATACCAAATTTAGGCTCTAAAATACTATAAGAATAATATTGAAGCTATAAGGCCTAATGTTGCCAATAAAATACATTCTGAAAATATTATTAAATCGATTTTCAAAATGTAGATGGCAATACTTGCGCTGTTTAAGAATAAAGATAGATTTATTTTTTCAACTGTTGCTACATGTTCTTTTTGTTTTGTTTGGAAGCTTGCGAAATACCCTATTTTATTCTGCAGTGAACAAGTAAAATTTATTTCTTGTTATAGTTCCCAAAATTCTTTTGTGTTTAATGATATAGAATTTTATCAAAGAAAATTATTTTTTCAATTGAAGACCAATATTGCCGATTAGTAACAAACAGTTTTTTAGCCGTTAACGATATTTAAAACAAAATATGATTTTTGAAGTATTTTTCCCATGATTTATTTAAAAAATGAAAGCCGAAAAACATTATTACAATGATTTTTGAAAAATCAGGCATTTAAGGGTTAAATCAAACGTAATTTCCTCCATTTACAAATTTTAACGCATATTAATGAATTTATTATTTTAAAATTTCCTTTCTATTTTAAAAAACACGTGTAAATGTCCCCAGCAAAGAAAGAAACAGTGGGCCATCATCTGGAAAAAAGATGGCAGCCAGCAGTGCTATCAACGGTAAAGTGCAAGGGTGCCATTACTTAAACCTGTCGAAAAGTGTCCAAGCCGAATGCAGCTGGTCCATCTGTGATGGCCAACAGCAGGCCAACATTGGTATGCCACACTCTCAGAAATGAATACTCAGATTTCACGAAATTTTCTTCGTTTTTGACGAAATGGTTTCCTGGAAAATGCTCCGAGCGAACATTTCATCAAATTGATGAAATTAGTTTCTTCACTTGGTTGACGATATAAATTTCGTCAATAGTTTCGTCAAAAGACGACTGGTGGCGCCATTTCTCAAATATTTTCGAAGCTCCAGTATTTGATACGGGGAAAGAAAAAAATCACTTCTCTCTCTCTTTCCTCGGCGTGATCCGAACTCACGACCTATCGTGTGGGAGGTAGCTGCTCTTCCACCCTGGCTGCTGGGGACTTGAAAGTGTCTGCTGTTAGACTGGTGTAATGAATTCTACTTCGTGTTAATATTTTTATAACGTAGATTGCAATTTTATCAGCGCTGCTATATTTTCTGAAAGTTTTAAGAAAGGCTAATTTATTTTTATGGTTTTCTCGTATCAATGAATAATTATAATATGGCTTGATTAAATAATTTACAGATGAAATTTTCTTTGATCAATGGATGATTAGAATATGGTCTGGTTAATTTGTTGCTCACAAATAACGAATTGTGAAGTGCATATTGCGTGAGATTTTATCACTTTGAGTAGGGGGATAAGATTTTAACACTTTACTGTTTATAAAGAGGAGAGGGATCAATTATGTTTATTTTTAATTTGATTGAAAACATAATATACTTCTTTAAAAAAAAAAAAAAAAAAAAAAAAAAAAAAAAAAAAAAAGATATCCAAGAAGTTTGAAATTTTATTGGCCTAATTTTCTTATTGAATGGTTTTGAAGAACACAGGAAATTTATTCTTCTCGAATTAAAACATAACGAACGACAACATATAAATAAAATGATAATAATAATAATAAGCATTCCTAAAAATTCTAACAGCTAAAAAAATAACTAATGAAAAACAATAACTAACAATAACTAACAATAACTAACTTTCAGTATTTTCTGAAAAGCACTAAGTGCTGTTTTAAAATAAATTATTACAGAACTAACATAAGCAAGCAAATATCTGTTTGCTAAAATCGCAGGATTTGAGGAACTGTTTCCTTAAAATGCATTGAGTCTGACCGTGATTGAGGCAAAAATTTTGTCAAATATTTGAGGGTTTACGTTTCGTTAAAAGTCGCGTGATGTTAATAGGAAATGATAGTCAAAAACGACGAAATACAGCTCGAGGATTTCTGAATCGTCAAAAGGGAGAGTTTTATTTCTGAGAGTGCATCACATTACTTCAATCCGGCACTTTACCTGCAGTGATAGCACCTATCCCACTGCTATTCCTTTGCTGGCCCAGCACTTTCCCTTACAAAAATGTCTTATAGAATTCTATAAAAAACAAAGTATTATATAATTACGGCTCTTTTTTCGATAAGCTAGTTTCACAAAGAGCTATAGAAACATCTGTAGAAGTGTCAATAATAGAAATGTCTATAGAAATATTTGAACTGCATGTGGTCACCCTCCCAAATACTGACCGCGCTCGATGCTGTTTAGTTTTCGTCATTAGACATGAACAAGCATTTTCAGTGTACGCCACGATTGCTCGTAGTTTTCAAGCTCTCATTACACTATTTCAAGATTGTTTCTTTTGTGATTTACGTTCCCAATCATTAAACTGGTATAGAAATTATTCTCTTGTATAGAAATCCTATGTATTTTATACGCTTTTTTTTTATTATTGATTCTTAACTGCGTAAATTATGAAAACCGAAATTCTTTGTAACCTAGCAAAACCAGATTTAAGGAGAAAAAAAAAGTGCGTTGAAATAAAGAATTTATTTATTTATTCATTTACTTATTTATTTTGTTGGTGGCAGTGGTGCTATATTCTTTTACAGTTTCAAAAAAAAATTAGCTTTACAGCTTAAACTGTGTTAAGATATTCATTTCAGATTTGTGTTCAAATACTTAATGTCTTCGATATTCGCAGCGCCACCTAGCGTAAGGGTTCCCAGTAATAATACTGCAAAAGTTCGTGCACTTCCATGTAGTGGTGGGCCAGCGCATGAGATAAAATGGATGCCCACCAGAATTTTATCTGATGATTTCCAACAGCAAAGTTGACTGAAGCTGTCCAGTAGTTGCCATGCAGTGGTAGACCATCAGCCAGCACTTCTCCATCATTGCCAGCACCTATCTTGATGCTGGCCAGCAATTTCCTCTTTGCTGGGTAGTTTTTATGACATATATTTTTTTTTATTTTTTCTTTCTTTTAATACGTAACCATTTAATTCTCATTTGAAAGTTTTTTCCTGTTTATAATAGTCACGTGTAAATAAGTTTTTATTTTGAAGGAAATATTATCCTTTGCGCTGTTTCTAAAATTGGCAGCAAATTTAAAATAGTACTTTTATCTAAAATATGTAAAAAATATTTCTCGAAATGCTAAAAATTTGAATTTAAAAGGTAAATAAATACTTAAAAAGATGAGTCAAATACAAAAAAATAAATAAATGCAGTTTGCACACCGAGAACTTCTAATGTATATCCTCAGAAAAAAAAAAATATTCATTTCCTATGTATAGTTTTTGCTCCTATAAAACTTTTTTAATGGAACAATTTTGACCAACTTTAACAGTAAATATATCTGAAAATAATTATTGCATTTAAATACTCCCTTCTTCAGCGTGTTTATCAAAAATTTTACTACAATATTTGTTCTATATTTAAATTGACCTTTCTGTCCCTTATCCCCATTTTATCCACTGATCATCTGGAACAATTTTAAGTGTAATAACAGAGTATTTTTAAAAATATTACTAACCAAAATAAAAAAGTATATTCTAAAGTATAAAATAAAGAATTTTCATTGAAAATTAAAAACAGTTTAATATTTATTCTGTGCTAGAGAAATGTTGTCCCATAGTTTTTAAGTCACTACTGTCCCCCTGTATAAAACAGCTCATGTGATAGTCAGGAGAACTTATCTTAACACACAATAATCGTATTGACAAATAAAGTTACTAAAATCATTAGATTGTCGATTGTTATATCGATTTATTTGAATGAATGTACCGCTTGGCGCTGGTTTGGGGCACGAATTCCTTTGGCGAATGTCATTTTCACGCTACTGCAGTATACGTTTTTTAAAGATTGTCTTCTGTGATCTTAAAAATGGAATGCTTTACTAGATGAAAATGTTTGCATATTTAATATGTATTCTAATACTTAAAATTGAACAATTTCCACACCTCTAGTTTTGAAACCATTTTGAACCACTAATTTTCCATAAGAATGGAGTATTGGATATTTAACATCAATATATAAGAAAGGAGACCGACAAAAATGTGAGAATTACCGTGGCATTACTGTAACAGCAACGTTTAGTATATTATATGGACGAATTTTAAAAGATTTCATTGAAGAAGAAATAAGAATGACGGAAAGTGAAGAGCAAAGTGGATTTAGAACAGGAAGATCATGTATCGATAATATATTTTGTCTTAAACAAATTGTTGAAAAGGAAATGGCAGTAGGAAATCAAATATAGCTTTTATTTATAGATCTTACGAAAGCATATGATAATGTTCCAATCGCAAAATTACGGAATGTATTAAATAAAATGGCTATAAATCCAAATATTATTAGAGCAATTCAAGAACTTTACAGACAACCAAAAACAAATATTAAAATAGGCCAAAGATTATCAAAAGGTTTTATCTATCTTCTATTTATATAAAATCCAAGTCTCTGTATGTCCCTCACTATTCCGGTAGGACCGCCTCATTGAAATGAGTAATTGCTGAAAAATATTAATGCAGGGTTACCACAGTAGCGCCAAATGTTAGCCAACTTGGCGATAGCTGGCTAATTTGGCGAAATGTCCATTTAAAACCATTAATCTTTCATAATGGAGGTCACCGAAATTTAATTTAAACTCCACTCTTTTAAGATATTTTTTCGAAATCTATGGGTGAGAATTTAAAGTACATCTTTGCATCTTCCTCCCGATGCTACTAATAAAATAACCGCCAATAGACAACGGTGTACTGTGTGAGCTCCTAAATGCGCGATTTTAATGTGCCTTAGGTACTTTTCCAGTATAGGTGCCTTGGCGAAAAAGGAAATTTGGTAACATATTTTCCGGGAACCTATTCACTGTTTCATTTTATATACACACGCATTTTTTTCGATATTTATACAATTTATTTAACATAAAAAAGCCGTTTCTCTAATTTTATACAGAAACAGATGTAATTTGTACATAAAAACATCAATAATATACATATAAAACAAACAAAAACGCTCATCAAATTTGTTTTCATAGCTGTTTATATGATTTGACAACGAATCTCGATATTTTTCCGTTATACGGACACCATGCAAAAATGTATGCTAATGCGCCAATTATTTCAAAATCCTAAAAGATAATTGTAATTTTATGCCAGCAGTTTAATATGAGTTTTATTTTATTGCTTTATTTTATAGCAGTTATTTCTTCACTTATTTTAAGTATATATTTGTGATTTGATGAAATAGTTCGTAAAAGTCTGGAATTTTCAAATGTTATATTTTTTAAATGCTCACTTTAGTATCGATAGTGGTTTTTCTTTTATTTTTCAAATGCTTCAATTCACGATTTTGAGCCAACTATTACGCTTGGCGACAATGGTGTCCGCATAACGGAAAAGTACCCAAATCTCACTTTCTGATGCCCAAATTACACCAAGCTTTTTTTAAAAAATGCCAAAGCCCCTACAGTGGAAAAGTACCAAACTATCTATTATTTTGCGCTATCCGTGTTATAGTTTGTACTATATGCAAGAGGAGGGCACAGATGTCATATATGCCCCATATTGGCGCGATTTTTTTCTAACGCCAGTGTCATATACACAACGGGTACTTAACTGGCGCCAAAGTGTCGTTATTTTGCTTGATATGGTAATCCGGATGTTGTTGTTTATGCTGTTGATGTTTTCGCCAAATTGGGGTCGGAAAAAAATCGCGCCAATATATGATAACGTATATGACAACTGTGCCAAAGTTTCTGTAAAGCAGTATAAGACTAAAAAATTAAGAATACAATAAATGCAAAATAAGACTAAAGAAGAAAGAAAAATCATGCATTAAGCATAGAATATGAAACACTTTCCAACACATACTGAATGCTTTAACAAAACTTCGTTATTTAGGGAAATAAGGTAAATAAGATAACGTTACTTCTTAGATATCCCGTCGACCAATTTCGCCAAATTATATAAATCGCCAAATCAATAGTAAAACATTAATAAAAATACAAATAAAACGTCGAATTAATGGTTTTATTGGCCATTATTGGCATTTAATTAATTAATTAATGGCAACCATTATTGGCAATTAATCTTACAATTTGGCGACAGTAATTTGGTCGACGGGATAACTAAGAAGTACCAAGATAACTAAGTAAACATTTTAGAAAACGCATAAAAAAACTTAAAACTTGATTTCAGCAGTTACCGTCCATAGCCAATAGTACCGTTATTACATGCCACTATTTAGCTAAAATTTAAATAAAACTACTCTTAAAACTACTGAAATCACATTTCCAGATATTATCATCCATAGACGGTTATGTATCCAATTCTTTGCGTGACCATGTCTATGATTTTATCTATATTCCACAAACATTTCTTAGGAAACTAAATGCAGTTCAGTGTAAAAATGCATAACTCCTTTAAAAACCACCTTTAAGCAATTTACTCTCATACTCAGTAACCCTTACGAATTCTTTTGTGTAGCCCTGCATATGAACTGTAGCATTTATACACACAGTATAGTATGCATAAATATAGTGAAACACAAAAGCGCATATCATAATTAAAAATGCAATTCTAGCAATCATTGCTTATGTACAATACTTCGGAGAAAAGTTTCTTGGCGAGAAAGAAGTTTGCCAACGTATTTTCTGGCAACCTATTTACTGCTTCATACTCACAAGCAATTTTTTCCATATGTATACAATTAGGCACAGATGTCATATTGGCGCGATTTATTTCCGACGCCAATTTGGCGAACACATCAACAGCATAAACAACATTCGGGTTACCATTACAAGCAAAATAACGACACTTTGGCACAAGTTAAGTACTCGGTGCGTATATGACATCGGCGTCAAAAAAAAAAAAAAAAAAAAAAAAAAAAAAAAAAAAAAAAATCGCGCCAATATCGGCGTATATGACATCTGTGCCGACAATTTAATATAAAAAAAGCTATTTACCCATTTTTATAAAGAAGCAGAAGTAATTTTTGTGCAGATGTCATATACGCATGGGGGTTGGCGTGATTTTTCTATCACGCCAATTTGGATGAAATCTCGCTTTCGAATACCAGTTACTTATATATTTTTCAATTATTTGCTATCATTTTGAAAAGGAAATAACTATAAATAAATAAAAGTTTGAATAATAACTATAGAACAAAGCAGTTTATATAATTAAAAAACAGAAAATAAAAGTAAATAAACAATTTATTAATAAATAAAAAACAATAGTCGGGTTACCATAGCAGGCAAAATAACACCATTTTGGCGCCAGTTAGGTATCCCGGTTCATATCTGAAATCTGTGCCGCAATTTGTATATAAAAAAATTATATATATTTAGAAACGATTTTTTATGCATATAAGTGCATATATAAACAAAGATAAAAGTTCATTATATTTGTTTTCATAGCTGTTTATATATTTTCGCAACATATCTCACTTTCTGATGCCCGAATCGCGCCAAGCTTTTCTTAAAAATGCGCTATAATGGAAAAGTACTTAAATAAATAATTAACAGAAATAACAAATTATACAAACTAAAACTTTTTGTTTCCAGATCAAAGCATTCTTTTTAATTTCGATTAAAAATACATATATCCTTGGATAACTTCAATTAAAATTAGTTTCACAGCTTAATATCTCATTCCATAAACCCAAACAAACACAAGTGATTCATTCATCGTGAAACGTCAACAATATTAAATCATTGAGGTAATCATTCACAAAGTAAGTTCTCCAACAATCAATGGGCTATATTCTAATGACGTCATAGTAGGTAAAATGGTGGCGGTATCGTTTGTTTATGGTTTGTAATCACAAAGATTTAATTTTGCAATGTCTCTTAGTTACATTATTTTATTGTCATATTTATGAGCTTAGAACAAAAGCCTATTTTTTCATTATTTAGTTATTGAAGACGGAAAAAAATCATAAATGCATGATTTGAAAATTTCAAATAATTTTCTTTCTTAATACTAAAAAATAACATCGGGAAATAACAGCGAGTTTAAGTTAAATAAGTTTAACTGTTTAATTCTGTTGTAATGTTCAAAATAACTGTATTTATTAGATTTCAGTACTCAACATCAGGGCCCGATTAAACTTTGAAGTTAGAGGAATTACAATGTCATTTCAGGACCTTTCTTTTGGAGAAACTTTTCTAAATTCCATATATACATGGAAAATCTTCAGTGTTAGAAATATTATTCCTAGGACTGACATAACACGAGAACGGCCTGCAATTTTACACAAGTTTTTGAAAGCTACTTTATATCAGAAATTTTACTAAAGACTGGTTACTTTTTTGTTATAGCAGCCCACACTATTAGGATTATGACAAGTTGCAGCCAATTTCGCCAACTTCGTAAACAAAATCGTGAAGCACACACATATAATACCATATAATACCATTTCATGAAATCGTATACGATAATTTAATAGTTTTTAACATTACTTCAAGTGTGTTATTTATTTATTTTTGAGGCTCAACAATCTAAATTGTCCAATATATGAATTTAAACAAATGTAAATAAATATTGAACAGACATGACCGCAAAAAGCCTCAAATCTGCATAACACTTGGAACCAAACTATGCAGATTAGTGGTCTTCTACTGTACACAGTTTTTCATAAATGTGTTTCGTTCTTAAAATGTGTTATTTTCATCTATCACTGCGGAACAAGCGAGAAAACTCATATTCTTGCACATGAGTTGTATAGATCTTTATATCTAAATTTCCGTCATTTTTGACAGGCTACCTTTCTAGTTATATATATAAAATCCAGACGGAAATTTCGTTCCCAACGCCTAGATTTCGAGTTCTACCGTATGGATTTTTACGAAACTTATACCGTTAGATAGGTATCATTTCAGGAAAGGTTTTAAGCTATAACACATCATTCTACCTAGATTAATTATAGAATTATGACGGAAAGTTCTGTTATTTTGAACGATAAGGTTTACCATTTTATTTCTTGGCGAAATTTATCGTTGATAAAAAAAAATTGAAACGGCTATTACACCTTGAAAAATAAAAGAAAAAACTGTTACTAATTTTAATTAAAAGAAAAAAAAAGAAGAAAAAGAGAAAATGAAAAACGGTTTTGACTAGTGGTAATATTATAAAAAGAAAATATTTAATTTAAACAAGAAAGAGAACATTCGTAATGCGTAAAAATTTCTTCAAAAAAAATATTGCAGTTTTAAACAACATTTGGCGATTTATCTATTGCGTCAGGTTAAGAAAAATGTGCCAGAAAATTTGATAAGACAATATTAGACTGAAAATTTTGTTTTTGTTTTGTATTCTTTTTTTATTTACTTTTTATTTTTATCAAACGCATCCATCATTAGACTTAAAATAATGGTACTTGTGAGTTAGATGTTGTATGTTTATTTACGACATTGATTTTATCGCCAAATAATATGATTTTAAGCCAAAAAGGCATAAGCGTAGCATTGGTTTGAGCGACGTTTACAATATTGGTGATTTTTCAAGCAGACGGTATCCTTTTTGGAGTAATCTAATTCTACTACACACACATACACACACATGTATATGTATATATATATATATAATACAAAGGGAATTATATATGTATATATATATATACATATAATACAAATGGAAATTTCGCTACGGTTGCTTATAGCTCAAGTTCTGCTGAACTTGCACTGTTAAATAGGTAATTTTTTTGGAAGGTTTTAGAATATAACATATCATTACGTTGTCTACGTTGCTTAGGTATTGAATTCTGGTTTAAAGGTCTTTAATGAGATGAACCAGATTATGAAAAATAATCTTTTGAAAAGATTCTGCCAAACGATTTTCGATAGAACACACTCTAAATTAAAATGTCTGAAATTCAGACACTTAAGTGTCTGAAATGGAGTGTTCAATTTTCAGACATTTTAAAATGTCTGAATTTTTTCAGACACTTTTTGCGTCTGAATTTCAGACACTTCAAACGTCTGAATCGCATCCATTTTTTTGTAAGCATCATACGTAGCCATGTTTGACCACGTTGAATCCTGGAAAAATATTTGGCTGTGGTCCTGCCCCTACCCCCCCCCCCCCCAATACAGCCTGATTTTTTTGGTGCTCTCAGTTTTGGTATACAATTTTCGTTACGTTGATAATTTAAATCTTTTACGACATTGTACTGATTATAATCAATATCTTGAACTTCAGGAGTAGAACAAGATTAAAAAACAAAAAATATTTATCTAAATATTAGATTTTTTAAAATTTATTTTGTTTTTAACCTTATTTTACTTTAAAATTTCAAAATATTGATTATAATCAGTACAATTTCGAAACAGATTTAAAATATAAGCTTTACAAATATTGCACATCAAATTTGGGGGCACTACAGTCGTAGGGGGACGGGGCACTTCCCAGTTTGCCCTTCCTTTAATCAAGAAGTA
The DNA here is from genome assembly GCA_963932465.1 of Maratus speciosus. Classification (NCBI taxonomy): domain Eukaryota; kingdom Metazoa; phylum Arthropoda; class Arachnida; order Araneae; family Salticidae; genus Maratus; species Maratus speciosus. The sequence continues at coordinate 4,440,672 of OZ010786.1, read as the reverse complement.
CTTTTGCAAAAAACGCAACCCTGCATTATAGTTGTCTAAATTGAGATGTCCGGTATTCGGGAGTATCCGTTGTGGAGGTTAATGGACATTCTCGAATAGCGAACACCTCTATTTAACGAATACTTTTTTAATCAGCAGACATACATATTTGTATATTTTTACCTCAAAAAAGTAGACATCTCCAATTATCGGACAAATTCCGCGGTCCCGAAGTGTTCGCTATTAAGGGCTTTTAAGGTACATAGATTATATATTTTATAATCTTGTCCTACTCTAAAAGTTCAAAATATTTATTATACTCGGTTGAATGTGGAAAAAGATTTAAAATATCAGATGTACGAAAATTGCAAAAATCCCCCCCCCCCCCAAAAAAAAATGAAAATATAAAAAAATATATTGCCACATAGGCAATTTTACATATACATCACTTGATAATCACAACAGCCATTTAACTATGAATAATGAAAATAAATAAATAAATATTCTACTTTAATAACATTGGGGAAAAAATGACTTTGGTATTTTGTTAAATATATTTGCGTTTTTAAACTTGTCCTACTCTAAAAGTTCAAAACTTTCATTATAATCAGTGCAAGATTTAAGATATCAGCTTTACAAAAATTCATGAAAAATCCCCCCCTCCCCCCCCCCAAAAAAAATGAAAATACTTATTTAAAAATTATGTTTTTAAAAAATTTATATTTTCACATGGGCAAGTTTTTATGTAGATCAGAGGGTACTCACAAAAGCTATTCAACTATCAATAAAAACAAATAAGTACATATTCTATATTAAAAACATGAGGAAAAAATAACTTATGATTTCCAAACTTCTTTCGTCTTAAATATATACAGTAACATCTGTCATTTTTGTATTTTTCGTATAAGTGCATATAAATAAAGTTACCACAATTTTAAATACGAAATCTAGTTAGAGGTTTTTACTTTTTCCCATTGTAAATTTCAAATTACATTTTTATTAAAAATAATAAAAAAATCAGTATTAGAGTTGATTGCAAATCAAATACATATGTATATTTTTACAGGCAGCTTCATATAATAGACCAGTCTCATTTACTTTATTTATCTTTTTTTAATCTGCGGTTTTATGCCAGGAAGTAAGAAAGCATTAGGTCATCTTTCAAAGTTTTTTTTTTTTCTTTACTTCCTTGTGGCCGTCATTTACTGCGAGATAAAAATTATCCATTGAAACTAAGAACTGACATTGAATATATAATTCGTAATAAAAAAGAACGTCATAAGTTTAAAAATATATACCTACTTCTAGAATTAGTGGGGTTTTTTGCGAACAGATTCAAAACTAATTAAATTTCATGCAGGATTTTGTTTAGTACAATAAATAAAATCATAAAATACACTAATTTTACTACTATAAAGAAACTTACTTGAGTTGGTGCAAGAGGTAAGAAATATTCCTCGATTTGAAATTTTAAAAACTACCACAACCACAGTGAGGGAGAAAGACTTTCATAAGTTTAAAAGGTAATCCCATAATACATCCGACTAGCCATATTTAAAGAATGAGATGTTTCATCCTAAAAACAGGACCCGCCAGACAAAAGTTTCTTTTTTTTGCCAGCTTCGACAGGACGAAGATGAATAACACAATATTATTGATATAAATTGATACGAGTTAACACTAAGCCCATTGCACACGTTTTGTAGAATTTCCGGGTGTAATCTTCAACCGCCGTCTACTTCTGTTCTGCGTCTATCCCGCCCTTGTATCGACGACAGCTTCTAAGAGACATTTGATGTCGAGCACACACGTCAGATGTATGTATTCAATAAATAAATAATACAAGTTAATACGAATTAAAATCACAGTACTTCACATTTCGCAAAAAACGAATTAAAATACACGCGTACATAAAAACAAACTTTGTTTGAATTACAACGTATACCACTTCGAACGAAGACATCTAAAACGCATGCGCAACTGGGAGTGCTAGTGCCCCCTGGTGGTTATTGCGTCGGAAGAATCAAAACGTTTTAAATTAAGACACGTTTAAAGCAATGAAGTGTCTTAAAATAAGACGTTTGCGGATATTTTAGACATTATTCTCAGTTCGTTTACACCATGGTCATAGTAAGACGCTTATGTATCTTAAATTAAGACATCTATAGTGTCTTAATTTTCAGATTAAGACACTTAAGTGTCTAAAATTCTTTTTCAGTCACATATGTGTCTAAATTTAAGACGCTTCTATTTGCAGTGCATGCACTTTTAATCAGATAATTTTACAGGGAGGGTTTAAGTATCTAACATATCCTTCTAACTTGCTCGGCTATACAGTTATGGGGAGAATTGTGTAATCTGGTGACCCCAATTATCAAAAATTTACCTTTTTAAAAAGTTCTAATATACTGTTTTTTCTAGGTTTACATTGTTAGTTTGGTAATTTTTCAAAGACAATTTTAGCATATAATATATTGTTCTACATTGCTTAGTTATATATCAATGGGGGAAATTTTGGTAATTTTCCAATATCCTTGGCGATCCTTGGCAATCCCTTGGCGAGATGCAGAAAATGGGCTTGACGGAAGAAGTAAAGTTTCAATGAGTATTTTTTGTTCAATAATTATAGAATTTCTTTACTATAAAGAAGCCATTTATCTCTTTTTATTTTAAAACAGAATTAAATTGAATATTAATAACAATAGTAATAATATATTACATTGAAAAGTTTATTTTATGAATACATAGGTAAAAAAGCATAAAAGTTCATCGTTTTTATTTTTATAGCTGTTCATATCATTTGTTCACAAATCTCACTTTTTGAAGTCCGAATTGCGCCATGCTTTAAAAAAGAAAACCCGACAAGCCCCCTATACTGGAAAAGTATAAAAAATTGTGTAATCAGATGAACCCGTTTATGACAGATTTCAAATGACAGCATTGCTATTTGGCTAACCATCGTCGATTTGGGGAGAAATATTCGTTAAATGGGTTTAATCAAACAATTCCTGACCGATATTTGACATCAAACTTGATTGTTCACTAATATAGGCGTCAGAGTGGTCTCTGTTCTGACTAACACAATTTCCTTACAAAATTTTTCGCTTTAGATTTCACAAATTTCGCAGAAACCAGCTACGCGAGAATGTTTTTTTACGGTCTTTTAAGTTAGCCGGGCACAAATCTCGACAATATCATTTTTTTTTTCAGGGCAGTAGCATATTTTATTTTTCACAAGTGTAAATTAGAAACAATGCATTGATGATGAAGTAGAATATTTTTGTTTATAGCATTATTTGTTATTTTTATCTTTTTTAATTTTTTATGAAATGGGTGAAAAGCAACTATTTTAAATGTATGTAATATGTATATTTAACATGTGTGTATTTTAAATTAAAAGAGTGAAAGCTTTATATTTTAAATGAATGGCAATGGGAACAATACTTTGTTGTTTATCGATTGTGGCCGGCTAACATAAAAGTACTGTTTTTCCTTGAGATTTTTGAGGCAACCTATCGCAGAAATAATTTTATAAAATGACTGGTGACCAAAAAAAGACCGCTTCTATGACTGTTAATACTAGTGATGGGCGATAACGAGATGTTTTTCTCGATTCTCTCGATTGTATGGACATCTCGATCGTTTTCGATTGTGTAAATAGTTTCTCGATGACTCCAGTTTGCCAACTGCTTTTATACTTCATAAATTTATCAAGAATCGTCTGCAGGTAAACTGGAATAAGTCGGCGTTAATAAGGACTAAGTGGTTTCGCCCGCTAGCGGGCACTTCCTTTAGTCGGGGCCTCTAATTTATACGTAATCTTGTAATATGACATCTCGAACTGGCTTCCCGCTATATAAGGCACTATATAGCAGGCGTGGTGTGCACGGACTATAAAATGTTGTAAAAAAATAATATCGAACCGGATCCCTGGGGGGGGGGGTCAAGGTGAGGGGAGGAGCACAGCAGCAGCATAATAGGAATAAGTCGTCATGGGGCATTAGGCCTTTCCAACTATATGTCACATGGCACATGAGGGATCTCGGTCTGAATTTATAAAAATGCCCTCCCAGTGGGGGCAAAGTGGGGGAGGGGCGCGGGAGTTGGTAAATTTAGGTCTCTGGTAAATTTAGAAAAGTCACATGAAAGTTCCCGGCTAAATTTATAAAAATGGCCCCCGTGGGACAAAGTTGGGGGGAGAGGACTGCGGGAGGTGCATAAAATGAGTAAGTGGTCACAGACTTTTCCAACAATATGTCATATGAGGGGTCTCGGCTAAATTTAGAAAAATATCCCCATGGAGGCAAAGTGTGGGGGGGGGCGGTTACCGGAGGTGCATAACATCAATAAGTAGTCTCAGACCTTTTCAACGATATGTCACATGAAGGGTCTTGGCTAAATATAGAAAAGTACACCCGTGGGGGCAAAATGGGGAGGGTGGACAACGGAGGTGCATAATATCAATAAGTAGTCACAGACCTTTAAAACGATATGTCACATGAGGGGTCTTGGCTAAATTTAGAAAAGTTCCCCGTGGGAGGCAAAGTGGGGGGGGGGGTGCATAACATGAATAAGTGGTCACAGGCCTTTCCAATATGTAACATGAGGAGTGTCAGCAAAATTTAGAACAAGTGGGTAAGTGTGATCACAGATCGCACAAAGGGTTTCGTTTAATATTCCTTTCAAAACACTTTTTCTTTTTGAAAAATCTGTTAGTTCCACATTTCGCAACCAGGGGGCACACTCGATTCTAAACAAACATCTATCCGACCGAAAACCCGTTTTACATACTATACGTAGATATATTAGTCGAGGGGATTGGGCCCATAGCACCCGAGATCAGTAGCCGCACCTGGCAGTAAAAAATGGAACTAAAATATGTAATGCTATGGTGCATAATATGAAAGAAGGTACAAGTGTCGGCAAAAGTTGGAAAATTTCTCCCCGGTTTAAAAGGGCGGAGGTTAGAAAAAATACTTAAAATACACAAGTTAGACCCCGGCGGGGTTAATTATTATATAAAACTTTTTAAAGATTTTATGATTTGTCGTGTGGTCTGAGGTATTCAACTATACGTATGTAAAATTTCGTGTCTCCAACTTAATTAGGGGCTCTCTTAGAAAGAATTGCTTCAAATACATATGTGGTAGCTCAAAGGGTTAAACGTAAGACTTTTTCAAGATTTTATGGTTTGTCGCTTGGCTCTGCTATAAGTATGCAAAATTTAAAATCTCCAATTTAATTGGGGGGGGCTCAGTTAGAAAGAATTGCTTAAAATACACGAGCTGGAGTTGAAAGGATTAAACATAAAACTTTTTCAAAATTTATTATTTGACGCGTAATCTGGGATGTTGACCTATAAGTATGCAAAATTTCACGCCTCCAATCTAAATAGAGGCTCACTTAGAAAGAATTGTTTAAAATACACATGTGGGAGCCCAAAAGGTTAAATGTACGACTTTTTCAAAATTTTATGATTTGTCGTTTTTATGTGAGGTATTCAGCTATATGCAAAATTTCACGCCTCCAATCTAATTAGAGGCTTACATAGAAAGAACGGTTTAAAATATACATGTGGGAGCCCAAAGGGTTAAATGTACGACTTTTTCAAAATTTTACGATTTGTCGTATGATGTGTGGTGTTCATCTATAAGTATGCAAAATTTCAAGTCTACAACATGTATAGTTTCTGAGAACGGGCTCTGTGACAGACAGACAGGCGGACGGACGGACAGACAGACAGACCGACAGAGGAGCGAGACGAATAGGGTTTCGTCAGATGAACGAAACCCTAAAAATGCCCCGGTGGCAAAGTGGGGAAAGGGGCAGGTAGGTGCATAATATGAATAAGTGGATTTTTTAATGATGTATCACATGAAGAGTGTCGACAAAAGTTAGGAAAGTGCTCCCCCCCCCCCACACCTCAAGGGGCCAACTACCGCACTCCCCGGAATACAACCCAACTTTTTGAAATTTCATGTATTATAAATAATACCGGGTGGCTCCGTAAAAAAATCCGATCTAAAATGATGAGAATGCAAAAAATTTGAAAACGACCTGGCCCCTCACAGTGAGAGCAAAATTGGGGAGGGGGAGACGAAAGTCTCATAATATGAAAGAGTTATCCAAGAGCTTTCCTATGATATGTCACATGACGGGTTCAAAAAATGTCTGAAAATTGCTTCCCCGACCCCTCTCCCCAGTGGGGATCCCTCTTTCGCCCCGGAATTGATGCAGCCCCCACTTTCAAAATTTTTATGTTTAATAAATAATAAATACCGGAAGTCCCCATAAAAAAATTCACATCTAAAATGCTATTTATCATAGAAATCGCTATGGTTTTAAAAATTTGCCCACCCCAAAATTCAATTTTGGGGGAAGAAATGTTCATAATATGAAAGAGTAGTCAGGAAGATTTCCGAAGATATATCACATGAGAGGTTTCATAAAAGTTTGAAAATTGCACCCCTGTGGGTCCACTCTCACGCCCCTTGAATACTCCCGGAATTCCCCCAACTCTTAATATTTTTATATTTAATAAGTATTATCTTTCTGAAGGCTCCGACAAAAAACCCATTTAAATGATAATTATTCTAGATATCGCTACAGTTTTAAAGATTTGTCTGCGCACACCCTCACCCCCCGCATCCTGAAATTCAACTGTGAATGGGAGAAAGGTTCATAATATGAAAGGGTTGTGAAATTCCGATGATGTATCACATGACGTGTTCGGTAAAAATTTGAAAATCCCCCCCCCTCCCCCGTGTGTCCACTCTTGCGCCCCTGAAACTCACCAATCTCTGTCTTTGAATTTTTTTTTATTTAATACATAATATTTATCGGAAGGCTCCATAATTTCACTGCTCATTGTCATACATATCTCTCTTTCCAGCTCTCCCCTCGATATCTCTTCTCGGCCCTTCTTGACCGAGAACCAGAAATCAGTTGTCTTGACAATCATCGAGAGTAACATGTCGAGAATGGAAGAAAAGTGATTTCCCATTCTCGGCCTTAGTTAGAACCGAGAAGACATATCTCGAAGTAAGCGAGAGGTTTTCATCGAGGAGAGGTATCTCTCGAGGTAAGCGAGAGGTTTTCATGGAGGAGAGGTATCTCTCGAGATAAACAAAAGGTTTGCATCGAGCAGACTTTAGTTGAGGTGCGAGAGAGAGAGAGAGCGATAGAGAAATGAATGAGCATATTCCATCTACGTCATGATTACGTAGGCTGGGTTGGCTAGCGTATTGCACGTGTGAACCATTCTCTCAAATTGAGCAAACCAAAACCAGAAAATATTCTTTCTAATGAAGCTGTAAATAACTTATATAAATTAGACAGTTTATCTTTCAATTCGTCTTCTAAGTACATATATCCACATAATTATTTGTTCTAAGTTAAAAACATATATATACAGATAGATAGATAGTCGTTGTCAAACCAATATCTGCTATAGATAGTCGTTGTCAAACCAATATCTGCTATGTGCACGTTTGTCACATGGTAGTTTTTATTTGACAATATTCTGGCTGATGCACATGGCATATTTTTTTTATTGACCACAGTTCACCGTCAGTGGCGTGGCGTCCGGTCATCGCACGATGCGGCGATGACCAAGCAATATTTCAGAGAATAAGATAGAGTATTTTAAGTTTAAATATAATTTAAAAACTATGATTTTTCCAAAAAACAAAAAAATCCCGATCAAAAATGTGTAAAAACCGAAGAGAAATCTCGCGCGATTCGCAAACTTTAGCGCATCCAAGTAACGTTTTTCTCCTACTTAATTCCCACTCACCCCGCACATCTTTTTCCCAACTAAAGGTAGGCTACTCATCGCAGATTTTTGCGCTTCTGTTGGACAGAAGCCAAAAAGCTCTCGCACTCTTCAAGTGAAGGGGTTAGATTTTAATTGCGTTGCTGTTCCGTTATCCGCTGTACTTCCCCTTTGTTATGAAATGTTATTCAGTTAAAATTTCTCTTTTTTTAAAGGGTGTTTTTTTTTATTTTGCAGGACTTTTTGCTTAATTTTTCTCTTTCATTATATCGTATATTCGGCTTTTTAACTGAGATGGTTTAGTTAATATATTGAAATTGAAAGTTTTGCGGAGGGAGTTAGATCGTAAGTTAGAACAGCCAACTTCCGATGTGCACTTTTTTTTTAGATATTTCTGTTTGTTTGGCGGGTTTGTTGTTCAGTGATTTTTGTGTCTTGCTGTGTCATACATATTTTTATTAATTGAGATGGTGTTTTAATTATTTTTTGGTAAGTTTTTGCATCGGCTTTGAATATTCCTTTGTGATAATTCAGTGTTTTCATTGAATGAACTGAAAATTTTTCCCCATTGATGCCCATTTTACTGATTCGAACATGGCTGAATCGGATATTATACAAGAACTCCTGGAAAAACCTTTCGGTTCTTTAAGATTTGAGGATAAACTGCATATTGTCCAAAATGGTAGACCTTGTCCATCACTCAAAAATTTATCGTCTAAAGTAAAAGAAAGAGGCAGAGAATATACCAGATACTTTACAGTTTCTAATTATGATTCTCATACTTGGCTCTGTGGTAGTGAAAGTTTGTCCAAACTTTTTTGCTGGCCCTGTCTTTTATTTTCAAAATCCAAAAACGTTTGGAATTTTAGTGGTTTCAGTAATTTGAATGGAAATAACCAAATCACCCAAGGCATACAAAAATTCTGAATCACATCTTCAGTGTGTAGTAGACCTGTACAATTTTGGAAAGCAACGAATCGATGAAGGAATAGACAAAACCCTCAAAGTTAATAACAATTTGCATAACCAAAAAGTTAAGAAAAATCGTGAAGTTTTAAAACGACTCATAGATGTGACACGTTTTCTTGCCAAACAAGAATTACCCTTCCGAGGGCACAATGAAAAAACTTCCTCTTTGAATCAAGGAAATTATGTTGAAACTTTAAATCTTTTAAAACTCTACGATCCAGTTTTAGCAGAACATTTTGAAAATTCCACAGTTTTTAAAGGCACTTCAAATGATATACAAAACGAACTAATTAGTATTATTAGTGAAGAACTGATAGAAACTATTAAACGAGAAATAGAAGAAGCAGATTTTGTAGCTTTAATGTTAGATGAATCGTCGGATATTAGAAGAAGGTCACAGCTCTCTACAGTTTTGAGATATGTTGTGAAGGGAGACAGCAGTGTTACAGAGAGGTTTGTTGGATTTACCGACGTAAGTGCAGACCGCACATCTAATGGTTTACTCGAGCACGTACAGAAAACCGTAAGTGAATATAAACTGTCTGATAAATTCGTTGCTCAGACGTACGATGGTGCTGCTGTAATGTCAGGCCATTTGTCAGGTTTACACAAAAAGGTTACAGATATATATCCAAAAGCTCTATTCACGCACTGTTATGCTCATGTATTAAACTTGGTTTTATCTCCGGGCATGAATGATATTTTAGAATGCAGCACATTCTTTTCAACACTAAACGCAATTGCAAAATTTTCATCGCATTCTAGTAAGCGAACATTTGCAATGCAGGAAGACTTAAAAAAAAGTATTCCTTCTTTTGCTCCAACAAGATGGTGCTTTACCTCAAGACTGGTGAATACGGTAGAACAGTACCGGGAACAAATTATTGATTTTTTACAAGCATATATGAAAGTTCTGATGATACCTGGGATGGTCCTGATCGCTGTGTTGCCAATGGGTACTCCTTGCTTTTGAAGAAGTTCGAGACTGTCTTTTTATTAAATCTGTTTTCACCTTTGTTTTCCCGAACAGATTTATTATTTCAAATGTTACAGCAGACAGTATCAATATATTGTCCTGCTTAAATGTTATCAGAGACTTTCAAGAAGTCTTGGAGAATGCAAGAAAGTGCGATGAAAGTGACATTATTGGATTTCCCGTAATTTGGGAAAAAAACTGTTTCAGTGGCAGAATTACCGAAAAATTCAAGAAAAAGACAAGTTCATGCTAACAACGAAAGTTCACTGACTTTAGAACAACGATATAGACAGCTGTTTTATGAAGTAACAGATAATTTACTTAGCCATTTAAGCAGACGGTTTTCTTCTCTGAAAAAACTGGCATTCTTTGATTTACTAAATCCTAAACAGTTCAAGAATTTTTCAGAAAAAAATGGCTTCCCTGAACAACTTTTAACTAATCTAGGAGAATTATATCCACAAACCTTTGATATGACAGGGTTGAAAAATGAACTGATTGTATTTTACCGGACTTCTACATTTAACGACAAATGCCCACAAAAACTAATAAAATTTCTGAAAGAAGAAAATTTACACTGTTCTTTCAAGGAAATTTTTGAAACTCTCCAAATTAATTTCCACCATTCCTGCAACAATAGCACCAGTAGAAAGGAGTTTTCCGCCCTTAAAATGATCCATACATACAAGAGGTCCACACAAACAGAAGACAGGCTCAGTAATTTGGCTTTGTTGTCCATTGAAAAGGAACTGTTGATGTCTGTAAAGGAGAAGGAAGACTTCTATATCAAAATCACTAACAAATTCGCTTCAAAAACAAGAAGGCTGGAGTTCATGTATAAGTGAAGGTAAGATTTAAAGTTTCTTTTTTGAACATTCAACCATTGAATTTTAGAGTTAATAATTTTTCACCACAAACTTAAATAATTGCGATGACCACCGAAAATTTTCACGCCACGCCACTGTTCACCGTATAATGCTTAGTCACATAGCAGTCTATTTATATGAAAATTTGGTTAGTGAACTAGTCATACTAATCAAAATCTCTAAAAAATGCACATAGCAGATATTGGTTTGACAACGATGATATATAATTTTCTTCGCGAGGAGGTGGGGGGGGGGGCGGGGTTCCAAAAAAGTCATTGTCAAAACAGTTAAAATATTTCTTTACTCTTCCCTTGACTGAAAATATATAAAAAAATCATGTACGATATTTTGAAATTAAATATCAAATATATGAAATTCCATGATACTTCGAAAATAAATATTGGATGACTAAAGTCTGTGTGTGTATATATATATATATATATATATATATATATATAAGATAAATCTAATCTTACGTTATTCTGAAAGTACAAAATATTCATTAAAAATATTAGAAGGTCAAAACCTATTTAAATTATCAGTTTCACGAAAATTGCATACCAAATTTGGTTCGAGGGGGGAGGGGGGGGGGACATAAAGTCAGATATCTAGTGGCAATGGATCAGTTACACAATGTTTTCATAGGACCCATGTGTCACCAATATCTGAATTATGTACACATCTATCTAAATGATATAAATAATGAATAAAAATGTAGAAGTTTGTAAATCAATAAAAGGTTTAAAAAGTTAAGAGTTATTAAATAGATCAATTTCTATTGCCCCCACCCCCCATCCAAAAAGAAAGGGACTACATTTTATTTATTTAAATAACTTCTACATATTTATCAAAATAATTTATTAGTCTATTAAAAATTTCAAGTTAATTGATTGAAAAAATTAAAGTAATAGTTAGCAGATTTTGGTTGTAAAAATAAAAAAGCTAAAGAGAAAATGATAGTATAGGTCCAACAAAAGGAATATCATAAATAGTTTAAATTTCTCAATTGACAAGTGCAATTAAGTTCTGGCTAAACAATCATTTTAGCAATATATATAAAAGAAAGAAAGAAAAATGCATAAAAGGGGCGGGGGAGGTAATTGTGTTTAAAAAAAATAAATATTTCAAATCTAAACTAATAAATTAAAGAACATTTTGGGTAAATATTACTAGTGTACTTTTTTTATATTTACGTACAATACACGATTAGTTTAATAAAAGAATTCCACATTCTGTTTTGTCGCGTTCCCAATGTTTTTTTTTGTTTTTTGTTTTTTTTTTTCCAGCTGCGTACTCCGCGAAAAGCAGATTTCATTTGTTTACTTTAAGTGCGCGGCGCGGCAATAGCGATAAAGGCGCCAAACAGTAACCCGGTTGTATTAGGCCTAGTTTCGCCGGCTTCTGGGCAGGTTGATCGGGTTGATTGTTAAATGGCGGAAATTAGCTTGGTTTTTCGACTGGACTCCAAATCGGGTGCCAATTGGGGAAGCTTGCGTCAGCTCCTATTATAGTAGCCTTAGCGTAAAGGAGGGAAGTCACCGAAATGAATGTGATGTAAATCCCTTTCTTGTGAGTTAGAAGTTCTTTGGGTATTTATTTAGCTTTCACAGTCAGATTGACACTTTGTGCGTTTTTGGTTTAAGTCGTAGTTTCTCAAAGAAGAATACAGATTAGGAGGCGTGTGATTTTGTTACATATACTTAAGTTGAAAAGGGTTTAATTCAGTTTGTGTGGGGCATTTTTCCATTTTTACGTTCATCTATCTTTACAAGAAGGAAGTATTGGATTCATGATAAATTGGTCAGTTTTTAGAAAATATCTGTCTTTTATGTGACAAAAATTTTGATAACGCTCTATCTCAAGAAGTAATACGCAAAATTTAATAATACTTCATATTCAGTTAGACCTAGATGTAAAATGGTGTTGATTTGTTTGTTGTGCAAATAGCCCAACAGGTAACGCTGCTATATTTCAAAAACTAATGCACGGAATTTAATCAAACTTCATTAGCTATTGCTAGAGATTGGAACCAATTCCTTGTTAGACAGGTTCACTCTTAGCAAATATATTTGTCTGGTTCCCTTTCCGATAAATCTCTTTTGTTTTCGATCAACTTTGAAATTCTACAGCATTAGACAGTTAGGGTAACTTTGATCTGTATTAAATCGTTTGCCTTTACCGAAAAAAGGAAAATGCTGTTCGATTCTAATGAGTTCGTGAATGTCTCACAAAGATACTACTTTGGATTTAGGTAGAGATGGGCAACAGTCATGTTAGGGGCCCATTTAGAACCTGGAAATCAATTCTGTTTTAGACAGATTCCGTCTTAGCTGGTTTGTCGAGTTATCCTCCCATTTTTTGATAAAGCTCTTTTTCTTTTGACCAACCAGAAAATTCCACAGAATTAGACACGCATTCAACATTTAGGAACTTTTCCTCAATCAAACCTTTTACTTTTATCGAAAATGTGAAAATGCAAATCGATTCTAGCTAATGCACCTAAGAATAAAAATGAGTTAGAAAGGCGCTACTTTAGATTTGGGTACAGACAACGAAGAGTTATGTTTCAATCGCTAGGGACCAAAGACCAATTCCGTTTTAGACAGTTTCCCTCTTAGCTGGTATCTTTATGCGGTTATCCTTCCATTTTTGGATACAATGCACCTGAGAATAAAATTGAGTTTTTAAATGAATCAAAAAGTAACTACTTTGGATTTAAGTACAAGTACAAACAGAAAAAAATATTTTGGAATCATTAGGGAATGGAAACCGGTTTCCGTCTTAGGTAGGTTCCCACTTAGCTGGTATATGATTCCGGTTATCCTTCTGTTTTTCGGTAAAGTTCTTTTGTTTTCGATTAATGGTAAAATTCCCCAATATTAGGCTCGCATTTACGAAAATTTGAAACATTTGCCTTTAGCGAAAAAGGAAAAAATTCGATCCTAGCTGATACGCTTGAGAATAAAAAAAAGTTCGTTAATGTGCCATAAAGTAACTATTTTTAATTGCAATGCAAATTTAAAGAATCATTTTGGCATCGATAGGGAGTGGTAAGCAGTTTCCGGTTTACACAGGTTCCCTTTTTAGCAAGTATATTTGTCTGGTTTTTCTTCCCCTTTTTCGATAAAGCTCTTTTTTTTCGATCAACGGAAAATCTCACAGCATTAGATATTTAGGGGAACTTTAACTTGTATCAAATTTTTGCCTTTATCGAAAATGTGAAAAAGCTATTCAATTCTATCGAATGCGCCATAATTACGCGATTTAGACATCACACTTTCATTAAAAATAAAAGGGAACTTAAAACAAAATTAGCAAAAAGATATTTTTCTTAAGTTATTTAGCGTTCCAAAATAGCGTTGTTCTTACCATTAAAACTTTGAACATATTTCTTGATAACATATTGATCTTATATTTGAAAAACTTGTTTGAAAAGAGTGTTTTGAAAAATTCTGAGGGGTTGGGATAAACGTGTTCAACTCATTTTGCTGGTATCTGGTTCATCTATAGTGCTCTCAATTTACTAGACTTGCATACATAATGCACATTGCCATACATAAAATAAAATTTGATATGAAAATCCATGATACTTATTATTAATATGCTCAAACATTACAAACTTAAAATGTTTTACAGTGTTTTATCGAAACATTAGTATGCACACTTTATTAAAGAAATTTATACGGTACATATCTTAAAGATATTAATCATTTAGAGTTTATTGGCCTGTATTAAAATATAGAATGGCACATAATATTCGAAAGGTAAATACTATAGCGGAGATGTTGTAACAGTAAAGTTAATTTCTTAAACGCATTTCTAACAATTTGTTAATTGTCATAAACCATTAGTACAGAAAAGGGGGTAGGTTTAGGGATTAACATTTCTTTCAGAAGGCTTAAAAACTGATAAGATGTATTACATAACAAGTTGTATTAAGATTACACTGATCAGCATGCATTTTGATGATCATATAAATATATATTTTTCTGAAAGTGTTTTTTATGCTGATTTCAAAAATGTAAAGCATTTTTGCACACCACGTACACTTTTTTTACAAATATTATTTTTAATTAATTTTATTCTTAAATCATAAATTACTTTATAATAGTAATACTAGATGGCGCCACCAAATTTTTTAGGAATTGATTCCATATGTATATACATTACATTAATTTAAATAAATGAGAAACTGTATTTAGGAAGCTGAAATTATTTATTAATATGATTTAATAATAATAAAAAAAATTATTTATGTAAAATTAAAAAGAAAAAGCGAAATCCATAAATTTAATTTTGTAAAAAATATCTAAATTAATACTTGCTAGGTGGCAGCACCAAACAATGTTTGATCTAATGCATAGGTTTTAACAACAATAAATTTCTTTGTTTATTCACGTCTGTTTCTTTCGATTTGAAATATGTGATATATTTCACATCTTCTTTAATTGAATAATGGCTTCACGTAAATGTGTAAATGATACAGATATATTTTGTTACATTTGTGGAAATTATACTGTAGTAAAACAAAGGCAGGATATTACAGATTTAGTTAAAAATGCTTATTATGCTTATTTTGGTGTGAGACTGGGTGACCAAGATAAGACATGGGCCCCTCATAAAGTGTGTAGAACATGTGTTGAAGGATTACGACTTTGGTTGAAAGGCAAAAAGAAATGTATGCCTTTTGCTATTCCCATGGTATGGAGAGAACCTAGAAATCATCATGACGATTGTTATTTTTGCTTAGCTAATGTTCATGGGTATAGTTCGAAAAATAAAAAAGGAATTATATATCCTAACTTGCCTTCTGCAATAAGACCTATATTGCATAATGAAAGTCTTCCTGTTCCTTCTCCTCCAACCAATTTGGAAAGCATAAATGAACCAAATAATTCAGAAGATGATGAAAATCAAGAACAAGATGTCTATAAACTAGAAGTAAATGATAAAGCTCCAATTTTATTTAATCAGCATCAACTCAATGATTTGGTGCGCGATTTAAATTTGCCAAAAATAAAAGCTGAACTTCTTGGTTCTCGGCTTAAATTTAAGAACTTATTATTACCAGAGACACAATTCTCTTGGTACAGGCATCGTGGAAAAGAACTTGTTCCATACTTTTCTGAAAAGGATAATTTAGTATATTGCAATAACATAAAGGAAATAATGAATTTTTACGGTATCCTTTATAATGCATCAGAATGGAGATTTTTTATTGATTCCTCCAAGACAAGTTTAAAAGGGGTTTTGTTGCATAATGGAAACCAATATGCATCAATACCTATAGCCTACTCAGTTCATTTAAAGGAAACATATGAAAATCTTGAACTTTTGCTAGACCAGGTCAAATATAAAGATCATGAATAGTTGTTATGTGGTGATTTAAAAGTGATTGGAATGCTACTTGGACAACAATCAGGATACACAAAATTCCCATGTTTTCTGTGTGAGTGGGACAGCCGGGATAAAAAAAATCATTGGGAAAAGAAAGATTGGCCATCAAGAATATCATTATCCCCTGGAACAAAAAATGTAATTAAAGATCCCTTAGTCAATGTTTTGCTTCCACCTCTGCATATCAAATTAGGGATAATGAAACAATTTGTGAAAGCCCTAAATAAAGAAAATGAATGTTTTAAATATATTTGCAGCAAATTCCCTTCTATTACTGATGCTAAGCTTAAAGAAGGTATTTTTGTTGGGCCTCAGATACGAAAATTACTGACAGATAGTGAATTTAAAAAAAACAATGAATGATTGTGAAAAGGAAGCATGGCTGAGCTTTAAATGTGTAGTGGAGAACTTTTTAGGAAATAAGAAAGACCCAAATTACAAAATTATAGTTGCAGATATGTTAGAAAAATTGAGATTACTTGGTTGCAACATGAGTATAAAAATACACTTTTTACATGCACATATCGAATTCTTTCCCGAAAATCTCGGAGCAGTGAGTGAGGAACACGGTGAAAGGTTTCACCAAGACATCAAAGATATGGAAAAACGGTACCAAGGCAAGTGGAATAAAAATATGATGGCAGATTACTGCTGGATGTTAAAGAGAGATCTTTGTGCTAGTGGACGAAAAGCAACTAAAAGGAATTTTTCTCAAACTAATTGATTTTTTTAATATTAATCAAATTTGCCCATATTTAAATATATTGTAAGTATAATTATTATGTCTATACTTTAATTTTTCATACATTAATTTTTTAATACATATCCTAGTCTGTATTAATTATTTACCTTTGAATAATAATTTTTTTTTATAAATTTATATAAGTGAAAGTTAAAAAATCATATGTTTTTATAAATTTACAAATTGTTAATTTGTAAAAAATCCTGACGTGATACGCAAATTTCGACTTTACTTTTGAAATCAGCTTAAAAAATTGATCTAAAATCACCTATTCATTTTTAATCATAAAAAAAAAAGTTTCAATATGCAGATCAGTGTTATTAACAAATGTTAGAATACAGCTTTCTAAAGGCTTCATATCAGGCGCCCCTCCATCAATTGAAGTTGAATGAAAGAGTTAATGAAAACGATAGCAGCAAACTACATTACTGCTTCTGTTTCTTCACAACCTTTCATTTAGCTTCAAAGGAAGATCTTTTTTCAGAGCATCTCAGTGTTAAATTTACATCGATTTCTTGGTATGTTGTTTTACTCCATCTATCTTTAGTTGCCACGTATTTACTAAAAACTTAAAAATTACTCTATAAGCCTGTAAAATAATAATCAATAATCGATTGTAAAAACATCTCGATTGTCTCGATTGTAGATTCCAGGAAGTAATCGATGACTGTATCGATTGTATTTTTTTACGATGACGATTTTTCTCGATTGGTAAAATCTCGAGAATCGCCCATCACTAGTTAATACTATCAGAAATAGTGCTAATATTGAATATTATAATAATATTTCGCAGATAAAACTAAAATACCGTGACAGTGACAAACATACATACATCTAACTGTAACCATTAATAAAAAAAAATCAGGAAAATTGAAAAGTAGGTTTAGTTTGTAAAGTATGCATTAATTAAGGAAATAAATTACATAATCGAGTCTACAGACAATTGAAATACTTGGTACAAATAAATTACATAATCCAGTCTACAAACAAATTACATATGTTATCGGTCGTGGTTTGATGATAATTAACTTAATAAAATAAGTTAAATTGATTCTTTGTTTTTAAAGCGGACCTATTCCATAATCGAGTTTTAAAGAGAATTTGAGTAATTTGGGACAATTTTTTGGAGACATTTTGCAACATTTACATTACACCAACACTATACCAAAATGTTTGCTATTGTGTCATTTATTTCAAACCTGAACATGCAAAGATTTTTTGGTACTTTTTCAATATCGGTACCTTGTCGAAATAGAAAATACAGCCTTGGCGGAAAAGGAAATTTGGCAATATATTTTCTGACAACCTATTCACTGTTTCATTTCATATACACAAGCATTTTTTTTTAACGTAATAACGCCAATTATCTAATTTTATATCGAAACCCATTTAATATGTATGAAAAAACATTAATAATATGCATACATTTAAAATAAATATATTAAAGCAAAATAGTCCATCAAGTTTGTTTTCATAACTGATTATACCATTTGGCAACAAATCTCACTTTCTGATGCTCTAATTGCGCCAAACGTTGTAACTTGCTATTTATTGAACGGGAATCACTTTTGGCTTCAATTATTATTTAGTCGTAACCATGCATTTTTTCATTTACTATTTTTCCAGTCGAAAATATTTTTTGTTATTAGGTAAAATTAAGTTATAAGTTCATTTTTTGCTGATTCAAAAATGGAATTGTTTACAGCATTGCTAAGAGACACAATTTCATTGTGTAGTTTAAATTGCTATTTAAAATAAAATATTTTATTGTATAACTAGCGAAAAGCCCGGCGTTGTCAAAAAATAGCAGGAATTGAGAAAAAGCTCTGAAAATCACAATAAGATATCGCGAAATTTTTTTAAATCGCTTCTAAAATTTTGAAAAGAGAAAAAAAAAAAACAAGTGGGTAATTGTGATCACAGATCGCACCTAGGGTTTCGTATAATATTCCTTTCAAAACACTTTACCCTTTTGAAAAATCTATAAGTTCCACATTTCGCAACCAGGGGCGAACTCTATTTTAAACAAACCTCTATCCGAACGAAACTCCGTTTTACATACTATCCGTAGATATATTAGTCCAGGGGATTGGGCCCATAGCACCTGAGTTAAGTAGGCGCCTCCTGGCGGTAAAAAGTGGAACTAAAATATGTAAGTCTATGGTGCATAATATAAAAGAATGGTCAAAGGGGTGTCGGCAAAAATTGGAAAAGTGCACCCCGGGTGAAAAGGGCGGAGGTTAGAAAAATTGCTTAAAATACACAAGTTAGAGCCCGGAGGAGTAAATAATATAAGACTTTTCCAAAATTTTATGGTTTGTAATTTGATGTGAGGTGTTCAACTATACGTATGCAAAATTTCATGCCTCCAACCTAAATAGGGGTTCACTTTGAAAGAATTGTTTAAAATACATATGGGGGAGCCCAAAGGGTTAAATGTACGACTTTTTCAAAATTTTATGATTTGTCGTTTGATGTGAGGTGTTCAGTTATAAGTATGCAAAATTTCACGCCTCCAACCTAATTAGGGCTCACTTAGAAAGAATTGTTTAAAATACACATGTGGGAGCCCAATGGGTTAAATGTACGATTTTTTCAAAATTTTATGGTTTGTGATTTCTTGTGAGGTGTTCAGCTAAAAGTATGCAAAATTTCACGCGTCCAACCTAATTAGGGGCTCACTTAGAAAAAATTGCTTAAAATACATATGCGATAGCTCAAAGGGTTAAACGTAAGACCTTTTTCAAGATTTTAAGATTTGTCGCCTGGCCTGAGGTGTTCTGCTATAAGTATGCAAAATTTCAAATCTCCAATATAATAAGGGGCTCAGTTAGAAAGAATTGTTTAAAATACACATGTGGGGGCCCAATGGGTCAAATGTACGACTTTTCAAAATTTTATGATTTGTCGCATGATAGTGTTTAGCTATAAGTATGCAAAATTTCACACCTCCAACCTAATTAGGGGCTCACTTAGAAAGGATTGTTTAAAATACGCATATGAGACCCCAAAGGGTTAAATTTACAACTTTTTCAAATTTTATGATTTGTCGTTTGATGTGAGGTGTTCAGCTATAAGTATACAAAATTTCACGCCTCCAACCTACTTAGAGGCTCACATGGAAAGAATTGTTTAAAATAGACATGTGGGAGCCCAAAGGTTTAAATGTACGACTTTTTCAAAATTTTATGATTTGTCGTTTGATCTGAGGTGTCCAGCTATAAGTACGGAAAATTTCACGCCTCCAACCTAAATATGGGCTCACTTAGAAAGAATTGTTTAAAATACTAGGGGGCTCGGCCCCCTACGAGCTACGCTCGCCAACCCCCGTCCAGAAACCGCAGACTCTAAATGCACGCAAATTTGATCGGCTTTAAAAATATTTCGAAAGATTGAATTACAATTTAAAAAACAGTGGCGATCTCCCTATAAACGAATTTCTATTCATTTCTCTTTGATTGGGGAATTTTAACGCAAAATCCGCTGCGTTACTACTTGATTATCCCGTCGACCCATTTCGCCAAATTATATAAATCGCCAAACCACTCGCCAAATTATACAAATTGACATAATTTTTATTTTAAATAACGAAAGAACAAATAAATTAGTACAACATTAATAAAAATACAAATAAAACGTCGAAATAAAAATAACTTGATGACGTAGACACGTGTAACAACATTTCAAAATAAGCTAATATAAAAGGAATTAAGTAGAGTCTTTGTATCCTGGTATTTTTTAACAAAGCGAAAAGAAAGTTCTTTTAAATGAAACATTTTAAATTAATCGTTTTTAATCTGACGTAATTTTTACCAAGCTATTCTTTCTCTATTAAATATTCACGTGAAAATACCAGTTGAAAAGTATCCTCTCAAAATATCAAATAAATGTCTAGCGCAGTTTTTAAATTTAAACCGTTTTGCAATATTATTTTGCGTTCATTTTATGTAATAACTGTAATGTGACGTAAATATGACGTAATTTCTCCTATTTAATACTTCTAACGCATGTTAATAAATTTATTATTTTACAAATTCCTTTCTCTCTTAAAATTCACGTGTAATTATAGTTTTTATGACTTAATTTTTAATAAGTTCCTGCTTTTTGCACATAATTATTTAATTCTAATTCCAAATGTTTTTTTTCTGTTTATAATAGTCACGTGTAAATAAATTTTTAATTTATTTACACGTATAAATATTTTTTTTTTTTTTGAAGCAAACATTATTGCTTCCTCTGTTTATACAGTTGGCAACAGTTTAAATTAATATCACTTTCTAAAATCTGTAAAAAATATCTCTAGAAATGCTGAAAATTTGAATTTAAAATAGAAATAAAACCTCAAAAAATGAGTCAAAATAAAAAAATTAATGCAATCTGCACGCATAAAATTCTAACGCATAAAATGATCTAAAAATGATTACACTGCCATGTACAGTTTTTGCTGCTATAAAACTTTTTTAGTGGAACGATTTTGTCCAAATTTAGCATTAAATATCTCTTAAAATAATTCTTCGATTTGAAAACTGTCTGCTTCAGCGTGTTTATCAAACATTTCTGTATAAAACCACCGATTTTTATATTTTTGTATGCATTATTTTTCTTAATATTAACGAAGAAAGACCTCCAGTCACAGAAAATTCAAAACCGGCGGCGGCGGCGGCGGCGGCGGTGACAGCGGTAGTTACTTTTTTTTAGAATAGAGAGACACATGTGGGAGTCCAAAGGGTTAAATGTACAACTTTTTCAAAATTTTATGGTTTGTCATTTGATGCGAGGCGTTCAGCTATAAGTATGTAAAATTTCACGCCTCCAACCTAAATATGGACTCACTTAGAAAGATTTGTTTAAAATACACATGTGGGAGCTTACAGGATTAAATGTACGACTTTTTCAAAATTTTATGATTTGTCGTTTGATCTGAGGTATCCAGCTATAAGTACGCAAAATTTCACGCCTCCAACATAAATATGGGCTCACTTAGAAAGAATTGTTTAAAATACACATGTGGGAGTCCAAAGGGTTAAATGTACAACTTTTTCAAAATTTTATGGTTTGTCATTTGATGCGAGGCGTTCAGCTATAAGTAAGTAAAATTTCACGCCTCCAACCTAAATATGGGCTCACTTAGAAAGATTTGTTTAAAATACACATGTGGGAGCTTACAGGGTTAAATTTACAACTTTTTCAAAGTTTTATGATTTGTGGTTTATGTGAGGTGTTCAGCTATAAGTATGCAAAATTTCACGCTTCCAACTTAATTAGAGGCTCATATAGAAAGACTTGTTTAAAATACACATGTGGGAGCCCAAAGGTTAAATGTACGACTTTTTCAAAATTTTATGATTTGTCGTTTGATCTGAGGTGTCCAGCTATAAGTATGCAAAATTTCAAGTCTCCAACATGTATAGTTTCTGAGAACGGGCTCTGTGACGGACAGACAGACAGAGGAGCGAGACGAATAGGGTTTCGTCAGATGAACGAAACCCTAATTATATATTGTGTTCGAAGATTGCAAGTTGATTCGTTTCACTAATGTAAATAAAATAGTAGCAAATCACTAAAATACACTAAAAATCACATACAAAATTCCCGAAAAATTCGAAATTGCTATATGAAATCCGAATAAACTTTATTGAAATGAGGGCAGAATGTACTTTAGGTCAAAAATGGAATGTCAAAAAATTGCAGCAGATCGCGAAGAAACGTAAAAATCGGTAAATAAATAAAATCGCATTAAAAATCACAAAAAGTTCAAAAATCACGAAAGTCAAAATTTACTATAAATGGATAAAAGTTTCAAATCTAATTCCTTTGACCTGCAGCCTCTCTTAAAATTTACGTTTTGGAAATCATGCTAAGCATTAGATCATGTTATTAGGGTTTCGTTCATCTGACGAAACCCTATTCGTCTCGCTCCTCTGTCTGTCTGTCTGTCCGTCTGTCCGTCACAGAGCCCGTTCTCAGAAACTACACATGTTGGAGATTTGAAATTTTGCATACTTATAGATGACCACCACACAGCATACGACAAATCAAAAAATTTTGAAAAAGTCGTACATTTAACCCTTTGGGCTCCCACATGTGTATTTTAAACAATTCTTTCTAAGCGAGTCCCTAATTAGGTTGCAGGCATGAAATTTTGCGTACTTATAGATGGACACCTCAGACCAAACCGCAAATCATAAAATTTTGAAAAAGTCATTCATTTAACTCTTTGGGCTCCCACATGTGTATTTTAAACAATTCTTTCTATGTGAACCTTTAATTACATTGGAGACGTGAAATTTTGCATACTTATAGCTGAATACCTCACATCAAAGGACAAATCATAAAATTTTGAAAAAGTTGTACATTTAACCCTTTGGGCTCCCACATGTGTATTTTAAACAGTTATTTCTATGTGAACCTCTAATTAGATTGGAGGCGTGAAATTTTGCATACTTATAGCTGAATATCTCACATCAAACGACAAACTATTAAATTTTGAAAAAGTCGTACATTTAACCCTTTGGGCTCCCCCATGTGTATTTCAAACAATTCTTTCTATGTGAGCCTCTAATTAAGTTGGAGGCGTGAAATTTTACAAACTTATCGCTGAACACCTCACATCAAACGACAAACTATTAAATTTTGAAAAAGTCGTAAATTTAACCCTTTGGGCTCCCACATGTGTATTTTAAACAATTCTTTCTAAGTGCGTCCCTAATTAGGTTGCAGGCATGAAATTTTGCGTACTTATAGATGGACACCTCAGATAAAACAACAAATCATAAAATTTTGAAAAAGTTATACATTTAACCCTTTGGGCTCCCACATGTGTATTTTAAACAATTATTTCTATGTGAACCTCTAATTAGATTGGAGGCGTGAAATTTTGTATACTTATAGCTGAATACCTCGCATCAAAGAACAAAACATAAAATTTTGAAAAAGTCGTACATTTAACCCTTTGGGCTCCCCCATGTGTATTTCAAACAATTCTTTCTATGTGAGCCTCTAATTAGGTTCGAGGCGTGAATTTTTGCATACTTATAGACGGACACCTCAGATCAAACGACAAATCATAAAATTTTGAAAAAGTCATTCATTTAACCCTTTGGGCTCCCACATGTGTATTTTAAACAATTCTTTCTATGTGATCCTCTAATTACATTGGAGGCGTGAAATTTTGCATACTTATAGCTGAATACCTCACATCAAAGGAAAAATCATAAAATTTTGAAAAAGTCGTACATTTAACCCTTTGGGCTCTCACATGTGTATTTTAAACAATTCTTTCTAAGTGAGTCCCTAATTAGGTTGCAGGCATGAAATTTTGCGTACTTATAGATGGACACTTCAGATCAAACCGCAAATCAAAACAATTTGAAAAAGTCATTCATTGAACCCTTTGGGCTCCCACATGTGTATTTTTAACAATTCTTTCTATGTGAACCTCTAATTACATTGGAGACGTGAAATTTTGCATACTTATAGCTGAATACCTCACATCAAAGGACAAATCATAAAATTTTGAAAAAGTCGTACATTTAACCCTTTGGGCTTCACATGTGTATTTTAAACAATTATTTCTATGTGAACCTCTAATTAGATTGGAGGCGTGAAATTTTGCATACTTATAGCTGAATACCTCACATCAAAGGACAAATCATAAAGTTTTGAAAAAGTTGTACATTTAACCCTTTGGGCTCTCCCATGTGTATTTCAAACAATTCTTTCTATGTGATCCTCTAATTAGGTTGGAGGCGTGAAATTTTACAAACTTATAGCTGAACACCTCACATCAAACGACAAACTATAAAATTTTGAAAAAGTCGTACATTTAACCCTTTGGGCTCCCACATGTGTATTTTAAACAATTCTTTCTAAGTGAACCCTAATTAGGTTGGAGGAGTGAAATATTGCATACTTATAGGTGAATACCTCACATCAAACGACAAATCATAAATTTTCAAAAAGTCGTACATTTAACCCTTTGGCCTCCCACAAGTGTATTTTAAACAATTCTTTTTAAGTGAGCCCCTATTTAGGTTGGAGGTGTGAAATTTTGCATAATTATAGCTGAACACCTCACATCAAATGACAAACCATACAATTTTGAAAAAGTCGTACATTTAACCTTTTGATCTCCCACATGTGTATTTTAAACAATTCTTTCTAAGTGAGCCCCTAATTAGGTTGGAGGCGTGAAATTCTGCATACTTATAGCTGAGCATCACTCATCAAACGGCAAATCATAAAATTTTGAAAAAGTCGTACATTTAACCTTTTGGGTTCCTACATGTGTATTTTAAACAATTCTTTCTAAGTGACACTCTATTTAGGTTGGAGGCGTGAAATTTTGCATACTAGCTGAACACCATCATGCGACAAATTATAAAAATTTGAAAAAGTCGTACATTTAACCCTTTGGGCTCCCACATGCGTGTTTTAAGCAATTCTTCCTAACTGGGCCCCTTATTAAATTGGAGATTTGAAATTTTGCATGCTTGTTATAGCAGAACACCTGAGGCAAGGCGACAAAATTTAAAATCTTGAAAAAGTCTTACGTTTAACCCTTTGAGCTACCACATATGTATTTTAAGCAATTCTTTCTAAGAGAGCCCTAATTAAGTTGGAGAAATGAATTTTTACATACGTATAGCTGAATAACTCAGACCACACGACAAATCATAAAATTTTCAAAAAGTCTTATATTATTTACTCCTCCGTACTCTAACTTGTATATTTTAAGCAATTTTTCTAACCACCGCCCTTTTCACCCGGGGAGCACTTTTCGAACTTTTGCGGACACTCCTTTGACCATTCTTTCATATTATGCACCATAGCCTTACATATTTGAGTTCCACTTTTTACTGCCAGGGGCCTTTACTTATCCCGGGTGCTATAAGCCCAATCCCTCCGACTAATATATATACGGATAGTATGTAAAACGGAGTTTCGTTCGGATAGAGATTTGTTTAGAATAGAGTGCGCCCCTGGTTGCGAAATGTGGAACTAACAGATTTTTCAAAAGGATAAAGTGTTTTGAAATGAATATTAAACGAAACCCTCTGTGCGATCTGTGATCACACTTACCCACTTGTTTTTATTCGTAATTGATTTACTTGAACTCCCTTAAATATAATTAATATAATCCCTTAAGTTAATATTAGTTTTTGTTGCATTAAAATATCCCAATTTGTTGATTTTCTGTAAGCAAGTGAACCCTATTGTTTTACAGTGGAAGTCTATGGGAATTTTGCGAAATATTAGACACTTGCAGGCCCGCCCGGCGTTGCTCGGGGTTTGTAAATAACCATAAACAAAACGTAAGTTTGTATGATTTTATATCTTTGGAAATTCTTTTAAATGAACCTAATTTCGGAGGCCCCCATTGACTTCCGTACCTTCTATTGTGTTCCCATCAAACTTTTTCCCGAACGAACCTGTAATCTAGATCCCCCCTACCTACGGCAGTATTTACCGGAAGTGCCTGCACGTGCCGAAGACAATCGGAAACCATCGGATAGATCGGATAGAAACGAGGCATGTTATTAACAATTTAGTGCATAAAAACTTAAAGGTATCCAGGGGCCTCGGCCCTTAAAAGTTAAAAATCTGAGCCTCAGATGCATCAGGACGTGTCTTGGAGCAATCACTAGTGAAGTTTCAGACTTCTACGTGAGGTAGATTTTGCTATTTATCGCCGAGACACACACACACAGAGCGATTTCTTTTTTTATTACTATAGATAACCATATATATACATATATATCACTTTGAAACGAAACTTTGAATATTAAAAGACGTTCAAATCTAAAACTTTCATCGAGAAATACCTCATTATCTTATATTATATGAAAAATATAAAGCAATCTAAAAAAAAAAAAAAAAAAAAACCAAAAAAAAAACGCACACACACAAATACTATTTGGGACGCAAAGGATTCAAACCCTTAACACCTGGTCTCGAGTTCAATGCTCTATCCATTCAGCCGTCTAGCTTACACTTCACTTGCAATAGATTACCTTCTTTATAATTAACACTATAATTAATGAAATCCATGATCTTTTCCTGAACGCGCTGAATGTTTATTCCATCCACGATAAAGACACACTCCATGTTCCAGTCTCCTGAGCTCGCGCGCGCGGCGCGCGTGCATCTTGGACCCGCCCATTGCTATCCAGGTTTATTTAATTTCTTCTGAGAAAACTTTATACAACCAACCAACCGAAAGCAAGCGGATTAAAAAAAGACGAGAAAAAAACGTATTTTTGATGAAAGTGAGTTGCGTTTGTAAATTAAATACTCAGCTATTAATTAGAATATTAAAATTCTGAAAGTCAGGTGCATTAGGAGAGGCCTTGGACTCTCTTCAGAAAAATTTTGAGCCACGTACGTGCCGTAGATTTTGCTAGCCATCGCCGACACACACACACACACATACACACACACGGAGCGATCTGTTCTTTTATTATTATAGATATCGCCAAGTTGGCGTCACTTTTGGCGACTCCTTTTGGTCGCCAAATTTGGCTATATATCGCCAAGTTGGCGACAAACTTGGCCTTATTTGGTGACAGAACTTGATCCCCCCTACGGTAACCTCCCCTTATAGGTATGTAGATGCATTACATGCTGTTCAATAATCGCATAAAAAATTCGATAAAAGTTCAAAAATTGCTGTACGAATTCGGATAAACTTTTTTGAAAAGAGAACAAAATTTACTATATTGGTTTAAAATAAAGAAACCGTATTATTTTTCCTAATGTGGAAAAATCGAATTAATACAATCCCTTAAGTTAATATTAGTTTTTGTTGCAATAAAATATCTCAATTTGTTGATTTTCTGTAATCAAGTAATCCATATTGGTTTACAATGGAAGTCCATGGAAATTTGGCGAAATATTAGAGATATCGCAAGTTGGCCAAGTTGGCGACAAACTTGGCGGCATTTGGCGACAGAACTGAGTCCCTCAACGGTAACCTCCTTATAGGTATGGAAATGCATTGAATGCTGTTCAATTATTGCATAAAAAATTCGCTAAAATTTCAAAATTCGCTGCACGAATTCCGAATAAACTTTTTTGAAAAGAGAACAAAATTTACTATATTGGGTTAAAAGAAAGAAACCATATTCTTCTCACTTATATGAAAAAATCGCCTCGAAACTTAAAAAAGTGCTAAAAATCGCATAAAAAATTAAATAAAAAATATAATAAAAAATCGAAAATCGGGCTTCGAGGTGCAAAACTTCATATATAGACGTACCTTTTTCCCAAATTTTGTAGCTCTACGTGCAGTGGTCTCTTCAGAACACCGTCGACACACTCACTCACACACAAACTTCTTTCCTTATTATTATAGATATTTATTTGTGTTTTTATTTTCAGTATATATTTGTATTCATTTAATAAAATCGTTGTCGAAACTCTGTAATTTTGAAATGATATATTTTTTAAATGGTAACTTTCGCGCCAACAATGTTATTTTTTTTTTCAAATGCTTCGTTTGGTGCCAACAATTGTGCTTGGCGACAATGGTGCTAAAATACCAGAAAAGTACTAAGCATTTAGATTGCACATTGCAGCATGGATGCTATGGTATATAACATGGGGCAATACACAATAAAAAAAAAACTGGTTTATAGCTTCAGGTTGGCACTGAGACATTAAAATACATTTTCTTTAAATAATTTAAATATATAGATGAGGAAAGTTCTGTGATCGGAACTCTCACCATATTGGCTCATTTTAACGAGAATGCTCTGATATAAAATGAAATATTGTATATTGTACTATCATTCTTTACCAAATCCTACTGTGAGGGATAATATAAAAGAGTTAGACGGTGACAGCTGTAATTTTGTCTGCACATTAGAAAATATAATAGCACAATGGTGTTCATATCGATTCAGCACTGCGGAAGGACATTCAGTTAAAGGTCTTGTTTCTTTAAATCACAAGATCAAACACATCATTTCGTTTGATTCAAGGTTCGCTTGGAAAAATGGACCAGCGCAGCGGGCATAGCTTGCTAGTAAGAGATAATGGATTCAAATAGGGATGTTGTATCTCCCCAACACTTTTTAAAATTTTTGTTGAAGAAGCATTGAAAATGTGGAAGGAGAAATGCAGAGGAATGGGACTTAATATAAAAACAACTTAATACAGCTTTTACTCTACAATTCGTAGATGAACAACTTATACTTGCAAAAAGTAAAAATGATTTAGAGGAAATGTCGGTGAAAATTAAGGAAGAATATGATGAATGGGGACTTCACATGAATGTCAGCAAGACCAAAAACCTATGTATAGGAGGAAATGAGACAGACCTAAATCTAAATAATAACATAAAAATAGAAAGCTGTAAGCATTATAGGTATTTAGGTGTAGGCATCAATAGAGAAGGAAGATACTCACAGGAAATTAAATACAGAATTTGTCAGGGGAGAAAGGCTGTAAAACTATTAAATTCTATTTGGTGGAGTAAGGAGAGCTCTAGGAAAATAAAGTATAATATATACAACTCTATTGTAAAGAGCATATTGTTATATGGAGCAGAAGGATGGGGGAATTATGGAGACAGAATGAAAGAAATTAGCGGCAGTATATATGGACGCCCTAAGAAGATCTTGCAGGATATCAAGAATAGAGAGAATAAGAAATGACAGAATCAAGGAAATGATGAAAATAAACGGAACCATATTAGATGATATTAAAAAAAAGCAATTAATTTGGCATGGTCATGTCAAAAGAATGAATGATGAAAGGCTTCCCAAAATCACATTCAATTATAAAACAAATTAAACTAGTTGGATGTGCCAATCCCAAAACTTTCTTCTATCTTATACATCTTAATATTTCAAAACCTAGTTACACATGTTAATACTTCAATATTATTAGTTCAATACTATACCAACTTTGATTTTCATCTTAAATTTCTGCTCAAGTCAATTAAATGGACTAAAAACGAGTTAATCTATATCATGATATTTGTTAAAATTATTAATTTTTCCTTATTCTGTTGTTATCAGCTGTTTGCGAATAGCCGGCTTAGCAGGAAGCGAGTTCCCGCCGCTGCATGAGCCGCCGATGCACAATAGAACTACGAAAAAACATAAAAGTATACAAAAATTGCGTCGCCCCTTGAGCATTTTGTGTTTGTCCGTCTGCATACGGCCGGACAGTGCTGTACTCACTAACGAGCCTCAACGTGTCGGGGAACATACCGGGAGAGACGTTAAGCTCTAAGGGGCAGGCCTAGCCGGCCCTGAGCAGTCTCTCTTAGGCTGCCTAACATGGAGCCCCTTTACCCCGCAATATTTCCAAATTCAAGGAGGACCTGTTGGCCAAAGCCAAAAACAAGCACAAACATTTTGGTTCAATTGTATGCATAATTTTATACGCTGTTCGATGGTACAATAATGAAAATGGCACAGAGATCGGAATTATAGCACCCCCTTCTTTCGGAATATTTTCAAGTTCAGGGAGGACTTGTTTGCCATAGCCAGAAACATGCACAAAAAATTTGGTTCAATAATATGGATAACTTCATACACTTTTCGATGGTACAATAATGAAAATTGTACAGACATCGCAATTATAGTGCCCCCTACTGGCAGAATTTTTCCAAATTCAGGAAGAACCTTCGTGACATGACCAAAAATAAACACATAAAATTTGGTTCAATTCTATGCATAACTTCATACACTTTTCGACGGTACAATATTCAAAATGGCACAAAAATTGTACAAAAATCGCTATTACAGCGCTCTCTATGAGCGATTTTTTTACAAATTAAGGGAGGGCCTCCTTGCCATAGCCAAGAACTTAATTTTTTTTTTTTGGTTCAATTCTATGCATAACTTCATACACTTTTCGATGGTGCAATATTCAAAATCGCACAAAAATCGCTATTACAGCGCCCCCTAACGGCGAATTTTTTGCAAATTCAGGGAGGACCTGCTTGCCATATCCAAAAACTTAAAATAAAAATTTGGTTTAATTCTATGCATAACTTCATACACTTTTGGACGGTACAATATTCAAAATCGCACAAAAATCGCTATTACAGCGCCCCCTACCGGCAAATTTTTTCCAAATTCAGGGAGGACCTGTTTGCCATAGCCAAAAACTTAAAATAAAAATTTCGTTCAATTCTATGCATAATTTCATACACTTTTCGATGGTACAATATTCAAAATCGCACAAAAATCGCATTTACAGCGCCCTCTACCGGCGAATTTTTTCCAAATTCAGGGAGGACCTGCTTGTCATATCCAAAAACTTAAACTAAAAATTTGGTTCAATTCTATGCATAACTCCATACACTTTTGGATGGTACAATATTCAAAATCGCACAAAAATTGTTATATCAGCGCACCCTACCGGCGAATTTTTTCCAAATTCCGGGAGGACCTGCTGGCCATAGCCAAAAACTTATAATAAAATTTTGGTTTAATTCTATACATAACTTCATACACCTTTTGATGGTACAATGGCGACAGACAGACGGACAGACGGACAGACGGACGGACGGACAGACGGACACACAGACAGACAGACATTTTCTATAAACATGTTTTTTGGAATCTCTGACCCCTAAAACATGCAAATCCGTCGAAAACCGGAAGTCGAAAAAAATTTCGATTACAATACTTTCTTCTATTGAAGATAGAAGAAAGTAAAAAGGAAACGGGGAAGACCGCGAAAGAACTGGATGCACGATATTTCAAAGGCAATGAGGGATAGAGGTCTAGAAAACGAATGGACCCTTGACCGGAAAAA